>OW028748.1:26257500-27507500 GCA_932294355.1 Aporophyla lueneburgensis | reverse complement strand
GATGTTATGACTCCACTATTAAGAGTCATTTCATTAGATCCTTCAAAATACATTTATGGTGCGAATAAAATGTACATTTTCTCTCCACCTCACTACTTACCTGTTATGCGAAGAGAGTTCGATACGCTGGAAATAGATATAAGATCGAGCACAGGACAAAAAATACCATTCCAGTTTGGAACCGTGTGTGTTAAACTACATTTCCGCAAATTATAATAATGTATTCTCCTCATGATCATCATAAATGTCCATATGAAAATTATTATTCACATCAAGCTGGATCAGGAGTTGGAGTAATTTATAAGGGTTCACCATACCAACGCGGTCATGGTATTGGGAGCTTCTTAGGAGGGTTATTTAGATCAGTTTTACCTTTACTTTCAAGTGGTGCTCGAGTGGTTGGTAAGGAGGCATTAAACGCTGGAGTAGGACTTTTATCGGATATGGTTCAAGCCCGTCCTATGGAAGCCTCAATAAAAGATCGTCTAAAGCAAGTTAGTACAAACTTAAAACGAAAGGCTGATGACAAAATTGATCGATTTAACATGACAGGATCTGGGTATATAAGTAAAAGAAAACGATTGGCCTCGTTCATTCCACCACTAACAGCTAAAGTGAAAGCTACGAAAAAACTTGGTCTAAAACCAAAAAACATCAAAGATATATTTTCAAATTAAGTATGTCTTTCCTTCATAATCATTCTTGTGAGTGCGTTAAGTCAGAATTAGATTTGTTTGCATTACCGTCTACACAAACAAGCATTGAAAATGGATTGTGGATTCACTATAAACCAATTTCATCTCTTGCTGATGATGGACCTATCGAGTTTCAAGTTCCTGGAACAGGCGATGACTACATAGATTTGTCTCATACAGTACTCCACATAAAGGCAAAAGTATTAAATCAAGATTCAACAAACTTGATATCAGCTACAGCAGTAGCACCTGTAAATAATTGGTTGCATTCACTTTTTAGTCAACTCGATGTTTATTTAAACCAAAAACTTGTATCACCACCTAATAATACCTATGCCTATCGAGCATACATGGAAACCCTTTTAAACTATGCTCCTGCTGCTAAACAATCTCATCTTACTTGTAGTCTTTGGTATGATGATACAGCAGGAAAAATGGATTCCACAGATGGTAAAAACATAGGATTTGTTAAAAGACAGGAATTAGTTAATGAAAGCAGGGAAATAGAAATGATTGGTCATCTTCATGGTGACATTTTCAATCAAGATAAATTTTTAATTAATGGCGTTGAAATGAGTGTAAAATTAGTTCGGTCAAGAGAGAGTTTTAATTTAATTGCTGGGTCAAATGATGTAAAGTTTAAAGTTTGCATTACGGACGCAACTCTTATTGTTCGAAGAGCACGAATTAATCCAAGTGTATTACTCGCACATCAGAAAGTTTTAGCTTCTACCACTGCTAAATATCCTATTACTCGTGCTGAAGTTAAAGTTTTAACAATTGCATCGGGTGTTCAAGGAAAAACTCTTGATAATATATTCTTAGGACAGGTACCCAAAAGATGTATTATTGGTTTTGTGAATAATTCTGCATTTAATGGTTCACTTACTAAAAATCCATTTAACTTTGAAAACTATGGTATTAACTCTTTCAGCTTATATATTGATGGTCAACAAATACCTTCCAAAGCTTTGCAACCATCTTTTAATAATAATATATTTACATCAGCATATCATACTCTATTCTCGGGGACTGGTATTCACTTTCTTAATGAAGGAAATGCAATCTCTCGTGAACAGTATGCCAAAGGTTACTGTCTTTTAGCATTTGATTTAACTCCTGATTTATCAGCTAACTCATCAGCCCATTGGAATCTCATAAAGCATGGTAGTGTAAGATTAGAAGTACGATTTGAATCCTCACTAATACAAACAATTAACTGTATTGTTTATGCTGAGTTTGATAATATTATTGAAATAGATAAAAATAGAAATGTTACTGTAGACTATAGTAGTTAGGATTATAATGTGTGTTGTGTTTTAGATATATGTGTTATGTTTAATGCATTTTGTGTGTGTGTAACTAAAGATAACATTATAAAATTAAATAAAACAAATTGTATGCAATATACTATCAAGGATTTAAAGATTCTTTAAATCATTTTATTATCAAAGAATTGGCCATTGCGAGTCATGATCATACACAGACGTTCTTGGTGAAACCACCATATTCATTCCATTACCTAACACTAGAAGAAAAAAAGCAGGTGAGATGGTTAGAAAGAAATCGAGGAATTTACTGGAGTGAAGGCTACATAGACTACAAAGAGTTTAAACGTGTTATTTTACCATATTTAGAAAATAAAAAAATTATGACAAAGGGTTTGGAAAAGATTACGTGGATTAAAGAGTTATGTGCAAACTGTGAAGTGATTGACATAGGTGAGAAGGGATGTCCTAATTTTGCGACATTAAAAAAAAAGTTCTGTAAAAATAAAACTGATTTTAATTGTGTGAACCATAAATTGAATTGTGCATTGAATAATGCTGTGTGTATTAGAAAATGGTATTTTGATAATAATATGTCTGTATTTAATTTATTTATTTAATAATTATTGTGTTGATCAGTTAATTAAAAATGTCTATGTACTCAAAGTGTTTTATTTAATATAATCAGACCCATATAACAAACTTTAAATTAGCTGCAGCAAAATGATAATCCTAAGCTTTGTGACTCCCACAAAGAATGCGATTTAATATTTACAAATCACTATAATTGAACATTCCTATGACAACCATTGAATAGATTGGTACTGTAATAATCTGCTAATAACAGTAATATCATGGATACACTAGAATTACAAAAACATATGAAAAAGATTCATCCCAGTCTAGAAAATAATGTTTATGCTGCTAATAGACTACCTATGTATACACATGTACCAACGTATATAATATGCAATTTGGATGCGGATGATAAACCAGGTTCACACTGGGTAGCTGTACATATCGATACGAATGGTATCGGTCAATATTTTGATTCATATGGACGAACACCTGAGCGATATCATCTCCAGTTTTTGAAAAGGAATTGTAAGAGATGGGACTGGAATGTTGATAGGATTCAGAATGATTGGACTTCAGTTTGTGGTGAATATTGCTTAATGTATTTGCTATTTAAGTTTCAGGGATGTTCAATGCATAGTTTTACGAACATATTTACAGGGAACACACTGCACAATGATATTTTTGTGGATGAGATCTTCCGCTCATATTTTGTAGAAAAAAGTAATAAAATATTGAAATAAAAATGAATGTGTTTTATTGATGACATAGAAAAGCAGACATACAATGAGTAATAGATAAGAACGCCAAATCAACCGTAGGGCAACAGATTCGTGGGTTCTGGCGCAACGTAATGAGGTGTTCGAAGTATAATAGATAAAAGGATTAGGCGAACAATGGAATGCTAATGAGGGTGCAGGACCACCGGAAATCAATGAGATAACAGTTAATTGATTTGCATAAGTCCAGAACCACGCATCCTACGCTAAAATGGACCACAGATTTGAGATCAGAGCACACCAAAACCTTTTTTTTTTTTTTTTTTTTTTTTTATTTTTTTTATTTTTTTTTACGATGGGTGCTACAGATTCGCGGGCTCTGGTGCAAGCGCGGGCTCTGGCGCTTGCGCCAGAATCCGCGAATCACTACTACTAATCATAGTTACATTTACGGTAAGGTCGTTTAAAAATGGGCTCGTAGGGGCATGTGGCTCAGTTATAATAGCCACATGGATCGATCGATAAGGTTAAACTACCCTTGCCGCAGTTGGCTCGTGGATGGGTGACCCTCTTTACATACCAAGAGCCCTGTATGCGTGCCAAGTTAAGCCGTTGGTCCCGGCTGTCATTTGTGGATCTTAGACAGTCGTTACGGGTCGTCAGAAACCCGAAAGACTGACCACCAGTCTTACCAACGGAAATCGTATTAACCAATAATTGAGTTGTGGAGATAAGTCCGTGTGATTGTTCTCCCCATTTTTTTGGTTGGGAAATCATCAAATGACGTCTCTCTGGGCGGACCGGGAGGGCATGTCAGACTTTTACTGACTAAAACCCACCCGTGTTCCTTCAGTTGCCTATATGCCAGGGCCACGGAAACTCTTTCGAACAAATCTCGCGACCCTAGCACGAAATCCGGCTCCCCTCCGTCCATGAAAATGACTTGAATGGGAACTACTTATCGCATTTAATTACATTTTGTATGCGCATGCTATCAGTTTTACAATGAATCATTTTACAGCAATGTCGGTACCAGGGTTGTTGCTGATGCATATTTTTTTCACATCAGCGGATGCTGATGCTGATGCTGATATTTTATCATTGACATCAGCGGATGCTGATGCTGAAGCTGATTTTAATTATTTTCTTTAAAAAGCAGTGACCATTATGAATTTATTGTTTATATTTTACCTAAAAGTTGCAGTTTTCCTTGGTATTGCAATAAAAGGTTGGTTCAATAATTTTGTGACTTTTAATAAAAAATAGAATCAAACTAAATACCTAGTTTAGTAATAATTAGTTACTAATTAAATACCTAGTGGTAGTACATAATATGTAGTACCATAGTCCAGGTATTTACAATATTCATTATACGAAAGATAGACTATATTTCTTTATAATCATAATAATAATATTCCACAACTATGACACAACGCCATCTAGTCCCAAGCTAAGCAGAGCTTGTGTTACGGGTACTAGACCACTGATAAACATACTCATATATTTCTAAATACATACATATCTTTACATATTATAAAATAAAGTCACTTCGCTGTCTGTCTGTCCCTATGTATGCTTATATCTTTAAAACTACGCAACGGATTTTGATGCAGGTTTTTTTAATAGATAGAGTGATTCAAGAGGAAGGTTTATATGTATATAACATGCATAATATAGTAAAGAAACGTTGATAATTTTAGAGGTTTATAATGTGATGTCATAAATAAACACATTTTTTGCGCTTACATTGCGAACGCTGGCTGAACCCTACGAAATAGCTCAAAATAATGTACTACAGTATTTTACACCTTAAAAAGTTCTACAAAAAAGTCCGCGATGGTATATGTCTAACTCTTAGGGATAACCCATAATAACCATTTTTATCCTTTACTTTTTACGAGAAATAATGGCTTATTTATGAATGCGATTTTAAGCAATACAGCATTAATCCTTATGCAATTAAGTACCTTAAATAAATTGTACATTTCATGTAGATCAAAATTGCCCTTTACAGCATATCATTAAAATGAATATTTTAGAAGATATCAGAAGTTATAATAAAATAGCCGCAGAGCGGCTAGCGGGCCTTCCCGCGTCCGGCCGGCAGGATTAGGAGGATTGGAATATTGTAATTCATATTACTTTGGCTTCATAGTAAATGCGAATATCATGTGTGTTCGAAGTACTCAAAATAAACCTAATTGTATTATTCCAAGTAAAAGACCGCGAAATATGACTTAGATGTTTAGGTTTTTGGATGGATTTGGATTTTTGGTTAGCCTGGATACTTACCATATAAGATACTTTATCCCGGTAGTAGGTTCCCGGTTGATATTTTCCGACAGCTATACGGGCGCAGCCACTGGCCAAAGTACTATTCTTATAACTATATTTAATTTGGTGTCTGGTAAATGATCAAGGATCAAGGATCGTAGCAGGTGGCGTTCCGTAGTTTCTGCTTCTGCCTACCCCCATGGGAAAAAGGCGTAATTTTATGTATGTATAACATGGATTAATATATTCTTACTGCGGTAATACGTCCTCTTGCGATAATTTCCGACATCCACGCGGGCGAAGCCGCGGGCAAAAGCTAGTTATAGATAAATTACACCCAGACACAGAACAAATGATCGTGCTCATCACACAAACATTTGTCCTGGGTGGGAATCGAACCCACGACCTCCGGCATAGCAGTCAGGGTCACTAACCACTAGACCAACATGCCTGCCTTTCTTGTTTTGATGTTTGCTCTTCAAGTGATTTTTAAGGGACGTATTGGTACGGCCTTTGCGTGAATATTTGAATAATTTTTGTTAAGTACATAAGTTGCAGTTTGCGATTTCTTGATTTACTAATTTAAAATACGACCATATTTCACTTTTCAACGGGGCCGGCATTATTCATCACTCAACAGTTAAACAAAAATAACAATAACTTTCACGCGCAATGACGTATTATAAAGTAATGAGACAAGTTTGCGTTTGTTTACAATCGAAGTATTCGCAAAAACCGCGGTCGACCTCTGAATTGGTCAAAACTCGCAACCAAAAACAACACGTGCTATGCTGAAGTTCCGCGGATGCTGATGCTGATGCTGATGTTCGCAACAACCCTGGTCGGTACATAATAGTTCGGCGTTGCAATAACAATACTGCGTTTATACACATACCTACTATTTTAAATTGTTACTTGTAGTATAAACTACTATCAACAATGCTGACTGGCTACTGCTACTGGTTACTACAACAATGGCTCTTTGGTCAGTTCGCACACGTGGTTACTCGCCTGAAACGGCGAATCGGCAGTTTTAAATTTTATATTATTTTCTGTAATTCCAGAAAAGTGTTTTAAGCAATTGGCACGTTTTGATTTCAAGTACCTAAATTGGGTCGATTTTCGCCCATGATCTAGTATTTAAACAAAATACATTATTTTCCTAACTATATAGCATGAAATTCAAAACGTAATTGCCTAATACGCATATCTGTTGTCGATTGGCCCACAAATAAATTAACTTCGTGCATAGCGCCTTCAGGTAATAGATAAATTTTTACCTATTTAGAACTGTCGATTCGCCCGTTCCGGGCGAGTAAATTCGTGCGAATCTACCAGTAAGCCACTTCACTGCGGGATGGTAGATAAATCGACGTGTGAATTATTGCAAGACAGATATCAATCAATGGGCACTGACATGACAACTGACAAGTACGATACCAGTTAGCCCACGTTCTCACTGGATTTTCAACGCTATGCTAAGTGCCGAGGGTTGAAAATCTTACATTGTGTTTTTCGACACGCTGACTCTGTTGGATTCTCAATACTCAGTCCAACACTGAGAGTTTAAAATCAATTGTGTGGGGACAAGGGCTGAGGGTCACACCAAGTGAGTACATAATGGGGGTATCCCCCGATACTTCTCATTTCTAGCCTCGTTAGTTTACATCTGGCTAGCTTATACGTACGTGTTCTGCTACGGTGATAGGTCATGACGCCCCGCCTAAATATTCTTAGACCTGTTAAGAAAAATTGTTATTGGGGTTTTCTCTCAAGAAGTACTCAGTAGCAACCAGGAGTTAGGATGTTGGTGGTATGAGCATGAACACCCAAAAGCCTCGAAGGACATGGATAGCCATCGGTATTGGAGATGACCTCTCCCTGGTCGTGTCGGATTGCTGGCGCCGTGCGTACGGACTATGACGTTGAGGGAAGAGTGAAGTGAGTGAAGAGTGCACTTTGTGTACTTCTTTTTAGCGTATCGATACTATCGATGGAACGTAGTGAGTTTGTTTAGCCAAAAATCCAGCCATGCGAACACCAGTCGCTGACGTAGTCATAAGATCCTCAAGTGCACAGATGACTGAGCATGCACCTAGTTTTTGCGCACTGTAACACTATGAGCGCTACCCGTAATTTTTACCAGAACCTACACGGTGCAGGAGCTACATAAGTACCTAAATAAGAAGCAGTACTGAATTTCAGAGGACGTCCTTACTCTACGCGCCTATCACAAATCTGTTGTTTTATAAAAGCGAAAACCGCATATTAAATTTTGATACCTACTGATTCTAAATTCACTTGAATGACCGATTGCAACCCGAGTAATTTTTTGATAGCCTGCTTGATGTAAGGTTCCGTTGTTTTACAGACAACCTTTACAATATCTTTCTTGGCTTCCCAGCCTTGTTCTGGCTTTCGGGTTCACCAGTCATAGTGGGGATCTCTCTTTACTTACCTCCGGTGGAGTTCAGCCGCTTCAGATTCAGTTTAGCGCCCACGTCATCCATGAGAGCATTGGTGAGTATCGTTTCAGGGTAGTACAAGATGCTATATGGCGGAGGTATGGTATCCGACACTAGCGGTATTATATCCTGCGGAAGAAAAAGTTGTTTTTGAGATTCATCATAATCAGCCTATAATGTTCCCATCGCTGGGACTGCGCCCTGTTCTCTATCAGAGGGAGCGGGCCCAGTGCGGGTCGGTAGATACCACGTCTTTCTTTCTAAGACAAGGCGGTTTCCTCACGATGTTTTCTTTCACCGTTTTGAGAGCAGTGGTGATGAAATAGTTAATACAAAGGCGTCTTTCGGGGATCGAACCTACGACCAACAACTCGTAAGCCGCAGCCGTTACAGCTGGGCCACCACTGATCTCTCTTTTCCTGATCGTTTATCATTAATGGTTTTCTGGGACGAAGTAACCTATCGCATATTATACTCTACACTTGACAGGAGCTAAAATGAAAAAAATGTTTAATATGACTGTGTAAGTTTGCAAATGCTAAAGGAACTTCGTTCCAACCAAATTTTATGAATATCATTTTTTTTTTATGAATATCAAACAGTCGGCTCGTGAGTAGGTTGCTCTTTTTTTTCTACTTCAGGCTAACAATAAGGTCCAGATTTCCTGGCAACTGAATTCTCAATCAAATAAATGGTACTTAGGATACTTTATGAACATTTCAACATTGGTAGTACCTATCTGTTTAGTGGTATGTCTAAATACAGGGTGACAATGACTTCAGTAAATGATTAGACCCACGTTGAAATTTTTATTCGGTTTAAAAAAAAAAAACCGGCCAAGTGCGAGTCGGACTCGCGCACCGAGGGTTCCGTACAAACCTGTAGGTATTTTCGGTTTAAAAATATATATATTTTTTAATTTTTATATTTCAGTTGATTGAATGTAAGGTAAATTGCGGTTTACGATTTATGACGTTTTAAAAAAAAACTACTCACTCGATCTCGTTCAAACCAATTTTCGTTGGTAGTTTACATGGTAATGTACATCATATATTTTTTTTAGTTTTGTCATTCTCTTATTTTAGAAGTTACGGGGGGGGGGGGGACACACATTTTACCACTTTGGAAGTGTCTCTCGCGCAAACTATTCAGTTTAGAAAAAAATGATAATAGAAACCTCATTACCATTTTTGAAGACCTATTCATAGATACCCCACACGTATGGGTTTGATGAAAAAAAACATTTTTAGTTTCAGTTCTATGTATGGGGAACCCCAAAATTTATTGTTTTTTTTCTATTTTAGTGTGAAAATCTTAATGCGAGATCAAGTTGAACCCTCGTCGCAAGCGGTCGTCTGTGCGCGCGCGCAACACATGTTGGCTCGGCCGAATTCGAAATCAAAACGCGTTTTTTGTGTGTGTCTCTCTGTGCAAAAGTCATAAGTTCAGGCTGTAGTGAAGACTGACTGCCGGAGGACGAGTAACCCATGGCGCTAGACCCGGTGAGACCGTTCTTAATATTACAGGGATACCTACGTTAGCTAAACTGCGTAGACGGGCCTATATATGCCGCGCGCGCACGCAACGTCATCTCAAGCAGCAGTTGCGGACCAGTGTCTTCACACAAACAAATTCACGCTATTATTCTAACACTAAATGTGATATCGTTAAAGATGCCTTACCTAAAGATCTTATAATTGTACACACAGCTACATATCAAGCTATGGATTTTCAGTTTTAACAGACCTCGCATTGTATAGGCTTTCTGTGCAAAGAGAAGTCAGTTTATACTGGAAATGAATGTCTTGATTTGTCGACGTGTGTACCATGGTAACAAATTCCTCAAATTGCTTTGCAAAAGGCCACGGTCACCGGAATGTAAATATACATGTGGACTGAAGAGATAATAAAAAAAAATACCCCGAACTCTTAAGTTTGCACCAGACGTTTTTGCTCTACAGATAACGATACAAAACAAAAAAAAAGGTCAAGCTCACAAATTAGACAGTTTCAGCCCCTTACTGACACAAATGTGTTTGACTAAACAAAAGCAATAACAATGTTTATAATCGTGCCCATCACAAAAGACGGGAACTGTAATACGGGAACTGTTTGTCTAGTAAGATATCTCACCAAATAACATTTGATCACAAGAATATCCGTCAAGATCTCGCTACATATGTTTTGGAACATTGACAGGATGATAGAATTCGCATAGCACTTCTAAATAATATATAGGAATTTCTCCCCAACAGCATTCTTTTCCAGGAACAAAGGATAACAAAATACATAACCGTGCAATTAATTAAACATTCTAGTATATCGAATATACCATAGTCACCGCGTCCGAATTGTACCTCGTAAATGTGAATGTACACATAAACAGAACGCAGAAAAACACCGATCGGCGATCGAGAGATCCACCAATACATATACACATCCTCTACACGAAGCACTATGATAGCTGGGTCCTGATCAAAGTACCAATACAACAACAACTGGATAAACAAAACGCAAAGTTCAAACAACGCATCATACAACCACACATTATATCAGACCTTTAGGTAGCCGGTACAACACAGGAGAAGTACATGAAAAAGCCACAAAACGTCAGCTTCAAACGAACAGTCTCCAATTAGTTACCTCCTTAACACCGTGCGAACAACGAGAAGCAACACTACTTACACCATTATCAGACATAATCGCAGACGATACTGACCTACACCATAAACCTGACCACAACCGCAAAAAAGTACACTTGCTCAAATCTGAGCATTGCAGCTTGAAACGATTGCGGCGATTCAAAACCAAAACACACACCGGGGCCTTGCAATTTTATTAAGAAAGGATGCCCAAATTGAAACAGTTTACAATAAAAAGTATACGGATGCGAAGTCACCTACCCCGCAGGTTGGCATGGGAAAAGACAAGCCAACTCCTCTGTACATAATAAATTCACACCCCAACAGCTGTACTTAGAAAGCAATCCGATCCTTCACAAACGTATTAAACTTGATTAGACGAAAAACAAGGACAGGTGCACTGCAAATACGACACTTCAACGCCCATATTGGTCGAGGGCGAAGTACCCAACGCAAAGGTTCGATGCAACACATGCTTCAGCATGAAGATTCCAACTACAACGGCGAATTATTAATGAATATTGTTAACAGAGAAACACTTCAAATAGAATACAATAAAATAATTTGGGGACTGCCAAGATCAAAAAATATCATAGAACAGTTAAAAAAAGGGGAAAAACAAACACAAAAACAATGACAAGGTACGAATGTAACAACGGTTGAGACCAAGTATGTCAAACAATGCAACTGTGCTGCGCTGAATAGAAATTCTACCAAACCAAAATACCAAGACTAACAAAAAACCAGCAAATGTAGTAATCACCTCAACGAATGAAAACATCGAAGTACCCTGGAACATTCTAACGGAGGTAGCTCTGACTCTTCAGACGATTTACTCAAGGGTCCACCGATTAGCCCTTTTTAACCTACAGAAGGCCAAATTTCTACAAAGCAAGCAACCAAATAACTGTAATATTCATAATCACGTAAAAGAAAGCCAGACAACAGTCCAAAAGGTTAAATATCAGAACAAGAAACATGCAGACAACGAATACAAATATGCTTCACCGAACTAGGGAAAAAAATCACCCCGCAAAACACATGCAAACGCTCAACACATTCCACAGGAAAAAAAAAGCAACAAACGAAACCGAAAAAAAGCAGGGTACCGATATCCAAATGAGAGAAAAAAATTCGGCCTTCGGCCCGCTTCGACCGACGACGAAAGAAACAAAGGAAATCATCATCACTCCCGATGGTATTATCATTTGCGGACGACCTTATCCTCATTACAGATGAGCTGGAAGAACTAAAACGAATCCAATACCACATTATTGCGGCTCAGAAGAAATGAACGAGCTGAGTCATGATTTGATTGACCAAGCTAGGAAAAAAGGAAACCAGGAAACTGCGGACATAAGAAAATGCATCAAATTTAAATCGGTAAAACCGTAACAAAACACGTCAAGAACCACAGGATGTGCTACCTAGCACATGGTGAACCACACCACGCATGCATGCAGCAATGCAGTACAAGGCCAAATCTAAGAAGGTCGAGCGACCTCCTTACAAATGGAACGACAACCTAAAACAAGACATGAAATACGAGTACTTTGACATGGGAATCAAGTTTTGGACGGACACAGCTGGAGATATTATCGTACCTTGTATGATATATGACTAAAGGCGAACCGATCAAGACCGAGAAGATACGAACGAGTTATCATGAGAGACCCGATCAACAAACCCAGACAGAGAAAATGCATCAAATCGTAGACGGGAAAATTATAACAAAACGCATCAAGAACCACAGGATGTGCTACCTGGCACACATTTTCAGACGCTCTGAACCACACCTGTTTCATGTAGCAATGCAGTACAGGCCCAAATCTAAGAAGGTCGGACGACCTATTTACTAATGGAATGACAACCTAAAACAGGACATGAAATACTTCGACAAGGATATCCAGTTTTGGAGGGACACGGCTGGAGACAGAAATAAGATTAAAAAAGCGGCTAGTGATATCTACAAAAAAAAAACAGAAACTGATATCAGCGAGAACTCAGAAAACGACCAAGAAAACAACAACACGGAACATAGCGAAGCCTCGACATAGAAAAGAGCCAAGCAAACGGTTAACTCCACCAAAAGATGCATCGGCGAAGCTCGACCTGGATCAACATGCCAGCGACTACGTGAAAAGATGCCCTCCTATAGACAAATATCACCCTTCTCTCCACTAGTCCAATGCTTACTTAAGGCTGCATAGTCGGTAGGCTCGTAATCCTTTCCTATCCAATGGGCACGTCGTCCCTACCATTATAGCGCCCCCCGGTCTACTTCTTGATATGCAATGGCCTATGTAGCACCATGAATCATGACACTTCAGGGGCTAGTGCAAATCTCGGGGTTCATTCGATTAATCGAGTCTGGTCAAACCACGCTGGGATCGGTGCAAATCATTTTAGTGTGAAAATCTTAATGCGGTTCACAGAATACACCTACTTACCAAGTTTCAACAGCATAGCTCTTATAGTTTCGGAAAAAAGTGGCTGTGACATACGGACGGACGGACAGACAGACAGACAGACAGACAGACATGACGAATCTATAAGGGTTCCGTTTTTTGCCATTTGGCAACGGAACCCTAACAACGCTGAAGACGAAACATTTCAACGCTGGTACATAATCAGTCAGTAACTTAGCACTCTTTCCCAGAATAATGCAGTGACGATAATAAAATACCAGGAATCATGAATGCACATGCTGGTCTCTAAGTATAGTTATGAGCTGTGATTAACAAGCTCCTTGTTAATTACTAACTGACTGCATTACGAGAAGTTTATATTTAGCCTATGTCTCGGACTTGAGTTTTAAGAATCAAGCAATTGAGGAGTCAAGATTACTATCACCTGTATACTTATATATCTTTCTTTGACTAATGAGCTATATCTATATCTAAAATCATGATAAATCTAAAGAGTTTATTTATTTGTTTGTTTGAACGCGGTAATCTCTAGAACCACCAGTCGGATTTGAATAATTCGTTTGGCATTTGATAGCCCAATTTTTGAGTAACTTTATGCTACGAACTTTAGGAGCCGACTAATAAGAAGAAATAATATGTAAGAACGCTAAGCGAGAACGAAGTAATAGCGCAACGGGATGCAAGGGGGTGGGTCGGAAAACAAGAAATTTCACGCGGTTGAAGACGCAAGCAGAATCTGGTTTACAATGAATGCTGGTGTGCTGAAAAAACACCGTTCGGATTATCACTGACAATCTATACTAATATTATAATAGCTGAAGATTTTGTTTGTTTGATTGAACGCGCTAATCTCAGGAACTACTGGTCCGAATTGAAAAATTCTTTTTGTGTTAGCTAGCCTATATATCGAGGAAGGCTATAGTTTATATAACATCACGCTATAACGAAGAGGAGCGGAGCAGTAATGAAAAATGTTGCAAAAACGGGTAAAATCACACGGGTAGGCGATTCGATGCGACGGGAAGGGTCCTGGGCCTCTCTTTACTCCAGTTTTGATGGTACCTATGCAGCTCGTCCCGTCATCTCCTAAGTGGTCTGCCTTACTGGATCGTGTTCGAAAGACAATACTGCGTTGCAAAACAAAGATATAGCTGACATGACACAAAAGGCTGCCAAACTTAAATGGGGCTGGGTAGCATATATCAGCCAAATGCCGGATAAACTGTGGGCCCAAATAGCATAGAATTGGTGACCTGAGTCAGAACTAAAAATGTCGTGAGGAAAGTATTGAGTATGTCGTATGTCGATTTGCTTAAGAGTAGAGGGAGACCAAAGAAACGATGGATGGACTGTGTGAATTATGATACGGATAGAAAGGGGGTGACTACTGAGATGACGACTAATAGAGAAGTGTGGAAGAAAAAGATATGTTGCGCCGACCACAAATAAATTGGGATAAGGGCGGGAGGATGATGAGTCAGAATCATTACTTATTTAATATTTAGGTCTCTATTTTGTTTTTCAGATCTCGGGAAGTAGGACAACAGTTCCATGGCTTTATGCCAAAAACTTTACCCAGGACGACTGGCGCCAGTCTAGGGGGATGATATTGATCGGCTGGATACAAATAAACTCGTTATGTGTCGAAGGGAAATGGTGTTGGGGTTGCTAATGGAATGTGTTTAGACAAGTGAAAGCTTTTTCATTGAATTTTAGGATAGAAGCAAATATAAAATGGTTGAGCTGAATAGTGCTGATCCATACGTCACGTTCGTGAACTGGCGTCGTCAGCAGGGACTGGCCATCTCTAAGCTGACACGGCTTATTTTAATTTCTGAATTGATTTTTTTTTCACGTTCGATTTTATCCTTGCAATGAATATGAAAGCAGTTTTAGACTGCTTTCACATTTCAACAGCGAACAAAGTATTGATAACACGTTTATTTTGTTTCTCCTCAATTGAATTAAGTATGTACTTAAAAATCTTGACCTTTCGGTGTCAGACATGCACCTACGCACAGTTCCTGATCTATATATATAAAATGAATCCCTATTTCCCTTGGTCACGCCATCACGCGTGAACGGCTGGACCGATCTCACTTTTTTTTTTTGTTGTGTTTGTTATTGTCAGAAGGTTCTTATGAAAGAAAAAAAATTAAAAAATTGCGCGGAATATTAGAAAATTTAAGAATACCTATTTAAGAACACAAAGTCACCTAACAGCTAGAAAACGCTTTAACGAAGTACTAGGTTGGCATAATTTGGTAGGAGCTCGCCTATCATGGGTGTGTGGCAGCTAGAAAACGCTTTATGCCTTCAAAGTACCAGTTTGTCATAACTTGGTCTAACATGGGTATATGGTACTTGGTGCTCTTTGCTTTGTGTTGGTGGGATCTGATAAGTTAATACAACATATTTTATTGATTCTGAGGCGGTACGAAGTTCGCTGGGTCAGCTAGTTCATTCATAAAAATATATATTCTTTAGAAGCCAACTAATACCAGGCCACTCAGAAAGTATTGCGAAAAAATTTTTTTTTTGTTTGAGTGACTGGCCAGTTATAAACTACTAGCTTCTGCCCGCGACTTCGTCCGCGTCAAATTTTTGCTCCCCGAACCCTTCCCGTCGCATCGAATTGCTTGCCAGTTTTCGATCATTTTTCATTTTTGCTCCGCTCCTTTTTATCGTGGCGTGATGTTATATAGCCTTCCTCAATAAATAGGCTACCCAACACAAAAATATTTTTTCAATTCGGACCAGTAGTTCCTGAGATTAGCGCGTTCAACCAAACAAATAAACAAACTCTTCAGCTTTATAATGTTAGTATTAGTATAGATTATAAGAATAATGATTATAAGTAAAAATAGGTACGTTCCAATTTCAAAATATCCCTCCACATTTTTTGCGAGCTAATTAAATTATCGTGTCTCATTGGAAAATGGATTTGCGCCGGGAACATTTTCGCGCTATGATTTTTTACGATTTAAAGTGTCGCCTGAAACCGGACGAATCATACGATAGACTTCAAATTGCATTCATGGATGAAGGCCCTTCCAAGGCAACTGTGTATCGTTGGTATAACGAATTCAAACGTGGTGCATGAAACTTTGCATAGAGGCTAGTGGAGAGTATTTTGAAAAGATTTAATAAAAAAATATTTACCTATAGAACACTTCTTTTTATTTTCGCAAAACTTTCTGACTGTCCCACGTCTCTACGAAATATATGTATCCTAGTGAAAATTTATCACGGGATTATGTTTATTCAAGCATTAGAAATACTGTCCATTAAGATTCCTTGGGGAAAAAACAAAATCGACTGTACGAGGTTGTCTTTCTTCGATCGGCAGTAAGTAGGTTGTAAGGTCATAAGGCACTCACCAGACGGCAAGGCGCGGCAGGGCGAGGCAAAAGGTTTTCCGTAAGCGGAAACGAGTTTTAAATCTTATGTTCATCTTCTTAGCACTTAATTTCGTTGGCATTTTCACAAGAGAACGTGAGGATTCCGCCGGATGCTAAGCCGTGCCATGCCGCAAAGTGAGCGTCGCCTATAAGATCAACTCGTGATTCATCTTGCCACTAAAAATTAAACAGTCATTCATGTCTGAGTGCAATATTTATAAACTGTTTTGACATGCCATACATTGTTTATATTATGTATTAAACAACTCATCATAATTAGCCTATTTCGTTCCCATCGCTGGAACACAGGCCTCCTCTCGGGGAGAGGGAGTGGGCTACCCGCACTGGGTTCGCGTGGTAGACTATCACGCGAACCCAGTGCGGGTTGGTGGACGTCATGTGTCTTCGAATTTTTAACCGACTTCAAAAAGGAGAAGGTTCTCAATTCGGATGTTTATATTTTTTTATATGTATGTTCGACCATAACTCCGTCATATATAAACGGATTTGCAAAATTCTTTTTTTGTTCGAAAGGGGTTTATTCCGAAATGGTCCCATATAAATTTCATATAGATCTGATGATGAATTCCGGAGACAGACACCGGAACTCTTTAAAAAATTACAGCAAAACAATCGCGATTTCTGCTATCGCATAAATATGCATTGTTTATTTGGAATTAGTGCAGGGTAGATAGTACATACCATAACTAAAAATTTAAAAATAATAAATTTAAACACTACAAAGTGAAAAATAACTTTAATTTCGGCAGTCGGTGTCTTAGGATTTGTGTTTAAGGTTTTTGCCACCGACTTCCAAAATTAAAGTTATTTTTCACTTTGTAGTGTTTTTAAGGAAGTCGGTTGTTTTTTTTTTTTGTTTTTTGTAAAAACGTTTTTAGCTAGAACTAAAAACTTTTTTTTGCCACCGACTTCCAAAATTAAAGTTATTTTTCACTTTGTAGTGTTTTTAAGGAAGTCGGTTGTTTTTTTTTTTTTTTTTTTGTAAAAAAGTTTTTAGTTCTAGGATATGCCGGTTTCCTTACGATGTTTTCGTTCACCATTTTGAGAGAAGTGGTGATGAAATTATTTACACAAAGTAAAGAACCTAACTAGGTTCGAACCCACGAACTACAACTCGTAAGTTGGGGCCGTTACCACTGGGCCACCACTGCTCAATTATTCATAAAACACCTATATAGGTACATAATAACATTGTTGAGAGAATAAAGATGCTCATTGAAGATAAAGTAGCTACCAAATATTTCAGATTCTATACTAAACTTTACTCAGAGGAAACCTTCCTAAATGTATTTTGATTTGATTTGATTTGCTAATATAAAAACTAGAGATGAAACGGATATCCGGTAACTATCCGTATCCGGCCTATCCGGCGGCCTTAATACTATCCGGCCGAATTCCGGGTAACTAACTACTATTCGGCCGGATAGGCATTTTATTTTTTTTTTATTTTTTTCAGGGTGGGAAATCATCAAATGACTTCTCCCGCTCTGGGCGGAGCGGAAGCGCGTGTCAGACTTTTACTGACTAAAACCCACCCGTGTTCCATCAGTTGCCCATGTGCCAGGGTCACGGTAGCTCCTTCGAACAATCACGCGACCCCGGCAGGCATCGGTCCTAGTAGACCCCTACACTGCTGCTGACATCTCTTTGAGGCGCGCGTGGAACACTGCGCGCCGTCGACCCGAGCTTGGTCCTTACCGGGCGGTTAGCTACCCATTGCTCGCCACCCGCAAGCTCGCGCCTACGGTGGCCGGGAGTCCGCTATTGACTCCCGACGCCCGGGGCGTCTCCTCCTGCGGCGGCTAGGGACGTGAGGGCGCAGAGACTGCCACTCCCTCACGCGCCCCGCCTCCTCCTTCGCGAGCATTACTGCTTCGCAGAAGGAGGTGACGGCTTCCCATTCCCTCTCGCTCCGTACCATGGCTCGCACCAGGGCCGGACGCGAGAGGTCGCCGCCGCCGATCGCCTCCACGAGGACACGGCGGTGCTCCGCCCAGGCAGGGCACACCTCCACCGTATGCTCCACCGTGTCCTCCAGACGATCCTCGCAATGGAAACACCCGGACGTATCCTCCCGCTTTATCCTGAACAGGAACCCACCGAAGCACCCATGCCCGGTGAGAACCTGCGTCAGGCGGAAGGTGAGGACGCCGTGACGCCTCTCTATCCACTCCTCAAAGAGGGGACTTACCGCCGCAATTGTGGCGTGCCCAGCCGGATAGGCATCACGCCGGATTAAAAAAAAAATCTGGATAAAAAAAATTAGTAATTATTTACTTTATTTAGTTAGTCTTAGTATCACTTAAGAAATATAATTAATTTTAGTTGTAAATTTTAATCACACAATAGTCAATGAATGTAATAGAAAGAAAATGAATTAATTAGTACTCATACTGCACTAAGGGCAAATTATGGTGAATATATACTAATTTCTCTGCATTGAGAGGTAGCAAGCGGTTTCGCTTCTTTTCATAAGGCGCGCCGCCTGCGCAAGTGTGTGTGTATGAGTACGATGCACCAAACAGCTAAGTTCCGCCGGATATCCGGCGGCCGGATATTCAGCTATTCGGCCACTTGGTTGGCCGAATATCCGGTAACCGGTATCCGGCCAAACTGCTATCCGATTCATCTCTAATAAAAACGTGTAATTAAGATTACTTTACAACATAACTTTTTACATAGTGGTCCGATTGTGACAATTCTTCTTCTATTGGAAAGGGTATACTCCCAAGGTGGTCCCATATAAATTTGGAAAACAAAATCGAACCCTAAGGGTCGGAGAACAGGGAATGATTGATTGTTCACTCACTGATTGTAATGTATAAGCATCCATAACTTTATACAGAGTAGTCCGATTTTGATAATTCTTTATTTGTTGGATAGGGTATACCTTGCCAAGTATTATTAGTACATTAAAGTCACAAAAAATTATAAAACAAATACTTTTTATAAAAAAAACAAAGAACAAAGATCACTCAAAGCGCCGACTCATAATTTTAAGGTTTATTATTTTATGCTTTTCAGTTTTTTCGCCAGTTTAATTTTTTTTAAGTTTTTATTATATAATTTTCCACTTGAAAGACACTATAACTTTTCACTTCAAGTGTCTTTCACAAATGTAACATGCAAAAAGGTGATGTTGAGGACAAATTAACTTCTAATCAAATGAACTTCTAATCAAATGAACTTCAGTTAAAAGCACTGCTGGTTAGACTATCTTTCAAAGCTACTCAAGTCATCATTCTTCTGTCCTTATCCCATTATTTGGGGTCAACGCAACATATTTTTCTTCCACACTTCTCTATTAGTCGTGATCTCAGTTGTCACCCCCTATCTCATCGAAGCAACTCAAATAAATGAGTTTAATATCATCCAAAAGTTATATTACAGCTGTCTTTCAATACTTCTTTTTTTTAAGTTAAAATATTGGATATTATTCCTAATCATTAATTAACTATTCTTAACCATTAATTAACTACTCCTAATCAGATTGTGTATGGTCCGAGAACAAACTGAATTTGAAGCTATTTATTTAATTTGATGACATGACTATTACATATAATATAAAAAGTGAAACATAAATTACGGGACTACTGTAGACCGTATTTTATCGCTTTCCATCAAGCACTGCTAAATTGAGGTCAAGGTTTTGATTAATTTATCAACATTATTAGTTACATGGAATGATAAAATATGGCTTTGTGCACTAAAATATGTAAAAAAGGATCATAATCAAGGCTAGCTTTGTACAACTATATTGAAAGGTATGGAAGAAAAACACAGATGTAACGACTCCAAATAATCAGGGTTAAGGGGAATGATGATGTTTGGGATTGGCTTTTAATCTGAGTTGATACAGCTGTATACTTGGAGTTGACATCCAGCTCGTAACTGGGTAATTCAATACCTCTTGGTAAGACTAGGTATTAACAAAATTATAAATTTAAGACAATTTGGATATCAGAAAGGCGTTGGTACCTCGGATGCTATTAACACATTAATAAATGACATAGTTAGTAAGTTAAATGAAAAAATGAAAGTAGCTGGACTATTTGTTGACCTCAGTTCCGCTTTTGACACAATAGATTATGAACTACTACTTACTAAACTCGAACATTATGGTATAAGAGGCAAGACATTAAAACTTATGAAATCGTATCTACAAAATAGACGAATGTATGTCGAAATTAAAAGTAAAGACGAGCATAATAACGAAGTGATACACAAGTCAAAAATGACATATGTAAGACGTGGTGTGCCTCAAGGTTCAATTTTAGGACCTATACTTTATATTATTTTTACAAATGACTTACTCAACTTCATGAACAAAACTCAGCCGAACGAGAAAGTTGTTGTTTTCGCAGATGACACAAACATAATAATTGGGGCAAAAGACATAGAAAAATTGACATTAAATACAAATCTAATTATAGAAAAAATTTGCGAATGGTTTACAGCCAATAGCTTATTGCTAAATACGGGTAAAACTAACCTATTATTATTTAAGACTACGAGTCGTCATAAGGATAGCTTAGATATACAAATAAGTGGAGACAGGATTGAACAAGTGGATAAGGTTAAATTCTTAGGGATACATATAGATTCGCTTTTAAATTGGAAACCGGAGCTTGCTGTTATTGAATCGTCCATATCGTCAGCATGTTATGCACTCAGGAGCCTTAGGGACTATTTGAACACAGAACAGTTAAAGGCTGTATATTACGCGCTGGTCGAGTCTAGGATAAGGTATAGCGTCGTGCTCTGGGGAAATAGTTACGATTATAACTGGCAGAGAGCGTTCATCTTACAGAAACGAGCCATAAGGGCAATAGTCGGAATTGCACAATGTGTCTCATGCAAAGATTACTTTAAACAATTGGGAATATTAACAGTACCAAGCTTATATATATTGGTGTTCTTAAGTCATTTTGTTAAGTATCTGCATGAGTTTGAATCACAAGAAGAACGTGAAATTAGAGAGAGCACGCGAAGAAAAATTTTTAAACAACAAATAGCACCAAAATTTAAAATAGTAGAGCATTGCTCGAAGTACCAAGCTGTAGAGATATTTAATAAATTGCCTCCTGAGCTAAAGATTCTAATTTATAACACCCACTTGTTTAAAACAAAATTAAAAGCCTTTTTATTAGAAAAATGTCTGTATAATATATCTGAACTAATGTCAAATAATAAATGATCTACTTTTAGTTTTAATTTCTTTTTGCCTTTTTGACATTATAGAATTTTTAGAAAACTTTAGACATGTAATTTTAGAAACTTTTGACATTATATAATTTTTAGAAACTTTTGACATTATGTTTTGAATTTGCTTGACATTATATTGGGAACTGGTTGATATTATATTTTACACTTTTTTGACTTTATATTGAAAACTGTTGACATTGCATTTAAAATTGTTTTTGCCATTATATTCGAAACTGTTTTTAGCTCTACAAATATTTGAATTTTCACTGGGACGATTTTAGTTCATAGTTCTCTGTATTTTTCTATTTTTATGTTAATTGCATGTGTACATATTCAACACAATGGAAATTGTTTAAGAATAAATGAAATGAAATGAATGAATGACTGGTTGTCAGAGTTTTGGGTTTCTGATGACCTGTAATAACTTTGAAATATCCACCAGTGACAACCAAGACCAACTGCATTAACATGCTTTCTGAGGCACAGAAGGGTCTCAGTCAGTTTAGATGGTAACAAATTCAAGTAGAAAAGAGGGTTTATGTCACAGTTCCGATGGTCAACATTTCTATTGAAAGACGTCCACTGCTGGCCATAAGCCTCCCTCAATTTCGAGGGGTTTGTCAAAATCACCATGCTTGGCAGGCGGTTTGGCGATCTCAGGGGGGTGTTTCCATTCCCTAGTTAGTCCCTTAGTCCTCTCTATGTTCTATGTTATGGGGTTTTGGTTTCCGCACTTAGTCCTTTGAGAGGACCATTGTGCGTGGGCCATAGCGGCCCCCTTAGTCCTCTCTTACACACGGAAAGAATTGGGATGGTGCTATTCTTTACGTCCGGCACCACACAGAACGACATATAGTTCCTTTAGTAATATTGACAATTTATCCCATTGACTGACTAATTGATGAAAAAGGAATTCGATGGAATTAAAGAACATAGAGGGTTTTATTTATAATTTCAATGATTATAATTCTGTAAATCTATTTTTGTTACAGTTGCAAATAATAAATTAAATAAAACAACATACAACTTGACACTGATTGGCAAATTGTAAAAATCATAAGAAAATTTGAATTTCGGGCTTCCACCATAAGCAATAGAGGTATTCTCCATTCTCAAGTTAATGAGTTTTTTTCAAGATTATGTCTGGACTTTAAAAGAGACTGTGACCTCTGAATTTGTTTCAGCCTTTCTTCTCAGAGTAGTTGGATAGGAAATGCCGACTTCATTTAGTATTCAAAATATCATTGATACATAAAAGTGATTGTAAAAACCTACTTACAGAAATAAAATCATTCACAGTACCAAGAAAAATGTTAAGGAAACACATTGCAAAATATTAGATTATAAATTAACAATTTGGTTTACAGAAATGACGAATACTTAATTTAAGGTAATTAAGTATTCCATCATTAAGGAAAATGTAAATTACTCTAATTACTTAATTGCCATTGCTCATAATAATTAGGGGTCCACATGTATAAAAAAAAATATGGACTCTCTTTTTGACATTATGACACCTGAAGGTATATTTTAAGCATTTAAGTACAAAATAGTTTACAACCCTCCGAGAAAATGTATGCATGTTAAAAAAATATTCAAGATTAAAATGATTATTTTTTATTCCCAAAGTCAACCACATAGCATTGTATTGGATATGTTTGCTTGACAATCTGGGTAACTGTATTGAACATTATTTACTTATAGATACCTAATTAACGAGGAAAAGTCAGAGTTTATATTTCAATGCTACACACTCACCGTGTCGGCTACTGGGTCTCTATACTCTGTGCCCGTTCTTGGTGGGCGCATCTTATCTTTGAAGGCAAATAATAATATTAAAAACATAAGTGGAGACACACAATCCACAGCTGTGTGGACAAATCTTCGTATCCTAACCACTGCATGTTTCCACATCAAAACTGACAATACTCTTAGCTTCATTATCACTAATATCACCAAATATCTATTATACAACGATTTAATTCAACTGCACCACACATAAACACTAATTTTCATCTTTATGAGACATCACACACAATGGATTGTATACACCCGAACTTTAAACATAAGGTATTATTATTCGCACGCATAGTTGTTTTACGTTTATTTATAAACACAGACCGGGGTTTTAGGTTCGTGTAAAGTTTACGAACAATTTATTGAAGCATACAGGATAATTCCTCAAAATAAAGTGTTAATTTTCGAAAAATATTCAAGTGAAATGATTGTCTGACGACTCTGACGTTGACATAGCATAGCAGAACTTCTGCTATGCTATGTCAACGTCAGGGTTGCCAGACGAGTGCGAGTGAATTATCGTATCATTATTCGATAATTATCGTACCCGATGAAAAATTATCGTACTATTGCCAGAACCGCGCGAAACGCGCTATTTCGCAAAACTAGATATAGGATAGGAATTGTAGGAAGTTGTGAAATTAGACTTAGAAAAAAAAACTAGTTTATTTTATAAAAAAAGTGGGAAGTAATTAAGAACCCTTTAACAATTTTAAACTTAGTTACTTAGACGTATGTATCTACAGACGCCAGCAGGTCAAGCCACCCCAATCTGTCAAAACTTACCAATCGAAAATTAACCTTGACAGATTGAGGTAAGTTGATGTGCTGGCGTCTGTACACTCGACTAGCGAACTCAACTTTGAATCTATGGAATATTAATAAATGAACTATCATTGTCTTATTATAAGCATATATATTTATTTGTTATATATTATATAGTAAATATGTATGTGTGTATATGTATTATTAGTTTTGGTCTATTTATATACTACTATTCCCTTATTATTTATAATTCAATTTGATTATTGTAGTTTTAATAGTATTTCACTGTTCCTCTCAACCAAAGCACCTACCATTTAATCTCTTCACTACCCTTGGTTGACTGGTATAGAATGCCTAATATCCGCCTTTGTACCTTTTTGTGTGCGAGAAGTTTAAATAAATAAATTGTCATTCGTTCGTTGATTTGATAGTTCGAGGGAAATCCCCAACCATAGACGTTATTTTGTATTTTTCGATGATTTTAAGACACTGGATACTATTCATATGGATCTTTTCACTGAACTTCGGAGGAGGGTTGAAGATTATCGTACTTTGGCGTACGATATTACATATTGTATCGTACATCGTACCGGTGTCGAAATTATGGTACATGTACGATAATTATCGTACGTCTGGCATCCCTGAGCAGAAGTCAGTGTCAAGCTACATTCCGAATTATGCCATTATCAAACACGAACTTTGAGTTTCTTATTTCTTTGCGTATTATTGTGTCGCTGAAGGATGGTCGAATCCACTGAATTATAAAACCGTAACACACAGTATGCATTTTAATCTTTTACATATTCCAAAAAAAAGGTTATTTATGAAGCATATTATACACTATTTTTCCCTATCCAATTAAATAAGTTAAATACTGTGTGCATTTAAAGTACCTGCAGTTACAGCATTATAATGAATATCTTAGGAGGTATCACCGACTTAAAATGCGAGGGCAGAGCGGCTGTTGGGCCGTACCTACGTCCGTCCCGGGTCGCAGTAGCTTGGGGATGCTGCTAAAACATATAGCGTTAAAACATAATAAGATATAATGTATAAAGCGTATAGTGTTTGTAATATCGCACTTGACTTCACGCTACAATAATATATAGCGCCTCAACAAACCAAACGTCTAAACGCGTACATTAGGACCCAGAATGGGATAGCAACACAGCCCGTCAGGCAAACAGGGGTGGCAAACGGCCTGCTTACGCATTGGGATCTCGTCTAATAAAATCTTTTTATTTTTTTATTCAAAATAATAATGTATTCCGTCAATGAACTCGAAATCATAATATGTATATAATTAAACATAAATGACGTCATTACGTTAATTCAGTGGGGAACGGATATAAGGACGCTCAAAACGATTACAGCGCAATTCGGAATGTACCCTAAGTTGACATGACACAACTGACAAGTAGGGCTGCCATTAATAGAGGCAACATAATCCGTTTCGTAACTTTAGTACTTAGGTAGCCCACAAGATCTACACGCCGAGTTTACCTTTTTATTTCAATTATTTCATACATAGGTACTTGCTTATCTAATTCAATTTAGACATAATGAAATGATAATTTAATGTTTAGTTAAGTAAACGATCAGAAAAATATGAACTGAAATAAAGCAAAAGAGTGGATGTAAGGAATAGGATGCAGTAGCAGGCTTTGCTTACCACCATGGGAGAAAGGCGTGACTTCATATATCTAGTTAAATATTACCTTCGAGATAAAAATAATTATCTTCGAGTATAGGCATAGAAGGTAGTCTGTTCACACTTACTTTACCTCCGATTATCCGTCACTGTCAAAATCAAAGTGATCATTGTTTTAGTTATTATAGGGTCGCTTTTGAGTTGCTGTCGGCAGAGGTTACAATAATGCACGCCGAGCCGAGCCACCGGTTGCGAAAATATTTATTTATCACCTTTTGTAAGAAGATTACAAAGAAGGAAGCGTCTATTGCAAACTAACACGAACCGGTGCGGCAAAGGTTCTACAGGGCCAGAGTGAGCCTGCGTGCCGTAAAGCAGATAATGCCGCTATGCAACTACCGTCCGCAACACACTGCTGAGGCGGAGGACATCGTGGAATACGTGCGCCTGAAGACGATTTACACGGCGAGAGTGTAGTTAGGGCACATGAGTAGAACGAGCAAAACTGTTACCTATTTTGGTAGGGTTGTCACAACAGGGTAAAACAAATAAAACAAAACATTTGTTAAATAGTAGTAGTAGGTGTGGTAGTGGTCGTAGTTTTATTATTCAGTATGATAGAATCGAATCAAATTAACCTCTAAGTCCCTGAGATACCACATTTGGTATGTAAACAATCGTTTTTTAATTGTGTCTGTAATTACGGTAATTGACCGGTTAAATCAAATAATTTAATTTAAATAAGCCAATTACAGGCACTTTTGAATTGTCAAAAGACATAAAATAAAATTAGTACAAGAATAGTTATGGTGCTACAGTCCCAGTCACAAGACATAATAACTGTGAAAGTACCATAGATACCCATTCCAATGCGTAGATCTCTATGGAGAAGAATGCTGCCCTGGTAACAAAGAATGCAGTAATCGACATTTTTGAGATTTTCATCCCAAGAGGTTCGTGTACATGAAAAAAATATGTTTTCATAAAAAAATTCACTCGAAGTATGTTTTTTATGTAATGATTTTCGCCGTACTTGCATAAAAACTGCTTCAATGATAAGAAAAAACGCAGTATTAAACATAGCCTAAGAAAGAATGCAGTACTTGCAAGAATACCCTAAAACAGAATGCAGTAATATCCACTACTTTATTATTTTGTTTTAAATTCAGTAGACAAATTGCTAAATTAAAACGCAGTACTCCACATTATTGTATTTAAGTGTATTAAAGGCTTGTGCGAAGTCGTAGCAGTGCGATCCATTGCCGCGTTTTGTCTTAGTAACAGTGTGACCAGATTCAGTATTTTAATACTTTTTGAGTATATTTTAATAAGTTTTCCAAGAGTCAGTATTTTTAAAGGTATATTGGCGGCAGCCAGTATTTTTGGGTATATTTTGGAAAAGTTATGGCAATACCATAGCCATGCCATAAAATTATTTAAAAAAAAAACTGCGTACATTGATTTTCAGGGGAATTTCCTGATTTAGTCTATATTTCATTTTAGAGCAAAGATCAGTAAGTTACAGATAGGACATGACAGTTGGGCCCCCTAGAATTACAAATAGTATCGAATCATCTAGTCACAAAATGATTTTCTGTTCTGCACTTGGCTTAATCTATGAAGGTTTGGTTTCAAACTTTCAAATTGAAACTTAGGAAAATTCCCGAATTATTGAAAGTTTCAATAATTCGGGATTTTCCCTAAGTTTATATTGCACGTGTTCGTCGTAATATAAATAGAGCGCGCGATTTTTTGTTGTCATTTTACTTCATGCTATTACGCTGTTATCTGATACGCAATTCAGAATCCAGAAAACATGTCTAGTTTTCAGCAAAGTTATTTGGCTAAATGGGAACAAATTTCGGAGTTTTCTTCGTGGCTTTCACGTTATAAAGATGACGAGTACGCTGTTTTGTAAAGCATGCAGTGCGAAACTCGAAAGTAGATTAGCATCTATAAAACAACGTGCAAATACTGAAAAGCATAAATCGAACTTGAACAAATATAAAGGACAGTCAAAGGTAAGCTTAACTTGTTTTTAGTTTTTAGTAAAATTATAATTACTGTAAGTACCTAAAGTCGAGAAGTTCGGAGGCACTTTATTTAGTGTATGATCATAATGTATAATTTATGTTTTTACTTGTTTACAGGTTGACACATTTTTCAAAGAGGCACCACTGAAAGACGAAGTCAAGAAAGCGGAGCTGAGTTTATGCGGTTTTCTTTCAGAACACAACATCTTTTTTAGAGCTATGGACCATCTTAGTGATGTTCTAGTGAAATGTTTTCCTGACTCCGAAATTGCAAAAGAATTTTCCTGCAAGAGAACTAAAGCAGCAGCTATTACCTATAACGTTTTAGGACCCAAATTTGAAAAAGTTATGATTGAAGATATACTTCGCACTGTATCTCTGTCAGATAAACCAGTATATTCAATTGTAATCGATGAAAGTACAGATGTCACCACAATCAAAGTGTTGGTGATAGTAATCAAATACTTCTCTGAAACCAAATGTAAAGTACAAACCAAATTCCTTGATTTAGTTGATTTAAGTGGAGAGACTCCAGATCATTTATTTGATGCTTTATCATCAAAGTTATCCGAGTTAAGTTTAGATATAAAAGATATGATGGGGTTCGCTGCTGATACTACGAATGTGATGTTTGATCAACACTCTGGCATTGTTACAAAAATTAAAGAAGTGAACCCAAAGTGCTTATTCATAAAATGTGTTTGTCATTCTGCAGCATTAAGTGTTAGTCATGCTTGCAAAATACTACCTAGAAATTTAGAACAGATAGTAAAAGAAGTATATGGATATTTTTCTCAAAGCAGCAAGCGTCAAAGAGAATTTGTTGAGTTCTAAAATTTCACTGACACTGAAAAACATAGACTACTGCGTCATTATGATATAAGATGGCTATCGCTTCATGCTTGTGTTAATAGAATACTTGAGCAATGGAGGGCACTCTGCCGGGGTCGCGTGATTGTTCGAAAGAGATACCGTGACCCTGGCACATGGGCAACTGATGGAACACGGGTGGGTTTTAGTCAGTAAAAGTCTGACACGCCCTCCCACTCCGCCCAGAGCGGGAGAAGTCATTTGATGATTTCCCATCCTGAAAAAAAAAAAAAAAAATGGAGGGCACTGCAGTTGTTTTTTCAAGATCAATATTTGAGGGATCGCATTATGTCATCAGAATTTTTGTATAATTCTTTTAATAATGATATAAACAAATTATACTTTTACTTTTTAGACTACATGTTGCCGATTGTAAACAAATTTAATATAATTTTTCAAAGCGACTACACGTGCATTGAAAGATAACTACATATATATTAGTCAGAGAGATTATATGATGATGCTTCTAGTATGTACTTGTCGATTTTGGGTTGCTATATGAAAACTAATTATATAAAAAGCACGGACAGCGTATTTACATTAGACCCAAAATCTAGTGTGAATTATTTGCCATTGAATAATATGTACTTAGGGATTCAAGTGGGTCAAGAATTAATTAAACATAGGGGAAACATAAACATGAAATAACAAACTGCTGATTTTTTCAGAAAGTGCCAATCTTTTTTAATTGAATTGAGCACGCAATTGAAATCACGTTTGCCTTTTGAAGATCAAATTTTATACTCAATACTTTATTTGCATTCCACAGTGTAAAAACTTAGGTCGTAGCTAAGAGACTAAAAAAACCTTATCCTTAAAATGCACCTATATAAGTCCTTGAACAGACACAGTATCTACACTTCAACTTAGTTCCGAGCATATAATAATTGCAATAATTACTAAAAAATAATGCAGTAATCGACTTGTGCTAAGACATAATGCAGTAATACGCGCAAGTGCTGCATTTAGTTTTAGTATCCTGTGACTCGGAAACGACCTGATACTAAACCGAAACGCAGTAATACGTATTATAATTGCTTATATTACTAAATTAAATAAAGGAATATTATCTTGTTAAAGCTTGATTTTTTTCCGAATTTTTAGATATATTATATGACCAGTAAAATACGAACATATTTCGTATCATCTGATCATGATCAGATGATATGAAATATGTTTTTTGCGTTTATCTCGTAACCGCCATTTTGCGATTACTGCATTTTTAGTTATGACGGCAGAATGGGCTAGAAACTCCATGGACACTCTTTTTTAACCGACTTCCAAAAGGAGGAGGTTATCAATTCGAATGTTTATATTATTTTTCACTTCAGTAGCTCAAACATGTAGGTTTTGCTGCCTGAAATCAGTGAGCAAAATGCGATTTTGCTCACTCAGTGAGACAAAGTAACTTTTTAATTTTTGTTTTCAAAAAGCCGCGAATATCTTATTCAGCCTTGGGTTAATCATACAATTCGAAACATTTACACTATCTCTTTCCCGCCATTAGAAAGAGAGAGAGACAAAGACCAGCCCTTTCGAAGTTCCGATTTTGAATTCGACCTCAAAGAAAAACATGTTCGGAAATTTGTACTAACTAAAGTAGCAAAAAGATAATGTAATTTATTGATTTTTTAGCTTATTGTTGTATTTAAACGAAAATAAGTATTTACTGCAAATAAAACTGATATTTAACCTGTAAATATTTATTTCTAGTTTCAATAATGTTACGTTAATATTTTGAATAATAAAATATCATCCCAAGTAGCACAAAAGTGCTGTATAACAGCATTTTAACAGTGCACAGTGAATGCATTAGTTGCTGAATAATAGCGTAGACAGCGCATCCTCAGAGGATATAACTCTAATTTGGGCACAAATTATTCAGCACATAGCTGTATAAGAAATCCAATTGACAAATAATTGCATTATAACAACATTATAGTAGCATTTATGTGTGTAACAGTCACCTAAAGAGCTGCATATTGCCTGATTAATGAGGCACGTGTTACTTATTATACAGCAAGGAAGACGAATGTGTACATTGTGTGTACTTTTATACAGTTGAAATTACACACTGAGCGAAATTGTGGAATGCAATAACTTAAATTATTTATTTTTCTTTGATATGAACTGTCAAATTGTAAAACATGAAGTGTATCGTTGTGTGCAAGATCTCAGGTGCCATTTGTGAGAATATACATACATAAAATTTAAGGTAAGTAAAACTTCGATTTTCTCCTATTATATTTGAAATCTTATTGGGAAGGCAACTTTACTGTCAAATACCATACATATTTAGTTCAAAATTTTCACGCGCCCTCGGAATACCACTAAATACTAAAAGAAAAGCAACAAAATTAGAATGAAAATAAAATAAATATGTTCGTTTTTGTACATAGAAACCAAAAAAAAACTGTTTTCGTGTAAATAATTTTTTATCCAAATTAATTACAATTGATATCCTCAAAATAAACAAAAATTAAAAGTTAAAATTTTATAATGATACAAAGTAACGCAGTGAATATGGCGGATAGCAAGTGAACAGTTTTAATCTCAATGTAATGCTAAGGTCTGTACGGATGTTCACATGTGGCCTGTAATTCAGCCAAGAGTAAAATAGTTTAGCACTTGTGAAATACAAATCAGACATGGATCGATTAGGGGAGTAGTATTGGTTCACATTTGCGTCAGTTACCTAGATAAGTACCTTTATGGATCCAAGCTTTTAGGGTTCCGCCGTGGTTCTTTTAAAGCCATTTTGTTCCCTTTTTTAGTTGTTATTCGACGATAAGTACTTAATTAAAATTGTAATTTAAGTAGCTGAGATTAATTTTAATTTAATTTAATTATATGTATAATACATAAGTTATTGATTTATTCAATATGCGACAAAATACCTATAAATTAGTCGGTACCTATCTAAAGGTAATGTATTTTTCTGGCCTAATAATTTAATTACTTCCACATGAAATAGCATTATGTTACGTTTAGGTATTTAATATGTTATTGTATCTTTTGTTTTTTTTCCTCAAAAACTGTATAGATAATGTTGTCATTAAGAAACTGATACTTCTATTATAATAAGTATATTTTTCTTGTTTTTACAGAACGAGACTTTCAAAATAGTTCAGACTATAGAGAGAGGTGTTGTCGATCTAACATTCGTTCCTGCACAGTGGAAAACTAAGGAAATTCTATGGTGGCCACCGAGAAGTACTTTTGTACTCCTTGAAATTATAAAAAGATGAAAATTCAAGGCCTGGACCAGGGTGGTACACCCTAAATTGTACTTTAAAAAGGGAACATTAAATAAACGTAAAGAAAATTACGTTTTTTTTAGATGCTAGCTGTACCGGTATTTCCTAACTGACTACCTCTGAGAAAAAATTGTCGAAATCTGGAATCTTAAAAAGTCTCGAAAGGTATTAATGTATTACATTAAAAAAAATCTTGGATTTCTCTTAATTAATTTTCTTCATTTTTAGGTAAGTACCAGAAACATATAAAACAACAATATTAATTTTGTCGCAACCATATTAGTCCCGAAAATGGGTAGGTTATAAGAAGATTTTTGTAGCAGGGCATTTTTGTACCTACTCAGCCTAATGTCATCAAACACACTGACCTCTATTTATAAAGGCTTTTTTGTATTTTTTGTTCATATGTGCTTTAATTTAAATCCGACGTAAATTTGAAATTTTATTTTATTTCAACTATGTGACGTATATTTTTATTTTGTTAATGACATTTTATTCTTTTCTGCTGCAGCATTGTTACTTTTATCTTAATTTTTGTAATATGGGTTATGTGTGAAATAAATTAATTTCATTTTATTTATTTATTTATTAATAAATATAACATACGGAACCCGTCGCGTCCAATATTCCATTCGCGCATGCCGACACTTGGATACATGCTGTTATTCGAGTGTATGGTTAACACCTGACTAATAGGGGAAAAGTGAATCTGTATGCAGCATAAAGCATTAAATAACTTCACAAAGTAACTGATTATGTTATAGTGGGTGATATGTTCTCTCTTAAAATGCAACGGTTGTATAGTACACGTGTGGGCTATTATTCAGAAAACTTACAGCTAATAGGGTACTGCATTACTAAGCGCTCAATAACAGTGACTTTGTGGCGTGTTTGTGGTGCTTAATAGAATTACTGTACAGAAAAAAGCATTATAGTTGGCCACGTTTTTTTCGACACAGCTGTTGCAGCACAGGTGAATACTAATAAGTCTTTATAAATGCTTAGATTACCGCTGTGGGCCTTAAGTGACAATTTATAATGCAGTTCTGTGCTACTTGGGATGGGTGCTATTTCCAAACACGCCTTAATTTAAATAAAAGAGCGGGAATAAAATTTCGTAGCTGGCGTAAAGAGTTGAATAAGTTAAGAAATATTAAAATAATCGTAAAATATGAGTGAAACTAGCGACGAGAACAGTATTTTAACACCGGAAGAGTTAAAACAACAAGTTATTAATGCAGAATTATGTTTCCTACCTGAGAAGTCTCGCGAGAAATATCTGAAAGCATACCATGTCTTCAATGAATGGAGACTTACAAAGGGCGCAAGCAGTTTTTCGGAGACGGTGTTGCTATCTTATTTTTTAGATTTATCACAGACGAGATTTAGATTTATCACTCAATTTTTTTAGATTTATCAAGTTGAAAGCTACTTTAAAAACAAAACATAACGTGCATAAACTCGAATCTTTTCTAAAAAGAATGTCAGTTAAAAGGCTAAAAAGTCCAAAATTTTCACGGCCCTTAACGTAGAAAAATTTCTTAATGAAGCTCCGGACTGCAATTTTCTTGCCGCTAAAGTAAGTGGTACCTAAGAATCTATGCTGTTAGTTATTAAAATTTGTGTGTAGACTGTTTTGTATAAAGGTACTTATTGCCTACTACTATTTTTTGGAGGCGCAATGAATCCTAGTCTGGCTTAGCAATACTGTTAAAATATTTAATGAGATATGTAAAAGATGCTGTGAATGTTAAATTATGCATATTAATTACGTAATATTTTCATTACAGGTCGTACTGATCATAGGAATTAGTGGAGCGTGTCGCAATAACGAGCCTACAGCTAACAGTTAATAATATCGAAAAGCATTCAGATAACTTACTGTTAGTAAAATTGAAAAATACGAAGACGAACCTTGACAGGTCTTTTGTTGTACGCGAAGAATATGTAACTATTGTAGAAAAATACCAACATTTACGTCCAGCCAATATAAAAACCGACCGATTTTTCATACAATACCATAATAATAAATGCTCAAGACAGCCTATGGGAGTAAATAAAATAGGTGCTATACCGCGAGAAATTGCCACTTTCTTAAAACTGGAAGAGCCTCAGCTATACACGGGTCACTGCTTTCGGAGAACTTCGGCAACGCTCTTGGCTGATTCCGGAGCCGATCTCACCACTTTAAAACGCACGGCGGCGGGCGGCGGGTGGGAGTCCAATACGGTTGCAGAAGGCTATATTGAAGACTCAATAGAAAATAATTCGAAAATCTGTTAGCGTATAGTGGAAACAATAAGTCTGAATTCGACCTCGGATCCTTGGTTTCACCCACGCCCATCCACTTCCAACGACGCACAGTCAGAAAGCCGATCAGAGTCACCAACTTTCACCGTTGTTCCTTCTCAATCCGCCACCGAAACAGAAACCTTAACCCCAGATAATCAAACTAAACTCAATACAACAATAACGTTGCCAAATAAATCTGTTACTTTTAATTTGCAGAATTGCAGTAATTTTACTTTTAACTTTTAAAATGTTCCATTTTATTGAATTGGTACCTCTACCTACAATGTTAATTATTTTGATTCACAATAAATAGTTATTTAAATCTATTCCTGTTTATTATTTTATCTCCTAAAGTGTTCTCGCTGCTGAAGTGTAAAGTTATGTGTGTTACACGAGAGCAAAGTTTTTTGCATCTCGTGCCTTTGAATCCCTCGCCACACTCAGGATTCAAATTTATAATCACCCGCTACGCTCGTGATTCAATCGTTGAATCCTTCGCTTGCTCAGGATTCAAAATCAGCACTCGCAGCAAAAAACGACTTTGCTCTCTTGTTGCACAAATAACTATTATCACCTTTTGTAAGAAGATTACAAAGAAGGAAGCGTCTATTGCAAACTAACACGAACCGGTGCGGCTCTACAGGGCCAGAGTGAGCCTGCGTGCCGTAAAGCAGATAATGCCGCTATACAACTACCGTCTGCAACACACTGTTGACGCGGAGGACATCGTGGAATACGTGCGCCTGAATATGAGGTATGTAGGTACACGGCGAGAGTGTAGTTTAAGGCGTTCGTGATGCGTGTCGCAAAAGGTTAACTGCCCCTCGGCATGGAAAAAGATTGTTGATAAATGATAAATGATTTTATTTCTGTAAGTAGGTTTGTAGATACAAACACTTTTACATGTCAATAATATTTTTTTAAACTAGATGAGTTCGGCGTTTCCTAACTGACTACTCTGAGAAGAAAGGCCGAAACAAACTCAGAGGTCACAGTCTCTTTTAAAGTCACATCATGTGAAGATCATGTAGATTGGTGACTGAAATGGTCTTTTGAAGAAAGAACCACACAGATTGAGTGGACCTGTCCAGCCAGTGCAAGCATTTGTCACTAATCGTTTAGCTCAACTCGGAACATAAGGAGCCCAACGCTTTGACGAACAGTACCAAAGAAAGGACATTTGGGTAGGCCACATAAATTACTCAAACTGCCAGATCATGATTACTGAGAAAGAAAGAAAACAAAATTAAAAAAAAAGACCCACATAGTCTTCACATTCACAATAATTAAAACAATAGGTACGATACTTTACAAAGTAAATATTCATGTCATTGTTTATATAAAAAATTATCAATGTCAGTGTGTACCTATATATAAAAAAAAGAAACGGATATAATTTTGTTGGTCAGATCATTTGATGACCATATAGATCGGTGTCTGAAAGGGTCTTTTGATGAAAGAACCACACAGATATTGAGTGGACCTGTCCAGTCAGTGCACGCATTTGTCGATAATCGTACAATAACTCAACTCGGAACTTAAGGAACCGCAGAACGTGGTGTTCCGTCGCTTCCGCGTACAAGTAGGTACCTATAAACTACTGACATAATCTTAAGTCTAATTCTCTTTGGTCTTATTTATTAACACAATGTTGTTTACGATAAAAATCTACCGAATTATTTTTACACTGCATTTACCAGAAAAATATTTTAAAAACAGTTCAATCGAAAAAAAAAAATACTACAAAGTGAAAAATAAGTTTAATTTCGAAAGTCGATGTCTTAGGATCTGTATTTAAGGATTTTTGCCACCGACTTCCGAAATTAAAGTTATTTTTAACCGACTTCAAAAAAAGGAGGAGGTTATGAATTCGACTGTATTTTTTTTGGAACGAAGTTTCCTATCGTGCGTTGCGAAAGGGGGCTAGACGGAAAAAATTAAGACCAAAAGTTGTAACGACACTTTTTGCTATAGTTGTAAGCACAGAACAAAGCCGTGCGGCGTGCGCGTGTTTCTCTGTCTGTCTGTCTCTCTCTCATAGAAAGCGAGCCAGTTATTTTCGTTTCGTCTATCTATTTCGCATTGAACAGTGTGGTGTCGTGTCGCGACGATTATTTTTGTTGAGTGTTTACAGGATTTTTGTACATAATAAAAAATAATAACAAAATGAATCCTGACAGTGTTTCTGCACAAGTTCCGGATATTGCTGATGGAGTTAGGTAAGTAGAGATTTTATACAGACAATAATAATCGAAAGGAACTTCGTTCCATCCGGGTGTCCCTTGACACCTCTCGATTTTTTTTATGTTTGTTACCTCATAATTTTTACTGGGTGAACCGATTTTGATGATTCTTTTTTATTTGAAAGCTAGTACTTCCCGAATGGTCCAATTTTAATTTGGCTCCATTTGAACAATATGGTTTTCACATGGACCCCCCATGTGAAAACCATATGTCTTAAATTTGCATTAAGTATTTGCGGCGACAATTGAACGAATACCACGATTAGGTTAGTGCGGGGTATTTACCATAACTAAAACGTTAGAAATTAAAACTTTTTACAAAAAAATGACAACCGACTTCCTAAAAAAAAATACTACAAAGTGAAAAATAACTTTAATTTTGGAAGTCGGTGACAAAAAACCTTAATTACAGATCCTAAGACACCGATTTCCGAAATCAAAGATATTTTTCACTTTGTAGTGTTTTTTTTAGGAAGTCGGTTGTTATTTTTTAGTAAAAGTTTTTAAAGAATCATCAAAATCGGTTCACCCAGTCAAAAGTTATGAGGTAACAAACATAAAAAAAAATACAGTCGAATTGATAACCTCCTCCATTTTTTGAAGTCGGTTAAAAAAATACGGTCGAATTGAGAACCTCCTCCTTTTTTTGAAGTCTGTTAAAAAAGCGAAGTCTCGACGAAATATCGGGTTCCCAATATTTTTTCGGAGAGCTTTTTCCTACAGTTTTTGTCATCTTTGGTAAATACATAGGTCATCGTTTTTTTGCACTCAGCAGCTGGGCTTCGGGGAATATTAATTAATTATGAAAAAAAAGTCGCTTCCTCGAAAAATTAATTAATATTGACAACTAGCACTCAAATTCTTGTAAGTTGGCAGTAGTGACATTTCTAGTGAGAAAATCTCAGAGGGGTAATTGCGTAACATACTGTCAGAAGGAGTCGCTTTCAAATTGACAGTTCAACAACATACATTGCGTTAACATATGAAGCAATGGATTAGAAATAATCTTCAAAATTATTCAGGTTCTGATTAATAGTGCGTTTCGCAATTAGGGCGAACATTTTATCCTTATTATCAACTCCCTCTTTTGCAACACATGCGTCTCAACTGCCAGGAATGTCATTATGTCTATTGTATTTTGACGGAAATGTCAAAATATCAAGAACCTTCGAAGGAATCAGGAAAAGGACAAAAAAACTGAACAACAACAACCATGATCGATTTAATTACTAGCCTCGTTTAGGAGGAACTATCTCCTTGAAACCGGAAAAGTGGGAACAGCTTGGGGGTGCAGGACGCACACAATGCCTTTCACATTGCGGTTTTAAAACAAAATTGTTACGAGTGCCGCCACATCCACTATATTGGTATTGCTCGCACAGGTCCGTGAAAGGGTTGTAGCCCCATCTGTGAAATTTTGAAAAGTTAAATAATTTGTTTCCGTCCAATTTCACGGGTTACCTTCGCAGGCATGATTTAAGAAAAAAAAAATTAAGCTACCGAAAAAACGGAAAAGCGCGGCGCCAAAAAACCAATGAACAAAGACACTCAAGGTCAAAGCGCTGACTCAAAATTACTTAGGCTTCTTGTTTTTTGCTTTTCAGTTTTTCCGGTGGTTTAATTTTTTGTTCCTTGCCATTGGATGGCAAGCAAGTCAACGACTAATGTGCTGATAAAACAAGAGTGGAGCCAGAGAAGCCACAGGCGCAGGTGCCGCCCTAAACCCCCAACGGATAAGTAAAATAAAGAACTAATAGGCTATAATGGTTTAACAACCTTCGTTTCGTTTTTGCACGTTGCCTGTATCAACCAGTACTACTGCCGAGCTATCTTTCTCCACCTTACGCCGGTTGAAGACATATCTTTTATGAACGCTGAAAAAGTACCTACTGGATATCTTCAGCGGCAGTCACGTACCTACTAAGGTGCATATTGGTGCTGCCAGTTCTTAGTCAGACCCAGAGATCTGCTAAGCCAACAATGCACGGCCTAGATCCTCAATGGGCGAGAGGATTTCAGGATAACGTTTCAATTGATGCGAAAAGAGAATCGAAGGCAATTAAAAATTGTTCTACCTTATGAATTTTTCCCACTTCTTAGTCGCCCTTGTAATTGATTTCCCAATTTAAAAAAAAATAAACAGTAAATGAAAATTTCATTAATGTTGTAAGAAAATACTACACAGTACACTTATTTTTTTTTTCTAGATGGGAAATCCTCAAATGATCTCTCGCTCTGGGCGGAGCGGGAGGGCATGTCAGACTTTTACTGACTAAAACCCACCCGTGTTCCTTCAGTTGCCCATGTGCCAGGGTCACGGTATCTCTTTCGAACAATCACGCGACCCCGGCAGGCATCGGTCCTAGCAGACCCCTTCAGTTTTGCTGACATCTCTTTGAGGCGCGCGTGGAACACTACGCGCCGTTGACCCGAGCCTGGTCCTCTCCTTACCGGGCGGTGAGCTACCCATTACTCACCGCCCGCAAGCTCGCGCCTACGGTGGCTGGGAGTCCGCTATGGATACACAGTACACTTGACTGAAAATTCGAAAATCTTATATCTTTAAACGAGCAATTTTTGTATATATAAATATAATCTGAATCTTGGAAACGGCTCCAACGATTTTCATGAAATTTAGTATACAGGGGATTTCAGGGGCGATAAATCGAGAACATAAACTTATTATTTTAAACACAATTTACCAAAAATACCGAGCAAAGCTCGGTCATCCAGATATTGTTTGTTTAAACATTGAAGTTCTTTTACGTGCAAGTGACTTTGAACCTTAGGGTCGTACTCGTTGAGTTGAAGCAATTATGAAATTGACTACTTTATCAAAATAATGTCATTATTCATTGTTGATCCTATAAACTTAAAAGAGGAAGATACGTACTTACTTGCTCACAACGCACGGTCCTACTTAACTAAGTCCAATGGATGCACTCACAGTCACAACAAGTGACCCATCGCGTATGTCGACCCAGCTCAATATATTTTTCTTTGTATTTATACAAGATTATTTTTAGTATATGCGAAACCTGAATATAGTTTGTTCAGAATCAGTAACTGAATCGATTCCAATAATTTTTACATCATGTTATATTTTGTACCAAAAATATTTAATTACGCTTCCAAGTCGCGGGCCTTAGTGTTTTGTTTCGATTTTAAAATTATCATGTCTTTCTCGTATTCAAACGTCCATTACACGGAGATGGTACGTACACTGCTGTTTGTGGTGATCTGCATATGTTTTTGCGTGGACAACCAGGTAACTTATCAAGCTTATAACTTTGTGATTAGTAATGATACAGTTTTGAAATTTTTTTCATAGATTCTTTACATAAAAATACTAGACCCGTGTTTCGGGTTTCGCATAAACAAAAATTAATGTTGTATATCTACGCATCAAAATGCCTTCTTGTGTATTTAATAAGTGTTATTATCACTTTGTTGTCAATCAAGAAAGGAAAATAAGACACAAGGAATAACCCATCACACGTAAGTATCTACTATACACGTAAGTAGGTACAGCCAGAAATGTTAATTTGTTGAAAATTATAATTTTCAACAAATTGAAAATGATAGAATGACGATGATGTAGTAACAAAAACCGGCCAAGTGCGAGTCGGACTCGCGCACCAAGGGTTCCGTACAAACCTGTAGGTATCCTCGGTTTATGTATAAGGTTTAAGCTTATGAAATTAAATGTTTTTTTTTTTTAATTTTTACATTTGAGTTGATTGATTGATTGAAAGGTAAATTGCGGTTTACGATTTATGACGTATTAAAAAAAAACTACTTACTGGATTTCGTTCAATTATGCACATCGTATATTTTTTTGAGTTTTATCATTCTCTATTTTAGAAGTTACGGGGGGCGGGGACACACATTTTACCACTTTGGAAGCGTCTCTCGCGCAAACTATTCAGTTTAGATAAAAATGATATTAGAAACCTCAATACCATTTTAGAAGACCTATTCATAGATACCCCGATACCCCACACGTATGGGTTCGATAAAAAAAAAAAAATAAGTTTCTGTTCTAAGTATTTTATTTTTAGTGTAAAAATCTTGATGCGGTTCACAGAATACATCTACTTACCAAGTTTCAACAGCGTAGCTCTTATAGTTTCGGAGAAAAGTGGCTGTGACATACGGATGGACAGACAGACAGACAGACTGACAGACATGACGAATCTATAAGGGGTTCCGTTTTTTGCCATTTGGCAACGGAACCCTAAAAATTGAAAAAAGTATGCTTTGATGGTTTGGCCATGTTGAGAGGATGAATGAAGGACGGCTCACAAAAGGTATTTACAAGGCAGATGTGAGTGGAAACACCGGGAGGGGACGCACTAGTGACCTTATTGGTGATGTTCTTCAGAAAGGTTAGGTGCGTAGTACTCGCAACCGGCGTGTGTGTATAACCAATTATGAACCTAAACGAGGCAAAAGGAGTGTGTAGAGATCGTAGCAGGTGGCGTTCCGTGATTTCTGCCTACCCCCATGGGAAAAAGGCGTGATTGTATGTATGTATAATTTTATCTAGGTATTTTTTGTTTCGCCATCTTTATCAGAGTGAGATAGATTAATACAAAATAGGCGTGAGAGACACGATGCGGCGCATCGCCCTACTCTCACAAACACCACTTCAGTGTCATTCATAACTGAAAACATTCGGCGGGTAAAGAGATTGCGCTTGCACGACTGGGTAGGGTCCTACCTCTGTCCTTATCTGTTGGTAACTGTAAGTATGATGTCAGATGTTTGAATTTCGTTTGCAGTTGTGCATCGATCCTAGTACCTACTAGTAATTGCGATGCAAGAACGTAACGTATCTTCGCCTTTGAAGTTTATCGAAGTTATTGATATAATTGGTTCTCACCTCTTTTCTGGTTTCTGTATTTCGCCCTCCGTATTTTGGCAGGTTCCTTCTATTGGTGGCAGATAGCAGATTGAAGGCTTGTTAACGTTTTTGGGCGTATATGCCCAAGGCGGAATAGGGGTTCCACCATTGCCCGCGCCTAGATCTGTTATTATCATAAAAAAAAGAAAAGTTAGTAAAAGTATGTACCTACCTAACGCCTTACCTGCTTGGTAAGGTATTAGGTACAGACGCCAGTACATCAAGGTACCTGAAACTGTCAAATTTGCCCATTCTACCTTGAACCTAAAGCTTTAGGGATAAAGTTAAAAATTAAAGTTTGACGCAAACTTTTATAAACTTTCTGAATACTTAGGTACCGCCAACCTCGATCGAATCGCGACGGAAGTTTCTTACCTGTAAAGGGATTTTGTGTTTGTTTGTGTAAAGGAATTTATCAAGTGTCAGTTTTATTTACAAATTAAAAAATAATATGTTTGCAAATGTGGCTAAACATTACGTATAATCTTATATATATAAAAATCTTGCGTCACGATGTATGTTGCCAATAAACTCCAAAACTACTGAACCGATTTCAATCAAATTTCACATGTACCCGTATTTTGGTCTAACTTACTGGATAGGATAGTTATCATCTCAATTATCCGCTTATGTCGTGAATGTAAACGAATAAAATGTATCAATTAATTGTTTCGGGGGACGGAGTCATTCGCGTCCGTAGGAGCTGCCTATCATCACCCTACACGTGTCCCCTGGGTGGCGCTAAACGAATGACAACGCCGAGCCTCGGGCGGCGGTAAATAACTCGACAATGCGACGCTCAGCCAGCATATAACATAGGAGGTAGGAAATGACCTTCCTAACCCGTAAACTACTAGATACTTTATCAGGAACGGGGGTCTTGGCTTAATTGCCCGGTCCGCGAGGAAGAAAACCTTTTCAAAAATTACCCAAATCCAATGGTGGGAAACGTGCCAACTGGATGCATGGCTGTATGGATGAACAGCATTAGCGCCGACCTCTACGGACCTGGCAAACGTAGTTGTATTCTGCCTTCTTAGGGAATGGCGTCACCCCTAAGTGACCTGTCATTTCGTCCAATTCTCGTGGGAACAAAATGAATGAAAACTTGAAAAACAAAACAAACCCAAACTCAACCATGATCCAACAAACTCTTCAAAAGAGCATGTTTACAAAAACACGTTGCAACTCTGTAGGCGCAATTCCTCAAGAAATAAATACTCACGAAACAGTACTAACATCGAAAGATAAAGATAAGAACAGTTGGCAACAAGACCGAATACCCCAAGCCAAAAGAAAAAGAGTAGAAACGAAGTCGCCAGAGACAGAAAACGCAAAGAAAAAGACCAACATGACCACATATGCAATATCTACACAAAATCAATTTGCAATATTAGACGATAAAGAAGAAAATACAGATAATGTAGAAACAGAAAAACCACCAAAACCAGAACCCATCTTTGTAACTGGGGTCCTGGATATCAACTCTCTCAAAAATCTACTGTTAAATATAACAGGAGAAGGAAATTTTACTATGACCACACTAAGGTCAGGACACGTTGTGAAAATAATGCCGGCGAGTATAGAAGTATACAAAATAATCAGAGAAAAATTTATCACAGAAAACATCAGTCACTATACCTACATGCTAAAAAGTGAAAGACCCTATAGAGTTGTATTACGAGGTCTTCACAGCTCAGCGGACACTTCCGAAATAAAAGAAGGACTGAAAGAGTACGGGCACGAAGTTCGACAACTCGTAAATGTACGTCACCGAAACACAAAAGAACCCTTACCCCTATTTTATGTAGACCTGGAACCAAAGCGAAACAACAGAGATATATTCAAAATAAAATCCCTAAATCATATGATAGTATCTTTTGAAGCACCTTATAAGAAACAAGAAATCATACAATGTAAAAGGTGTCAAAGATTTGGACATTCCAAAAATCAATGTTACCGACCCTTTAGATGTGTTAAATGTGGAGATGACCACCCAACCACCAGTTGTAACAAAACTAGGGATACAGAAGCTACTTGCGCAAACTGCCAAGAAAAACATCCATCTAACTACAGGGGATGCATAAAATACAAACAGTACAAAGAGCATTTTTTGAAAATCCAACCGAAACAAACACATAACAATACAAACCAAAATAACCGAATGCCAGAAACTGACAGATTGCAACCAAGGAAACACAAAACTTACAACAGGACAACCGAAACTTACGCCGAAATGACAAAAAACAAAACAGAAAATATAACCAACCTAGACCAATCCCTTCCAATGCAACAACTTAGTGACATCTTAGAACAAATGTTCAACAGGATACAAACTATGATGTTAAACATGGTAGACAACATGATGGATCGTTTCGTCCAGCTTATAAGCAGCCAAATGAAAAACAAATAAACTTAACCTTAGAATAGTCACATGGAACGCTAACGGACTAGTCGCACGAAGACTAGAGCTGGAAATGTTTCTCCATATAAAAAAAGTCGACGTGGTATTAATATCTGAAACAAGGTTTACCAACAAAAGCTACATATCAATTAATGGCTACACTATTTATGCTACCAACCACCCATCGGGAAATGCACATGGAGGAACGGCAGTACTCATAAAATCAAATATAAAACATCACCCGCTTGAACCTTTTTCAACAGACAAGATACAAGCCACTCTTATTAAAGTAAATGACAAAAGTTCGGACATAACCCTCGCTTCAGTTTACTGTCCTCCTAAACATCAGGTAACAAAGGAAGACTATGAAGATTTCTTTTCTAAACTCGGACATCGCTTTATAAGTGGAGGTGACTGGAACGCGAAACATCTGTTCTGGGGCTCTAGGCTTATAACAACTAGAGGTAGGCAGCTCTATCAAGCCGTGAAGGATTCTAACCTTAACTGCTTGTCCACTGGCGAACCAACCTACTGGCCGACTGACCCACGAAAGACTCCCGACTTGCTGGATTTCTTCATAACAAAAAACATTTCGACCAATAACACGAAAACAGAAACTGACTTTGATCTCATTTCAGACCACTCTGCTATTATTCTCGACGTGTATAGTAACATCATACTAACAGAAGCAACACCTAAAATCTATAATAAGAATACCAACTGGGAAAAATATCAGGAAATCATTACAGAGGAAATACAGCTAAAGATCTCATTGAAAACGACTGACGAAATAGAACAGGCTGTAGAAGGACTAAACAGATTGATTCATGAGGCAGCGAACAGATCTACATCTCAACACACAGCGAGAACTGCAAAAGAACATGTATACCCTCCGTTCATCAGAGACTGTATAAACGAAAGACGTAGACTCCGTAAAGTATGGCACAACACTCACTATCCTAAAGATAAGACCGCCTTCAATAAAGCCTCACAGCAATTAAAAACGCTAGTCATAGAGCTGGAAAACGAGAGTCTACAATCATATCTCGCTAAACTTACACATAGTAGTGACACAAACTATTCGCTGTGGAAGGCTACCAAAAATCTAAAGCGTCCCAAACAACCAATTACACCACTGAGGACACAAACGGGGTCTTGGGCCCGCTCCGACTGTGAAAAGGCTAACACCTATGCTAATCACCTACATAAAGTTTTCGAACCACTTCCCAGCAACAATCAACAACTGGACAGTGAGATAGAGAAATACCTCAGGTCACCTACTCAAATGTGTTTACCATTAAAGCATGTAACACCAAACGAGTTGAAACGGGAAATCATAAAACTTCAGGAAGGCAAATGCCCTGGTTATGACCTTATTGACGCTACTCTTTTGAAATACCTGCCAAAAAAAGGAATACTGCTCATAGTCGCCATATTTAACGCATGCTTAAGATTGTTCTGCTATCCAAGCCAGTGGAAAATAGCACAGGTAATAATGATACTCAAACCGGGTAAACCAGCTCAAGAAGTGTCATCTTATAGACCTATAAGTCTCCTTCCGGTAATTGGAAAATTACTGGAAAAGATCATACTAAATAGAATGACAGAACATTTAGCAGAGATAATACCAACGCATCAGTTCGGATTTAGAGAAGGCCACGGAACCATCGAGCAAGTACATAGACTGGTTGATGTCATAAGTAGAGCAATGGAAAATAAACAGTATTGCTGTGCTGTATTCTTAGATATTAGCGAAGCATTCGACAAAGTGTGGCATAATGGACTACTTTTCAAAATTAAAAAAAAACTACCACACTCCTTCTTTCTGCTGATAAAATCCTATCTTGAAAATAGATGCTACGAAGTAAAATACAATTCCAACACATCGCAAATGCATGAAATTAAGTCAGGAGTTCCACAGGGTAGCATACTGGGACCAGTTCTCTATTTAATATTTACGGCAGATCTACCCACACATGCTGATACCATAACAGCAACATATGCAGATGATACCGCACTTCTTTCGACCCATGAAAATCCCGATTCCGCATCGAATAGGCTCCAGTCTCACCTGACTCTCATCGAAGCATGGTTCCAGCAGTGGCGTATCAAACCCAATACAGATAAGTCGGTCCAAGTAACCTTCACACTTAGAAGGAAAACCTGCCCACCAGTGAAACTTTCTAACGCAGAGATCCCACAATCAGATGACGCCAAATACTTAGGTATGCATCTCGACCGTCGGCTCACCTGGCGCAAACACATTTGGACTAAAAGGAAACAACTGGACTGCAAACTCCGTAGCATGTACTGGCTCATCGGCCGTAAGTCGCAGCTGACAGATACCAGTAAAATGGCTATATATAAATCAATACTAAAACCTGTATGGACCTATGGCATTCAGCTTTGGGGCACAGCCAGCCATAGTAATATCGAAATACTTGAAAGGTTTCAAAGCAAAACAATGAGAGCCATGTTTAATATTCCACCACACATAAGCAATAAATATATTAACCTGGATTTCAACCAGCGAACTGTGAAGGAAGAAATAAATTCAAACAGCAAGAAATATCAAGCCAGATTGGACCATCACATAAACGAGCTAGCCGCCCAACTACAGGGAGAGGGCAGCCTAAGATTCTCTCGCCTTAAGAGGAATAGTATACCACAACTAGCAACAAGATTTGCAGACAAAAGATGAGGAGTGCACCGCTGGGTGTACGCCCCAGCTGAAGATAAATTTGCTGATAAAAATCTGACCTCATATTAGATTATTGTTTGGAAAAACAGATTGCTAAGTAGCAGGATATATAAGAAAAAAAAAAAAAAAAAAAATTAATTGTTTCTTAAGCAAGTGTTTATTTTTAGTTTAGTTTTATGAAGTTCTCATAGATGGCGGTATACGTTGATTCATCAATAAAATTCTTCAATATTGTTTGACATATAGGTTGCAAATACACCCAATAGATGGCGCTGTGTTCTATTTCTTAGAATATAAATTATATTACTTTATTTATTTCACGTAATATTTATTTATGTTCACGATATAACCGTATTATTTTAATGGTTTGTGACTGATATTTTTATAATTATACTGTGTATTATGTTACAATATTATTAAAATTAATAACAAAAAAAAATTGTACTATTTTTGTAAGAGAATTATTAAAGTCTTGGCGCCAAATTTTAATCAAAGTTTCAAGATCTGGCCATCAAATTCTATCGAGTCACCATCTCTGGTTTGAATGTCCAAAGCTTTGGTATCTCATAATTTGGTACACATATAGTTTAGAGCCTGAGAAAGGACATAGGGTACCATTTTTATACCGGTAGTATGTTCCCGCGTGATAATTTCCGACCTCCACGCCGGCGAAGCCGCTGGCAAAAGCTAGTATAATAAATAATAATAACTTTATTCACAAAAAAAAATACAGAACACATAATGGACAATACAATTCGTTACAAGTTGCAAAATCTGTACAAAATATATATAACCCTGTCACCTAAACTAGGATAGCCTGTATTTTAGGAGACAGTGTTCGGCCAATTGATTGTTTAAAAATGATTTATTACAACAAGTGAACGGTGTAGATGTTATGAAGTGTCTGTGATTTTGTTATGTATAGTGAAATGAAAATTAAATGAGATTAAATTTAATGTCGTGTTACATACACGTTTGTGTTTATGATTGGAGAGTGTAAGTGCCTAATTGTGTGCGTTTTTTATGTAAAAGCTGTAAGACTACTACTGTCCTCTGTGCTGGATTACTAGGTGATGTATGTGAGTAAAGACTCCGTGTAAGCGTAGTCCTTTTGTAATAGCCACTCAGTTACTACGTAATATAGTAATGTTTAGCCACATTTACAAACATATTATGTTATACATTCAATTTTAAATGTCGAAAGAGCCCGACGGGTGGTACTTAAGGTAGCCTGTTTCTGCCATACTTATTTCCTATCGTAGATCTTTACCAACATTTCAAAGTCTTAAAAGAGTTTCAAAGTCTTAAAGTCAGTAAGACAAATTATTTTTTATACACTGTTCTCAAGAAGCACTCCTATTATACTCCGTATTAAAGATTCACAAAGACACTACTAAAGATTCACAAAGATTTTAAACTTTCTTAGGTTCCACTTATAGTGACTTATATATAGTAAAATAAGCCGTATTACACAAATTTATCACTTAACATCAAAGACTTGTAAGAGTGCTTTAGTTGAATGGCTCCAAAATCTAGTTTGTAAAGCAACTGAGGAGTTACTAACTGATCCAAAATACTCTATCCGGCTAGTTTCCCTACACATAACCCTTTTTTTATCACTTACATCTTTTTTGTTTTATTGATTTTAATTTGTAAGCTTATCATTGATTTTAATTTTATGCCATATTTCTTTAAATTATTTAAAACTAATAATGTTAACATACCGTGTGGTGGGCCGTGGGACCCTGGTAATCTGCTATACTATTATATTCCTAGTGCAGACACCAGTCTCTCACAAACTATCTATACTCCATTTAAAATAGCATTAGACAGAAATTAAAAAAGGTTCTTTTTAATGTACATTATGTAACAAGACTAGGGGAACCTGTTGTAGTTGCCAGAGTTTAAAAAAAAATCTGTAATTAGGACATTTTTCAAGGTTACTCAATGACAGTAAGAGCTAGGCGGTCAAAGACTACATAAATAGTAATGCAAATGAGCAGTGTACTTAACAATATCATATTCATTAGATTTGGCTCCGGGGGCACATTCTCAATACTTAACCTGCCCTAATACCTTTTACTCAAATCTGTGAATAAACGAACTGTCACACTATATTGAAATCATTTTAACTATTTATCTTATGAAATCAAGTGGCTTCTATTTTATTACTAGCTTCTGCCCGCGACTTCGTCCGCGTCAAATTTTTGCTCCCCTGACCCTTCCCGTCGCATCGATTTGCCTGCTAGTTTTCGTCCATTTTTCGTTGCTGCTCGCTCCTTTTGAGTTATAGTGAGTCAACCTTAAAAGATAGACATATGCTCTCGCGGATTTTTTTTTAGAACTTTTTAAGAGCAACAATTCCGTCATACATTATTTTTGCGTTACTTTAACCGTTTACGCAGCGCACGCAACGGAAACTCTTAAAAGGAATAAATTTTCCCCGTTTTTGCAACATTTTTCATTACTGCTCTGCTCCTCTTAGTTGTAGCGTGATGTTATATAGCCTATAGCCTCCCACAATAAATAAGCTACCCAACACAAAAAGAATTTTTCGATTCGGACCAGTAGTTCCTGAGATTAGCGCGTTCAATCAAACAAACAAACAAACAAACTCTTCAGCTTTATAATATTATATAGTATATAGTATAGATTATATATTATATAGTATAGATTTCATTCCAACTTAAAATTAAAGTGCCAATGCTAGATCCTAAAAGAATCAGGAGTGAATAATAAAATGATATGAATTTGATTTCACGTAACAATTGTACACTACTTATAACTGATAGATAAGCCAATGCTATATTACTAACTAGCTTCTGCCCGCGACTTCGTCCGCGTCAAATTTTCGCTCCCCTTCCCGTCGCATCGAATTGCCTGCCAGTTTTCATAAATTTTTCGTTGCTGCTCCGATCCTTTTCATCGTAGCGTGATGTTATGTAGCCTATAGCATTCCTCAATAAATAGGCTACTCAACACAAAAATACTTTTTCAATTCGGACCAGTAGTTCCTGAGATTACCGCGTTCAAACAAACAAACAAACAAACATGTATAAACAAAATAAGGGTATAATATATATATTTTATTTTATATATTATTTTATTATAATTATTTTATTTTTTAAACTTATGTTTTTGGTGCAATTACCTCTTTGTTGATATTTACTCAAGTGCCACCGTGCGCAATGGGAATGGGGCGCTAGTCAAAAATACAATATAATCCAGATACAACAGATGCAGATACGCCTAGGTAAAAGTTCATAGCAATGTCATCTGTTTGCAGTTTCCATACCTATTGACGTAGGAGTTACACGATAGCGATTTTATTTTTAAGATTGTAAAGAAATGAAAAGTTCCTGAAACAGTGTTTATATGAAATATTAATATTCAACTATTCAGCTTTACATATTGCTAGGTACCATATTTATAACTTGCCAGGATGTCGCCCATACTTCAATTTAGCCATGTCCTTTAATCAAGAAAATTGTGTCTTATTTTTTACCCTTATTTTTTAGTGACCATTTGCATCGAAAACGATAACTTAGTATCCATACTTGTATTATAAATGAAAAGTAACTTGTCTGTCTGTTACCTTTTCGCGACTTATTATCTGAGCAGATTCCTATCTCGCGGGAAAATTTCCAGCCCAGCGCGGGGGTAGCCGCGGGCTCAAAAGCTAGTAAAGAATAATGCGAGTAAAATTTTATAATACCTGACCATCCGGATAACTGGGGCCAGCCGGATTCTGGTCCACGTTCAGCACTATAATCCTTCCCTTTAGGCTTGCTAGTCTCGTTCTCTTCAGGCCCTCCAGCGCCTCCAGGCCCTCCCCCACCTCCAGGCCCTCCCCCGCCTCCAGGCCCTCCCCCCCCTCCAGGCCCTCCACTCCCTTTTTTACCCTTTTTATCCTTTTTCGGTGCTCTTTTCCAGGTTATCTCTCCATCTTTTTCATTTTGTTCTGCATATTTGTCATACCATTCGTCCCACTCCTTTTTCGTGTTATTAGCAGGTTGCCACCCACGCCACGCACTCATTGTGTTTCGGTCCACGGGGCCTTTTACGCCGGTCAAGTTTACGACAAGTTCTTCATCCAATTCAGCAACTTGTAAGCTTTGGTTCCCAGTGGCATTCAGGTATGCTTCCCAGTCGTTGAAGATATGACCATCGTCTGATGCGGCGGCAGGTGGAGGTGTTGCTGGGGGTCTCCAGTAACTGCCCTTGTTCTTACCGCCGCGGCATGCCAGTGAGCTAGCAGACGTCAGAATGATGAACGCCACGCAAACTTTTAATGTGGACCCAAAACAAAGGCGTTGGATTTGCTGTTTCATGAGCAATCCTAAACGTTTCCACATGTTTTTTACTTGCTTCTGTCTCTAAAGCCGAAATCTATCTCTGAGAATTTAACTCTACATACAGTTTGCCTGTGCTTTAATAAGGCGATCTGATTTCCAATTATTTTTTAATTTGTATTCGTTAATGAACATGTTAGTTAATTAGTATGTATGCTTTGCTGATTTTCGTTACAGTTAACCGGTACCCACATGCCACCTGGTGTGGCTCTACCAACCACGCTAATCCACAAATAGCAAAAGAAAACAAATAAGACCGAAAACAAATAAGACTAAATACAATACTAATGTCAGTAATACCGATGTCAATATAAAATACCCATCTTCTGTCTAGCCTTTTCCCAACTGTGTTGGGGTTAGCTTCCAGTCTAACCGGATGCAGCTGAGTACCAGTATTTTACATGGACTGACTGCCTATCTGACCTCCACAACCCAGTTACTGGGTAATACGATACCCCTTGGTAAGACTGGTAGTCAGGCTTTTGGATAGAAAAGAAAAAAAAAAAACTAATGTATGGTAAGTGTTGGATAGCCCATTTATTGAGGAAAGCTGTGTAGGTTATATAACATCAGGCTATGACTTATAGAAGCTGAGCGTGACTGAAAATTGTTGCAAAAACGGGAAAATGTATTCCTTTTGAGATGTGAAGGGTGTATTATTAACCAGATGTTTGTTATACAGTCTACATCTCTGTTTACTACCCGAGTAACACATCATAGCAGTATAACGGCTGACTTACGGCATTTCTGCATCGTTTTCGCATTTTGAATTAGTTCCATAATAACATTACAAACTTTTATTACGGCCACTGTTATGTTTATTTGGGCACAAATTGTATAATTTATCTTTAGATCCTAAATACGTTCACAAACAGTTGTTTAATTACATTACAGATGCATTGTATTAGCATTATTGTGGTCAAAAAAGGTATCAATAGCATTAAAGAAGCATCACTATGGTCAATGAAGTTGCCAATCGCATTACAGAAGCATTATACTAGCAATAATGAAGCTGTTTATTGCATTACAAAAGCATTAGAATGTAGTGAAAAAATGATTGGAGCTATTTAAGTGTTCACAATAAGAATTTAAATAAACTCTACATCATCGCAAAATCATCAATACCACGGTATAAATATTAATAATACAATGTAGAGTACGTTGTACCTGATTTAACTACTTTAACTCGAAATATAATATAAACCAAGACGGTAAAAACTGAGCGAGACACCATATTTGTATGTTTTTTTTTTATATAATACTAGTTAAGTTTTTGACTCTTTTGTTATTTCATGCCGTCAAATATTGCTGCACAGTGTAGTTGATTGTAAAAATCTATACATTATAATTTTTCATGCGTCTTTGATATTTTGTGGTTTTGATCCAAAATATTACATAAAGATATGTGCGTTTATATAATATAATTAACGTAATAGTATTGGTTGGGCAGTATTCCATTTAGTTTATATCATTGTTACATAGGTTTATTGTTTTTATAAATAGGTCCGAATGATAAAATTTTTAAATTTAATCGTACATAAAGAAAACTAGCCTAACTAACTAAAATAAAAATAACAAAATTATATATTATCTTAACCAAAACTATACACAAACTAAAATAAAGCATCGAAAAATTCACCCTCAACGCTGTCGACCGGCAATGTACCCAAGAGACTGGCGGCATTACCACGCTGTATAGCAATGCTTAGCCGCTGGCCAAAATAAAAACCAGCCCTTGGGTCACGAGAAGTGTCAACTAGCCGCTTTGAGATTTCTTTAAAAAGGCCATGAGCACTCTAACCCCACGGCCCGAGGGTTTCAACCCCAAACGGCTCGAAAATATAATTGCCAATAAGGTTGCTATACTTTCGCCGCTTGAGGTTTTCCGCAGCCGCAGCGGCAGCGCCAGCGCAGCAAGCCGAGCTAGGAAGATGGGATGGCGCAAGAGTATCGACACACGTTGCGTCCCACACTAAAGGCCTACCCACCTTCCAAGGAAACAAAGACATACCGTCCGGTCTCTTGCCATCGTCGCGTGCCAAGCCAATGGGTTCTAATACAGCTGGAACGCCGACGGTGACAAGAGCTCGTCGGATGATGTCGTTAATGTTTGTGTGCCGTGCTAAGCGACCCGCACTTCGGCTACAAGACAGGCCGTGGTGTCTTAGACTGTTGACAACTTCGCCACAGTGGCAGCGATGAGGAGAACAACAAGGAGCTCCTAGTCTTAGAGAAGCAGCAAGGCGGAAAGTAGTGTCGTCGAGCAAAGTGCCTATGTTCGACGACGGTAGCGCATGAAGCCACAGACCCGACTCCCATTTAACCACAGCCAGCAGGCGCGCACGCTCCGCAGTAGTAGTAGACGAGTTTAGTAAATTGTCTTGTACAACTCTGCAGAGTGGCTCATCCCACCGTCTCTGGGATAGTGGGTTATCGGGTAGATTTGAATTCGGGCAAGCGAGTTTCCAGGCATCTATAGCCTCGGTGAAGCACGGCACATCAAAATTAATCAGTGTGGAAGCTAAGATTTTCCTGATTAATTTTTCAGTGCCGTGGACCGAGGAAATGAAAGCCGGTAAACTGAGACTGGAAATTTTGCGGACGCCGATGCCTCCCATACGAATGGGAAGAGTTGCTTGTGCCCAAGCTCGGTCATCCAAGGCCACATTTAATATTGAGGTTAGTGTGTGCCGGATAATTTGGTCCATTCTGTCCAAAAGGTGAGTGTGCTTCCATAAATGGGAAGCGCGTAGGAAATATGTTAATTTTGGGGCGAAACAACAGTATCGAATTAAGGTGATAGCCGAATGCATGTTAATTTGGAACAGTCTTTCTGAAACATCATTAAAATTTTGTATTTTTTCCTCTATAAAAGAGGGAAAGGAGTTCTCAAAGATTGGAGACCCAAGGAGACGAAGAGAGCTTTTTTCAATAATTTTTATTTCTGGAGCTATTGCGTTAAATTTTGTAAGTGTCAGTTGTCTGTCAGTACTGTCCGTTAAATAGAGTTCACATTTTGATAGGTTTAGATCAAGGCCGATGGAATGAAGCTCATGTTTTAAGAATTTTAGGTCATTTATAACTGTTTCTACATCGCCTCCCAAGGTTCCATCATCGAGATACCAAACATTAAATTTGGAATTTAGCTGTCGAATGGTTGGGTGAATGGCTAAACTAAAAATCACTGGCCCGAGGGGGTCACCTTGTTGGCAGCCAACTGCGGATTCTAAAAGGTTGTCCCGATATGGTAATTTAGATGCGTGTCTGTAACACAAAAAAAAAATTTAAAATTAAAAATTTTTTGCTTATAAAATATTTACAAAATGATGCCGGTCTGTAGCAGCCCAATGAACCTTTATAAAGGCTAATTAATGCCGCCAGCAGTATAAGTACTCACACGTGAACAATTAATAAGCCCGAGGCCAAAAAGAAGACTTTTAATGAATCACCAGTCACAGCCAGAGTTCGATATTTCAAGAGCAAATCACATGCCAAGTTGTTAGTTACAATCGGAACAGAATTAGAAAACACAAATGACTACGGATTATTTCTAGCATAAGTAATGTATGTGATGCGATTGTAATGTTTTCAATAAATAAATATACACATTCAACGCAGACCAAGCACAAATATGGGTAAAAAAAAACAGGACTTTCCTTACCATTAAATGTCAAAATAGCATGTGTTCGCTTTGTTCTGTTTGTAAATAGAAGCCGTATTCATAGATCAAGCGTTGAGGACGCCTATTTTATTATTAGTAGTTTTAAGGACAGTGTGGGTGATCCCTACCTAGGTAAAGCATACTTTACTCTTTTATTTAAAACTAGCCTTTGCCAGCGGCTTCGCCCGCGTGGAGGTCGGAAATTATCCCGGGGGAACATACTACCGGGATAAAAAGTAGCCTATGTCCTTTCTCAGGCTCTAAACTAACTGTGTACCAATTATTATATATTTCATTATTCTTTTTCTAATATCACACATACACACATACATACAATCACGCCTTTCGCCTTTCTTATATCATTTTATTATTTATTTCATTTAAATCGGTTGAGTAGTTTTAGCAGGAAAGCGAGACAGACAGACAGACAGAGTTACTTTTGCATTTATAATATTAGTGTGGATTATTGTTAAAAGCCCACTCTTCTACATTCTCCCGCAATTCCTATTTTTTTTTTCAAAGACAGTATTGTTGTCATCATTAAATTCACTATCACTACTTCCGCTGTTATTTTCATTCTCTTCTTGATTATAACAAATATCACAAGATTTTATCCGTAGTCTTCTAAGTCTATTTCGATTTTAAGATGAACGGAAGCATCACAAACTTCATCAGACTCACTTTTATTTCAGAAGACTGTCAACCAGTAAGCTGATTCCGAATTCATTACAAAGTACATATTTTTAACACGCTTTTATTAGATTCATACGTATGTTAGTAGACCAGGTATGTACTAGTATGTGTATACGTTTTGACCCCTTTCAAAACATCGGATTAACTCGAAATTTGTGCAAGAATTTGGCATACTTATGAAGGACCAATGGCAGTACAATAATTTTCATAAATTTTTGCCATTGTCGTTAAAGTTTAAAAAAAATATTTCGGAACAAATAACACAGGACAAGTTTGACAAGTAAAACAATGGTAGCTGCAAAAGTATAAACTGTAGCGCAGCTAATAACGCCCTTCTCCAGATACAGAATGGAATGATGTTCCATGCGAAAAATGCTTAATAATTTAGATTTATATAATTAATACAGAAACAAAAACAAGAAATAAGTTTAAAATACACAATATAAAAGGTGTGATTTGGGATGTATTTTGACGTTGAGTTTATGTGGTGAGTGTAGGGTGAATGGGTGTGTAGGTGAGTGACAGTGACGTGTGCGAGGGGTGTTTGTAGTTCTGTGTGTGAGGGAGTGATGAGTATTTTACACTTCCACGAGTTTCTCTGTTTCATCATAATTTTGTGATTTTAACCAGGAGTTAAGATTCATTTTGCATTTGCTCTTTGTTAGTGGGTAGAAGTGCAAGCTTGCGTTGCCAGGATTACCAGGATAGCAAAAACACTGTATTCGAAAACTAACTGATACGTCACAAAATTCGAAACAGCCTAAAGATAGAAATAAATTATAGTTCAAAAAGACTAAAAAAACACGCTTCCATAGAAAACCAAACTAAAAAATAATGGAAAAAGAAAATACATTTATTTAGCACAATTGAAAGGCACATAACAGTTAGTTATACAGCAGGAAAGAATAAAAAATAAAATAAAAAAAGGTGAGATGTCAGAAACTAGCATTATAGTGTGCCTCGCGGCTGCACCAAAAAGGCCCAGTTCAGCAAAAAAGCCAGACAACTAGTGCCTGACGCTGGTTTTCAACTGGACCTGAAAATGAGGTGACGGATGTAAATCAGTTTTATATCAAAGCTGCAACGTGATATGTGTATGCATTTATAAATTAAATAAATTTGAATCAGACAAACAAATAAATACATAATTAAAATAAAATACATAGTAACGATACGATAACGTAACGATGTAATATTCCACATATTGATATAGTTAGTTAGTTAGTCAATCAATTTAGTATCAAGTGTAAATAGTTGTATGAAGTATTGTAAAAAATTATGTAAGTAAACAAACAAACATTTGAATGCACAGAGTAACATTGAATAAGATTGCAAATAATCGGCTGGTAAATAAATAAGCAAAGCGGATGCATGATAGGCCTCAACATGTAAAATTTAAAATGTATTTTTCTAAAAGAGTCAGAAAGCAAACTGCGTTAAATAATGCGAGACATCCACGATCCATAACCATATTTCGTGCAACACTCATCGACAGAAATACTGAAACACTCAAGTGGGTAAGTGGGTAGGTCTATACATACTCGTACATCATATAATTGAAACATTGAGTGTGACCATATCCAGCTTTCATTGCGCTTCTATGAGGTACTGACGTAAGCGTCGTCTAAAAGCGCCTTGTAGGCGAAGCTCAATAAAACAAGCTATAGTTAGTATTTATGTTTCTTTATTGTTTTGGGCGACGCCCTATGAGACTAACTAACTTTTAACATTAATATCTCCTCGCTATTGTATTCGGTAACTCCGGTATAGCCTCTGTAAAATACCTAAACAAATACCTATACTGTTCTTTAATAAAAGTAGTAGATTTCCATGAAGATACTTAAGTAAATACCGATGTATGTTTATAATCAGCTGTATTACCATTGTCTTGACCTTTTGAATTCTCATTAACCTGCAATTACCTGTAACAATAACCTGTTGGAATCTAATTAGTCTGTAATGCCTGTGTTATGTTTGTATAAAACTAATTAGCTTATAGTTACCTAACTCATTTATTGTAAAGCACTAATTAGCTGTGAGTAGGTATGAATATACCTAAAATATCTTACGTAGTTCGTACACGATTTTGAAAGTAGCGTATGTCCAATAGGACGAGCCACATTGTTAATCCAATAAGAAAGCAGAAACCTTGAACTCGCTTACACGTGTTTTGAAATTCTCGACAAGTCGAAACCTGTATCTTAGGGAAAGTCCATTTTTCTCGCTCTCAATTGGCGGAGCGGCTAATCAAAGTAAAGAAATGTATACGCTACTTGCGGTAGGCAACAAAAGTTATAAAAGGGCCGAGCGTCTATTTTTGGATTTAGTATTGTTACAAGTTCACATGAATCATCAAGTTACCACGTAGTGTTTGTGAAGTAAGTGGCTCCGCTGTCCACTGCTTAGTCGCGATGTACCCTATATCTAGTTAGCCAGTCTTCAAGTGTAATATAGCTAGGATTTAATTATGTGTACTGCTTATTCTGACTGTATTTTATATTGTGTGCTGTGTACTCTTTTACAACCATTTTTAGTGATTTCTGTGTAATTTTATGTGTGCCAAATATACTCAATTATTACGACATTCTGACTGGTTTAATTTCACTCTTTCGTCAAGGGAACACCGTCACCCCCGCCTACAACACCTGACTCCCGTTTTATTAACATTTTGGTCCTTGCGAGCCGGATCAGGTTCAATTAGAATAGAGTGAACCAGTCAGAATCATGAGTCACAGAAGTGAAATCACCACACGCAGCAAGTTACGAAGACTGGCGGAAGAAATGGGTACGCGACAAGCAGAGGACATCGTCTCTGACTCAGGCTTACCATCCGAAAGGGCTCCAGGTTCTCCGTCCGTAGCACCGACATTGGCATCGACGTCCGCTCGCAATATTCCGCTCACCGGTGGCCGATTAATTGACCACAGTAAATTGACGTCAGAGAGAGCGCACGGGGGGCAGGCAGCGCCCAAGGGTCGCCACACCTCGCCGCGCAGCAAAATATCGTCAAGAAATAGCCACAGGAGCGTCGATTACCTTAAAAAACGGATCGAGTACGAAGCGGAGCGCGAATTAGTGCAGTTGAAAGAGAACCTGGTCAAAGACAAGGAAAACCTCGTCAAGAAAAGGATGGAAGCGGAAATAGCTGAGATAGAGGCGGCCGCTGAAAGCGATGATTCACAGTCAGATGTGAGTACGACACAGCGCGTCGAAGAGTGGGTGAAAACCACGCCCCAAGTCCCCCAATTGATAGAAGTATTGGGGACGCCGGCTGTGTCAGGCGCACCTATTGAAATGGCTGCGCCCCGTGAAACATCTGACCCCCGTGAACAAACCGTAAGTAGGGTGAATCTTGTGAATAACCACCGTGGGTCGTCAGTGCCGTGTGATCTAGACCAGTCCCGAGTACCTAGGACATCCGCGTCTGTACCGTTACCTAACATAACGGCACCAATTACGTCCAGGTACACGCCAGTAACGTCAGATGGAGTAAGGTTCCAGTTACCCAGCCGTTATACCGCCTTTACCACTCCGGTCGCAAGTGTACCTCGAGTAGCCACACTCGAGTCGGATACACGGCGGCAGATGCAGTACGGAGCGGATGAAAGAGAAAGGCGGAGAGAATCGTCAGGGGACAGAGACCGTAAGATAGACAGACTGGCAGAGGCTATCACGAACATGGCACGACCACCACGACCGGTACCAAGACAGGCCTATGAATTGCCATACTTTAAAGGTGACCCAGCCGACTGGATATCATATCGGAACATGTACTGGGAAACATCACAGTTATACAATTTCAAGGCGCACGAAAACTTAGCACGATTAAAAACCTCGTTACAAGGCGACGCAAAGGTATCAGTAGAGGACTTACTACGATCGTCAACTGATCCGTCCGAGATAATGCGCGCGCTAGAGGATGAGTACGGTCACCCGACCCTAGTGCTACAGTACGCCATACAAAAGGTCAAAGAATTACCTAGAGTAACGGAAAGTGGACGCGAACTAAGGAAATTCTCGTCAACGGTCCGAAATTGTGTTTCGTTACTCAAAAATATTCGTGCGGATGGATATATAAATAATCCACAGCTGGTGAGTGACCTGCTGAGCAAGCTGACCCCTGTACAGCGCGCGCAATACGGTGACTTCGCAATGGGCCTGGACAACACACAGGGGGTGGACCTAAGAGTGTCTCCAAATCTAGAAATATTATCACATTTTCTAATACACTTGACACGCTCAACGTCGTACTACACTCAGGCGAGTATGTTTGAGCCCGGTCCATCGAAGCCCCCTGCCAAGCAACAGCAGAAGTATGGCGGCGCCGGTCAGTCTCGGCCAGCCAACGCCGCGCGCTCGGCCGCGAGCAGGCCTCCGTTGACGCAACGAGTGAACACGCAGAGCGACGAGTCTGCCGCTCCTGAAGAATGCGTTATATGTCAACGAAAGCACAACATAGAAGAGTGTGACCAGTTCAAAAAGCTTACCGTTCAACAGCGTTGGGACACGATAAAGGAGAAGAACACATGCTTCAAATGTCTCGTGAGTAAACATCCCAAGAGGTTTTGCCGTGCGAGTAGATGCAAGAAGTGCGGGTTCGGACATCACCTGCTGTTACACGCGGATAAGCAGCCGAAAGAAAAGGTGGCTACGCCGCCAGAAAGTAAGACGGAAAGCGTCACAAATATAGGCGAGTGGCGAGCTACGGCACTACTGAAAATTATGCCAGTAACGGTCAGCGATGGAAACAGTGACGATAATCAGTGTTACGCACTACTGGACGATGGTGCGACCGTGTCACTCATCGACAGCTCGCTCGCCACAGACTTAGTGGGCCCATGTGTTCCTCTCTCCTTAAAAACCGCGGGTGGCTACGGAGTAACAGACTCAACGTCGCGAGTGGTACAAGTGCGCGTAAAAGGACCTAACGGTCAGTGCCATAACATTACGTGTCGGACAATAGTGGACATTAACCTACCAACGCAAACAGTGTCCGCCACAGTGATCGACGACAACGCGCACCTACGCGACTTGGGTTGCGTAGAGATGAGGGGAGCCAAACCGCTGCTGCTTCTCGGACAGGACAACTGGGAGCTGCTCGTCAGTCAGGACATCCGCCAAGGAAAATCCGGTAAGCCAGTTGCCTCACTCACTAAGTTAGGTTGGGTCATACATGGACCATTTAATATTAATAACAATAATAATAGTAAAGAATGTGTTAGTTGCATGACCGTTTCCCTTCCTGATTTACATAATCTAGTTAAATCACAGTTTGAGCTAGAAGCGATAGGTATTTCAGAGAATTTACGTAAACATAAAGATGTCGAAAGGGCATTAGCCGTGTTAGACAGCACTAGCCATCGTATCCCTGACCAGTCACAATGGGAGGTCGGTTTGTTGTGGAAACATGACAATATTCAGTTACCTGATAATTATAATCAGGCCAGGCAAAGGCTGTACGGCATAGAGAAACGTATGCGTAAAGACACTAGTTTCGCTGAGCAATATTCAGCTCAGATAGGTAGGTTAGTAGACGAAGGTTACGCGCGTAAAGTAGACGGTAACATAGACAGCTCGCCGGTTTGGTACTTACCGCATTTCGGAGTCGTTAACCCGAACAAACCGGGCAAGCTACGTCTCGTGTTCGACGCAGCCGCTACGTCTCATGGGACGTGTTTAAATGATAATCTGCTAACCGGACCTGACTTACTGAATTCTTTGCTAGGTATTTTAATTAAGTTCAGGATAGGCCCCGTCGCGTTTTCAGGGGATATCGCTGATATGTTCTTACGAGTAAAAATAAGGGCAGAAGATCAAGGCGCGCAATTATTTTTATGGAGAGGCGCGGATCACCATAAAGAACCAGATACATACGCGATGAATTCCATGATATTTGGTGCAGCCTCGTCCCCTACTACGGCAATATATATACTCAACAAAAATGCCGATGATTTCATTGATGTTTATCCCGAAGCTGTGGAAGCCATTAAATCTAGGCACTATATGGACGACTATCTAGATAGTGCTTGGACCGAGGAGAAGGCTAACACGTTAATAGAGGAAGTGACACGAATACATGCATCCGGTGGATTCATTATCCGGGGGTGGGTCACTAACTCATCGGAGCTAAGGGAAAGGCTGAAAATAGAAATGCCTGATAAGGTAGCCCTTGAGAAGGGAACAGGCTCAGTAGAGAGGACCCTAGGTTTAATATGGTCACCAAAAGACGACGAGTTAGGTTTTGATCTGTCATTTAAGAGACTACCACCGGAAATTATAAATGGTAGCTTAGTGCCCACTAAAAGACAATTTCTTAGTATGATAATGTCGATTTACGACCCGCTAGGTTTCCTATACCCGTGTGTAATTCAATCACGCATATTAATGCAACGAATATGGAAGTCGGGAATACAATGGGACGAACCCTTAAAAGAAAAGGACGCCAAAGTATGGTTTAATTGGCTCCATAATTTATACCGCTTAAACGAATTAAAAATACCGCGGTGGTACGGGTTAAAACTCGATAATTTAGAATTACACGCGTTCGGGGACGCCAGCGAGCTTGCTTACGCCGCAGTAGTATACCTAGTGGGCTCTAACTCTGAAGGAAAGAGGGAATCGGTTATGTTACTAGGGAAAGCGCGAGTAGCTCCACAAAAAGTAGTATCCATTCCCAGGCTAGAGTTACAAGCAGCCGTGTTAGCCTGTCGTATAGCAGACACTGCCCACAAAGAGTTAGGTATACGAATCGAAAAGAAATTCCTTTGGACCGACAGCAAGACTGTATTAAAATGGATAAACTCCGATGCACAGGAATTTCAACGATTCGTCTCGCACAGACTAGCCGAAATAGATAGGCTGTCAGACAGAGGCAACTGGCGCTGGGTACCTTCACAGGATAACCCAGCTGATAAGGCCACCAGGTTGTGTTGGCCCGATGACCACGCGGAGTGGCTCTCGGGCCCCTCGTTTCTATGTAACCCACAGGAGCTGTGGCCTGCGTGTCCCGAGGCTGAGGCGTCGGAAGCGGACCTTGAGCGCATCCAGCGGGTCCACGCCGCGGCAGCACCGGCGGCACCACTCCTAGAGTACGAGCGCTACTCATCGTGGACGCGCATTCAGCGTGTCATGGCGCGCGTGCTCATCTTCAGCGGCCGATGTCGTAAACGTCGGTCGACTACGGAGCTGTGTCAGCGAGACCTAGAAGATGCTCACAACAGCCTGTTGAGGCTGTGTCAAGAAGAAAGCTTTCAAAGCGAGCGGGCCACCATCCTTAAAGGCCTGCCCGTTCCCAGCAGCAGCAGCATCAAGGCTCTCGACCCCATGCTAGCCGACGACGGGTTGCTACGAGTGAGAGGGCGCCTGAGTGCCTGTGAGGTGCTCACGTTTGGCGAGCGGCACCCTATTATCCTGGAGGGCCGCCATCCTCTGACAAGAAAGCTAATCGCTCATTACCATGCGATGGCTCTGCACGCCAACCACGAGACCGTCGTCAACAATCTACGGGAAAAATACTGGGTCACTAAAATCAGAACCTCAGTGAAGACAGTGGTTGCCAACTGCCAACTCTGTCGCGTCTGCCGAGCCAAGCCCGCGCCACCGAAGATGGGTGACCTGCCGCTCGCAAGGCTGGAACCATCCAGACGAGCCTTTGTGCGAGTGGGGGTGGACTACTTCGGCCCGATGGAGGTCGCAATCGGGCGACGGCGCGAGAAGAGGTGGGGTGTCCTATTCACCTGCCTCACTACACGCGCCGTCCACCTTGAGTTGGCCGCTTCCCTAAGCGCCGACTCCGCCATACTAGCCTTGCGGCGCCTCATAGCGCGCCGCGGGCAACCAGCACATCTGTACTCTGACCAGGGTACCAACTTCATCGGGGCCAATACCGAGCTTCGAGCAGCCCTGAAAGACCTCAACCAAGGTCAGATAAGGGCCGAGGCCATTCACCGTGGCATCGAATGGCACTTCAATCCCCCGGCGGCCCCACACATGGGTGGCTGCTGGGAGCGCCTGGTGAGATCCGTGAAGAACGCACTTCGCAGTACGCTCAAGGAGCGTGCCCCTCGTGAGGAGGTCCTCTACACCCTCCTCACCGAAGCCGAGCTGATCGTAAACAGCCGGCCACTGAGCTACGTGAACGACGACCACGACCAGCCCGTGGTCCTGACGCCGAACCATCTACTCCTGGGCACTGCGTCCGGGAGTACTCCGTTTGCATCGAGCGACGCCGAAGACATCGACTCTCGCCGGCAGTGGCGGCGCGTGAACGCGCTCGCCGACATGTTCTGGCGGCGCTGGCTGCGAGAGTACCTGCCTACGCTCCAACGTCGGGAAAAGTGGTTAAACAATGTGCCGAACGTACGTATCAGTGACGTAGTAGTGATTGTGGACAATAATAGACCGCGAAGTGCGTGGACCAAAGGTCTCATCAAAGCTGTGTATCATGGACACGATGGTATTATCCGTGTAGTAGATGTTAAGACTGTAAATGGGGTCCTACGTCGACCCGTAGCGAAGATTATTGTGCTTCCCACAGACCAAGAATTGTAAGTCGGTTGAACCCTGTTACAGGGGGTGGAATGTAGGCGAAGCTCAATAAAACAAGCTATAGTTAGTATTTATGTTTCTTTATTGTTTTGGGCGACGCCCTATGAGACTAACTAACTTTTAACATTAATATCTCCTCGCTATTGTATTCGGTAACTCCGGTATAGCCTCTGTAAAATACCTAAACAAATACCTATACTGTTCTTTAATAAAAGTAGTAGATTTCCATGAAGATACTTAAGTAAATACCGATGTATGTTTATAATCAGCTGTATTACCATTGTCTTGACCTTTTGAATTCTCATTAACCTGCAATTACCTGTAACAATAACCTGTTGGAATCTAATTAGTCTGTAATGCCTGTGTTATGTTTGTATAAAACTAATTAGCTTATAGTTACCTAACTCATTTATTGTAAAGCACTAATTAGCTGTGAGTAGGTATGAATATACCTAAAATATCTTACGTAGTTCGTACACGATTTTGAAAGTAGCGTATGTCCAATAGGACGAGCCACATTGTTAATCCAATAAGAAAGCAGAAACCTTGAACTCGCTTACACGTGTTTTGAAATTCTCGACAAGTCGAAACCTGTATCTTAGGGAAAGTCCATTTTTCTCGCTCTCAATTGGCGGAGCGGCTAATCAAAGTAAAGAAATGTATACGCTACTTGCGGTAGGCAACAAAAGTTATAAAAGGGCCGAGCGTCTATTTTTGGATTTAGTATTGTTACAAGTTCACATGAATCATCAAGTTACCACGTAGTGTTTGTGAAGTAAGTGGCTCCGCTGTCCACTGCTTAGTCGCGATGTACCCTATATCTAGTTAGCCAGTCTTCAAGTGTAATATAGCTAGGATTTAATTATGTGTACTGCTTATTCTGACTGTATTTTATATTGTGTGCTGTGTACTCTTTTACAACCATTTTTAGTGATTTCTGTGTAATTTTATGTGTGCCAAATATACTCAATTATTACGACATTCTGACTGGTTTAATTTCACTCTTTCGTCAAGGGAACACCGTCACCCCCGCCTACAACACCTGACTCCCGTTTTATTAACACGCCTATTGTTTTAAGGACTCTAATCGGTGGTGGTAAGTTATTCCATACTTTAGAAGCTGCGTAACGAAAGCTGCCTCTAAATGCGGCTGTTCCCTGAGACTGAGTCGAGAGTTGTTGTGAACATTGCCTTCTCCCGCATTCCCGTCTACTCGCAACCCAACTTAGCTTGTTGTATAGGTAGTCCGGTTTCTGATATTTTACCACACCAAACAGAAGGCAAGCCAAGTGTAGTTTGCGTCTGGACTTCATCTTCAGTGAAAGGTGCTTGTTAAGAAAAGGTGTTACGTGGCATCTCCGAGGAATACTGTAACAAAACCGAGCACCCTTTTGTACCCTTTGGATGAGGCGTTCTGTACGAGCTAATAGGCGCGGACAGTAAACCGTATCAGCGTAGTTCAGCCTGTCTCCACTAGCTGTTCCCGTAGTTTTTCGGATAAATAAGGTCGCACATTGTACAGAACCTTGAGACGATAAAAACAGTTTTTAACCGAGTCCGCCACGTGTTTCTCAAATCGAAGGTCCTTGTTCATTACGATGCTAAAGTTCCGCGCTTCATACACTCGCTCAATTGGTTCAATCATAAGTTTTAGAGCAAAAGTCACAGGTAGTCGAGCCAACTGCTGTCTTGTGCCAATTAATATAAATATTTTGTTTTTGTTGGATTTAACGACAGGCAGTTCTCCTCTGACCAAGCAGCGATTCTTTGAAGGTCATCGTTAAGATCTTTGATGGCACTATCGTACTCGTCTGGTCTGAAAGATATATAGAGTTGGACATCGTCGGCGTATATGTGGTACTTGCATTTCTGAAGGCATTTTATAATATCTGCACAATACAGAATAAAGAGAATCGGGCCTAATATAGAGCCCTGTGGGACTCCTCTGTCTACAGATATGAGTCCAGATCTAAGGGTAGTGCCGTCACCCAAACGCAACTCAACAAGTTGCTCCCTATCACTTAGGTAGCTGCGGAATCATTGCGTAGCGCTGGGGTCGAAACCGTAATTATTTAATTTCGATAGTAATAACGGGATATTTATTGCGTCAAACGCCCGGGAAAAATCGAGTAGAACTAGTATAGAGCACATCAATGGAGTGACTTGTAAGTCTCCGTTTTGGAAGTTGTTATTTATTTGCATTAAAGTATCGTCTAATTGAACGGAAAATGATGCTATTTTCTGAATCGTAGTAGTTTGCACATTCTGAATAGAGTTAAGTTGTTCCAATATTTTTGTTTGATTTGTTAAGAGTGTATTTTGAACTGTTATGAACGCGTCTAAATTTTCTGCATTCACGTTAGTTTCACTACCAGACATGGGTATAATATACAAGTATGTAAGAAAATCCACAGTTTAAGTCTTCTGCAGGTGGTCCCACTGTTGTAGCATTATTATTTTGCTGTTTCAGTATTACGTCATGATTATAAGTGACAGAACTTTCTTGAAAATTGTTGGGATTTCTTACATTTTGTTCGAATTTTGGGTGTAGATTCACCTGCAAGAAAATGAGTGAAGACTTAGTTACAATTTTACCAAAAAATTGATGGAGCATTATGTCTTTTATTGATTTTTTATATCTACACCAACAACATAAAATAACTTACAATTTCATCAGCTATGATATTTAAGTTTAGTTCAGGTTTCGACTGCTTACAAGTAGCTGTATTTGTGGTATCATCTTCAGTGTCTGTATGATTAACCATTTCTTGGAGGACGTAATCGGCTGTCTCGTAGCTTGGTAGTTCTCTTCTTTTAACGTCACATTTTATTTGATAGATGAAGATATTGACGTTCCAATCTTTCTATACTTAGCTATGTTTTTTCTCGGATATTTTAGAATATTGTTATCTTCCCATGTCGATGGTACTGCTAACAATCTATGTTTGTTGTGTTCCCAAGTCTGGACTATTTTATAAGACATTCTGAAATGAATAAAAAATCAAACATAATAAATAATAAAGTGCGAGGCAAGCTTTGTCAGATAATAGGCTGCCTCGCCCAAACAGCTCGAGCCATATTAAACCGACACCACTTAGCTCGGTCCCGAAGCGCGTTCACACTGAGCGAGCCGCTGCGCGAGGCAGTACGTTTGCAGCGCGCGGCAGGCTTCGCGCGAGGCAACTCGCTTGGTGTGGACTTGCCTATTCGCGTATAAGAGATGGAGCAACCAATAACCAATTATGAAAATACATCAATTAATCAAAAAAGGCATTTAAAGTATTAAAACAGAAAATTACATAAATATTGATTATTGGATTTAAAAAAATTAAAAGCTATCTAGCATTTAATCTCAATTTTACATCTTTATTCCCTTTTTTGATGGAAGGGTTTGATTGATTGAAAAACGTTACCCTAAAATACCACTACTTTTGCATCTAAGTCGAACCATTATAGAACCAAACCTCTTAAACTTATTACCTTTATTACCTTTAAAACCCTATTCTGGTATAACAAGTGCTACAATAGTTCTAACTACAGCCCATCCAGTACTTCTTTTTCATTAATAGTAATAATAGGAACCTAGGATAATAAGGAGTAGCCACCATTCTAAATCAAACATAACCTAAAAATAAATCAGAAAAAAAACTAGTTTAAAACCCATATTTTGTTTAATTATCTCATTTTAAAACGCAATATATTTACTACAATACACAATTAATGTAAAAGACTGAGCTAATATCCTGTTTTTATCTAATTTTAGATTGAGTGTATGCCCCGCATGATAAAATGCTATTTATTTTTACTTTAAATATCACTTATTTTTAAGGCCCTGCAAAATTGAGATGCAAAACATATATTATTTTCTCAATAAAGTAACCCTCGCAATAAATTTTAGCCATGTGATAAAGAAATCAAACTTGACTCATCGAGTTATTGACAATCCGTAACTTGAAATTCACTTAATTTCACCTCCTTACTTTGCCATCATTTTTGAGAAATAAAGTAACACTTTTGAAACTAATGTATATGCAAAACAATAAAAAAAGAAAACACGCTACAGCCCTGAGTTGCTAATCAACACCGATCAAGATACATAAAGCAAATCCAAGAAAAAAATGGACCTAAAAAAACTAATATGTTACTATAAAATTTATACCAGTAGACTTCAGAACTTATGTACCACCTACAGTTTTTATTATAACCATAATAAAGACTTTAAGGTGCTTGAGGTAGCTAGATTTATATTATACCACCATTATAGATACAAGAAATTGTTTGCCACTAACGCCACCCTATAACTATTATGTAACTCTCAGTGTTAAAAGAGTGAGCATTAAAATTATTATATTACTTATATGTACCGTGTGGTGCCGGACGTAAAGAATAGCATCACCCCATTTCTTCCCGTGGGTGTCGTAAGAGGCGACTACGGGACTTACTAGAGAATGGGCAGCAGCGTTCTCTATGCATTTTACCACCATACTGCGATCGCCAATCCGCCTGCCAAGCGTGGCGATTATGGCAAAGCCCTCCAAATTGGGGGAGGTCATGTCCAGCAGTGGACGTATTACGGCTGAAATGATGATGATGATTACTTATAGCGCTATAAGACGTAGGCCCAATCGAGAGTTTGTAAGGGGTTCGAGCGTGCTTTAACACCAATTGCTAAAACCATTGTATAATTCTTGCTTGCCAAATTCACTTTTAAATAACTCTTTTATCACCAATTCTTATTACCAAAATGCTAATTGGGGTGGTCTAATAAAGATTCAGTATTTTTGCATGTTGTGTTTTATTATATGGTGGAAATATAAAACAGTTTCGCTACTTAGTTAAATTCCTTAAATAAATATATTGTGCTTCAATGAAAACACTTAATACCTCTTAATCCGTTTTTTTTTGGCGGGAAGTCATCTAATGACGGCTCCTGCTCTGGGCGGAGGGGGAGGGCGTGTCAGACTTTTACTGGCTACACCCGTGTTCCTTCACTTGACTATGCCAGGGCCACGGACTCTTTCGAACAAATCTCGCGACCCTGGCAGGCATCTGTCCTAGAGGACCCCTTCAGTTTTGTTGACATCTCATTGAGGCGCGCGTGGAACACAACGCGCCGTCGACATGTGCCTGGTCCTTACCGGGCGGTGCGGTACCCATTGCTCGCCGCCCACTAGCCCGCGCCCACGAAGGCCGGGAGTCCGCAATTGACTCACGACGCCTGGGGCGTCTCCTCCTGCAGTGGCTAGGGGCATGAGGGCGCAGAGACTTTCTCTCCCTCACGCACTTGGCCTCCTCCTTCGTGAGCATTACTGCTTCGCAGAAGGAGGTGACGGCTTCCCATGCCCTCTCGCTCCGTACCATGGCCTGCACCAGGACCGGACGCGAGAGGTCGCCGCCGCCGATTGCCTCCACGAGGAATGACTCTTGATCCGTTAGCATTGTAATCTAGCTTGCGTTATCTAAGAGATTAAAATATAGAGACTTTGTATCACTACCAGCAAGCCTTAGTTTTTTCCACGAGATTTGCTTCTATTCCTTGCCATATTGAACGCATTCCCTGAACAAAGGCATTGCAGATGTGTTCAGTGTTATATTCACTAAGCAGCGCAGTATTTTTTTTCTTTTTAATACGCTTTTATTAGCTTTATACGTATGTTAATATGTGCCTAAGTAAGGGAACATTTGAACATGATTTTGACCCCCTTCGAAACGTCGAATTAACTCAAAATTTGGCATACTTATCAAGGACTAATGACAATGCAATAATTTCAAAAATGTGTGCCATTATCCTTGCCAGGGTAACCAGGACAGCAAAAGAACTGTCTTCAAAAACTACGCTGACATACGACACAAAATTCGAAACACCCTAAATATAAATATGTTTGGTTTTCTATGGAAGCGAGTTTTTTAGTTTTTTTTTTAACTATTATTTTTTGTAGATTCTGACGAGTCCCCAAAAGAAACAAAGGGTCTTCCAGGTTTCCCAGAAGAAGTAGATGGAGTCAAATCAGGCGTTACTTCAAACGATTTTGGTAACTTACCAAATATTCTGAATCCAACCAATTGCTGTTCTTTTTTAAAAATGAATCCTTTTTCCTCGACGCTTCTGCCCATCGTCTATTAAAGATAGGAATAAGATTCCTTTGAATATCACTGATAATAAAATAGATGTTGTCTACAGAAACATGATAAACTGATGTTGTTAAAGCTTCAAGTTTTTCCCCTTACTTATTGTTCATTTTTTTTTATAGAAATGTAATCATAAAACCTACAGCATTATAATTGCTTGACAATCTACATACAATGGGCGTTTTAGAAATGTAGAACACTTTATAACTATTATTTAATTTTTCAATATTGAGCGAACAGACCTGAAATAGTTATTTTTTAATTGTAACTTTGTCGTATTAAAAAAAACTTTCCAAATTTAATTTAAGCAAAATTACTACTACTATTAAAAAAAGGGGTCAGTAAAGACCTTAGTAAAAACGATTTTTGATATGCCGTTGGTCAACCATTTTCCACAGTGCACAGTGCAACATTGACCGCGAGTCCGCGATGAGTGGTGGCGCCAGTGTGAAAGGTGTTGCGTCGCGATAAATCGCAGAATCGCCTCCGCGATTCGTCGCATGGCAAGTCGCGCCTGTCTATACGAACCTTTAATCATGATCTGGCAGTTTGTGCAATTTATGCGGCCTACTTATGTGTTTTTCTTTGGTATTGTCACATCATTGAGCTCCTTAAGTTTTGAGTTGGACTGTGCAATTACTGACAAATATGTGCACTAACTGCACAGGTCCAGTCATTCGGTGTGGTCCTTATTGTAATAGACCATCTCAAACACCAGTCTACATGGTAATTTCGGCATTCCTTCTCAGAGGAAACGCCGACCTCATCTAGATTGTAAAATATGACTAACGTATTAAAGCGTCCGTGCAAAACTACTTACAGAAATAAAATAATTTATCATTTAGCTCAATGAATGGACAAGCTCAAGTAGCAGTGGGCAGGGCACATGCTCGCAGAACAGACGACAGCAAATCATGCTAATTAAGTAACATGTTCATTAACGAATACAAATGAAAACATAATTGGAAATCAGTTCGCCTTATTAAAACACGGGCAAACTGATTGTAGAGAACAATTCTGGAGATAGATTTTGGCTTTTGACACGGCAGCAAGTGAAAAACGCATGTGGAAACATTTAGGATTGCTCATGAAACAGCAAATACGATACCCTTGCTTTGGGTCGACATTAAAAGTTTGCATGGCGTTCATCATTCTGACGTCTGCGAGCTCGCTGGCATGCTACTACGGCGGCGGCGGTGGGGGCCGTGACGACGACTCTAGCGATGACGCATGGGCAGCATATATGAATGGCACTAGGAACCAAACCATTACAGTTGTCGATTTGGATGCACCCCTGGTCGTAAACATAACCGGCGTTACCGACCCCTTGGAGCGAAACATAAAGACTGCCTGGCGCGGTTGGGAACCTAGCGACGAGACCAAAAACGAGTGGAGGGAATGGCATGAAAAGTGGAAAAAAGAAAATGAAAAGAATGACCGGAACCGGCAATCGAAGAAGAAAAAGGGTAAAGGAGGGTATGACGGGAAGAAGGGTAAAGGAGGGCAGGACGGGAAAAAGGGTGGAGGAGGGGGTGGAGGAGGGGATGGAGAGTTTTCAGATGACGAATCTGGCGAGAGTATGCCGGAATATCCTGAACGCGGACCAGGAAGTAGCTGGCCCGATATACCCGGCTGGTCAGGTATTATTTATATAATCTTAAATTAAATAAGCTGGCAATACTTTACCCATGTGTTGGGTATCAATATCGAAAACTAATGATATTAAAAAAAAGAACAAAAATATCGTCACTCCCCTTTGATCAAAACTCTAAATAACACTAACATAACATTATGACAAACAAACCATTGTTGTGTTGCTATTTGGAAATTTGTAAAAAAAAGCAATGTTCCATGAAAAATAATAAATAATAAATCTTTATCGATACACTAAACGTGATTAAAGTATTACCAGCTATTTTAATTTGACCCTGTATACAAAACTATTTTATTATTTACTCGCGTATGTCCGCGACTAGGCCTGTGCGGGGGTTAGAAGGGTATACTACATAAATACGAAAAACTTTATTCCGACAGTCACAAATACGAATTTCAAAATTCCGAATATAACAACTCCGACTTATCATTACTCCAGTTTTTATAATTCCTAAATTTCAATATTCCTAACGTTTATAATTACTATTCTTAATATACCGAATTTCTATAGATCGAATAACAAAAAGTCCGACTTAATGATAATTCGAAACATCAATAATACGAATTTCGATTGTCAAAATACCGATTAATACAATTCCGAAATATAAACGCCTTGTAAAACCGAATAGACACATAATTGCTCGTCAGAGAGAAGTATCATATTTTATGTTTAGTATGAGGAGGTAGAATTAAAAAACATGCAAGCAAGCATGTAGCATGCAAGCAGTCATGCAGCGTGCAAGCAGACATGCAGCATGCAAGCAAGCATGCAACATTCAAGCAGGCATGCAACATGCAGGCAAGCAGCAAGCAAGCAGGCATGCAGCAAGCAAGCATTGTTTCTGCCACGGCTCCGGCGCTGCAGGGTTTGAGCGGCCCCACGCGTGCTTATCGTCGCAGATGGTTTTCACGCTCACCACCGCAGCCCCAGCCGCGTCGGTGGCGGTGGGTCTTAAAACCTCCTGCTCCTCAGCTCGCGGGCCGCTCCACCCCTCCGCGCCTACACGGGTTTAAATTACACTCTAGGGGTAGGGCAGGCAAGACTGTGTGAAGTCGGTTTTGCAGCGATTCGTTTCCGTTACTAAATTTTGTAGCACAACATGTTGACTTTTAGTTTATTCGGAGTATTGAATATCGGAATGTCGTTTTTCGGACCGAGAACCCTTCCAGCATTTGATTCTTCGAACGTATGAAAATCGGAAAACTAACCAATCGCATTTACGACTTTCGGTAAAATAAATTTCGTGATTTTTAATAATAGTCATTATAATTCTTAGGTATTATGAAATTCGGACTTTTGAAAATCGGGACATCGAAATTCGGAATAAAATATTTATTATCAGTAAACTGGAACTACCGGTAAAAATAAGATGATAATTTATGCATATTATTATCTTATTTTTTCCAGCCTCATTTAAACTTTTCCTTTTACTGTCCAGCATTTGGTGCAGACTGTGCACTTTGATCATGATTTGTCCAAAGCAAAGTGGAAAAATTGTATGCCTCGTTGACACTATCAAACTACACGTATGAGGGGCAATCCATAAATTACGTCACACAAATTTCATGATTTTTTACCCCCCCTCCCCGCGTCCTTGTCACAGCTGGTCTCATTTGTGACACCCCCCTCCCTAGTGTGACGTCACATATTTTGCAATTTTACATCTAGACATTGTATTTTTTCTTTCATAGTTCATATTTCGTGTTTTAATAGTACTTTAAAAATGTATATTTAATTTTGAAATGTGACGTCATAAAATTTAGAGCTCCTCCCACCCCCTTGTCACACAATGTCACAATTCGTCGACCCCCTCCCCATCCCTTAACGTGTGAGGTAATTTATGGATAGCCCCTGATGCGAAATTCGAAAACTTTTCGCAGCAACGATCTTGAATTTTCATAGTTACCGGGGTCATAGGATACAGATGAAATTTAGTAAGACAACGGTGTCTTACTATATTTCTGCTCTTATCGAATGAAATTATATTTGATAAATTTACTGTATTTTTTTTCTATTAATTAAGGGTTGATTTTTCAATATTCAGATAACTTTTATCGGAACAATCAATCTGACAGTTTGACGTATTTTCAATTCAATTAATTTATTACAGAGAAAATCTCCATAAATGCACATAAAAATATATTAAAATGTTACAAAATCATAAAAAGTTAGTGTGTTAGTAAAAACAAATTGGTCTTAAAATTATATTAGTATTGTTAGTACCTATACCTATCTGATGCCAATGGCTGTCCTTATCCAATGATTTTGGAAAGGACAATCAAAACGGGCAGTAATCACATTTAAGATGCTGTTGCTGCTGCTTCGTAGACGCAGCAGCAACGAGTTTGCTTTCTTGCGCATGATGGCTTGAAAGCCATCCATACACGCTTCAGCAAACATGTGGGATGCGTTGCAGCGCCACGGCAGTCCCAAAAGGATCCTAAAAGTGTTGTTATATTGGGTGCGCAGGGCTGTGTAGGTTCGCTGCGTATGCTTCACCCACAGGCCACTCGAGAAGAACAGAACGGTACGGCAGAACGCCTTAAAAAGTGTTATTTTCACCTCCTTGGTGCAATTACGATACAAGACCTATCAAATCACAATATTTATCCACCAGATAAAAGTTACCTGACTATTGAAAAAATTACTCGAAAACATCCAACGGTTTATTACAAAAATTTAACTTAATCCGACGACCCTGGTTATTTATTTGTTTTAGTGAATGTACATAAATTACGAAATATATAAATAAAAAACATGAAGTAAGTTTACGTGCAGTCACTTGAACATTCCTGCCAATTGTGGGTGTACAGTATACCCCCGAACAAACCTTTGAAAATATAAAGGCGTTTTGATATGCACAAACTGGGTTTCTCAACTTATTCGTGCTACTGTCCTTTCACGCAAGTGGATTCGCGCAAGGGTATTTTAAGAAATATGTCTGTGGACGCAAAAGTCCATTCGCAAAAATGTCTTTTCTCGCTAGTCTCTCTTCGCGCAAAAGTCCGTTTGCGAAAAAGTCCATTTGGGGAATTGCCTTTTCTGGCAAGTGGGTTCGCGCAAGTAACCTGCTACCAATACAGGAAAATTTTCAACCAGTTTGCAAATTTTAACAAATTAAACTTAAACGAGTTATATTAAGCATGCATATTTTATTTTGATATATCTTAGTACAAAAAAAAATTAGCTATCGTAAACGGTAACTGGACTAACTGGGTAGCAAAACGAACGGACGTAAGTATCTATCAGGTGTGTATTGCTTGCACGATTCGCCGGCTTCGGTAAGTAGGTATTCGCGCGGGTTACTGACCGCTACTTTTATCAGGTTCGAACTAGATTAATTGTTTTTAAGTTAAAACCGTGACCTGAAGTTATTTGAAGCGTAATACCAATTTTTCCTCCAAACTTTAATGGGCGTAGGACTATAAAATAAATCATTATGATCTTATTAAACTAACGCACTTATTATAAACAATACAATTTAAATTTACAATACATAATGCATTATGCATAGGATTCTTCTGCATTTAGGTATTTAAAAAAATGAATCAACTAAGTAACAGTAATGTTCAATCAAAGAAAACCTAATCGTTAAAATTGTTACTTAAAATTAATTGCTTAACCCTACATAGCACTAATCACTGTATTTTAATAATTGTTCAAAATGTAGTCCTTCCCTTTCTAGGCTGTATTTAGCAGCTTCCATACCACGTGGTGGCTCACACAGAAGCGACGCGCCGTTTCGAAAGTACCTACTGGAAATTGAACCTCGCTCAAAGAAATCAAAATCAGCCGAGATCTGCCAGATCCATGTGCATGATTCGGGGTCCTGAATGGCCCATGATCAAGCAGTTTTTGAGTGGTAGTTAAAATAGTCCTTCCATTAGGGACAGCGGGGTTACGGATCCCTTGGGCTCGCATACGAGGTGTGCTCTCCCTCGACCTGCTCGTAAATTTTCACCACATAATAAGTACACTCGCATCATGTCATAAAACTGGCGATTGGGGTAATCTGACATCGTGACATACGGACACGTTCGGCGCGGCGCTTGCGCGGGAAAACGATTGGACACGACGTCTCGACAGCACATGCGGTGCGTAGACTGTCGCGACCGGCTACACCAGCGCTGCCCTGCCGCGCCCGGGATTTCACCCCCACTGCCACACCACCGCGTGAGTCACCCACCGCGAGCTATTGTCGATATTATTACGAAAAGATTGTGTCCATATTTTGCTGATTTAAGGACGGACAAAATTTGAAAAAAATGAAAAAATAATTGAAATGTGTTCTAGTACTGATACTTAACCACGAAATAGAAATTTGCGCACTGGTTTAATTTTTGTTCCTGTATATGGTATGTGTTAGCAGCACACAATTGTTACTTGAATGTATCACATCTACATATTGTTTAGCCACACTTGCATTATATATCATTATAAAATCACTCGAAACTTCCATCGCAGTTCGATCATGAAGTGTGACCGTACCTAAGTATTTAGAAACTTCAAAAAAATTGTAATACCTTACTTGCATTTTATGATAACACACAGAGCTAGGCTTCGGCAGTGATGGAGCACCTGTTCCGCCTTGGGGATTTGCTCCCAGAAACGTTGGAAAGCCTTCACTCTGCTTTGTACCACCATTAAGAGGAACTTGCAGGGACGCAAACAAGCAACCAGAAACGAGGTCAGAATTAATTATATCAATAACTTAAGTGAAATTCAAAGGGAAAGGTATATTACGGTCTTTTTTGCGTCATATGACAATCATCATATATGATGTCTTCCGCTCTTGGGCGGAAGCGGAAGGGCGTATCAGATTTTTACTGACTAAAACCCACCGTGTTCCTTCAGTTGCCCATGTGCCAGGGTCACGGTATCTCTTTCGAAAAAATCTCGCGACCCTGGCAGGAGGTACTTACGGTCTTACATCACAATCACTAAATCTAGGCTCAGTGCTAACTGCAAGCGAAATTAATACAATTGATATCATTTTGAAATTAATATAATAGACAGAAAAATACCAGTAACAATCGTGCGAGCGTAATCGCATAAGCCGCCGAATGTTTAAGATTATCGAAATATACTACTTTATTTATGTAAGTAGGTTTGTACAGACGCCAGCACATCAAGCTACTACAATCTGTCAAAATTTAATAGATTTTCAACTTTATTGCTAAAGCAATAGGGTCAAGGTTGATTGGGAGAATTTGTCAGTTTCGGGTAGCTTGATGTGCTGGCGTCTGTACAAACGACTTTACACGTTAATCATATTTGAAAGTTAGATGAGGTCCGCGTTTCCTACTACTCTGGGAAGACAAGCCGAAACGAACCCAGAATGTATTCGCAGATTATAAATGATATTGAGGTAGCGTAAGCGAGAGTCGTGCGATAATCGTACAACTCTCGCTGTCTCTCTCGACTGCTTTGTACCATCTATAACAATCTCATTAAAATGGCGAAGCAAACAATACATAAATAAAATTTTAATTTTCAACAAATCGACATTGTTGGCTGCAAATAATCCTCCAGACCGTATTTCGGCCATGGCGACCAATCTCAACAGAGACTAGCCATCGGCGCGGGAGATAATATAGTGCATAAGTGTGTGCGCAGACACAGGAGCACTCACTTCCCTCACTCTCATAATCCGATGGGATGACAATCCGACACGACCAGAGAGAGATCAGGCGTAGGACCAACGGCTTAATGTGCCTTCCGAGGCACGACTTACTGAAGATGGTATCATACCGCCAACTTGCAAACTCCGGGCTGTTACTAAGAAATTTCTATTGGAAAAACCCAATAACACTTTGCCCGATCTGTGAATCGAACCCAGGACCCCACGCTCAGCAGTGGCGCTTGCGACCACGAGATCAACGAGACAGTTAAATTTTGGCTGTAATTACATCTGATAAGTAATTCCGTCTTATTTTTTATTCTTGAGTGACAAGAACATTATATCCGTCTATAAAATCCGTCATTTGACAGATGTAGAAACAGCTCGATTAGTATACTTTAGTTATTTCCATAGTGTAATGTCGTACGGCATTTTATTGTGGGGAAACGCAGCCGGCATTCAGGCTATATTTGTGCTGCAGAAACGAGCTAGTTGAGCAATTTACAACATAAGTAGTAGACATTCACTGAGAGATAAATTTAAAGAAATAAACATAATGACAGTCTCATCTCAATATGTATATGAGAACTTAATTTATGTTAAAAAGAATATTAATCTATATTCTAAGCACAGCAACATTCACTGCATAAATTTACCAGAAACAAAGTTTTAATTATTGTGCCCTCGAATAGGCTTCAAAAAATTAGTAAGTCATTAAAGTGCCAGAGTATACACGTTTTTACAACAAACTCCCAAGTCATGTTAAAGAACTAAACTTCAATAAATTTTAATCATTTATTCAACAGAGTCACATCATCAGCCTATAATGTTCCCTCTGCTGGGACACAGGCCTCCTCTGGGTGAGAGGAAGTAGGCCATAATCCATCACGCCGGCCCAGTGCGGGTTGGTAGATGTCACATGTCTTCGAATTTTTGGTTCTAAGACATGCCGGTTTCCTCACGATGTTTTCCTTCACCGTTTTGAGAGCAGTGACGATGAAATAATTTACACAAAGTTATGCGCCTGCTTGGGATTGACTCACGACCTTACTACTCGTAAGTCGCGGCCGTTACCACTGGCCGGTGGGCCAGGGCGGGGGGTGGCTGGGTGGTGGTGCTGCTCATTAAACAGAAACTCTGTCAAAAAGGTTTCTATAAAGTTACAGATTACTTGGACGACAAAAAGGCTTGGGACTAGTTAAGTTACTCCAATGTACCACCAAGCAACTAACTATTATGAAGTGTGTGAGCGAATAATGTTGACATTTTATATTTATTGATTTATTATAATTTTTTATGAAATTCAAAATAAATTTGACTGTGAATGCGAGTACCATGCAGGCTAGATTGAATACATGACTATAACAACTGTCTGGCGGCTTTGAGTATTTTGTATATGGTCTACGCAAATGTCTTGCAGATCTGGTAGCGTCTTGTGACGGGTCGTTGAGCACCCTAAAATAGGGTTGAGCTACACGATGACTGATGCACACATGCCGACTGTTTGGGACAGGTCAGCTCAAAGCTGCAATGGCTCTTTCTTCAAAAGGCTGCTCCAGACATTGCCCTGTATTGTTAGACTCACATAAAATTCTAATAATATAATGTTTGGACTTTAAAAGAGACTATGACCTCTGAGTTTGTTTCGGCATTTTTTCTCAGGGAACAGTCAGCAAGGAAACGCCGGCGCCATCTAGTTTAAAAAAAATGACGTGTAAAAGTGTCTTATAACATCTACTTACAGAAATAAACATTTCATTTGATTAAATATAGGTACAATATTATACGCGTATTATATACAAAAAACCACACACACACATTGTATGAACCTTAAAGAGGCAAAAGGAGTGTGTAGAGATCGTAGCAGGTAGCGTTCCGTGGTTTCTGCCTACCCCCATGGGAAAACGGCGTGATTGTATGTATGTATGTATGTATATACAAAAACTGTAATTATTGAGCTGTATGACATGCGCTGTTAAGACGGGTGGTCCGCGCGTGACAGTCACTGCGTCCATTGGACTTAGTTCAGTAGGACCGTGCGCTATGATCAAGTAATGTTTCTTCCCCTTTTACGTTTAAGTAATGACATTAATTTGTTTAAGTAGGCAGCTTCGTAACTGGTTTACAACTCAACATTTAGGACTCTAAGGTACAGTGTGAGTTGCACGTGAAAAAACGTCAAGGTCTATTTTTGCTGTGACTGTGGCTTTATGTTATTGACACCGGAGCCACATCTGCGGCGGCGCTGGATAGTTTGGATAATTGACAATACGGATGAATATTACGCAAGCGCCGCACCGCCGTAGTACTGGCCTCGCACCGGTGCCGCGCCGGAACGTATACACCGCATCGATATCGCGTTTTAAGTAGTAAAGCTTCGACCACAGTTCAATAAAGCATTGCCAATGAAACTGTTAAGACTTTACAAAAGAGTTTTCACTCAATCTCCGATATTAAAAGAAAATTGGTCCATAATTTCCACTTTAAAAAACACGTAGGTATATTTCACCTGTGTCTTTCTTCCCTGCAGGCTAAAACAGAATGTAGCCAAATCGTCTCTTACGTTCAAGAATTTGTTTCTGTCTCCTTTTATACATACAAGATCAGTTTTTATCCAGTGCGCAAACTGTAACTATGAATTCAGCATATCATTCTAGAACACCTGCGTAGAAAATTTTAGTCGGTTATACACAAAAAAAAAATCTGCTGTTCCATACATTTTGACCCTGTAGGTATTGCATTTTTCTACGAAACAGATTTTTTTTTTGTAAAACCGACGAAAAATTTCCGCGCAGGGGGGTCTAGAATGATATGCTGAATTCATGGTTACAATTTACGCACTGGATAAAATGTATCCTGTATATATAATTTTTTGGTTTAAGTTAACATTAGGGGCTATCCATAAAGTACGTCACACGTTTAGGGGGAGGGAGGGGGTCGACAAAGTGTGACATTGTGTGACAAGGGGGGGCGAGGGGTCCTAAATTTCGTGACGTCACATTTCAAAATCAATTTTAATCTAGGTAAGTGTTAAGTAAAACATATATTCGTATGATAGCTGTTGCCCCAATGTCGAGGCATACTTGTTTAAGCGGTCATGTGGCATTTGTGGTCTATATTTTGCATCATAAAGGCCACTAATCAACACAAGCAAATACATAAGAAACAACAAGTTTTGCCCATCGTGAAGATTCGTCCTCAAAGAATTTCTGCTAGACGTGCCAGAAAATTCTTTGTTTGGATGATGACGATGATGCTGTATGGTTCGATGAGAAAAATGTGACACAACGAATATTCCTGACATTAACAACCCAAACGAGAACGAAGTGGCTGCTATTCCATGCATATGCCTACCTATATGGACTCAAGATGATTACATTTGATCTTTAATTAATATAATTAATCCTTTTTGTGTTTTTTAATCTCTTGCAGTGTTTGATTTGATGTTCATTTTTTTTTAAACATTTATATTTCGGAATTGCTGTTTTAATTCAGTAATTATTTCTAGATGTAAAATTATAAAATTCGTGACGTCACACTAGGGAGGGGGCGGGGGGTCTCACAAATGTGACCAGCTGTGACAAGGACGGGGGAGGGGGACAAAATTCATGAAATTCGTGTGACGTAATTTATGTATGCCCCCTTATAACGTATACATACATAAACTCTCATGTTATTCCCATGGGGGTAGGTAGAAACTACAGAACGCCACCTGCTACGATCCTTCTTTCTGGTCATACACACTACTCAATTATTGTCACTACGTCTCCTTTTAAACACCTAGTTGTCTTATCACATAATTCCTCAGCCTATCATTAGTAGTCACACGACAGAAGACCGTATTTCCACATTATTTATTCTGCTTTCATGCTTGTTTTGGCACATCAAACATTTACTTCCATACATAAGCGTAGGCACCAGCACGCCAGAGTGAACAGCCAGTCGAGCCTCTTCGGACATCAACTGGGTAGTCACAATCGCATCTATAGCACCATTTACTTTATTTCTCACATTTATTCTCCTTTCCAAATATTGATATTTCCATCCCTTGTAAACAGACTCCCCGAATATACAAGGTAAGTTTTTATCCAGTGCGCAAATTTTAACAAATGAAACTTAAACGAGTTATAATAATCATGCAATTTTTATTTTTATATATCTTTGTACAAAAAAATTAAGTTATCGTTAACGAAAGATGTCTATTTTGAAACTGGTTTTTATGGTAACTTGCGCGCGGCGCCGGCGCGGCAGCGAAGGTGAACGACCGACCACCTGTTCAATTGGTCAAAATTCTAAGCACCTACGCCGCTGCCGGCGCGCGGCTACTGACCTATTAGTACCTACCAAATGTTCGATCAGTCAAAATTCTAAGAATTGCGAAGTACCTACGCCGTCGCGCGTATACTGACCTATTACTATTGTCAATATCATATTAGGTACGAAATATGTAGGGTGTCCACAGTTCACTGATTTAAGGTCGGATACAAATTAAAAAAATAGTATTGAAAACATTGTTGAAATGTGTTCTATTACTGATACTGAACCACCAAAAAATTTGCGCACTGGTTATAAAATTATCCTGTATGAACTCACTTACTTGCTCCATTCTCTTATCAATTTATTTCACACTACACACCGATAAATTCTCTCCTCTTTCATACACCAAACACCATGACCATGCACCGTAACCATCTTATTCACGTTTATATTCACCCCATTACAGTCATTATATATATATGTCTTGCTTGTTTGCTTGACGATGCAAGTAGAACTTGATCATCAGTGTAGAGAAGGCATTTGACAGGCAACTCATTCATTGTTAAATCAGTCACCCTCTTTCAAATCTGTCAGACAACTATTCATGCCCAAGTTGAAAAGCCACGGTGACGCTACTCAACCCCATCTAACAGCCCTCGATATGTAGAACCAGTTCGTGTAAGCCCCATTTAGATAAACACGAGAAATGGACTCCTTGTGTAAAGATTTCAGTGCCTGTAGATAGATAGATAGATAGATAGATAAAACATTTATTTAGTGCACACAAAAGACACAACACAACACCTAAAACTACAATTAAATGATGAAAAAAACAATAATAAAAAATAAAAAAACAAAACACGGTGACATTATATCCCCAAATGGAAAAAAACAAACTTACAATAAGGGTAGTTGACACACTATGACATAATACAAATGACAAGGTGCGGTGTGCGTCTCAAGGTTGCACCAAATGGGAGTCTAGCTCAGCATGTGTCAGGTAAGTACACCTGACGCTGATATTCTGCTGCAGGGATGCAGTGACATACGCAATGGCGGATCCAGCTTTGGTGCCAGGGGGGGGTCACATAGTCGTGGTCAAGTCACAAGAAGTTATAATTTAATTTTTATAATCTAGACAAATAAATAAAATTGGAGTGTCTGTTTTTAATATTAAAATAACCACTTTTACTAAGTTTATATGGATGTATACACGGTACATATACCAAAACAACATTTTTTAAATTTTTGTCTGTCTATGTGTTGGTTACGGCTAATCTCTGAAATGGCTGGACCGATTTTGACGGGACTTTCACAGGCAAATAGCTGATGTAACAAGGAGTAACTTAGGCTACCTACTTTTACTTTAGACAAAAAAATAATAGTTAAAAAAACTATAAAACACGCTTCCATAGAAAACCAAACTAAAAAGTAGAAAATAATGGAAAAAAAGCGTGGGGTGCTTTTTAAGGTATTTTTTATTGATCAGACACCCCACCCTTTTTTTCCATTATATTCTAATTTTTAGTTTGGTTTTCTATGGAAGCGTGTTTTTTAGTTTTTTTAAACTATTATTTATTTTCTATTTTTAGGGTGTTTCGAATTTTGAGACGTATGTCTGCGTAGTTCATGACGTATGTCAGCGTAGTTTTAGAAGACAGTTTTTTTGCTGTCCTGGTAACCCTGGCAAGGATAATGGAACAAATTTATGAAATTATTGCATTGTCATCGGTCTTTAAAGCACTTGTGTGACTTTCTATACAAAGAATACTACGATCCGTTAAATGCGATGCGTCCGATGCGTACGTTACCGACCTGTGGACGGTAACGTACGCATCGGATATGTATAGATAAGTATATGAAAACTAGCCAAGTCAGGACTGACCATTGAACTTGGCACCCATTTAGATCTCACTTCTTTTGTCGTTGAAGTCAACAACCAAGGCATATATCATAATATTGAACTTGGCTCTCATTTCACATTTATGTTTTTGATGGGATATCATTACTTTTTGTACATAAATTATTAGGAGGTACTTATTTGTAACAAATCTATAACAAAATTAATACCAAATGGTTTTTGTTATAAGTATTCCTAATAGAATTAATTAAGTGAAAAATTATAATAAAATTATAAAAAATTACCAGTTTCTGATTTATTCCTTTGTATTCACCTAATTACCTATCTGCATGCCAAATTTGAACTTTCTAGGTCATCTGGAACTGGGTTAGAGTTTTGATCTATAGGTCAGTCAGTGATAAAAATGACGATTTTTGGACGTTAATATCTAAATAACCGTTTCAGATATATTTATGAAATTTAGAGCACATATGTATCTTGTAAGTTTCACTATATGAGCCAAATTTGACACGTTTATATGAAATAGTTTTTGAGTTATGAGGGGGTCAAAAGTGGCTCCAAATGGTTCGTGTAATATTACACACGGTGCTGCTCGCCAGTTCTGTTACTTGAACTTGGCTTGACACGCTGCCGCGTGTCTAGATTTTGATGCGATGCATCCGATACGTCCGATACCGACCTGTTGACGCTAAGTTTTAAAGAGAATTTATCTATTTCGCGTATTTAGCTTGCACAGTGGCGCCCCCATTTATTTCTATTATTTTTTCCGAGACTATAAGTACTCACCTACTGTACTTAAAAATACATATATTTAAATCACAAAATCAAGTTTTATTTTACGCCTTCTCCCGAAACGCGTTATCACTTCATCTACTTCAATGGGTACGTTTTTATGAACGTGGAGAAGTGCCAGTCCGGTTAGACGTTCTTCAACCATTGAAGCTCTTAGCCACGATTTGATTCTTCGTAACATTGAGAAAGATCTTTCCGCTGTCCCTACACAAACAGGTAGTGTAGCCATAATACATTAAAAAAATCTTATATTCGGATACATCTCACTGTCTCAATTTACAATAACGTCAGAAATCAACTGCGGTCTGTCCTGACTCCTCTGCCATCCACAGCCGATCAAGGAACTTATATTTAAGTTCCTTGCAGCCAATATTCATTTGAAACAACAGCAGACACTGGAGGGGTTTCCAGGGTTACCAACCCTAAAAATATTTACCCCTAAACATAAGTTAGTGTCACACGAAATGTGACATCAGATAAAAGGAGGCGGTGGCGCGGTAGAATTCAAATTTTCGATGCGTTCGTTCCCGAATAATGCGTTAGCCATCATACAAAATATTAATTTTTATAATAAACTAGCTTCTGCCCGCGACTTTGTCTGCGTAAATGTCGGTTATCGTGGACGCAGACAAAGTCACGGAATAAAAAGTAGCCTATGGTACCGATTCCCTTGTTCACAAACTAAACTAAATTTAAGTTCAGTGCATCTTTTTCTTTCTATTTCATTAAGGAAAGGACAGAAGATAAATTTTAGTTTAGTCGTGTCAAATTAATCAGCGCCTGTCACTACTCCATACAAGTTTAGACGAGATTAAAAACTTGCCTACTAAAATTACGTCAATTTACGTCAAGCGCTGATTAATTTGACAGGACTAAACTAAAATTTATCTTTTGTCCTCTTCTTAATGAAATACAAAGAAAGAGATGCACTGAACTTAAATTTAGTTTAGTTTGTGAACAAGGGAATCGGTACCTATGTCCTTTCTCAGGCTCTAAACTATCTGTTTACCAAATTTCATTTAAATCGGTTCATTAGTTTTAGCAGGAAAGCGAGACAGACAGACAGAGTTACTTTTGCATTTATAATATTAGTGTGGATGGATTGATTAAATATTGAAGGTATTTACATAAAATCTATATTGTGACGAAAAATATATCCTTACTTAAAACCATTACCTATGTTTAAAAAAATTAAATAGTAGTCCACGGTGGACCCAACCCAGGGGGGGGTCATGACCCCCATGACCCACCCCCTGGATCCGCCCTTGGACATACGGACGTCGAGTAGATTAGATAATTTGGTGTTTTGACGATGTGTTATGCACGGAGTTACTAAGCTGCTGCGCCATTTGTCATGGATGGCGCGGTAGTGATTGTTGAGTTTTGTTTTATATGTTTTGTTGTAGTTGTTAAGTATTACTAATACTAGTCTATAAGAACATTGTTACTAACAAAATGGACACCAGTCTGATATAAAGTATTTAATAATAAGCGCCAGTCCACACCGTACATAGATAGTGTCGACCACAGTTTTCCCTCCACACACACAATCATCTCAGTATTCAAATGATAAGTTGACGTCTTGGATAGTTTCGTTGGCAATGCTTAACTGAGCTGTGATAGTTGCTTTTCTATTTAACCCGGTATCAATGCGGTTTTCTGGTATGGCAGTAAATAGATTTTTTTGATCATAGATTTTGGCCAACAAAATCGAATGCTAAAAAAAAAACTTGGACAGTATTTTCTTAATATGGTTCGTCAAGTTAAACCGCGAAATTCGGATTACCTTAAGTATTCTGGAAATTTCAGAAACTCATATTGTAATTTTAAGAAACATTTATTTTACACCCACCATTTCACAGATGGGGCTACAACCCTTACATGGACGACTGCCAGAAATACGAATATAGTGGATGTGGCGGCACTCGCAACAGATTTGTTACAAAGAAAGCATGTACGAGGCATTGTGCGAACCTTCCAGTCAAGAGCTGCTCTGTCAATTCCGGTATCAAGGACACGTCTAAACGAACCTAGTTATTAAATCGATCACGGTTGTTATTATAAAATTTTATTTCTGTAGTCTTTTTCCTGAATCCCTCGCAGGTTTTTGATATTTTCAAATGGGGTTAAATATAATGACCACCATAAAATACTTTGATACCCTTAGTTCTTTTACCAAAAATATATACTTTTTTTTTTTTTTTTTTTTTTTTTTTTTTTCAGGATGGGAAATCATCAAATGACTTCTCCCGCTCTGGGCGGAGCGGGAGGGCGTGTCAGACTTTTACTGACTAAAACCCACCCGTGTTCCATCAGTTGCCTATGTGCCAGGGTCACGGTATCTCTTTCGAACAATCACGCGACCCCGGCAGAAAAAAAATATATACTTGACACCAGAAAAATAAAGTCTAAACTTACAACTAGTACTAGCTATTTTACTCGCGACTGCACTTCAAATTGTATTCGAACACCAAAGGTAGTAAATGATAACCAGATCTTAATAGTTGGGTGTATTACATGAGCTCGACAAATGAATGTGCGAATTAACTGTACTGCGACTCACAATAGTTCGAATGCACGCTTGTGCGACACACTCGAGCTCACATTGTACAGACGCCACCAGGTCAAGCTACCCGAAACTGTCAATTTTTCCCAATGAACCTTGAACCTAATGCTCTAGAAATAAAGTCGAAAATCTATCAAAGAAATCTGACAGATTGTAGTAGCTTGATGTGTTGGCGTCTGTACATTGTACGGTGCCGCGGCTGCGGCCGGGGAGTGCTAGAAACGTCTAGATTCAGTGTGTCGCACAAGCGTGCATTCGAACTATGGTGAGTCGCAGTAGTTTTGTCGCACAAGTGTTATTCGCACATCCATTTGTCGAGCTCACGGAGTGTTCATTAAGTAACTATTTTTGGGTTAACAATGATTTTTTGGAGTCAGTTTGCTTAAAAAGGATAGCACGATGTAAAAAAATTGGTTATAATTTTACATTGAAATGCTGGTTTAATGTTGGTGTCCATTTACTACTTTTGGATTAACAATGATTTATTTGGAGTCATTTTGCTTAAATAGGATAGCGAGATGTTAAAACTTTGGTTGTAATTTTACATTAAAATGCGGATTTAATTTTTGGTGATCATTTACTATTTTTGTCTGTTATATGTTACTATATCTGGTGGTAAGTTAAACATAAGCTTCAAATAAACTTTTCAAATAACAACTATTAAGGCATAGACATCTAAGTATGACACCCCTTTCTAGTCTACTGGATCTCTCCGCCTTTTGTCACAAAAGAGAGAATTGCCAATGAGGATGAAAAGTGACATTTGTTCACTTCAGATATTACTTCTGCCAACGTGCAAAAATTTGACAGCTACATATGCATCAAGCAAATGAATTAATGTTCCCAGTTGCGCAGATGTTGACTGCCAAATAATTGGGCCCATGTGTCTGCCAAAGATGTTAACAGATGCAGAATGTGGGAGAAAGCTGTCCAAAGAATAAGTTAACTGGAAACCCGATACTGGTGCCGATTCCCTTATTCACAAACTAAACTAAATTTAAGTTCAGTGCATCTTTTTCTTTCTATTTCATTAAGGAAAGGACAGAAGATAAATTTTAGTTTAGTCCTGTCAAATTAATCAGCGCTTGACGTAAATTGACGTAATTTTAGTAGGCAAGTTTTTAATCACGTCTAAACTTGTATGGAGTAGTGACAGGCGCTGATTAATTTGACAGGACTAAACTAAAATTTTTCTTTTGTCCTCTTCTTAATGAAATAGAAAGAAAAAGATGCACTGAACTTAAATTTAGTTTAGTTTGTGAACAAGGGAATCGGTACCATTATATTATTTATTATTTGTCGAGAAAATGTGCTAATCTTTTTAACGTGAACACTTAAGGGTCGGTTCACATCTGACGGAAGATGCGTCGCGTATTATCAGTCGCGTAACGCCAGAACAGGCAATTATATGAGAAAACATTCAACCTTTCACACATAACCGATATGCGTTAGTGCGTCGATCGTACAGCGTCTGGGGGCCGATTCTACTAACAAATTTGTGCAAAAATCGCAATAGCACCGCGACTGGATCACGACTTTTAAGGGTTTTCTCATTCTGCTAATGAACAACGATCCAACTGCGGCTACGTTTTAGTGGACGCCAACGATCGATCGAAACAATGTAAAAATCTATTCTGCTAACAAAGTCGTACATGAGCGTGACGTTTAGTCACATTCTGCTATTATTTTGACACTCGCTATAATCGAATCAAAGCTGAAATTCGGCATTTCATCTGTCAAAATTTGCGGTTGAACATAAGTCAGTAAAATGCAACTTTTATCGCATCGATCTAGGACTGCTTTAGTTTTATTTCCTAAAAATATAATGTTTATACAGATTTCGTTGAACTTGCCCATGTGGGTGACGTTGGAAAGGTAAGAGGAAGAAATTTTGCGTCAAGAGTATGCAGTAATGCTTTGGCCCTTACGGATCGTCAGTGCGTTACGACATACCAATTCTCCAGAGACCTCTTATGAGCTTTGATTGACGAGATCAGTGACCACACATGCTTCGTTTTTACGGTATTGATGACGGAAAAGGTAACATAGTTACAGTGTGTTACTACGTGAAACTCTATTGACTCAATCTTGGACCGCAACTTGCACCGGCTTTTTATGTGCCGCAATGTATATGCTGTGTCAAAACTTTTAATTTCTTGAGTTTTAGTAATAAACTAGCTACTGTCCACAACTTCATCAGCGTCTAATTTTGCTCCTCTGAACCTTCCCGTCGCACCGCATTGCCTGTCAGTTTTCGTCCATTTTTTGTTGCTGCTCCGCTCCTTTTGATTGTAGCGTAATGTTATATAGCCTATAGCCTTCCTCAATAAATAGGCTACCCAATACAAAAAGAATTGTTCGATTCGGATCAGTCGTTCCTGAGATTACTGCGTTTAACCAAATAAACCAACTCTACAGCTTTATAATATTATATAGTATAGATATAATGGAATATTTGGTAGTTAAAACAACACAAATTTACAGACTGCCCTTGTAACATATTACGCCTATGTCTATGCATGGCTTAGTTACGGCATAATAATTTGGGGAAACAGTAGGTACAGATGCACCAACATTAGCAAACATTTAAGTGATAAATCCCTGAAATGCAGTTAGAATGCCCAAAGCATGTTTTTAATTTAATTTGATTTTAGAATAAGTTAGATTATAAGTCCTACTCCTACTACTATATTTCTATTATAAGTCCTACTCCTACTACTATATTTCTTTTGATGTGCCCGACAGGGTCCCACAATTGTAACTAAATCCAATGTTTACCACCTAAGCATATACATTGTGAAATGCAATAAAGTATTGAGTATTGGAATGGTTCATGAAATCAAAAAACAAATAATGGAATAAAGCATTTTTATTACTATAAGTATATCAATTTTAACGTCAGACCACTTGAGAAGTAGATACTTAGTATTTCATCTAAAATAGTAGGGTCGTTTCACCACTCATGTTGATACCGTGTGCCAGATAGAAATACATAATATATTAATACTGCATGCTCAACATTATAAGTGCACAACAGTCAACAGAATGTCTGCCTACCAAAAAATTTACCGACCACGATCAACTCTTAAGTCAGAAATTGATTTTTGGGTGTACCTAAGTAATGTTTCTGAAAAAATATATATTTATGTTAGAAGTGGCTAACTTATATTATTATTTTTCTCATCGGTGTGCTGGTACCTACTGCAAAATAATGTTTTTTCCCCACTGAGTCAACAGGTATAGGTAGTATGTTTTTGTTTTTGCAGATTTCCATGGAATGTAAATATTCCTGTATCCAGATTTCCATATTGAATAAACAGTTTAAATTCTTCTTGCATCATCAATACACACTTTCCTCAAACTGCATCTAAATGGTTTTACTGAAGACAGGGAAACATTCATAAGTTATTTCAAATCTGGAACAGTCTCGGGCAACATCTTCACACATTGTGTTGAAATCTTACTGAACAGTTAACAGCACATTATTTTGCATTAAATGCTGTACCATCTTGAAGATTCTATTTTCATTATAATTCTACAAGTACACACATGAAAACAAATATCAATTTCGTGCAATTAGAAAGAAACGGATTAACTACTCCCTCTCACAGAGTCACAGAGAGGAGGCCTGTATCGCAGCAGGGGGAACATTATAAACTGCTTATATAATATGTATGTTAAGAGGAATAAGAGTATTATTATAAATCAATTAAAACTCTGAACTTGAACTAAAGTAAATAGTGTTGCTGTCAGTTGACAGTTGACACTTCTTTTTTTTTTTTTTGAATTTTATGACCTGGTAACTGGACCTTTAGGTCAAAGTTGACACTTCTCAATAAGCTATGTCAGGTAGTGATGCGATTCGATTTTGTTTAACTCGATACTCGAGTAACTAAAGGCTCGTGATCATTTTATTTATTTATTTTCTCACGCGTTGTCACTCGATGTATAGCTTGGCAAAAAAGTCTGGAAAAAATGAGGGCGCCTGCTTAGCAGGTATGGCCACCCTGTATACTAGGACTAAAAGTGATAAGATACTTACTGTTTTAATCCACAAACACGAGATCCCGGAAATTCTCATCAATCAAGATTTCAAGACTTGATAGGCACACAGTCTTTTACTTTCATTGTATTTAGTAGATTGCGCATTATTTCGCTGGAATAACCTTTTATCTAAGAGCGATTTTGCCATCATATTAACATAGTGAAAACTTATTTAGTTTAAAAATTAATTAAATTACACTCAGGGATTGCCGATTGAACCCAATACACAAGACATAACGTTCAGCAATCGCATTTGCGGTCACCACCTAGGGTATTCACAACCATTCGATGGTTGGTATGCCTGTATCAAATTGGACATGAATAATGCTGAATGAATTCTGTTAATGCTGACAGTTTATAGTCGCCAAGGTGACTTACAGCTGCTTACTGTCGGAAACTAATCGGAAGTCACAGAGTACCTATAACATGTCGCATTCGAAAGGTACGGGTAATATGGAATAAACTTGAACAGTTGACTAATGAAGGCGTCAGGTATGTCTATGTGGGGTACATAACATTATCACTATTCACATGACAATGAAAATGAAATAACACGCTAAAATGTTAGATTTTATTTAAAAAGAAAAACGTGACATAACATCATTCTTGTATTCCTTTTCGGTGCTATGATAGATTTTTTCCATTAACACTGATGTGTCAGTTTTACATTTCTTATTTATGAAATCTAAATAGTGTAAAAATCTTTCTTACACATTTACGGTTCCCATTACAACCCATCTCCTCAAACTATAGGTAATATATTACGTAGAATAGGCACCTGAAAAATAATAAATATAAATTATACTTTTTTTACTGTGGTATGCGATAATGGCATGAACAAAAAAAAAATACTTGCCTGTTTCGTTATAGTGTTGAACTTTTTGTCTAATTGCACACAGATCAAAATCGTCTAATTCTTTCTTCCGCCAACTGTTTTGGTGTTCTTCCAGGTGTAGAAAAAATCCTTAATTTTTTTCACCTTCATTAACAATTTCTCTAATTGTACTGTGAGATTTACCTTGAAAAAAACATAAAGACAATCATATTAATTCCATGTAGGTACATTTTTCAATTTCAAGTATCAAACATCAAGAGTTAACGTACACGCGATTTGTCAAACTAGAAAATAAAACCTCAATAATCTATTAGTAAATAAAATAATAAAATCGCTTGAAACTTATATAAAATTTAGTATGAGAAAGGAAAAACAATGACTGGTATTAAATAAAAGATAAATTTCTTGGATAAATACCTGTCGTGTCGGCAGTTCTTTCGTAAACATTGTCAATCGGAGACAAAATTTGTTCCGCTTCAGATTCCGCCAAATTTCTTACGAAAACTTTGTATATCACAGCTCACACCACTACTCCTTATTGTTTTATTCATTTTTTATATGTTCAAAAGCATTAATAATTGATAGTTAATTAGAAATAAGTAAAATACAATTATGAACATAACGCAATGACAGATTAGCTACTTGTTGATGATAAACAAAGCAGTGCTGCCACCAAAAAAATATTTTAGTTCCAATGGTTACCACGACAGACTCTTTTTTGCCAAGCTATAGTCGTGTTTAGATAAGTATCACGGAGTTTTCAACAACTACACCAGTTCATAATTCAATATTAATAATATCGTGTAACAAACTGTCAAAGTAATGTGATGTATTGAATCACGGATGTTTTAAATAAGAGTGATTATGCATTACATTGTTCTGTAAGTATTAGTCAGTTGATAACGTGTAATTCTCCCCAAACAGCAAGAGTCGATTGTAGCCCTAATATTGATTGGATGCCGCATTTTGAATTTTGCTATGATTATTTTCTTTTAAGTTATTATTTAATGTCTCGTTTTTAACTAACAAAGCTGCTAGAAACCTCCCTAAAGGGAGGTACCTACTTTAGATTCAACTTGAAATAAATTGAGAAAATCAGTGCCTGACGATTTATAACTAGTAGTAGTAACATCACTAGCCAAACTGACAAGCCACCAAAAACTTCAATCCATTTCACGAAGATTTTTAACCACTTTATGCGAGAGTAAGCGAACTTAAAAACGGGATTAAACACCGGACCGTCATTATTTTTTTTTTTTAAATCAAAACAGATTAGGTTACTACCTCTATCTGTAAATAGGTACATATGTACTAAAGAAAATCATAACATCGTTAAAAACGCTTCAATAAATGAATTTTTAAGTAAAATACGATTAACAGAAATACTCTTCGAGTCTTTAACTTAACCGAAGGGTTTGATTTCGTAGCTTTAGCTAGTTAGGGACGTAGAACGAAACGTTCTTCTGAATTTTTGTTATCTAGTAAGTTAAAATGTTGTATTATTGTAACAAAAAAATATCAGTACAAAACTATAATTATGGTCAAGATATCTTTTTATATTAGAAAATCCTTTATTGCCACTTATTCGTGTTTAGTGACATTTTTAGATTCAACTTTTTTCTTTGTGGTAATAATAAAACATACTATTTGGCATGTTGGTAACACAGGAAGCCCACTTGTGTGTTCTCGTAACGAGTCAGTTGCGGTTTGGCGTAAGTTTAGTTTCCCTTGTGCTTATCAAATAGTAGAATGACTTTATAGGACATCATCGACCTGCGATCGAAATCTAACCGTTGTGAAAACACAATTGAGCGTGTAACTTTGCAAATTAGTAGAATCGCCCCCCTCTGTTCCGTTTCCGTCAACGCATTGTCGGCCGACGTAAAGAATGGCAACGTCGCGGCACGCGTATATTCACTGATACATTCAGACTAGGCGTAACATCAGCGGAGATCGTTTACGTAAACTGCAATATAGACAATGAAATTGGCCAGTTGATATTCTTTTAGTATTTAAAGGAAGCACCCAATGTCGTCGTTTCCTTTTTCGATCTTGTTCTAAAGCCTCCGAAATGGGTATTATTTCGATGGGCTTCGTTTTAGAATTAATTATCACACAACACAACCGCTCTGTAGATGTTGAATGCAGAAACTGAATAGACGCGTAATAATGTGGCAAAACAAAGTTACGCCAAAGTTGACCGAATAGACGCGACCGATGATACGCTCGACGCATCTTCCGTCAGATGTGAACCGACCCTTAGAACGATGTAATATAATGAAGAGTGAGAAGAGCAAGGTCGAACATTTTAATAAACCTGTCTCGGGTGTTAGGTATTGTTTTATATTTTCAAACAGAAATAGCTATACCTAAATGACGAAAAGCTTTAAAGACGTTTTACAGCAGTTAAGGTTTTAGAATCTGGCCTTAACCTTAGCCTTTCGGGCCTTATGAATACACGTGCGGGGTTCCCAAAATCCCGAGTTTGATGCGCTCGCTCTTGCATCCTAATAAAAATTCTATATTTTTAACAGGAAGTAAAAATTTCTTCAGGCGCGTTGAGCGATTTTTGGTAGGGGAAAATCTTATGGGTTCGCGTCGACGAAAAGCGAACGTTTATATTACACCCGTAGCTACAGGTAATGAGTATGAAGTGTTGCAATTGTTTTCGCTTGGAGTGCTGATAGATGTAAAAGCCAGACTAGTAATGAAGGGTAGTAGTCATGACCTTACTACCTACCCTCTGCTCCCTGCACCTGCTGCCAGAGTCGTTGCAAACACACTTGCCGCAGCAAATATCAAAGGCCATCCATGGCCTGCTTAATTGTTGGACTTGAATCCCATTGAGCACGCATGGGATATGCTTCAAGAAGAGCTCTGCGAAAATGGATTCCGTAAACACACCCGAAACCGGTTTTCCTACCATTGTGTTATAGGCGTTAGAAAAGCTTTTAAATAATATTAATTTTACCTTTTTATCAGATTTTAAGGCCACGATTAATCCAAACTGGATTAGAATACTGCCAAATATAAGTTTCCCCATGATAACAAAATAAAATGGTATCCTCGAGCTGTACCCTAATTGCGAAACACACTATTATGTTGGTACAAGCTGCGGAAAGTGTGTTTGCAACAACTCTGACAGCAGTCGCGGTCTAAGGTGCGGCAGACAGGGAGGCCATGATCTCCCCCCTCCCAAATCAGTACCTATCAATCATCAATATCAAAAAATAAAAAGCCTTAAATTGTAAATTAATATTAGTCTGGTTCTTACATTTGTCGGCACTCCAAGCAGCAACAAACGCAACGCGTCTTACTGCAGCTATAGGTATACCTACTGTTAACATTAGTATTTCGCTAACACGAACCCATAAGATTTTCCCCTACAAAAATAGCATACATTTTCCACAAATATCGAGTTATCATTTTTTTTCTTCAGCGAGCTTTTTCCCATAATCTGTGTCTTTTAACATCTGCATTACGAGGAACTTATTATATTATGCCCTAATTAACTCGCTTGTATACAAAAAGAAATGTATTGTGTTAGCTGATTAATTAACAAGTTATGCTACGACTAAGTAGAGAATCTTTATAAATATAAAGTAAAATCACTTCCGTATAAAACAAACACACACACACACACACACACTCGCGTATACGCATATACGCACACATATACACATACCTACCAACAGACTAATTATAATAAATAAAAATGACTAATTCATATTTACTACAACTACGAACGACTAAAATCGAATTTGACAATGGCTAATGGCTTCGCAATGTGATACTTGTGTGCGCTACGCAATGAATTTTTTGAGAGACGAACGCGCGCGTGATATATTTAATTATTATGTGTCTAATATTGAATTATTGAATTTAGTAAATGATTTTTATTATAAACTTATTTTTCTATAAGTCAAACACTGATTTAACTCAGCTGTCAGTTTTGAATCATAATTGTTTGCTAACGGGTATAAAAGGGTCGGAGCCACAGTGAAACAGTCATTTGCTTGGTGGATGTTCAGTTGGTTAGTTCTAGTGCTGTTGTTGTGTGGAAAGGATCGACCAGAGGTCACGTAAGTTAAGTAATTGATATTATATCCTAATTATTGCCTATTATGACAATGTTGTTGTACTATTTATAGTATTGCCAATATTGCTAATGTTTTAAATCATATAAGTGGAATATTTATATTCTTTTCCTAGATATTATTGTTATATTTGATTTGGTTCGATTCCCACCCAGGACAAATGTTTGTGTGATGAGCACGATCATTTGTTCTGTGTCTGGGTGTAATTTATCTATAATATGTATGTATTTAGAAATATATAAGTATGTTTATCAGTTGTCTAGTACCCATAACACAAGCTCTGCTTAGCTTGGGACTAGATGGCGTTGTGTGTTGTGGAATATTATTATTATTCCTTTATTTAAATTTTTACAACATATAAATTACATTTTTAAATATTAAAATAACAAAAATCATAAAAACATTTAAAAATATAAAAAATAGTAGCCCACCGGTATCGGGAATAGGATCCAAGCTACCGGTGGTCAGGGCCGCTGAGAGAGGAACCTTCTCACTATACGTGCCGTGTCCAGTAATACCGCCTTCTGGATCAAGCGCTTGATCCAGCTGCCTAACGAGAGCCTCTTTAGGTGTTGGTCGAGGCTCTTGGCTATTATGCCATTGGCCGTCACGACTATCGGCACAATGACTGCTGTATCCACATCCCACATCTCGACAACCTCGCGAGCCAAGTCAAGATATTTGATCTGCTTATCTTGTTCGGCTTTCACGAGGTTCTCGTCATGCGGGACCGCTATATCAACAATCATTGTGCGACGCTCTGATCGATCTATCACCACTATGTCCGGCTTATTAGCGACAATAGTCCTATCAGTGATGATAGATCGATCCCAATACAATGTGATATTTCCATTTTGGAGAACTGGGTCGGGCACATACTTATAGTACGGTACTTCTGATTCCACAAGACTGTATTTCAGAGCAAGTTGCTGGTGGATAATCCTGGCTACAAGGTTGTGTCTATGCAAGTAGTCTCCGTTAGCCAGACGAGAACAACCAGAAATAATGTGTCGGATTGACTCCCCCGGACGGTGGCATGCCCGACAGATGTCAACCGTGCCATCCTTCACAATATATTTCCGGTAGTTGTTTGTCATCATAACTTCGTCCATAATTGCAAAGACAAAACCTTCGGTTTCTCCAAATAGATCTCCGAATCGTAACCAGGATACGGACGCTAAGAGGTCTACATCGGGTCCATGTAGGACCCGGTAAAAGCGTCCGTGGAGCTCCTTGCTTTGCCATACCTCCCTGCGGTCATTAGTATCTAATACTTTAGGTTTGCGCCAGTTCTCGTTAGCCAAGGAGAGCGGGGTGAAGCCCTTGTCCACTGAGACCATATCTCGGTGCATCCCCACATCGGCTTCAAGGAAGTATTCCCTGAGACTGCATATCTCACGGTTGTGCAGGGTCTTGGCATTTAAAAAACCTCGACCTCCGCACTTCCGCGGGATATACAGTCTCATCACCGAGGACCGTGGGTGGTGCATCCGATTTACGGTCAGCAGTGTGCGGACCCGTCTATCCAGGGCGTCCAGCTCCGTCTGAGTCCATTTGAGTATGCCGAAAGAGTACATCAAAACTGGCATAACCCAACCGTTGAAGGCGCGCACCTTGTTTCCGCCTGATAAAAGACTATTTAGAACTTTATTCAGGCGGCCAAAGAAGCGCTCCCTCAACGATTGTTTCATGTCAGCAGTGTCGATGCCTAACGCTTCCGACATACCCAAATACTTGTATGTTTCGATTGAGGAGAGGGATCTTAGGTGTATGGAATCCGTGAGTTGGGTTCCCACGGATTCCACAATCTCCCCTCGCTTCACATGCATGACTGCAGATTTGTCCACACCAAATTCCATCCTGATGGCGCTACTGAAGGTTTCAGTTACTTTCAGTAGCTCCATCAGTTGCAGATTGTTGTGGGCAAAGAGTTTTAGGTCATCCATGTAGAGGAGGTGAGATATAACCTGACCACCTCTCCTCAATCGATAGCCTATACCTGAATCCTCCAGCAGTGTGCTAAGAGGATTCATGGCTAGGCAGAACCAAAGTGGACTCAAACTATCGCCCTGGAATATACCTCGCTCAATCCTTATCGGTTCGCTATTCCTCTGGATTTGTCGACATCCTGGATAGCGAAGGACCGTCCTCCACTGCCCCATACATGACATCAGGAAGGTGCACAGCGTTGTATCTACTTTGTACAACTCTAACACCCTCCTGAGCCATGTGTGTGGTACCGAGTCATAGGCCTTCTTATAGTCTATCCAGCATGTCGACAGATTCCTTCGGGAACGACGAACCTGTTGACTAATGGTCATATCGATTAGGAGCAGCTCCTTAGTACCGCGGGACCCGTTCCTACATCCATTTTGAGAGACAGACAAGATAGAGTTTGTGTCAATATGATTGTAAATTTTAGCTCTCAAAATGGATGTAAGAATTTTATAGACCGTCGGTAGACAAGTGATCGGTCTATAATTTTTGGGTTCCGCGGTGCTACCTGATTTATGGAGCAGGTGGGTTATCCCTGTTGTTAAGAACTGGGGCAACGACCCTGACTCTAAGGCTGACTGGAACTGAGATGCCAAGCGAGCGTGCGACTTTTGGATCCACTTGATCCAAAAGTTGTGCAGTCCGTCCGGCCCCGGAGATTTCCAGTTAGGCAACGGACGGACTGCACAAGCGACATCTTGGGGGCTGATGGTAATTGCCCCCATTTCTGGTATTTGTCCGCACGCTCGCTCGATCTGCCTAGTCCAGTCACCTTCGGTGTGATTGACAGGCACCGACCAGATGTTTCGCCAGAACGAAGACATGGCGTCATCATCTGGAAGGGGCATGTCAGCCACACCTTGGTCCGGTCGCTCCCAAGCTCTGTAAACCCACCTCTCATCGCTTTGGAATGTGCGATTCTGAGTGAACCGCTCCACCCTCCGCCGATACCGACGAATACGGTTTGCCCATGCACAGATCTTCTGCTTCAGGAAGTCGATGCGCTCTGTGACGCGGGGCAAATAATCTCGGGGACTAACATCAGTCCCGGAGAACGCCCGCTTCACAAAGCGCATCACTCGAGGGCGAGTATTGCCCTCCCTGAAGCAGATTAGCTTACCGATGAGTGCTCTAGCCTCACCGATACGACACTCAATCCTGCACTGCCAAGCTGGTACGGCTGGTTTTGGTCGTGTAGCTCTGTCACTGTTAGGAAACTTAACATGAGCTACACGACAAGCCGCTACAGCTGCGCAGTACAAGATCGAGTGGGTATCAACCAGGTCTTTGCTGCCGTCAAAATATGTTGACAGCTGTGAGTCTAGAGCACACACCAGCGCCTTGTTTTTCTTATGCATGGGCAAACGAGGTAAACGTGGTCTATGTTCAGGCGGAGTAGAGCGATACTCCCTGAAAGCATCCTCCAAAGCGCTCCTTAATCGTGCATTGCATTGGGTACTCACGGATATAGCCCCGTCATCATCCTCTCCACCAACACAGTTGGGTCGCGGTGAAACACTGGGTAAATTTTGCAGTTGCACCGCGACCAGTGGCGAAGCAGGCGTAACATGGCTATTCCGTGATTCGAGGCAAAGTCGATCAAGCACGGCGGCATCCAGCATATGATTACGCTGGATGACCCGTGCCTGATCCGATAATCGTTGCGACGACACGTTGACACCTGGTTCAAGCACCTGAAACAGAGAGAGCATCCGACCACGGTACGCAGTCAAGTTAGTTCCCCCCTCTGTAGCCCCATAGTATGCGCGCATGACATTTTCGTTGACCGCTTGTGTCCACTTCATGCGCTGCACACTTCCACCGGTAGCGGGGACCCTATCAGAAGCCGGTGGGCCTCGGAGTCCCAAGCTGGCCGGTGGTCGGCCTCGTCCGCGCCGACGTACTGGTGGTGGTGTCGTCGGCGGCGAGAAGTATTCGTCGCTCGAGCTCGACGCAACTGCAGAGGCCGGTGTCACTGGACTCACGTCTGGAGCAGGATCCGGCAACTGCGAGGCGGAGCTGAGCGACGAACCCGAAGATGTTAGGCGTGTGTTATGTAGAAAACGTGCCCGACTTCGCGTCAGCATCTCACAATTTCTCGTGTTATTTAATTTTTTCTTATATCCTGGTATAATGTTATCATTATAGCACCAATATCAGGTACTTCCTTGGTGTTGTAGAAACTTATAATAAAACATTTTTCCATGATTGGTGTTAAAAATTCTAGAAAAAATACACGGAGAAAAAATTTTTGCACCGTCAAGCTGACAGTTGGGCCACAGTTATTATTATTATTATTATTATATATTATTATTTTGATATTATTCTGAGATAGAATTAATGTATTTAAGATAATGATAATATATGGCAATGTAAGAAATGTGTTGATATAATATTTCAACACTGTTTCCATGGAGTTTCTTGTCCTTCTTCTCCATGAAGACCTAGTTTTGGAACGGACGACTAGCTTTCTGATTAATTGTTGACAAGCCTAATTGAAATAAATGTCTAGTCTTGTCTTTCCGTGCTTTATTTATTGAAACCCTTTCCTATACAGAGTATATAAGCCGTTACCATTCTGACATTCAAGCTTGATAATTAGTATATGTATATACACTTATAGTTATATACTGCTTAATATAACACGCGCAAGTTGGCAGTCTGGGCGTGTTTTATATGGAATTTTTCACTATTTGTTTGAAAAATATAAAAAAAAATATTACCCATGTGTTGAGATCTATATGAGCAGGGGTTCAATAAAGGGGGTCGAAAATTTCATTATTTTTGCGATAGGACACGCCATTTTCGAGATATAAGCAATAGAAAAGGAAAACAAAAAATACAGTACTGTTTTTCACGTGAAGGCGAGGCGTTGGTGTGAATTTTAGTTTTGGTTATGTTTTATTCCATACCTTTTTAATCGCGATCAACAATCGTCAGATTCAGTTAAAATAAATTATTATAGTCAAAATTTTTGGTGAAAACCGGCAAACTCAGAATAGCAAAATTGTCATTTTCACTAAACTAATAACTCAGTGCAATCTGTGCGGTCAAACTAAAATATAGTTAAGTTTTGTCACTTTAGTCTATTTCAGAATAGGAAATCGTCGTTTGACAGGAATAAACCAAATTTTAGTGATATTTAGTTTAGAGAATTTTGCGACAATAGACTCGGCACCATTGATTTTTAATTTGAGCTGATAATTTCTCGTTGGCAGAAGTGATTTCTGAAGCGAGTAAATGGCAATAGCGTCCCTATATTCCTGTGAGCCCGTATTAATTTTACAAAAGTCAAAACGAATGACACAATTAGATGTCTATGGTTGTTTTTATGGCGGGCATTTCATCATATCAAGAAACTTCTAGGGAATCGGGAAAAGGACAAAAGAAATAAAACTTAACAATAACAACCGTGACCGATTTAATAACTAGCCTCGTTTAGACGTGTCCTTGATACCGGAATCGCTGGAACAGGTCGGGGGTGGTGTATTTCCCATACAATGCCTCATACATGCTTTCTTTGTAACAAATCTGTTGCGAGTGCCGCGACATCCACTATATACATATTGCTGGCACTCGTCCATGTAAGGGTTGTAGCCCCATCTGTGAAATGGCGGGTGTAACGTAAACGTTGCTTAAAGTAAAATAATGATTTTTTGTTTTTCGTGAGTTACCGTTATCGTTAGTAGGTAACGATTATATATTTTGTTCCTGCTGTTGTAAAGGTAAGCAAGCCGACGACCAATGTGATGGTGAGATAAGGAGCACATACGTTCCTCCATTAATTTCACAATTTGTGATAAATACTGTGAACTTGTGTCCTCAAACATCACAAAAGTATAGTTGAAGTGTCTCGGAAACAGTGATATCGTTTTCTTACGCTAAAAACGATAAAAAAAAACTCATACAGACAATAGAAAATCCAATCTGTGAAAAACAAAAATTGTTAAAAGGATAGCCACCTTCAATCCTCTGTTACCATGTTAAAATCTAAATTACACCAAAAATTTCGGACCCCATTACCGAAAAAAGTTTTTTTAAAGTTGGTCACGATGGCATTATAATTCTTATAATTATTAGGCAAAATATGTACAGACGCCAACACATCAAGCTACTACAATCTGTCAGATTTCTTTGATAGATTTTCGACTTTATTTCTAGAGCATTAGGTTCAAGGTTCATTGGGAAAAATTGACAGTTTCGGGTAGCTTGACCTGGTGGCGTCTGTACTTGTCACGTCAGATAGTAAATATCGTTAGATTATAAGTGTAATGAAAGATAAAAAATGCTTAAAATAACAAAATTTAAACGAATTTGCCAAGTTTGATGATTTTTTTTTTGTAGGACTTGCTATTTTTTTTTCTTACTATTTTAGAATAGATGTAAAGTTCGATACCTAAACTTCACATAAACACAATAACATGACGTCAATAAATACTTTAAATTTTCATGACTATGATAGGCGAAAAATGTTCTAAACTTTACCCACCTCCTTTGCAACTGTTTTAAGAGGTTTGCCACTGAGCATAACTGGTGGAATTGTGCTATATAGTATTTTCCCCCTGCTTTAAATACAATGCCATGCTATACCTTTGGTGCGTTATATTTGAGCCTATGGGTCTCAGCATACGATACACACACGTTAATCAGTTTTCTTAATGCCCTGATCGATGGGCTCTGCAGAATCATATCGTCTGTGTTACTTGTATTATTAATGCATACACCATCAATATGACAGCCGAATCCGGTTCTGCTAAGCTCATCAATCAGACTATTTAGTTTTTTTTTGTGAGTGCGAAATCATCAAAAGACGTCTCCCGCTATAGGGTGGAGCGGAAGGGCATGTAAGACTTACTGACTAAAACCCACCCGTGTTCCTTCAGTTGCCCACATGCCAGGGCCACGGTATCTCTTTCGACATCGGTCCTAACAGACCCCTTCAGTTTGCTGAAATCTCTTTGAGGCGCGCGTGGAACAGTACGCTCCATCGACACGGGCCTAGTCCTTACCAGGTAGCGAGTTACCCATTGCTCGCCGCATGCAAGCCCATGCCTACGGAGGCCGGGAGGTCACAATCGAGTCTATTTAGGTATAGGTTAAACAGCGCAGGCGAGGACAGCCTGCCTTGCCTCACGCCACACTCAAGCCTGTACTTGACTGAAAAGAAGTTTGCATCTGACACGGTTTAGTTGATTAACGTACCAATATTTTAATAGATTTATTATTTCCCGGGGCACATCCGTCTAATGCTGCAGTTTACCCCATAGCCCATAATATAATACAAGGTCAAATGCTTTTGACAAATCTAGATAACACGTAAATACTGTTGTCTTTCTTGCTGTAAGTACTGCACAGTCTGCTTAAGGTTTTGTTTTTTTTTTTTCAGGATGGGAAATCATCAAATGACTTCTCCCGCTCTGGGCGGAGCGGGAGGGCGTGTCAGACTTTTACTGACTAAGACCCACCCGTGTTCCATCAGTTGCCCATGTGCCAGGGTCACGGTATCTCTTTCGAACAATCACGCGACCCCGGCAGGCATCGGTCCTAGTAGACCCCTACACTGCTGCTGACATCTCTTTGAGGCGCGCGTGGAACACTGCGCGCCGTCGACCCGAGCTTGGTCCTTACCGGGCGGTGAGCTACCCATTGCTCGCCACCCGCAAGCTCGCGCCTACGGTGGCCGGGAGTCCGTAATCGACTCCCGACGCCCGGGGCGTCTCCTCCTGCGGCGGCTAGGGACGTGAGGGCGCAGAGACTGCCACTCCCTCACGCGCCCCGCCTCCTCCTTCGCGAGCATTACTGCTTCGCAGAAGGAGGTGACGGCTTCCCATTCCCTCTCGCTCCGTACCATGGCTCGCACCAGGGCCGGACGCGACAGGTCGCCGCCGCCGATCGCCTCCACGAGGACACAGCGGTGCTCCGCCCAGGCTGGGCACACCTCCACCGTATGCTCCACCGTGTCCTCCAGACGATCCTCGCAATGGAAACACCCGGACGTATCCTCCCGCTTTATCTTGAACAGGAACCCACCGAAGCACCCATGCCCGGTGAGAACCTGCGTCAGGCGGAAGGTGAGGACGCCGTGTCTGCTTAAGGTTAAGGATAGCATTCTCTGTGGATAATCCGGGCCGAAACACGAATTAAGAATCGTTTATTTTTAGATTTTTATCAAGCTAGCATACAAGCAGATCATAATCTAACGCATTATTTTTCGATAGATTACAATATCTTGAAGTGAAACCGTCAAATTATGAAATCAATCACAGATTCATTTTACTTTCACAACAACGTCTTATAACTCATTCTAAAGCCTTTAAACATGAAATCAATTTACAAGCACCTAAACACTATTTGTTTACATTTGACAACAAGTAAATCGACAATTAATGACGTTCACGACCAGAGGGGTAATTGCGGAACTTTTTATCGGTAGGAATTGGTTTAATATTCATAGTTAAACAACATTCATTGCGTTATTTACGTTGCTGAGCCACAATTTATTCGAACAAATGACGCAATGGTTTAGAAATAATCTTCAATCCCATTCAGATTCTGATAAATTGAGCGTTTCGCAATTAGGGTGCAGGTGCGTTTCGTTGCATGCCAATTCACAATTTGACGGTTTCCCTTCGAGAGATTATAAAAAAACCATAAAAAAACCTATTTCAGACAGTGCTCAACATCTTGTTGGTCAGCTTATTTGATGACCATCAAATGATCTGACCAACAAGATTATAATCTGATTTCTGATTTTATCATTACATTGTTGTTTTTTATTTAAACAAAGCCATGAATATTGACTTTGTTAAGTACTATATTGTTTTAACTATTGTGAATGTGAAGATTTTTTTTGTGTTCTTATTTTGCCAGTAATCATGTTCTGGCAGTTTAAGCAGCAATGCAAGTGGCCTACCCAAATGGCTGTGATAGTCGAATCATGGAGCTTCTTAAGTTCTGAGTTGAGCTGGACGATTAGTTACAAATGCGTACACTGACTGGACTAGTCCACTCAATCTACAAGGTCTTCACATGATGTGACCAAGATAATGTTTGGACTTTAAAAGAGACTCTTTACCTTACTTCTCCTCAGAGTAATCAAATAGGAAACGCCGACTTCTCCTAGTTTTAACAACATGTGTACAAACCAACTTACACTTTGGCGGCTAATGCGATTGCATTGTCCTTGTCTATCGGTAACTATTCGCCCACGTTCCCATCCCGATGTAATTAAATCGCGGTGGGTTTTTTTTGCGAACTGGATCTTCAAGACACTAGTTAGTTCCGAGAGTGGAAAGTCTAAGTCTGTGTTTTTCGACGCGCTGAGACTCACTTGCGCTGCAATTTATTGGATACTCAATGCTCAGTTCCACACCGAGAGTTGAAAATCGAATGCGCGAGAAAATCCCGCCGCAATTTTAATACATCCGTGTCTATGTCGACTAAAATTGCAACTGTGATCACAATCGAAGTGTTAAGTGGACAAAGGTGTTATCAGATAAAATCAAAGAATCCGACTTCTTTGTGTAAACACATTTGCAAATCTGAAATAGAAATATTATACTTGATTGACATTTAACACCTATGCTAGCGTCTGTAACTATGTTACGAATTATAATAAAATTGGTGTGTTTTAAATCCATGTATCGATTTATCATCAGTTAAAACCTATGTTCATGCATACAAGTCGGATTTTTTGATTTTGTCAGATAACACCTTTGTCCAATAAACCCTTCAATGATTGTGTGAAGCCCGGTTGTTAGGCATCGAGCCTAGGTTTAGTGATTGCAATGTAAGAGAAGTTTATGTAAGTTATTGATATTATTGTAGGTATTAATTCTCACCTCCTTTCTAGTGGCTTGTTTTTGTCTTCGCAAGTTCCTTTTACGACAGGCAGAAAGCAGAGTGAACGCTTTCCAACGTTTCTGGGAGCAAATCCCCAAGGTGGAACAGGTGCTCCATAACTGCCCAAGCCTAGAGCTGTTTTTGTCAAAAAATGCAGATAAGGTATTATGATTTTTTTCTACTTGAATTTTCTGAATACTTAATTAAGTACGTGATCTCATGATCGAACTGCGATGGAAGCTTCTTATATAAACTGGGCGAATTGATCAAGTCTAAGGTTTGTCCAATTCAAAATAATGTATTCGCATATAGGACACTTCCGCGAAAGACACATGCACCCACTTTCCATTAAATACATTTCTAACCTTTGCACGAATAGACATGTGCCCGAAAAAAACTTGTGCGAAAGACCAAGTGTGATCAGGTTGACTAACTTATTCACGCACCTGTCTTTCGCGAAAGACCGTTGCACGAATAAGTTGCGGAAATGAGAGAATTCTTTATAACAGGTGTGTGTTACAGAATACTAACAATTGGCCAGCAATGTTCGAGTTACAGACTGGAAGAAAACTACAATTATTCGTCAATAGTGATCCACTTAGTTCTTTTTAATGCAGATTTTTATTTATATATTTTCTCATTTATTATACTCACCAAAAGAGATAAATAACCAGGGTCGTCAGATATACAAAAAGTTTTGTAAGAAACCGTTGCACTATGGAAAATAAAGGCCTGTTTCTGATTAAAAATCAATAACTTTTTTATTTCTGAATATTATGTTCTAAAATTTTGCACAAATATAGAATAGTATATATGGCTTCAAATGGAATGTAATTTATTATGATTGAATTTAAAACCATACATTAAAAATAAAACAAATGCAAAATTATCAAAAATGTCCAATATTTATTTTTTAACAATGAATACTATTATTTATTGTTAACAAAAATTAAAATTCATATAGTACATCAAAATACAAATCAATTTAAATAATAAAAACATATATACCGGATGACATTTTTCACCGTCTCGACCTTCATATGGTGTGTTGTGTAACTAGAATAGAACGCAGGAAGGCCTTCAGATTCATCGTAGGTGACTAAATGAGCGCGGGACGCGGACGGACGGGGTTGAATGTACGGCTCGTGCGCCTGCGAAAGATCAATGAGGCCGCCTATCAGCCGGCTTCAAAGGGTAGGACCGCGCTACGAAATCATTGATACATGCTACGCGTTGAGTAGGGTGCATATGATTTGAGTTTCGAAAGATTTTAATTGATTTTATTTTTATTTTTTTCCAAATTTCTGTTTCTGTTGTTCTAGAATGAAAATGTTGCTTTAAATGTGTAGTATTTATTGCTAGATCAATTTTATTACATGTTATTAAAAATATAAAAAATAAAAATTTCTATGCCAAAGGCTTCTACTCCGTTCACCTATTACACCCATTTTTTTTCAAGACGTTATAAAATGTCACCCAGTATATTGAAAAAAAAAAAAAATATGTTGTGATTAAAATCGAACACAGATTAATTAATTAATTGTAATGTTTACTAAATGTTATGTTATTCATACTGGATGAACTTCGGGATCTAAAATTAATTCGTTCACTTTGAAAAGAACCAAGGTGTCTTCATCAAGTTTCTTCACGTTTTTAGTATGGACACGGTTTTCTAATGCTGGTTATGTAAGGATCTGAAGTATAAAGAAGATTATGAAATACATCTTCGTTTTTTAGTGGATGTTGAGCATTTTCTAGCATGATGTAGACGAATTTTTTTATAATCCTTATTACGAGATTCTTGTACATCTTCCGAAAGTTGACCAATAGGAAGTTCAGAACAGTAGTTCTTTTCAGATACATGATAATTTTCTTTTAAAACTGTTGATAATGCCTCCAATGATTTTCCTCCTTCGATATACGAAAATATTATTTCACGTTTAGAACACCTGAAAGTAGGCATTTTGAAGAGTCAACAAAACACGTAGTTATATTGTATTCGTAACAATTACACTTCTGTTAATTCACCACTATTTTGTTATTCGCAATGAAATTTAACAACTATTTATATACTATATGAAATATGATGGTAGTGTACATCTTGTTGATTAATATTTTCACACGCAACATGAGTGCAAAAAAAAACTTTAATTTCGAAAGTCGGTGTCGAGCGCCTAACGCTCCACCCACTGCGCCGCGCCCCGTCGCACGTAGCACGGGATGGCAGATTTTACCATTGTATGCAAGTAAGTATCTCAATTTATATAGAAATCACGCGTAGCACAACACTGCCGACGCCGAAGTGCGCGGGAAGGCGCCCCGTGCGTTATACGTCGCTCCGCGCACCGCGGCGGAACGCATCTTCAGTGGGTGAACCGCCTTAGGTCCTGTATTTAAGGATTTTTGCCACCGGCTTCCGAAATTAAAGTAATTTTTGACTTCGTAGTGTTTATTAAGGAAGTCAGTTGTTATTTTTTTGTGAAAAGTTTTTATTTTTAACTTTTTAGTTATGGTAGATACCAATAGGCACTAATATAATGGCGTTATTCGTTCATTTGTCGCGCAGGTACTTAATGCAAATTTAAGACTTATATGGTTTTTACATGGACTCCATTATCCAAATGGAACCAAATTAAAATGAAACCATTCGGAAAGTACCAGCTATCAAATAAAAAAGACTCATCAAAATCGGTTCACCCAGTCAAAGGTTACAATCATAAAAAAAAAAAAAAAAACATACAGTCGAATTGATAACTCTTCCTTTTTTTGAAGTCGGTTAAAAAGATAAACGCCCTAATATCAATGATAAATTACGAAACTTACCGCAAACTATTGATGTAAACAGCAACATTTCAAACCGCAATAGATAGCGAGCGGTTTTCCGTTTTCTGACTTTTATCACATTTTTACTAATAACTCCGCAAATATCCGCAGCTGTTTTTTATTGATTATGTTTATGGATAGCTAGGCTACAAATCAACATTAAATTTAAAGCAGGGGTAAACGTGGGTAACTGTCAAAAGTCTCGATGAACTTTGAAAAAACTTTTTTTTCACCATATTTTATTTTGATATTATTTTAAGATAAACGTTAACATAATATTAAATACATATTAGATATTCATATTTTTCAAAAACCGAGGTTTCCATAAATATATAATTCATTATACCTTTTTCTGTAACGTATAACAATAAAATCAATTTGAAAGTGATGAAGTGAACGGGCTTAACATGGACGTCCGTCAAAACTATAAAGTTTGTGGTATTGTAAAAAAACCATTTCACAACCATCAACCATTTTTCATATTTACAATTTTTTGATATTATAGTCTAGTTTGGTCCTTAATAGTTTAAGGACCAAAAAGTAAAATGAAAAAAGCATGCCAGTAGCGACATTGACAAAAACCATTTTTAATCTATAGTTGTTCTACGATTTTCCATAGTGCGTTGGATGTTTTCGAATAAAATTTAAAGGAATTAATCGATAACAAACAATTTATTTATCGAATTAAATTTCATTCAAAAACATCCATCGGTTTCATCATAATCAGTCTATAATATTCCCACTGCTGGGACACAGGCCTCCTCTCAGTGAGGGGAAATGGGCCATAATCCACCACGTGGTTTTATACTATAATATTTAAATTTCTACTATATCCGACGAGCCTGGTTACATATCTATTACGACTTAGATTTTCTCATTTATTATACTCACCAAGAGTATGCGGCAGCCATATTATTTGACAGCTGCGAGAGACGGCGACTAAATGGCGCTAGTGGAACATGCACCGGACGCATCATAGACAAACCTTCACTCTTTCGATCATTTGACATAAAGTTCAGTTGAGTAAAATATTGTAACTACCCTCGGCCACTAGCGACCGCCTTTATAAGGAGCTGCGCTGTTGAGACGGCACGCATTTCAAACGGAAGCGTCTCGGTACACGGTCTCTCGACAGTCAGTACTGCCCGGTTATTAGATATGGAACACTGTGTACACAGTTAGTACTATCTTTATTGCGGTGGGTGCACGGACCACTGTCCCTGACAGTCAGTACTGCCCTATGTGACCGCCCTCACTGCTATTATTCGTTATTTTATTTAACTCGGTTTTATTTCGTTTCTATATTACCTACATTTAAGATAACTGATTTTTTCAATTGAAATAAATTTGTGTATTGCCATAACTGAGTTTTACTTCTGATGTCTGGACCCAACCCGAAATCAGAAGTGGAATCGGATTTTCCGCCCACCTCTGGCACTTCATCATCACAAAATATGCAGGAAGATATTCCGCTACCCTCAAATAGTTTAGAAACATTTCTTTCAAAATTAACTGACGCTCTACTACCCCGGTCCAATGCACCACCACAATCTTTCATAACATTGGTACCTTTTGATCCTGACGACCCCAATTCAGATATTATTATTATTAATAGGCTGGTGTCGGCTGTCAGACACTATAATTAAAACAAAAATTTGAAAAGTGTCGATTTAATCATGACACTGACCCATTGTCTTCGAGGCCGCGCAACTACATTACTGACCAAGATACCTCCCAGTCAATATCAATGGGAAGATATACAGGAGACTTTGAAAGCTCAGTTCTCTCGCCCTATGCTTATTCAGGATCACGTTGACAGTATCTTCAAATTTCAACTTAGTTCTAATGAGACCCCTGCTTAGGCGTGTTTACGTCTTTGGCAATTGATTGAAAATATCCCGGACGCAAGATTATCTGAAAAGGTTGTGACAGGGTTTGCCATTTTTATATTATCTCAGTGTGATGTTCAAATACGTCGTCAACTAAACTCAACTGTGGTAAATGACAAATCCCAGCTATTTCGAGTACTGCGAGGCGTATCTTTAAAGAGAAAATCGGAACTGCTTGAGTCAAGCGATTCTGATATCAAACGCCCTCGAACTATGTTTAGCTTTCGTGGCCACTGCAACATATGTGGCAGGACTGGGCATCGTGCGGCTGATTGCCGCGAAAAAAACAAACCACTTAATCGCTCTGTAGTTGCGGATAAACGTGTCAACCAGAAGCCACAAGTCACATGTTACGCCTGCCTGGAGCCAGGCCACGTCGTCTCCACCTGCCCAACGAGGGTTGACAATACGAAGAAGGAACAAGTTGCTTCTGGAAGTAAAGAAGTCAACGTGTGCTCGAAAATTGTTCGAGGTATTACGAACTGTAATAGTATGACATTTCCCTTTAATTTTGATTCCGGTTCAGAGTGTAGTATAATTAGGAAAAGTTTTTCACACCTTGTGGTTGGACAAAGATCGCATGACCTTATCAACATGACTGGTATTGGAAGAGTATCATTAGTAGCACAGAGCAAATCATTTGTAACGTAAAAATCCAGAGCGTTGAAATTAGCGACACTCTTCATGTAGTTCCAGATGATTGCTTGCGCGACGCTATCCTATTAGGTAGAGATATACTTGAGCGCGGTATTCTTGTTGAAATTTCAGAGAGCGGTTTAACATTCAAGCGGTGTGTCGAGACTAATATTTGTATCAAAACCAAACCTATTTTTGACATTGATTCAATTAATACTGACTTAACAGGACCTGATCGAGTAAAACTTTTTAACATATTAATGCAATATGCACATAATTTTATTGAAAATTTTCTTACAACTAGAATTAAAACAGGACAGTTGAAAATCGATTTAATTGATCCTCATAAAGTGGTACATAGGAGACCGTATAGGTTATCCCCTCAGGAATCTAAGATAGTTGATGAAAAAATCGAGCAATTGTTGACGGCAAATATTATTAGGGAAAGTTCATCACCGTTTGCAAGCCCCATCATTCTTGTAGAGAAAAAGGATGGTAGTACACGCATGTGTGTTGACTATAGGGAATTAAATAGTAATACTCAACCTAATCATTATCCTTTACCTCTAATTAGTGAACAAATTGATAAACTTATTGGTGCTCATTATTTTAGTAGTATTGATATGGCCTCTGGATTTCACCAACTGCCTGTACATGAAAGTTCCATAGAAAAAACTGCGTTTGTTACCCCAAAAGGACAGTTTGAATATTTGACTATGCCCTTCGGTTTACGCAATGCCCCTTCCATTTTTCAAAAGGCTATTAATACTGCTCTACAGCCTATGAATGATGAAAGAATTCTAGTTTTCATGGATGATGTCCTTTCAATTTCAACAGATATTGATGAGGGGCTTGACCGTTTAGACAAATTACTTAAAACGCTGTCCAATGCTGGTTTCTCATTTAATTTATAGAAGTGTTCGTTTCTGAAAGTTCAAACTGAGTACCTTGGGTATATAGTATCAGCTGGGGAGATTAGACCAAATCCAAAAAAAATACAAGCCTTAATTAATGTTCCAACTCCAAAAACTGTCACTCATGTTAGACAGCTCATAGGGCTGGCAACGTATTTTAGACAGTTTATTCCTAACTTTTCCCAAATAATTCGCCCTTTATATCCCTTAACAAAAGGAAAAGGCAATGTTAAGTGGACCCCGGAGCATGACCAAATACACAAAAAACTTATCCACATTTTGACGTCTGAACCAGTTTTAAAAGTTTTTGACCCTTCCTTGCCCATAGAACTCTATACCGATGCAAGTAGTGCTGGATATGGTGCAATTCTTATCCAAAAACATAATGATACCCCTTATGTAGTAGCGTATTATAGTAGGAAGACCATAGATGCAGAAACACGCTATCACTCTTACGAGTTAGAGACCCTTGCGGTAATAAAAGCAATCGAACATTTTCGTCATTATATGCATGGACGAAAATTCACTGTATTTACCGATTGCAACTCCCTTAAAGCTCAAAACGTGATTTGACTCCAAGGGTTCACCGTTGGTGGGCTATATTGCAAGCTTACGATTTTGATATCGTGTACAAAGAAGGTCGAAAAATGGCTCATGCAGATGTCCTGTCTCACAATTTGTCAAACATAAATTATTCTGAGCCCCGCAAAGTAAATTTCCTCGAATTAGATAAAGGTTGGTTAATTGTAGAACAAGAACGCGATTCGGCACATTCTGAAATAATAGCCAAAATCCGTAATAATCAATTACCTGAAGAGATATCGCATACGTATGATTTAAGACAAGGAATATTGTATAGGAAGATAGAACGTAGAGGAGTTTCTAGTTGGCTACCTATTGTACCACGTTCTTTGGTTTGGTCCCTTATTAACCATGTTCATAATGAAATAAAACATTTAGGTTTTGAGAAAACTTTAGACAAACTTTACGAATTTTATTGGTTTTCTGATATGGCTAAATTAGTCAAAAAGTTTATTAATCGCTGTGTAGTATGTAAAACTTCTAAAGGCCCTTCAGGTGCACAGCAAATGCAGTTGCATTCAATTTCTAAACATCCAGTCCCTTGGCACACAATTCGCTTGGATTTAACTGGAAAACTTTCGGGCAAAAGTGATAAAAAAGAATATTGCTCAGTTTTAATAGACGCCTTTACAAAGTTTGTACTGCTTGAATATACCCCGGCCTTAAGCTCTTCATACGCTGTAAGAGCAATTAAGAATGCTGTAAACTTATTTGGTGCTCCGAAGCGCATTATCGTAGATAGAGGACGTTGTTATGACTGCAATGAGTTTAAAAACTTTTGTAATAATAATGGAATAGAGCTCCCTTTAATAGCAACTGGTTCTAGTAGAGCTAACGGGCAGGTTGAAAGGGTCATGCGAACTTTGAAGAGTATTCTAACTGTTATAGAATGTAATTCTAATAATGCTTGGAAGGATGAACTAGGAGAGATCCAACTTGCTCTTAATAGTACCTACACGTTCCAGGACCACAGGTTTTACGCCTATGGAACTGATGTTTGGCATTCAAGGTTCCTTACTTAATCTAGCTAAAATAACTCCTAGTTCTTCTGAACCACCTATAGTTAATGTTGAAACGGCTCGTTCATCCGCATCAGAAAATATTCAAAGAGTAGCTAACGCTGACACTATACGGTTTAATAAGGGAAAAGCTCGAATTAAACCTTTTGCAGTAGGTGAATTTGTTTTTGCAAAATGCGAAGCAAGACATCAAACAAAGTTAGATAATAAATTTAAGGGGCCTTATAAAATAATCACTGTATTAGATAATGACCGTTATGAACTCAAACATATTAACGGTTCTAACAGAATTTATAAATTTGCACATGAAAATTTAAGGGAAGTACCTAAAGGGCAAGAAAGTTATTTAGAAATTTGCGAAAATTATAGTGATGAAAATGATGAACGGACCGTGACGGCAGAAGATGAGCTCAGTGCGTCTTTTACGCCTATAAATACTAATATGACCTCAGACTCGGAGGAAACTCTTACTGTAAGTTCGCGTACACTGACTGCAGATGATTCAGAGGAAACACTTTCTGTAAGCTCTCGTACATTGACTGCAGATGATGCAGAGGAAACACTTTCTGTAAGTTCTCGCACCTTAAGTGTAGATAATTCCGATGCTATAATAGAATCTTTGGAATGATCAATTAGTATGAGGTCTCTTCTACTTTTGTGGAAGATGATCGTTTGTGCAAATAAAATATAAGATCTTTCCTGTTGTAGTGGGAGATGATCTGTGATGCTCTGTAGGAATCTCACCTGCTTTAGTGGGTGACGATTCAGACCAGAATGTTTACACTGTATTGGTTTTCTAATAAGATGTCTATTGCTGTTGTGAGCAATGACGTGTGAGGTGCTGTAGGAATCTCGCCTGTGGGCGACGATTTAGACCAGCCTGTTTAAACTGTAGGGGTTTTCTCTTGTAAAGAAATACCTAGACCAGTGATATTTGATATTAAGGTATGTAACGATGATGATGTGAAATACAATAATTTGTCTTTTTATTATTTTTTAGATGATTAAATGCACTCGAGGACGAGTGATTTGTCAGAATGGCCGTGACGGCATGCAGCCATATTATTTGACAGCTGCGAGAGACGGCGACTAAATGGCGCTAGTGAAACGTGCACCGGACGCATCATAGACAAACCTTCACTCTTTCGATCATTTGACATAAAGTTCAGTTGAGTAAAATATTGTAACTACCCTCGGCCACTAGCGACTGCCTTTATAAGGAGCTGCGCTGTTGAGACGGCGCGCCGCCCCGGCTGGAGGCCTAAAAAGGTAACTTTTTAGAACTCGCCGGGCCACAATCCGTTTAAGTGGTAAGAATCTTTTCAGATTAACTACGAGATGTCCTACAAAAAAAAAAAACGGCACGCATTTCAAACGGAAGCGTCTCGGTGCACGGACCACTGTCTCTCGACAGTCAGTACTGCCCGGTTATTAATATGGAACACTGTGTACACAGTTAGTACTATCTTTATTGCGGTGGGTGCACGGACCACTGTCCCTGACAGTCAGTACTGCCTGTCAGTCACTGCTATTATTCGTTATTTTATTTAACTCGGTTTTATTTCGTTTCTATATTACCTACATTTAAGATAACTGATTTTTTCAATTGAAATAAATTTGTGTATTGCCATAACTGAGTTTTACTTCTGATGTCTGGACCCAACCCGACAAGTATAATAAATGAGAAATTATACAAATAAACGATCAATACACAAGAAAAAATTCGTTATGGCGGTTGTTTTCATGGTTTTCGAGGGTGCTAAATCTGGTGGTGATGTCAAAATTAAAATACAAGATCGCGTCTTGAAAATATTTGAAGTTTCCATCATAGGTAACCGTTGGTGGAGTCGACGAGTCATTATGGTCACTATTTTGTCACTCATGTCACATTTTCTATTTTTAATCTTGCCAAATTTGCGTTGCACAAATCATTATCGAAGTGCTCGTCGTTCTTACGCTGTGTCACGCAAAAGGAAAAGTTTACATGGGGCTGAAGAAAATAAGATGGTAATACCAATTATCATCTCATTTTTGACCCTACTACCTGTTTTATGACCGGAAGAGAATTAAATATTTCGGATATTACTCAATGTCAACATCTCGGTTTGCCCTGTGAGTATGTGTCGGTAAATTGAATTTAAAAAATTCTATCTGGTTCGTTATTTTTTGTAGCAACCATTTGCATCAGTAATGCCTTAGAAGTAATCATATTAAAATCATAAATGCGAAAGTAACTTTTCACTTTTATCATCTGAACGATTTTGATCGCGCGGGATCATATCGAACCCCCGCGTGGGTATAGCCGCGTGCAAAAACTAGTAAAGAGTAAAGCTGATAAAGCTATTTATTATAATAAATAATACCTGCCCAGCCATTTAAATCGGGCCAGCTACTTCCTGGTCCACGTTCAGAATAATCTATCTCTAAGTCCTCTCTCTCATAGTTTTTTCCTTTAGCCTTTGTCCTCTTTGGCGTTTTCCGGGGAATCTCTCCAATATCTTCAATCTCTTCTAGCCATCTTTCATACCAATCGTCCCACTCCTTTAGTGTGGCTCTGTTAGGTGTCCAACCCCCCCAGGCAGTCTTTATATTTCGGTCCTGGGTGTCGGTTATACCGGACAGGTTCACATGGAAGGATTGATCCAAAGGGGCAAGTACATAGTTTCTGTCCACAGTGAAATTCAAATATTCTTCCCGGTGCGTGTATGTAGCGTCGCGATCACGGCCGCGGCCGCTGCCGTCCCAGTCGCGGTTGGCACATGCCAGTGAGCTCGCAGACGTCAGAATAATGAATCCCACGCAAACTTTTAATGTCGACCCAAAGCAAGGGTATCGTATTTGCTGTTTCATGAGCAATCCTAAATATTTCCACATTTGTTTTACTTGCTTCTGTCTCTAAACCCGAAATCTACCTCTGAGAATAAATTCTACGTACAGTTTGCCTGTTTTAATAAGGCGATCTGATTTCCAATTATTTTTTCATTTGTATTCGTTAATGAACATGTTAGTTAATTAGCAGGATTGGCTGATTTTCGTTTCAGTTAAACGTTATGCATTGTAGATTTTGTAACCCTTTACAGCGTAGGTCCCTACAGACCAACAGAGGGGTAATTGTTTAACACTAACAGTAGGAATACCTTTCATTTTGACAGTTCAATATTCGTTGTGTTATGTACATTGTTCAGTGGACAAACTTATCGAACATAGGTATGTTGCCTTTAATTAGCAATATCCTTCAAAATTATTCGGATTCTGATTGATAGTGTGTTATGTACGCCATCCCCTTCTAACCTAACCTGTCCGAGTCACGAGCTCGTGACTTAAGTCACGAGCTCGCTTAATAGTGCTTTTGACTGATGCTTTATTGCAGTTAAAACTACTTTTGACGAAGAGCGTCGCAAATTTGCAGTGAAAAGTACTAATAACCAATAATTTTCAGTCAAAACCACTTTTGACCAACCTGTTCAGTCAAAAGTACTTTTGACTGATTTTGCTAGTCAATAGTACTTTTGACTGGTTAAGAGTTTTGACTGCAACATATACATAGATTATTTATATATGAAAGAAATGGGATTGCATTCTAAAGGGGGCGTTAAATAACACAGGCCTGCAATGGTTTTCCTCTTTGAAATGTGAGTAACGTTTTCTATAGTTTCAGATGTGTTGATTACGAGAAAAATAATAAAAAAAATCTATTACGTCAGGATTTTTTGATATTGAATATTTAAGATTTTGCTGAAAAATGTCGGAGCGCCTACATTTTAAAATTTATAAAACGTCATTAAACTACTTCAGCTTAATTTTTATTGCATTTAATTAGTTTAAGGAGACATAGAAATTAATCGAAACCAGTAATTTGTTAATTACTTCATAATGAGTATGAGTAACTGGCATTAACCATGTCGAAAGCGGTTCATTTTGGCTTAATTTAGTAATAAGCTTATTAATACATAATGATTAGGTATTATTACCTAATCGTTATGAATATTTAGAAAAGGGTGTAATAAAGATAAACCAAAGGGTTTTATATAAGTACCGGCACTGATTTAGCAAAATTATAAGTATAAGTGCGCATCTTGCAACATAAACTTTAAAATGTCATCGCGAAGTTGTTTAAATTCTCCGAATTGTTTTTGTTATATTTGCGGGAAATTTATGGTTATAAAACAACGAAACAGCATTACAGACTTTGTGAAAAATATTTACACAAGTTATTTTGGATACGATTTAAGTAACCAAGACAAAACTTGTACACCTCATAAAATTTGTACGACTTGTTTATTAGAACTTCGCAAGTGGTCAAAAGGAAAGAAAAATAGGTTCGAAATCGTTTCGCCTACGCTATGGAGAGAGCCTAAAGACCATGTTAAAGATTGCTACTTTTGTTGTTGTGACATAACTGCACTTTTATTACAAATTTTGGTGTAATGGGTTGTAATATGAGCATCAAACTTCATTTCTTAATTTCGCACATTGATTACTTCCCAGAAAATCTAGGAGCCGTTAGCGAAGAACAAGGCGAAAGATTTCACCAGGATTTGAAAGAGCTTGAAGCCCGGTATCAAGGAAGATGGAATACTAGCATGATGGCGGACTATTGTTGGTTATTGAAGCGCGACGATCCAAACCAGAAATTTAAGCGTAAATCGCACAACCGAAGCTTCTAGAAAAAAAGGACCAGGTTCCACAAATAAAATTTATATGTAATTTAGACTAGTAATAAGTTGTTATTATTTATTAGAATTTTTTTTGAGTTAAAAGTAATGTACTTTTTAAATATATATTTTTTTATGTGACAACTTGTGTTTTTTTTTCCTATTTTCTATCTGTACCTTTTTTGAAAAATCTTGAGGTGATGGAGAAAAACTAAGTACATATTCGTAATCAACGCACCAAAATACCCTAGAATCAGCTATCAAATTCCCGAGAGGAAGTTATAACTCTCACTTTGCAGGCCTGTGTAATTAATGCAAAATTGTCCATAACTGTTTCTAAAGTGGCAACATTCTTTTATGTCAATGTCAAAAAACGAATGTCATAGGTTTTGTCACCGCTTTGCCGCGAAAATTATAGTCGTTATTAGTTTCACTCCGCTGTTTTAATAAATTACCTACTTGTAACCGAAACCTATCTTCAATCGTCAAATATAATGAAATATAAAATTTAAAAAACTTTTGTCGCTCATTTTCACGAGAACTTACCGTATGTGAAATTCCAGCCTGATAGCTTCAGTCGAAGTGGGTTGAAATTGATAATTTAAAGAGGGTCCTTGGAGTTTCTTGCATATCATTATCCATAGGTACAGACGCCACCAGGTCATGCTACCCGAAACTGTCAATTTTTCCCAATGAACCTTGAACCTAATGCTCTAGAAATAAAGTCGAAAATCTATCAAAGAAATCTGACAGATTGTAGTAGCTTGATGTGTTGGCGTCTGTACCTACGACATTTTCTAATAAGTAATTAACTAGCTGTCTGTAAATGGTTAAATTGAAATAAATGCTTAGAATTCAACTACTTACAAACGAAAATCATGATTCTGTACAACATTACCTACAATAGGTACTTACTTACACGGTCAATCAGAAATCACAGTTAATAATTAAATTTAAGGTAGTAGCGCCAGAGTACTCTACCCTGTGACATGAAAATTTTCTTACGTTTTTACAATTTACAGGCTTTTTCAGGCTGTATGTTGAATAAAATATGACCCAAGAACATAAGACGTACAGACGCCACCAGGTCAAGCTACCCGAAACTGTCAATTTTTCCCAATGAACCTTGAACCTAATGCTCTAGAAATAAAGTCGAAAATCTATCAAAGAAATCTGACAGATTGTAGTAGCTTGATGTGTTGGCGTCTGTACTTACAATTCTGCAAAATCATCAATACAACCCTCTCATCATCACGATCATCATTTCAGAAAAAAGACGTCCACTGCTGGACATAAACCTCCTCCAATTTGAGGGGGTTTGCCATAATCGCCACGCTTGGCAGGCGGGTCGGCAATCGCAGTATGGTGGTAAAATGCATAGAGAACGCTGCCACCCATTCTCTAGTAAGCCCTTAGTCGACTCTTACGACTCCCACGGTAAGAAATGGGATAGTGCTATTTTTACGTCCGGCATCACAACCCTCATTTTATCCCTTGATAGAATATATTTTTTTCAAGAAATAAATAATTTTATTGTAGAAAAAATCAATTTCACGTGCTATCTTAGCGCATATGAAACTTGACGAAGATAAAAAGTGTCGCGACACTATTGTTATCCAGAACCATTTGGATGGTCAAAATTTTACACTTTTTTTTGGTCAGCCTTGTACAAAATAATATTGAATTTGATATGTGGTGGTTCCAGACCCAGTCTGCTTTTTAGCTTGAATTTTTTGAGGAATTGTGCTGTTAAAGCTTGTTTGGGAAAATTTCATATTCACGCGGTCGCAATTAATGTATATTCAAGTAAGTTATAGTTACTGTGCTTCATGTTTCAAGGAACGAATAGGAAAACAAACTTATCACATAAATTATAAATTTATTTAATTCACACACAATTTAAACATCTTGGAAGTTCACTTTCATGATATCTGATAAAAAATTGTAAGCCCCGCGCTCTTCCCTGCCATAGACAATAATTAATCAAGACAGTGCATACACAAGCCGAACGTGGAAGAATCTCGGTCTTAGACGATTGACACACGGCACCGCGCACCGCCGCGGTAGGCGGCGAAGCGGATCTCATGTCGCATTGCCCTCTATTAAATCCGTCGATGCCTACACACGTACACCGACCGACCGTGCGGTCAATTCGCTTTACGCCACCGCCCTCCGCGGCGGTGCGCGGTGCAGTGTGATAATCGTCTTACGCATTATACAGTGTGGAGGGACATCGACGAGAAAACTGCCGCCCTACACAGCATCATCATCATCATCTCAGCCGAAAGACGTCCACTGCTGGAGATAGGCCTCCCCCAAGCTCCGCTACTTCGACTTGTTTTGTGCATTTCCATCCTACACAACATGCTACAAAGATATTTTGACGGCCGACTGTGGTTCACAGGGGGCGCTGTTGGTAAATATTTGTGTAATGGAAAAGGCAACTGTCAAAATGGCGCTGTCATAGCTAGTTCCCAACACAAGCTCAATACAAGGAGTTTGGTTTTATTTTATTTTACCGAAAATGAAACGTTGTTGTGTACTCTCAAATTGGCTTCCATCATTCCCAGATAGATCCTAAAATAAGAAGAATGTCGTTTAACGCTATTCGTAGAGATACTTTACTTATATTAAACAGAATTTGAGGTTATGTCACAAACATTTTGAATAAAGTAATTACAAGGAAATATTTAAGTTTAACATTCCACCACTTACCATTTCAAATGCTTGATTTAAAATATTGAAATCACTGAAAATAAGGAACTAGTCAAATAAAATAAAACTCATGAATTAACACGAAGTAGAATGAATGAACGAAATGAAGGGAAGCCGAGACCTAGCTATGAACACGCCAACGCCATCTACAATAAGCATTGTCTGACACTACATTGTTTTGTGAAATGTCACTTTAATGAAAAAAAAAAGATGGTAGCGCAGGTTCCAATTTTGGCCACACGCCACAATAATCTTGTAGCGCTATACTAGAGCTTCAGTAAATGGAAAGGAAGGGGCAAGGGCCCGGCCACGCCCTAGCCACGTCCCAGGAACGTCTCTGATGTGGCTTTATCGCGCCAGTCTGACACAGGCTTACATGTGTCGGAACTTCAGGTTTGGGCCCAGTGATTCAGATCAAGGTCACAGGGACGGATGTAGTGATTCAGTATAGGACCACAGGGACGGGTTTTGTGATGGGACAGGTTCACAGGGCTGTCTCATGTCACTAGTCTTCCTCTTCTTCTTCGTCTGTGGCCTTCTCTTCGGCAACTTGTACGATCTGGAATCAAAATAAAGTGATTAATCAGTTTCTCTGGACCTTAATGCGCAGTAATGTAAAATTTGTCTGTCAATTTGTTGGGAAGGAAGATTTTTTGTTAGTTATTTATTGCAATTAACGACTTGTATACACTTAGTATCCAATTTTTACTTTGAACGCCATTGTCTATGGCAAAACATGGAGGCCAATAATTACAACCTAACCCCTTAATTTATGAATTGCAATAAAATTAGTACTGCTACGTCGCAGATGGATCGAATCGGCTGTTTTACATTACCGCGAACCGTTTTACAAAACAGCTCCGTTATAAACACAGTTGAAGAACGTTAAGCTGGATTGTCATTACGTTACAATTCACAAAACGGCTACCCGCATTTAGACGTTATGAAGAATGACTTATCTGTAGTCACAATAAACGTTTGATGTGGCTTCTAATGCCGAATCCATCACGGGGTCATCGGATATTATATAGTTGAAGTTTTGGATGAAAGCAATGGTTGTTTTCAAATTAATTTTAATGTATAGAAAATAGAGATCCATAGGTTATTTACTCTTCAACTGTATGCGATGACCCTGGTTACTTATCTTCTTTGGTGACTGTACATTTATGTATAACTTGTTTTTCAGTACGTTAAGAAGGCAAATGGACTTTTAGATAGCAATTATCCTCCGTAAATTCCTCATTGGTCTAGTAGTCGCAACCGCTACTGCAGAGCATGAGGTCAGGACCTCATGCTCTGCAGTAGCGGTTGCGGTTGCGTTCGATTCCGTTGCGGTCGGGCAAAACGTTTTTGGGTTTTTCTATATGGAGTTTCTCATAAGCAGCCCAGAGTCTAGATTTGTGCCCGGTTGTCCCGACTGGGACTTAAATATTGTAACCGGCGAAATGTGCATGTAGTAGTAGTGCACTTTTGCCCAAACCTTACAAAAAAGTAAGGTGAGATGTGTTATGTTATACTCGGTAGCTAATTCATAGTTTTTTTTTTTCATCTAACTTATATTTTTCCAAATGGGCAAAGGTAGCCGTTAGCCCGCTGGGAGCTTGACAAAATTAAATATTTAATTACCTCTTCAACAGTTTCCGTGGGCACCTCAACTTCCTGTAATACAAATTATTTATGTACAGTCTATTTTTTTATATCTTCGTCAGTTTTCAAATACTTTCCCTTATCAAGTCGGGACACATAATACCGTTTGAAAATTAGAAAATTAGCGTTGCTTGATAACAAAGATCAAAAATGCATAAAGCTTTGCAATGCCGAGTTGACATCAACCTATAGTGTAAACATAATGGCCTGGCTACAAAAAGGTCAGCTGCGCAATACTCTGACCTTTGTGATTGACGTTCGTGTTTGACCTCATAGAATAGATTTATCTGTTCTGTGGACTCTGATGAATAAACGTGGACGAAGCAAAAGGAGAAGAATCTTAGCCAGGTGGCGTTCTGTATTTTTTTCCTCCCCCCATGAGAAGGAGGCTCGAATTTATGTATGAATGCTATGATAAAAGAAAAATTAAAATCAAAATTAGGAACTTACATTCATTTAGAAGTTTAAACGGATTAAAGGGTTAATTTTTTGCATATCAGTTTCTTATTTCGTTGGTTTAACTTTTTATTAAAAAGTTAAGTTCACTTCAGGGTGAATTTTGTGTTTCAATTTTAAATAGGGACAAATTCAAAGTATAACTTTTCAATGAAAAAGAAATTTTCTAAAAATGTATCCGTGGAACATAAAAAAATACGAGAGAGAACATCTTTTTTTGTCGGTTAAAAAGAAGGTACTCACTATCTCTTCCTCTTCCTTAATGCTCTCTTCTTCGAAGTAGTCATCGCCGTAACCCACCGGGAACATGGCCAGGCACTCCCTCTCGCCGGCGATCACGTCAGAGCTGATGTACACGGGGCTGCAGCCCGCCAGTTGTAGGAGAGGCAAGCTTCGTTTGCGGGACACCATAACAGCTAGACGATCGAAACTGGGAACAAGAAGTTTTAAGCACGATCGATGTAAAACTATTAGTACGTCATTCGCAAATTGACAACTCCTCAAAATGTCTACCGCTCGTAGAATGATCACTTCGCATAATATCTCTTTCTTCCCGATGCACATTCAGTACTAAATTGGACAAGTGCGTGTCGGATTCGCGTACACAGCGTTACATAATAATATTTTATTCAGTTTCTCTTGAATCACTCTGTCTATTGATGAAAATCGCATTAAAATCCGTTGTGTAGTTTAAAAGAGCTAAACGTACGGACGCGGGAAGCGGACTGTGTTTTATATTATGTAGAGATGTAGGTAGGTACAGACGCCAACACATCAAGCTACTACAATCTGTCAGATTTCTTTGATAGATTTTCGACTTTATTTCTAGAGCATTAGGTTCAAGGTTCATTGGGAAAAATTGACAGTTTCGGGTAGCTTGACCTGGTGGCGTCTGTACATTTAGCACAAAAGTAAAATAAAATACTGTTTAATTATTTGCGAGATTAATTTTACTGTTGATTTTAGAATAGGCGAATAAGAGATAACCTAACTTAACTATAGTCAACTCGGGGAAGACCGTCGGGCGGATAGAACCGTATATTAAGCAATACGACGAATTCTGAATAGCAACAAACACTTTAAACTGTTTTAGTTTCAATAAATTGGCATATGGCGCTATTTATAACACAACGAGAAACAATGATTTCTATAGAAACCTAAATATTGGTGCCGATTCCCTTATTCACAAACTAAACTAAATTTAAGTTCAGTGTATCTTTTTCTTTCTATTTCATTAAGGAAAGGACAGAAGATAAATTTTAGTTTAGTCCTGTCAAATTAATCAGCGCTTGACGTAAATTGACGTAATTTTAGTAGGCAAGTTTTTAATCACGTCTAAACTTGTATGGAGTAGTGACAGGCGCTGATTAATTTGACAGGACTAAACTAACATTTTTCTTTTGTCCTCTTCATAATGAAATACAAAGAAAACGATGCACTGAACTTAAATTTAGTTTAGTTTGTGAACAAGGGAATCGGTACCATTGCTTAATGTACGGTCCTATCCGCCCGACGGTCTTCCCCGAGTTGACCTTATATGAATAAAATAAAAGATTATTATGTAACCCTCTGTGCGTAAATCCGACTCGAACTTCACCGATTTTGCCATTTATTACCTATATTGATATAGGTAATAAATGGCAAAATCGGTGAAGTTCTTTAACTTAACTATAGAAATGTGGGTATAGTCAACACGTTACCCCAGCCTACCCCTTCCAGGTATACAGTTGTGAATTTGGGATGTTATCTATGTATCTATTTAGCCCGAAAAGTCCACGCTGGGCCTCCATTTGTCATTGCAAGCCAGTCCTTTCGGTACGAGTCATGACTCATGTATGTCCGTCCATTTCCGTCGACAATGCTTTGTTATGCTAGAGAATGGGCAGTAGCGTTTTCTATGCATTTTACCACCACATTGTGATCCCCAACCCGCTTGCCAAGCGTGGCAATTATGGCAAAACCCCCTAATTGGGGGAGGCCTATGTCCAGCAGTGGACATTTTTCAGGTGAAATGATGAGGATGATGTTGCTGTTATGTTGGGAACTAAATGTTAGGTGGATAATCAACATACTATCTCCTCGGGCGTACAATTTTGTCGTATTGCTTGATGGTGTATGCAACGTGCTCTGCCTTGTATGGGTCGTCGCCCACAAAGACACCCAACTGCAAAATAAAGGCAAAACTGACTTAAGATTATTAAGGGAACTTCTCTCACTAGGTAAGGTCAGGTTAGAGTTTTGACCAAACGATATCACGAAAACAAAAGGCGCAGTCTCAAACTGCGCGTACCTAATTTTTATCTTCTTTCTTACATATATGCCAATATACAGGATTTTTTTTAACCAGTGCGCAAATTTTTTTGTTCTTTCAGTATCAGTATTAGAACACATTTCGATTTTTTTAAATACGTTTTTAAAATTTTTGTCCGACCTTAAATCAATAAACTGTGGACACCCTACATATTTCGTAATACTATTGGCGATCAATAGTAATAGGTCAATAAACGCGCGCCGACGTAGGTACCTACTTCGAACTTCTTAGAATTTTGACTGATCGTACAGCTGGTAGGTTGTAGTACGCCCTCGCGTACTCGTAGCTACGCCCGGTTGTTCACCTTCGTTGTCGCGCCGCACTGTGGGAAAGCCCCATACAAAGCCGTCTCAAAACTGTTTTACGTGAAAGTCGTTATAATGGAATAAAATTAATAAATTAATATAGTTTGATAAATAAGCTTTATTTTCGTAATTTTTTATTTTTTTTTAGTTAACCATAATGTTTATAAATAGGCATCAACGCTAACTCATGTTCAATAACGTAATTTAAACGCAATACGTTACTATAATTCAACGCCACATTACTCAAAAGTTTTTGATATAAATGTACAAGTATTATACAGTTTTGGAATGCGTATAATGCCCCCATAACGTATACTAATTAATATTATATACATTGGTTTAATAAAATAAAGTTAACCAATATAGTTTAAGATGGCATATTTTTAGTGCAATTTTATTTTTAACTAGACTTTTACCCTTTACCGCTGCTTGCCGCTGTCGAGATATTTGTTGTATTAAGATCTTTATACATTAGTATATACAAGGAAAAAATAAAATTTTGCGCATACTTGCGCTTTTTCTGACACGGGATCAAAACATATCGTGAGATAAAATTATATATTTTTTCAAAATCGTTTTATTTCCCACAAAATTATTTTTTACTTATTTAGGTCAAATAGATATACAGCGATGAGTATTATTAATAGTTTTTATGTGGTTTTGACTACCTTACTTGATAAAATATGGTCAATTATCTATTAGGGTCGAATTTGAAACAGGTTGGTTATGGGAAGAGTGCAAATGATGAGTGGTTTCTTATCTTTTTGCACATAGCACTATTTCATTGGTCAATAAAAGGAAGGCGAACCCTGAAACATTCACAGTTCTTGGTCAGATATTCAGTTGCCCTAAAAAGCAGTTATTACTTATTTTCAAATATTCGCAGAAGTTGACTGATTTCAAAAATGGGTGAATTTGTTTGTAGCAAACGAGAGTTATGCAATTTGTTGATAAATGGGCATAATGTAGAAGAGTACATACAAGAAAATTTAAATTTGTTACCAGAGGATATGGCTACTGTGGTCTCCTACATTCAAAGAAACTTGGTATCTAAATGTAGCGAACGCTGGAGAAATGCATCTCGAAGAAAAGAACGCTTTAAAAGTAAGAACGTTTTGGGGGGGGGGGGGGGTCTGTATTTATGCTTTTGCGGTTGCACAACGACACGCTTTGCTTGGCTTTGCTTGGTAGTATAGATGCAGGCCTACTCGGCCGCCTCCCTCAGAGGCGGTAGAGTGGCGGGGTCTTGAGGGAGAGCGCTGAAGTCGTGTAGATCCTCAAGGCAAGTCTGGCGGATATACCTTCACGAGGTTGCCACCCTGTTCTTGGTCTAATTCCTTATGAAATAGACGTAACTGAAACCGCCAGGCGACTTCACCTCACTTTTCTCCCCTCCCCACTCCCGCACAACCCCTCATTCCCGTCCCAAACAGCCTTCCTGCCCCAAATACCACAACCCCTCCTCACACTATTCCACCCAAATCCCCACTCTCCACCCAACTCCCACCTGCCCAACTTCCACTCCGGAACGTGACCACCCTGTGACTGGGTGGTGGCGGGCTCGACTGTCACTAAAAGCAGCTGATGGCGAGTTAGGAGGAACCAGTCACCTGCGCTAGGACCTGCGCAGTTGAGCGCCGTGAGCGGGGATGAAGGAGTCCTGGGGGGCTGAGCCGAACGGCGCTGGTTGTTATGTGTCCGTGAGGCAACACGCCCCCTTTGGTCTGGATTTCAAGCGAAACGGTGGCCCTACCCCCTAGCCAGGGGTAGGGAAATGGCCATAGTGTCCCGTCAGAGGGCCACAGGCGAGGTGCGTGAGGTCCGCGGAGGTTGTCCTCGGATGACCGAAGCGGTAGGTAAAGGTCATGCTGACGGTGTAAGAGAGGGTTGTTCAGCTCGTTGGGGGCCAACCCGATCGAGCACCCGATGTCGCACTGTAAACCAGCCTTGCGCCCCTATATCTCTCTGGTATACCTAACGTTCGAGCTTTTTCATAGCAAGACGTTCCCAGGTGCGGGCTCCATGGAGGGTGGGAGCCAGAGAGACGAATCCTTTCACAACTTTTAACATGGAGAACTTAACCCCAGTTAAAACCAACAAACTCGGAGTGGAGGCGAAAGCCGATGAAACTCTCAAGAGTGGTGCTTGCACTGCTCTTGCCCCTGGACACCCTGCAGCTAACGCCGCGGGTACCAGCGCGGGCGCCGGTCTGGCTGTGGCGAAAGCCACAGGTAAGACCAAACAAAAAAAGTCCCAAAATAAACAAAGGGCGTCGGCGCTGATTGGGACCAGTACCAGCCCTTCCAAAACTCAGGGGAGGACCACGGCGAAGTCTAACACCGCTGCCGGTCCAACCCTTCCTAAACTAACACCGGTGCCGGTTATTACTGGCAGTGGGAAACACCATCCCACCTCTGCGGCTCCTCTAGCCTCCTCCCATAAGGAGGTCGCCGCCGATCAAACGGTGACCGACAGCCACGAGGACGCGATCTCTCGCGCCTAGAAGGTTGTTCAGAAGCGGGGCAAGGGCAAGGGTAAAAGCACTCAACAAGCCCGTTGCCCTTGCACAAACGCCTCATGCGCTCCAGCTGCCACAGCACAGCGTATGACGCGGAAGGAGCGCCGTCAGGCTCGCAGAAGGCCAGGTAGGGGGGCTCCAAACAACCAGGCCACTGCCGCTAGTTCGGGCAAACCAACTAGCGGCCAGCTAAACTTCGCCGCTGGGAAGCGGTCGCAGGCGGAGGCCGGCTTAAGCCGTCCGACGACCAGTCGACCGTCATCCAGTGCGCCGGCAAAGACTCAGCAACCCGGTGGGAAGGGTCAGGCCGCGGCCAAGCGAGCTCTCAACGAGACTATCACACCTCGTGGAGAGCATAAGCGGCCGCGTCTTGATCAATCCAAACGGGTTGCTCAAAGAAGCTACGTCCAAGCTGCTAGTGCTACCCTCGATGTAGCGGTCACCTGTGACCGCACTGGGTTCATCAGCAAGGACGTATCAGACCAGGTACTCGCTGCTATTCAGAAGCAGATACTAGTCGGGGCCTGCTCTCCGAAACAAGACACCACGGCGCCGACTTTTAACGCAAAGCCGCTGTATGCCGGTGGTGTCCTCAAACTGTGGTGCGAGAATGACCACACCTTAGCCTGGCTAAGGAAAACAGTCTCCGATATGACTCTCCCTACTAACTTAACGTTAGTAGTCAAGAGTCAGTCGGAGATCCTAAGACGGGCACGATGTGGCATCGTGATCCCCGACGAGCAGGGGGTCCTCGGAGAGCCGACCAATATTGGCCGTGCTCTCAGTTACCAGAACCCCTGGGTCGACGTCAAGCGCTGGTTGCTGCTGCACGCCGACAAGCAGGCCTCGGCATGGTTCGTGGTGGTCGGTGTCCCGGTGGACCAAATCCCGACCCTGATGGGTGCGGGTCGCCGTCTATCTTTGGGGGCAGGGAAGGTGTACCTGCAGTTCCAGGGTAGGAACGGCAGGTTCACCGATGTCCCCCAAGGATGGGACTCCGCCACGGGAACCATTTCGGAGGCTCTGTTGCAGCAGCCACAGACACCAGCGGGGGAATCGACTCCCCCACCAAACAACCCGGTAGCAACCGCGGCCGAACCTGCTGTAGCAGAATCGGCCGCCCCAAGTGCCGCCACCTTGGGAGCTCGGGCGAGGAGACCTTCTTCGGGCGAGGAGTCGGACGACATTACCTTGTCTCCGGCTTCGTGCCGGGAGGGGGATGACTTCGAAGAGGGCGGTCTGCTTGCCGGGCTCAATCTGGAGGAAGACGATGAGGAATCGACCAGCAATGGCGTCCTCCTCGTCGATATGTAAAATCCTCCAAGCAAACCTCCACCACAGTCAGACCGCAACGGCTCAGCTCCGGAAGTGGTTGGAGGTGCAACAAACGGCCATCGCCCTGATCCAGGAGCCGTGGATTAGAGCGGGCCGCATACAAGGACTCTCCAATCTTGGCGGTAAGCTCCTGGTTACTACTGATCACGATCAACCAAGATCGTGTATCTATGTAACAGGAAACCTTAAAACACAGCTTCTAACTGAATTCTGTTGCAGAGACATCTCTGCAGTGAAGCTGATTATACAGCGTGACGGCGCCATGGAGATGGCAATCGTCTTCGCTTCGGCCTACATGCCCGAAGCGGAGGCGCCACCCCCGCATGACTTCGCCCGCCTCGTGAGCTATTGCGAGAGTTCCGGGCTTGAGGTCATCATCGGTGCCGACGCCAATGCTCACCACCAGCTGTGGGGTATGGAAACGCAAAACGAAAGAGGTAAGGCCTTGGTTGACTACTTATTCTCGACTAACCTATCCCTACTAAACACTGGCTCCGAACCGACATTCGTAACCAGACGAAGCCGCACAATCATAGATCTCACTCTGGCAACAGAGGCCGCGGCGGAAATTACCACTGGGTGGCAGGTCTCCAGGGAGGCTTCCTGCTCCGACCACAGATGGATCCGCTTTGACATCCAGGCCTCTGTCCCGCCAGTAGCTCCGCGCCGCAAACCGCGCAACACAGATCGTGGTACCTACACACGCAGCCTAGTTTCCAAACTTGCGACACCAAGCGATCCGACGTCATTTGCGGACACTACACAGATTGAGGTACAAGTAGAACACCTCACTAAATCAATGATAGACAGCTACCAAACTGCGTGCCCAGAGACGACTCCTCGTAGTACACCGGGCAAACAGCCATGGTGGGGTGCGGATCTGGAGCGAAAGCACGAGAAGGTAAGGAAAGCTTTGAATAGAGCAATGAATACATGTGCGGATGAGGACTGGGATGAGTACTACGCAGCCAAATCCTGCTACAAAAAATGCATCAGGTTCAGGAGCACCTCGGGATGGCGCAAATACACTGGTAGCATTGAGTCCTGCCAGGAAGCAAACAGGGTAAGGAAAGTACTGCCGCAACAAACTACCCTTCGCAAGCCAGACAACACTCTCACATCCTCGCTAGAAGAAACGAGACGCGTCCTTATCGAAACACACTTCCCGGGATGTATTTTCTCGCAAGCAATCGACTGGCAAGATGCGACTCAAACACCATCAGACAATGATTGGTTTTATGCTAGCAAGGTGATCACGCTGGAGAAACTTCAATGGGCCATCCGGAGTTTCCATCCATTTAAGGTCGCTGGCCCGGATGGGGTGTTCCCCGCCCTACTACAGTGGGGTGGAACCCTCATCGCAGAAAGACTGGTGCCTTTAATGAGAGCGTGCCTGGCCTTTAGATACGTTCCCAAAGGATGGAGGGAAGTGAAAGTAATATTCATCCCTAAACCAGGTAAGGGCGACTACACAAACGCCAAATCCCATAGACCAATCAGCCTGACCTCTTTTCTTCTAAAGACCCTGGAAAGACTGTGCGACAGGGAGCTGAGGGACGGCGCTCTGAAAACCCTACCGTTGCACGGTAACCAGCATGCATACAGCTCGGGTAAGTCCACCGAATCGGCGCTTCATCTGGTAGTTAGCCAGATAGAGGAAGCGATACATCAGAAAGGGACCTGCCTGGGCACTTTCATAGACATTGAAGGAGCCTTCGACAAAACAAACTTCTCCAGCATCAGCAGCGCCCTCTCCAGACATGGAGTTGAACAGGTACTCATAGACTGGATCACAAACATGTTAAGCAAGCGCGTGGTTCGCCTAGAGGATGAGCAGCAGCTGGCCATGATTGCCAGAGGCTGCCCCCAAGGAGGGGTGCTGTCACCCCTTCTATGGAATTTGGTGATTAACGAATTAATTGCCAGACTCAATGCCAATCATTACTACACAATAGGTTATGCGGACGACCTCGCCATCCTTGTCTCAGGGAAGGTGACGAACACGATTTTTAACCTCACCCAGCAAGCACTACGTATCGTAGAGAGATGGTGCAGTGAATATGACCTCTCAGTGAACCCCACTAAAACGGAGCTAGTCATGTTCACCCATAAACGAGCTTTAGGCCCCTTCCGCCTACCGAAATTGTTCAATACAGAACTTCAGCTGGCCAACGAAGTCAAGTACCTCGGGGTCATTCTTGACAGTAAGTTAAACTGGAGTAGCCATTTAGACAGTAAACTAAACAGGGCCTGCATCACATTCTGGCAATGCAGGAAAATGATAGGTAAGAAGTGGGGCCTATCCCCCAAAATCATACTTTGGCTGTACACCGCAGTGATCCGACCCATGATCACCTACGGGGCTGTGGTCTGGTGGCCCCGCACCAAGCTTATTACAGCCTGCAACAAACTGCAACGCATGCAAAGACTAGCCTGCATGGCGGTCACGGGCTGCATGAGGACTACTCCGACTGCAGCCATGGAAGCCATGCTGGGACTACCACCGCTCCACCTGTTCATACAGCAGGAAGCCACGATGGCGGCGGCGCGTCTGAACGCAACCAACCTCTGGAGGAAGAGAGACACACAACACACCGCGCTGCTTAAGGAACTCAACAATGAGTTCCCCATTACTAAAGCTATAATGGACCGGGTGCCTAAACAATTCATTTTTGATAAAAAATACAGAATCCAGCTGCACGAAGATCGCCGATGTGAGGGTTTGCGCCCCACTGAGCTGCGCATCTTCACGGACGGATCAAAAACAGACAGTGGCACAGGTGCTGGAGTCTTCTCGCAGGACTTCAACATACATATAGCCACACCATTAGGAGTTCACAACACAGTGTTCCAGGCGGAATGCATTGGGATCACTCTTGCCGCCTCAGCCATTATGGCCAGGGCAGTTAAAGACCACTCGATCCGCATACTCTCAGACAGTATGGCTGTTCTGCAAGCGCTGGACAGTCACTCGATTGATTCTGGGTTAATATACGAGTGCCACCAGCGCCTCAACCAGGTGGGTAGCCTCAATAATATAACCATTCAGTGGATAAAAGGACACAGCGGTTCGCTTGGTAACGATGCCGCCGATGAACTGGCCAGAAGGGGGTCGAGCATGACACCGGTGGGACCAGAACCCATCGCGCCACTCCCCTTTGGGTTTCTACGCTCTCTGGTAAGAAAACGTACCAGGGATCTACACTTTAAGCAATAGGTGGACCAAAGTGATTGCAGGCAGGCCAAGGAGGCTTTGCCTACCATCGATGCCCGACTCACAAAACAGGTCCTTCGGCTAGACAAACGACAGCTGCGTATGGTTACAGCAGCAATAACTGGCCATGGGTCGTTTAATAAACATCTATTTGTCATAGGAGCTACAGACAGTCCGCTGTGCAGGGCCTGCATTGAGGACGACGAGACAGCAGCGCACGTGCTTCTAAACTGCCCGGCGATCGCCACATACAGGGCCAAGTACTTCGGTAACTACCTGGGTTACCGAAGTACTTGGCCCTGTATGTGGCGATCGCCGGGCAGTTTAGATCCCTACGTGAGATAGTCAGCAACATCAAGGCGTTGCTGGCCTTTCTCGAGGAGCTGGGGTGGATCGAATAACCGATTTCCCACCCGTACGCAAAATACGCGCTCAGACGTGGAGTTGCGGAAACCAGCCCGTTCTACCTATTACCTATTACCTATTAAGTAAGAACGTCCACTGGTTAGAAGGTCAATTTCGTGTTCCACTATAGTGTCGAGTCACGGTTAATGACACTAATTCCTCTGGAAGTAGTGTTGGCAGACCTTCAAAATCATACGAAGCATCTTCAGACAAAACAAAAAAAAAAAGAAAAAACATGGAATTGATACAAGAGTACGGATTGAACTGTGTGCTCAATGCATATGCTCAGGAATTACGGTCTATTGGTGAGACGGAGGAGGCCTCAATCGTTAATATTATACGAACTGCATCAAGAAATTATATTTTTTTTTCTTAAATACGTAACTGAGAACCCTGAAGACGTTACACCTTTTACAAAGGAAGAAGCACTACGGACATTTATTGACTTAGACCTTAACAAAGAACAGTATGGAAAACTTCGACTTTGTTTAGCGGACAAAAACTGCTCAGTGTTTCCTTCTTATCCAACTTTACTCGAAGCGAGGAAGATGTGTTACCCACCAGATTCGAGCATAACCATTACTAACATAAGTGCAAAAGTCAATCTGCAAGACTTGTTGGATCATACTGTGGCACGTATATTACTAATTGGTTTAGTTTACAAAAACGGTTTAAGAAAGTTGAAACTATTCTGTAAATGGGGTTGTGACGGGTCATCTGGGTAGAGTAAATACAAGCAAGTTTTACCCGAAGAAAGCGATTTAATATCAGATGCAAACCTTTTTATTGCTTCACTTGTACCCATTAGACTCATAGATGAGACAACTAATACTGTCGTTTGGAAGAATGAAACTTGCTCATCTGTAAGATATTGCAAACCTATACTGTTAGAATTTGCCAAAGAAACTCTTGAAAAAAACCACGTCTGTTGTGGCTGATATCAACAATCAGAAAAAAAATCTGTCTCCTTCCCTGATAAATAAGAATGGTGAGGTAATCGAAATTACTCATGACCTATTTTTAACCATGATTGATGGTAAAGTGGCACAAGTTTTAACTGAAACTCATTCAAGCTTCTTGTACAGTTTGTGGTGCTACTCCTCGGCAAATGTATAACTTAGAGGCAGTTAGGACAAGAGATGTGAACGAAAGTTCAATTCAATACGGACTGTCAACACTACATGCTTGGATTAGGAGTATGGAGATGATCTTACACATTTCTTATAACTTGTCTTTTGAAAAGTGGTCAGCTACTACACCCGAAAATAAAAAAAACAAAGACGAAAAGAAAAAACTGGTACAAAAGTGGTTTAGGGAAGAAATAGGACTGCATGTCGATAAACCTCGACAAGGCACTGGAAATAGTAATGACGGAAACACAGCTCGGATTTTTTTTCAGAATTACTCTTGCTCCGCAGACATTACAGGAGTACACGTAGAACTTATAAAACGAATGTACATAATACTACAAACTATGTCATCTGGAATGGCTATTGATTCAAAAAAGTTCGGTGAATACGCATATAGTACAGCCCAACTGTACGTAAATAACTATAACTGGTATTATATGGGTGAAATGCAGAAAACTTGTAACTTTTGTATTTTTTTGTGTCCTATGGTTTTAAAATGCATTGAGTTAATAGCATGTTTAAATAATGCGCAACAAATATTTATTTTGAAAACTATAGGTACCTTATAACCAACATCGTAAACATTTATTTATAACTTCGTAATATAGCAAAAAAAATCCTAATAGGTTTTGAAAAATGAGTTAAAATAATTTCCATACATTTTATTAGTGTCCTTTTCATTTCGTTACACATTACATTATTTATAATTTTTTTTCTGGTGAACTTACCTGTTTAATTTTTATTTTAACAGTTCCTTCATATCAATCAATATTATATTATTTATGTGGTTCTCATAATACACCTTTTTTTATAATATTTATTTACTCCAAATGTATTGTCCCTAAAAATAAATGTTTCGTTACTCAGGGTTCGTTACGGGAAATTTAAAGACGTACGTTAAGTTTATAGCGAATCCGTATTTTTTTTTAAGTTGGCGGCATTACCTTCGAATGTTCTTTGACACATGTCAAACTACAGCCTTTTTATTACGGCGGAGAAAGTGTGTGTTTCGGTGAGTATTCAATTTGCTTGTATATTTTATCAGGGTGATTAACGGTGATAAATCAATATGTTTCATGCTTTAAAACGATGTTTTCTGTAAAGGAAACTATTCACATGTTTCCAAAGACATTGTAATCCGCTGTAATATTAGTTGCTTTTCAAAAGCTATGAGATATTAACATTATTAGGTTAAAAATTCTCAGATGTTCTTATCAATTTTGTTATTATTTCATTACGTAACGAAACTGAGAAAAATGTAAGGCTGCGTACATATAATTAATACTGAATCAATCTATTTCTAAAATTAAATATATATATATATATATATTGCAGAGATGGCGCCACTATCAAATGCAGTAAAGCCCGAAAAAGCAAAATAAAAGATTTAAGTGATAAAGGAAAACAAGAAAAGAGAAAAAAATTGAGAGAATATTCGGCTAGATATTGTAAAAAAAGATGACCGGTCAATCATCAACTACACCAGTTGATACAAATGACAGAGAAGAAGAAATGAGCCATCCTGATCCGTATATTAAACGACCAAAATTAAAATCAAGAAATATGCAAAAAAAAAAAAAATACAAAAAGACCAAGCAGGACCTTCGAGGGGAAAAGAAAATAAGATTAAGCAAAGTGAAGGTCGTAGGAAGAAAAAGCGAGTAATAGAGTAATAGCCTACTTGGATGTAACCAGGGAAGATTCCTTAAAGTTGACCAAAATTGATTTCAATTGTGATTTAAATATCAACCAAAGAAATGATCTCAGTAGTGACGATGAGAATATTTTTAAAAATAAGATTTGAGAGAGGGATATCAAATAATTATTTTGTTTATGACTATTCAGTTATTAGAAAAGCTCTTTAACTTGTCAATTAAATGCCACCTTGTTATTTTTATAAGATTTATTTTTTTGTTAATGAGAAGTTTGTTTCGATTATTTTCATTTGTTTGTTTTACAATTAGACGTTTACTGTTGAAATTATTTCTTGTGATTAAACTGATATAAGTGTAATTTTATACTGCCAAGTACCAAAAATTTTGTTGATAAAGTTAAAATTGATAAACGAATTATTTTTAACTAGCTTTTGCCAGCGGCTTCGCCCGCGTGGAGGTCGGAAAATATCCCGCGGGAACGTACTACCGGGATAAAAAGTAGCCTATGTGCCAAGTTATAAACTAACTGCGTTCCAAATTTCATCCAAATCCGTTCAGTAAATTTTGCGTGAAAGAGTAACAAACATCCACACATCCATACATACAAACTTTCGCATTTATAATATTAATAGGATTAATTAGTGGGTAAATAAAAGTTTATTACATACAATCACCACTACTTAGTGAAGTAGATACTAATAAATGACTTTAAATTTACAATTTTAGAACGAAGTTCCTTATCGTGCGTTGCGAAAGGAGGCTAGACGAAGAAAATTAAGACTAAAAGTTGGAACGACTCTTTTTGCTATAGTTTTAAGCCGTGCGGCGTGCGCGTGATTCTCTGTCTGTCTCTCTCTCTCTCATAGAAAGCAAGCCAGTTATTTTCGTTTCGTCTTTCTATTTCGCATTGAACAGTGTGGTGTCGCGACGATTATTTTTGTTGAGTGTATACAGGTTTTTTGTACATAATAAATAATAAAAAAATATTACAATTCCCTCACTAATTAATCGAAAGGAACTTCGTTCCATCCGGGTGTCCCTTGACACCTCTCAAGTTTTTTTGTTTTATTTTGATTATAGTGAATAACTTGGAAATTAAATATTGACAGCTTCTCATTCGTCAAGATAAAAAAACAATGTGCTTTCGGCACATTTGATATAAAACATACCATGTTCAAGTGACACATGAAGCCCTCAAACTTTCCTTATTGACTTTTTTACTTTTGTTTTCTGGCTTGCCTTGACCATACTGTGTGATCTCACCTTTATAGTATCAGTTTCGTTATAAATTTTATCAGTTTCGTTATTTCTCAGGTGCGTTACTTTTTGAGAATTAGAGACATATTTTCTGCATTTCACCCATATGCCTTCCTCCGTGCATAAAATACTTATTCATGGCGAGAAAATCATTGAGTATTATGCTATTTTACCTATCGGACAATTGTCCGAAGACGCGCAAGAATCCCGAAATAAGGATTATAAAAAATTTAGACTTCATCATTCTAGAAAGTGTTCTAGAGCAGCTACCAATGAAGACGTGTTCTATACCTTATTGTACACTTCTGATCCATATATATCAAGTTTGAGGAATACCTCAGAAACAATATCGAAAGAAATTTTAGATGAAGCCAAGGCCCTTCTTGCTGTCAATGAAAATCTGTAGTAGCTTGTTGAATTGAGTACGTTTCTGTTTTCTTGTTTGGTACTGTATATTCCGTTTTATGTAAATTAAACAAACATATAATGTATTTTTTTCTTATAAAATGCATGTATTTTTTAAGTTTAATTTTATAATTAATTAATAAACATAATTTTCAAAATCAAAATTATTTCCATTAAACTGTATGTATTCAAGTATATGTGTGCAAAATCACAGCTCATTTCGTTTTGATACAACTGAGATACGGAATTTTGAGACGAAACATACGCGATTTTCCCACTGTGCGCCGGGGCGCCGCGCGCAAGTTACCTTAAAAACCAGTTTCAAAATAAACATCTTTCGTTAACGATAACTTTTTTTGTACTAAGATATATCAAAATAAAAATTGCATGGTTATTATAACTGGTTTATGTTTAATTTGTTCCCACTGGTTAAACTTATCCTGTATTATAACTAACCCAATCGGTCGAAGTGGCGGTGCTTGGGGGAGGCCTATTCCCAGCAGTGGACGTCTTTCGGTTGAAATGATGATGGTGATGATGAACCCAATAAAGCAAATACTCACGTTCAAGATCTCATTGGGATAAGTGTTGATGACTTCCTGCACGTCATATCTTTTGTCTATAGGGAATATGACAAGTACATGAGGCGGCAGGAACTCCGTCTCAATGGTTTCTGCTAAGATTTTCACTTGCTGTAAATCGAATTAGAAAGTTACTGAAGAGTGTATAAAGGCCGCATGGTCACATAAATAAACAAACCGTGAGATAATGCACACTTACAGAGAAACAAAAAATAAATTTAAAATTTAAAAAACCCCCGACACAAAAACCTAATTTCCCTTTAAAAAGTAAAAAATAATAAAAAATTACTCAATCTTAAAGTACCTAAGAATGTATTAATAATTAAAAAAAAAATACGCCGCGTTGGGGGACCGCTTCAAATCTAACAATTTAATTACCAATAGTCTTACTACCTACCTAACTAAGCAGTCAACGACGTCTGCACTCGCGGAGCGATCCCCCAACGCGACGTTTTTTTTTTGAATTATTAATACATTCTTAGGTACTTTAAGATTGAGTAATTTTTTATTATTTTTTACTTTTTAAAGGGAAATTAGGTTTTTGTGTCGGGGGTTTTTTAAATTTTAAATTTAATTTTTTATTTTGTACTTTTTATAGGTATATACTTAATATAATGTAGAATCAAACGAAGCTAAGAACACTCTCGTTTAATTCATCAATATTCTTTTTCAGTGCGCTTTCATTTGAGACCCCACTCGAGTATATTTGCTGACATTCGGTTACTCTTCCCCAATTTCCCCCCCACAACTTTTAAACGGCTCAACCGATTTTCATCAAACATGTCTAATAACACTCGCAGATAAGTCACCTTTAATACATATTTTTTTTTATTGAAATCGCATCATCCGTTCGGGAGCTATGATGCCACAGACAGACAGACACACAGACAGACAGACAGACACGTCAAACTTATAACACCCCTCTTTTTGCGTCGGGGGTTAAAAATGAAATTCCATAAAACTTTCCCTCCCTTTATTTAACACCTTGAGGGGTGAATTCCGAAGAACACTTCGGTATACAGAAAAACTTGTGGAAAATGTCACGATTCTAGATTGTGCAGCCGCTTAAGTTGTGTCTTATTTCCCAGTGGAAGAATAAAAAGATTTTTCAAATGTAAGTAGATCGTTATACGATGTGAAAAACTTGTCTGATCCAAAAGTGCTTACTAAGGCAAGAATGATATTACGAAAAAGCAATAAAACAATCGTATTATTATAAGAAACAAAAAATTATTGCTATTTAAAGTTCACTTTTTTAGTACCAGAATGACCCCACTTGCATACAAAAAAAAATTGCCAATTCTAAACGGAGGTTATGAATTGTAAACGCCTACTATAAAACGTTGTTCCATGTATGATCAGAAAAAATCGGCATTTAGGCAAAAAAAAAGATTTTTGTTTTCTTATTATTTCCACATAATACGATATAATCATAATACGATACTTATATGTATCCTCACAAATCAGACAGACTTTTTGTTACAGGTACACAATAAAAGTTGTGGAAATTCGTAATTTTTGCTCGATAGGAAATCCAATCGGGTGTTCGGCTTGTACGAATATTAGGATGTAAATGTACCTTGGGGAAGAAGTAAGCAAGGCCACAGGCCTTGGCCAGCTCATTGGCCGGTGTGTACAGCCCGGGCACAAACAGGCCTCCAGCAGGGATGAAGTCTTCGCCCTCCACCTCGACGTCAGAATCAAAAACCTCCTCTTTTTCTTCAACCACCTCCGCCACAACTTCTTCCATCGGAGCCACCATTTCTGCAAGCTCGCCAGTCTCGCCAGTCTAAATATTTATAATACGTTATTAACGCGTCTATTTATAAAACGTCTTTGGCTGGGATGGACTGGATGCAGGGAGAGGCCAGATGTCCAGCTGTGGACTGTGATGAGATTGAACTGAGCCTGAGTTGATTGTCAACAGTCATAGACTTTGTTCTTTGTCATTCATGTGTTTCTGTGAGAGTCTTTTCTTAAAACTCGGTATGTCAATATCCTTTTTTCATAACTGTAAGACTAACGTCTGGGTACCTACTATAGTAAAGGTATGTTTGTTTCTAAACATTTATTTTCTAAAATGAATCATAACATCAAAGTAATAAGTAATTTATTCAAATTAGGCTTAGACTCATCACTTTTCGAACGTTAAAATTACAATAGACTGTCCCCCAAAAACGTCCACCCTTCACCAATGGTCACATAAATAGAGTATTGAGTCAAGAAATTTCTTTAGAAATAAGTATCTCTTAGTACGTATTTCTTTGTTCTTTCTTACGTATACGTACGTATTTGTTTGTTCATATACAGGATAAGTTTATAACCAGTGCGCAAATTTTAACAAATTAAACTTAAACGAGTTGTAATAACCATGCAATTTTTATTTTGATATATTTTAGTGCAAAAAATTATGTTATCGTTAACGAAAGATGTTTACTTTGAAACTGGTGTTATGGTAGGTCGGGCGCGGTGAACGAACGTACATACAATACAGCTGTTCACGCCGGTCAGTGACCGGTACTTTTATCAGATTCGAACTAGGTTTTTTTAAGTTTAGGCTGTGACCTGAAGTTATTTGAAGAGTAGTCCAATTATTTCTTCATACTCTCATGGGCTTAGGACTATTAGGTACAGAAAATAAATCATTTTGATAATTAAATTAAGATTACAGTAATGTTCAATCAAAAGTTATTTTTGATTGAACATTACTGTAATTGTACTTGTATTCGTAAAAAAAGTCATTAAAACGAATTGCTTACCCCTACATGTCACGAATCACTGTATTTTAACTGTTCTTGTTGATCTTATTGCGTGCTGGCTGACACAGCGACCGACTTGTGCCGTTTCGTGGAAATTGAATGTCGCTTAAAGAAATCAAAAATGGTTTGCTGAAAAATGTGGCTGCCAAATCCTTGTGCATGATTCGGGGTCCTGAATGGCCCATGATCAAGCAGCCTTTGAGTGGCTGCTAAAATGGTCCTTCCATTAGGGACGGCGGTGTTACGGATTCCATGAGCTCCCATACGAGGTCTACTCTCCCTCGCATACATCCTGCGCCCTACTCGTAAATTTTCACCACTAAATAAGCACACTCGCACCATCTCATAAAACTCACGGTTGGGGTAATCTGACATCGCGATCTACGAGTTACGACACGTTCGGCGCGGCGCTGCGCGGGAAAACGTTAGACACGACGCGCGACGTCTCGACAGCGCATGCGTGCGCAGATTGTCGCTGCAACACCGCCGCGTGAATCGCGTTGTCCCACACGCTACTGTCGAAACATATTACGATGCATGTGTGATATGTAGGGTGTAAACATTTTACTGACTTAAGGTCGGATAAAAATTAAAAAAAAAAGTATTGAAGAAATAATTGAAATGTGTTTTATTACTGATACATAACCACCAAAAAACAAAATTCGTGCCCTGGTTAAAAAAAAATCCTGTCTGTGTACAAAAAATGTTAAATAATTAAATAACGCCACCGTGGTTGGTCCAGAAAGCGCTGGTGAGATGACCTAGATGCGTACTGCGACGACTAGATTGAAGTGGCCCAATTTCTTCCAGGAACAAGAGTTCCTGGAAGAAATTGGGGGAGGCCTTTGCCCAGCAGTGGGACAGCATAGGCTAAACAAAAAAACCTGCTATGAATTTGGTATTAAAATAAAACGAATAGGTACGCACCTCTCCTGGCGTGGGCGCAGGCGTGGGCGTGGGTGTGGGTGTGGCTGTGCCTGTGGCTGTGGTCGTTTCCGAAACCTCGGTCCCCCCTTCTGTCGTCACATCTCCATCTTCGCCTACCTTCTGCTCTCCTTCTACCGTTTCCGCTACCGGTTCCAGTTCCGGTTCTGGTTCCGGTTCCGGTACTTTTACTGGTACGGGATCTGCTGGTAACTAGAACGTCAAAATATTATTTAACTTTACTTTTTACACTAAATCCGAAAACCGGATAAACGAAAACGATGGGTGGACTGAGTGAAAGATGATATGGCTAGAAACGGGGTGACAACCGAGATGACGACTAATAGAGAAGTATTAAATTGAGATAAAGGGAGGAGATTGACGATGACGATGAATATGACCCCTGTTATTAGCTGGGACAAAGAGGAATGTCTTACTCCAGCAGCTATCCTGGCCATCCTCTCTTCCTCCAGGCGAATCTTCTCGAGCCTCGCCTCTTCCTCTTCAGCCTCCTTAAGTAAGCGTGCTTGTTCTGATGCTAACCGCGCTGCCTCTTCTCTTTCCTCTTCCTGTGTGAGGAGCGGACTTTGGTATAGATAGGTCATATCACAAGTCATTACATCTATCATCACGAAATCCATAAATTTTATTAATGATATCTACTTATTTAGTTTAATACAAAAGCGTTGCCGTCATGTCTCGGCTGTAAAATAACCTGTAATGGTGGCTTTGTCTCAGCACTGTCAAAAAATGTCAAAATTGTATAAGACAGCCGCTCAAAATGCCCGCGCTTCTCCGGTTCCTAGTGTTTTAGCTGGGAGAAAGAAAGGCGCAAAAAACTCTTCTGCAGCACAGCTCTCCGTTTAGTCAGAGGAACTTGATTCTATATGTAATAATATAGTAGTGTCCATGTCCTGAACACCATTATGCCAATCAACTTAAGTCATATTAACTTGGTGACAAGGCGGACAGGGCACTACGCTGCGTTTGTTTTGCCACGGCAGTTAGAGTCATACGTCACTGGGATGCCATGGCGGTGCAGCCAGGTCAGGTCAGGCCTACAAAATGTATGGTTGGCAGCGTATTTGAGCAGACGCCAAGTAAGCCAATCATCATAGGGCTGCATATTTTGAGTTGGAACGAACTATGTACGAGAGTTATCGAATTGAGCGATGTCTCTTAAGGTGGTTGTGGATAGGAAGCATGCGAAATAAAATAAAAAAACACCATGGCAATTTCGGATTAATAGTGTTTCCTCACCATTTTTCGGAGTTTAGCATTGTACCGGTCCCGGCGTATTTCCCTCGCAGTCTTGCTGATGGTGGCGTATCGCTCATAGGCGGGTATCGGAGGCAACTGCTTCTCAGGAGGTACATCTTCCTTGGGTATTGGGATCTCCTCATATAAGCTGTAGCGCAATAGTTCTGTATGGGAGGAGATGGAGGAAGTCAGGCTTTGTAGACGGATGGGGAACGTATGAGAATAGATAGGTGGGTTAAGCCTGATTTAAAGCAACAATAAATCTCACAATTGTTTCAAAGGATATTTTGAACCTGAAACTTCATGTTTACGAGAGGCTATTTGACAAAGCCTTTGTAGTTTTGCTGTAGTCAACTAGTCATCTACTGAGTGTTTGGAGCAACAAGCTCCATTGCAGACTCACTAGGGCATATTTTTCAGTTGGTTATTGTTTCGTGCTGTATTAGTGTTTTAACCAGTCAATTACCGTAATTACAGACACAATTAAAAAACGATTGTGTCTATACCAAATGTGGTATCTCAGGGACTTAGAGGTTAAGGTGCAAATAACCTATAGTTTAATGTTCCGTCTGGCCTACTGAGGGCAGTCACATGTCTTATTTATGAATACACTGGCTAATATTATAATTCTCTATACATGAATACTTACTACACTTTACGAAAATTACGCGGACGGAGGAGTGTGAAATTTGCTACAGTTAAAGTTTATATGGAGAAAGAGTGCAAAAAGATAATATTTGTATACAATAATATATTAGAAATGTATTAAGGTTTAAATGAAGTGTGGTCGAATTTCGACCATTGGGAGACAACTAGTAATATTTAAAAAATCAAATCTCTGCTTGATCTTCACATTAACTTAAAGTCTGACAAACTCGTATAAGACAATTTGGATATAATAAAATGTTGGTAATGGTTTGGTCATGTTTGGTTTGTAAATTGAATTGAACATGTATATTAATAACTATATATTACTTACTTTTATTATATTACTAACTTCTGCCCGCGACTTCGTCCGCATCAAATTTTTGCTCTCCTGACCCTTCCCATCACATCGAATTGCCTGCCGGTTTTCGATGCTGCTCCGCTCCTTTTGATTGTAGGGTGATGTTATATAGCCTATAGCCTTCCTCAATAAATAGGCTCAATACCCAACACAAAAAGAATTTTTCAATTCGGACCAGTTGTTCCTGAGATTATCGCGTTCAACCAAACAATCAAACTCTTCAGCCTTCTAATATTATCTATAGGTACTAATATTATAAAGCTGAAGAGTTTGTTTGTTTGTTTGTTTGTTTGAAAAACGGGGAAAATTTATTCCTTTTGAGAGTTTCCGTTACGTGCGCTGCGTAAACGGTTAAAGTAACGCAAAAATCATGTATGACGGAATTGTTCCTTTTAAAAAGTTCTAAAAAAAAGTCCGCGAGAGCATATGTCTGTCTTTTAAGGTTGACTCCCTATAACTCAAAAGGAGCGAGCAGCAACGAAAAGTGGACGAAAACTAGCAGGCAAATCGATGCGACGGGAAGGGTCAGGGGAGCAAAAATTTGACGCGGACGAAGTCGCGGGCAGAAGCTAGTATGGTAATATATACATATATAGTATAGATGTATTCCTCTCAAGGAATTTACACTTTTGAGTTGTGAAGGAGTCAGAAAGTTGACGGCAGTTCTGCCCTTTCCACAACGCAGATGGCGAAGAATGGGTAATAAACTCCATGGACACTATTTTAAAAATTAAGTCACAATCAAATCCTGGTTACGTACTGACAAAGTCCCGGGTGTCCGTTTCGAACATCTTGAACAGCACGATTAGCACTTCACCATCAAACAGCGCATGAAGACACGCTTCGTTAGGATCCACGTCGCTCATGTAGAGAGCCTCTCGCGCACCAGCCTCGTCCAATTGCATGGTTTCCTTAGCAGCTACGTTTATACCTGGAAGAAGTCAATATATTTTATATAATAAATAATCTTTTTCTTGTTAATGTATATTCAGAGGTAAGTATAATTTATAAACTGAGCCCCACAAAATCGTAGTAGTGGTTTGACTGTGAGGTCGGTTAGTCTTTATACACTCGATAAACTTATTAGGTAATTTAATTATAGTTAATTATTATTAAGAGGTAGCACTTTCACACATTATAATATTTTTTAATTTATAAATATTATGTTATGTTAATAGTAGCGATGAGAGGAACTAAGACCATGGAAATTAGGTCGGCGTTTGGTGTGGGATGCAACATGGGCTGTGTTTGAGGGGTCCGAGTACCCACTTATTTTTTCGAGACATTGCCGAACGGTTGCTCGACTCATCATGTAACCAGAGGGTGGGCTGGCTTTGTGGCCAAAGAATCAGTATTGCGATACAACGTGGCAATGCCACCAGCATTTTAGGTAGTATTGCAAAGAACTCGTGTCTTTGAGTCCTTTACAAACGGACTCGGATAACGAATTACAGGATTCGATTCATTACAACAGAACTCCAAGACCAGAGAACTAAATTCTCTACGATCTCTTGAATGTTACATGAAAGCTCGAGTCTCTTTGGCCGCTCGAATCCTTTTATGCGGCGAGTCGCACTCAAGTCCTCTTCGTGTATGAGTCTAGCAATTAAATTATTACATTTACAGGACGGGGAGAAAGGCACAGATATATTAGATTTCTTTGTAGGCATAGTGACATCGTAACCACTTATTTGAACTTATCACCTTCTATTCGAGTATTTTTGAATGATGAGCTTCAAGTCTTATCTTCTTGCTAGTTTTTCTTTAAGACGAGTTAATTTTAAGACTCGAGTTCTTTTCAATACTCGAGTTCTTATTAAGACTTGAGTCAGTTTTAAAATTCGAGTGATTGTTAAATGACTCAAGCTCCACTTGACACGAGGCTCCGAGCCTTTTTAGCACACTGAGTCTTGCATAACTGAGCCGAAATATCTAATAACTGAGAGAAATATATAATAATTGAGTCGTTTTTAAAATTAGGACTCGAGGACTCGAGTCCTTTGCAACACAAATTTTAGGCACTTTTCCTGTTGATAAGAATGCGGACGATTTTTTTTCCCCCGGCCTTTATTTATAAACGTGAACATATTGATACCGGAAATTTCAATTGTCGTAAAGGACATTTTGCCGAAAATCTACTATATAAAAATAAGTCGGGTTTTCCTTCCTGATGCTATAACTCCAGAACGCACGAACCGATTTCCACGGTTTTGCATTCGTTGGAACGGTCTCGGGCTCCGTGAGGTTTATAGCAAAGAAAATTAAAAAAAAAGAAAAATTTCAACAGAAAAGCGGGAAAATCTTTTTTCACATACAGCGCCATCTCTGATACATAGCATGTACTACAAACCAATATTTTAAGTAGATGGCGCCGCTGCGTGATACATTGTTTGACAGCTACTCATTGTTCTCTGCTCAGTTAATTTCATGTGACAAACCGGTATTGTGTTCACTGTGAAATTGTGAAAAAAAAAAGTAAAAAAAATAAGTTATTCGTTTCCTAACATTTTAATTGGAAACCATCAAATCAATCACGTGAATTGAGCAAATTTTTATTCAATTTCAACAGCAGGCATTTGTCTTTAAGGTGGTAAGTTGAACTGTGTAAATTTTGTGGATCGTGCATTTGAGGTTAAATTCACCACTCTGTCCATAGTCCAAAATGCCTAGAGGACGACGTGCGAACATCGGCCGCCGCACAAGACATGCAAGCCAGCAACAAGTGTATTCACAGAACTTAAGCGAAGAAAGACAAAATATAATAAGAGAAAATGCCCGATTGAGACAACGCGTGAGCACACGAAGATCATTGGCATCATACAATCGCCTGGCATTTCAATATGATCCCACTGCGAACTACAGTGATGATGAAAATTTAGATATTGGACCAATGACGACTATATGCCGATATTGCAATGCGTTAAAGTTCAAAAGAGAAACGGCTGGATTGTGCTGCGCAAGTGGAAAAGTCAAACTGGATCCATTACTTACACCACCACAGCCACTGAAACCATTGTTCGATGGAAGTGATCCCGATTCCAGCCATTTTCTTCAACACATCCTAGAATACAATAACTGCTTTCGCATGACTTCCTTTGGAGCTAATATCATTCGAGAAGGCGGCTTCATGCTGACTTGCAAGGTAAAAGATACAACACACATAACCAATCACTCACACCAACACAATGAATTGCAACACATAACAACTACATATACACCACACACTACACCATCACACGATCAGAAGTTACACCGTATTCTTCAACAAATGATTGTTTGCAATTACAGATACAAGGACAAATATATCATTTGCATGGTTCAATGGTGCCAACACCAGATAGATGAACCGCATCAATTTCTGCAAATATATTTCATTTCGTCGATGGTGGATCAGCTGAATGTGCGGTGCAATATACAGGGAACACAACAATTAAAGAGACGAATTATTGAACAGTTGCAAGCATTTTTTCACGCTAATAATGCTGTGGTTAATATGTTTAAAACAGCATTGGAACGAATGCCATCGGATACGCACAAATTTGTCATAAGAGCGGATTGTACCCCTATTTAGTAAAAATTTAAAGAATTAGGGCGTGTTCAGCCTGTGTTAGCGCCACGTGTGCTCGCTGCACTTGGCAATTGCGTCGCATTCTGTTGAGGCTTCATGCCGACTTGCAAGGTAAAAGATACAACACACATAACCAATCACTCACACCAACACAATGAATTGCAACACATAACAACTACATATACACCACACACTACACCATCACACGATCAGAAGTTACACCGTATTCTTCAACAAATGATTGTTTGCAATTACAGATACAAGGACAAATATATCATTTGCATGGTTCAATGGTGCCAACACCAGATGAACCGCATCAATTTCTACAAATATATTTCATTTCGTCGATGGTGGATCAGCTGAATGTGCGGTGCAATATACAGGGAACACAACAGTTAAAGAGACGAATTATTGAACAGTTGCAAGCATTTTTTCACGCTAATAATGCTGTGGTTAATATGTTCAAAACAGCATTGGAACGAATGCCATCGGATACGCACAAATTTGTCATAAGAGCGGATTGTACCCCTATTTAGTAAAAATTTAAAGAATTAGGGCGTGTTCAGCCTGTGTTAGCGCCACGTGTGCTCGCTGCACTTGGCAATTGCGTCGCATTCTGTTGAGGCTTCATGCCGACTTGCAAGGTAAAAGATACAACACACATAGCCAATCACTCACACCAACACAATGAATTGCAACACATAACAACTACATATACACCACACACTACACCATCACACGATCAGAAGTTACACCGTATTCTTCAACAAATGATTGTTTGCAATTACAGATACAAGGACAAATATATCATTTGCATGGTTCAATGGTGGCAACACCAGATGAACCGCATCAATTTCTGCAAATATATTTCATTTCGTCGATGGTGGATCAGCTGAATGCACTGAGAAAAATGTCATTTTGGCATAATCTTAAAATATCGTGACGTTGGTTTAAAATAGATGCGTTGTCTTATAATATGTTGATAATAAGTAAATATTACGCTAGAACTGAAATGTGTTAAGATGGAATCGAATTTTTTGGGTAAATAATGCAATATTATGATACTTGTCATCGTAAAAATTTGTAATTATGAAATAACATTGTCTTCTTCAAATAATAACACAATGTAATAGAAAATGGTCCACTGTCCCATAAATTAGTATGATAATTATAAATAAGATTCTAATTAAAAAACACAATGACAGTCACCGTAATATAAATAGATTTCATAGTTTAATATGAAGAAGTATCTCTAAAAATACGATGACCTCCCCCTAATGTACTATATTAAATTATAATGCTTTAAACTTATATTTTTAAAGTAAGCATCATTTTTTAATATTACAGTCATATTATTTTATGTGAATCCTATGATAATACGATTAAATAATCTCATATTTTTAGAGTAAGCATCAAAGTTCAATAATATAGTCATATTATTTTATGTGTATCCTACTAAATTATTATTACAGAGACCCATTTATGAGTAGCATTTGAATGATGTCCTACAAATTTAAGGTGACGGCATTATATAATGAGGTCTCCCTCTCTCACTTCATTCCGCCGCCGCGCCATTTCGGTCAGCCATTTGTATTTCACCGCTACAGCCGGCAAGTCACGACTCACGACTCGTTTAATTAATAGCAATAACAATTCCATTAGTGCCAGTGAACGTGTTTGATCAGTGCAAAAATGGATATGGCTACGCGTGATCTTTTGAAGAAGTGGAATTTGGAACGCTACATCGATCGTTTTGAAAGTAAGTTGACAAACCTACCTAGTAAGTTGCTAGCATGAGCTCACACATTACATTCACACATTCTAATTTCTAGCAAGAATAGGGTCAGAGTGTCGTCTTAGAGGCACTATGAAAATATACTTAAAAAAATTTCGCGACCAATTTCAAGGTCACAGTTCTAACATAACCTTACCTATGGATCCCTTCGACATCGTTTTTACGACAAACGGTTGGTCGGAGACAAAAAACACCCAGACACTTTTAGCCTTTCTAGGTGTTACATACTATAGAATCGAGAAAATAAACGATTTGCGAAAATAACACTTTTTTGGCCGCTGTACACTCCAACCAAGAATAGTCTTGTCGTATGGTACCTACCCACCTACCTAGATATATGTACGTTCATATTTATATTATACACTAGATTCGATGTGCAACTGCAACCCAAAAAAAAAACAAATAGGTAAAGTGCGTCTATACTAAAATGACGCGCCCCACTACCGCATTTACCGTAGTGTACGTATACAAATTTAAGTAGTGGGGCGCGTCATTTCAGCTTAGACGAGCTCTACCAACCTACATTTTATAAAGTCGATGCGACGTAGTGCATTTCACAGCTGCAATCAGGGCGCTGTTAAATTTACCTTTTTTTTTCAGCTGAAAGAATTGATATCGCAACAATGCAGATGCTTAGTAAACAAGACATACATAGTATGTTCCCTCAAATAGGGGACAGACTCCGGTTTGAAGCAGCTCTGGCCATGTTAAAAAGCGACCAACCAAAAGATATGGTTTGTTTTCATGTTAAATTGTATTTCAAAAAAGTAAATTTTGTTTTAAACTTTTTGCTTACACATGCCCTGCGTCGCTTAAATGCACATTCTCCTACTTGCATGTAGGTAGGTAGGTACCTACTTATTAACTTTTATTATTTTAAAGTCTTCTTAAGATACCTAACAATTTAACCGGTGCAGTATTTATTTAAAAAGTGGAATAAAATCATAACTTTTCATCAGTCTTGTTAGTTTACCAACTAAGTACATTATTATTACCTTTTTAAATTTCTTGTTAAATTTCAGGATAACTCCTACAATTCATCACTCTTTGAAGAGGTCCTGAGGAATGACTTGTTAACTAGTCTACCTTGTAACTTAGAGCCTCTGCCACCGTGTGAAGGACTGCAAAGCTCAATCCTCAACCAAGACTGCGAAGCAGGACTTAACCAGGAAAATTTGGTAAGTTCTGCAAAATTGTAGAAAAGTACTCGTACTTACTGTTTTTTGGTTCAAGAGCAATATGTATTAATTTGTAATTACATCCATACTAATATTATAAATGCGAAAGTAAGTTTGTCTGTCTATCTGTCGGCTGGGGCAGGACCTTTTCACATTTTCATACCTAAGACACTGAACCGATGCAAAATTTGGTATAGACATTCTTTGAGACCAGGATCAGTCCTGATCTTGATCGATTAGTTTTTATCAGGGCCGGATCAAGGGACGAGGGCAGGACCGTTCACACCTGCAATGCTGAACCGATTACTAGTAAAAAAATATAACACTTCCCTTGAGTTATCTCCGGCTAGGGCTAGCTATAGCCTGTTAGTTAACGGTCGCACTCGGACACATTTAGTGATTATTTCAACGATTATTGAGGTTAATTGACCGTACATACTCATATTATCACACCTTTTTGTTACATGTACTATTATAACATTGTCTCAAAGTAAATATTATTTTAGGATGGTGACATACTGGTGATACCACTGGACTCGTCGTCGTCAGTGGGTGAAGCAGTTAGACAAGAGTCCACCGGGAGCAATTTAGTAAGTTATTGCCTATTATCCTGTACTTTTGATAAGGAATTTAAATTGACATTCAATATTGTTAACCCCCGGCGTAAACAGATAAGTTTAACGTCTGTACCTGTCCTGTCCTGTATGTGTGTACGGACGGCCGTTTAGGAGCTATACTATATGTCACAAAGATCAGTAATATATTTGGAGTTGGTGACAGCTATAACTAACAACTAAATGCATGATGCCTAGACTGGCACCGACTCCAACTGATCATTATACTGAATGGAAGGTAGGTATTGAACCTGTATTTTCAACATTTTAGTGACATTTTTTTTAAACTTTTACCTTGCATATTTAGTTTATAATGCCATACTTATACTATTTGTGTTTCAGGTGAATACCATACTGAATTCATCAGTCGAGGGAAAACAAATAATAGCAATTGGGCAGAAAACGGGCACCTTACCCTCAAACGTGCGTGGGCGTTTATGCAAGCTGCTTATGGAGAAGCTCATTACGGCCGAAAACCCGGTACTTCTGACAGATTCGCAGCTGCTTGCTCTATCCTACGACATTGGCAGATTATTTAAAGAGGAGTCACCACCCCTTTACTACGCGCCGTACCTGCCGGCTGATGCTTACCAGGCTAAGCGCAATATCTCTGGCTGGTTAGTCACCGCCAGAAGGGCTCGACGGCAGCATTTAGTTTCGTTGGGCCTTATTGAAAAGCCCAAGTCACGTTCTCGCTCCAAGTCCAGTCCTAGGCTAGACACCCCTCCACTCGCTGGAATCGACCTGACCGGACTTAAAGAAGGTAACTCCTTTTCAAGAAATTTTATGTTTTCAGATTGAATTAAATTATCAAGAACAAAATTATTGAGAAAAATATCTGAATTAGTATAAATTTTCGTTACAAATTACAAAATATCTGAATCTAAGAACCGTTATTGTCATTGTACTAATTATTAATCGTTTTAATTTTTGTGTGCAGGTGAAGTGGAGTACGTAGCGTCAGCATTAGAGCAGCTGTCAAGTCCTTCAGCTGGTCCGTGGCAGGAGGTCAGTGCCCTGTGGCGGGAGACGGTGCGAGCTCGCCTCCGGTACTTGTACTACGAGGAAGGGACATTACAGGAGTACTTCAATAAGTATCCTATCCTGAAGTCAAGTGATGGATGGCGACTCCTGACTCATGACTACGAAGCACTGTTCCCTGATAAATCCGGGGGCCTCGACGCCTTGGATGCTTCATCGGAAAACATACTAAAAGCTGCTCAGCAGAAGCTTAACACCACAAAGGACTCGTTTCTTCGTCGAAAAATAGCTGATACATTGGCAATTTGTGACGGTAAGGAAATGATTCTGTTATATAGTTCTAGGTGCTCGACCTCCCTGGGTCGGTGAACCCGTTATAAAATATATAGACAAAAAAGAATTTAAAAATTATCTAACATGGTGCAGTCGTTCAGAAGTAACGGGCGGGCGGACACACATTTCGGCAATTCATTTTTACTTATATAGATAGATTTTATTTTGTTCTGATACTTTTCCCTATTTGCTCAGTTAATGATGATGTGTTGTGTCAAATATACTATTATTATTTTCTTTCCAGATGAACAACCGGAGACAAAATTAATAGCAGCGATATTGCTACTCGGCTGTCTCTTTAATATTCCTCCTGCCCGTCGATCTAGAAAAGACTGGCAAGCTTCACGAGCGGAGATATTGGATGGATTTGTGACCATCGTGGATGATGACGCAGACGTGCAAGTGGTAATTGAGGAGCGTCGCCAAAAGCTTCAAAACCTAGGTATTAGCCTCCAACCATTTATAATTTGGTGCCGCCAGTCAGGTGTCTCCTTCACAGTATGTGACAATACGTTTTACAAGTTCACAACACTAACTGAGGCTGTTGATGTGACTTTTAAAATATTTCATGCTACTGCGGCTAAATATCCTACTGAAAGCTATAACATTTGGCTTATTATCCAAATTGGTTTTTACAAAGTCAAAACATCGTACGATCGTATGTCACAATCTGTGAAGGAGATATTAGTTACTCTCGGAGTCACAATTTAAATTAAGATGAAGTGTCACAGTTGTAAAAGGACTTTTCCCACGTTTTCTTCACTTATTACCCACATAAGGAAAGAATGTGAAAAAATTGATATTACTGGAGTTTATAAATGTGGTGAAGACGCATGCTACCGGTATTTCACGGACGTTAGACAATTTAGAAAACATGTTAACTTAAAACATTTGAATAAAGTAAACACTCGTTATTTGCCATCCACCTCAAACGAGGCTTGCGTAGTTCCTATGTGTGAAACAGAGACTACCAAAGTAGCAACTGAGCACATATACATTGAAGCTGATAGTGAACCGGAAGTCCTTGATAATGCTGATAGTATTATTCATAAAGAAGTTTTGAAATTTATTTCAACGCTCTATGTAAATCCCTCTGTATCTCGATCGTCTGTACAAGCTATGGTTAGTCATTTGCAAACCCTTCTTGACAATATCGCACCGTCTTTAATGTCCGTATTCGGCCCTGTGCTAGCTGATGAGGAAAGCATGTCTGGAAGCGAAATTAATAAACGACTTCATAAGTTCAACACAGCTTTGAAGGGCATCTTTTTTCCGTTTCGTTCAGAATATTTGAGATTCCGAGAATTGAATTTATTAGGTTCTTTTATACCACCACATGAAGTAATCGTTGGTTATTGTCCTGACATTTCACAAAGGAGTAACACTTTAACATTACACACCAAGCCACGTACAATGCAAGTAATTCAACTTCGCCAGGTTTTGAAGAATTTTTTTTCCATTGACACTATTTGGAAAGATGTAACGGATTATTTGAACCACCTAAGGGGTAATTTAATAATCCGTGAAGAAAATCCGATGAGGCCAATGTGTCTAGAAAATGTAATGCAGGGATCTGTATGGCTGGCAATGTGTACACCGCAGGCGTCGGACATTATTCTTCCTTTAGTAGTATACTATGATGATTTTGAAATTGGAAATCTTTTGGGGAGCCACGCTGGGGTGCATAAGCTTGGTGGTGTATACGTTTCCTTGCCAGCACTCCCACCACATTTATTTTCATTGTTGAATAACATTTTGCTGTTAGCTATTTGCCATTCTGCTGACAAAACTAAATATGGAAACAAAGCTATTTTTGACCCTGTTATTGAGGAATTGAATTACTTGCAAAACAAAGGATTTTTTATAGAAAATAAGTTTTTTAAAGGAACCGTAAAATTGAAGGTTGTTGCTATAACTGGCGATAATTTAGGCCTGAATTCAATTCTCGGGTTTACTGAAAGTTTTTCAGCTAACAAGTGTTGCAGAATCTGTAACATTGACAAGAAAGGTTTGCAAACTGCTCTATATGAAAACAGTAACTTGCTTAGAAATATGACTTCATACCACGCTCAATTGCAAGAAAACGATACACCTAACACGGGCATTAAAGAATCATGCTGTTGGCTTAAGGTGACAGGATTTGATTTATTTCAAAATGTAGCAGTAGACCCAATGCATGATATATTAGAAGGTGTAGCTCGTTATGTAATGACCTTTGTCATAAACCACTTCCTTGCCGAAGGTCTTTTAAAGATCTCAGTATTGCAACAAAGAATAATTTCATTTGATTATGGACCAGATAGGAATTCAAAACCAAGTAATTGTTTAGTTGTCCAAGGTTCGAAAGTAAAATTGAAAACTTCAGCATCAGAAATGCTTACCCTTATTAGATACTTCAGCCTAATAGCCGGGTTTTACATTCCTTTAGAAAATAAAGTATGGAAATTATACATTATGTTGCGGCAAATCACCGACAGGTTATTAAGTCATAGGGTCTTCAGTGACACCAATATTCAACTCCGGGTTATAATAGCAGAATTTAATCAATTGTACACGGAGCTAACAAAATCACCCCTGCAGCCAAAGTTTCATTTTCTGACTCATTATCCTACCATGCTAATGAAGTTCGGCCCCGTACGTAACATGTGGGCTATGCGTTTTGAAGCCAAGCACAGGGTATCTAAGTTAGTGGCTAGATCATCTTTTAATCGAGTCAATGTTTGCAAGACTCTAGCAATAAAATGTCAACTTATGCTCAATGACTTGTTTGTGAAAAATACAATACCTACAACAAAAATACTAGGAAAAAAATCTGCATTAAATTCAGGAGACACTGTCAAGTTTTCTCTCGGCACTGGCGTTGTCCTCAAATATTCGGTTACTTCCGCTACAATAGCTGGTGTTATATGGCAGCGGAACTCTATTGTTACTGTAGATATAGATGATGAACAATTCTTACCCACTTTTGGCCAAATTGATGCAATTTTGGTGACAGATACTGAAGAGGTTTTTTTCCGTTGCTGTATGTTTGAAACTATTGAATTTAATTCTCATTACAATTCTTATGAAGTTAAACGTGGTAATGATTATCTGTGCTTTCCTTGCCAAAATGCCGTTTCTCCGTGTCCTAACACGCTCACTCTAATGCGAGGTAACACGTCATATATTACAAGTAGATGGTACCTAGAGTAAAAATTTCAAAATTCTGTAGGTATTCTAACGGCTTACGGTCGCTGCTATAATACCTTGAAAATGCGCAAACGAGTTAACTCGTTTGCTCATTTTTAAGGTGTTTTTATTTTGAATCCAGTAATATCAATTTTTTTTGGAAACGTTTACATAATTATTAATTATGTACTTATACCGTACGCGGCGTTGCTAGTTTGAGGCACTGCAGAGTCCAAGGGCAGTTATTTTTTTATAGCAGAGTGCGCTCAACTAGTAATCTACCCTTAGTTACGGTATTTATCGGATATCCCTTTAGGATATCCTATAAAGACGGCCCGATAACGGTGTCCGCATAAAGTAATGGTATGAGCCAGCACCAATAGCTGGTTTAAGGTGAACGCACACTTATCAGAGCCGAAGGAGGCGAAGGAATCAAATTTTAGAATTACTTAAATGAAGTCCAATGTAACTTCGCACACTTATCCGCACCGAATCGTACGACCTTATTCGTCCGATTCGGTAAGTGTGCGAGGTTCCATAGGATTTCATACAAGTAATTCTAAAATTCGATTCTTTCGCCTCCTTCGGCTCTGAAAAGTGTGCGTTCACCTTTAGTAATAGATTTTAAAGTAAAGTATTTGTATGAGGGATAGATTAGTCTCATCGGAGTGTTTATAGTAGCACTTTACTTGAAAATAGATATTTACTATAATAATATAACCAATTTATTGTATGCAGCTTTAAGGTGAAAGCGTCAGGGTAGCCCGCGAAATTCAAATTTTCTTACGTTTTTTGCAATTTGCAGGCCAGTGCTAGGTTTTGATTGAAATGTTAGACGCGGGTGTAAGACGTATGTAGTACAACTTATGTACTTACACCCGCGTGCAACATTTAATTAACATACAACCTAGCACTGGCCTGCAAATTGCAAAAAACGGCTACCCTGAAGCAATCACCTTAAGGGCAAAAATGTTTTAGTTATAGGTACATTAATGTAAAGTTTGTTATTTTTTGTAAATTAAATTTCTACTCGTCTCAACCTTTATTTTAATTTGTAAAAACTAGAATTATTGAACATAATGTATATAATGATTCTTTATAATGACCGACAAATAGATACTGTAATCATTAAGGCGAGGATGTTTCTAAACAAAACCTTTTATACTGAATATAAATGTTTAGAGTATATAATAATTATTCATTCATACTATGGAAATAAAAATACCATTCAATTTTCTGTTTAATTTATACATACATCCCTTTTCACCTTCTTACCATTCTTGCCAAGGTACTTTTTTCTATTTTTTTTACTTACTCTCCATTTTTTTAAGGTTCAAGTTTAGGGTTCTTCAGTTTTTTTTAATGTTGAGCTCACACCTAATAATATTTAAAAGGAAAGAACCAATATTGGATACTTAAAAATAAGGGGATCATGTAAGTCCAGTGGCGCCCTCAATTATAGGAGGATTGTGATTTCTAATAATCCAAACAATTTCTGTGTAATCCACCAGTATTTAGTTGTAGTCCTACTGATGGAGAATGAGTAGAACTACAACTAATCACTGGTGTATTATAGAGATATTAATTGGTTTATTAAAAAACACAATCCTCCTATTGAGGGCGACCTCCGTAAGATAATAGGCTATAACCAGAGATATGAGGAAATAGTAGGAAAAGTAAGAGGACCTAACCTAAAATACGAGGAGGTTACCGAAAAATAGTAGGAAAAATAATAGGATATAACTGGATATATGAGGAAGGCACCGAAAAATAGTAGGAAAAATTGTATGACATAACTGAATATGTGAGGAAGTCACCGAAAAATAGTAGGAAAAATAATAGGATATAACTGGATATATGAGGAAGGCACCGAAAAATAGTAGGAAAAATTGTATGACATAACTGAATATGTGAGGAAGTCACCGAAAAATAGTAGGAAAAATAATAGGATATAACTGGATATATGAGGAAGGCACCGAAAAATAGTTGGAAAAATTGTATGACATAACTGAATATGTGAGGAAGTCACCGAAAAATAGTAGGAAAAATAATAGGATATAACTGGATATATAAGGAAGGCACCGAAAAATAGTTGGAAAAATTGTATGACATAACTGAATATGTGAGGTCACCGAAAAATTGTAGGAAAACTAATAGGATATAACTGGATATATGAGGAAGGCATCGAAAAATAGTAGGTAACTAAAACTAAATCCATGGTGACACATCATCTTAAATACTGTTATCATCAACATCAGTATTATCATCGTTCTTTTTGGTGAATCACTATGCTCCGTCCTTTGAGTGAATTCATCATACTTTAAGCTGAATTCACCTCTTTTATGATTGTCAGTTTTCTCAGTGTGTGCGGTGCAATATACAGGGAACACAACAGTTAAAGAGACGAATTAAGCATTAAGCATTAAGCATTAAGCATTTTTTCACGCTAATAATGCTGTGGTTAATATGTTCAAAACAGCATTGGAACGAATGCCATCGGATACGCACAAATTTGTCATAAGAGCGGATTGTACCCCAACAGGTGAACATGTGCGAAGATTCAATGTACCCACCGTTAATGATGTTGCTGCAATTTATTGTTGACGATCCAACTAAATCGCGAGACATTGTCGTTCAGCGAAGAAGCAATATCATGCATCGTGTAAACGAGACACATCGTTTGTACGATGCGTTACAATATCCAATCATTTATTGGCAAGGGCAAGAAGGATACGACATCACGTTGAAGATGGTCGATCCAATCACAGGTACAATATTCACATACTAATTATTGCTATTATTGGTTTCTATTAACAATTCATTTAATTTTGCATTTTCAGGCGTATCAACGAATAAAAATCTAAGCGCAATGAATTACTATGCGTATGAATTCATTACTGTTGTGAAATGTAATTACATTTTTCCTTTTCAAATATAAAACAAAAAAAAATTTTTCTTCTTCTTTTAATCACCAAACGAAATGTTACATAAAACGAAGCCATCTGGTGGCGAAACGGAGTTCGCCGGGTTTGCTAGTGAGTTATATATATATTTGGAATCAGCGTCGCAAGCTCTATCGGTTGGTATATTTAAAAAAATTCTATCTTAAAAAAAAAGCCCCTTACGACCTGGCTTTCCAACAGCTCTAGTGCGATTTTTTTTACTATTTGGGATGTATCGCAAAAATAATTTTCAATAGGGGAGCGTAAAGCCATGTTTTAATTATTTAAGAGGTCGTAATCCTCATTTTTGCATTAAACTTTTTATACGACGTTATAAACAATAATTATTATTACAAATCAAAAGGTCGTAAACATGTTATTTGATAATCGAAACCCTTACGACCAAATGTATGCTTTGTTTTAACTTACGTAACTAGGGCGTAAAGGAAGTTTGTTTTATTTATTGCCCTTTACGACCTTAATTTTAACAAAAACACAATTTAAAGTTTTTGTTTCGTTCTTATTACCGACGGTGTACAGAGGTCTGACGAGCACCATACTCAAAGAAACTCAAAGTCAGAAAAAAAAATCTATGTGTCTGGTATTCATACCTTTATAAAAGGATAGTTACTCCACGTAATAGTAACTCCAGTTTTTTTTTTTGTATTGGAGAAAACACTTAAAGTTAATTTATTTGAAACTGAATGGAGCTGAAGGGCTAGTGCTCACACGAGGTATAGTACCATACACGGCGATCAAGGTGACATCAAATTATTATTCATATACCTTTCAGTGCCGCTTCGCGTGTACCAAATTTTTGAATTTACGGTAGGTGATTTTTCAAATCTTTGACATGGTCAAACGAAGTTGACCATCGATTTACTTGTACTATCGTTTGTTAATAGCCAAGTAATGACTTTTTTGATGAGAAAAATTAAATACGTTATTGATCAAACACTTTTTTTTTTTACAAAATTTCATAATCATTTATAATCACGGTGATTAATAAGTGACTGAAAACTGATGTTACTAAGTACCTCATTTGTTAATCACCGTGATTATGGCTGAGTTATAATAACACGCCCTTCCGCTCCGCACAGAGCGGGAGACGTCATTTGATCAAATCAAATCAAATCAAATCAAATCAAATCAAATCAATTTATTTGCGATAAGTGTTGGTACAATTTCGGTCTTAACATAAATAATTATACAGATCCAAAACACTTAGTCATAATAATGTGACATGCAAACATTTGGGTTTATACAAAGTCATAGTAAATTATATTCATGGTCAAAATTCAATTAAAATCACACTATTATTATACTTATTAAACACATTAAAAGGAAAAAAAAAATGTCAGAGAAATGTCAAATATTGTGATTATTATTCATTTTCAATCTCTTATTAAATAAATCGCTTACTGAATAGAAATTATTTTCCCTTAACCATACTTTAAGACACCTTGTAAATTTATTAACTGGTAATATTTTAATGCTGTCAGGTATAGCATTAAATATGCGACCACACATTGCATAGCTATTCTTGCTATACAATGCTGTCCTCGGAATGAGGGGCAGAACTATTCTATTTCTGTGTCTAGTACTTTTCGCGAATACTTCATGAGCTTTTTTAAATAGCTCCGGGTGCATTTTAACAAATTTAGCGCATTCAAAGATATATAGACTTGGAAACGTTAGTATCTTGAACTTTTTGAAGAATGGTTTGCAAGATTCCCATGGGCGTATTCCCGCTATGGCGCGGATGCATTTTTTCTGTGCGATGAACATTCGCTGACTGTCCGTTGAGTTACCCCAAGTAATAAGACCATATCTCAATACAGAATCAACATACCCATAGTATGCAGATAACACGGTTTTTAACTCTGAAGTTTTTGAAAGTTCGTATAGAACGAACACAAATTTATTTATTTTACTGCATACTTTGTTTACATGTGCCTTCCAGTTGCAGTGTTTATCAATCATGATACCAAGAAATGTCGTTTCGAATACTTCTTTCAACTTAATGCCTCTATAATTGATGTCCAAAGCTTTGCTTTCGCGTCCATATGTAGTAAATTGGATAAAATTAGTTTTTGTTAGATTTACATGTAAATTATTTTCATCAAGCCATGTTATTATTGATTCAATTGTATTATTGATGTCAGTTGTATATTTATTCATGTCATTATTATTCGAAGTCATTATTAAAGATATATCATCAGCGAAAAGAAAACATGGGTGATTAGTAGCTTCAGGAAGGTCATTTATATATAGTAAAAACAATAGGGAACTAATCACACCCCCTTGGGGCACACCAGACCTGTTATGTTTATAGTTTGATCTGTGTGACTTTAGTTCTAGTTTACTATCGATTTTTTCAATTTCTACACATTGCACTCTGTCATTTAGATAACTTTCTATCCATTGTAGTGCTGGGCCTCGTATCCCATATTTTTCTAGTTTGTTTATTAATAATGTATGTGAGACGAAGTCGAAGGCCTTCGACATGTCAAAAAATATGCCTGTTGTCTGAATTCGCTTATCTAAATTAGTGACGATTGTGTCAATTAGATTAAAACAGGCTAATGTTGTGGACTTTCCCTTTTGAAACCCGTATTGTTCTTTCTTTAGTATAGCATGTTTACCGATGAATTGAGTAAGGCGTTTATGCATGGCAGTTTCAAAGATTTTTGATATGATTGGAATGAGAGTAATAGGTCTGTAGTTATTTAGATCTTCCTTGTTACCTTTTTTGTAGAGAGGTTTTATAACAGATTGTTTAAGTAGGCTAGGAAAACATCCAGATTCAAAAGATAGGTTAACTAGGAATGTTATTACGGGTGTTAATTCACCTGAACAACTCTTTATAATTTTTGTTGCTATTTCATCATAACCTACTGAGTTTGTGTTGTTCAAGGATAATATAATTCTATGGATCTCTTCATATCCATATGGTTTTAGGAATATACTATCACTAACGGATTGTTTTAGGGTATTACGCGTATTTTTATGCGTATCGTTTGTTAGATTTATCCAGTAATCATTGAATGTTTCAGCAATTTTGTTCGGGCTATTTACTATTGTTCCTTTATTCCTTACGTTGTCTATGATTTGTTTGTGCTTAGCACCGATGGACTCGTTTTTTATCAGTTGCCATGCTGCCCTGCATTTGTTTTTCGCATGACTAATGATGATGATTTCTCAAACACAAAAAAAGACCTCTAACTTATTCATTTCCGCAGGAGTTCTTCCCATAATGGCTTCCCATAATAGAAGGCTGCAGGTCTACAATCTCGTTTCCAATCGTAGCCTGTTCTTCAACTATGTTCAACTTGTTTTCGTTTGAAAACTTAAAATATATTGGTCTGCAGAACATTGTGGAAGATGGTTCTGGTTTCTCCCATATCACTTCTCCGCCACAAATTAAGCGCAGAGGCACAAACGAACATATAAAAATGCTAGAATCGTCATCCTCTGCCATAGTTTGCTTATACAAACTTTGCCCTGAAGCACCATCAAAACCCCACTTGCATATAAGTATAAATTCTTTGCCATCCAGATTCTACACGTAGGAAATTTCCAAGTCTAGCCACAGTTTTGTTCAAAATAGCTTAGAGTTTTACTTTAACCCCTCTTCCGTTACTTCTGTGGCATCTTTTGGCGGATAGCAGTTCTTCTCCGCTTCAAGGATAGCTGTATAAGAAGGATACAATGGTATTCCTTCTTCTTTTGCACAAGATCTTAATGTTATATACTGCCACTTAGAAGGCTTCAATTAAGTCAAAATACCTAAAGCTTTATCAGCAGAATATATGGGCATAGTTTTCTATTTCTTTAACAATTCCTTCATATTTGTAGCTTCTTTGGGATGCTCCGAGACTAGTTTAATGATATCTGCTACTTTCTTATTTGTGCTTTTAAACCAGTTGCATGAGCAAGACTTTCATTGCTGTACGTTAGGAGCTCGTCCACTCTTCTGTAGCGGGCTTAGCTTCACAAATGGTTTTCTGGGACTCACATCTGATGTTGATATTCCAACACTGCAATTTGGCGGTCCACAGGATGTTAATAATAATATCTTAGGACAATCAACACAACGTTATCTGATCCCAAACTAGGCAGAGCCTGTACTATGGTAACCAACCAACTGATAAACATACTTATATATTTCTAAATATATACATATTATAGATAAATTACACCCAGGCACAGAACAAATGATTGAGCTCATCACACAAACATTTGTCCTGGGTGGGAATCGCGCCCACGACCTCAGTCTTAGCAGTCAGGGTCACTAAGCACTAGACTAACAGGCCAGTCAATGTCATGTTGATGTACCCTCATTTATAGCGAAGTCAGAACTGGAACATGAGTGCTGTTCTACTAACACTACAGAAGGTTATCTTTTCCCTCACGACCTCAGGCCATTTCATGTCCTCTTGCAGCCAATTCTCATACTTTTTTTATGAATGTACGTCTTGTGCGATTACACGAGATCCATTTGTTCCCTAACAAGCACATATAAGTCTGACAGAATTGTTTCAATTCGTTCTGTTCATTTTCTGACAAATCTACTATATTCGCAAAAACTTCAAATAACATTTGGGGTTGTTAAAAACAACTGGTGTTTGTCAAAAACAGGAAAATGTCCAAATTGGTAACAAAATCTTTCATCACAACACAATTATAAATAAAACGTAATAACGTAATAGCGCAAAACATTATTTTTAAATTTTGAGTTCCTATTAGAATAATATTTTTTTACGTTTTTACTAAATACTTGAATAATAAATAAAAAATAATAAAAATACTTTTATTTCACTTGGTTTTACTACCTATTGTAGGTATTTCTATTTAGAACTTTAGGATTTTTGTTCCTTTTACCCCCTTAGTCTCAGGTTTAAATGACTTGTACTACCCCTTGATGATCAAGATTAGTCCTTTACGACACATCTGACTTTATGATAACCAATTTTTCGTGGCTGTAAAGTACTTCAGTTATATTTTTTTGGGCTGTAAAGGACTCTCATTTTCGTCAATAATTATGTTTGGTTTATTTTGTTAATTTTTATGAAAAGAACACGAAAAAATAGTGAGGGTTTCTTTTGACATCATGAATATAGTAGTTTATTTGAAAAAGATATTAGAAAAAAACAATTTTTTTTTTTGTTTTTTGGCTCTACTGAAAACTCGTGTTTTGTCCTTTACGACAATTGATATTTCCGGTATCGATATTATTATTATTATTTTAAGTCTATTAGCATTTAAATAATGTAAATATTATGCTTTAACAATAATCTAATGATGTTTGCGAAAAAACCGAAGGAAATTTGAATTTCATAGCCTACCCTCGCGCATCTCAGTGGGTATGTCAACCCACATGTTATACTGAGAAATTATTGCGTTGTATGGTGATAACGACTCACGTGAGCAGTGGTGGCCCAAGGGTATCGGCCTCGACTTACGAATTGTAGGTCGTAGCTTCGAACCCAGACAGGCACTTTATGTAAATAATTTCATCACCACTGCTCTCAAAACGGTGAAGGAAAAAATCGTGAGGAAACCGGCATGTCCTAGAACCAAAAATTCGAAGACTTGTGACATGTACCAACGCGTACTGGGTCCGCGTGGTAGATTATGGCCCACTCCCTCTCACCGAGAGGAGGCCTGTGTCCCAGCAATGGGAACAGTGTAGGCTGATTAGATAATGACTCACTGAGGTTGTCCCACTTCTCGTACAAGTCATAGTGCGCTTGGTGGCAGTGCGGCCAGAACATGATAAAGTTAAGGTGCCTGGTCTTCATCGCCAGACGCTCGTTCACTCTCTTCTTGCGGGCGGCGAGGGTCAGTATTCGCAGTCTCTCTGCTGCTTCTCTATATTCCTCCTCTATCTTTAAGTTTTCTTCCTGCTTTTCCTTCAAAAATGTTAAGAAACTATTATTAACTAAAATTTAAAAAATACAAAATGCTAAGTGCATTTTGTATTTTTTAAATTTTGTTCTTGTTGTTTTTCAATGCAACCATATTATTAGTGTGACTTGTGATAGGATACTGCAAGGGTGTTAGTGTAGCATCTCATCTGTTTGTTTTCTTTTCTTAATTTGGTTAGTTTATGTCATTTGTTTTTTCGACGTTTGGAATTTAAAAATAACGAATTGTAAACAAAATCTGAATAAATAAACTGAACTGTCACAAATATGATGATTTTATATTTGACTAGCTTCTGCCTGCGACTTTGTCCGCGTCAAATTTTTGCTCCCCTGACCCTTCCCGTCGCATCGAATTGCCTGCCAGTTTTCGTCCATTTTTCGTTGCGCCGTTGCCTTTGATCATATCGTGATGTTATATAGCCTATAGCCTTTCTCAATAAATAGGCTACCAAACACAAAAATAATTAACTTTTCAATTCGGACCAGTAGTTCCTGAGATTATCGTGTTCAACCAAACAAACAAACTCTTCAGCTTTATAATATTATTATAGTACTAGCTTCTGCCCGCGACTTCGTCCGCATAAATTTTTTGCTACGCTGACCCTTCCCATCGTATCGATTGTCTGCCAGTTTTCGACCATTTACGTTGCTGCTCGGCTCCATAATTTTTCAATTCAGACCAGTAGTTCCTGAGATTAGCGCGTTCAACCAAACAAACTTTTCAGCTTTATAATCTAATATATAAAATTCTCGTGTCACAGTTTTCGTTGCCATACTCCTCCGAAACGGCTTGACCGATTTTGATGAAATTTTTTGTGCTTATCCGGTATCTATGAGAATCGGCCAACATCTATTTTTCATCCCCCTAAATGTTACGGGTACTCCACCCCTAAATTTTATTTTTTATTTTTTAGACAAAATTTTTAATTTCTATTTTTTTATGGTACAACATACAAAAATACATACATCTATAAATTTTCACTTTTTTTCACCCGGCTAAACAACGTTTGCTGGGTCAGCTAGTATTAGTATAGATAGTATGGATACACTCTTTGCGTTGTTCTATATTTGTACATGAATGTATGTATGTGAAGGTGTGTATGTGGAGGTGTGTTTGTACTAGCATTTATGAAGAATTTCTCAGTGGCAGGTTTTTGCCCGGAAGCCAAAAGGCTCGCCCCCACAGGGAGCGGGTCTTAAAGATGACTGGAGAAATATGGATGCACTTAATAATTTTAGTCACTTTAGACCGTATATCGGCCATGGCAGCCAATCTCAACGGAGACTAGCTGTCAGCGCAGAAGATATTATAATGCACGTGTGTGCGTAAAGGATTTGTATTCTCTCTTCCTTCACTCTAAATTTACACTTAGGGTCAGTTCAGACAGATCGGAAAAGCCCTCGCCCTGGCTAGAGCCTTCTTTAAGCTGGCCGCAATTCAAAATGCTAGCAACCGTGTCTCGAGTTATTCATACAATTTTCTACTTTATGCGATGGTAATATGGTTCTATTTTCAATGGAGCCAGTTAATTGCGCGAGAACTTTTGTGATTCTTACTGGCATTTATTGTTAGTACTCTGCCGTAACCCTTCGAGGATTGCAGTCGTGATGTTATGTAAGTGTGATTAAGAAATCCTACCGCTTCTTCAGGCAGCATCTGATCAATGTCATACAACGCGCGCTCAACGGGGATACCCTCGGCTTCTTGCGCAGATTTCTTTAGTTCTTCTTCCATGATCCGACACAATTCTATCCCGTTCGGGCCGAAATTTGCACGAATCAGTTTCTTTCTCTGCCGTAAAATGGATGATTGTAATCTAAAGATCATGCTTAGGATGCTTTTGATGCTGCCACGTATTCTACGCACCAGGGATGCGCACATTTTACGCATCGTAGCGTAAAAGCAGTCTACGCGACGTTCAACAAACATCCCTTTTGTACCACAGAATCGCCGCAGCCCCATCAGCACCCTAAACGCATTATTTAATTAGACTAGAAGGGCACTGTAAGAATTTGAGTATTGTCAACCCACAGGCGGCACGTATAATAATTTACAATAAGACTTAAAACGTTTAATTTTGACTTCTGTCAAACAACGTGCAAACCTGCGAGCTATCATGTCCATTGTCCCTGAGGTCAGAGATCAGCATAATGTCCTAAGTAGGTACTTAAATTTGGACACCCTACGCACAGCTGTAGGTATGTACCATTAAGCGTAATGCTGGGAACCTGTACTGTTTTCTCTGTCCTCAAAGACCATGACTTAATTTTCGAGTGAAATATATTTTATTCCGTGTTGCTCGGCATATGCTTCACAGATGGTAAGCAGTTTCAGTTTAATACCACAAATCGATGCACTCAGTAGCACCATGTCAACAGCATAGCTTGTGTTGTTTATATTAATTCCATCTATGTCACAACTTACCCAGGTGCTACTGAGTCCCACAATCAGATCGTTCATACTCATACAGGTTAAATAAGGTTGGCGTAGACAATCTCCCCTGCCTCACTCCAACCTGTACGACTGCGACATGATGCCCGACCAACGCATGCCATTGACCTGGTTTCCCTACCAGTACTTGCAGATGTTGATGAGTTCTATTGGAAGATTAGTGTTTCCTAAATTTTCCCATTGGATATCATAGGAAACCATGTCAAATGCTTTCGAAAGATCAAGAAAGCATGCGTGTATTGTATGGCAGCTACTAGCTACTGCATTAATAAACAAAAAGATAAATACCACAATGAATAGGAACGCAGGTTCGCTATGGTGCCTGAATCTTTGCAATGCTGTTATGTTGTCGGCGGGACACTGGAACAAGAGTATGTAATGGACGACGTAATTTTTTACCCCTTGATAGCTAGTCTTTCTGTCTGTCAGACCCAACGTTGGTTGCCATGGTTTCCTAAAAGAGAGCTGGCTGTTACATAAAAGGCGCAGCGATGGCCGTCAGAAAAACACAAACAATTTAAAATGAAGAACGGATGGATTTAGACAGCATTTCTATTAAACTAAGACCTCCGCTACGTCCGTCTGTCTGAAAGAACGGATTATCATACGTTTTCCACCAATGGACATAGTGATCCATGAGGCAGATTTAAGTCCCCGCAGACAGGTGCGACACGATTCTGGTAGAACAATGTCCAGAAAATTTCATAAAAATTGTTCTACAAGAGTTGCGTCGCACTGTTTCGACGCGCCTCTCTGCTGAAGCCGTTAACCAGTCTGTTAAAATACCGATACAAGCATAAACTCCTTACCTTGACCATAGCGATGTTGTCTTGACCGATCTCCATCTTACCCTTTCTAATAGCGTTGGCAGTTGCTAGACAAGGACCACAGAATTCAGAGTACACCTCCATACCTACAGAAAGTCATTTGAGTTCTTAAAAAAATAAAGTGTGGGTTCGAAACGAGGATCCTTACGCGATACTCGCACGCGCACACACACACGTATATGTATAATACTAGCTTTTGCATGCGGCTTCGCCCGCGTTAAATTCGGGGTAACACGGTTCCCCTTCCCTGATTTAGAACACAGAAGAGAACTTGGAACAGAATGTTATTATATTACGCTACTGTAGACGATATTATATGGCTTTCCATTTGGGGATAGAATGTAAAGATTCTGGGCATTGGACACATGCGAACATGCTACATACAATTGTCCATGGGAAAAGCAAGTTCATCCCAGCCACCTAAAAAAGAAAAAAAAAGTAGCCTATGTCACTCTCCATCCCTTCAACTGTTTCCACTCAAAAATCACGTCAATTTGTCGCTCCGTTTTGCCGTCAAAGACGGACAAACAGACACACACACTTTCCCATTTACAATATTAGTATGGATTAAGAGACAGAGATAGAGTCGTATAAAGGGAGTGTAAATGTTTATCCTTACATGAAGATTTCTATGTGACGACTCCTACCGGAAGCCCCGTTAAGGAACTACATCCCAATAACAGAAATCTTGTAAAAAAACGAGGTCTGCTTATATCACACTCTGGTTATATCATATACGCCTTGCACATGTATGATGTTAGCAGTCGGATGGGAATGCGGTTCTGAAATGGGCGATGATACGCATTCCTAAAATTGCGTGTTGTGTGAAGACAGAATTACCCTCACATTACATGGTAAGGAAGAGAAATCATTTACCATCGTAGCTAAACATACCATTATGGAGAAATAATGAACAGGTTGCAATGTTTAATGTTGTTGTTGCAATGTGTTGTGGTTGAATGTGTTGCAGGTTGTATTGTGAGTGAACTTCCGTTCAGACCGGTGTTGTGTCTGGTAAGCAACTGCTCGACGATTAATGTTGGGATGTTGTATATACGGCAACTGCCCAGTAAACTTTGCTTGCGCGATGCAGGATTTTGCTACCTGCTTGATCACCACTCACACTTATCAAATAGAAAACCCAGCCAATGCAAGAAGTAAGAGCAGGTATTAATTTACTCACAAATCAGCTTATCCGCATGAGTTTCAAGGTAATTTTCAAAGTCTTCGTCAGTGTCTATAGTCTCTTGGATTGCAATTGCCGGTTTACGCGCCATTTTTTAGTTCTTCAATGCGTTCAAACAATGTTTTATGAATTCCTCACAAAGTATTTAAGTACTGAAAATTCTAAGAAACTTTCTGACAGAACTCTTTGAAACTGACATACGTAATCACTTTTTCTTCTTTTTTTAAATCAAGTTTTGTAATTTTACCTTGCGTATACAATGAGGTCGACTCACCTTTACAAAGATTCAACTGAACAGAATATTATGCATGTAGTTCTAATAATAGTTATTTGTTATACAAGAGTGCAAAGTTGCTTTTTAACCGCGTGCTCAATTTTGATGACCGAGCAAGCGAAGGATTCTAAAATTGAATCACGAGTGCAGCGAGTGATTCAAAAATTAGAATCCTGAGCGTTAGCGAGGGAATCAAAAGAGCACGAGGTGAAAAATCTTTGCACTCCAGTGCAACACGTAACTTTTCATCCCACCTCAGCGAGGAACTGACTAAATATGCAAAAAAAAGCATTTCAATCACAAGATACTTTTATTTCAGTTTAGGTATTAACATTTATTATGTACTACATTATGATAGGTAAGTATTACAGAATAATCTTTAAATTATTTCAAATGATACTTAGGTATAATTAAGAAAAATTGAAAGTAACGTTTCTACAGTTACTTAAGTCGAGTGTAATATTTTTGTTAGGTACTGTAATGTTGGTGACGTGAAAAGTAAAATGGCGCGCGCAAAGCAAATTAAAAAAAAAGTATATCAAGAAGGTTCCGAGTCTAAGTTTTACAAATTAGAAAAAGGTTGAATGATAAATTCGGCACCATGGAGATACAAGTAAATAGATTTAATGATGTTTTGAATTCACAAACTTAGTGCACACGATGTTCTAAATTCAATTTACTTTATCCTCTAGTGGATAAAAACGGCTTTTGCACTCAGGTATCGAAGGGCAAAAATACTCTTTCCGAGATGGGGGGATGAAAAAGTCTTTTTTGTTAAATAAACTGTATTACTTCCTTTTGCCGGCGATCATGGTTGAGACAATCTAGGACGTCAGTACAATGTTCGGTGACCTCAGTAGAGCTTCCGAAAGAGTGGGTCTCAAAATGAACATGGACAAAACGAAGGTAATGTCTAATGCCATATCACACCCACTATGATGAAGATCGAAAACTCTACACTCAAAATAGTGGACGATTATGATTACCTAGGACCAACTGGTAGGGCTAGGTCCAATTTCGAGAAAGAGGTCAATCGTCGAATCCGACTCGGCTGGGCAGTGCTCGGGAAGCAATCGCAATATTTAGTCGTTTCAGATACATCAGTGTCTCAAGACGAAAGTCCAATGCGTGTTGCCAGTGAAGACCTATGGCACTGAAACGTGGTCGCTCACAATGAGCCTCATAAGAAGGCTGAAAGTCACGCAAAGGGCAATGGAGAGAGCTATGCTCGGAGTTTCCCTACGCGGTCGAATTAGAAATGAAGAGATCCATAGGAGAACCAAGGTAACCGACATAACCCGAAGCCAGACTCTCAATTTACAGGGAATCAAATAAATAAAACGTAATTTTAATAAAATAGAAATTATAATTAATAATAACTTAACGTTTACTTAAAACATATCATCAACATTGTATAAATAATATTAACAATATTTGGGTTCAAGCAACGATCAGTCTTATATAGATATATTATTAACTATTTGACTTAATGAGTTTTATATAAACAAAGTAAAGACAACTTTTGAGTTGCTTCAACCTTGTATAAAATATAGGTCATATCGATTATTGATCAACCCATAACCGTTATGTGGGGGGTAGTTTAAGGCAAAAATATAGCCCAATTGAAGTCGATACCATATTATCAGTATTTGAAAAGTAATAAAAAATATGTATAAGTTGCAGTCATTTGGTTAAATTAGTCAGCTAATTGGACGTCTAGGTTGTTCATTAAACCCCGCCGTCCAATTGGATGCCTAGGCCGAAATTTAATTGAACTAGAATCATTCAACGTTTAACAACTTGGCGTATTGAAAGTCAGCCCTCTGAAGATGACTGACCAAGACGCAGGCACGTGATTCTTTAGTTCAGTTTTTTCCACTGCGGCTCTAGTATTCACCAAAATAAATAAAGCGTCAATAGCGCAACCCATGAATATTATTTTTCGTTCTTATCTGCAATTTTGAGGTATTCCTCGAAGCGCCTAGGCATCCAATTGGACGGCGGGGTTTAATGAACAACCTAGACGTCCAATTAGCTGACTAATTTAACCAAATGACTGCAACTTATACATATTTTTTATTACTTTTCAAATACTGATAATATGGTATCGACTTCAATTGGGCTATATTTTTGCCTTAAAGTACCCCCCACATAACGGTTATGAGATATAAGATGGTTCTCCTTTTTCATTATTATGGATACAAAATTTATGCCTTAAGATGATTCTGACTTATAAAATTATGCGTTGTGAATGTATGACAAATGAGTGTATGCCTAACGATTTTCTGCGAAATGTAGTTTATGCTATCCGCTGTTATGCAAAATAATATTATGACGAAAAAAATTCTGCCATAAAGGGTGGACCCGTTAAATATTAGTAAAGTTTTCTAAAAAAATTAATTTTAAAATCTAAAAAAAAAACCACTATGAATGTTTTTTTTTCGCTAACTTTACTTTCAAGTGCATTGGATTCCTAGGAAACCAGTGGACTAGCACTTAAGTTATGTTAAAAATTATCTAATGACAATAATTTATTGCGACATATTTTTTTTAATTCATACTGTGACCCAAGCCAAGCGTGACTATTATGGCAAACACCCCCAAATTGGGGGAGGCCTATGTCCAACAGTGGACGTCATTCGGTTGAAATGACTGCCTGACTGAATGATTTAATTACCCCCATTTTTTTCTATCATAAAATTTACCATTTCGTAGCATTCCCCGTAAACGAACCTTATTAATCAAATCCATTTTTTAGTTCTTCAATGCGTCAAACAATGTTTTATGAATTCCTCACAAAGTATTTAAGTACTGAAAATTCTAAGAAACTTTCTGACAGAACTCTTTGAAACTGACATACGTAATCACTTTTTCTTCTTTTTTTAAATCAAGTTTTGTAAGTTTACCTTGCGTATACAATGAGGTCGACTCACCTTTACAAAGATTCAACTGAACAGAATATTCTGCATGTAATTCTAATAAAAATCTTTTTTGTTAAATAAACTGTATTACTTCCTTTTGCCGGCGATCATGGTTGAGACAATCGAGGACGTCAGTACAATGTTCGGTGACCTCAGTAGAGCTTCCGAAAGAGTGGGTCACAAAATGAACATGGACAAAACGAAGGTAATATCTAATGACCAGGTCACACCTACCATCATGAAGATAGAAAACTCTACACTCGAAGTAGACAATTATGATTACTTAGGGCCAACTGCTAGGGCTAGGTCCAATTTCCAGAAAGAGGTCAATCGTCAAATCCGACTCGGCTGGGCAGTGCTCGGGAAGCAATCGCAATATTTAGTCGTCCCAGATACATGAGTGTCTCAAGACGAAAGTCCAATGCGTGTTGCCAGTGAAGACCTATGGCACTGAAACGTGGTCGCTCACAATGAGCCTCATAAGAAGGCTGAAAGTCTCCTAAAGGGCAATGGAGAGAGCAATGCTTGGAGTTTCCCTACGCGGTCGAATTCGAAATAAAAAGATCTTTAAGGAGAATTAAGAATCAGAAAAAAAAGATGCATAGAAGAACCAAGGTAACCGACATAACCCGAAGCCAGACTCTCAATTTACAGGGAATCAAATAAATAAAACGTAAGTTTAATAAAATAGAAATTATAATTAATAATAACTTAACATTTACTTAAAACATATCATCAACATTGTATAAATAATATCAACAATATTTGGGTCCAAGAACGATCAGTCTTATATATTAAATATAAATGACTTATATGAGTATTTATATAAACAAAGTAAAGACAACTTTTGAGTTGCTTCAACTGTGTGCAAAAAATAGGTCATCTCGATTATTGAACAACCCATAATCGTTATTTGGGCGGTAGTTTAAGACAAAAACATAGCCCAATTGAAGTCGATACCATATTATCAGTATTTTAAATTACAGTTTTTATAAAATACCTAATTAATAAAAAATATATATGTATCGCAGCCACCCGGTTAAATTATCCAGCTAATTGGACGTCTAGGCTGTTCATTAAACGGCATCCAATTGGATGCCTAAGCCGACAGTTAATTGTTCTAGTTCCTTTATTCAACGTTTATCAACTTGGCGCATTGAAAGTCAGCCCTTTGAAGATAACTGGCCAGGACTCAGCCACGTGATTGAAATTTAGTTCAGTTTTTTCCACTGCGGTGCTAGTAGTCACCAAAATAAATAAAGCGTCAAAGGCGTAAACCGAGAATCTGATTTTTCGTTCTTGTCTGCAATTTTAAGTGGAATTAAAGCGTCTTTGTCTTCTGCAAGTCGGCTGTTCAATTTCAAAACCTAGTATCTGACATTTTTTTTAAACGCGTGTTTTTGCATTTTTCGACCTTATAGACCACCCTCCACATACTAGGCTAGCAAAATCTCCCAGAAATTAGTCAAATACCAAGTTACACAAAGTCGGAAATCCATTATCTAGAGCAAAAGTTAGTTCTACAGAAATCGTTTATCGGCTCTCCTGTAAAATTTAGTTTTATGCAGATATTGGGTTTTGATATTACACAGCCGAAGTTTTCACGAAATATTTGAGTCTAAACTAACTGAATATGAACAACAACATCGTGGTTGGTTTACTTATTCATTCAAATCCAATTTAAATAAATGACTACACGACATTCAGCCATCTGGTTAAACGTTAAGCGCTATGACTTGACTAGTTGTCTTTCAGCTATTTAATAAACAGCCTATGCTAAAATTAGCTGGCTTATTTAACCAGATAGCTGCGACATATATACCACGTTGAAAATATCACAAAAGTTCACCACATTTTCGCCTTCACCGTATCAAAATAGAGTTTGGAATGAAGTTTGTCCCATAAATTCTAAGTTGGCTGAATAGATCAAATTTTTGATCGATAGGGCATCAGCCTCCATTGTGACTGAATCATTTCCTTGTTATTTTCAATCATCGCCAGCTTTGTTTCATCTGAAAATAAAATTGACATTTTTTAAGACACTTCATCATTATTATTTCAGCCGAAAGATGTCCACTGCTGATATAAGACTCCCCCAAACGGGGTTGTTTGCCATAATCACCACGCTTGGCAGGCGGGTTGGCGATCCCAGTATGGTGGTAAAATGCATAGAGAACGCTGCTGCCCATTCTCTAGTAAGTCCCTTAGTCGCCTTCTACGACACCCACGGGAAGAAATGGGATGGTGCTATTCTTTACGTCTGCCTCCACACCGAACATAAGACACTTGACGCGTAAATAATACGTAATGCAAAATATACCCGATAGTTGTTTAATAAAGTTGATTTTGCACAGTCAGAGTCAATAATATCGGGACGAACAGACTATCCAGAATGACCTAAATAACTATGAAAATTAAATATTAATTCAATGACACAAGGAATATTTCACAATGAAGACAGTACACGACGACTGACATTCTGACAAGAACTTTAGCCAATTGAGATAAAGATAAATTTTCTTAGTTTTAGAGATAATTTTGAACAGTTTGTTCGTCCCAATATTTTGGATGCTGATTGTACACCTACTATAAAGGAAATGCGAATATTGACACTATTACGCCGAGTGGAGTGCTGCAATACAACGTAGTGATACAATGATCCTTAGGCGCCTCAATAAAATTCCAGGGGCCGGGGGTAAGCATAACCAGCCTATGATTTTCCCACTGCTGGGACACAGGGCTCCACTCTGTGCGACGGAGTGGGCCGTAATCCACCACGCGGGCCCAGTACGGGTTGGTAGACGTCACATGTCGAAATTTTTAAGGTTCTAGAATTTGCTGCTTTCGTCACCATGTTTTTCTGTACCGTTTTGAGGGGAGTGGTGATAAAATAATTTAATTATTATTGTTTTTATTTTTTTTAATTCTGATTCTGGCCACCATCGCTTTTCTAAAAAAATATCTTTTAAAATCGCTAACTTTACTTTCAAGTGCATTGGATTCCTAGACCTCACACTAGGATTCTCTGCGACATACCCCTCATGCTCGGCGTGTAGTCATTTAAGTGCTACTATAAAATATACATTGCGAGATTTATTAAAGAGGAAACCAGTGGGTTATGTTAAGAATTATCTAATGACAATAATTTATTGCGACATATTTTTTTTTAATTCATACTGTGACCCAAGCCAAGCGTAACTATTATGGCAAACACCCCCAAATTCGGGGAAGCCTATGTCCAACAGTGGACGTCATTCGGTTGAAATGACTGCCTGACTGAATGATTTATTTACCCCCAATTTTTTTCTATCATAAAATTTACCATTTTGTAGCGTTCCCCGTAAACGAACCTTATTAATCAAATCCGATAGCGCACCAAACGGTTGTGAATACAGCTGCTGGTTGGACGAAAAATTTGCTATCGACACGAGAAGAGAAACATGACGGGGTCTCACCCTCTGCCAGGGTTGCAAGATTTGTTCGAAAGAGACCATGATCCTGGCACATGGGCAACTGAAGGAACACGGGTGGGTTTTAATCAGCAAAAGTTTGACACGCCCTTCCGCTCCACCCAAAGCGGGAGACGTCATTAGATGATTTCCCAACCACAAAAAACAATAGTAGTCTCACCTTTATCGAGTATGTAGTGCGCAAGCGCAGCACTGAACACAGTGGCGGGCACGGCCATATTGACGTACGGGAAGCACGCGCCGCCGTCTGACGTCACGTTGATGGCTATGATGCCCAGCACTTCCACACGGTTCTTTGGGCTGAAAGGCAAGGGTTTGGGTTGTTTAAAGAAATTCTATTATAAATTACGCGTCACGTTGTTTGTCCGGGATGGACTCCTAAACTACTTAACCGATTTTAATAAAATTTGCACACCGTGTGCAGTTTGATCCAACTTGAAAGATACATCTCAATTTATAGTCGCAATATTATTTTATTGCTAATTATTTGTTTATTATTTCACAGTCACAATTATATGTTAGCTCCAAACGATTTGAGCAATTTGACGCGGACGAAGTCGCGGATAGTAGCTAGTACTACTATAAAACTGTCCCGTTGGTCTAATGGCAGCAAGCGGTACTGCTGAACATGAGGTCCTTGGTTCGATTCCCAGATTGGGTAAAGTGTCATCATAGATGGCAACACTGTATTCACATGGCTCGATGTTATAGCAGTTATATTATATTGTACCTGGTAACCCTGAATATTGGTCCCCCACTGAAGCCCGACTGTAAGCAGCAAGACGTCTGTATCATAGAGGGCGACACTGTGTTAACGTGGCCCGAAGTTATTGTACATATACTATAACGTACCTAGTAACCCTAAATATTGGTCCCCCACTGACGCCAGATTGTACGCAGCAAGATGTCTGTATCATAGAATAGAATAGAATAGAATTTTTATTTTGCAAATATGGGTAATATACAATAGTTGTTATATTATGACACATCAAAGCTCAGCCATATTTTACCATGCGGCATGCAAACATTTACATTATTTATTATAATTTGTCCTTACATTTTGAAAATAAAAAACAGATCAATTGAGGACTATCATTATCATTACAATTATCATTCAATAGAAAAAGTTATAAATTATAATTAGCAATACAATTATTATCATTTTCAATACAATTAATAATATTATAAATACAATTATTGTCATTATCAGTACAATTAATATCATTTTAAATACAATTATTATCATTTTAAATACAATTATTATCATTATCAATGCAATTATTATCATTATCAGTACAATTATTATCATTCTCCTTAAGATTATCATTCCGTAGATCAATTATTACGCAAATATATCGTTTTCTCTGTTAGAAACTCAGTTACACTGTAGTAAGCTTTATCTACCAAAAAATTACGTAGTCTACTCTTAAATAGTAGTGTATTTAAATCTTTCCAACCACTCGGTAATTTATTGTAAATAATTGGGGCCATGCAATAAACACTGTTGCGCATCAGAGTGGTTTGACAGGAGACTTGACATAGTTTACTATTGTCACGCCTATTTCTTGGGAATACATCAGCTAGGCGTTGAAAATGACGTGGATTTTGTTTTACAAACAGGGCCACTTCGAAAATATAAATACACGGAAGTGTCAGGATATTATATTGTTTAAAATACGGTTTGCAACTGTCTGTAGTTTTATGTTTAAACAATGATCGGAGACATCTTTTTTGGGCCTTAAATGCAATATCTTTATCAGTTGAGTTCCCCCAGAAAATGATGCCGTAGCGTACGTGAGATTCAACTATGCCGTAGTAAGCCGTAAGAGGTGTTTTAGTATCTACTATGGAGGATAATCTATATAAGACATACGCAGAAGAACTCAGTTTTTTACACAAAATACCTATATGCGCTTTCCAATTTAAGTTGTAATCAATTTCCAGTCCTAAAAATTTGGTTTCTCCTACTTCATTAATACTGTCACTTTTATAATGTATGTCAAGATTAGTTACGCCAGGAGTACGCTGTCTAAATTGCATTATCTTGGTCTTACTTAAATTTATATTTAAATTATTTTTGTCCAGCCATTTAATTAGTGAGTCAAGAGAATTATTAATGTCACTTTCATATGTAATTGTGTTCCTACAAGGGATCGTTATCGTGCTGTCGTCTGCAAACATAGTTAAAGGTTGTTCAAGGGACATGGGCATGTCATTGACATATAAAATAAACAAAAGCGGCCCAACAACAGTTCCTTGTGGAACACCATATGAGATTTTACGTTCTCGTGATCTTGTTATCTCCTCATGTTTATCAACTACATTAATACGGCTAACTTCGGTTATTTGTGTTCTATTTTCTAAATAAGATTTTATAAGCTCGAGCACGTTACCTCTAATGCCGTACGTTTCTAATTTATAAAGTAATGTCTTATAATGGACGTAATCAAACGCCTGCGTCATATCGCATAATATTGCACATATAGGGGATCGTTTATCCATATTTTTAATAATGGTGTACAGAAAGTCATAAATTGCCATATTAATGGTTCTGTGTTGTCTGAATCCTTTCTGTTCGTCACAAAGAATATTATTTTTTTCCACGAAATTATATAATTCTTTGGAGATGTATTTTTCAAATATCTTCGAAACAACCGGTATGAGTGAAATTGGTCTATAATTTTTCATTAACTCCTTATTTTCTTTCTTAAATAAAGGTTTAATTATAGAAGTTTTCAAAGCGTCTGGATATATGCCCGCACAAATACTGAGGTTGAGTATGTGACTTAGATGCCCACATATTTCGGTTGACACTGCCTTCAATACCTTAGTGGCGATTCCATCAAAACCTACACTGCCAGTATTTTTTAGGGACATTATTATTTTATACAAATCCTGTGGTATGCTAGGTGCCATAAACATTGAATTTTGTTTCATGGATGCCATGCATGTTTTCGGCTTACATTCTGCGTCAATTTTTGGATGAATTTTGTCAACGAAAAAATCATTAAAAGCACCAGCGATATCCAGAGGTTTGTATAGAATTTTATTACCAACTTTAAGTTTATTAATTCTTTGTTTAGGGATATTGTACTTTGTTTGATTAATCACTTGCCATGTAGTCTTAGATTTATTTTCTGATTGCTGTATTTTGTAATTATTTTGAGCCTTTTGCGTTAAATTAATAATTTTATTATATAGTCTAGAATAAGTAGTGAATTTCTTTTTGTTTTCGTGATTAGGCTTCAACCTGGATTGCCACAATAGTTCCCTTTTTTTTCTACTGCTTAATTTAATGCCACGTGATAACCATTTTGGTTTATTTATTATATTGATTTTTATTTCTTTAAACGGAAAGCATAAATCGTAAAATAATTTAAATGTGTTAATAAATTCGTTGTAAGCTACGTTGGGATCATCAGTAAGATAGATCTCCGAAAATTTGAGACTATTTATACAATTTTTAAATTTTACCATATTCTCTTGACTGTAATCCCTTCTAGTAATATACCAGGATTTGATACTGCATACATTGGGAACTGGGCATTGAAGCAGCTGTGCTGTATGGTCTGATAATGCAAACTCTAATACATCCGTTTTACAAGTCTTCTTAAAATTATGGGCAAAATTATCGATGCATGTCTTGCTGGCCATTCGAGTGGGTTGTTTAAGAGCAAGTTTTAAGTTGAAACTTAATAGCAGACACTCCAGTGTATTTGAATTATTATTCTGTTTTAAAATATCTATATTAAAATCGCCCGCAATTACAACATTCTTGGAACGCCTGTCAGATATATCTTTGAGTAAATTTTCCAGTTTAGTAAAACAATCATTTAAATTTCTAGCATTTGGTACTCTATAGATACATATGACTATTAATTTATAATTCATAAGCTCAACAGCGCAGCACTCGAAAACCCCCGGTGATGACATTTTTGATATTTGAGGTATTTCCCTGCATTGGTGACAATTATTTACAATAATACATGCTCCTCCTCTCTTCTTATCCTGTCTACTGTAACATGCAGCCAAACTGTAATTTGGTAAACACAGTTGTTTTTCGTCACCTCTCATGATGAAATGTTCGGTAATACATATTATATCCACATTTATATTTATATCCGATAGTTCATTTAAACACACTGTAAGAGCATTTGATTTATTTATTAAACCTGCAATATTTTGATGTAAAATGTTAATATAATTATTGGAGAAAAAACTGTTCGTTTAGTTCATATTTTGCGTCGTGCGTATTGTTTTCTAAGATTTCCAATTGAAGGTTGAATAGGTCCTCAAAAATAATTCCCATGGTGTAGTCTTTTAAGGCCCCTGACCTTGTGTAGGTGGAATGGTGGAAGCTTAAATTCAAATTAGAGTCTAAAACATATGAGTATTCATGCGTAATATTGTCCATATAAAGCATGTTGTTGAACATTTCCAGTCTTGAGTTATATAAAATATTGTAGTTATTATTACATTTGTAGGTTGGCAAAGTAATAATAATGTTGGTGTTTTTTATGCCCTGTAATGCGTTTCTCATACATGTAATTATATCAAAGTAACATTTTGTAGTTTTGAAATCTTCCTCGCCTATCATTATTACACAGAAATCGTTCTTTGTGTAATTTCTGAGTTTTGCCTGTATTTCTCGTAGAAGGTGCATAATACCAACATTTGGTGTTAAGTAGTGACATATTTGATAATTGTCTAAAAAATAATCTTCTGCCAAAGTTAAAATATTCTTGTTTGTTGTATTAGTACTTAATATACATAGGTTATTTTTCAACTTATTTTTGTTTACTAATTTATTTTGCGTTATCACTTGCTCATTCGTAGGCTGTGGCGCCATCTGTGGACTGGAATGTGCAATTATGGTTTTTTGTTCATCATAGATTTTGATTACTTTTTCTTTGGCTGGTGATTCAGAATCAGTTTGTGTTTGTTTACTTATACGTCCTACTTGTTTAGGGTATTTAATCGCCTTTTTTTTAGGTGTGATGGTAGGAGATTGAATTGGACTGGTAACTATTTGTTTGTACAGTGAATTTTTTCGAATCAGAATTTCATTTTCTTTCTTTAGGTTTTCAATGTCAAGGCTTAATGAGTCAATTTCCCCATTTGCGCTACTGAGTTTAATGGTGAGGTCATCGATAGTTTTCTTTAACTGAGTGATTAAGTCGATGTCATCATCATCTGATATGTCTGGCATACTACATACAGTGCCATCTAGTGTGCGATTGACGAGGCTGTCATCAATGTTGATGTCGGAGTTTGAGTGCGCTCGTGCGCGTCTGACGGTTACGTTATTGATTTCGTCCATAGTGTGTATGTCGTACTTATCTTTTTCACTAGATGTCTATTACACCGTATCAATTGTTTTGACAGTCGATGACACCTTTGATGAATCAGTTACCGAGACAACGAAGTCAAAATATTGCAAAAATAACGATTTTTATTTTCACTTCAGTGAGCTTTTATTAGTAGGTACAGTTATTTTACCTATAGTTTTTGGTGTTATTTCTTCGTGAAGTCGATTTAAACACGTTTCATACGCCCGTGTCACTGCTTTTTTCGAGTTTTATACACTGCACATACTGTATTTATATTATCACTTTATACTTAAGTTTTGCGGAACTAACGCTACTTAGCGTCAATAGTCACTTTCTGCACGCAGTTATACTGGTTATTCACTAATTAATGCACAATTACTATTTATTTACATTTTTCAAATACGGAAGAAAAAAAATACGCTTGACAACTTAAAAGTACCCTCTCTATGCTCGTCATAGAGGGCGACACTGTGTTGACGTGGCCCGAAGTTATTGTACATATACTATATCGTACCTAGTAACCCTAAATATTGGTCCCCACTGACGCCAGATTGTACGCAGCAAAACGTCTGTATCATAGAGGGCGACACTGTGTTGACGTGGCCCGAAGTTATTGTACATATACTATATCGTACCTAGTAACCCTAAATATTGGTCCCCCACTGACGCCAGATTGTACGCAGCAAGACGTCTGTATCATAGAGAGCAACACTGTGTTGGCGTGGCCCGAAGTTATTGTACAAATACTATATCGTACCTAGTAACCCTAAATATTGGTCCCCACTGATGCCAGATTGTACGCAGCAAGACGTCTGTATCATAGAGGGCGAAACTGTGTTGACGGGGCCCGAAGTTATTTTACAAATACTAAATCGTACCTAGTAACCCTAAATATTGGTCCCCACTGATGCCAGATTGTACGCAGCAAGACGTCTGTATCATAGAGGGCGACACTGTGTTGACGTGGCCCGAAGTTATTGTACATGTACTATAACGTACCTAGTAACCCTAAATATTGGTCCCCCACTGACGCTAGATTGTACGCAGCAAGACGTCTGTATCATAGAGGGCGACACTGTGTTGACGTGGCCCGAAGTTATTGTACATATACTATAACGTACCTAGTAACCCTAAATATTGGTCCCCCACTGACGCCAGATTGTACGCAGCAAGACGTCTGTATCATAGAGGGCGACACTGTGTTGACGTGGCCCGAAGTTATTGTACATATACTATATCGTACCTAGTAACCCTAAATATTGGTCCCCACTGACGCCAGATTGTACGCAGCAAAACGTCTGTATCATAGAGGGCGACACTGTGTTGATGTGGCCCGAAGTTATTGTACATATACTATATCGTACCTAGTAACCCTAAATATTGGTCCCCCACTGACGCCAGATTGTACGCAGCAAGACGTCTGTATCATAGAGAGCAACACTGTGTTGGCGTGGCCCGAAGTTATTGTACAAATACTATATCGTACCTAGTAACCCTAAATATTGGTCCCCACTGATGCCAGATTGTACGCAGCAAGACGTCTGTATCATAGAGGGCGACACTGTGTTGACGTGGCCCGAAGTTATTGTACATATACTATAACGTACCTAGTAACCCTAAATATTGGTCCCCCACTGACGCCAGATTGTAAGCAGCAAGACGTCTGTATCATAGAGGGCGACACTGTGTTGACGTGGCCCGAAGTTATTGTACATATACTATAACGTACCTAGTAACCCTAAATATTGGTCCCCCACTGACGCCAGATTGTACGTAGCAAGACGTCTGTATCATAGAGGGCGACACTGTGTTGACGTGGCCCGAAGTTATTGTACATATATTAAATCGTACCTGGTAACCCTAAATATTGGTCCCCCACTGACGCCAGATTGTACGCAGCAAGACGTCTGTATCATAGAGGGCGACACTGTGTTGACGTGGCCCGATGTTATTGTAGACTAGCTTCTGCCCGCGACTACGTCCGCGTCAAATTTTACTCCCCTGACCCTTCCTGTCGCATCGAATTGCCTGCCAGTTTTCGTCCATTTTTCGTTGCTGCTCCGCTCATTTTGATCATAGCGTGATGTTATATAACCTATAGCCTTCCTCAATAAATAGGTTACCCAACACAAAAAAAAAATTCAATTCTGACCAGTAGTTCCTGCGTTTACCGCGTTCAAACGAACAAACTCTTCAGCTTGATAATATTAGTATAGATATATTATATCGTACCTGGTAACCCTAAATATTGGTCCCCCACTGAAGCCAGACTGTACGCAGCAAGACGTCTGTATCATAGAGGGCGACACTGTGTTGACGTGGCCCGATGTTATCGTTGGTATTAAGTTAGTTAAGTCATACTCGTTGTAGTAAGGGAAGCCGGCTGCAAGTACTGATTCACCTGGAACAGAATATTGTACAATGGTGTAGCTTTTGTTTAAAAACTGAGTCTGCAATTTCGTCTACTATCGTTGCCACGGTAGAAAATTTATTTAAAAACATAGGCCATACGCGATCAAATCTAAACGATGTAAAACCAGTAGTAAGTAATAAAACTGTAATGTCACTTTTATCTCATTGTTACAAACTATTAAGGACATCATAAAAGACCGGTTATATTCTGGAAATTACATCTAGATATTTAAAACGAATGTCTACAATTAACGAATCCGCAGCTATTTATGATTGAAAATAAGTACAAGAAAATCATTGAAAATATATCGACTTTGTATCGAAAATATTTTTTAAATAATACAACAGAGACATATAGTAGCAAATAAAATTATCATTCCAAAGTGTTTGTTATTTACTACCCATATTTAAAATTCCATTGCTATTTTTATTTTCTCTGGCTATACTTTAATTTTTGGGTGAAATGCTCGACACCATGCAATGATGTCATTTTAATTCATGCTGTGAGTTTGATAAAACCCTTGAAAGGAATAGACAACCAAGACAAGATGAGCGAATGTTTCAGTAAAATAAACAAATGTATGTGTAGTCGTGTTGATAGGTTCTTTTACGCAAAATCTATACTAATATTATAAAGCTGAAGAGTTTGTTTGTCTGATTGAACGCGGTAATCTCAGGAACAACTAGTCCGAATGGAAAAATTCTTTTTGCGTTGGGTTTTATTTATCGAGAAAGGCTATAGGCTATATAACATCACGCTACAACTAAGAGGAGCGGAGCAGTAATGAAATATGTTGCAAAAATTGGGAAAATCGCATGGGTAGGCGATTCGACGCGACGGGAAGGGTCGGGGGAACAAGAAATTTAACGCGGACGAAAGTCGCGGGCAGAAGCTAGTTTTATAATAAAGACTCAAGTTATTTTGACATAAATTGACAGAGTTGCCACTTGCTAAAAAACATACCTTTTTCAGCCGGTATATTAGACATCACTGCAGATTTCATATGGCTCATTCTCCCGGGGTTAGTGAACAGTAGAGCCAAGTCATATGCCTTCTTGTCTGGCGTCTTGTATCGCACTATTGCTGTCTCGTTCACTCCTCGGCAGTAAACCGATAGCTTGTGTGATTGGTACTGGAAAAAAGAGTAAATAGGTATTATTACTAATCACATCTTTCAATGGATTGTTGTATTCTTAAGCAGAACACATTCGATCAAATCAAAAATAACGCCAGCTCTTCACGACATAGACAGTACCCTTCACGACGTAGTGATTGAAGCTGGAAAGGGGAAATGGTGCAAACTCCAGCAACTTCCCAGTAGGGCAGGTGTTTTTTTTTTTAAGTTAGAAGAACTTTATTTTATACATGACGTTATAGACTTCTTATTTAATCTGTAGTTTATGTACGCATGGCCACACATCAAGCTTTACCTTTCCATTATAATCTGACCGCTCATTGTACGAAAATTCTATGCAATGTGGGGTCAGTTAACCCTGGAAATGTATAGCTTGATATGTAGCCGTGTGTACAGCCTGCATACCAAATTTCAATTTTCTAGGACTTCGGAAATTGCCCTGAAGATTTTGATGAGTGAGTGAATCAGTGATGTATTTAACGTATTTTAAGTATTAATAAAATCCTACCTGTAAAAGCTAGATAAATGAATGTGTGTTTTATAAGGCTGCTTACCAGTATCTTATCCTAAAAATTTGAGCTCTTAAGTATTCTACTGATAAATTTGAAAATACTTTGAGCAAAAGTTGGTGTTGCCTCCCTGTTTTCTGTTTGGCTCGTCATGGCTGAGACACGACCGCACCCCCAGATATGAGGCTCTTGTTAAGGGTTGGTAAGTGACTGTATTAAAGCCAAGGTAAGCTGATGTAATAATAATAAAAATAAAGTCTATTATTGCTCCACTACAAGACAACATTGATCACTGTAAGTCCCATTCGCTAACACAACTGTTAAAACTGCCCTTACTAATCAAACGCTGGAAAATTTATTACCGGTATACCTTCAGATTAGCCATACCAACCGTAGTGTTATAGTGTGAAATCGGAAAGAAGAATAGCACCACCCCATTTCTTCCAGTGGGTGTCGCAAAAACCGACTAAGGGACTTACTAGAGAAAGAGTAGTAGCGTTCTCTATTCATTTTACCACCATACTGCGATCGCCAACCCGCCTGTCAAGCGTGGCGATTATGGCAAACCCTTCCAAATTGGGGGAGGCCTATGTCCAGCAGTGGACATAATCGGCTGGAATGATGAGGTTTGAGGTTAAAAAGTGTTGCTCTAAACAAATTATTTCATTTGTTTTCGCCGCAGTCGCTCTCACAAGATCCGTCTCCTTCGACCGTGTAGTTCGTGGGCATAAGATAGGTGCAAAGTAAATAAAAAGGACTTTCTGACATCGAAACCTCTACTATACTCACACTTTTGACGACGTGTGCGCAAGTGACGACATAGCCGCCACCCAGATACACGCCCGCGCCCCACGCGTGCCCACAACGCACTAGTACCGTGCATTCGTCTATCTGGTCTGCAAATGTTACAAGGTATTGTTGGTTTAAGAGCCTCTACCTCTGGCAAAATACCAAAAAAGTTGTTGAAAGATATGGCAAGGGATGAGGAAGAGGTAGTAAGTCCGACTTTATTGTGCCTAAAGTTGATCTTTACATAGTATAAAATAAAGTCTCTTCCCGTGTCTGTGACCCTTAATTCTTTTGAAATACGCAACGGATTATAATGCGGTTTTAATCCATAGACAGCGTGATTCAAGAGGAAGGTTTATATGTATAATACGCGGGTGAAGCCGCTGGCAAACGTTAGTTAAATTTTAGAAAGCTGCTCAGCTTAAGTGGGACTTAAGGACATGGACATGCTTGCCGGATGTCAGCTGACAAACGGGCTCCACCAATTGGGTCCCAAAACGCACGACGCCATTGCGGTAGCCTGAGACAAAGATGGCGGGACGAGCTTGACTCCTACCGAAACGACTGACCAGCACTAGCAAAAGACAGAATTCTGAGGAAAAGGGAGGAGGCTTTTACCCTGCAGTGGGACATGCTAGTTAGATTATATTAATTTTTTTTTTTTAGAATGTGTTTGAAGGTAATGAATCTCCCTACATTTAGCTGATGCCACCGTTTAATATGGCTGTCATTCATGGAGAGTTATTACGGGTCGTCCAGAAGACCGAAAGTCTGACAAGCACTTTTATCTAGAGGTATGGCTTTTACCTATTTACCGGGTTGTGGAGGACAGATAGACAGTTGATCCATGTAAAATACCGGTATTTAGTTGCAGTTCCAGTCTCACCGGATGCAACTAAATACCGGTAGTATTTAGTTGCATCCGGTGAGACTGGAAGCTAACTCCATTATAGTTGGGAACAGGTTTGATGATGGTTATGAAGATTGGCCGAGCACAGACATAGGATATAACTATCCTACTAATATTATAAATGTGAAATTTCGTGAGGATGTATGGATGTTTGTTACTCTTTCACGCAGACAGTACTGAACGGAAGAATTGAAACGGATTTGGATGAAATTTGGCACAAAGATAGTTTATTACCTGGATTAACACTTATGGAACTTTGTATCCCGGCACTACGTTCCCGCGGGATAATTTCTGATCTCGACGCGGGTGCAGACAAAAGCTAGTATATTAAATAAATCCAGCAGTGGTCGCCTTATGGTTTTATTTTTGAGGGTGGGAAATGATCAAATCACGATTCCCGCTCTTTCGTGTCTTTTACTGACTAAAACCCACCCGTGTTCCTTCAGTTGCACTTGTGCCAGGGTCACGGTGTTTCTTTCGAACAATCTCACGACCCTGGCAGTCCCGCGACCCTGGAAGCCCGTCGTCTTATGGTTAAGTGATGATTACGATGATGATGGTGGTTTTTTTTTTGCTGGGAAATCATCAAGTGACCTCTCCCGCTCTTAGGTGGAGCGGAAGGGCGTGTCAGACTTTTACTGACTAAAAACCGCCCGTGTTCCTTCAGTTGCCCATATGCCAGGGTCACGGTACCTCTTTCGAACTGATGTCGCGACCCTGAATGATGGTGGTAATATGGACTTACTGAGTACGTCCTGCAGCGGATGGTTGAGTACGGGCCGCGCGGGCTGCGGCGGCTGCACGCGCAGCTTGGCGGCCAGCACGGCCGTGAGCGGCGCCACCAGCGTCAGGCCCACCCACTCGCCGCGGCACCACGACACCGCGCACACCACGCACCCGATCAGCTCCTTACTAAGAATAAGAATAAGAAATCTTTTATTTCTAAACGCAGGTAGTTACACGGTGTGTGAGATGTTACAATATGTTTAGTTATATGCTCTGTGTTCTGCCAAGAAGCGTACAAACATGAACAATCAAACGTCAAATTTACATAAAACGGTCCTACAAGATGCCCGCCCTTTACCACTTCCTAGAGCAAAAGCTGAGAAGTGGTGCAACAAAAAAATAGGAAATTTAAAAATCTAAAACCCAACGAAAAAGTGAACTTTAAAAAAATAATAAACAAGATAATTTTATAATATTTTAAGAGGTTGATACTATAAGCAATATCATGCAGTCCGAGGCAATAAAGGTCTTTACTGTTACATTAAAAAAACGCATCCGTTTATTTAGGATAAACAATCGGGTAAAAATAACAGCCACCTCTATACCAAAGTAATTCAGAGAAAAGGTTAGGTGCACTTCAGATTCTTCGCGAAGTACTCACGTAGGTCCTTCAGTGAAGACTGGTCCACCTTCAGACCCTAGAGCAGTGGCCGCGTCGGTCAACAATAAGGATGGTCTCTTGCCCACCACACCACATATGGAACCCCGCGTCACTGCATTTAGGAACACCTGCAATATGAATAATTAGGTAAGGTTAAGTTAGGTTCAGGTATCTCTCGTGTGGTGCCCATGTGCTAATTGGTCCCCAGAGTGGTCATGGCGTGCTATGTGTTCTGGCACGTCGTAAATGGGGGCTATCGTATCCCCCAGAGGAAGGTCCGCTGAAAAACAGCCGCGGCGGGTTCGCGGAAGAATCCTTACGCGTGCCTGTGTTCCCGCCACAAGCGGTACTGGAGGACACCGCGTGGTTTAAGTAGGTTGGAGTCCCACATAATTGCGCTATCTCCCCGTGGTAGCGCAGTACGCATGAGCATTTCTCCACGTTAAAAAAAAGGATCAGGTGTTTCCGCTAACAAAAAAATAAATTAAAAAAAAAACAAAAAGCCGACTGCGTCAAAAGTGAACTAGATGGAAACAAGAAAAGGAGGCATACAAGACTACGTCTATCCTTTTTTCACAGTCAAACGATGATGCCCACTTCGAAGCCCGCACTACGTGAATCTCGCCTGCGCTGCGGGGCAAGTACGGCCTCTGTGATAAGCTTGAGTTACGCATTATAACAAGGTTTTTGCTCCCAAACTGTGATAAAAATGTCTGACTCCAGCCTACATTAGTTGGCTGTGCTCGCCCCGCTGATGTGTGTCCTAAGTACTCCGAAATAGATACCTAATTAAATCAACAAGCTAAATTATCTGGACCACTAAGGTTATCCTGATATTCTTGAGCACCATACTTCTTGTCATAACCTTACACGATTTAAAGAATATGTGTATGTGTGTGTTTTGTGTGGTTGTGTTTTACCTTCGATCTAATTGTATCTTTATTTTTCTTGAAGTGAATTGTAGTTCTGAATAATACAATGAGGTAAAGATGCACGTTACATTACCTCACACCCGAAAGGCGTCGAGTGGACTTCGAGAGTAGATCCTCTTCCTGTCGATGGTCGAACAACGTCAAGCAAATAAGACAATGGCCGCAAACTTTCAATACCTGAAATTATAAAGAGTTGTTGGTAATTATTTCTTGTCTTTAAAACTGCTACTCTGGGATTCTTAAAAACCTGTTTAGTTGAATTTGAGCTTAGAGCGGCAGGTGAGGGTCTTGGTGATCCCCGGGCCATAATGTTGCCACTGCTGGGACAAAGAGTTCCCTTGATATCCATTGTGATAGGGAGTGGACGGTTATCCACCACGCGGGCTCGGTGCGGGTTTGTAGACGGAATTTTTCGTCCTAGGACATGCTGGTTTCCTCACGATTTTTTCCTTCACCGCTTTGAGAGCAGTGGTGACGAAATAATGTACTCAAAGTAAAGCGCCCTGGGTTCGGACCTACAACTTACAATTTGTGTCTCACTGCATCCCTGCTAATACCCGGGTCAGGCAATGTAATTGGCTGTTTACGTTGGAAAATTCTACGTTGATACTGGTCGTAGTTGATTTAAGCACGATTTTTGGCGTTGGCTCACCCCTTATTACATAGGACTCACGATAAGATGTAATTTCTCGACCGCTAAAAAATCTAACCTCTTTAAGTTTTTCCGCCTATACAAACTTTTTAATGATCCAAACATATGACAACCTATGACAATATGATAGGTATGACAGTTTTTGAGTGTCGACATTTGGCTGCAATCGACAGTTTGGCTTTGGCTTTTTATCAGTCAAGCCAAAAATGTCAGCCCAAAAAGACACGAAAGACACGAAAGATAAGAAAGACAAGAAACCAGAGGGACCACCATGTGATCCTCGGAATTATGCCAGATATTACGATAGTCCCGATGGGTGCGACTTACCCACAAAGGTAAATTTTACTCCTAACTGTACCTGCACTCCGAAATGAGAAAATCTGCTATGATTTGCCTGCAATCAGTGATATTGAGCCTAGAATTTTGTTCGACAGCAAAAGGTATTTCGCTGTTCGCTACGGACTCGTAAAGCTTGACTGGCTGCACGCAGCAAGCATGCCATGCGATGGATGTAAACCATTTTGTGTAAAACGGTTGCTCGAAAGACACGAAGTACTGGGCATCCACATGATATTGCACGATAATCTGTTTTGCCGTCTTAGCGTTGCATGATTTCTTGTGCAAATTGGTATATGTGCAAATCATTGATTGAGCGTGTTTTGCCCAAATACATTAAATGACACCACACCTAAAGCAGAATGAGATAGAATGATCCTATAGCAAACTATAATTCGTGTTAACATTTTCGTAAAGCAAGCTCTTTGATCTCTACGTTATAATATTATTATGAATGCTAAGATTTTAGGCTGACCCCACATTAGACGTGCGCGATCCTTGGGCGTGTGAGTAGCGCGAGCGCCGCGCGCGCGTCGCGAGCGCGCCGCGTGAGCGTCGTGTTTAGCTGCCCTGAGGCGCGCTCGCGGCGCACACGCGGCGCTCGAGTCGCGTTCTTACCCCTTCGCCCGCTACAATACTCAATACTTTATTGCATTCCACAATGTATATGCTTAGGTGGTAAAACATTTAATTTAGAAACAATTGTGGACCCTGTCGGGCACAGCAAAGGAAAATACCGTAGGTAGAGAGGAGGACCTATTGATTATGTTATAATGTAACTTATTCTAAAATAGTAATTAAAAATAGATGAAATACATGCTTTGGACTTTTCTAAACTAATTTCAGGGATTTATCATTTAAAAATTCGTTGTCGCTATAATAACATTTGCTTAACAGCAGCTTTTTTAATTTATTAGTAAATAGATGGCTTTTTTTCTCTGTCCTTATGAATTCTGGTAACTTGTTGTATATTGCTACTGTTTCGGTCAGTCACATGGTGGGCAGTGTTGTGTTGGCACACGTTAAAAATAGAGTCACCGAGTGAAATTAATATCGAAAGCTTTATCCTAGAAATACAGAATCGTCCTGCGATATGGGACATGACTACAAAGGAGTATAGTGATCGTATTGCAAAAAAAAAGGTGTGGGAAGAAATCAGCACTTTATTTATAAAAGACTAGCTTCTGCCCGCGACTTCTTCTGCGTAAATGTCGTTTATCGCGGACGCAGACAACGTCACGGAATAAAAAGTAGCCTATGTCTTTTCTCAGGCTCTAAACTTTCTGAGTACCAAATTTCATTTAAATCGGTTCAGTAGTTTTAGCAGGAAAGCGAGACAGGCAGACAGACAGAGTTACTTTGCATTTATAATATTAGTGTGGATAGTGTGGATTTTGAAACGAAAATTGTCCAAATTGTGACTGACTTGGCTGAAGGGGGTTAAACGCCAAGGCGAGAGCCGCGTGCGCGCCGCAAGCGCGCCGCGAGTGCGCCGCGAGCGCGCCGCAGTGCAGCTAAACGCGACGCTCACGCGGCGCGCCCGCGACGCGCTCGCGACGCGCGCGCGGCGCACGCCTAATGTGGGGGAGGCCTAACTATGATTGTATCCGGAGATTTTGTCCCAGTTCTGCAAATAGGGGTTAATGCTTAGGAGACAAGCATTAAATGATGTGTTAAGACTTATATTCTAGTAAGTACTTCATCATAGGGGGTGTTTGCAATAATCGCCACGCTTGGCAGGCGGGTTGGCAATCGCAGTATGGTGGTAAAATGCATTGAGAACGCCGCTGTCCATTCTCTAGTAAGTCCCTTAGTCGCCTCTTACGACACCCACGGGAAGAAATTAGTTAGTAGTTATTATATTGTAGTAAGGAGAGAAAGTAAAAGTGCACAGCCTGCGGGTGCGGGGTAGTTGCGTAACTCACTAAGAGTAGCAATGATTTTCATCTTTGACAGTTCAACAACATTCATTGCGTTATTTAATATAAATTGTTCAACAGACAATTTTTTCTAAAATAAGAAGCAATGGTAATCCATATAACAATAACTGGCAATAACTCTTAAAATGATTGAGATTCTGATTAATACTGTACACACGGCTACATATCAAGCTATGTATTTCCAGTATAAACTGGTCTCATATTGTATGGCATTTCCGTAAAATGAAAGGTCAGCGTAAACTGGCAATGTATAGATTGATATGTAACCGTGTGTAAGAAATTAGGGTTAATGATGTTCTATGATTTTCCATCAGCTCAAGGTTGTCACGCGCTATGGCGTTGTCGCCGGTCTCATCGCGGGCACGTACGATGTTCTGATGTACTCTCATGTCGTGGGAATGGGGCCTATAATGAGGCGGTAAGTTTTAGTATACAGTATAATACAAGGTCAAATAAGCTGGCTAAACTTCAGAAACGTGGGGAAAAAGAAGTTTTCCTACTTTCTCTATTTGGAAAGTACCATTTTACTTATTTTTTAGATGAGGCCGAATGCGTACACGTCTACAGGTCAAGCTGTACATTTCCTGTTTTAGCTGACCTCGCTTTGTACAGACTTTTCGTACAGTGAGATGTCAGCTTATACTGGAAATGTATAGCTTGATGTGTGGCCGTGCGTACGTTACATTACTGTTGTACAAATAATGTGGGTTGAAAAATGTATGAAAATCCATTGGTCAACTAATGGGTTTTCATACATTTGAATGCTGTTTTTTTTTATTTAGGACTATTCATTGGCTAACTTAAACAGATATATGGGTAAGTAGTATGAAGCCAAAATGTTTATTTTTTATCTGCCATCTATGAATTGTGTGCCTCTAAATCTATGCTAAATATATGTATTTTAATTTTTTTTTTCATCATTCTCACTAAATATGCGTCTTTATAAATGATTTCCCAGATACGCCCGCCATGTCGTGCCTCTGGCTCTGATGGGAGCGACATTCGCCACGGTCTCCACCTTAACACTGCGCGCTAGGGGTGTTGACGACAAACTGAATTATTTTCTTGGTAAGTTTCTTCCGCCTTACGTCTAAAGCTCTATGTCTAAAGAAAGTCTTTCTTTACTTTCATCATGTTGCTTTTCCAAACTTTTACAATGTCGGTGAAGCATAGCTGTTCGTCCATACGTCTCAGTATTTAATCTCTATATCAAGATTCACACAATTCAAAATCAAAAGTCATTTACTCAAAATAAACTGGTAGTTAGCGCTTTTTGAACGTCATGTTTACACAAGATAGTCCTCCAAAACGCCCGTCCTTCGCCACATCCTAGTGCTTTAGCTGGGAAGAAGAAGTGGCGCAACAAACTCTCCGGCAGCTTCATCCATCGTTTCCTTGGTCATGGTCGTTTGTTGGTAATTCCGATCGATTGACATTGGAATTTTGTCGTTTCGTATTCTTGAGTTCGACGCTAGCGCCAAATTGGGTGTTCATTTTGGAGAAATAAGTGGAATCGAGATCGGGCGTTGTTGTTGTTTTTTTTTGCGTCATATTTACCGCAAATAAACGTATTTTCTTTCTTTTTTCTTCTTTTCTTCTTTCAATGTTGACACTATTGTTTTCAAGAGTACCGAATCACGTGTATGCAAAATTAACATTGGAATTGTCGGCACAGAAATTTAAATTCTGTGGCCGAAACAAACTCAGACGTCACAGTCTCTTTTAAAGTCCAGACATAATCTTGGTCAGATCATGTGAAGACCATGTGGATTGGTGTCTGAAATGGTCTTTCAAGGAAAGAACCACACAGCTTGAGTGGACCTGTCTAATTAGTGCACGCATTTGTCAGTAATCATGCAGCTCCACTCAGAACTTAAGGAGCTCAATGATTCGACGAAAAATACCAAAGAAAGGACATTTGTGTAGGTCGCAAAAAATTACTCAAACTGCCAGACCATGATAAAAATTAAATGAGAAGAAAAGGAAACCAAAAAAAAAACACCCACTTAATCTTCACATTTACAATAATTAAAACAATATAATACTTTAAAAGTAAATATTTATGTCATTGTATGTATAAGTAAAATTCATCAATGCCAATGTGTATATAATATCAGGAAATAGTCGTGGTCTGATCATTTGAGGACCATGTACATGGGGTGTCTGGAATAGTCTTTTGAGGAAAGAACCATACAGATTGAGTGGAGCTGTCCAGTCAATGCACGCTTTTGTCAGTAATCTTGCAGCTCAACTCAGAACATAAGAAACGCTGGGCCCGCGTGGTAGATTACGGCCTACTCCCTCTCACCCAGAGGAGACCTGTGTCCCAGCAGTGGGCACATCATCATCATCATCATTTCAGCCGAAAGACGTCCACTGCTGGACATAGGCCTCCCCCAAGCACCGCCACCTCGACCTGTTCTGTGCCTCTCGCATCCAACGCATTCCTGCGGCCTTCACCAGGTCATCGGTCCATCTTGTGGGAGGCCTTCCAACGCTACGTCTTCCAGTACGCGGTCGCCACTCCAGAACCTTCCGACCCCATCGGCCATCTGTTCTGCGAGCAATGTGCCCTGCCCACTGCCACTTAAGTTTGGCAATTCTTCGGGCTATGTCGGTAACCTTGGTTTTCCTACGGATGTCATCATTTCTGATTCGATCACGTAAGGAAACTCCAAGCATAGCCCTCACACACACACATACACACACACACACACACACACACACACACACACATTATATACTGATTATGTTGAATGCTCGGAATTAAATTCTAAAGCATATTTTTTTTTCTTGTCCAGGTGGTTTCGCTTGCGGACCGCTGTTGGCGCTGTACGTTCGTTCCGGCCACGGAGTCGTCGCTGGTGGAATATTTCTCGGTCTCATAGGAATAATAAAGAAGGAAGCAATTGATTCAAATTACGAGCTCTTGAAGAAGATTCCTGACCACATGAACACGATCACCAGCTGCAGATCAAATTATACATTGATTCCTGACCCTCGCGATGGTAATTATATCTATGTCTATAGTGATAGGATTTAGAGAGTTGACGTTAATGGAAAAAGATCACCTGCATGTACTTGTTACGATGGGGTCTCACAGGGTTTAATTCCTGGCCCATTTTGATTTATTATTTTGTATTCTATGACTATCTGTCTCATAACCCTTTTTTTTTTTTTTTTTTTCAGGATGGGAAATCATCAAATGACTTCTCCCGCTCTGGGCGGAGCGGGAGGGCATGTCAGACTTTTACTGACTAAAACCCACCCGTGTTCCATCAGTTGCCCATGTGCCAGGGTCACGGTATCTCTTTCGAACAATCACGCGACCCCGGCAGGTCTCATAACCCTTACAAATGATAGGTAGTGTCGTTTTTGACACGTCACTTTTATTTATAACTAGGTTTTGCCAGCGGGTTCGCCCGCATGCTTCACGAATTTTACTGCGGTTTTCATTAACGGACAGAGTGATTCAAGAGGATCGTTTATGAATATATCACGCGGACGAAGCTGCTGGAAAAAGCTAGTCATTATTTGTATTATTATTTACTTCTTGTTTATTTTGTAGCAATGATTCACACTTGCGAGGAGGACTTCGAGGATGAGGAAACGAAAAAGAAAAAGAAAGCAGCCAAACGGAAGAAGGAGCTGCTAGAGAGGGCGCAGTCGGGTGTATGCAAATAAATAATTACATACAGGCTGTCTGGTAATCAATGATAGCCTTTAAATGGGTTAAAGAGCAGGAATAAGCAAAAAAAATATGTGTGCAATTCACACGTGGTAGAAGTGAAACCTTAAAAAATTTTGGCTTCAAGATAATGAGACGAATGTTAAAAAGTCAAATGTCTATTTGTCCAAAAAGCCTGCTCGAAAAACGTCAAACAGAAAAGTAAACTTTCTCAAGGGCATCCTTACTTAAAGATTTCCATTACCCTAAGTGTTAGAGCGAGACTCGTGAAATTGTTATGTGTCTGTCTCTTTTTACTGTCGCTTTTCGTTACATGGACTTTCAAATCACAGTGGTACTAAAGAAGTTTTCACTTCAAAAAATGGCGTAATTTTTTAATAAAAAAATACATAACACTAGTGGTCGCTCTGCGATCGAAATTCGACCATAATAGATTTAAATACAAATAAATTATAACATAAAAATTTTAGCTTCCTGCACTTCTTCTTCATAAAACTTCAACCGTGCCAGATTTTATGCTGTTCCGTCCGAGTAATTTTCGAAAAAAGGGGAAGTTTTTGTTTCACGTATTAATATATAGATAACGTTATAACATTACGGCTGTATTCTCCTAATGGAGGGTTAGGCAGAGGTGTAGACAATTTATCCTTATTACTTAACATTTTTCGTTCACCGCGGCCAAGAAATGAATGAATTTCAGTCGTTTTTTTTTGTTATTAATTCGTTACGTTAATAGAATTAGTGGAAAAATGACTAATTATTACTTTCACTTTTTTTAACAGTTCTTCGTTCATTTATGCCATTTCAAGGGTATCCATTTATTACCAACACCTGATGTTTCGTGGTAACTGACATGCGGCTGACGGTACCAGGAAGCGTCCATCGGGACTTCAATAACCTCATACTTAGTTATTTTGAGAATAAAAGATTTATTGATCAATTGTGGGTCATTATTTACCTTTATAGAAATAGCTCATAACCATGGACTTAAAAAGGCAAGGCTGCGAATAATTGGTACAGTCTGTGCCCAACATTATCTGACCCCCGGTACGCACGACACGCGACACTTGCATCTGACTGCTAAGTCCCGCCCCATTCAAATAAATCATCTTGTCAAGCCATTTTAATCATTATCTTGTTGTCATTAAGATTGTACGGCTTAGTAAGAAGCATTGTGTTGTTAGTGTTTACACGACTCCTACCTATCACAAAACGTTACTGTGGCTTCGCGGTTCGATGCTGGATTGACGATGAACGCTTTGTGAGTTCGAAATCACATTCCACCTATTAACTATTAATTTTTTAAATTGGTTTCGAGGCTACAATTTGGTAAGGTGCATGACAGGTGGAGTAAGGCTTTGACGGAGCGGCGTCTAAAGACTGGAAGACTGTCGGTCATCTAGCAGCAAGATGGGCAGACGAAATTGTTGCCATTGCGGGCAAAACCTGGATGAGGCTGGCACAGAAGCGTGGGGATTGGCACAAGAAAAGTCAGGCCTATGCCCAGCAGTTGGTGAAGTCAGCCTGTGCATGATGATGATGATGATGTTTGAACTTTATTTGTTTGTCTCGTCTCTGTTGTGCCTTGGAAAACAGGTTACCTATCTATTCGTCAAATTGCATTCCATTCATTTTTAAGGAACAATGGTGGCCCAGCTGTTGTCCCGTGTTGCGTGTCGTAGGTCGTGAGTACCCACGCAGTCACTTTACTTTGTGTACCTATTAAATTTCACAACCACTGCTCTCAAAACGGTAGGTTAAACATCAAGAGGAAACCGGCATGTCTAAGAATAAAAAAATTGAAGACACGTGACATCCACTAACCCGTACTGGGCCCGCGTTGTGCATTATGGCCCACTCCCTCTCACACAGAGGAGGCCAGTTTCAGCAGTGGGAAAGTTATAGGCTAATTATGAATGCTGTCAAGTTTCATTACGATCGGTTCAGTGTTTTCGGCGTGGAAAGGTAACAGATAGATGGAAAGATAAATAGTCCACAGTTATATTTATATAAAACTAGCTTCTACCCACGAATTCTTCCGCGTGAAATTTTGCTCCCGCCCGTTATTAATTAGTTTACACTTCGCGTTTTTTCCGACTTTTTTTATTTTGCTCAACTCTAGCGTGCTGCTAAACAGCCTATAACATTCCTTGAGAATCAGAAAATGATTTTTCAAATCCGACTGGTATTTTCAGAGATTACTTCCTACAAACAAACTCAGTAACTTTACCTACCTTTTTATAATATTAGTCTAGAAGATCACAAATACAAAGTCGCTATCGCGCTATGGAGCGGCCTATACCCGGAGTTTCTTAGAAGGATAAAATCAGAAATGAAATTATCCGGAAAAGAATCTGAGTTACCGACATAGCTCGCAGAGTAAGCAGGCTGAAGTGGCAGTGGGCTGGCTATGTCCGTCGAAGGACCGATTCTCTATGGAGCAGACGAGTCCTGGAGTGCCGGGTATCGGCAAGCGTAGCGTTGGACGCTCCCCAGCTAGATGGACCAACGACCTAAAGAAAGTGGCTGAGACAGACGGGATGCGGAAGGCGGAGGACAGGGTATTGCGGCGCAATATACGAGAGGCCTATGTCCAGCAGTGGACTGCGATCGACTGAGTTGATTGATTTAGTCTAGAAGTCTACGGAACTACTACTAACCTCTTTTATCGCTCTCCAAGTCGATGAGTACGAAGACGGAAAACAGCGCGTTGCCAAGTTTCATCTGGCTGTCCATGTCGCCGTCTTTGTGGCCAATGGTCCAGCTGTAGAGGATGTCGTCTGCGCAGCGGTCCAGGATCGGGCACTGCCACACGTGGCAGATCCTGGACATCAAAACAGTTTATTGTATAGTGGAACATTTTATGCGGGTTTGTCTAGTGGTGACCAGCGCTATGTCTGGGTTCGGGGAAGAGTTATTGTGTTTTCCCATCTGGAATTCGTCAGTAGCAGCTTGGAGTCTGGTTTTATTCCTGATGGATAGCAATAGGCTCGCCCCGTATTACATGGTACTTAAAACATAACTGACGAAATGTGGGTGTACTATAGGTTTATCTCTGCCTAACGCTTCAGGGAATACAGGCGTGATGTTATAGAACATTCGGTTTGTATGGATATTAAATGTCTATGCAGCCATGATCTACAAACAAGCTTGCAGGTTAGGGTTTGCTTGAAAAGCTCAAGATTTTTCTCCGGTAGCACGTTCCCGTGGGATAATTTCCGAAATCCACAATGGCGAACCCGCGGGCCGCAGCTAGTAAAGAAGAATAATAAGGGACTGTCCCCTAAATAAATTAGAAAATTAAAAACAAAGAGGTTTGAACCTTTTTGTATGGAAGGTAGCATATCGACCCGCCGCATTTTTATTTTTTTCGATTTCACGGCGCACGATGAAAGTGGTATGTATGGGTAGAGGACATACCTATAGATGAACATAAAAATGTCAAGTAACACGATACCCCAAAGTATCACGTTACCGAGTATAGTAACACACACCTTCCAGTAAGCACCCTTATCAAATAGCTGCTATGGTCCAAATCTCCTTGATGCATATTCCGTTCCCTGCTCAGTTTCTCCACACTCTCATACAGATTCGGATTCTTTGACTGTTTCTTTTCGCAAGTAACATGCATTTCTGGCAAATTAGCGTAGAATTCATCACTAAGAATAGGTTTCCCTCTGGCTTTCTTGATGATCTTGGCTTCTTTGAGGGGAGAGAGTATGGAGCCGTGTGTGAGGACCCATCGTTTGGAGAATCTGATGCCAGACGCTGATACTGTCAGGATGTTCGCGTATTCACCGTCTTCTGAGTAATTGTAGGTAACCATTACGCCTTCGACTGCCATGGTTCTGGAAGAAGAGAAGTTTGGAGATGAGAATTTGGAATTAAGAGTAGCTACGATAACAACGTTAAACAAGTAGGAAGGATTTATTTATTTATAGGAAATATTTACAGCAATAAATAATATTGAGGTGTCTATTTGTAATGCCAAAATAACAGCTTTTTAGGAAATGCTTATGTAAATGCGACATTTATAGCAACAGACCAACATTTTTTTTTCTGTTTTTCGTGCTAATCTTCGGAATGGCTGTACCAATTTTGATGGGACTGTCACAGTGTCACTGGTAGATATCTGATGTTATAAGGAGAACTTAAGCTTAATCTTTACATATTATAAAATAAAGTCACTTCGCTGTCTGTCTGTCCCTATGTATGCTTATATCTTTAAAAGTCCGCAACGGATTTTGATGCAGGTTTTTTTAATAGATAGAGTGATTCAAGAGGAAGGTTTATATGTATATAACATGCATATTATAGAAAAGAAACACTTATAATTTTAGAGGTTTCTAATGTGATGTCATAAATAAACACATTTTTTTGCGCTTACATTGCGAACGCTGGCTGAACCCTACAACATAGCTCAAAATAATGTACTACGTATTGTACACCTTAAAAAGTTCTACAAAAAAGTCCGCGATGGTATATGTCTAACTCGTAGGGATAACCCATAATAACCATTTTTATCCTTTACTTTTTACGAGAAATAATGGCTTATTTATGAATGCGATTTTAAGCAATACAGCATTAATCCTTATCCAATTAAGTACCTTAAATAAATTGTGCATTTCATGTAGATCAAAATTGCCCTTTACAGCATATCATTAAAATTAATATTTTAGAAGATATCAGAGATTATAATAAAATCGCCGCAGAGCGGCTAGCGGGCCTTCCCGCGTCCGGTCGTCCCGGTTGGTAGCGGTCGGGTAGTGCAGGATTAATAGGATTGTAATATTGTAATTCATATTACTTTGGCTTCATAGTAAATGCGAATATCATGTGTGTTCGAAGTACTCAAAATAAACCTAATTGTATTATTCCAAGTAAGAGACCGCGAAATATTGCTTAGATGTTTAGATTTTTGGATGGACTTGGATTTTTGGTTATCCTGGATACTTACCATATACATAGGATACTTTATCCCGGTAGTAGGTTTCCGAGTGATATTTTCCGAAAGCTATACGGGCGAAGCCACTGGCAAAAGTACTATTCTTATAACTATGTTTAATTTGGTGTCTGGTAAATAATTGAGTGTCTGTATAGGTAGAATAGGAGCGTTAAGAAAAACCAGTAAGACTTATATTCAATTTAATCCAGCCCTATGTCGCAGTCTTCTTACTCTGAATACTATTAGTTTTATTTTAAGTACATCAAACACACAAGATATGTAAGGATCGTAGCAGGTGCCGTTCCGTAGTTTCTGCCTATCCCCATGGGAAAAAGGCGTAATTTTATGTATGTATAACATGGATTCATACATTCTTACCGCGGTAGTACGTCCTCTTGCGATAATTTCCGACATACACGCGGGCGAAGCCGCGGGCAAAAGCTAGTATAATATAAAATAATTAAATTTGGCAAGGAGGTAAATGGTATCGTGGAGTAGGATATAGGTTTGCTATTTTTTGTTCCGGTAGCATGTTCCCGTGGGAGAATTTCTGCCGCTGAGGCTAGTATTGTATTCCTGGCATCTTGCATGCTGACCAATAAATTACTATCGAAATTATACCGAAATCAATTAGTTCCTATTTGATTAATTCAAATTCAAATTCAACATTTTATTTCAGACCAGGGATCCATAGTGTTAGTAAGAACTTAGTCTAAGTTAGTAAACACAAATTGAATAAAATAAAATAAAATAATAACACATTAATTAGGTACGTGAATATGTGCACGCACGTGCCTGCCAGCCCAGAGCCTGATAAATGGACCATCAACCTTGTCCGCCAATGTAGCTAATATACTGTTAGGGCTGCCCCTGAATCGCCGCAACATCGATGCGCACCGTTTGCGCATAATGGCATGAAAGTCATCTATCCGCACATCCGCAAACATGCCCGATGCACTGCAAAACCGAGGCAGCCCCAGCGATATCCGCAATGCATTATTATACTGCACGTGCAGAGCGTTGTAAGCCTTCTGCGTATACCTAACCCACAAGCTGCACGAGTAAAACGACTGGCAGTAGGCTCTGAAGAGCGTCAATTTTACGTCGTCAGAGCACCGCGCAAACCTGCGGGCAAGCATATTGCATCGGGCTGCCAACGCCCTGCGCTCCCTATCTATATCCTGGTCATCTGTGAGAGAATCCTGAATCTGTGTGACCACATGACCGAAGTAGGTATTTAAATTGGGTGAAGATTTTTAACGGCCGATTTAGTTAGCCTGCAACCAGTACCCTAATAGCGTACCATACTTTCAATTCAAATCACATTGTGTGAGATTATAAGGTTCATTATCCATTGCTTCATGGGTTGCTACGTCTACCTACTCAACAAAGTAAATAACGTAACGAACGTCGTTGAACTGTAAAAATGAAATAAATGGTGACCGATTGTAATTGTAGGCGTGTTATGCAATTACCGTGTAAGGTCCTCGACGTCTATGACGTCACAGTAAATTCTATATGGCTGCCGCTAGACGACATCACCTCATCATGGTGTGATGATATTTGTAGTACTGTGTGATCTAAACCCGCACTTAAGTCACGCTCTTCCGCGACTTAAGTAGTCAGTTTTTCCACTACTTAAGTCACAGAAAAGCGTGACTTAAGCGTGACGATACCCGCGACTTAGGTAAGTCTATTCATTAATAGCCTTACCTAAGTCGCAAGTATCGTCTTATATAGTCCATTATTGCACGTCGTTTATTAACAACGTGCAATAATGGACTACATAAGTCGCACGTATAGTAATGTACTATTATTGCATTTTATCACAGTAGAATTTATGCATTAGAGGTTTTTAATCTTAAATACTTCTTAAAATTGTATATGATACTCGTGACTTCATTAAATCTATGAAATTAACGCATCACGTGCAATAATGGACTTCTTAAGTCACACGTATCGTAATGTACTATTATTATTTATTACAGTTTATTTTATGCAGTAGAGTTCTCTTAAATACTAATGAAAATAGTAAACGATACTCGTGACTTAAGTAAGTCTATTAACGCACTACGTGTAATAATGGACTTTTTAAGTCACTTGTATCGCAATATACCATTATTGCATTTTATTACAGTTTATTTCATGTAGTACAGAAATAATAACGGACAATTACCGCATTTGTCAGTCATTTATTTATAAATTTTATTGACGTTCACACCTACAATCCTAGTGCAATAAAGCTATCTAAAATGAAGATCATAATGTTCTATAAATAGAAGAATCTGGAGGAAACTGGAATCATCTATGTACCAGCAATGATAGTTCGACAGCTAGATAACGTGCGCGTGATACATGCAGAATAAATTTTAATTATTATTTTATTGATATTTTGGTTGAAAACGATTTGAAACCGCACATAGGTACTGGTTTAATGTTAGTTTAATTATTTTTATGTTTTTTGATTATTGAAGTGATCTATAGACTATACCGCATTTACTCTCTGATTTAGGATATACGATGGCAATCAAAATAAAATATATTTTAACAATATGCAGTGGCTGAGTAAAAGGTACTCAGACAATTTTTTGATAAATACTTAGCTACAACATGTTTTTAAATCATATATATTTACATTTTAACATCTATTTAAATGTTATAATAAATACGCATATCAAGTTGTTTTCATTCCGTCAAACCCTAAAAAAAGAGTATTTAAAATATGTTTAAGCTTTCACAATTATGAATAAAAATGGTGAATTGTTCCAATCAGCCTTTTTAACTTAATTTTAAAGTAAAACGAAATCAATGTACGGCCCGCGTGGTTTTGGTTTTTAACGGTTTTAACTTCGGATTTTGGTTTAAAACGGTTTATTTACAACTATATATATAAGTAGGTAATGGACAATTGATGATGAGGTAAAGGATATTACAGGAAAACTCTTGAAAGATGACTTCCTTCTCAACGTGTAACATAATCGTGCTTCTGGTTTGGATTCCAAGCACCAAACCAATTGAATTGTCAGTTACAGTAAATATTAGTCGATTTTTGAAATGTTTTTTTTTTTATAATTTTTTTTGTTGCTGTATTAAATTGTGTGCCTTTGAGTCTGTGCTAAATATATGTATTTTCTTTCTTCTTTTTCTTTTGTGTTTATAAAAAGTTTAAATATGAATATTACACTGCCATTTCGGTTGGTATGAAGCGACGGATCGTAACGAAGTGTCCATATGTGGAAATGGCTCGCCGAAAATGTAATAACATAAATAGATACCATGATTGTGTAAATGCATACCGCACTTTGACTTTAGTAGGTGAAATAAATGTCGCATATGAATGTGAACTTTATTCCAATAGCGTTAGTATCCATAATCGAATGTCCATTAATGACTAATGATTACCCTTATACCCTTAGTGTTACCAGTTACCACCGCCTTATAGCAGAGATTAGTGAAGCGTGCTGGCTGACACATAATTACAGATTTAACAACAATTAAGATATTGACCTCTAATTGATTCAGAAAAGGTTGTCATGATTCTAATTTTACTTTACTTTTTATTTTACGGTTTACTAATGAGAAAAGTGGAAAAGCAGTGGTGGCCCAGTGGAAACCGCCGCGACTTATAAGTCGTAGGTCGTAGGTTCGATCCGGTCAGGCGCATTACTTTGTGTAAATTATTTCATCACCACTGCTATCAAAACGGTGAAGGAAAACATCGTGAGGAAATCGACATTTCTAAAACATCGAAGATATGTGACATGTACCAACCCGCACTGGTCCCTCGTGGTGGATTACGGCCCACTCCTTCTCACAGAGAGGAGGCCTATGTCCCAGCAGTGGGAACATTATAGGCTGATTATGGAATTATGGATTAATGAGAACTGGGTTTGGTAAAGGGCGCTACTAGTTATTTAGTGTGATTGCGCTGAGGTAGCCCGCAAAATTCATACATTCCTACGTTTCCTGGAATTTGTAGGTCAGTGTCAGGTTCTATGATGATTAAAATATGATTCGTGACTAAGTTTGCCACCCGTACTTTATAATAAAGTATTGTACATTCATTATTTCACCTAATTGTACTCTATACTTTATGGGAACAATAAACTACACGAAAGTACTTTATTTTGCAAGATTTGATTCCTTTGGGATTTTAAAAATTTAGTCGTAAGTAGGTACTTTTTCGTTAAACGAAATTTAATTTGATACCAACTGCAAAAAGCAGTAAAATTTGTTTTTGAATGTAATAATAAAGAAAAATAAATCATACTTGATTTTTATACTATGTCCTTTTTTTCTTTCCTATAAAAACCAATAAATTTTAATTTGAAAAAAAAAAGGTGGGAACCCTATTCGTGACCGTAACAAATATGTCTTTTTCATGAAAAAGTAATTGAATGGGTTATATAGAGTGTTGTATTGACGATTAAATGATTACACTGGTCAACAAAAAAACACTTTTTGGAAGTAACATGAAATGTTTTGTCTAATTATGGTTAGAACAAGAATAAGGACAATACAAATAAAATTAAAATGTATCAAATACGAATAGTTTTTTTGAAATTTGATTTCAAATTTCAGTTCTATAGTCATTTGAGCGGTGATTGCCGAGAAAATTAAAAGCCACATTCATTAAAGATTCCGAGGCTGCTTTTTCTAAATCACTAAGCTTTTTTGAATATTTCATTTTCATCAATTGCCTGATTTGAGGACCTACAAATATTTTCAAATACCTAAGTTAAGTTGCTAATGGCGTCAAATTTCTTCGCTGAGTTTCAAAACTTATATCGCCACAATTGTAAAAAAAACTTGTCAGGGTCATTTTTACACTTTCTTGACGTTATTTAAGAATAATTTAATTCGAAAAACAGAAAATACAACTAAGCTTTTCAAATAATAAATACTTTGAATGGGAAAACAAAACTTAAAAACGATTAATCTTTTATTTTCGGATAGTAGCTGTAACACAAAAACGAGACCTGATCCAATCAATATAAATATGGTGTTAGAATGAGGGAAGGTAGGTTATTCAAAATTAGTAAACACCCTTCTTGTTACAAAATTTTATTGACCAGTGTTATTAATTCTAAAAATATTTTGCAGAAAAACACCCTGACACTGAGCTACAAACAAAAAACGAAAGAAAATAGAGTATTGTATTGATGATTGAATGATTATTAATTCTAAAAATATTTTGCTGAACAAACAGCCTGACACTGACCTAAAAATTGCAAAAAACTAAAGAAAATTTGAATTTCACGGGTTATCCTAAATTAGTAGGTAGTAGTATTGATTGATATTCCTAATCATGGCATTAATAATTCCTATCTAAGGCTAATTTATTGATGAGACGCAATAAGTAACGTGTTTTAAATACATAAAAAATGTTTATACTTACTTACTCATTAGTACAAAAACAAACAAAAATATTGGAACAGAAATAGAAATTGGGAGGCAATCCCCAATAATAACTTATTAGGAGAAACTATAAAGAATGTGACGTTAAGTATCTTAGATACTAAGTGTCTACCTAACTACCTAGTATCCATGTAAATAACGTACTAAAATTTTCAATTTCATTAACTCCATCACACACCAGATTGTGAATAAAAATAGATGAAAAAAGTAATTTTCTCACATTTTCTTTTAGCAACAAGAATAATCATAGCGTGACGTGGGACGTCTCGTGCAAAACTCGCGATTCAAAATCATAACTGCGTTTTATACTACACTGCTTACTCACACACTATGCCAATATCAAACGTTCGTATTCGTCTCTCGATGTATAATGAAACAAAGCGATAGAATTGCAGACATTCGAGACTATAACACTACGGTGGTACAAGTAAAAGATGAGCTGAAGACAGGGTGCGAACACAATTACAAATTAGACATAAACACACCCATGGAATGGAAGTAATGAACCATATTCAAGCGGGTGGTCAATATAGCCATGCAATTTGCGATGGTATAAAAACGATACGCCATCCATTTCCCGCCAACTTGTGTCGAAGCGTCTTCCAGAAGGCGCTTGTGACTTGTGTTCGAATTTAGAATTCAGTTTTCTTTTTTCTGTGCAACCTGTGTTATTTGCATTCTTACGAGGTAAGTTTACGTTTTGTTTTTTTTTTCAACTAGTTCGTTTTATTAGGGTTACTTACCTACATAATAATAACCACTTAGGAAAACAAACCGTCAGGATATTTAACAGAATAGTTACATAATTTTGAAAGATAATTTTATTGTTTTGCATTCAGTGTACCTAATGCAAGACGAAAAAATATAATGTTCAAAAAAAAAAAAACAACCGACTTCCTTAAAAAAACACTACAAAGTCAAAAATAACTTTACTTTCAAAAGTCGGTGTCTAAGGATCTGTATTTAAGGGTTTTTTGCCACCGAATTCCGAAATTAAAGTTATTTTTGACTTTGTAGTGTTTTTTGGAAGTCGGTTGTTTTTTTTTTTTTTTTTTTTGTTAAAAGTTTTTATTTTTAACTTTTTAGTTATGGTAGATACCCCGCAATAATATAATCGCGTTATTCGTTCATTTGTCGCGCAAATACTTAATGCAAATTTAAGACTTATATGGTTTTCACATGGACCCCATTGTCCGAATGGAACCAAATTAAAAGGGTCCCCTTTTAACTCGGAACGCACCAGCTTTCAAATAAAAAAAGAATCATCAAAATCGGTTCACCCAGTCAAAAGTTATGAGGTAACCAACAACAAAAATACAGACGAATTGATAACCTCCTCCTTTTTTTGAAGTCGGTTAAAAATATTTCAAATAAATAGTTAAATGAAGGCTGAATAACTTAAACTGCAATTTCGGATGCGATATCATCGTTTCCGTAGTGTAGCGGTTATCACGTGTGCTTCACACGCACAAGGTCCCCGGTTCGATCCCGGGCGGAAACAGTACTTTTTGCTTGTTAATAAATGAAATTATTAACATATTAGTACTTAAAAATATGGTAATAATTTCCTTTTACTAAGTTATTAAGAAGGCGGAAAGCCACGTTATGTTATGAAACGAACCAAACATTAATTTAACATTTCAAGAGAACATTTCGGAAAAGTTGCCTATTTTTAACCGACTTCAAAAAAAGGAGGAGGTTTCTCATTTGACGTAAACAATCGTCACAATAAGTTGGCAATTGATATTTTTTTTTCGTATTATTTTCAAGAACGGCGCGAACTCTTTTCGGTTGGAAACCTAAATATAAATCATTATAACAACTGTACACAGCATAAAAATAATCACCATTATTTAAATTTCTAAAAAGACTGACTTCCTTCGAGCCGGATTTGAACCAGCGACCTATGGATTACAATTTTTAACATCTACAGTCCACCGCTCTACCAACTGAGCTATCGAAGGCTGAGATTCTACTGCGAAATTACAAGCCAGTTACCAAACGGTTTCTGTTTGAGACTATTCTTAACTTTTTGAAACTATGGTAACACAATTCATACAGCTTATATGACTTTGGCAAGATTTACAGAAACTAGCATGTATATTTTTGATCTACAAGCGCCAATCCACCGATAATTCTATAGTAACCAACAATAAATTCGGTCATTATATTAAATGCAGATAGAAACAGTGTCCAGTATTTCGTCAACATTTATCAACTCTTGTAAATATAATAAATAGAGCTCTAGGTTAGTCACTGAACAACTAAGTTTAATTAAATTAAATAGCATGTTTAGTAACTAGCGAATCGTAACACTTTTAACCATCCGAATTTAGAACGTCCCAACACTAAATTAAAAAAAAGAATACAATCTGTCCGCTGGATATATTTTTGGCGGCAAAAGTAGAAAAAGATGGCGGCGGACAGCTGTCATCAATCCGGTCTTGTGCTACGCAGAATTGTCCCGTTATCAGATTAGATTATCCTATCTTGTGACCCAGTTGTAATGAACTTGGTTTTATCTATCGCGTTACAATTTAAGCAAGCTTTTCTACGATCTGACACAATGACACAATGAACACGTGTGGCTAAGAATAACCGGAAATTACTAGTATAATGTCAGGAAAATGTGTAACAATGTTAACAATAGATCATTTTCATCTTTCCTCGATGTTTACAATTAGATATTGTTTGTTCAACTTTGTATGTTGAGATAATCGGAGTATCTACTACAGTAGACGGTTTATTACCAACATGAAATGAAATGCAAATTAAGTTATAAGTCACCCATTTTACCGCATTTCGAAATAAGAACAAGCTCCTTGCGTAAATGATATTCTGATGCTCAATTTCTATTTTAGTTCTCCAATCTGTAAAATAATTAAAGTGTGACTATTAGTGTAGAGTTGAACAGACATGTGCTGAATCAAGTCAGATTTGTCGGTAAAACAAAGTCGATTAAACTTAGACTATCTCTGCCTGTGACCTAATCGAAGTTCGTAACTAGTTTATAATCTAACTGGCTCCAGTTTCCTATTTAGATTGGCTAACGACACTATAACTCTATGTATAACCTTTCACAATGCTCGATATAGGTATTATAGTTGTAACTTGTAGGTAAGATAAGAACCTTTTGTTTCATATTCAGTGGGACACCGCATATTCTTTAAAAAAAAAATCTTTTATTAACAATGTCATTGAATTGTAACGTCGATTATCATACTGTATTGTTATATTTTTTTTGCCGTGTCCTTGGGTCAAATTCAAACACAACTTTGAATCGTTTTAATCGGTTAGTACGAGAGGTGAAGCTAGTTGCCCATCCCAAAACTTAGTAGGTTCCTATGGAAAAAAACGGGCAGGAAACTCTATGGACATTCTTTTATTTAAATTCAAATTTTGTTATCGGTTGACCTAGAAAATTTTATATAAGTTAACAATTTCCTACCGACATTTACACGAGAAATGAACGTCTAAACAAGTCGGGGTTCCTTTAGTTTTATTAATTACCTATTAGTTCCCTTCGTAACACGAGGAGGTGAGGCACACGGCTTCCTACGGCTTCCAATACCCCTTCACAATGATTTTCCCTGGTAAAGGTTACGTGATAAAATGTCCTTAGTTTTGTTTCAATTTATTTGGTGCCAGACCTGAAATGTGACTGGTGGCACGTTGAATGGTTTGTGACTGGTTGGATTTCCACGAAGAACCAATAATTTAGCGTCTATAAAATTTTTACTCGCTTTTGCCTTCGGCTTCGCTCGCGTGGAGGTCGGAAATTAACCCACAGGTACGTACTACAGGGATAAAAAATATCCTTTGTGTCAGTACAGGTAATAAACCATCTGTGTAAGTACAAAATTTCATCTTAATCCCTTCGGCTGTTTTTACGTGACGAAGACACAAACATCCAAAATTTCACATGTGTAGGTAATATTAGTAGGATAAATATGGCTGTTTTCACCGGTATTCAGCTATATTCAGTTGGACTGGAAACCGAATTCAATATAGTTGAGAAAGGGCAGATGATGAATTTTTGATGTTTTCTTTCAATAATATTTCGTTTTATTTTCTTCTCCTCTCATGTTTCAAAACTTCTGTTATAGCGGTAGACAATCATCATCATTCGCCTGCCTTTATTTGTGGTCGGCGCAACATGTATTTTTCTTCCACACTTCTCTATTAGTCGTCATCTCGGTAGTCATCTCCTTTCTATCCATATCATCATTCACACAATCCATCCATCTTTGTTTTGGTCTGCCTCGACTCTTACAGCCACATTCATACTCAAAACTTTCTTTAAAATATATATTTTTTACAAGAGATCTATTTAATAAATGAGGCAAGACACACTACATTATTAGAAGCTGATAACAGCTGTTACCTACAATTTTTGATTAGAGTTTTTTCTTGCAATGACGCAAAAACACTTATAAATATAATATGAACCATTTGAACTTTTATCGACTTTTGCAGTTATCAGCTTGTTTAAATTCATTGCCCTTAAATATGCATATTTATGCAAAACAGTTATAAGTTAAATCATGTTATTAAAAATACCTTTTATTAGTCTGATTAAAGCATGATCATATTTACAATAACTTTTGCAGTATGTGACCCAAAGGTAACGGTCGCGACTGACGAGTCGCAGGTCTTAGATTTGAACCAGATAGGCGCTATTTGTGTAAATAATTTTTATCACCACTGCTCTCAAAATGATGAAGGTCGTGAAGAAACTAAATTTGACCTAGAACCAAAAATTCGAAGGCATGTGACATCTACCAATTCGCACTAAGCCCGCGTGGTGACTTACAGCCAAATCCCTCACCACAGAGAGGAAGCCGGTATCTCAGCAGTGGGTACACTATAGGCTGATCATGTATGTCTGTACCTACCTAGGTTTCTTTAAAGTCATACAGTAAATCAAGTCATTTCAAATGCCCGCTAAACAAAATGATCACAAAGGTATTTAAGTATTAGAAATCCTATACAAGCATAAATGCTGATCGATCATTGGTTGAAATCAGTGGTGTGACCGGCGCACGCGCACGTCACACGACACTTACCCGTTTAACACCTGCACATCCGTAATAGGAAACCTATGCATAAATACTATCGATTCCTTTCGAATGGTTTAGTGCCAATCATTGGGAATATTGAAATCGATATCTTGGTGCGGTGTTTGACATTTCTTGGTGGCCATCTTGAATTTCTCTACTATAGAAGATGTTTAGTTGCAAGTACCTAGATTTCTAACCAACCAGTGTTTATTATTTAACTCAAGGACAAAGGACGACGTCATGCATTTTATTCGCGTAATTAATGACATCCTTGCAAACGTCTTTATATTAGGACTAGGCATTAAGGAATAAACTCTTTGCCCACGGGTATGTGTGACTTCCTGAAGGTACAGTTATTGAACCATTATGCTCATTAAGTTCCCTACATATTATATAAAGCATTTATACTAAAAGTAACAGCTATTCTCATTCTATTTTTTCATTTCTTTTGTATTATATAGTAAGGGATAGCCGTTTTAAAAGTTAAGTTTTTAGTAAAGTCAAAAATGTATGTAAAAAAATACTTAGATGATTTTCGTGTCTGGTCCGCCATATCTCGCAGAAATATTAACAGATAGAAAAACTGATATGTTCCTTTTATAAACTGTAATCGCGAAAACTGGCGAAGTGAGCTGTCATTCCATCTGGGTGTAGGGATTGACAGGTCACTTCAAACTTACTTCACCTACGTTTTCACGGAAAGAATTCTACGTAATACATCGGCAGAAGTTTAAAGCAAAAGGAACCGATTGATTATTCCAATCAGAAGATCCTGAGATCCTCCCATTATTCAGTAAGAAATTGAGAATATGTATTAGAACAATCATTTTAAGTTGAATCCCTTTGGAACGGTTAGTGTTGCGATATTAACTCGACTCATTATAATAACTTCACTTAGCTGAGTTCCATCACTAAAAGCAAAGCATAGGCTCCATGACACACCTAAAAATCCTACTGACCTAATAAAAACACAACTAAATAGCTGTCAGTCTGAAAAATCAGCGTCAAATAAATGTTTACAATAAACCACAAATAGCAATTGAGTCGTTCGACCTTATAAACTCATTGTGCACATCCTTGATCGAAATCGTTGGAGCCGGGAGCGGCTTGCCCTCTCAGAGGCGTCTGAGTGCCAACGACACCGATATAAAAAAACGTTTACACAGACAAACATCTTTGTGCGCATAGTCACAGCGCTGCTTGTGTAGGATACATGTCTGAAAGCTGTCATATCCAGTACATTTTATGTTAGTTCCTAGTTTCGCCACATGCATTGCTATATCGGTCTATCTTTAATATCATGGCTTGGATTGGACCGGAGTTTAGCAGTTTGGTTCTTGGAGTCTTACGAGGAGCAATAATGGTACTACAGTAATATTTTTTGCTATACAAGCTAAAGATAGCCGAGGATTTGCCATCGTGGCGCGGTTTTTAAACTTGCTTGAACTGGAAACAATTTGAGACGTGTCTTCGCATTAATTGCTGGTATGAGTAACAGGGATATGGCTACATAACATGGATTTGGTGTAATTACAAGAAGTTCCTGTCATTTTGTTAGTAAGACCCGTTCTTCAAATACACGACCTACATATCTCTATGGAAGGGTCCTCAACTTACGCCAAGTCCACATTTCCCTTTGCTGGTTCCTGTGTGAAATATCAACGGAAACGGCCGGCTTCAGAGCTTCGCCGGTACTTAAGCGTCCAATTGAGCAAACGAGCATGATAACCCTGGATCCGGTCCCGTGACTTGATTCGTTGTGGCCTCTTAATGTACCTAAATGCAGTCATTACTGATGATGACTGATTTACGTCACGATAGGATCATGAAATCATGTACCTATCTGACGTTACTGACATGTTATCTAGGCGGTACCTGTACCTCTATCAGTGAATGATTAGTAAAAAGTGTTATTCCCTACCGTAAAGTTGATCATTCAGAGTCAAATAGTTAATTTACATGTTTCCGAAGTTAATGGGAACGCTCCCAAATTTTGAGTACCACACACGTCCACTCAGTCCGGGTCGGCAATTTAAGGAGACACTAGCACTACGATAAGCCCACGACAATACAATAATGGACGCTCTTTTGCCTAATGGGTCGCATCCTGCACGGCCCAAGCGCAGTCCAGTCAATGCTAAGAGTTCGCTCCTCCACGGCACTTGTTCGTTTCCAGAAACTAAATTTCATTGTTCATGTTTCCCTAATCGTGTGTGTGATCACGTTTCGTGTCATTCTAGACATCCTCGTGTGGGTTTCAAGTGTCGTAGCTCTGGTGAGGCATCACTGCGCCAATCGACGGACGTCGGCGCCGACGGACGATGTGCCTGTTGCGATCTCGAAAACGATAACGAATTTCGACAACTTTAAGCCCCAGTTATCTGTTTATCACTATCTTTATTGTGTTATGGATGCAGTGTTGAGGATGGGAAAGTGCATTTTATGAGAGAATTTTACCTGTGCAGTGTATAGTGACGGACATGCCTGAGTTTCGACGCCTGGCAGCCAGTGTGAAAAAAAAGAAGCCACTTTCGCCGACTCAGCGGTTGAGTCACTCAAACAGTTCTATTTACTTGATGCGATAACGTTTTAGGTGAGTCTGTCATTAGTGTAAAGTGGTGTATCCCTTACATTAATGACCACTTAGCTAAGGTGGACAGGTGTGTGCTTCAAAGGCATTATCGTTGTCCTTAAAATGTTCACTATTTTTACTATTTTTAGTTATCAGTGTTTAGTATAAGGTGGGATTTAGATTTTTTCCGTTCATCTAAGGAGAGAAAGATATTGTAAGTACCATGGGTTACTAAATTTCTAAAGTTAACATTGTAGTACTAGGCTCCATGCATGATTTCTTTTGCGTAGGCTCATAATAATTTATGAGGCGATTCGATTAGACAGCTGACATGACAGATGAAAAAAAAAACAAATCTTCCAGTGCCATTGAACTTTGTAAATAGTTATGAAAAGCACATAAGTACCTATGTATATCTACATAACCTGGATTATTATTAGCATTTAGTTTGCAATGACAAACACACAATGAATTATTCGCAATAATGAATTAATGTCGGTAAATCAACAGCACAAATTAAAAAGTTAACAACATTCCATAATTTTACAAAACAAACATAACACAATATAACAACATACACAGTTTAGCCAAATTCTAACTCACTGGAAGATTCCCAACCATTAAAACGTCATTTAAATATCGTCAAAACAAAGAAACAGAATATTTACCTTTGACCTTAGTGCGTTTGTTTATTTATTTGAGGTTATGTTAAACATTTGCCACCAAACAAACTTCGGAATTATTTTTTCAAAGTAAACTTTTTCTTATCACATCACAGACACACAAAACGCACCGTTTCCATTACAGTCTTCATGAATAATGATTGTTTTCTCTTATTATGTCTACATTAAATACTATTACTCTACTACTTATCAGCTGATGAGCTGAGCTGACTGTTTTGTATTTAATTTGTTGCAATTTAATATCTCTACGCATTCTTATTGGTTGTAGTGTCACGATCTCTCGCGGACTCATTCATCACTACATTCATTCAATATTTACGCGTCTGCTTCATGGTTCTTTGTGATATCGCGAGATGGCGTTATTATAAAAAATGACCGTCTCATATTGTTTCATAAAAAATAGGGAATTTATAATACCTAACAGTTCGAATTTAATTTTTATTGTAAATTGTATTTTTTGTTCATTATAAATATTAAAATAAAAGTGCATTGATGTAACGGTGGAAATCTATGCACTGGTCCTAGGTTTGACCGTCATGGTAGAACAAAACGTTACAACCTGCTTTTCTACTATTTTTTCTATTTTCTAACAGCTCAAAATACAAGACAAATTCAATCTCTATAACTCGATCTGAGTTAAAAGCTTTAGATAAGACCTGGGATATTTTCTCTAATTAGGTACCACGTTTTGTTTCCACCCAACGAGACGTCACTGAAAGGGTGACCTAACAGTATTTTTCTGGAAAATTTACGTAATTAAGCCGAAAAATACGGGCAATTTTACAACCAAATTGCTTTTTTAATAAGTGGGAGTTTCAAGTGAAATGTTTATACCACCTATTGGTGTGGAGAAAATTGAAAATCTTAATTGGTAATTCCAATTAATCAAAATTCTTTTGTCGGCGAGGCCTTATAAAGTGGTCGCGTGGACATTTGATTACATTTTCAATAGAGTAGATAATAAGAAATAACTATGTAATAAGAAAATGTGAAAATTGGAGAGGGACCTACCTCAATGCTAACCACGTTCACAAGTCGTACCTACTTATCTGTAGTTACCGACGTCCTCTGGAGGCCTAGATAAATGGCCATCGCTACCAAACGATAAACGTTAACGCTCAGTAGTCGTTAATAGATTTTCAACTTTAAACCATATAGCATAAAGTTGAAAATCTATTACAGATTACGGAGTGTTAAGCACCGGTACGAGCGAAAATGCTCTGTAATCTTTCAATAGATTTTCAACTTTATACTCTAGAACATAAAGTTGAAAATGTATTGAAGACTTCTGAGCGTTTACTCTTAACGTTTGGTAGCGATGGCCATTTGTCTAGGCCCTCTGCTCATAATTTGATAAGGGCATAAAATCGAGAGCTTACGTCTTGTTGCACAATGCATCTTATCCTAGCATGTGTATGGTAATTTTTTAAATAACATTATGTTTTTAGATTTACATAGAGAAACAAAGCAGTTGTACCAAGACACGATTTTATATTTCACAGTTGTCCTACCTATCATGTCATTAACTACCAATTTATGGCGTATATTTTTACTCCGGAATAAAGTTGCTTTCCATAGGTGAATTAATTTTTGAAATGGGTTAAGTTATTTTTTAGTTTATCTATTACACACAATTATGCAAACAATGAAATCTTTCCTCTTTCTAATATTATTGTAGTTAAGTGTCTAGCTATGTGCCTATAACTGAAATGTAAATTTATTTTATTCAAAATTTATTAAACAGATTGCTTTTATTTGCGAACTCACAGAGTTATTGTAGTGTTATCTATACTTATAATAAAATTGTAGAGAGGTCAATTCTGTACCTTGAATATACATTCAAAATTAATATTGGAGGATGAATGGTGATCGATACTGATGCCAAAAATACAATCAGTATTTTTTTTGTCTGTCTGTCTGTCTGTCCGTCTGTCTGTATGTGCACGCATGGGTCAAAAACTACTGAGGGGATTTTAACCAAACTTGGTACGATTATAGTCCATACTCCTGGGCAGGTTATAGGCTATATAACATAACGCTAAGACACATAGGAGCTGAGCAGTGATGATAAATTGGAAACAAGTCGGATAAAAATGCGATCATACACCAAAAGTGTGTATTACATCTATACTTATATGGTCTTCAAATGATCTACAAAAAAGTCCTCAATAATATATTTATCCTACTAAATTCGGAATACAGTTAGTTTATAACCTGGATTAACACATAGAGTACTTTTTATCCCGGTAGTATGTTCCCGCGGGATATTTTCCGACCTCCACGCGGGCGAAGCCGCTGGCAAAAGCTAGTTAAAAATAAATTCCGACTAAAATATTTTATTTTACATTCAAAATCTACATGGACACATAAAAAGGTCACAAGCAAAGTATACGGTCCCAATTAGTCGTATGCTATGGAGAGAAACAGGCATGAAACTCCAGGCTTACTCTTTTAAAAATAATTGGTTTTTACATTGTTTTATTAATTACAATCTAAATTCTCGATAATCGAACACTACACTTTTCTCCCATACCTACCTATAGGTATGGGAGAAAAGTGTAGTGTTCGATTTTTAATTGCAGATAGTAGGTATGTACCTAATCTGACATTTCAAGTCTGTGTTTCCGTTTTGTATGAGTTTGACATTACACCTGTCAAAGTACTGTGTGGATTTAAAAAGTGAACTTTAGTGTCCATAAAAAATAGAAAATAGCCAGCCAATTTAATACTAGCTTCGGCCCACGACTTCGTTCGCGTGATATTTTGACTCCCGACCCATTGCGTCGCATGCCATCGGCCGCCCGAGCGCTTAGCATTCTTTCCGATTTAATTTTGCTCGGCCCCTAAGGGCCGTAGCGTAATGTAGCCTTCCTCAAAAATTGGGCTATCAAATGCAATAAGATTTTTTCAAATTCGACTGGCAGTTTCAGAGATTAATTCGTACAAGCAAACTCACAAACCAGTGTTTCTTTCAGGCAAAATTCTTCAGGGGGGCAATTAAGAGATCTGGGGGGGGGGGCGGAGTAAATAATTAAAACACAGTAATATTTAAAATTAATTTTAGTTAAAATTAATATTTTAATGAATTATTAAAAATGCTATCAGGCTACACAATAACTAAAAGATCAACACAATAACTAAAAGATCAACTAAGCTGAACCAAAATTGTCAAAGTAACATATTATTCTTTACAAAAATCTTATTCTTTGTGGCTTTTTTCTTGCATACAAATCAACAACTTTTTCCAAAAAATCTTCGTTTGGAGTCTCTGGTCCCTCGATGCTAATCATCATACAATGCATTAAAGTTTCAGGTAGCATTCTGTTTCTTGCCTTTTTCAGTATTCTATTCATCGTACTAAACGATCTTTCGACGGAGGCTGTGGTTACTGCTCTGCTATTCTGACCGACACGACTCGCCTTGCACGCCACGTGTGTTCTGTTCTGACTGTAGATAAATGTTAGTGTATGCTTCCCGTGGTCCGCGGAACGCAACTCGCTTTATAGGTTTAAATAATTTGCCAAATTGTCGGGAAATTCGTCGTGAACATACGTAAATCTAGGCCGAAAGCGAGCGAGCGGCAACCTACAGTTCCACTTCGGTGGGTTCCTGTTCAGGATAAAGCGGGAGGATACGTCCGGGTGTTTCCATTGTGAGGATCGTCTGGAGGACACGGTGGAGCATACGGTGGAGGTGTGCCCTGCCTGGGCGGGGCACCGCCGTGTCCTCGTGGAGTCGATCGGCGGCGGCGACCTCTCGCGTCCGGCCCTGGTGCGAGCCATGGTACGGAGCGAGAGGGAATGGGAAGCCGTCACCTCCTTCTGCGAAGCAGTAATGCTCGCGAAGGAGGAGGCGGGACGCGTGAGGGAGTGGCAGTCTCTGCGCCCTCACGTCCCTAGCCGCCGCAGGAGGAGACGCCCCGGGCGTCGGGAGTCAATAGCGGACTCCCGGCCACCGTAGGCGCGAGCTTGCGGGTGGCGAGCAATGGGTAGCTCGCCGCCCGGTAAGGACCAGGCTCGGGTAGACGGCGCGCAGTGTTCCACGCGCGCCTCAAAGAGATGTCAGCAGCAGTGTAGGGGTCTACTAGGACCGATGCCTGCCGGGGTCGCGTGATTGTTCGAAAGAGATACCGTGACCCTGGCACATGGGCAACTGATGGAACACGGGTGGGTTTTAGTCAGTAAAAGTCTGACACGCCCTCCCGCTCCGCCCAGAGCGGGAGAAGTCATTTGATGATTTCCCATCCTGAAAAAAAAAAAAAGAAAACCTACAGTTCCAAGTGCCCCGGGGGGCGGTAAGGCTACTCCGGGGAGGCTTTGCCCCCCCGGAGTAGTACCTGAAAGAAACACTGTCACAAACCTCTTTATAATTAGTATGGATGTATCTACGAGAATTATTGTTACGCATGTGGTTATTTGGTACGAAAGGGAAGAATGAAAAATTAACTCCTTTGTTTCTTAACCGCGAAAGAGATGCTTCTCAAAACCTTAAAGAAATGTTCGCAAAAAAATTCTGATGCAAAATTAGAGAAAGGGATTTTTATTGGACCACAAATACGAGGGTTGATTAAGGACAATACATTAAATAGTAAATTAAATAAAAAAGAGATTTAGGCTTGGAAATCTATGATACCAGTTTTTACTAATTTCATCAGAAATGTGAGAGCGCAAAACTATAAAAAACTTCTAAAAGAATTATGATTTTATGATTGAAGCCTTGCACGCTATTGGCTGTACAATATCCTTCAAAATACATATTTTGGACTCTATTTAGATGTTTTACCTCAAAATATGGGAGTCGTTAGCGATGAGCATGGTGAGCGTTTCTACAAGGAAATAGCGGGCATGGAACGGCGATATCAAGGAAAGTGGAGTCTTACTTTGTTAGCAGATTATTGTTGTACGTTAAGAAGAGAAGCTGTAGATCTCAATTATAAAAGAAAAAGAAGTTAAAAAAAAAATATATATATATATATTAATGTAAATATCTTTTTAACTGGGTGCTAAGTCTTAATATCGATATCCAAAAAAACCGGAGCTAACCAAGACGTAAAAATAGTATCACTGTGAATGTTTTTAATGCTCTCTTAAAATCAGTTCAACTTATTTCATGGGCTTACAAAAGTTGTTTTTTTGTTGACCAGTGTAATATAAAAGTAACGCGTATAAACCAAATGACACAATTTCCATTAGATGTGAAGGAGAAACTTGAAACTGAACAATTACGTTCCTTACATGGAAAATTGCGTGTTTCTTGAAACTTTGTTTGTAGAACATTCCACGAATGCCACTTCTTTTATATTAACCCTAAAAATAATCTAAGGGGATACAGTCTTCAGAAAATTAATATCTATCAGAAAACAAAAATGCACATAACTTTACATTCAGTCACATCACAAATAATATAACAACCACTAACTCGTACCCATATCAAACATCTACACACACATATCCTAGCGCGCACGCACGCACGCACACACACAAACACACACACACACACTACACAAATTCGAAATAATAATTAAGTAATTTAATGTAGTTAAGTTAGTAAGTAGTTACCTTTGAATTAGTATGTAATTTGAGAACACTTTTTAATATCTGTTGCCTAATTAGAACCCAATTGTGAACCACTACGTACACTTATATGTGTCATCAACCACGAGGATACTAGATCCCACGACACAGGGTATCCTAGTGTGGGGTCTAGGGTTTCTCCACTGCACACAAATTACTCTCAGGATCCAGTCTTTGTGCTTTAATTTTATTTTGTGCTTATTGTGTCTTTAACTTGTTCTTAATAAATTTATTATTATTCTTAGTCTTATCTATTACTCATTGGGTAGACATAAGGCGCATCCATTTTACACCCTGCTAAGATTTCATACAAATTTTTCGAATCCGACTTGTAGTTCTAGAGATTCGCGCGTTCAAACAAACAAACAAACTGTTTCAGCTTTATTATTAGTATACAGGGCCTAATTAAATTAGCTGGCATTACTTTACCCACGTTATCGATACCGAAACCTAAAAAAGAACCAAAAAAAAATTTTTTTTTTCTCTGTAGATAGATAAGTTATGGGTATGCCTTGTTTTTATAGCTGCTTGCAGTTCCTTTAGGATAAACCAAAAAAACAAGTACTTCTACAGGTCTTCAAAACTAAGTTAAATAGATTTAAGCCCACAACTTTTTTTCTATGTGTGTCTTCAAATCACGTCTGCCATTCTGAGCGGACCGGTAGGGCGTGTCAGACTTTTACCGACTAAAACCCACCCGTGTTCCTTCAGTTACCTGTGCCAGGGCCACGGTAACTCTTTAGAACAAATCCGCGACCAGTGAGACCAGATTCAGTATTTAAAATACTGAATCTAGTCACACAATTCGATAGCAGCGCCACCTACCGGGTCCAATAGTGAATCTATACCATCCAGGGTGCCACCCAAACGCATAAAAAAAAATCATTCAAATCGGTCCAGCCGTTTAGGAGCCATTCAGTATTTAAAATACTGAATCTGGTCACACTGTCCGCGACCCTGGCGGGAAGCCCACTACTTGACAGTTAATATTCGCTAGCTGCAACACGACTTCATGTGACTTTATCAAACTTTTAATAGACTTATGATTAACTCCCTGACGTGGAGAGCAACGCTTCAAACGGATGCTTAATCTTAGGACACAAGTAAAGATACTCGTAGAAACATATTTGGTTGACTGGTAGAGAATGCCTAAGGCATTAAATCCGCCTTTGTACTTTTTTGTGTGCGAGAAGTTTAAATAAATAAATATTTATTTGTTTTAGAAACAACCTCATCGATTAGGATTGTGGTCCTCGCGGCTGAATGAAAACAGCCATATTACCGCCTTTACGCTTGCCGAGCTCGGTTCCTGGGTGACCAATCATTAAAAATCAAAATTAAAAGTCATTTATTACTCGTCTAGTCTAACTATGCTGAGAGTCAGCACTTTTTGAACGTCAAAATTACATAAGACAGTCCCCTAAAACGCCCGCCCTTCAACACTTCCTAGTGCTTTAGCTGGGAAGAAGTGGCAGAACAAACTACCCAGCAGGTTATTACCTCTCGAGACCCTTCTGGTGCCTCGGGTAGCACATTAAGCCGTTGGTCCCGGCTATCGTTTGTAGATCTTTGACAAACGTTACGAGTAGTCACCAGCCCAAAAGTCTGACAACCATTCTTACCAAAAGGTACCGTGTTACTCAGACCTGCACCCTAATTGCAAAATCAGAATGTGAATGGGATTGAAGATTATTTCTATACCATTGCGTCATTTGTTCGAATAAATTGTAAGATCAGCAACGTAAATAACGCAATGAATGTTGTTTATATCGATATGAAACCAATTCCTACTGGTAGCAAGTTACGCAATTACTCCTCTGGTTTGTAGACGTCAGATACGCAGTAGTTTAGTGTAAAATACTGGTATTCAGCTGAGTCATCTGGTTGGACTGAAAGCTGACCCTTACATAGTTGGGAAAAGGCTAATTGACAGATAATATACGATGCATCTCATTGATGAGCCTCCGTCTTTAACCTCTGGAACATAAAGACCCATAACCTATTCAACATCTTGCAGAATAAAAATCTTAAGGCTGCTGCAGACAGGCGCGACGTGACAGCTAATAAAACAATTTCTATAAAAACTTCACGGAAATTCATCTACCAGACTTGCGTCTCGGTGTTGTGTTGCTCCTAACTGCTGGAGCCTTTAAACAACTACAAGTTGATAAAGCAAGTGCCGTTGCTGTCCGGATCCCTTCACTTTTTCATCGGCTTCCAATATTATTATTTAAACTCTGAGTCATCAACATAGTTAGTTAGAATGAAATCACTTGTATTTGCACTTCACTTAACGGATGTCGCTAATGCCTACGTAGGTAAGACTTTGTAAGCTACCTTCTAATTTTACTTTATTTTCTGCGCTAGCAACTTCGGCTGCTGCTATTTTGTTAACCACAATATCCAGGGTTAAAAGTAGCCTATAGGTATTCGTCTCCAAGTCCCAGACTACCAATCTGTTATCTGTGAGCCTAGCATGACGCTTGCTATTTCTACCAAAGAATAGACAAGGTTCTTTCTATTGAATGTGACATTTCGTTTCTCCATTTTTGGCATCGCACCGTAGTAATTCTCCTACAATCTGCTCTTTAGAATGTAGACTATTTCAGATGAAAGTTTTCTTTATCGCAAACTGTCAAATTCACACTGATAAATGACAGTTGTCTAAGGTAGTGAAGACCAAGTGAAGACAATTTGATTTTGCAATCGCCATGCTAAAGACAGAAGTTAAATTTGCTAACTGTCTACACGGGACGTCATTTTTGTCTACTATTCCGTCGACAAAACGGTACTCGTGCTAAGCTTGCTGAAGTATTTCATAAAAGCTTTGTGTGCAATTCCCCAAAGATCAAACAAAAGACAGTTCAATACATTTTTACACCTGAACATCTTCATATGCCACGATACGAGTCAAGGAAGTTTCGACAAAGTGCAAAGTCATCAAATAGACATGACGTTTCAATAAGACACTTTTCCATCTAAACAATGACTCAAGATCTAATTGAGCCTAGTTCTAGTAAAGCTGTTATAGCAAAAACTGCACAATGGAAACTGCAAATGCTTGGGGCAGCTCATAATGACTTTAATACTAAATACTGCCGTCGTCCATTAATCATTGGGTGGAAAATGATAGTGTGAATCGGATAACCACTTGAAATAGGTACATTTATGGTAATTGCTCAGTTGCGTTATGGGAAAAACGATGGGGTGACGTAGAATTTGGTTGGTTTTAGGATCAGTTAAGCCTGTTTCTTCAAGGTTTCTTCTAAGTTTAGTATATATATTTAGTGATATTTATTTTAGAAATATTTATGTATCTTTGTATGTATGTATATTTTTATTTTGTGTTTTTATTTAAATTATAGTATTATTTTTCTTCTACTATTACACACGTTGTCTACATCTCTTTGTATATTGTCTCCTATTGCAGGTATGCTGGAAGAGATTTCAATAGAAATAAGCATTACCTTTGTACATATTTTTCTGTTCCTTTCCTTTTGTCTATTTATATGTGTGCATAAATGGTTAAATAAATAAATACGTTTTATGAAAAGCGACATATTCAGTGCTTCGAGTCAGTGTGACGAGCAAGAAATGCTGGAGCAATCTTGCTTTTTGCATGCTCGTCGAAATAGCAGAAGATGCTTTTTCGAGCGACCAAATAAAGATGAACTGGCAAAACTTCCTCAGTTAGATATAATGACGGAAAATATCTTAAAGAAAAACCAGATCTTCTAGTTTTGAATGTGTTTTGAGATCGCTTGTTAAGTATTTGTCTCGATTTAAAAAGAAAGAAGTTCGTTAGGAAGCGTATCTCTCCGGAACGGCTGAACATTTTTCTGTTTTAAAATGTTTGTTATAGTCCGAATCAGCGGGGTGCTGCGTAACACTAACAGTAGAAATGACTTTTATTTTGACAATACAACAACATTAATTTAATTATTCACGTTGTTACAACTTTTTCGAACACGTTATGAAGAAATTGTTTTTTTTTTGTCGGTGGGAACTCATCAAATGACGTCTCCCGCTCTTAGGTGGAGCGGAAGGGCGTGCCAGACTTTTACTGACTAAAACCCACCCGTGTTCCTTCAGTTGCCCATTTGTCAGGGTCACGGTATCTCTTTCGAACAAATCTCGTGACCCTGGCAGATGAAGCAATGGATTAAGAATAAAATGATTTACATTGTAATTGGCTGTGTGGAAAATACGGGCACATTTAAAGTGCCTTTTCTATGGGAATATTGTATAAAAGTATTGAAATTTGGGAACAGTGGGAACGGTATAGGCTGATTCTGTATGTTATGTAAACAACGTCTGTCGGGTAAGCGAATACATAATATAAATTTTATTACTCCAAACTATCTTGATTGTTAATAAATTTATAGTTTAAAAACACTAGAAAAACACGCTTTCATAAATGCACGTAAAAACCAAAAACTTAATCGTGTTCAAAGTTCATTACAAGACCTTTCTAACAAGTCCAAACACAGCTATGATACGATGTTCCATCATGAAGTTCCAGTTCATATCTTCCGGCTCTATCATCAGATCAGTTTGACAGTACCATATTGTTGTATTGTCACCAAAACTACATACAGCTGCCAATTTTCATGATGCTACGATCCTTGGAAGATGGTTAAATTAGTTACCTTAGATTCCATTACATAGTTAGTTACATACAGGTCGACCTAATAAAAGCGTGTTAAAAAGGCATTAAGAGACTCAATATTGAGATTATTCTAACTCGATAATTCCGGTTATATCGGCACCCAATAAACCTGAGTCACTTTAACAAATGACTTCGCGACGTAGCACAAAAAATAAGCAAACAAAAAATGGGTATACTGACACCTCATGTTCTAATCATTAAGGTATATAGGTAAGATGTGTCATCTTGTCATATTGAATTAAATATTGCAAATGATATGGAAGAAAAAAATGGCTGACTGGTGTACGAACGGGCGAATTTAAAGTAGGACACCCTGTCGCTTGCAACGGAACTGAGATTATTTAATTATGAGATATCCTCCTGAGAGATCCTTTTATTTTGGGTGGAAAATCATCAAATGACGGCTTCCGCTCGTAGGTAGGAGGTGTGAGGTGGGGCGTGTCTGATTTTTACTGACTAAACCCACCCGTCTTCCTTCAAATCCGCGACCCTGGCAGTTGGGATGTTCCATCTGAAATTTCTCAATAGCAGCCCGGAGTCTAGTTGTGCCCGGTTGAAGGCTATTAGACCGCTCCCTATTATATGGGACATAAACATAAATGGCGAATTGTGGGTGTACTATAGATTGCACACACCTCTGACTTACCCTTCGGGGAATATAAGGGTGATGATATGGTATCTTTGTGTTTATAAAGAACGATGAAATAATGGTTTAATAAAGAAAATTGAATAATTTAGGAACATGCTAGGTCCTCGTAGACGGTCTACGAGAAATCTCGTAGAGGGTGAGTCTCGTAGACCCTGAAGCTTTCTTGTTGGAGGTATTCACTTTACTGCTACGTTCCTTCTGTCTTGTTATGTGCGTTAAATACTGTTTGTCTTTTTTTAATATTCGTGCGTGTCATATCAGCTCTGCTTACGAATGTGATTATATAGTTTAAATATTTCTCATGAAGTGAAATTTGTAGTAAATTTCTTTTAAGTACAGAAAAAGATTATTTGCCCAAATTCCTATGCTTACCTAATTAGGTATTTAAGGTGACAGGCTTTCAGATGCGCAAACTAAAACCGTAACGTCAGCACATATGAGTCAATACCGTTAGACCGTTGAAGTTTTACGTTGGTTATCAAATAGAAAAAACCGGCCAAGTGCGAGTCGGACTCGCGCACCGAGGGTTCCGTACAAATCTGTAGGTATTCTCGGTTTAAAAATATATATATATTTTTTAATTTTTATATTTCAGTTGATTGAATGTAAGGTAAATTGCGGTTTACGATTTATGACGTTTTAAAAAAAAACTACTCACTCGATCTCGTTCAAACCAATTTTCGTTGGTAGTTTACATGGTAATGTACATCATATATTTTTTTTAGTTTTATCATTCTCTTATTTTAGAAGTTACGGGGGGGGGGACACACATTTTACCACTTTGGAAGTGAGTCTCGCGCAAACTATTCAGTTTAGAAAAAAATGATAATAGAAACCTCATTACCATTTTTGAAGACCTATTCATAGATACCCCACACGTATGGGTTTGATGAAAAAAAACATTTTTGAGTTTCAGTTCTATGTATGGGGAACCCCAAAATTTATTGTTTTTTTTCTATTTTAGTGTGAAAATCTTAATGCGGTTCACAGAATACATCTACTTACCAAGTTTCAACAGCATAGCTCTTATAGTTTCGGAAAAAAGTGGCTGTGACATACGGACGGACAGACAGACAGACAGACAGACAGACAGACATGACGAATCTATAAGGGTTCCGTTTTTTGCCATTTGGCAACGGAACCCTAAAAACAGCTGTTTCATAGAAATATGATCAACGCGGTCAATATGTCAACAACATACTTAAAAAAATAGTTTTAATTTTCAAAATCACGGCTTCGACAGAAAAGCGCGAGGCGATTCCTGTAGAACAATTATCCTTATGTTTTCAAAAAATTGTTCAACTAGAGTTCGTAGGACCCCTGTATTCATGGTAACCGTTTTTGCCTACTTACATCGTAATTTAAAATTAAGAAAGAAAAAAAACATTTTCACTTGGTCCAGGCAAAGACAGTATTAGTCCTATTATAAATAAAATTCATGTATTCAACTTTACAATGTTTCGTACGCACAAAAATGAAGCAGGTATCAACATTTTACTGAAATCAGTAGACAAGAGGCTTTAGCTGTGTCCACAAACTATAAACTCATGGTCCACATACATGGACATTGATTTATTATGTCAACATCGGCGGATTTTCATATTCTTCACATAGATACATTTTCTCGGAAAATATATTCATCATTGTATATAAACTGTAGTTTGCGCGGTTCTAAGATGCAAGTTCAATGTGTCGCGTCATTCAGGACTTAGGTCAGATAATAATTATCTCCCATGGATAATATAATGATTATAGAATAATATTCTTGGTAATATACGGGTCATGACTAAAAAATGTGGTGCAATATTTGACGTCGCGATTTTCCGGGTAGGTAACACTGGTCAGCAGAATTTTGTAACAAGAAAGGTGTTGACTAATTTTGAATAACCTACCTTCCCTCATTATAACACCATATTTATTTTGATTGGATCAGGGGGCTTACTCTTCAACCTAATTTTAATTCCAATCTAATGCCAATACGATTCCAATGTTAATTTTGCATACACGTAATTCGGTACTCTTGAAAACAATAGTGTCAACACTGGAACAACAACAACGCCCGATCTCGATTCCACTTAGTTCTAAAAAATGGACACCCAATTTAACCACATTTTGGCGCTAGCGTCGAACTCCAGAATATGAAAAGTTCCGATTCCAATGTTAATCGATCCGAATTAAAATCAAGAGTAAGCACCCAGGTTTCGTCTTTGTGTTACAGCTAGATACTATTCACAAATAAAAGGTTAATCGTTTTTAAGTTTCTTTTTCCCACAAAGAGATTTATTATTTGAAAAGCGTATTTGGAATATACATATTATATATAGGTAGGTTTCTGTTTAATAAGATCGAGAGTTAAATTATATAGGGGCCGTCCATTAATCACGTGATGTTTTTTTTGGCATGTTTGAACCCCCACCCCCTTGAAGTTACATGGTGAGGTTTAAGACTACCCCCCTCCCTCCCCCTATATCACGTGTATTTTTAGTACCTACCTACAAAGAATCTACATTTTATTTGTTTTTTTTTTTTAAATACCAGTATAAGTATCATCTAATTAAAAAAATGAAATAATACACGTTATATATCCTCCCTCTTTGTGATAGTTCGTGATTTTTTATGGACCCTTCCCCCCCCCCCTTTCGAGCCTCACGTGATTAATGGACAGCCCCATAGGTAAAACGCTAAGGCGTAAACGCGTGAGCAGTGGTTGCTCAGTGGTAACGGCAGCGACTTAAGTGTTGTAGCTCGTATGTTCGAATCCAAACAGGCGCTTTGCTTTGGGTAAATAATTGCACCAACAGTTTTTTTAAAACGTTGACGGAAAACATCGTAAGGAAACCAGCATGTCCTAGAACCATAAATTAGATTAGAACAACAACCCGCGCTGGGCCCGTGTGGTTGATTACGGCTACTTCGTCTCACAGACAGGCTTTTTGTCCCAACAGTTTTATAACCGCCGATTTCGAATCAATGTTCGTTAGTTTGCCATTTTGAAATCGTTCGTTGCATCTCTTTTCACGATAAAATCTATACTAATATTAAAAAGCTGAAGAGTTTCTTTGTTTGTTTGATTGAACGCGTTAATCTCAGGAACTTGGTCGGACTTGAAAAAATATTTTTGTGTTGGGTAGCCCATTTATTGAGGAAGGCTATATAACACCACGCTACAGTCAAAATGAGCGGAGCAAACGAAAAATGGACGAAAACTGGCAGGCAATTCGATGCGACGGGAAGGGGAGCGAAAATTTGACGCGGACGAAGTCGCGGGCAGAAGCTAGTATCAAATAATTTGACAGAATTTTGAATGCCGTCGTTATTCTCGCAAACCAGCGATATCATCATCATCATCTCAGCCGAAAGACGTCCACTGCTGGACATAGGCCTCCCCCAAGCTTCGCCACTTCGACCGGTTTTGTGCTTCCCGCATCCAGCGGATTCCTGCGGCCTTCACAACCAGCGATATAATTAGAGGAAAGTAACCAAATATGGGCTACCATTTTGTTTTTGCCTCAAAATAAAAAACTATTAAAAAATTAACCATTTATTGACGTCAAAATAATCAGAAATACATTGTTAAAGAGCTGAGTAACAGTCTTATGTTCTTAATATTATTATATATTATTAAATTGAGCATTAAACAAAATATCAAAATAGACGCTAAATATGGAACAGGTACTCAAATATGGGCTACAAATAGAAACTTATAATATCGAAATATACGAATACGAAAATAACAATTATAAATATTTATCTTATAAGAGATCAAACTACTTTGGTAGATGGAAGAAATCACATAATTTACTTACAAAAATCACATATCCAGGTGTCAAACTCTGGCCCAGCACAGTCATTATCTGCCCAGAGCTTACACATTAAACATCTGATCCACAGTTCTCCTGCTGCGTTTTCGGAAAAAGGTTCCTGACAAAACATACACGTTGCATCGGCAGTGTCAGGAGCCTCTCTTCCTATATCTGGTTCACTATCTTAATCAAATCGGATATCTTCTTCACCTTCATTTTCGTCCCTGGTCTTGGCTTTCTTATTTCCTACACTTCTTTTCTTTTGCTTGGCTACCTTTTGTTTTATTTTCTTTTTCAGTTTTCTTCTTATTTGTTTCAATAAGGTAGAGATGAAACGGATAGCAGTTTGGCCAGATACCGGATACCGGATATTCGGCCAACCATGTGGCCGAATAGCCGAATATCCGGCCGCCGGATATCCGGCGGAACTTAGCCGTTTGGTGCATCGTCCACACACACACTTGCGTAGGCGGCGCGCCTTATGAAGAGAAGCGAAACCGCTTGCTACCTCTCAATGCAGAGAAATTAGTATTTATTCACCATAATTTGCCCTTGGTGCAGTATGAGTACTAATTAATTCATTTTCTTTCTATTACATTCATTTACTATTGTGTGATTAAAGATTTACAACTAAAACTAATAATATTTCTTAACTGATACTAAGACTAACTAAATAAAGCAAATATTACTTAAAAATATTTTTTTTTACACAGATTTTTCTTTTTATTCTGCGGGGTGCCTATCCTGCCGAATAGTAGTTAGTTGTCCGGTATTCGGCCGGATAGTATTAAGGCCGCCGGATAGGCCGGATACCGGATAGTTACCGGATATCCGATTCATCTCTACAATAAGGTCAGTTTTATATGGAGACGAAGTTATAACCGAGGCCACAGCAGCTTTTTTACCTCTATTAGATGTCTTTCTGACACGGTACTTATGTCATAAGGAGATAGTAGACCTAGACTGCTACGATAAATTCCGGAAGACGAAGGTTGACAGTCATATGTTGGTTTATGTCCAGTTCTAGAAGTATAACATAACACATAACCAACCACCTAAAATACTAATACCTGAATATGGGCTAGCCCATATTCAGGACCATAGTCATAGCCCATATTCGAATTTTTTTACTAAAATCAACTTGATCGTGTATTTTACAAATCACATATAGCAAGCAATAAATCGACCGAAAATCATAAAATTAAACTTACATTCTGCAAAAAATCACATAGTTACAGTATTTAGACCTAATTTTCATTAATTAAATAACACATTGATACGTCCCGCAGAAAATTTTTCGACAGCAGCAACACAAGTTTGGCCGACACTAGTGACAGCTCGCGTGCGACTGACGAGAATGAGTGAGTGCGATGTTAGAGCGAACGAATGCGATAGACGATCGTCGTTTCTTGTGTCTTTTGATTGTAGGTTTTCGAAAATTGTTACTAGCCCATATTAAAGCACTAGCCCACATTTACTTACTCTCCTCTAGTAACATCGAGTGAAGCCGCGGACAAAAGTTAGTAATGACATAAACACGTCCCAATGTAACGCTAATGACGTAGGCGTGTGGTATTTCCTACCACTTAACGGTACGCATTATAATAATTATAACATTTAATTTAGGGAAGTGTGTTCCGAATTGCATGAAATTATGTTGTGGTCACCATAATGGTTGTATTTTTGTGGGAAATTCTACCTCAAACTAGTTTGGTCACAGCGCCTTTGGTTTGTTAGATAAAATCGTTAGGTTATAAAAAAAAAACCGGCCAAATGCGTTTTCGACCACGCACAATGAGCGGTTCCGTAGATGAACTGAATTTGTTCCAAAAAAACTTGTTCTTGCATATGTTACCGGCCAAACCCGATGTTAGGATGAACTAGTTTCGCCTAGGCCAAATCAGTTCTCCCTAAACGCTATAGGACAAATCCGTATAGACCTATGCAGAAAAGACAAAAGAAACAGCATGTACAGCCTAATATATTAAAAAAAAAAAAGTATCGATGAAGTGTCACGGTATGATTCCAATGTGAAAATTTAAGCGTTGTAAACTGTTACACATAAAAAAATGACTTTGTATGTTGATGAGAAAGGAGAACTGGTTGGCGAAAATAGTTCATCCTAAAATCGGGTTTGGCCGGTAACACATACATCACGGTCAATTCTCCAACTGCAAATATAAATTTGTGCTTAATTAGCCTATAATGTTCCCCTACTGGAACACATGCCTTCTCTATAAGAGAGGGAGAGAGTCGTCATTAGAGTTGCCACCTTTTTTTCTTGCAATTAAAGTACAGACGCCAGCACATTTACTTACCTCAATCTGTCAAATTTCTTAAATAGATTTTCAACCTTATATCACAATAGTGGAAGGTTAATTTTCGATTGGTAAAATTTGACAGATTGGGGAAGCTTGACCTGCTGGCGTCTGTACATTGGTTATTATAGGTAAAAAAAGTACATAGTATAAAAATAAAGTATTTATTTGTCCTTATATTATTATATTTAAAAACATGTTTTTTTATTGTTTTTTTGCAGTTTGTCTCACATAAATTTCGTTTAAAGAAATCTATACTTATGTATATATATATATATAATAATAATATTATAAAGCTGAAGAGTTTGTTTGTTTGTTTGTTTGATTGAACGCGCTAATCTCAGGAACTACTGGTCCGAATTGAAAAATTATTTTTGTGTTGAGTAGGCTGTTTATCGAGGAAGGCTATAGGTTATATAACATCACGCTAAAACTAAGAGGAGCGGAGTAGTAATGAAAAATGTTACAAAAACGGGGAAAATCACATGAGTAGGCGATTCGACGCGACGCGACGGAAAGGGTCGGGAGGACAAGAAATTTAACGTGGACGAAGTCGCGGGCAGAAACTAGTAATACTTACCTACGACTAAACTTTTCAAAATCCCAAAGAAATCAAATCTTGCAAAATAAAGTATTTTCGTGTACTTTATTGTTCTCATAAAGTATAGAGTACAATTATGTGAAATAACGTACAATACTTTATTATAAAGTACGGGTGGCAACCGTAGTCGTTATCCTCTACGCGGGACTAGTACGAGTTGGTAGATCTCACATGTCTTCGAATTTTTGGTTCCATGTTTTCCACCAAGTGTAGTGTAATTTCAACGTAAATTATTAATCGTAATTAAGTAAATATTATATACGTGATAAAAGTAACGATTTTCCTTTACTTGTGCTGTGAGACCTTGCTTCTTGCCAAAGTAGTTGATTCTAGGTCACCGGGAAATACCCTATACGTAGGCTTTGATTTATTTTAGCTAATATCATCATAATTTTGTCGCAATAAGTTATTAAATGGTCGTATTTTTTACTACCTTGACATAGATGCTTGACTTTTTAAGACCTCCAAGTAACCATAGATTCACGTATTCGATATTAATTTTAACTTGATACTTCCACGCGGTCCTGAGAAAATTGGTCTTAACAGACAGACAACCATGTATTCCTATAAACGTTCCATTTTATCCTTTTAAGTTACGGAACACTAACAAATTAGCGGAGAATCCAGTTGTTTAGAAATTGAAACGTTAATTAATTAAAAATCGTCACAAGTGTCTGTTACAAGGCATTTCTCCTTTTCAGTACGTAATTTTAATCTCTTTTTTGCCAATACCGTCATGGTTTTTTTTTTTTGTAATTAACTATTATTATGTCATAATTTTTGTCAATCATGTCAATTTATATCAATCCATAAGTGGAAATTCTAATGAGAGGAAGGCTTTAATTTGGTTGTAATAGTTTATTTTTTTGTAAATCCAAGGAATAGTCGGATAATCATTCGGGCGGCGCCGCGCCGCTAGTGAAATATAAGACCTAAAATGATTGCCGTCCATGAATGCAGGAGCGGGATGCGAGAAGTTGCACTTGCACCTCCTTGGCTACAATAAAAAATACAGGTGTGAAAACAATCAGAACTTAAAAAAAATATATACGAAAATGCCTAATAGAATATAAAAGAATTCAACCGAGGCGAAATAAAAAAAAAACATCCGCAATCTATAATCTCTTGAATCTAATCGAATCTCTAGTACCGAACTTCTAATTCCGAACTTCAAATTCGAATTTCAAATTGTCCTAGCAATTTTAGAACAAAATTAACTGTAGTTTGATAAAATATCTGGAAGATAACAAACTACTTTCAGATAATCAATTTGGATTTAGGCCCAAAAGATCAACTGGCCAAGTAATACACAAATTAACAAATTACAGTGGAACCAATCTAGATAATGGTATACACACAATTGGTATCTGTCTAGATATTGCCAAGGCCATCGACACTATTTCTTGTAGGTAAGTACTTTACTTTTGTACAAGCTTGAAACACTTGGAATAAGAGGACCACCCACAACTTTTACTTTATGCTGATTATCTCAGCGATTGTCATCAATGTATGAAAATAAGTCAGTTTAAAAGAATTTAAAAATAGTTATTTTGGAATTACACAAGGCAGGATTTTGGGCCCACCCCACGCATGAGTTTACATTTTTAACTGTTAAGCTTTCCTAAATACGTCGACAAAGTTGCTCTTTGTATGAATGAACAAACGATAACCGAACATCCCTGAGGTGCAGTGCAAAACGATCGAGCCCGCTTCGTGGAGTTGAAGATGCATCCCACTGAAAAGAAACTTGTCTGAGTCCATGTGGCTGTGGTTTAAATGCGTAGATTAAACCTTAGTACTGACCTACATACTGCACTGATTTCAAAAAACCAACCGGTTAGTTCAAAACTAACAGAAAATTAATTCACAACACAGACTATAGACGCCAGTTCATTACTCTAAGTAATTATGTTTTCATTACCTATTTTTTTTTTCTCAACGACTTAACAATATTTCAATGTCAAGTTGAATCTCTTATGACGCGATTTTTTGTTGCAAAATCAATCGGCATAGACAGTCTGTGTTTATTTTTAATCAAATATAATGTTACCAACATTACGGGATCACGTACGGGACTTCTTTGAAAATTTAAAAAGTTATTGGGCATTTCGCGCAGACGTGCTAATTGAAGTGGTTTTACTTTTTTTGCTGGTCAAGCAGTCGAATTTGTAGTGCCGTACTACATATGTACGTTGTTAATAAAATATGTATCAGTAATTTTATTTGTTACTAGCTTCTGCCCGCGACTTGGTTCACGTGAAATTTTGGACCCAACCCGTCGCCGCGTCGCTTTCCATTGCCAGCCCGCGCATTTCATCATCAGTTGAGCTCCTAAGGGTCGTTGCGTAATGTTAAAAAACCCATAGCCTTGCTCATGAATGTGGCTGTACTGTACAAAAATAATTTTTCAAATCCGACTGATAGTTTCAGAGAGTAGCGCGTTCAAACAAACAGACTCTTCAGCTTTGGTTTGGAACTCAAATGATATGAAAAGAGATACTTACCTAACTTAAAAAAATAAAACATGTCCTGTCATGCTTCTGGGAAATGAGCTCTTATTAAAACGGGAATCTTAAATTCATACATACGCGGTTCGTTGTCATCAAATGTCACAGTATTTTCCCCAACCTTAATTCCCGCGCAAAATGAAACGTCACTATTGCCACAGATACAAAAAAAAAAACCATAGATGCATATTTTTTTATTTTCCTTAGCTCGCAGACTATAGCAGTTTATTCTAAGGTTGAAGGCCGACCACTTCCGTTTGTTAGCCGGCTAGTGGCGCCAACTTTTTATCATAAAATAAACGTTAATTTATTGATGCCATATTGGAAATCGATTTGTTAGTTTTATTCTTAAGATTAATTATAGTGATTGAATATGTACACTCGGGTAATAAAACATGATTTGTCGGAGTTTTCAAAGGTGAATGGCTATTAGCAAACACGTATTAATTACGTTGAATAAAAAGAACTATTATTTGTCGGTACGGGAAAATTTGATCATTTATTTATCGCCTCCTAGGCGCCAGTTTTATGCAAATACTAGCTTCTGCCAACGGCTTCACCCGTGTGGAGATCGAAAATTATCCCACAGGAACGTACTTACTACTTCTACAGAGGAATTGTTTTGTAATCCCGTTTTTGTGTTGCATACGCACGTCAAACAATGCGTGTGAAAAACACGAGAAACTTTGGTTCAGTGGGTTAATCTATGGTTTAATCAAAAACAAAACATAGATTTGCAGTTTCTGGTTGACAAGAATGCCAAATAAGAGTACTTATCGACTAAGTGTATTTTTAACTAAAACCACTTTAAAGCAATTATGAACACCAATCTACGAAATATATCTGGCACGCACCAGACAGCTTGACGACGCGCCTATTAGCTTTTCAACAATTAAATTTCATCCTTATCTTTATTATGCGTAAGTGTTAAAATCATTTGTAAGCTATCTGGGACACCGACATGTCACAATGTTTGTACTCTATATAGTTTGTATTTGCTTTTGGAATACATGGCATTCCATTTTTAAGTTCCATTCACAACGCTTCATCATCATAATGTTAGCCCGGAATCACTCAATGATGGATATAAAAAAACGGTCATACGCTTTTTCGACTCAATACTGATGAACATCGACTGAAGAAATTATTGAAATTAACACTACTTTAGAACTTTTTGCAAAGACCTCTGCATTGAGAAGCAACAAAGCTTATGAGACTAATCTAACAAAAAAAAGAATGATCAAAATCGGTTCACCCAGTCAAAAGTTATGAGGTAACAAATATTATACGATAACCTCCTCCTTTTTTTGAATTCGGTTAAAAATATGTGAATAGTAGAGCATTGTGGACTTATCCCATATCTATACTATACTAAAGCTGAAGAGTTTGTTTGTTTGAACGCGCTAGTCTCTGTAACTGCCAGACGTATTTGAAAAAAAAAATTGCTCTCAAAAGTCCAATTTCTTGAGAAAGGTTATACGCTATTTATCATCACGCTATAACTCTTAAGAGCCGATCTAAAAGAACAGACCACTAAGCAAAAGCGACGTATTAGAGCGATTTTCAAGTGACGCGATGCGACGGGGTGGGTCAGAGGAATCAGAATTTCCAGAAATATAAAAGTCCATTCAAATCTTTAGTTAAGCTTTCAGACTTCCTCCATCGTCCTCACATCTTCATAACCAGATTCAAACTAAACGATCATATTTCGCATAGCTAACGTTCACAGACGATGACGCAAAACCCTTGCAGGGATTTAACAAAAAATACCAAAGTTAACAGTCTTCTTTGAATGATCATCATTGATACACCATTTGTTTGCGGGTGAAAAATTAATTAAAATTCCAATTTCAACTTTATTATGTAAACTATAGAGTCTATAGCAAATTTTAAAGGGGGGTAAATAAAATATGGGGTCGTAACTCTGCGTGCTGACAGGAATTATTGGAAGGCTTGAGTAATGAAGTCATAAACGAAACCAGTTATAATTTTCAGGAATTCAGACTAAGCTCAACCACACACGGGCGTATTATTTCGCGCACTCCATGTTCATCGCATGGGCCATGTGTTGCTGGACGTGAAGAATAGCACCACCCCATTTCTTCCCGAAGGTGTTGTAAAAGGCGACCAAGGGACTTATTAGGGTCATACACTGTACATTTGGTATCTTTTCTTGTCCCGCTACTTCTTAATTAAGTAAATATCTTATAATGTGATATTTTCTCTTTTTCCCGCGTTTTTGCTATATTCGTCTATTAATGCGAAGAGTTTTCTAGTATTTGACCTTTATAGTTTTCATTATAAGAGTATATTTTTTTAATGTCAAAGCATTGTTAAAAATCTCCCCATACATTTTTTTAGTGTCCCAATGACCATTTCACATTTTCAGAGATAAATTGTTACGAATATACATCGCTTTATTAATCATTGACTGTGGTTATATTATTCTTGATGAATCGATTAACTATGTAGGACCAATTTTATTCGTAAATCATTCACAGATTTTTTTATTTAATTAAACAAATTTTGTCCCAAAATTATGAAGTTTCGGTACTCAGGGTTAGTAATACGCAATAAAATTATAAACGCAATTATTTAAAGTGGTAGAAACTATTTTTTCCTATTCTGGCATCAATATTACTTACTTTAAAATCACTGTCGCGACAGCCACTATGTTTTCACCGTAGTCGTGAAGTCAAGACATGTATCATGTGAATATTTACAAAAACACCTTAGGGTGATAAACGACTAGTATTGTGGTAAGTTAATGTATTTTTTGTTTACTTACTGTTTCCTTTTCTTATTTTTTGTATTATTTTAACGAATACGCTCATTGCTTGCGTTTTAAACACGTGGTTTACTTAAAAATATTTTAAGAGTATAAAATTTCATTCTCATTTTCGTTATAATATTGCGTTACGCTACGAAACTGAGAAATTGTTAAGCTTAGTACACATCATCAAAAAGTACGTAATTATAGTCACGGGTACCTAAGTTGGCGAATGATTTTGTAGTGAGGGTGGAAATATACCTACATATGTACCTACATACTTATTCATAGGTATATCAGTGTAGTGATCACAAATACTTAAGTTTTCTATCTTTACCTTTACTTTAAAAACAAAATAACAAATACAATAATAAATAGTTTGTGACACAAGTCAAAAAAAACTAAATGCGTTTCAGTAACATACCATGGCTCCTGTGTCAAATGCCGAAAGACAAAGAAGATAGCAGCCATCGACACCTTCTGAATTTGAAATTCTTTCCGAGTCTATCAGCTCAATAGCTCAATATACGGAGATTCGACACATAAGGTAAAAGCAGTTATAAAAAAAATGATTTGTTACAAAGTTTGTTTTTATAATTCCAAATAAGTCTGAGAAGCCAAATATAATCACTTGTTTTATTTCTTTCAATCCATGTGTACTATACCTTATTACATCAGTTTCGTGACGGAGACTTTCAGTATCGTTACCCATCAGTTTAGTTACAAAATTAAAATGTACACTTTTTCCGAGTATGACCCATTAGAGAATGGGCAGCAGCATTCTCCATGCATTTTACCACTATATTGCGATCATCAAACCGCCTGCCAAGCATGACTATAATGGTCAACTACCCCCAATTGAGGGAGGCTTATGTCCAGCAGTGGACGTCTTTTGGCTGAAATGATGATGATGATGATGTTCATCGCACACAGCACGAGCATAATCAGCCAATCTATATATATCTAATTCAAAGTCCTGACTGACTGACGGTCTGATACATCAACGCACAGCCTAAACCGCTGGTCCTAGAGACATGAAATTTGGAGGGTGTGTTCTTTGTGAACAGTAGGTATCCATTAAGACACAATTTTTTGAAATTCCATCCCTAAGAGGGTGAAATGGGGGGTTGTATTTTCTGTGAAACTTTCCATTCTCTGGGTCGGATAAGACAAAGCAAGCAGTGCGATAAGACATTGTTTACGTGGATTAACACATAGGGTACTTTTAATCCCGGTAGTACGCTCCAGTGAGATATTTTTCGATATTCACGCGAGCGAAGCCGCGGGCAGACGCTAGTATAAGTGGAAGTTTGAATCCGCTCTGTTGAATTCTCAATGCTCGGCCCAATACCGAGAGTTAAAAACCCAGTGCGCGATAAAATACCGCGGCGATATTTTAACGTGCGTGTTAACGTGGTTTTATAGATTCGGATCCCCTAATCATGTAGCAATGTGTATGTTAATACTGAGAAACGGTCGCGATAGATAGATATAAATAAATAATTAATTAATTCGTTCTATTAATCTCAATTATAGTGGGTTTTTCTAGTGGGTTTCTTACTTTGATCTTGTTAAAGAGTGTTACAGTAACCAAAATTGCGGTATTTCTCATGTTTTACATTTGTCTTTGATGCTTAAAAAATAGAAATCTTCCATAGTCAAACAAGAATACAAAGACAAATTGATTTTATTTGTCACAGAAACACGTGCATAGAAAATGATATGATTTCATAAAAAAACATTAAAACAATTGTTATTTGTTATACAAGAGTGCAAAGTTGCTTTTTAACCGCGTGCTCAATTTTGATAACCGAGCAAGCGAAGGATTCTAAAATTGAATTACGAGCGCAGCGGGTGATTCAAAAATTAGAATCTGAGCGTTAAGCGAGGGAATGAAAAGACCACGAGGTGAAAAATCTTTGCACTCGAGTGCATCACGTAACCTTTCATTCCATCTCAGCGAAGTAATGATTAAATGCAAAAAAAGCATTTGCGCATTATTAATAGTTTCAGTCAGTTCTGTTGGCGTCAAATAAATTTCCTCGTCGCTAGAATGACTAATTTTAGGTTTTTCACTTGTTTTCAAGTTTCTAGGATTTTTTTAACAATATGACGTGAAAAGAAAATGGCTTGCGCAAAGCAAATTAAAAAAAAATCACCAAGAAGGTTCCGAGTCTGAGTTTTTAACAAATTAAAAAAGGTTGTATGATAAATTCGGCACCAGAGGTAGAAGTAAATAAGTTTAATGATGTTTTTAATTCATAAAACTTAGTGCACACGATGTTCCAAATTCAATTTACTTTATCCTCTAGCCAGCGGATAAAAACGGCTTTTGCACTCAGATATTGAAGGGCCAAAATTCTCTTTCCGAGATGGGGGGATGAAAAACAGATTTATAGTGAAGAACACAGAACATAAATAGACGGCAGCTGCAAGCGGTGACTGTGACAAGAAGGTTTCCACTCAGCATGATGCTGTGGTGTGGGACCCACAGCACAGCATTGATTTTCAGAGCTTCTCTTCTGGCACGAAAAGGTGTAACTACCTAAAATTATGCATTGGTTGCAAGATTGCGTTTCGCTTTATCATCACACTAGCTTCTGCTTGCGACTTCGGTCGAGTGAAATTTTTACCCCCAACCCGTCGCTACGTATCTCATCGCCCGGCGCCAGCCCGAGCAATGATTTCGTTTTCGGGTAGCGTTCTTTCCGAGTTTTTTTGCCATTTCGCTCTACTCCTATAAGCTTGATAGATGTTAAATAGCGTCAAACCATCCTCAAGATATGGTCTATCACAGGCAAAACATTCTTTTCAAATCCAACTCGTACTTCCAGAATACTTTCAAAAACAAACTTACAAACTATATCTCTTTATCATTAGTGTACATCATGTAGATAAATAGGTACATAATTTTAAGAAGGAATACCACTATTTTTAACCGACTTCAAAAAAAGGAGGAGGTGTGTTCACCGTTAACTACGTCGTATATGGACCGATTTTGATGATTCTTTTTTTGTTGGAAAGGAGATATCCCAAGGGTGGTCCCATGATAAGGAAACCAGGATCTGATGATGGCATCCCAGAGAAGTCGAAGGGAACCTTCGAAAATCGTAGTGGCGACTAGTGCGTTTTTTATTTCTTTCATTAATTATCTTAAAGCACTACTATTTAATGAAGGTCTGAAGTTGATCTGATGATGAAGCCGAAAGACAGTCGAGGGAACTCTTCAACGACTTACAGCAATTACGCGGTGTTTGGACTTAATTCATTTCTATTGATGAGAACTTTGCACCCATATGGGCTATAAGTGCCATTACAGGTCTGATGATGGAGACCATAGACAGTTGAGGGAATTCATCAACGATTTACAGCAGTTCCCTATTGTTGGGGTTACTTTATACGGTTCAAAGTGCCAATTTTATCACTACTATTTAATTAAGGTCCGGAGTTGATCTGATGATGGAGCCAAAAGACAATCGAGGGAACTCCTCTACGATTTACAGCAATTACCTGGTGTTTGAACTTAATTCATTTCTATTGATGAGAAAGCTCCCATAAGGCTTATAAGTACCATAACAGGTCTGATGATGGAGACCATAGACAGACAGTCAAGGGAATTCCTCAACGATTTACAGCAGTAGTAAAGTATTAAATTTCACCTGGCGATTAGTGGTATAGGAATTAGTGCGGGTAGATACCATAACTAAAAAGTAAAAAATAAAAACTTTTTGACAAAAAAAAAACCGACTTCCTCAAAAACACTAGAAAGTGAAAAATAACTTTAATTTCGGAAGTCGGTGGCAAAAAACTCAAATACAGATCCTAAGACACCGACTTCCGAAATTAAAGTTATTTTTCACTTTCTAGTGTTTTTGAGGAAGTCGGTTTTTTTTTTGTCAAAAAGTTTTTTTTAATAACCCACCAAATTGTGCTCCGTCACAGTTTCTATAATTAACTCAAGCATTTAAACTAACTAGAGGTTAAGCACCTATAGTTATTTTGACATCAATCAGATTGGCAGCGCGCCCCGACATACGCGGCCGGATCAGACTGTAGTGCTACACTGCTCCGGGATGGATAAACTATGCTTATATCGATTCTGATTGTAATTAATCGATTTATTGAATCAGAAAGATGGTTCGTTAGTCTTGTATTGAATATGTGTGTTGTATAGTGGGGTTATTACGTAACATACTAAGAGTAGGATAGGATAGGTTTAATTTCGACAACATTCATTGCGTTACGTTGTTGAGCGGACAAAATTTTGGACATACATATTAAGTAATGGATTAACAATAACTTTAAAATGGTTCAGATTCTGATAAATAGTGTTACACAATTAATTATTTATTATTTGCATAAGGCGGAAGGTGAGGACGCCGTGACGCCTCTCTAGCCACTCTTCGTAGAGGGGACTTACCGCCGCAATAGTGACGTGCCCTGCATTGGGTTGCGACAATCGTAAGATGACTCCGCCCTGCAGTGTAAATGTGGTGCTGTCCAACAATAGGGACCATTTAATATAATGTCTAGCGTGGCCTATTGTCTGAACGCTGTAGGAGTTGATGGACGGTACTGAAAGTGCCAAGCTCGTAGCAATTTTCTGGGCTGACTGTTTATAGATTGCTATCGACACGCGAAAAAGAAGAAGTATTTGCCTTCGGACCGCACTTTCAAATATTCTGACGATCAATGAATCGACGCCACAGTTCCTAATTTTTTTCGCCATTTCAGTCGAAATACGTCCACTGCTGGACACGGCTCTACTACTTCTACCGGTTCTGTATTTTTTAAGTGGTAATTTGTCGCTTGTTGCGATATTTTTATATCAAATTCCAACTTGCAAATTACCATGTGACTGGACAGTAGGTAATGATAAAACCTTCAGTCAACGATATCTAAATCACAGCACAATCTATCAGTTGCAAGGTAAACCAGTAATTTGTATACGTTTGTAAATGTCGCATAATATTTTTAACTGTCGTTATAATGCGGAATAACTGCTGAGTTCATAGTCTATTAAGTTTTCGTCAGCTGTTCTTGACATTTCTTAACTATTTACAGTTTAATATAAATAGAATGTTAGTTTTGTCAGAGTGGGGCAATTTCTCCTTCTACGATGGCCTAAACCAAGATTCACCAATTGGCGGACTGCCGACCTTTTGTGTGCAGATTTTAAGTCATAATGACGCCATAAGACGTCCTACTTTAGGTGCTTTGCCATCGCAGTATGGTGGTGAAATGCATAGAGAACGCTGCTGTCCATCCTCTAGGAAGTCCTTTAGTCAACACTTACGACACCCACGGGAAGAAATAAAATGGTGCTATTCTTTACTTTCGGCACCACCCGGAGCCGGATCTTAATTAAACAGTAAAAATAAATGTTTAATATTTATTTATTTATTTATTTAAATTTGGATCTCCAACAAAAGATGTACACAATACATTGACACGTAAACAAAGGGTAACATGAAGTATTAAGTAGGTGTACTCCTTCACTTATAGGAGACCACAGCATGCACAAAAGAGTTTACAACTAAGCTAACAAAGTTAAAATATTAATTGTAGGTAAAATTTGTTAAAGGATATAACAGTTTAAACATTATTAAAGGATATACACTAAAAAGAAGAATTTGAAATACATTGAAATACTTAAATGAACACCTAGAGATATTTAAATTAAATTAAATCTACTAAACAATTTTTATATTTAGATAGAGACTCACAGATGTCTAAATTCATAGATTTGGCTAATATGTTATATTGCCTACAAAGTCTCGGAACAGCGGCGTAATGACCGAGGTTAGTTTTTGAGCCAGGGATGTAAAATAAATTGTATGTGTTAGGCCTGGGAATCCGAGTTGTAATTTATTGATTGCTACTAGCTAGTAATCGTCTACCAAACGGACCGTGACAGTCATATATTTTTTTTTTATAATAGGACCCCAGTAAAATGAATTGGTGATTCCTGGTCTAAACTTTGGTCAAGATCCAAAATGTTGAGGTTGTTCTTACTCATCATCTTCCCAGCCTTTTCTCAACTATGGTGGGGTCGGCTTCCAATCTAACCGGATGCATCATGCATCAAGTATTTTATATGGATTGACTACCAACTGACCATCTGCCCTCCACACCAAGGTTGTAAAAGTAGTCGGCTTAATTTTTTATTTTCATATTTCACCTTTTCCCAATGCAAAATGTAAAAAAAAGAGAGAGAAAAGTCGCTCCACAAGCGAATGGCTCTTCTTGAGAGCGTAGGATATGATCCATAGAGGCGCACTTAGATAATGAGTAAATGCAGGTTTGGCTGGAATTATAAATTTACAACCCTAATTTTTTGCACTGTGTTCACTAAAAAAATAATAAGAAAAGAGGATGGAAAAGATCCCCCACAGGCCAAAATGAGCACAAAACAAAACAACATAGGTAACTACCACTTTGTTAAATAATTTCATTATGTGACATTTCAAATATTACTTATTACAATTAACAATAATCTAGTCTATTGTCCCACTTCAGAGAAATTTCCTACCGACTCTTTTCAACGACTTATTGTCCACCACCACACGAATTCATTGAGGACCTCCCCCCTCCCCCTACATTCGTGTAACGTCTACTCAACCTTACATCAGATAGACAGTCGTGATAGTAACCTTAATGTACTTACGAAATACTCGAAATTGGCGGCTGCACCCAATGAGTTGACTTCGGAGCTTGTTGCATCATCCTGCGCACGCGCAGTCTGTCGTGAATGAAGAACTTGAATGACCAATTTGAGAGGATGAATGAAAAAATTGTTGAATACTCAGTAATGTTGTGAAAGGGATGCCTGAAAGATGATACAATTTTGTGATCGATTTCTTTAATGGACGATCAATCGTCACTCTATCATTCACTCCCTTTTCTTAATTGATCTACTACCTTTTGCCCGCGGCTTCGCCCCCGTGTATGTCGAAAAATTCACCATTTCAACCCCACATTTCAACTTCTTAGGGATGGAATTCTAAAAAACTCTTTCTTAGTGGATACCTACTCCTCACAAAGAACACACCCTCCAAATTTCATGTCTCTAGGACCAGCGGTTTAGGCTGTGCGTTCAAATCAGTCAGTCAGTTACTTAGGACTTCGAATAATAAATATAAAATATAGATTTAATTTTTCTTTTTCTTTATTATAAGAGTCTATTTTGGGGGCTCCTAGCTAAGTAATAACAGCTGCATGGATTGATATTTATTTATTTATTTATTTAGTACATGGAGGACTTACAGCTTATGCCAAGTAAAATTATGCTTACCGGGGTCAGTTCGTGGGCGGACGACCATCTTTAGGTACCGACTCTTCCACGTGCCTCGGAACGCACGTCAAGCCTTTGGTCCCGGCTGTCATTCGTCGATCATTGACAGACGTTACGGGTCGTCAGAAGTCCGTAAGTCTGACAACCTAGGTACCAAGGGGTATCGTATTACCTGCCCAGTTATTGGGTTATCTATATAATGTGTATCTATTCATACACAAAATAGTTTAAGAGGTACACCTGTAGGTGGTAAAGAAGCTATAGCCACGAAAAAAAAAATTCTAAATTTTTTTTTTTATTTGAAATTTATAAATTATTTGACGCACATAAGAAATACTGGCTCCTTCTTATTTTTTACGGCCCGAGACACCGCGGCCATGCTCGTGCCGTCCGGTCGTCGCCCTCGCAGCAGCAGGCGGGCCATTCATAAAATTTGAAGTAAAGGTTTTATGTAAAACGTCTCAAGTAGTTTTAAAATTATAATAATTACGAATATTCAAAAACGCTTAGATAAAAATTTTCTTTTTGCTTCTATAGCTTCTTTACCACCTACAGGTGTACCCCATAAAATATTTCGTGTATGAATAGATATACCTTATATATTAATACGTAAAGCGAAAACTTTGGATCCCCTTTTACGAAAATTGGGCGGACGGAGAAGTATGAAATTGCGCACACTTATAGTTTATACAGAGGAGAAGTGACGAATGCTAATATTTTTTTTTAATTATGCGTAAAATACATTATTTTCAATAAATAACACGTTACACACACTACTGTTCATTAGCGTATATTTAATACACACATGCATAGATAGTCTTTTGTTTAAGGTCCAAATCTGTGGTCCAATAAGGAATATCTGTCTTTAATATATTGTGTCTATAGTCTTACTGAATGTCAAGTATAACCATAGGTAATAAATTAATTTTATGGATTTATAAGGTGTATCTATTCATACACGAAATATTTTAAGAGGTACACCTGTAGGTGGTACAGAAGCTACAGCAATGAAAAAACAATTTTTCTAAATGCATTTTTTTCAAAATTTAATATTTATAAATTATTTGACGCACATAATAAATACTGGCTCCTTCTTATTTTTTACGGCCCGAGACACCGCGGCCATGCTCGTACCGTCCGGTTGCCGCCCTCGCAGCGTCAGGCGGGCCATTCATAGAATTTGGCGTAAAGGTTTTATGCAAAACGTGTCAAGCAGTTTTAAAATTATAATAATTTTGAAAATTCTAAAACGCTTAGATAAAATTTTTCTTTTTGCTTCTATAGCTTCTTTACCACCTACAGGTGTACCTCTTAAAATATTTCGTGTATGAATAGATACACCTTATATAACCTATTTCATTTAAAATCTATGATCATATCGAGAATATTTGTCTTTAATATTATTAGTGTTACTGAATGTCAAATATAACTATATTATTTTTTATATTTATTATTATATATATATTTTTTTCATTTAATAATGTATTTCTATTCAAATGAAGTACGGTCGAATTTCGAACAATGGGCGATCACTAAAGGAAAAATAGGCAATCGCTCCATGTACAATACTCGTATCGGCATCGGGTCAGACCAAGTCAACCCCCACACAGTTGGGAAAAGGCTATTCTATTACTATTCTATACTATAAAGTAGAAGGATAGGAGGATTTATTTGTGAAAATCTTAAGATTTAAATTAATTAAAAACAAATTTATAATCTAAATGAACTTATTACTATTTACAAATTAAAATATACCGTCAAATGTTTCATCCGCATCGCTGTCGACTGGTAATGTACCCAAGAGACGGATTACCACGTAGTATGGCAATGCTTAGCCTCTGGCCAAGGTAAAAACCAGCCCTTTGGTCACGGGAAGTGTCCACCAGCTGTTTAGAGATTTCATCGTTTGATTTATATTGTGTTTAGTATTTGAACTTACGAACTATGTTAGCAACACAAAACTTAAAACGTTTCAACTTTAACAGCTTCCTCTGCACCAGAAAAGGGCAGTCTCTGCTGTCCAGATTGATTCGAATTAATTATCTTTTTGCATAGGTATACGTGTTTCTGTGACAAAGAAAGTAATTTTTCTTACTTTTATTTATTTTAAATGGAGCTTTATTTCTTGATAGGACATTACTCGTAGTTATTTACTAGATGCATTATTTAAAAATGTGATGACAACAATATACGAAGAAAAAGCCAACTACTGTTTTGGTTGAAATTTTCATTATCATCTACTCACTAAATATGGACGCAATATCGAAAAAGACGACGACGACGAGTCATATGCAAATATTTTACCTACGTTTATGTTATGACATAGTAGAACTTGTTACGCACAGGGCCATGAGAAGTGAGGAAACCGTCAGATTTTATCTTGATTTTCATTTGTTCACATCACGGTATCAACAGTTTTGATTTTCGTATGTCGCAAGTCAATCAAGAAGGTTGTCGGCTACTTGTCTGGGCTATCCTGTGGACGCCTTAATAAATTTAGACCTCTAGAGTAGTAGTGATTCGCGGATTCTGGCGCAAGCGCCAGAGCCCGCGCTTGCACCAGAGCCCGCGAATCTGTAGCACCCATCGTAAAAAAAAAAAAAAAAAAAAAAAAAAAAAAAAAAAAAAAAAAAAAAAAAAAGGTTTTGGTGTGCTCTGATCTCAAATCTGTGGTCCATTTTAGCGTAGGATGCGTGGTTCTGGAGTTATGCAAATCAATTAACTGTTATCTCATCGATTTCCGGTGGTCCTGCACCCTCATTAGCATTCCATTGTTCGCCTAATCCTTTTATCTATTATACTTCGAACACCTCATTACGTTGCGCCAGAACCCACGAATCTGTTGCCCTACGGTTGATTTGGCGTTCTTATCTATTACTCATTGTATGTCTGCTTTTCTATGTCATCAATAAAACACATTCATTTTTATTTCAATATTTTATTACTTTTTTCTACAAAATATGAGCGGAAGATCTCATCCACAAAAATATCATTGTGCAGTGTGTTCCCTGTAAATATGTTCGTAAAACTATGCATTGAACATCCCTGAAACTTAAATAGCAAATACATTAAGCAATATTCACCACAAACTGAAGTCCAATCATTCTGAATCCTATCAACATTCCAGTCCCATCTCTTACAATTCCTTTTCAAAAACTGGAGATGATATCGCTCAGGTGTTCGTCCATATGAATCAAAATATTGACCGATACCATTCGTATCGATATGTACAGCTACCCAGTGTGAACCTGGTTTATCATCCGCATCCAAATTGCATATTATATACGTTGGTACATGTGTATACATAGGTAGTCTATTAGCAGCATAAACATTATTTTCTAGACTGGGATGAATCTTTTTCATATGTTTTTGTAATTCTAGTGTATCCATGATATTACTGTTATTAGCAGATTATTACAGTACCAATCTATTCAATGGTTGTCATAGGAATGTTCAATTATAGTGATTTGTAAATATTAAATCGCATTCTTTGTGGGAGTCACAAAGCTTAGGATTATCATTTTGCTGCAGCTAATTTAAAGTTTGTTATATGGGTCTGATTATATTAAATAAAACACTTTGAGTACATAGACATTTTTAATTAACTGATCAACACAATAATTATTAAATAAATAAATTAAATACAGACATATTATTATCAAAATACCATTTTCTAATACACACAGCATTATTCAATGCACAATTCAATTTATGGTTCACACAATTAAAATCAGTTTTATTTTTACAGAACTTTTTTTTTAATGTCGCAAAATTAGGACATCCCTTCTCACCTATGTCAATCACTTCACAGTTTGCACATAACTCTTTAATCCACGTAATCTTTTCCAAACCCTTTGTCATAATTTTTTTATTTTCTAAATATGGTAAAATAACACGTTTAAACTCTTTGTAGTCTATGTAGCCTTCACTCCAGTAAATTCCTCGATTTCTTTCTAACCATCTCACCTGCTTTTTTTCTTCTAGTGTTAGGTAATGGAATGAATATGGTGGTTTCACCAAGAACGTCTGTGTATGATCATGACTCGCAATGGCCAATTCTTTGATAATAAAATGATTTAAAGAATCTTTAAATCCTTGATAGTATATTGCATACAATTTGTTTTATTTAATTTTATAATGTTATCTTTAGTTACACACACACAAAATGCATTAAACATAACACATATATCTAAAACACAACACACATTATAATCCTAACTACTATAGTCTACAGTAACATTTCTATTTTTATCTATTTCAATAATATTATCAAACTCAGCATAAACAATACAGTTAATTGTTTGTATTAGTGAGGATTCAAATCGTACTTCTAATCTTACACTACCATGCTTTATGAGATTCCAATGGGCTGATGAGTTAGCTGATAAATCAGGAGTTAAATCAAATGCTAAAAGACAGTAACCTTTGGCATACTGTTCACGAGAGATTGCATTTCCTTCATTAAGAAAGTGAATACCAGTCCCCGAGAATAGAGTATGATATGCTGATGTAAATATATTATTATTAAAAGATGGTTGCAAAGCTTTGGAAGGTATTTGTTGACCATCAATATATAAGCTGAAAGAGTTAATACCATAGTTTTCAAAGTTAAATGGATTTTTAGTAAGTGAACCATTAAATGCAGAATTATTCACAAAACCAATAATACATCTTTTGGGTACCTGTCCTAAGAATATATTATCAAGAGTTTTTCCTTGAACACCCGATGCAATTGTTAAAACTTTAACTTCAGCACGAGTAATAGGATATTTAGCAGTGGTAGAAGCTAAAACTTTCTGATGTGCGAGTAATACACTTGGATTAATTCGTGCTCTTCGAACAATAAGAGTTGCGTCCGTAATGCAAACTTTAAACTTTACATCATTTGACCCAGCAATTAAATTAAAACTCTCTCTTGACCGAACTAATTTTACACTCATTTCAACGCCATTAATTAAAAATTTATCTTGATTGAAAATGTCACCATGAAGATGACCAATCATTTCTATTTCCCTGCTTTCATTAACTAATTCCTGTCTTTTAACAAATCCTATGTTTTTACCATCTGTGGAATCCATTTTTCCTGCTGTATCATCATACCAAAGACTACAAGTAAGATGAGATTGTTTAGCAGCAGGAGCATAGTTTAAAAGGGTTTCCATGTATGCTCGATAGGCATAGGTATTATTAGGTGGTGATACAAGTTTTTGGTTTAAATAAACATCGAGTTGACTAAAAAGTGAATGCAACCAATTATTTACAGGTGCTACTGCTGTAGCTGATATCAAGTTTGTTGAATCTTGATTTAATACTTTTGCCTTTATGTGGAGTAATGTATGAGACAAATCTATGTAGTCATCGCCTGTTCCAGGAACTTGAAACTCGATAGGTCCATCATCAGCAAGAGATGAAATTGGTTTATAGTGAATCCACAATCCATTTTCAATGCTTGTTTGTGTAGACGGTAATGCAAACAAATCTAATTCTGACTTAACGCACTCACAAGAATGATTATGAAGGAAAGACATACTTAATTTGAAAATATATCTTTGATGTTTTTTGGTTTTAGACCAAGTTTTTTCGTCGCTTTCACTTTAGCTGTTAGTGGTGGAATGAACGAGGCCAATCGTTTTCTTTTACTTATATACCCAGATCCTGTCATGTTAAATCGATCAATTTTGTCATCAGCCTTTCGTTTTAAGTTTGTACTAACTTGCTTTAGACGATCTTTTATTGAGGCTTCCATAGGACGGGCTTGAACCATATCCGATAAAAGTCCTACTCCAGCGTTTAATGCCTCCTTACCAACCACTCGAGCACCACTTGAAAGTAAAGGTAAAACTGATCTAAATAACCCTCCTAAGAAGCTCCCAATACCATGACCGCGTTGGTATGGTGAACCCTTATAAATTACTCCAACTCCTGATCCAGCTTGATGTGAATAATAATTTTCATATGGACATTTATGATGATCATGAGGAGAATACATTATTATAATTTGCGGAAATGTAGTTTAACACACACGGTTCCAAACTGGAATGGTATTTTTTGTCCTGTGCTCGATCTTATATCTATTTCCAGCGTATCGAACTCTCTTCGCATAACAGGTAAGTAGTGAGGTGGAGAGAAAATGTACATTTTATTCGCACCATAAATGTATTTTGAAGGATCTAATGAAATGACTCTTAATAGTGGAGTCATAACATCACCCACAATCTGAGGATCGATAATGTCGCAATATAGAAATAGTTGAGATGGTAACCCTAAGTGTAAATTAGCAGGACACTTCCCAAAATTTCTGTCTAGGAGATTTGTATTTGGTTCATAACCTAGTTGTAAACTTAATTTGGGTGATAATGTTACGGATGTTATATTTTTATCCAAAACAGAAACAGACACAAATTTTGTTATTTCATCATAACGAAATTTCAAGCTCTCTCTGATACCATTTAACGCTCTTAAAATATGTTCAACGTTATCGTAGTTGGTAGCGGGAATATGTTTTTTGTAGTACACTGTTGATGGTTTATCTTCATTAGGCATTAACATGGTTTTTGTGATGTATACAACATTTTCATGATCTTGAACAGTAAACATGGTGCATGGATATTGAAACTCGACAACTCCAACCGCCCATTCACCTTCTAATTTCATAGCTTTTGGTAATTTTGTTGAAAAATTTGTGGTCTTGTTATCAGGAAAGTATTCCATTGAACTATTGCTGAGCAAAGTTAAATAAAAACTTTCTTTATTCATATTTCTTTTAAACTAGAAGCTAAAATCCAACTGTTAAATTTATCTGGATAACCTTTCCACTTCACTAATACTTCTTTTCTGTTACCCGAATAACGAGTGCCAATTATTTTATCTATTTTATATTGTGAGGTGGGGTTGTAAGTGACCTTCTGTAATTCTCTTTCATAAAAAGTACCAACTATTGGTTCATTTTGTAAATCTGTTATTGTATAAACAACCCATGGAGATCTATCAATTATTGAAGATATAATAAATATTTCATCACTCCAATTTGATTCATATCCTTTTTGGAAAACATGTTTATATTTAGTTATTCGAACATAATCACCCACGTTGAAATTTGGTTTTGGATTTTCTAGAGAAAGTTTGTTTGACCCTCTATCATAAAGATTAGTCCAAACTGTCATAATATTGTTGGAACTTACATCACATGGGCACATCTTAATACTCGAGTGAATGCTGTGATTATAAGAGTATATTAAATCTTGTAAAACATCTATATATCTATAAGTATTATTATGAGTGAAATAACGCCACATTTTCATTTTTAGAGTTCTTTGAAATCGTTCAACAATACTAGCCTTAATATCAGGATTGTTAGTGGTATAGTAATTTATCTTTTTGGATTTAAAGTATTTTTGTACATCTTTTGAAACAAATTCTGTACCTTTATCAGATTGTATGTGAGTAGGTGTTGTATTACTTTCAGTAAATATACTTTCAAAACATTCTTTAGTTGTTTCTGAGTTTTTCTTTTTCATTGGTCTTGCAAAAGCATATTTACTAAATACATCAATAACACAAAGTATGTAGTTGAAACCATCATTATATTGAGAATAAGTTCGCATATCACTTAAATCAGCTTGCCACAGCTCATTAATATTTGATAGAATGTACTTATTACGCGGGAATTTTTTCCGAATGGGTTTATGTAATGTATATGTTTCTTGTGATTGTAACCATTCCTTTGCTTGCTTTTTATCCATTTTACCCTTCATAGCTTTTGATAATTTATCAATACTACCAAAACCAGCGGGGTTAGATGGATCATAATAAATCCTGTTAATTTCTTCTAGTACGGGGTCCATTTTTCCCAATCGATCTTTTTATGTATTTTAGTTATAGATCTTTTATCTCCACTGCTCGGTGTAGAAAACTCTTGAACTTCAATCTCAGAGGTTTTGTTCAGATCTTTTACTTGAAGTTGGTTAATAAACTCACATCTCTTTGGATTTCCAATATAAGTAAGTGGTACTTTAATATCTTTTAATGCTTTAGCAAATCTATCCCACCCTATCGGATCACTTTTTTTTAAGGGTCTAAGTGAATCATTTATTAAATCAACAATATTACTTCCTGGAATTTTTTCATTATCAATTATGACTGTGCCTTCATTATCCCAACGTATTTTACTTTTACTTGTTCCAATTAAGTTTAATAATGACTCACCTTTTTTATTATAAGTTTTTGGTATTAAACTGAGTATTTGTGTTGATGAATACAGTGGATTTGCCTCACTTTCTATACTTTTAATAGATCCTTTCTCCTCCAACAAAGATTCAGCATCAACTGAACTTTTTAGATCTCTATCTTTATTTTTAAAACCAATTTTAGACCCATTTGAATCTTCATTAGATGTATCAGAATAAATTGGTAATCTGAGTGGTTGACGATCCTCTTCGGTAAAGTGAAGGTATCTTTGTAGTGTTTGTAAATATAACATCCACTTCTTTCGGTCTTCCGTCTTACTATTCATAATATTTTGCATTTCAATATCTAATCGAGACAAATTACTAGTAACCTTATTTTCTTGTTTTAATTTTTCAATCAATCCCGGTTCAATAAGTATCATTTTCTTAGCATTTTCCATGTTAACTGGCTAGTCCACTTACTAATCCACTCAATATTGCACCTAATATTATTGGTAAGAAAGCCCCTCCTTTTTGTATAATAATATTTTTTCTTAGTTTATGTTTACACTTATGCACCAGTTTACGGAGTATATTTTTGTGTTTATTCAATTTTTGTTTATCTTGATCTTTAAGAGGTATCTTTCCTTGTAAAACGTTATGAATACATTCACAAATACAATTTATTTCTTCTTCATCACACGTTTTAAGTAACGCTCTTTGATATTTTGGTTTAAGCGTATGCAAAGCGTTTAGCAAATGTTTATGCGTTGTGAGTCGACGATGCATCATTTAGAAATGATTTGAATTGTTTGATTCTTGGTGTATTTAAACTGCAAAGCGTTTAGCAAATGTTTATGCGTTGTGAGTCGACGATGTATCATTTAGAAATGATTTGAATTGTTTGATTCTTGGTGTATTTAAACTCTTTCGTGGGGACGTAGACTGTGCAGTAACCATTAAATGGGAATACATTTGTCTTGATACGACAAAAATCATTTGTATTCTGTTTTAAATCTACCATTAAATATCCATGCGCTTCTAAAGTTGCATCCCTGTAGGCGTCTTCAATGAATTTTGGGTTATCTGGTGACACTTGTCGTGCTAAATATCTTATTTGAGTTTTATCTCGAGGGTTTTTAAAATAAATTATATAACTTGAGTTTAAAGAAATGTCTCTTTGACCTTTACCTTGATGAAATAAATTTTGTGTTAAATAAAATACACTAAGATTCCTGTGATGACTACCTTTCGTAAATATATCCACAATTCTTCCATCAGACTCTCTCATTAGATCATCAATAATAATAAGGTGTGGGTTTTCACCATCAAACATATTAAGATTTGGAATTCCTTGATGATAGTTAACATTTGGTAAATTATTTAAAGCCTGCATTTCATCAAAGCACCATGTGATCTGATTAAAATCACAATTACATATTTCTTTAACTGATTTTATGAAATTTGTTACAAAATTTGACTTCCCACATCCACTTGGTCCTGCCACAATAGCAGTAAACGGATGGATAAAGTGAAACATTTCACACGTCTAGAGTTTTAAAGGGATGAAATAAAAATGAAAATTTTGGTGTAAAAATTAAATATATATATATATTGCTAAAATTATATAAAACATGTAATTTGTGAAAAACAGAATGATCTGTATACTATTTCTAACACAATTAGTACTTATCAGAATTTCACAATCACCTCAACGTCAAATTTAAGCACACAAATAAAAACTACAATTATTTTACATTATTTACAATCAAACAATAAATTTTAAATATGTAATAAACTATTATATAACATTACAGTAATATCATAATTTTACAATCAGTACAAAATTTGTATATACACACAGAAATAAAAGTAAAAAGTATTACACTTAGCGTAATTTATAATGTCCCCAAGCCAATGTATCAATGTTGTTGTTCATAATACATCGTTTGGTATCATTATATGATAAAGATGTTTTATTTATTTTTTGTGTAAAAATAGTGTGTTTGATTGACTTAAATCGAAGCATACTACAATATAATACATTTTTATTAAACAAACACGATTTGTAATTTTCCATATTCATTTTTTTGGTAACACTTTTGTTAACCCCTTTTGCCTTTGCTATAAATTTATCTTCTATTTCTAAGGCATACATTTTTGATCGCAACCCTACAAATTCCTTCAATACTTTACCATTATTCTCATCTTTAAAAAAACCTAACTTTTTTTTATTTATTTTTGGATATCCGTAAATATTATTTTCCGGGTAATCTGATGTATCGAAATAGTGAAGTAGATCTGGTTTTATATCCTCATAAAAATTGTCTGTAAAAATTTGATATATCAAACTATCGGTATCGGTGTACAATAACTTAATTTTATTATGAAACTTTTTAATCATGTAGTTATAATGAAATTCATACATAAGGGTCTTAGATATATCTAAAATACAAAATCCTAAATAAATCGGCTTATCATAAATTAATTTTGTTTTGTGTAATTGTATTGCAACTAAATGTTCTGAAAATATTGATAAACTATGGAATTCTGGTTTTGCAATCCAATCCTGAGCACCTAAAACTTTACCACGATTATCCCAGTGAGTTAGTAGTTTAACGTTTACTCTTTTTTCAATATTTTCCATAGTCTTACCGAAGACAGAATTGTTCATTAATTTAAAAAAGTCTTTTTCAAAGTTTGATGTAGCTAACGTTCTCAAACTAGTATTTAAGTCTATGTATTTCTTTAACCAAGAACTCTGTTTAAATTTTAAAATTCTATGTACTTTAATTAATTTAATCCCCATTTCAATGCATTGTTTTAAATTCCTGTAGTGAATGATGTATTTATTTTTATTATTTAAATTAGGAACTAATTTAGTTTCTTTAGTATTACCCACACATATGTTTTCAGGACATAACGGAAAGTCAGAATGCAAATTATGAAGTTCATCAGGATATTCCAAATCAACTTCTAAAACATAACCGAAATCAGAGTTATCCGACACATTATAATCTGTATTAGAATCTATCCATTCGAAACCACCAACAGGAAGAGATTGAGACATTGCCCAACCATATAAATTATTCGCATCAAAATATGTTAGATATGAATTAGGTTTTTCACTATCATAATCTTCCATGAATTTATTATTTGCTCTAGCAAAACGATTGCTACACTGAGATACACCCCCTCTAATACCAGCTTTAAAAAAAGCAATTTTGTCATAGTCCGTTAACAATTCTAATTCTATTTTGGTAAATTTTAACATTGCATCCCAACTTAAACCTGGGGCAGTATAGTAATGAGCAGGATCTAATCCATAAGTTTTAATACAAAGCTTTCTAAAGTTTTCGAATACATCAGTCAAAAGTAAAACATCAGTTTTTAAATATAAATTGGAATAATCAGACATACTACTACACTTAAAATGTTGCCAAATATCTTTTGCGTGATTATAATCATCATTTGAAATATTTGAATCTGTGAGTGAACTATAAAATTGGTGTTGATCAGGAAGTGATGGATGTTTCAAGCAATCACTATTACACATAAATTCATAAGGATAAATACCTTTCCGTCTTAAACGTGAAAAATCTTCATTATTAGGATAGTTCCTTTTTAGTTCTGTAAACTGATCATCATTAAGATTTTTAGCTAGTTGATCTAAACTACACGATAAAAATTTCAATGAATCTATGAATCTTAAACTTACTGGTTGATTATTTATTGTTAACTGTTTTGAAAATGATATGTATCGTTCTTTATTTTGTGGAATAACTTCAACTTTGTCATCATCGAGGTTTAATGCATGGATAATGAAATGAGCATCGTAATGACTGAGGTTATGTAAAAATATTGGAATATGACGAGGGGTTCTGTACTTAGAACTACACACTTGATGTGCAACACCCCTAAAACTGCCAGTGTGCCAATCAAAATCGTAAAAAAGATCTTCATTTAACTCAGTTTCACAAATATGACATATGTTTGAATTTGAAATTTTAATTTTATCTTCATCTGATAATGGAACGAGACATTTTTGGAAACTATTTTTTTTAAATATTGTTTTCACATCTTCACAAAGGCGATTCATAAACACTTGTGCACAGTTTGACCCACTATACGTCTCATATTTTGATAATCTGTTATCATATGAACATTTAATGTAATATCCAAAACTATACACTTCATGTTTTTGAATATTAATTGTACTAGGCTTGGATGGATCGTTACTACATGATTCTATTGGGTTCAAAAATGCCTCAAAGTCTGCATAAACCACAAAGGGCATTTTCAACTTTTTCACGAATTTATCAAATTTTAATTTATTATTTGAGGTTGCTTTACCAAACCAATCCTTTTTGGAATCCTCACCGTTTGGTAATTCCGTACAAATGTGAGCGCAATCATATTGTTGATGGTTATTAAGTCTTTCCTCCGATGGGAAATGAAGTAAACATGAATCACATATATAAACTGCACAATGATGTCTTGATATTTGTGAACTAACTAATCGCGATAAGTTTTTAATATAACAGTAATGATTGTTAGTACCATTCGATATATATAGTAGGTTAATATGATTAGGTGTACGACATTTTGTTAAATATAAAGGACCTACAACAGAATTACACTTTTTTTCTTTATTATACTCTAAGCCAAAAACATTAATACTAATATTGTTTAATTTCTCTACTTTTGATATATCTGCAATTATAACCGGAAAAGAAATACCAGTAAATTTTAGTTTATTTCCATGAATTGCGTAAGATGCTACCCGATCTACACTTTTACATACAGGATATAAACCAGAGAGTAATGCCCATTTGAAACACATATTATCATTATTTTTAACATTGATTACAGCTTTTTTTGATTTAATATCTTGAGGAAGGTCGATATATGAACTACCACGTAGGGGGTTGAATTTGTTAACATTCATATCTATGTATTTAATTTGATTAAGACTCCAACCACTATCTTTTTTTTCAAATTGACAAATTTTACCGACTACAGTGTCTATTAATGATGAATAAAAAATATTTAAGTCATCTCCCTGACAAATTATGTAATTAAACGTTTGAAAATCAAACGTATTTTTAATATCTTTAGTTTGTTGTATGAAATCAGCATGCAATATGAAGTTTATTTTAAAAATTGTATGTTGTTCATTTATCAAAAATAAGATATCAATTTTTAGCGAATTTAAAAACGATTCCGGTGTTTCAAAATATTGTCCCGATTGAAGTGTTTTACTATTAATTCTATATGTTAAAATTCGATTGCCAAAAGCGGTTTCAACAACTGTAACATTTGTTAATGAATTATGTGATTTTAAAAGATTATTTTTATGTGAATTGCTTTTTAAATGGTTGTTTAGATACCTTTTATTAATATAAACATGACATGTATCACATTCCACCTTATTGTTGTCCACATCATTGGTTTCAATTGATGATGTAGAAGCTCCTTCATCAAATTTTGCTTTCTTGGTAACCTTATTTTCATCAGTAGTGATACCTCGTTTGATACCTCTTCCAACTTGTTGTTGACTGTAACAAAAAGAAAATTATTAGACAAATCTTAAAATAAAACATTACTACAATAATATTTCTTATTGAGTTTGTACTTCTAATACTTACATCAACTTTGTTTCAACCATCAAACATTGATTATACAACTCATCATCATACGATGAATCGAACAGTTCATGCTTCTCTATTTCATCACAAACTTTAGACAGCTCCTGATTGAATTCGCTGTTGGATTGTTCTATATTCTCTTCAATGGGCGCGGAAAAGAAAGCACTGGTGCACATTTCACTGAAGTTTTCCATCTTTATAATAAAGAAGAAAGTATGTAGCACAGTAAGTAACAGTTAAGTGTTGGTAGAGCAACTGATACCCAATTTCAAATAATGTCCAATATTCATAGTCTAACAAAGGATTAGGAAAGTCATGTAAAATCTAATGAGTACACAGAAGTACTTTAAGTAAACAGAATCACATTCACTAATCCACTAATGAGTGTCATTGTTAAAAAAGTATTTTTTTACTTTTTCACTTTCTGCTATTGTCTTTGTAATATTGTATACGAGGCCGTTTGTGTTGTCGTAGATGCTATCCTTATTATTCTTTATGTAATATTTAATCCTCGTGGTAGCGTGCTTCCAGTGATCACTAGTTGGAATCTTGGATAGTTTCTTCATATCATACATTTCAATTTTTATGAGATGCGTCGCTTGGTCTCCGTCGTCAGAATTTGTAGAGATGTATGATACGCCATCTCTAGCAGCTCGTGTCACAGTCGAGGATAGCAGCTTCTTCCTTTTTATTTTTGGTACCACTTCAAAAAATTGATCAATCGGTTGCGATTTCCTTTTTCCACCATCGTCTGTGTTATTAACGACGATGTCATCACTCTCTTCTTCGTGTTGAGGAGAGAGTGGCGAGTAGTAATACTGTTTATAGGTATTTTCATTATCGTCTGCGAAGCTGAATGATCTCTGCAACAACAGAGTTATCACGTTAATATCAATTTGTTTACACTTAATCACACACGTTAGGAAACAACAACAGAAATACAAGTAAGTTTGTCAATAGAATAAACACTTACCTCCATGGCCATTGATGCGTTGAAGTAACACAAACGTAGTATTGGTAGACGTATACAATCCACTGTGGTCAAACGACCATAGACTGACTGCATGACTGCAACTGTTCGATCTTATATAGCACCATTCTTATCTAAAGCAAATTACTAAGTACAACGAAACTGATTGTAACTCTATGAGTCAACAAACTTATCTCACGTTCCTTATTCTTATCTAAAGCAAATTACTAAGTACAACGAAACTGATTGTAACTCTATGAGTCAACAAACTTATCTCACGTTCCTTCGCAACAGGCATCAACCTGCTTTGTGACTCCCACAAAGAATGCGATTTAATATTTACAACGAGCAATACACCAGATTTCAACAGTCGTATTACGGACGTCGACCGGAACCCATATTAAGCGAAAAACAGTTTAGAGATTTAGCACCGCTGTTTGTCATTGATTGCTCTAGACAAGTGGATAATCTAAAGACAGGGCCAGTTGTGGAAGTGAGAGTAGAAATTGAAAGTGATTCGGAGATACCAGATCAAACTTCAGCATATTGTCTCATTCTGAACGATTGCATTGTTGAATACAAACCATTAAGTAACATTGTTAAGAAGATATCATGAAGACGGACACCCTTATAGTGGAACTCCAAGGATTTAAAGATTCTTTAAATCATTTTATTATCAAAGAATTGGCCATTGCGAGTCATGATCATACACAGACGTTCTTGGTGAAACCACCATATTCATTCCATTACCTAACACTAGAAGAAAAAAAGCAGGTGAGATGGTTAGAAAGAAATCGAGGAATTTACTGGAGTGAAGGCTACATAGACTACAAAGAGTTTAAACGTGTTATTTTACCATATTTAGAAAATAAAAAAATTATGACAAAGGGTTTGGAAAAGATTACGTGGATTAAAGAGTTATGTGCAAACTGTGAAGTGATTGACATAGGTGAGAAGGGATGTCCTAATTTTGCGACATTAAAAAAAAAGTTCTGTAAAAATAAAACTGATTTTAATTGTGTGAACCATAAATTGAATTGTGCATTGAATAATGCTGTGTGTATTAGAAAATGGTATTTTGATAATAATATGTCTGTATTTAATTTATTTATTTAATAATTATTGTGTTGATCAGTTAATTAAAAATGTCTATGTACTCAAAGTGTTTTATTTAATATAATCAGACCCATATAACAAACTTTAAATTAGCTGCAGCAAAATGATAATCCTAAGCTTTGTGACTCCCACAAAGAATGCGATTTAATATTTACAAATCACTATAATTGAACATTCCTATGACAACCATTGAATAGATTGGTACTGTAATAATCTGCTAATAACAGTAATATCATGGATACACTAGAATTACAAAAACATATGAAAAAGATTCATCCCAGTCTAGAAAATAATGTTTATGCTGCTAATAGACTACCTATGTATACACATGTACCAACGTATATAATATGCAATTTGGATGCGGATGATAAACCAGGTTCACACTGGGTAGCTGTACATATCGATACGAATGGTATCGGTCAATATTTTGATTCATATGGACGAACACCTGAGCGATATCATCTCCAGTTTTTGAAAAGGAATTGTAAGAGATGGGACTGGAATGTTGATAGGATTCAGAATGATTGGACTTCAGTTTGTGGTGAATATTGCTTAATGTATTTGCTATTTAAGTTTCAGGGATGTTCAATGCATAGTTTTACGAACATATTTACAGGGAACACACTGCACAATGATATTTTTGTGGATGAGATCTTCCGCTCATATTTTGTAGAAAAAAGTAATAAAATATTGAAATAAAAATGAATGTGTTTTATTGATGACATAGAAAAGCAGACATACAATGAGTAATAGATAAGAACGCCAAATCAACCGTAGGGCAACAGATTCGTGGGTTCTGGCGCAACGTAATGAGGTGTTCGAAGTATAATAGATAAAAGGATTAGGCGAACAATGGAATGCTAATGAGGGTGCAGGACCACCGGAAATCGATGAGATAACAGTTAATTGATTTGCATAACTCCAGAACCACGCATCCTACGCTAAAATGGACCACAGATTTGAGATCAGAGCACACCAAAACCTTTTTTTTTTTTTTTTTTTTTTTTTTTTTTTTTTTTTTTTTTTTACGATGGGTGCTACAGATTCGCGGGCTCTGGTGCAAGCGCGGGCTCTGGCGCTTGCGCCAGAATCCGCGAATCACTACTACTCTCTAGAGCATGAATGTAATAAACTAAGTGACTATACGCTAAGGGCACCGGTACGGACTAAGAGCGTCACCGGGGGAGCAGCAAGGACAGACTGAATCACACCACTAGAAATTTAGTTAGAATAAAATTTAGTTTCGTCTTGAATCGATTAAGTATTTAAAATAAGAATAGGATTCAAGACGAAATAAAATTTTACTCATTCTTTGCTGCATCAGTCGACGTCATGTCGTTAACGCCCGCTGTCGCTGAAAACCAGCGCTTTTTTTTTTTTTTGATGGGAAATCATCAAATGACTATCGCTCTGAGCGGTAATGACTATCGGTCTGAGTCACGGTAAACCAGCGCTGGGGCTCTGTTTTGCAGCGTTATGCTGAGTGCCCGTTTTGCGTGGGTGTGACACATGTTTTTCCCCCAACTTCTTTTTTTGTATGTGTCTGGTTTTTCTTTGCGTCACGTTTACCGCAAATAACCGTATTTTCTTACTTTTACAACAAGCCTTGAGTAATGCTAGTGCTTTCTCAGTATGAGAAGAGGGAAGAGTTAATCCGCTGTTACAATTTATCTGAGAGTACAGTGTGGTCAACATGATCAGTAGTTTTGTAACGAAAGAGTTTTGTAACGAAAGGGCTTTCACTTCACTAATACCAAAGAAATTCTGGACGGACCACGTGAAGATGATGTTCCTAGCGAATAATTGCTAAGATCACGACTTTGTTAGAGATATGTGGTAGAAGACGACACAGTGATTCACACTGCTTCATTTTGATTTTAAGCAATGTAATATTAACAGGAAAGGTAAAAATACTTTTGTTCTGTATATTAAAACATAAAACGCAAGAAAACATTGTAAGGAAACATAGAAACCATGAGGGTAAAGACACGCAATGAGTAAGCGTAGTTCATTCTTTTTTATTTTTTACTATGCGAAGACTCCTTCGCAATGTAGGGAGACAGTCACAGACTGATACCAGTAATACTGTTTTCCCTTTAAAGTCAGTCGACATTTACATGTGCGTGTGAACTGAGGGACCACAGTGGGAATTCGCGAAATGAAAATCCTAAGATTTAGTAGTAGTCTTAAAACAATTGTAGAACGAATCTGGGAATTTGTAAGCAAATATATTAAAAACTACGACCCATAAAGTGTGGTCCCTCAGTTCTCACAGACGATCAGCCAGATCTCGGAAAGTATCTTAAAAAAGAAGGTTTTGTGAATACAGACATTTAGTAAAGAATTCGTAAAGATATTTACTAAATAACAGACCACAAAGCATTAAAGATAAAAAAAATATTACGACTGAACTGTGGTCCCTCAGTCCTCATAACTAAGATAAATATTTTAGTGAATATTACTGAATTAAATTAATAAAACCGTTTTTTTTGCACATAAAGTTTTAGTAAAAGTCTTAACGCATTTTGTAAAAAAGAAATGGAGCAAAAATATCGAAGCATTTTGAAGATAGTGATGATTAAAACTGGTCCCTCAATCCTCTCCTCCACTGACATATGTGCGTGTGCTAGCTGCTAGACGAGAGGAATATCAGAAAGTCTAATGTACTTAACTTTTAGTAATAAGTTTCTACTAAATAATAGGTATCTAAAATTGTGTATTTCTTACCTCATAGCTAAGATAATATTATTTTTTTAATCCTATGAAATTAGACAGAGCAGTGTGACCACACAATAAAACAAAATGTAGACAATACCAATATACTTTATTTAAAATATCATTATTTAGACGAAACGAAAACAAGGTTCTACGGTTAATTTAAAGCTATGTTACATGGCTTATGTGTATTTACTAAAAAGTAGATTACTAAATTAACTAATCACGTATATTACAAAATTAACTAATTGGAGAGGAGAAGCTGAAATAAATAAAGAGAAAACAAATCATAATGTAAAATTATTAAAAAATGGTAACTTGTGTCGTTCGGTATTACTAAATGATAAATATGTCACTCTTAAGAATACTTGTGGTTTCGATTCTGTTATGTACTTTTTGAGTGTAGGATGCACTTTTGACAAAGATTTAGTTCCACAATATATAAAGAACCTCTGTGACATTGAAGATGATGACATATATTAATGAGAGCAAAAATTGCTGCACAATATTTTAGCTCATTAAATGAGAAAGGAAACCATATTAGCTATGATTGCCAGTGTAATATCACATATATATTTGAACATATTCTTCTAAGATATTTTTTCAGTGCAACTTTCATAAAAAAGTGTTTAAATACATCCTGCCAATCAAACTTAATCAAAAGGGACATTGCCTTTTTACCCTTAAATAAATTTTATTGAAATATTTGGCATAGGTATTTTAGAAGAGGCAATTAACATCAATGAAGGAAACAGGAACTGTACCACTTGTGATGACCAATTTAGTTACAGTTACGAGCTTTCAAAAATAATATCATTCGATTTGAATGGCACTGATAAAAATTCTCTTACTAATGTTCCTGTTACTATAACAGTAAAGAACAAAACCTACAAAATCATGGGTGCATCTGAATTCATTCCAGCATTCATTCCAGGCGGCCTTGGTCATTACCGATGTCACTGTTTTATGAATGAGCGCTTCTTTTGCTATGATGATCAACATCTCAAACTTATAGAAAGTACTGACCAACAAATATACTTACATTCATTAAGCTACATCCAAATGTCACTTACTTAAATAAAAGTATTATAATAAGTGATTAGTTAATTTTGTAATCTACTTTTTATTAAATACATATAAGCCATGTAACGCAGCTTTAAATTAACCGTACAACCTTGTTTTCGTTTCGTCTAAATAATGATATTTTAAATAAAGTATAATGGTATTGTCTACATTTTGTTTTATTGTGTGGTCACACTGCTCTGTCTAATTTCATAGGATTAAAAAAATAATATTATCTCAGCTATGAGGTAAGAAATACACAATTTTAGATACCTATTATTTAGTAGAAACTTATTACTAAAAGTTAAGTACATTAGACTTTCTGATATTCCTCTCGTCTAGCAGCTAGCACACGCACATATGTCAGTGGAGGAGAGGATTGAGGGACCAGTTTTAATCATCGCTATCTTCAAAATGCTTCGATATTTTTGCTCCATTTCTTTTTTACAAAATGTGTTAAGACTTTTACTAAAACTTTATGTGCAAAAAAACGGTTTTATTAATTTTATTCAGTATAATTCACTAAAATATTTATCTAAGTTATGAGGACTGAGGGACCACAGTTCAGTCGTAATATTTTTTTATCTTTAATGCTTTGTGGTCTGTTATTTAGTAAATATCTTTACAAATTCTTTACTAACTGTCTGTATTCACAAAACCTTCTTTTTTAAGATACTTTCTGAGATCTGGCTGATCGTCTGTGAGAACTGAGGGACCACACTTTATGGGTCGTAGTTTTTAATATATTTGCTTACGAATTCCCAGATTCGTTCTACAATTGTTTTAAGACTACTACTAAATCTTAGGATTTTCATTTCGCGAATTCCCAGTGTGGTCCCTCAGTTCACACGCACATGACATTTACCCGTACGTAATTAAATCGCGACGAGATTATTTCGCGCACTCGAATATCAACTTTCGGTTTTGAAACGAACATTGAAATTCCAACAAAGTGCATCTCTGCTCGTCAAAAATCGTAAAGTGTACTTAACTGTTCAATTTTCAACTCTCCACGGTTACCAGTACGTTAAAGATGCACTGAGCGAAAAAAATCCCGACTTTAGTCACACGGTTCTGAAAAGGAAGATTGATAAAAATAATCAAAAGCAAAAAGGAAACTAATAAGACTTATTTTAACATCGAAATGAATCAGTTTAAGGCGATATGCCCACGATGTTAATTGTTGGTATTCGAGGGGTATTCCCATGAGTTCACTGTAATATTTTTAAAGGGTTGGTGGCGCCTCGTGACGTAAACATAATAGGGTTGCCTTCAACTGGAAGTTAAGTTTGCAATGTACGGGGAAAGTGGGCTGTTGAAATAAAACTGTCAATTTTTTTTATGTGAGCAATGGTGGCCCAGTTGTACCCAACGGCCGCGACTTTTGATTTCGTTAGTTCGAATCCAAGCAGGCACTTCACTTTGTGTACAATTCGAAGACTGTAACATCCACCAACCCGCACGTGCGGTGGACTATGGCCCACTCCATACAGAGGAGGTCTGTGTGCCATTATAGGCTCATTATTCAAAGTTTGGTATACTTATTCCTACTTCCTAATTTTCATCCCAATTTATTTTTAGTTCGGTGCAACATGTCTTTTTCTTCTTACTTCTACATTAGTCGTTGACCCCTTTCTAGCCATCCATCGTTTCTTTGGTCTTCGTCTGCTACCTGCATCCTAAGATATTTGATTTATAATTAGATTCCTTCCGGGTTTTTCAGAATTCGTAAGAAATATATTTTATTTTGGATTCTGAGAAGTTTCATTTTGAATCAGACACATTTGTTTTTTTTTTAATCGTAGATTGGTCACTGAATCAAATGTGCATTGTAAGACTTAATCGTTTTTGCTTGTAAAATATTTGCCTAGACTACAAACCCATTTTTGAAAAAACATTGTAAATAGATTGTGGCTTAGTTTTAGGCGCCGGATGGATAGATCAGGTTAAGCTACGCTTGCCGCGGTTGATCCGTGAATGGTGACCGTCTTTACATACCAAGACCCCTCCGTGCCTCGGAAAGCAGGTAGAGACGTTGGTCCCAGCTGTCATAAATAGATCTTTGATAGTCATTACGGATCGTCAGAAGCCCAAGCCCAAGCTAATGTTAACAAGGTATACTGTATTACCCAGTAACTGAGTTGTAAAGGTCAGCTAATCAGTTGCTTCCTGTAAAATACCGGTACTCAGTGGCTTCCGGTTTGACTGAAAACCGACCCCAACATTGTTGAGAAATCATGCATATGATGACCTCATAACTAGATTAAATTTATTTTTAAACATGTGACTCATCAAGTTATTAATAATGTTCCATATATTTGGACAGCTAGTCATGAGTGGCAAGGCATGCAAGGCACAGCCCTATGTATGTAAACGCGACCGCAGCACGCAATCGTTTGTGGTTAGCGTGAACTTGGGCTTTGTGCACATGAAACACTTTTTTGTAGAACAGCTTATTTTTTCAAATAATGAAATAATTAAATGAAAATTGATCAAACAATAATGTCACTTAAGATATTAGCTAGCAAAAGGTATCAAGCGTGTTTTTTTTTTGTTGAATTAAATTACATGTTTTCAGCATAACTTACTCTTATAAGTTTTTTTTTTGCGATACTAATTTTCCAATGATCATTTCCCAACTTTAATTAATTTAATAGGCATGACTAGTCGTAAATTCTTGATTCTAAAACTGCTTATAGATAACTTCTAAGAAACCAAAATCAGCCTTTTTGGCCATCCTATAGACATCAATGTGAGCACAGGTTTAACAGTCAGTCTTAATGTCGTGTCTTATAATTATCTTTATTTTAAGGATCTGGGGAAGCCCGACTTTAAATATAGATTAAATAAGAAATATATATCACCTTCAATGTTTGGTAATGTTGCCACATTTTTATTTGGTTTAAAGCTAAAAATAACTGATGCGAATTGTTTGGGTTTTACCTGATATTTAAAGTCACTTAAATTAACCTCAATTAGATTCGCAATAAGTATTCGGAATTTCCGATATAAATTATTTATAGTTCATTTAGGAATTGAAAGTTATTGTTGCTGGTTATGTGAAATAATTCAGTGGAAAAATCCATTTCAAAGGAGATGCAGAAAGAAATGGGGCATGAAGTTCACCATTATATTAGTTTAAGGCGCTGCTCAAACGTAGGACACCTTAAAATGCTCAGTTTTGTGTCGCAAAATTAAGCGTATAGGTTTTTTTTTCTGGCTGGGAAATCATCAAATGAATTATCCCGCTCTGGGCGGAGCGGGAGGGCGTGTCAGACTTTTACTGACTAAAACCCACCCGTGTTACTTCAGTTGCCCATGTGCCAGGGTCACGGTATCTCTTTCGAACAATCTCGCGACCCCGGTTATGAGCCTGAAAAAAATGAGTGTATTCTCAAAATAATGTTCAAATATAAGATTTATTCAAAAATATTTCATTAAAAAAAAGTTTAATGATAAAGCAATCGTAAATAGGAATGATGGAAATAGGAATTCAGTGAACAATGGAAATGCTGCGTACTCAAACCAACAAAACTACTTTTATTATTTGTGATCATTCGATTCAATTAACATCTAACGTATCGCTGTGTAGAACCTTATTAGTTGCCGCGATGCGGTTTTATCAAACACACATTTTTAGGGTTCCGTTGCCAAATGGCAAAAAACGGAACCCTTATAGATTCGTCATGTCTGTCTGTCTGTCCGTCTGTCTGCCTGTCTGTCTGTCAGTCCGTCCGTATGTCACAGCCACTTTTCTCCGAAACTATAAGAGCTATGCTGTTGAAACTTGGTAAGTAGATGTATTCTATGAACCGCATCAAGATTTTTACACTAAAATAGAAAAAAAAAATAATAAATTTTGGGGTTCCCCATACTTAGAACTGAAACTCAAATTTTTTTTTTCATCAAACCCATACGTGTGGGGTATCTATGAATAGGTCTTCAAAAATGGTATTGAGGTTTCTAATATCATTTTTTTCTAAACTGAATAGTTTGCGCGAGAGACGCTTCCAAAGTGGTAAAATGTGTGTCCCCCCCCCCCCGTAACTTCTAAAATAAGAGAATGATAAAACTCAAAAAAATATATGATATACGTAACCATGTAAACTTCCACCGAAAATTGGTTTGAACGAGATCCAGTAAGTAGTTTTTTTTTTAATACGTCATAAATCGTAAACCGCAATTTACCTTTCATTCAATCGACTCAAATATAAAAAAAAAAAAAAAAAACATTTAATTTCATAAGCATAAACCTTATACATAAACCGAGGATACCTACAGGTTTGTACGGAACCCTCGGTGCGCGAGTCCGACTCGCACTTGGCCGGTTTTTTTTATCATCCGCGCCTTAAGGCTTGAAAATTCAAGACAAGACTAATTTTAACTTTCTTATAATTCTGTCTTTAAAAAAAAAAAAAAAGAAGTTTCTTTAATGAAACGCTACTTTTATATATTTCCAAGTACTAGTTAGAATACCTACTTATGTTGTGCACCCCTTTGTGTGGGTGGGAAACATGGGCGTACCCAGGTTCTGGGCCAGGGGGGGGCAAAGCAGATTTTTTATAAGTACTCTGTCAAATAAATAAGCATACATTAAAGTAGGTACTTTTTTTAATTCTTTAAATATACAATAGCTATTTCAAAAGTAACTTACAAGAGTCTTCAGCAAAACGGCTTATGACGTCTTTCGTGAAAGAATCGCCCATAGCGTTAGCATATTTTCTACATACACTAAGCATACATCTTCTACGGTTTCTACGGCGAATGTGACCGGTCCATTGCCACTTCAGCTTGCTAATTCTATGAGCTATGTCGACGACTTTGGTTCTCTGCCGGATCACTTCATTCTGGATTCTGTCCCTCAGAGATACACAAAGCATAGCTCGTTCCGTAGCTCGCTGAGCGACTTTGAATTTATGAACCAGCCGTACCGTGAGTGTCCACGTTTCGGCTCCGTAAGTCATAACAGGCAGGACGCACTAATTAAAAACTTTCGTCTTTAGGCTCTGCGGAATACACGACGAGAAGACTCGACGAAGCTTCCCAAATGCTGCCCAGCCCAGCTGAATTCTTCTGTTAGCCTCGTTCTCAGGATTGTTCTTCGCAAACTGCAGAGTTTGCCTGAGGTAAACGTATTCTCGAAAAACCTTGAGGGCACCACCATTCACAGCAATCGGTCTCGGAGTTACGTGTTCATTGAACATAACCTGGGTTTGTCCAAGTTCATCTGGAGAACAATGCGTACAGAAGAATAAACTAATTCGAATCAGCCAGTATGACAAATTCTTCTGCAAAACTCAAGTGTGAAATCTACTCGCCGTTGACGTTAATACCGCGTCCTGTCCAGTTTAGCACCTTGAAAACATCCTCCAATGCGTTAAAGAACAATTTTGGGAAAATTACGTCCACTTGTCGCCTCCTCGTGTTCAGTTCGCTGGTCCTAAGTTTGGACGGTCATTGCCGCGTTTTCATAAAGACATCTCAGCACTAGGATGTATCGCCAGTCGACTTGGTATCGCTGCAAATACTCCGAAACAGACCAGGTCCAGATAGAGTCAAAAACCTTTTCATAATTCACAAACGGAAGACACAGCGCCCGATTATACACTTCGGACTTCTGTATAATTTGCTGCACTGTGTGGATGTGGTATATGGTGCTGTATCCTCCTCGAAACCCGGCTGAAACTCGTCGAGTCTCCGTTCTAGACGATTTGTGACAGCTCTTAAAACAACTCTTATGTATACGTGGCTCCGGAGCGAAATGGGTCTGTAGTTCTTTAAAAAATATATTTTATCCTCCTTTTTAAAGAAGAGTAAGACCACGCTCCTTCGCCACGCTTCTGGAGTTCTCCCAGAGAACAGGTCAGAATTAAAGAGCTCCTGAAGCTCTTTAAGGACAACATTTCCTCCCGTGTTCAGGAGCTCAATCGTAATCCCATCCTCACCAGAAGCTTTTCCATTTTTAAGCTGTTTTAGTGCCGCCTCGATTTCGTCTTGGCTCACTTCTGGCAGGTCTTCTGTGAAGTGGCGAGTTAAGTTGGCTCTGGAATCCTCATTTTCGGGATCAGTTTGAGATGCATGCGATGCGTACAATTGGCCGTAGAAGTTTTCGACTTCCGAAAGGATCTCCGGCTTCGTAACGACGATATGCTCACTAGATTTAGTCAACTTCATGAGATGGCTTCTCCCAAATGATTGGAGGAACACTTTCGACCCCCGATTTTGCTCAATCGATTTCTCTATAAAGCGTGTATTGGAGCATCGGGAGTCGTGTCGTATCAATGTTCTAATATTATTATTGAGTGCCCGTTGTTCTAACGAAGTGACACGTCAGGTCGTTCCGTAATCAGAGTCTCTTCCGAAAGTTTGAACTTCTTGCACGTACGCCGCATTTTGCAAAATCTCAAGCTTTCTTCCCTGAGGATTCTCACCGCTTGTTGGAGGGCCTAGTCGACGTTATTTGTGGTTTCCACGGTAACGAATCTGTTCTCCAGGTCTAGCTGGAACGCTTCAGATCCTATCATAGTTTGGAGCGTATTTGGACGGAGCCTAGACTTCATCAAACGACTTCACTTGAGCTTGAAATTGATATTCAGTGATTATTTAATGGATAGGTCAGGTCAGGTCGTCAGGGGTGGTCCGATATTTTTTTTTTTGACTTTGCTTTGATAGATTTGAGTTAGCTTCTATAATGCGTATTTAATTCACTTTGTGTAGCGTGATGATATTCTAATACTTCCTGTGACTGCTATTGACTTGGTCAGTAGTGGTATACGAATGAGTGCAGGGTAGATAAAAACGTTCTTGCAAAATAAAAATAAAAAACAACCGACTTCCAAAAAAACAGTACAATATGAAAAATAACTTTAATTTCAGTAGTCACTGTCAAAAACTAAAAATACAGATCCAAAGATACCGACTTCCGAAATTAACGTTATTTTTGCTTGCAGCTCTGCTAGCGAGTAGGTAGAACGGACGCGTCGCGCGATTTTTTAAAGTTTTATGTTGCATTACAAATAGCAGAAAGTACCTAATTTTTATCGACAAAAGTAGATAGTTAGTAGGGACATTAGCAAACTCCAGGGGGTGGCAGCTGCCCCCCTCTGCCCCCCCCCCTGGGTACGCCCATGGTGGGAAATCATCAAACGACTTCTCCCGCTCTGGGCAGGGCGGGAGGGCGTGTCACTGACTAAAAGCTACCCGTGTTCCTTCAGTTGCCTTTGCCAGGTCCACGGTAACTCTTTTGAACAATTCCGCGACCCTGGCAGGGATTTGCGCACCCCTAAACGTCAAAGAAGGGGATGGGCACAAAAACTGCCTTTTTCCAATCGATTCAGGGCTACGAATAATGCCAAGTTCTTTACTTCAGCTCCCATACGCCATACCAATATTACAAAAAAATAAAAACTGACTTCCTTAAAAAAACACTACTAAGTCAAAAATAACTTTAATTTCGGAAGTCGGTGGCAAAAAAACAACCGACTTCCTTAAAAAAACACTACTAAGTCAAAAATAACTTTAATTTCGGAAGTCGGTGGCAAAAAAACAACCGACTTCCTTAAATAAAACACTACAAAGTCAAAAATAACTTTAATTTCGGAAGTCGGTGGCAAAAACCTTAAATACAGATCCTAAGACACTGACTTTCGAAATTGAAGTTATTTTTGACTTTGTAGTGTTTTTTTTTTAAGGAAGTCCGTTGTTTTTTTTTTTGTAAAATGTTTTTATTTTTTAACTTTTTAGTTGTGGACTTGTGGTAGATACTCCGCACTAATCTAATCGCGTTCATTTAAATTCGTTCATTTGTCGCGCAAATATGTAATGCTTTAAGACGTTTTCACATAGACCCCATTGTCCAAATGGGACAACTCGGGAAGCACCAGCTTTCAAATAAAAAAGGAATCATCAAAATCGGTTCACCCAGTCAAAAGTTATGAGGTAACAACAATAAAAAAAAATACAGTCGAATTGATAACCTCCTCCTTTTTTGAAGTCGGTTAAAAATAGTACACTTTGATCTAATTCAGCCAAATCTCCGATCTAATACCACAGATATAAATCCGATTGCTATTATTGCTGATGATAAACTCCGCCTGTTTCATCTCAGCCTCTCATGCCGGCACCTCTCAGCCGGTGAGTAATAGCACTGCGCCGGCGCTTACCTATATACCTGCAAAGCATCACGGCTGACACACGTGTTACTGCGAATATTTGCAGAAAAGCACGTGCTCGCTGCGGTAAACCGTTTTCTACACATGTCTGAAAATTTGTCTGTTTGACTGTTGGTGGAGTTTAGATTTTCGTGACTTTCCTTTTTTATTATGCCTTTTATAGTCCGTTACTGCCCAATCTAGTACTTATGGATTTTTCTGCATGTTGTTTCGTTAGTAAAATCCAAAGATTTGCAACAAATCTTAGGTTTTTTTTTTTTTGTCCAAAGACTTTTGTCTCCATAAGCGGACAAAGTCACGGACAGTTATAATTTTGTTAGTCTGTCTCTATATCAGTGTTTGTTAAAAACATGTGAAATAAATTAAATATCATTCTAATCCCTGATATAATAGCAGTCATATGATTTAGATCACTTTCCGCTGACGAAAACATTGTGACGTCATTCTTAACTAATTATACACACTGTGTGTATAATTAGATAGTATAGGACAACTGCAGAGCGTAATTCCTCATGTGAAATCTACAATTTATGGTCATCGTGAATCAGCACATTTATTTAAAATACATAGGTAGATCGAGCATTTTTTTTTAAATCTACGGTCACTCGCTATTTCATTCAATACATTTGAAAAAAAATATTACAAAATGAATTATTTTATTTATCAAATTGACTGACGATCAAATTAAGTTATCCGTACATTGAAATAAATACTGTCATTCTTTGGCAGTAGTTTCAAGTGTCAAATTGACGTAGTGTGTCAATTAAATTTCCCTAATCTCTCAATTGTCCCGACTAACATTTGTAGAACTGAAACGTTTAGAAAATTCTAAACGTTTCTTCGTTTGGGTGTCGTAAAAGGCGACTGAGAGACTTACTGGAGAATGGGCAGCAGCGTTCTCTATGCATTTTACCTCCATGCTGCGATGGTCAACCCGCCTGCCCAGCTTAATGATATCTAAAGATGATGAGGCTGGAAACCGACCCTACAATAGTTGAAATAAGGCAAGCTGGCAGATGATCACATTGCTCTCACTTACGTCTCATTGATCTTTCCGATACCCATAGATTACTGAACGTCAGTCTACCTATACGGTTGCAGGCGGAAGGTACACGTACAGACGCCGGCACAAAAAGCTACTACAATCTATCAAATTTCTTTGAAAGGTTTTCAACTTTATCACTGAAGTTCAAGATTAATTGGGAAAATTTGACAGTTTCGGGTAGCTTGATGTGCTGGCATCTGTACATTTTCCTGGAAATTAATAGGTCCATCAGCAAAATTATTATGCAGTGTAAATGACCTGCGCACGCATGTATCTGATGTGACTGTTCGCACGTATACTTTTGATAGCACATTATAAAAATATTTTAAATTTTATTTTTATAGGCCCAAGATCTATATTCGCGTGTAAAATAAATACAGAATCCCGGTTGCATTCAAAGTATTGAATCTAAATATCGTAAATCTATGGATATCTTCGATGAATGCATTCCTAGTAGTGCAGTGTTTATAAAGTGTAGTTCTATTTAGCGGTTCATTAGTTAGTTCAAAGGCATTTCAGTAGAATATTTACCTCAGGTAGAGTACCTATGACTCAGGAGATATGGGTATAGGTATTTCATGTTAATATTATAACCTTAGGAAATTTTGAGAGTACCACGTTGGTCGTTAGCCTAACTGTTGAGCATGAGGTCCTAGGTTCGATTTCTAAGTCGAGCATAATGTTATTGGACTTTTAATGAAGAATTTTTCAGTCTGTATATATACATATATGTCTGGTGAATGGTAATCGGCTCGCTCCCCCATACTGGTGAGTTGTATGTGTAAATGCTTGTTTTCACCTCTACCTAACCCTTAATCGGGAAATTACAGGCGAGCTGGTGTAACTAAGTAGTCCGAAATCCTTTGAAAGATTTTCAGGGGTTATAAATGAACTTGCTTTTATTACATTTTGTCCCATTCTATCTACACATAGTATGAAACAACGTAAAACTCAAACTCGAAGAATTTATTTCAATTAAACATTAACAGTAGAAGTCAGTTAAAGTTTATATGGAACAGGAGTGTAGAAAGCATATATTTTTATACATATAATAATGCATTAAAATTTAAATGAATAATGGGTCGAATTGGGCGAAAGGGCGACCACTAGTTTACATTAACGTTTAATTTAAATGTAGCCAATAAATCTCAAGGTTTTCACTTGTGCGAAGGAGGCTCGCTAGTATTATCATCATACATTGATGGTTACAATGCGTACTAGAAATATAAAAATGTCGGTATTAACAACCCCACAATCAATTGAGTTGTTGGTACCTACAGAACTCAATTTATTCAATTGGGGTGACAAAAAAGATACTTGCTAAGACGGAATTGTTCTGAACTACAACAACTGCAGGTAAGTACTAGAGGTACAAGCAGTTACCGAATTTTTTCACCAAGAAATAGCTCCCAGATCACTCAGGAAATAATAACTGAATCATTTCATACAAAAAATTGAGAAGGAAGGTCATTATTTAAAATGATACCTTAACTATAATGAGTTTCCTGTTAATGACTCAGAAAAAAGAACAAAGAAATTTCGCCAGAATGTTACCACATTCTGGCGAAATTTCTTTGTTCTTTTTTAGGTTAAAGGTATTCTTGGGGTTGCCAGTTTAGCCGTATTGAGATGAGATGTGCTCCTACCCGGTAGATCAGGAAACTCTGTGTTTCAAATGTTTAGATGACGAATCAGGTTGAACGAAAATTTTGTGAATATTTCGTGGATATCCCACAAATTATTCATACTCATACCAAATGAATCGATGACCTGATGATGGTAGTAAGAACGGATGTGAAAAGTGGTCAGTTATGTGTAATAATTTAATTATAGATCTGTACTACTGACAGAATACTTTAAGGAACGAAGTTCTTTTACATAGCTTGTGGTAAGAGTGAAGTGAAAAAGTGTTAAGCCCGCTCGATGCGACTTTTTATCTATACTATCTATACTAATATTATAAAGCTGAAGAGTTTGTTTGTTTGTTTGATTGAACGCGCTAATCTTAGAAACTACTGGTCTGAATTGAAAAATTCTTTTTGTGTTGGGTAGCCTATTTATAGAGAAAGGCTATAGGCTATATAACATCACGCTACAACCAAAAGGAGCGGAGCAGTAACGAAAAATGTTGCAAAAACGGGAGAAATCGCACTAGTAGGCAATTCGACGCGACGGGAAGGGTCGGGGTACAAGAAATTTAACGCGGACGAAGTCGCGGGCAGAAGCTAGTTAGGTATATATAATAGAAAGAGATTGAGAGCGAGAGTGAAATAGATTTCCTAGTTTTCGAGAGTTTCTGGTAGTTCGATCAAAATGAAAATCTAACATGGCGGCTTTCTTAATGGGTGATTTTCGTGGTTTGCGAGGGAAGCCGTTAATAACTTAGTTCCTGACAGAGATCCAACTGAGCCCACAAGTTTTTTTTTTAAACATCGTGGTGCAACATTATATGACCCCAAGATGAGACTTTAAAATAAACGTTTTCATGTAGTGTGCTACATAAAAGTTAGTTCTTCGGAATAAGTTATTAATAACGTAGAAAAATGACGTCATTTTATATCTATACTATATTATCTATACGAATAATAAATCTGAAGAGCTTCTTTATTATTTGTTCGCTAGTCTCTGGAACTACCAGCAGGATTTGAAAAATATTTTTAAATTTTATAGACTAATTCTTGAATTAGGCTAGGTTATATAATATCACGATACTACCCTTGGGAGACTAGTAAAAAGGAATAAGGCTGAAAAACCTCTAGGTGAAAACGAAGTATTTAAAAGCGCGGGCGAACGGTGGCCGGGAAAGGTTTATACAAAAATTGGCTGTTCTTCTTCTAATTTCCAAGTGAACGACGTCGCTGGCAGAAGCTAAATAAAACTTAATTATGACTCATCATCACTCAGTTACAATATTAAGGAAAACTTAAGGTAACTACTATTAAAAACAGTCGGAAAAACTAAATCTACACAATGATAGATTGTGCCTCTATATACATTTTCCGTTATAAATGAATCAATCCAGGATAAATAAATATGATGCAATAAATCAGTGATTTTGTTCGCGTTAGTACCATAAAGGGAAAAAGCAAAACCCGCACATATTGATCGAATTTGGGGAGGGAAATCAGGAAAAGAGGTTTGTGGCTAAGTAATAACTGCCTCACGGTTCGATTGATCATGATAAAATTGCTACGGTTGATTTGTGGATAAGTTTCACCACCATCTTTAATTACTAAGACACCTCCGTGCCTAGGAAATCACGTTAAGTCGTTGTTTCCGTCTGTCATTATTTTGTGGATCGTTGCGGGTCGTCGCCTGAACGTTTGTGAGAGAAATGAGTTGTAGAGGGCGGTAGGCAGTGGCTTCATGTAAAATACCTATAGGGTGTCTCAGTAAGAGTGCACTTTTTCATTTTAAAATAAAAACAAGTATTTTATGACAGAGTTGTGATATTTTTATTGTATTGTAAAGAAGACATGTTCCAATTAAGTAGGTATGGAATAAAATATCCGGCAAATGACCCCCACGGCTCCGATGACAGGCCATTACTCTTTTCATGAAATTTTCCATGACTTTTGCACAGAGATGTGACTGTATCTCACCGATGACGCGTTGGATTTCCGATTTGAGCTCAGGAATTGTTTCGGGTTTATTCGCAGAAACCCAAGATTTCACAAAATCCCAAAGAAAAAAAACGTACGGCGTTAAATCGCACGATCTTGGTGGCCAGTTGACATCAGAATTTCGTGAGATAACGTGTTCTGGAAATCGTTGCTGCAATAAGTTGATTGTTTCATGCGCGGTTTGGCAGGTTGCGCCGTCCTGCTGAAACCACATGTTGTCCAGATTCATGCCGTCCAGTTGAGGCCACAAAAAGTCCGTTATCATATTCCTAACTTTCTTTATTCGTAACTTTCCCCTTTTTTGTAATGAGTTTGCACAATTATAACGCGTTGTCCTTTCGAAAAGCGCTCCATTTTTAATAATCGGAATAAACAGAGGTGACCGCTGTCAAATTTCAGAATTGCCACTTGCATGAAAAAAAAAATATATTCCAATTTTAAAAAGTGCACTCTTACTGAGACACCCTTTAGTATTCAGCTGCATCCAGATATACTGGAAGCTGACCCTAACATAGTTGGGAAAAGGCTAGGCAGATAATTACCGCACATACACTTTAGTTCGCCCCTATACCCTATACCGTGGCTCAAACACTTATGCTCGAGAAAGTGCAGAAAACTTTTCTGAGATACTATTTTAAAAGAATATTTAATTTCTACCCTTACATGTACCCCACCAACTATCTCCTAGGGACTTTGGGTTTCAACTCGTTGGAGGTAAGAAGAGGCCTTGATCAGCTCACGGTAGCTTGTAAGACCCTTAACGGTCGTATCGACTGCCCTGAGCTCCATGGCCTTTTCTGTCGACTATTTGTGCCCCAAAAATACATCGGCCACCGCCTAAGTCGCCGACACAATCTGTTCGCGCAACTGCCTTGCAGAACAGTCGCCAGAGCTGAATCGCCTGTATGTCGTACATTGAGGATGCTCAATGCCCTCCTGACGGCCAACCCTGATTTTGATGTGTTTGCGGACGAATGGAGTAGAATTATGCGCGTATGTCTGATGTTTTGTGAGAAACAGTATGCCAGGGTGTCCACTGTTCCATGTTAGTAAGTAGATTGTTTATTTTATCATTTTATTTTCTTTGTTTCTATGTTAATTAATGTAATTGGTACCGTGGTGTACCGTGTTATTTAACTATAAATAAATAAATAAAATAAATACTGGTAAAAGGCACGCTACGTCACCAATCTACGTCACCTGTCAAGTGACGTCAGATAATTTGCGGTTTTTCAATAAACAATATTATTACATAATTGAATGGCAACATAACAAACAAAAGGTCAATAAGGGAACAGGGATAAATAAAGCAGTGTGGTTATGAGGGAATGAAAGTGATTGAAAGTCAGGGCTTATAGAGCCCTGACGTACCATGGAATTTTCCATTTAGGTACATTTTACAAATTTAAAGCATTATAATATAGAATGGTATGGCCATCGCCGTTCAGTAAATGATTCTGACCCCCATGCGCCAAAACATTTCGTCGGTTAGTTACAAAAAAATGCTATTCCGTACATTTGAATCGCGTAAATATTGCTTTTTTGTATGGAACAGCAGATTTATATTTTTGACAACCAACTCAAAATGTATACGCTAGAAGGTCTGAAACCATGTGCTGAAATTCATGGTTAGAGTTCGTGTGTCGATTCCATCTTGTATGACTTGCTGAATTAATATTTTTTATTTATAACGGGAAAAATCGCAACATTGACTTCAGTATTATAACAACACTGAATATTAATTTTCATGCATTTATTAAGGTCAGTTGTAGTTTATTTTTAATTTTCTTTAGAAGCCGGCTGGTAACTTGGGATTTTACTGCATCAGCCATCAGTTATAGTTCACATGATGTAATTTTAACTGTCAATATCTGGTTGACCGAGCTTTGTTGGGTATTTTTTGGTAAATTGTGTTTAAAATAATAAGTTTATGTTCAAGTTGATTATCGATAAAGTTGGTCATTGAAAACATGAATAAAACGACATTGTATAAAAATGAATCCTAGCTAGATCGATGTATCGCCCCCGAAACCCCTTGTATACTAAATTTCATGAAAATCGTTGGAGCCGTTTCCGAGACTCAGATTATATATATATATATATATATATATACAAGAATTGCTTGTTTAAAGGTATAAGATATGCATTTTACTCCATGAAATCCCATGAATGATATCCCATTTCTTCCTGTGGTTGTCGTAAGAGGCGACTAAGGGACTTACTAGAGAATAGGCAGCAGCGTTACACCATCATACTGCGATCGCCAACCCGCCTGGCATGCATGGGGACCTTGGCCAACCCCTCCAAATCGGGGGAGGCGTATGTCCAGCAGCGCACGTCAGAAATAATGATGATGGTGATATAATTTATTGACGAAACCTAATTCTTAATTCAAATTTCAAACGTCTCAAGATTTTTTAGTTCCAGAAAAAGCTTTAAGGTTCTTTTCTCGAACTTGTCTATGTCCATGACTGAGTAGGTACTAAATCGGTATCAGTTAACGTTCATAACATCAGCTAGCTATTAAATTTCTATTTAATTACGACCCTGAGTGACATAAGTCATAAATACACTTCAAAAAATTGTTTCCCTTACGCTTTATGTTTACAGTGTTATGTATTCTGCACCTCAATCAGAAGTTCACTCCGTATTCTGTGCCTACTGTTAGGACTCCTCTCTGTGAGACGGACTAAGCCAAAATCCAACACGCAGGCCGAGTTCGGGTTTGTGTATGTTACATTTCTAGATTTTTTGGATTTAAGACATGTTTGTTTCCCTACGATGTTTTCGTTCACCGTTTTGAGAGCAGAATAATAATATTAATCTGCCTGTCTTGTCCCACTGCAGGGCAAAAGCGTCTCTTTCCATTTTCCACTCAACTCTATACTGAGCCAATAAGGACAAATCTTTCATGTAGGCGTCGAATTCCTCCCGCCATCTAAGCCTGGGCCTTCTGTGATACCGTATGACGTTTCGGGAATCCATATTGTGGTGGTCTTAGCCCACATTGCATTCGACATGCGGCAAACGTGTCCGGCCCAGTCCCATTTCTTAGCAGTGGTGATGAAATTAAATACACATAGTAGAGTGCCTGCCTGGGTTCGAACTCACGACCTACAAATTGTAAGCTAGGGCCATCATTGCTCATACTCCGTATACTTAACATAAATTGTAAGCTGTGATTGATGTGTCAGTTTAGTATGACTCATTTCGGCGTAGCGCAGTGGCAAGTGTGGCAACTGTGCCACGAGTAGTATTTCTCAAGAAATACTATAATTGTGGTCACTTACTGCAAGACTTTGCAAATTATTGCTACTTTATTTATTTATAGAATTCTTCGAAAAGGGTACCTACTGTTCTCTTCAGTATGTGTTAGGTGTTATTGTGTAACGGTAACTTTTACATGAGACTTTAACATAACTGGCGAAATGTGAGTGTACTATAGGCCTCTGCCCAATCTTTCGGGGAAACAAGGCGTGACTTTATGTTATGTAAAAGGTAACTTTTTATGAAAAATTCATACCTTATGTGTATCCACAAACAGTTACCGTGGTCGCGGCACAGCCTTAGCCTTTTGAAGGAATACGGGTGGATTGTAGTCAATAAAAGTATGACACGCGGTCCCGCTCCGACGAGACCGAGAGAAGTTATCTGATGATTTCCAACCCACAAAAATAAATGAGTGTCCACTGATTAAAAAAATATATTGTATTTTAAGCATACCTATAATATAAAAGAAACTACGGGATTGACATGTCTATTTTGTAAAAAAAAACTTGTTATCTACTATAAGACCATTTAAACAAAAAATGGGTAGTTACATTATTCATACCAAGAGTATTCAAAGATCTTAAAGTATAACAAAACGTCACGCCGGTATTCCCCAAGGGTTAGCAGCAAGAGTTAGCACGCAGACATGCACCTATTGTACAAACACTCTATGTAAGAGAATTCTGCGAATTTTCATTCACCGAAAACTACGAGCTTTCACGCAAGCGGAAGTGCATTCAACTATTAAAAGAACTGCAATACAAACTCAAGGGCAGCCCTCCATTCACTGTATGTACCTAGAATTATCGTACAGTGCAGCACACCTGTTTAATTTCGCCAACTTTATGAGTTTAATACCAAAGAAACGGAAATATCCAACTTCCTCGTACTGCGGAAAAGTTTGGCTTATACCTTCCAGCGACTACTCCAAATGAATGAATCATTCAATATAATTTCTCATAAGTCTATAATCTACATGGAAATGTACACGCGTACGTACGTCGCGGTTTTTTCTAAGACAATTGGAACCAACGATATACATGTAGAAAAAATTAATTTAAAAAAAAAATTGTTGACTGAAGAGTGTGAAATTTGTAACAGTTAAAATTTATATGAAGGAGTGCAGAAAGCTATTAGATAGATATTTTGATTGTTGTTGGTAAAAATTTAAATGAATTTGGATCAAATTTCAACCTCTTGGCGACCGTGTCGAAAATTATCCTACGGGAAATTACTACCAGCATGCGTAGCATGACCACCGTTAAAAGGGGTTTTGTCGACGGAAGAATAGACAAAATTACAGATTGTAGAAAAATTAAAGACATAATTAAAGATTGTAGAAAGATTTGTACCGTTTTATGCCGGCGTAGCATGACAGTTCTATCTCTGTTCTACCAAGAATAGACAAAGTTCTTTCTATGTTGGTCATGCTACGCGTGCAGGTTAGAAACTGTTTGTTAATTTTACGAAATTAAACTTTACTAGTTCCTAATAATGTCCTACTGTGTTACTATCGCTTTCTTTCGGTGGTTGGAATACTGTCTCATATTCGTTTTACAAAGGGTCTGATTATATTATGGGCAGCAGTCAGCAGTATTCGTCACGGGACTATAAAAACATTAATGTTGATAACAATGACTATCCCCCATTTGTTGGGATTAAATTTTAAATTTTTTCAATAGCCAGCCTTAATTTACACGAAATTAAAACAGGCACCCGTACGCAAACAAATGAAAAACGAATAAAAAAAACACAGAGCAATTAAATGCTAGAGAAATAAATACCAAATGCACCAGTAGGTACAATAATAGTTGTCTACTCGGAATTCCCGTAACTGACGTCCGAAGTTATGTAACATTTGACAATGACAATAACTGTTTACCTACGCTAGATGGTAAACGGGAAGAAATTGTTCAATTATTTCAGACGTCATAATTTGTGCAGCCAGAGGATAGTCTCCATCTTTGGCTTGAATCATTTGTTTGTGGTCACATCTTCAATAAACTTAGATAGAGATGAGCCACACTAATAACAGTACCTCTTTAACAATATGATCTAATATAGTCTACATCAGCCTAGTTAACCCAAGCAATACTTAACATGATACTCAACTAGCTGCGTCCCACGGTTTCACCCGAATAAGTCTCGATCCTATGCGAATATCGGGAATAAAGTGTTCCCTTAGATGTCAATGCTTGCGGTAGCGTCAGGGGTCGGGTTACCCCCTTCCCTCAAATAAGGCGAGGGGGGTATGGCTGATCTTTGCGTTATGCTCGTGAACGAGTGCTGCTTGTGGTGACTGGTCGTCTTGCTGACTTTGATGTTGGTATTGTTGTTAATTATCTACCTGTTTATTTGTTTTTACGCCGATGGTCCTAGTTTATCAATTTGTGGCCTCGAGTTGTAACTCGGGTCGTAACAGCTATGTGAACGTGATTCAGCATTGCATATGTAAGCTGTCACGCCCTTTATGCCAGGAGGCATACAGGGCCTTCTTTTTTGGTACCTTTATTTACATTATAAAAATATTTTTTAATAAATATGCTTGAGTATACATAGATTTCATTTTATTTCTTGGAATATTGGGTTGGCTAGCTGACATATGGCAAAACATTAAAATTAAATGATTTGCCTTACAATTGTATAGAATCAAGTTCTTCTGCTGGGGAGTTTGTTCCACCACTTTTTCTTCCCAGCAAAATCACTAGGAAGTGTCGAAGGGCGGGCGTTTTGGGGGACTGATTATTGTAACTTTGACGTTCAAAAAGTGCTGACTCTCAGCCTAGTTTGAATAAATGACTTTTGATTTTGATTTTGAATTCAGGCCATGGTCTACCTTGAAGCGAAATTTAATCGAAATCCGTTCTGCTATTGTAGCGTAAAAACGTCACAAACATACACCAAATCAAATCTAAATTACTCTTTTATTAGTTTAGACATTTATGTTAACATTCGTGTTAAGACGATAGCGACACCTAAGACTCTAGATAAGCAGCAAACGCTTTCAAAACATTTAATATTTCTACCGTAGCTTTCAACTGGATTGACATATTAAACTTTTCAGTAGCTTATATTTACACATTTTTTATTTTCCCACCGTCGTTATCGCTGATAGTTTGTCACTTTATCTGTCCCTAAGGCAGAGTTGTACGCAAACCATTTGTAACAAAGCGCATCGTATTACCCAGTTATTCAGTTGTACCCGGTTAGTTTGAAGGCCAACTCGCACATAGTTGGGAAAAGGCTAGGCAGATGATGATCGGGTATACGCTACCCACACATATCACCAATCGTAAAGTACTTTATTGACTTCATCTCAACTCGAAACTTCTCACCAATTTCTACCCGCAGCATGATGATTTAGCATATCTTTAGAGTATGCAGAGGCGAAAGGTCAAATTGCTCATTTCGTACGTAAATCACTAAGTAGAAAAAGAAAAAGTACCTAAACGGAAGTCTTGGGGTACCTACCAACATTTGACGTCATATTCTGCGGTATGCACCATACCACGTAGGTCTCCTAGTTAATTTATAACGAAACCTAGAGATTTAATAATACGTCACTGTGACGTGGGTAACTGCTGAATTCACGTGTTTTCTAAAGGGAAAATAAAAAAAATAGACTGCTTACGTATCTCTGAAGCTGGAAAGCAGTCATTTGAAACAAAACAGTCATATGCACCATGTTTTGCAATACTCAGTGAATGACGTTCGTCTCCAGGTACGGTTTTCTTAATGCTTTTAATTATAAAACTTGACTTCAAACGAATATAGTCACAATAAGTCTATTTTACAAAGATATAATAGGAGATCAGATACAATCAAATTAGCACCCAAACTTACATATAGTTAGCACATTATCGAATGATTTATATTATCAATACAATATATTGATAAATCGTGAATTTATTATAATATAGCGGCAAATAATGGTAACAATAAATTCAAACATTGGTTTTATTATAATATAAATAAAACTCTTTGTCATTATTGGTTAAAACACGTGAAATAAAATCGATTATAGATTCTACTACCTTGGCTCTTAAAATATTATCAATCTTAATAATATTAAGCAATCGTATTTAGTGAGATCCAAGAAGGACCATGACGTGTTGACAAAATAAAACTCTCGAACTTCAGGATACTGCGCTCATGCTTTCTGATACGCCATCGTGATACATCGGGATTTAGGAGCCCGCACTACATTTTTTTCTATTGATGATTCCTAAATCAAACTCGTGATATATGAAAGATGATACAGGAACCATGAATCGCGAATCGACATTTTTTAAACGTTAAAACGATGATTCGTCATCATCGTTACCAGTATTTACCTTCTATTTATATCATTGGATTAAGCGAATTACTTGTGTAGTTGTGTGACATCAATGTAAATATAAGACGCTAGGATATATTGTACTCTAAACGTAATAAGTTAGGTAACCTCTCTGTCATCGTTTTATTTATTTTCTTAACCTTTTTAGCAGTTTCATGTATTCTTAATTTAGTGTTCGTATGATCTATATTCATGGCCACTTCTTTACTAGCTGAAGCTGTAACTTCTAGTTAATGGTGTTACAAAACATTAATTGCCGCTTCCTACAGACAGTTTTAACAAAAACAAATGTTTTCTAAATATCCTACATAGATATAGTTATTAAAGTCCCAAAAAATTCCATAGTTCAAAGACTTTTTCCGGAAATCTACAACTATTATATTGTGTTACAAAATAATGGTACACATTGTTATCAGATAAAAATAACTGGGTTCGTGTTTCCTTGTTTTATTTCGAGTTAGAATAAGGAAGTTATTCATGTAGGTATGATGACTACATAACTGCAGTAGTAATAACGTTTTTAATCGATTTACCTCCTTTGAGTGACTTATTGATAGAGCTAATGTCACTCGACAGGATAATATTAATCTCGTGTATCATACATAGGATCAAGGATTATTTAATAACTATCAGGGTTCTGATAAAGATTCGTTTGCAAGAACGACAATATTGTGTTCGACATTCAGAGACCTAGGATAGTGCCCTGTGGGATTCTCTAGAATAACCTAACCTAACTGTCAATAATCTTTTATCGAATGGTGAATTTAACTGATATATTTTTATACTAACTGAAATATATTTTATGTGATTTATGTACTTACTATTAACAAACACTTTCAAGAATATTTAAAATGTCAACAATAAAGGCTTATCAAAGATCTGTTAATACAGCTGTTTAAAAGACGAGATAAATTGACGAAGATAAATGTACTAGAATACTATCGCAAGTTAGTAGGAATCTGTGATCAACTTTCTTCACAAACAAAAATAATTCAAATCTCCCAGTTTGATCAGGGGAGTGGAAATCGCAAGATGTAAATAAAATTCATGTTGTCCTCTTAGATTTTCAAGAAGATATGCTTCAAACACGATCTCCGGTATGAAACGATATGATTCATTGATATAACCGCTATAATCTAGATTCTAGATTAATATTGACAGCTGGTCGGTCATCATGACTGATATGTGGGACTGTGAAGACTTCGCTAGGCGGCTACTTTTTATCGTTCAAAGGTTCTATTTCTATATCTGTAATGGCGCGACGTCCTAGTTCATACCAGAACTGTTTTCAGGTCAGTTTCCGTTCCGTATTACAGAACCTCAGTCAAGGCTCAAAACTGAAAGCAAAACACTACTTGAAACTATTGTAAAACCATTTGATTGGGTTCAACTCGTTTTATTAATCATGGAGTTTTCAGTGAGGCACTATGAGCAGGGTAGGTTGAGTAATAGTTGCACTATAAGACTCAAAATCGCTTTATACTTTACATAATTATATGAGACTTTGCTATTTGTCTAAACTCCCTGTTCAAAGTGCTACGGCTTCAGTGGTTTGTATATCTAAATAAACCTGCTCATATGCCACTGCACAATTATTATTAATTACTTACACTGCAATGCGTAACTCTGTGATATTTTTACAGTGCGATTGTCATTTTTTATACAGTTTTCTGTGGTCGCTAGGGCTATTGAAGTGACGATATAAAAATCTCACGATCCGTTGGAACCACTCGATACATACTAATGTCAGAAATCATAAAAGCAGTCTGTGAAATGTAGGTTTAAGATAGTGCACCTTCGCTTTGAACTGTCGAAATGGTAATGTGTTTATACTAAAACATCATTTCTCAGATTCGGTGAATATTGGCTGAGCTGAATATATAAATAGCTGCATTCAATGGTCTTTTGGTCCACCTTTAGTGATACGGTGAAATAATATTTGGTCAAAGCATATATTTCAAATAGGTACAGATGCCAGCGCAATAAGCTACCCGAAACTGCCAAATTTTCCCAATCAATCTTGAACCTTATCTTTTAGCGATAAAGTTGAAAACCTATTAAAGAAATTTGACAGATTGTAGTAGCTTGATATGCTGGCGTTTGTACATAAAAGAGATATTTGAACGTCATTTACATTAAAACAGAATTGATTCTATCGCTCTTTCCGAAAGGTGTCAAAGTGTCGTATAGAGAAGAATGGGCGAGAAACTCCAATGTTATTATTTTTAGAAGTTTTACAATATTTTATATCATTAATTATATAATTATACAAAGAGGCACGTAAAATCAAATCACTATACCACTATAGGTAGAAAGAATTAAAAATAATGCAAAGACAAAAAAAATATATTGACAAACATTGTAAAATTATAAGTTATACATTTAGTCAGTCAGAGTTAAAGCAAGGTAATCTTTCAAAACATATAATTTGGCCTGAAGATACTTTGAAAGAACAAGATACGGTACCGTTTTCAGTTTTACAGAAAATAATTATGTAAAAGTAAAACGAATTACTCCAGTAGACATGGTATGACGTGTTGATGACCCTGTTAGCTTCCGTGGTACCGTCACGGTCAGGCCTGTTCGCCGTTCAAAGTCACGGTCGACGCTTCTTAATGATTCACCACCCAGACAAGCCAAAATTATTAAAATTTTGCGGTTTTCGGTGAGTAGATATTTTCTAACTAGTTTTTTTAACATGTTCTTATATTAGCTTAATGGGTGTTTGTGCTTCTGACTAACATGGTGTTGTATTTCCTATTTGTGTTGGATTTGTTTTTTTTTTAAATATATTTTTCGGTATTTCCGATTTGGTTTTGTTTTTTTAAACCGGTCTAAAATTGGACTTCTCCGCATTTATCGTCAGCGTCATCTTATACATGATTGTTCCATACGAAAATTGAATTCAACCGTTGTAAATTATTCTTTCCATATCTTATTTTAGTAGTTTATTTACCACTGAGGGTGGTATCTATCTGTTCAGTGATGTCAATCTCTTCATACCAAACATTTTATGTAACTAATGCACCAACTTCTTCATCGTCAATGTTGAGTTCTCTTCAACGGACGTAATTTCCCCTTTATTTACTTCAACAAATTAGTCACATGTGCTTTCGTCACAGATCAACACATACATAATCTACGTAACTATATTGTTATCTGATAAGAGTCCAAATCTTGTTTATTGAACATAAATATTTTGGATGTTTGCGTCCTGATTCCGTATTTAGTCGTGAACTCAGAATAAAATCTACTATTAATATACTGTGACTACCAATTTCAGAAACCAAAGGAGGTTATCCAAAGAAGGACCAATTCTACACAGGCAGGGAACGCGCAAACTGTAACCATGAAGTCAGCACATGATTCTAGACCCTAGCGTAAAATTTCTTTATCAGTTATAAATAAAAATCAGTAGTTCCATAGAAAAGTACTTGAGGTTATAATAATACCTACGCGGTAAAATGAATGGATCAGCTAATATTTTTTTAAGAATCGCCAAAATTCAACGCAGAGTGGTTCAGAATGATGTACTGAATCCATGGTAACACATTGCATAAGGATTGCTCCTTCTTTGGACCTACCTTGTTCAAAATTAAAATATCTTTACGAAAAATTAGAAGCTAGGTGCACGGTTCCGGTTGAACAATTCCTGTGACGAAGAGGTGGCAGGAAATTACACGGTTCATTATAAAAATAATTGGCATTTACAATGTTTTCAAATTACCGGTATTAATAAGTATGGGAGGACAGTGTAGGCCTGTCAACAAGTTTATAAATAAAGTCTTTTGAGGAAATGAGCAATGATCTAAAAGATCACAGAACTCTGTCTCTAAAACTTTGATGGATAAATAGATATATATAGTATTATGGACACACCGTGAGATATAATCATGAAGTATTTGAAAAGGAATTTACTAGAATTGAAGATGAGCCTCTTATCTCTAATTCGGTGACGTAACAAGATTAGGGTTTTTCGGTTGATCTACGCATGATTTTCATGTTTGTGAGTTCACAATTTAAGCCTCCTTCTTTTCTACATCTTTTCTGTAAAAGTCGTTGACGAAAATAAGGTGAACTAGTAAGTGCCGCTAGTTGTGAATTTACCATTAATGTCAAGTGAAAATTACTAAGTGCAAATTTGGTTTATAGAATAGTGTTTTCAGTAGTATTACACAGGGTTGCAGGGAGATCGATGCACAAACTGTAACCACCATTCTCTTAATAACTGACGATTCTGTGTGGCTTTTAGGGCTAGTGCTAATTTTGGGGTTTATTGGATTAATTGAGTCTTGTCAAACCACTCTGGGGTCGGTGCTTTTCAGCCATTCATTCATATATCCTTATGTAATAAATATATATACGTACATAAATCCGCCGGAATATATTTACTAAAAGAATTTTAAAACCACAACAAAATCCGTTGCGTAGTTGCGCGTTGCGCGGTCATACAGACAAACACGAAAAGCGAGTTTCGTTTATAAATTATAATATTCATTATAGACGGATTTTTTAGCTTCTTAAGTGTATAGCGCCACTGCAGCCCACGAAATTAAAATTCTATACTCTCACTATTCTAATTCTATATTCTATAATTCTATACCGTTATACTTATGTACGAAAAGAATTACAATAATTTAAATCATAGATACAAAAACCACCCCTTAAATTCATTTAATTTAATCCTATAGAATTACTTTCATAAAAAAAAAATGTCAATGGAATTAAATGAACTTAAAGGGTTGTATTGCTGATTTCAGTCATCATAATTCTATAACGCCTTATTCTTGCCGCAGTTTGGCAGGTTAATAAGAATTACACACACAATTATAGTTTGGTCAAAAATAAATGTTTTTTGGAACGAAGTTCCTTATGGCGCGTTGCGAAAGGGGGCTAGACGGAATTAAGGGAAAAAGTTGTAACGACACTTTTTAACCGACTTAAAAAAAGAAGGAGGTTTCTCAATTCGACTGTATATATTTTGTAACGAAGAGAGACAGAGAGAGAGAGAGAGAGAGAGAGAGAGAGAGATAATACTTTTGTTGAGTGTATACAGGTTTTTTGTACATTATTGTAATTAAAAAAAAACAATAATGAATCCTGGAAAGGAACTTCGTTCCATCCGGGTGTCCCTTGACACCTCTCAAGTTTTTTTAATATTACAGACGCGAATCATATTTTGCTCAACATACAGCCTGAGAAAAACCAAAAACAACTGGTTTCACTGGTGCTGCCCGTCAGCTTGATCCTATTAGTCCTTTTATACGAGTGATATAGTCTGGTGTTCTGAAAGAGGGGGACTCTTATAGAGTCGCGTCATCCCTCAGTGGTGACACTAAGTAATATCTTTAAAGAAACTCTCAAAGTATCGGTATGTTCTCTTATCGCTACTTATCTAGTAAGTAATTGGTTTTCCATTTGACTGATAACTACTGGTACTTTGAATGATTCTGATAGTTTTCTTTTTCTATCTTATCGTGACCTAAAATGTTAACTAGGTTTTTCCTATATTTTTCCATACACACCCACATTTCAATATTATCTTTCTTAACAGAACTAACTGCCTTTGGCAGTTGGTCTAGTAGGCATGAGGGCCTGGGTACAATAGCCAGGTCGGTAAAAGTGATATTGGGTTTTCCATTAGGAATTTCTCAGCCCGGAGACCGGATTTGTTCCCGGTTGATGGCAATAGACTCGCTCATACCACATGGTACTTAGACGTGCCTGGCAAAATGTGGGTGCTACCTCCGCACCTCTGCCTAACCATTCGAAGAATACAGGCGTGAAGTTATCACTTAACTGAAATAGATACCATTGCAACCATACATTTTCCAGTATTTTAATACTCGGTGTGTGCCATTTTGTTTTAAGCTACGTTCCCATAAGTTTTTTTTGTTTGCCACATATATAAAAATACTAAAACGATATTTTTTTTTGAACATATGAAGCGGTATGGAGTAGAAATATCCTTCAAGACGATTTAGATTCTGATGAATAAGTAGTGTATTAATTAGAGTGCGGCTTGGTTACTGCCGCCAACTGTTTGGTAAGGCTCGAAATTTAAAAGTTATAAGAGGTTCAATCATTTTTTTAAAAGGTGCATCACTAGAATGTCAATAAGTTTTTAGAGGATAAGTAAATAATTCCCAAAAAAAAGCTACTTTACCACTAGGCTAGTCTTTGCCATCACTCTGGAAAAAACCTAAAGATACTGAAGATAAATACAAAATTGCTTTGACACCGGGACAGCCTCCGTGCATGAGTACAAAGGAGATTATGGTATGTACGTCGAAGGCTGCGTTATCGGTTCCGAGAAAATTCTCATAGTAATCTCTGTGTGTCAAAGAATATAATCAGTGGCTTTGATATTACACCTCCTGCAAAAATTGGTCTATTTTACTCAATACTGCCGAAAGACGTCCACTTTTGGACATAAGCCTTTTTAGATTTTTGATATTGTGATGGACGTCCCCGCCATAGGGCGGACGGAGGGGTCTGTCAGACTTCTACTGACTAAAACCACCTCGTGTTTCTTCGCATACATGCACCGGGGACTATGGGGTATTTAAGTACTCTTCAACGCAGGCTGGACATAGGCCCGCCTGAGATTGGAAGAGCCCAAGCTCCGCGACTTGGACCGGTTCTGGGCTTCCTGCATCTAGCGGATTCCTACGGCTTTCATAACCTAGTATCTGGGTAACTGGGTAAATCGGTACCCCATGGCTGGTTGTCAGACTTGCGTCAGGTAACGACTGTCAAAGATCCTCCAATAGAAATCGACAGCCGAAACTATCGGCTTATACTTTTCGAGGCATGGAAGAGTCTCGTAATGATAAGACCTTAACCTGATGGATCAACCCGTGCGGCTGTCAATAATTACCCACCCCTCCACCCACCCCCCACATCCCCCCACCACATCCCTCACCCCCTGTCACATTGCCTAGTAGTTCAAATTAGGTTTGTCTCTACATCATTTTGCGTTACAAAACCTAACGTAATGTAGGTCTCTGGTTAGATCTACCTAAGGTTTTTCAAAACCACTGGCCAACGCTAAGTCCGACGGCTTAAGGTGACCGTCGACGCTCGATTTCGTACAGACATAGCTAGTGACGTCACAGTGGGTACTTTCATTTAATTGGCTGAGAATGCAGACGCTTAGTGCATCATCTTACTTAATTATGAACAATAACTAGGTTTTGTTCGTGTCTCCGCTTATAAATGAGGACGCTAGGACCGAATTTATGGGGACTTTGCCAGCGGCTTCTGCCCGCGATTTCGTCCGCGTCAAATTTTTGCTCTCCTGACCCTTCCCGTCGCATCAAATTGCCTGCCAGTTTTCGTCCATTTTTCGTTGCTGCTCCGCTCCTTTTGATCAAAGCGTGATGTCATATAGCCTATGGCCTTTCTTAATAAATAGGCTACCAAACACTTTTTCAATTCGAACCAGTAGTTCCTGAGATTACCGCGTTCAAACAAAGAAACAAACTCTTCAGCTTTATAATATTAGTATAGATATAAACCTTCTTCTTGAATCAGTCTGTCTATTGATGAAAACCTCAATAAAATCCGTTGCGTAGTTTAAAAGATCTAACAGACGCGGTTAGCGACTTTGTTTTATACTATGTAAAGATTTCGACTGCATTTGTGCATCATGGACACTAAACTTCGCATCGATCATACACTTAGAAAAAAGACGACAATAAAAAAAATTAAAGCCGTTAATTATTTTTCGATTTAAATGATCACAAATATTAATTCTTACTCGTTACAATACGCAATGAATTACAAACATCTCAGCCATCCTTATTATTTAAATTAACATTTTCCCCCTAAGTTAAAGCTACAAAAAAATCACAACAAATTAATTAACCAAAACCTCAATTAAACAGAAATACAAACAAACACACACAGGCGCGGCGCACAATACAAGTATATCCGTCAAACAATAGGACGCTATGTACTCGCGTATTTCAGAGACACTCAACACACACAGCTTGGACGTTAGTCGCGTACCGCGGGGAGCATCAGAAAGACGCTAGTGATCGTGCTACTGTGTGGATTTGCCGAATAAACGTTTTGTTATAACACTTGGGTAAGTCCTTTCAAAAAGTTTTGTACTTCAAATTAGTTTGTCTATGGTTTCTTTTGTGCCGGGCACTCGTCAAAAAAGGTTTAAATTCTGATTGAATTTTTTGTTATGTGTCGACAGGATTTTAATTGTAATTTAATGTTAGTGGTCTTGAACTTTCGTTGTGTTGATTTTGGGCTTGTTTATCGTTATTGCATACTAGTAGAAGACTAAATATGTTAATTGGAGTTAGTGTAGAGTTTTAGTTGACTATCTGCTAGAACTAAAGAGTAACTTTAGCGTTGGAGAAAAGTGAGCAAAGTTTAAAATATATATAACTAGGACATGCAAACTTTTTTAATTTACAAATCCGCGTACTATTTTTTTTTAACTACATATATTAATCATTTAATTATGATATGCAATTAAAAGATAAAAAAAAATAAATCGCTAAAAAGCGCAAACGTGAAGCTCGCTTCTCTACCAACCACTGCACAGTGCGACAACTCTTAAACAAATTGCCAAACTGTAGTATAAATCTATCGGTTGTATGAGCCCTAAAGGCTTTCGTGTGACGTAGCGACGGGCTCGTCGTCTCGGCCAATCACAGCGTTGACTGATCCATAAAAACGTCAAGCGTGAAGCGGAAAGGCCAAACGCAAAACGTACGTGAGGCAGAACGCACGCCGGTATCAAACGGGACGCGCTACATTCGTTCGCTCAATAAAATTTACGCTCGCTTACGGTCAGTGTTGTGTTGTTCGCATTTCGGAATAAAAAAAGTGAGTAAAACAGAAAAAAATATTTTTTCTGCATTTTTTTTCGTATTGTCTCTCGTGGGTGTCCAGTCGGAACCGGTGCGTAATTGGATGCTGGATTGGTTCAAGTGATATTAACTTAGTTCCAAGTAAGCTATCAGTTTTTTATATCAATCTATAAGTTGTTTGCAAACAAAATTTTCGATTTGGTTCCAAGTGGACATTCATAGATGGTAATGGTGATATTTATAAAGTCGCAATAAGTGCTAGATCTTATTTGATAATGTTTGCATTAAACTTAGTGAGTGCTGGAGATGTGTTTGCAGTGTTTCTCAACATTGGATTTGTAACTTTGAAAGTTGATTGGGTCCTAACTTGAGACACTGCTCCTGGCCTAAAGTTAACATTAAAAGTTAACAGATAAGGCATGCTTGAGAATCACTGATAAATATTGCTCCTACTTATGAAATATATATCTATTATATCTATCATTCCTTCATTTATCATACGATCTCACCATTGACGAAACGACTTATCTTGCTCTCTTACATAAACATTATCGAAAGATTAACTTTATCGGATTGTAATCATATAATCTTATTGGATGTTTAACTTTAATTCTAAGCCTAGAAAGGGCAACATTTAATATTTTGAATTCCTTTAAAGTTTATTTGTCCATCTTCTTTCAAACTGCAAAACGTATACATACTCTTTCAAAAGCCACACACGATTCGAAATCGCTTGCAAATAGCAAATGCAAATATGTAAAGGACTCCTACACATAACCGACTAGAGATGTAGAATCTCAAACACATTGTTGTCATTGATAATTGTGTCATATTTATCGTTATCTGTTACGTGCAAAAAGTAAATATCATTCTTGATACCACGTATGGGATAAGCAGAGATATGTATGGTTTAGTCATGCAAGAGGCTAAGCTCACGTGAACGCATACCAAACTTGAGTAAATAAAAAACGAAAGTCGTTGTTTAGTTATCTTAACTCTTTAAACTACAAATACACTTAGAGTTGGTGAAGTAGAGAATGCAATCTGAATCATGTGTGCTACTAAGGAAATTTCAGATGTTGATGACGGTATATTTCAGATCCTGAATACAATTTTAGAATTTCATTATCATATGAAAATCAAATTGGGACTTATTGATTGGATACAGGATAAGAGTCAGACATCTAATAAAAAATTGCTAAAGACTGCAAAACTTTCTGAGAGTTGTCCACCAACAAATGTGCATGAACGATATTCTATTCCAATCCACCATCATTAAGGACAAGAACAAATATTGATTTATTAGGATGAAAGATCATTGAATGAATGACAATGTTAGAGCAATTCTCCGTAACCCTATTATGAATATTATATCCTTAGCATAATCTAAAATCACTTTATAGTTTGTTGCGTCTAAAATCTCGCTGTCCAATGATATTTCCTCCGTGAATCACAAAGACGGTCAAACATTCTGTTTTCAACCTTCCTGGATATATTTGTATAATCATCTACTGCATGCATGTCAATATGCAATTATTTGATATATTTTTTAATTCGTTAGTAGCTCTATGATTACAGAGTGCAATAGAGGGATCTATTTTGTCATGATCGTGTGTTGACACCTTTCTCTGTGTGACGTCATCGGATGACGCAATAACTGTTACTGTTTCACTAAGATGCATACCTGTCCTTTCTAATGCTTTTGTAATTTCTACGAAATTTATATCTGTTTTTTTAGTTAATTTCATCTATTGTATGCGCCAATTTCGGCAAAAATTACAAAGGTCACAATTAGCATAACTGTACCAATTTTTTGATCATTTTTCCAAGATGGTTGCGTTTGCATATTGTATAATATCATGAGTTTTATCCCTATGATACTTTTTTAGAGTTAATAATCTCTTCCTTTCCAGAAAACATGTATGACCCGCATACGTAGCATGACCGCCGTAGAAATGGGTTTTGTCGACGGAAGAATAGACAAAATTACAGACTGTAGAAAGATTAAAGACAGAATTAAAGATTGTAGAAAGATTTGTACCGGATTATACTGGCGTAGCATGACAATTCTATCTCTATTCTACCAAGAATAGACAAAGTTCTTTCTATGGTGGTCATGCTACGCTTGCAGGCCTATTGTTGTTAGCCAAGTCTTTGAAGTATTATAAAGAGGCAGCTTCTGTGACCGTCAGAATCAATTTAAATAGCTTATAAACATTATTGGATTTCGTATAAGACCTAACTTGATTAAATGGAAAATATACCCTTATGTTAAATGAGGTTACGCATTCTTAGCCTAGCGCTGCAAAGCCTCCTGACATAAAGACATGAAGAATTTATTCACATACGTTTAATTCCGTGTCTAGAACTACTTACCTCGTAAGTAAACAATAAAATAACGAATAAAACAAACATAACTGTTATATCCATGAAGATAAGAGTGCTTTAAGTTTGACAAACTTAATATTTTGTTAGGGCTTGGTGTCCTACCTGAGAGACTAGGGTTCAATCTTAGGGCAGTGAAATGAATTCCCACTTGTCTAGTTAATTTTCTTACCTAATTTACCAGGACAAAGGAGACAATACCATTTTTTTTGGAAAACTTCGGTTGAAGTAAACTAAGAAATTTACAATAACTATTTTTTCAAATTGATAACATTTTTGGGGAACCCCCAGGGTTGCCTGCAAAGTTCTAATTTTCTCACGTTTTTTGCAATTTGTTGGTCTGCAGGGTTACGCACGTATGAATTGACAAAACAACCCTCTTCGTTCAAATAATTCCATTGAATCAATTTTTCATGAAATACTCGGACTTATCTACATTAAGATATATCTTAGGTCCCCTGACGGGCTTCCTCTAAAAACCGTTCGGCTATCAATCGCACATCTCATAAACAAATGAACAAAATAGCGTAAGAACGATAAAATGAACGAGGTTCAAATGTTCAGCACATACTTCACAATCTATAAACACTTTTAAACTCTAAAGCTATGGCAAGTATTACATTTCCAGTATAAGTTGACCTCGTATTGTATAAGGTTTCCGTACAATGAGTGGTTAGATTATACTGGTGGTTTAGCTGGTATATGGTCGTGCGTACATAAATATAGGAAACATTACGACTGTGCCGGAGAGGGCTAAAGGAGGCAAAGATTTATAGCCCGTCAAACCAACTGTTTGTGTGACTAATATACTGGAATTTATAAACGGCATTAGCGCTGTGGTTTGTAGTAACGACTGGCGAAAGAGTGGTCGTAAGTTTGAAGTTAGCCCCGGTTGATGAAAGTCTTTCTTATTTCATTTCTGATATGGTTACTTAAAGTCGTAAGTAATTTAATATCGTTACAACTTAAAATCTGCAAAAAATCTCAATAAAGCTTAATTTTTCTTTTTATTCAATTAATTTTACATAAGTAAAAATATTTATTTAACCCAAAAAATAACTAAAATAAACTAAGAAATCCATCATTCAACGACAAATCACGTTTCTACCTCAAAAAATACGTGCAAATAGTGTAATATTTAGCGTTCTTGTAAAAGACATCAACGCACTCGGACCCCACACGCGCTCGCCCGATCCTTCGTCTCGGTCCTTCCAGGAATAACTTCACTTATCGAACGATGGTGACCCCTAGTCAGGCCGCACGTGTAACCGAAGTGCCTTAGATTATCTACCTGTCTGTACCTGGATATTGCACAATGTACACCTCTTTATGTAAAGAATACTAGCTTATATGTTAAAAAAAAAAGCTAAATTAAATATTGCCATCTTTTTTCTTTTAAGCCAATTCAGACAGAGATAAAACATATTCAGAGCTGTCAAATTAATTAAACCTTTGATCATGTCGTCAGACGTCATGTTGACGTTCTAAGTTTAAACCTGACAGCTTGATTTTTTTTCTTTTTGTACTAACCAGTATTGTTTAATTCTATTTCAGTAATTTTTTTTCTTTACAAAACCGTTCAATAAGCCAACCACAGTTATATTTGACATTATTATTTTTTATAAAATGATTCTGTTTGATCGGTAACTACCGAATTACCGTTAATAAGTGAAGGGAAGCGTTTCATTGAGTGTTACTATATTAATTTTAAGATGTGATACTCATATAAACTTATTTAAATTCGATTTAATGGTTTCAGATAGTTTGCTTCCGTGAGCAAACTTAAGTTATAAATTAAAACTTTATGATACGTAAAAAGTATTGTTTTCATTAAGTTTATCTATTAAAATTTACCATAAATACCTAAGTAATTTTTTTGCTATCATTATTATTTCTATATTCTTTATTAACCTAAACGGTTTTTGTATATAAACTTTGTAATGTACCTTAAAAAAAAACATCATGTGATCATTAATCTATTTATTTTAATGTGTGGTTTTTCGCACGTGGCAGCCATCAGTCTTAATGCTTAACTAATATGTTTCTAATTGATTTCAAACGGTGTGGTTTCATAATTAGTGCCGAGAAGTCATCAACTTACATATTAAATATTGGCATTAAGAAAAACTTTATTAATAATTTTAAGAAAATCATAATCAACTTGGCAATATCATATTTCAACGAATAATCAAACCTACATAACTACTTTTTTAATGACTTACATAGAAATAAACAGTGATATAGTCTATGCACAGGTGTAGTCATCATTAATAATAATAAACAATTTACATAATAATTCGTTACTTAATATTATGTTAAATGAATTGTATAAAAATAAAAGACAGTTCAAATCTGCTAGGGACTGCATCGATATAAAACCTTTTCAGAAAAGTACTTTTTAAAACTATATGAATCACTGTATTCGATTTAAAATAAATAAAAAAATATACCTTTAATATTTGAAAATAGAATACATGGTACAGAAACAAAATGTAAACGTCAGTCGAGAAATTATTTGCATAAACATAATGCTTGTTATTTGTGGCTTCGGTTGCAAATTTACTTACAATGTAAGTATTTTACAACAAAAGTCAAGTAGCTCACTTGTGTTAAGCTCGGTTTAAGCTTTTATTCATCACGCCTCGCACGGTGACATGCCAAGAAAACTAAGTAACAAACTCTATATATTTTTAAGGCTGTTGCCCGCCGTTCAACATGTATCCTACAGGAAAATCTACATGTAAATCGAACTCTATGTAATATTGTATCAGAAAACAGTTTTCGAGAAAGAACAAAAACAAATATCGTTGTTAACAATGCAGTAATGGGGTTTTTTGCTCATGCTTCTCCATAGAAAACTACTTTTTGGAAGGAGCGACTAGAATCGATTCAATGTCTTTGTAAATGTCCTCTTTGAAATAGATGAGGAAAATTGGATTATACGGTACAATCTTACGATCTGTTAGCCAACAAAATAAGTTTCATAGAAGTACTAGCCGTGCCCGCTTCATCCTAATGGATCAAGAAAATTATCCCTCGGGAACTTGCTACCAGGATAAAAAGTAGCGTAGGTTACTCCTTAAATATCAGCTATCTACCAGTGAAAATTGGTGCTGCCATTTCGGAGATTAGCCCGAACAAACACAGATAGACAACATTTAAAAAAAAAAAAAAAAATTTTTTGCTATCCGTGACGCATATACTTTCTTTTGCGTTTAACAATAAGCTGTTATTTTAACATTACAAACAGCCGGTGTTATTTATTTGTATAGATTTTCGTATGCTGATGAAACCAGTGCACATCGGTAACAATATTTCAATCATCATCATCACAAGTATTGGAAGATTCCGGCCCTTCACACGTCTTCGAATGTTTAGTTCTAGGACATGCCAGTTTCCGCAAACTATTCTCCTTCACTGTTTTAAGAGCAGTGGTGATGAAAATGTAGATTGATGTGAATTATTAACACAAAGTTAAGCGCTTGTCTGGGTTCAAACCACCTGAAGTCCACTGTTTCCATGTAAGGACTACGGTTACAAAGTCCAATGAATGTTGACCCCATAGTGATGTCGGGTTGCTGAACTCAATTAATATCATCTGAATATGATTGCCTATTATAAGTATAACATATAGTTATGAGCATTGATTATTATTAACTCGAATAAATAAGTGGAAAATAAAATCATAATGGGATAACTGGCGGTCGCTATATAGCACTAGCTTCTGCCCGCGACATCGTCCGCATCATATTTTGCTCCCCTGACCCTTCCCGTCGCATCGAATTGCCTGCCAGGTTTCGAACATTTTTCATGACTGCTCCGCTCCTTTTAATTGTAGCGTGATATTATTTAGTCTATAGCCTTTCTCAATAAATATGCTACCCAATACAAAAATAATTTGTCAATTCGGATCAGTAGTTCCTGAGATTAGTGCGTTCAACCAAACAAACAAAATCTTCAGCTTTATAATATTATATATAGTATAGATTGACTGGTGGTCAAGAGTCGTCTCCATCATCATTCTTCTGCCCAATTTATTTGGGTTCGGCACGACAGGTCTTTTTCTTCCATACTTTGCAATTAGTCGACATCTCGGTAGTTACCTCCTTTCTAGCCATATCGTTTTTCAGACAGTTCATCCATCCTTTCTTTGGTCATTGGTTGTCATCCACATTTCCTTGAGTCTATTGTGATGGTAAATTAGATCCAAAAGAATAAACATTACCGGCTTTTTTTTCTGGGTGCGAAATCATTAAATGACATCTCCCGCTCTGGGGGAAGCGGAAGGGCGAGTCAGACTTTTACTGACTAAAACCCACCCGTGTTCCTTCAGTTGCCTATGCCAGGGCCACGGTAACTCTTTTGAACAATTCCGCGACCCTGGCAGCAAACATTACCGGCTAAGTTTGAAATGTTCTTTTTCTAGTCCATAACCGAAATTTCTACCACCCGCAAAATTCCCTTCTGACTTCATCTCCATAGAACTTGAGTTCATATTACAAATTCTTGTTTTTATTTTTTATTTATTAGCCTGCTCTGTCCCACTGCTGACCAAAGGCCTCCCCCAAATCCTTCCAGGCATCCTTTTCCAAGGCCACCTTGATCCAACCCTTGCAGTAAATTATATTATAATATATTTAATAATTATAGTATTACAAATCCTAAACTCGTTATAAAATTAACTTGACACGGAACTCAAAACCAAACGATCGTCAAGCACCCATTCAAATTGAAATTAACGATTCGATAATTAATTTAAATGAATTTGATGTTAAACATAATTTATATTATTGTTTCAATATTTGAATATCGCCGAACACCTGTGTGCAACCCGATACGCCCGTCGGCGCCGACTGACCATAAATTGACCATTATTATGACCATAAATATTATGTTTTTCCGAATATCGAATATCTTTTGGGTTGGTTCTTCAGGTAGAGTTCGAAGAAGGTTCCATTGATGATTCATTTTGAGGATTGATTGGAATCAAGACTTTAAATCTTCTCAAGTATGATTTCAAGCTAATTGTAATTTTATGATTTTGAATTACGAACAACGAATTCTCGGGATTGGCTTACATTTCATACTCATATCTGCTGTTACAAAATTTGACAGTTCTTATTTTAAACTAGCTCCTCGCACCTTTGCCTGCGTACATTTCGCAGATTATCACTCGGGAACATACTCCCTATAACATCAATTATCTGCCAGTGTCAATCCCATCGGAATCAGTAAAGCTGTTTCGGATATTAGCCGAAACCAACAGACAGACAGGCAGACAATTTTTATATTTATTTTTATAAGCACATACATACTTCAATATATTCGTTTGTAGTATGCATAGACAAATTCGAGAAACACCTATCAGATTCTATAACCAATGCAGTGCAGCCTATAAACACATCTAAACATACTTTATAGTACCGACAACGGCCCATTCAATAAACTAAGAGTACTCGGACATGGCAAGTATTATGCTTCACACGCTAACAGTAAGCTTACACCACGGCTATATGATTACGCGGAAGTGCCTGGTATGTCCGCAGACGTTAACATTGACACTTGACCCATCCAGCGTGCGTTTTACTATCGTAAATCAATGAGAATTGTGGGGGTGTCTCATCTGCTGAAGCTTCTTTATCTTCTGTAACGTATAGGTTAGATCGCTTGAGTTGATCTGAATTTGTAGCTTTGTCATTTTGTCGTTAAGATTTACTTGAATAACTTCATGTTAATGCTTTTTGTCATTGGTAACTGATTCCTTTGGTTCATTGACTAATTCTCCACGTAATATATTCGGAATAACTTTAAAGATTTTGACATCTTTAAGTAACTAACCTCCATCTTTTAACTAATTGACTTTCTCAAACTCTTCCTCCAAACGTAAATTTAAATCAGAAACTTGTTGATAGACGCGTTTTTCATCATCTTAATCCTCGGAACGACTCGGACGTGATCGGGCACACTCGGGCGTATTCGGAACCAGCGCAAGAGTCGCCGTCCAGTCTCGTTCAACTCGCTACTTATGTTACAAACCAGATCTTGTTAAGTTACATTTTATTTTGTAATGCTATTTTCTTTTAGTGTGATATTTCTTTTATGACCGTATGATAATGTATTTTTTTCTTTGGTCTATTTTTGTACTACCTACTTTGTTATTTTTGGAATTAAAGCTCATAAATATGTTGCCAGATACAAGTCACTTCGAATAATTTAATAGCATCATCCTTAACATGTATTTTCTCTTGTCTGTCAAACTAGAGGTAACATCTTCTCTTATCTTCATACTCTATAAACTTACGTGTCTCATCAGCAGAATCATTAAGCCCGTTAATATCCGAAGAATAATCCATGAAAATAGAATTATCAAAGTGAGTTGACATAATAACTTTCTCATCGCGTTCATTGCCAACTTTCATGTGATATTTTACTGATTTCAATGTTGCGGCGACTCCAAATGAATGGACTTATAAACGAGGTTACTGTACACATAATATTAGTTCAAAAGAAAAGTACGTTCATGTGCAAGCTGAGTTAATTTATAAGCCAACTTATTCCGAGATCAAAATGAAATAATCAGCACTGGCAATATAACAACCTACTGTGAAAGAAACACAGTTCAAAATGCTGAATATGAGACTGCAGAAGCAAATTTTCTTAATAGTTCAAAGAATAATAGAGGATTAGTACTAATTTGTTTATGAATAGTCATGAGTTACAATGTTTGTTTCAAAGGTGAAATGTTCTTCTAAGAACTGAAGAGAGAACTGATCTTTGTAGTCTAGCTGAAGTGCTGTAGGCATAGCTACTAGCATAAACTTTGTAATGATTAGTCTCACAGCAGTCTTAGTAACAAACAAAGCGACTGCACCTGTAAAGACGGCTCGGTCAATTATATGATGAATGAGGTAAGCTGTAGTCATGCCGACCGATCTTTTAATTCATTATGATTCGGTAGAATGTTAATCATTTTTGCCGAATATTTAGCTGAATACGGAACATTAAACGAATATTCAGCCCATCCCTAATAAGAAGCACGTAAATTATTAATATCAATTAAATATAAAGCAACTACGGAAGTACCAACCCGATACTAGAGCATTACACAAATAGTTACCCATATATTCACGCATAATCTTAAGAGGACTAAGCAGATAAAGAATCTCGTTGATTGCCAGTAATTATCACGAAGGCTTAGTGAAAGGTGGTACATATCTGTAATTAGATCTCCAATGTAGTTTTCCTTGAGAACTTGAGACCGATTAATGTGCCGTCAAAAGGCAATCTGATCTCAGTGAGTTATGAATATTTTCACGTAGACTGGGATATGGGTAGAGAAGCGATAGGTGATAACGTTGATGAAGTATGTGAAGTGAAATTAATAGGAGAGTTTGGAGCCAAGGAAAATGCAAATGTCAGAACAACAGATGAGCTTTACCCAGTCGTTAAGGAGAATATAAGGAGTAATGAAAGATAATATAATGCATCCTATGCATTCTGAGGTAGAAGAAATTATTTTAATCATATAAATAAAATTCGAGTAAAGAAGAGAGTAATAGAGAAGTAGCGTACCCACAAATCACTAGTACAGTTTAAATAAGCAGGACATTGCGGTATTCATTCTCACTAGCGGAGCTGTGGTTCAAGAGACACACAACAAAGTGTTGTAAAGCCTAAAGTAGCAGTAACATTACTTACTTACCCACTACAATACTCCGTCAGTTAAGTTGTCGAACAACACGTCTTACTTACAAACGACTTGAAAGTAAAGCCATTTATTTTGATAGCAACGCTAAAATATGTTGTTATTTCTTAACCTTATTGTCATTTCAAGCATTTTTATGTGCTAGACCTCGATTTAGCCGAGCCTCTTGTTCAGCAGGTTGCTTATGTCCAGGTAGGAGTAGAAATATTCGCAAACTAGGCTGGTTTAAATTATGACGCCTGTCGAAGGAGTTCTCGAGAGAAATAAACTTATGAAGCTCGTTGTAAACTATTTGATGTTCTACCGATTTCTGGTACGTTACAACTGACACTATATAAGTACCACATTTTTGGTAAGCACTGACAATCCCCTTTAGACCACCTCTTGCAGGGTATACTTTGACCGTAGAAATGGCTTCCATTTTGACAATTCAACAATATTAATTGCATTGTTTACGCTGCTGAGCAGGCAAATTTTTCGAACATAATAAACAATAATTCGCACTAACGTTCAAAACGATTCAGATACTAATTAATAGTACATTACACAAATAAGTTGCCGGATTTTAAGAGGTCTCCTAAAATGCGTTCAGTTTTACGACCAGATAAATAAGCCGCTATAACTATTTCACACTTTATGGGAGCTAAAAGCAAAAACCAACTATGTATCTTATTTAAAACCTAGAAACAACGTCTAAATAGCATATTCATCATCTATCTCTTTACTAACAAAATGTATACTAATTGCTGCTAATGTCAAGCATAATTAAAGTTTACGAAGCTCTTCAGAAGTAAACTTGACATTCGTATCTTTGTACAGTACTTTATTAAGCTATCGTTAAGTGTGACTAAGTAAGATTTGTTAGTCAATTGTCTTCTAACTGTATGACTGTTTTCACATGCTATTATTAGATGTGGCTACATTTGTATATTCATGCGAATGCTGTGCTATTAATACTGGTAAACTCAATGTCTTTTGCGAGTCTTATTTTGATTTGAAATACATTGGCAGTGGGTTACATTTGTGAAAGAAATTTTGTATCTACATCAAAATAGCTAGATAGACGTTGTCCTGTCTTCTAGAACTCGATCGCAGTTCCACCTAGCGGGTCCAATTGTGAATTTAAATCATCCAAGGACCCACTCGAGTACACTCAATACATTTAACACGTACAGAAGAATTGTATATAAAAAGATTTTAGTTCAGGATCAAGTCCAAGATTTTTTACTCCTGCAGGTCTATCCTTTCTAACTTTAACCAATACTGCCTCTGACACTGATTTTGTCTCTTTACTTTTCGAAGTTCTTAAAACTTTTCCACTACTGAGACACAGATCTGCTCTCGGTTAGAGGGATTGGGCCATAATTCATCATGCGGGCCCAATGCGAGTTGGTAGATATCACACGTTTTCGAATGTTTGGTTCTATATCATACATATATCTGAACCTCTCAACAAAATTATTTTTGAATAGTCAAATCAACTCCCCCCACCCCCTAACACCATTTGCGATAGCTATTTAGAACGTGTCTCTATATTTGACTCAAGATTTCTGATTCTCAGCCTATTTTCTAATGACTAAGTTCACATTTCATTTTAGTTTTCCAATTTCAACTTTCTCACACTTCAAAAGCACATCCTCTTTATTTATCAGCTTCCACAAGATCAGGGACAATTTTCGAAGCCACAATATGCAGTAGGTGTTTAGTTGCAACACGTCGCTCCGACGCAGTTACGATGTAGATTGGATTGCGCGCATGTGCCATAGATGGCGTCAAGTTGTCTCCGTGTGTCCCCGGCTTAGCGTTGTCTACGCACACTTGGGCAGGTCCTTAGGGACGTGACATGCTGGACCTTTGGAATATTCTGGAGTTTAAAATAATTGTGAGGTTTAAAATAATTATTGTGTAACCTAAAATTATTGTGTTCCTCTAAAGAATAGTAATATCTTATGGACTTTAAAAGGATTTAATATAGTTTTCGGACAAATATACATAGTTGGTAGTCAAGTAATGCAACAATAAACAGCAAAGTGGCAACTATTTGTGATCTATGAAGGAAGTTTTGAACTGCGTCATGCCAAGCAGCTTTTAATTTTTTCAGTAGATAATGTTGATAAAGTAGCGTAGAAATTTCAAATTAGAAATACATGTCTTGCAAACTTTAAATGTTTCGAAATTATTCCAAGATAATAAAATTTTAGTTTGTCAAAAATTTGTTAAAACGAGTGATTAGGTAGAGTTACAAGACCTCCCACAAGGTGGACGGATGATCACGTGAAGGCCACAGGATTACGCTTGATGCGGGAAGCACAAAACCGGTCAAAGTGGCGGACCTTGTGGGAATCCAATGTCCAGCAGTGGACATTTTCGACTGAAATGATGATGATGATGATAATGTGTTTAGGTCGGTACCCCATATAATCTAGCAGTTTTCAGCACCATCTACAACCTTACTGACTTAATCAAACGAACAGAAGGTTTATGCATTTGTGTCAAAAACAAGTCCAAAGTCTAAATCCTGCACCAAATAATATGTGATCAGAGTCTATTTTCATCATACATCGGAATGTTTGCAAATCGTTACAATATAACAGTTTGCATAATGTCAACTTCAGTTATGTCTGTGCAAATGATGGTAAACGGATCTTATTGTGTGACTATTTAACTTAGACTTTACGAGCTTTGCTTTAGCTTACAATTTTGTTTGCAATTCATAAATTTTAATAGGTCGCAAGAATTGGTTTGTGTAAGCTTAAGTAGTTTGCGTAAATGTTTTGCATAGTGACCTAATTCGAATTTTGTCCATTTTTTCTGATCCTAGCAAGCCTGGAAGGAGTCGTGGTAAATAACTGAAAGCACAATCTTTAAGTTATGTAGCAAGAATTCTTCGATGGCCCCAAAGAAAGATCAATCTCCTGACGGTCTATCTACAAAGAAGCCTATATTATTCAAAGCATTTTATACAGGGTGGCACGCGCAAGCCCAACCTGGTACCTTAGATTCAGCTTATGATTCAGAACGCCACAGGATTGAAACTTTTTGTTGGTTGTAAAAAAAATCTACTGTTCCATATATTTTGACGGTTTAAATATTTGCACTTTTCTATGAACCAATAGTTTTTTTTTTTTTTAATATAAATAAAATAGGCTGAACCTAGTTTTTATTTTACTTTGTTTAACCTATTTACGGACATCGAATCAAAAGTAGCTACCACTTTTACTCCGCCAGTCTGGTCGAGCCCTTAGCTGTGCAAGCACGCGTTGCCATCGAGTCTGCCGCAGTCACCCACTCAGGCGCACGGACTTGCGTGTGAAACCCGATACTTACACACACACAGACGCACTCTCACGCTCACAGACATGCAGGGAAAATCAACGAACTGCATAGACCACGGCTCTGAACTAAGTAGCTTTATAAAATGTTATATCTTTCTTGGCTAACTTATTCATCATATTTAATAATTTTTTAACCTATTTTTTGTCTGGTTCAGTTATATTGAATTGAGTATTAGTATTTTTGTCGAACGACTACTTAAAAGAGACAATGGAATCATCAATTCATGATTATCAGTCCCTATAAGGGTGCGTTTTGGGGGGTAATGTCTATATAAATTGACTTGAGACGTTCGAACCCTAATTTGGATAAATTAGTTTAGTTAAGTAGCATTCGATGCTAATAGCCTATTTCACAAACACATACAGTGAGACAATTTTATACAAATTCCATAGAGTTCTTGCAGTAAGCTACACTTGCCGGGATTTATTCGTGGATGACATATCAAAACCCTTCCGTGCCTCAGAAAGCACGGTAAGCCGATCTCCCGGCTATCATTTGTAGCTCTTTGACAGTCATTATGGGTGGTCAGAAGGCCGAAAGTCTGACAACTAGTCTTATCAAGGGGTTTCGTACTACCCAGTAACTGGGTTGTGGAGGTCAGATAGGCTGTCTCTCCGTGTAAAATACTGGTTTTCAGCTGCATGCGGTTAGACTGGACGGGGAACCCAACATAGTAGGAAAAAGGATAGATAGATAATCATCATCATCATCATTTCAGCCATAAGACGTCCACTGCTGGACTTAGGCTTCCCCCAATTTGGGGATTTCGCCATAATCGCCACGCTTGGCAGGCGGGTTGGCGATCGCAGTATGGTGGTAAAATGCATAGAGAACGCTGCCTATTCTCTAGTAAGTCCCTTAGTCACCTTTTACGACACCCACGGGAAGAAATGGGGTGGTGTTATTCTTTACGTCCGGCACCACACGGTACCATGAAATACGCGTGCGCACGGAAGTACCGGTCATTTTTGATATTCAAAATGTGTTACCTTGTAGGTAGTAGGTAACATTCTGTGCAAATATTTTTTCGTCTGTCCTGCGCAATACAGGTATTCGGATTTAATCATTATATTTCCTTAAGTTATTAACTGTATTACATGACGTCTGAGTTAAATATTGTAGTATGTTTAAATTTGTATTATTATTTAAAGGGTTTTCCTCCTATTTTGTAAGCATCTGGTATTTTAAAGTCGGTGCCCTTCGACTAAGTAAAGTCGATACTATACTCGTATTAATATGTAGTTATTTTTAAAGCTTTGAACTTTACTTGTATCTCCTGGAATTTTGCAGTCAATATTTCACCCACTTCCACTAAAACATAACTATCGGAAACTATCGGGCTAAAATTTGGTACACACTTTTTGGTTCTCGTGACCTTGCACGATATTTTTTTTAATTATTTAAAAAATATTTTAATTTATTTTAAAAGTTCGTTTTACAATATTTGTTAGTTGCCATCTGGAGAAAAAGTCATTAAAGGGCGGAAAACTCGAAAAATATTGATGATATTTCCTAAAAGAAGTTGCCATACATCGTACACATTTTATTCTGTGGCACAATCATCATCGTCATCATCATCAGCATTATTGGCAGCCTTCTTCCACCCACTGTTGAGTATAGGCCTACTTCCTTTTGTGCCAGACTTCCTAGATCTGTGCGAATATCCTCCAGTACGTCCATCAAACACAATCGATGCAGTTTATATTTAAAACCAGTCCATTTAGTTTGGTTTTCCCTAAAACATATGTACGCTGTGTAGAAAATTACCTGTGGATATTTTTAGGTGCGTCAAAGTAGAGTAATGGTGTTAAGGCCGCGACACACGAACGATTTTTACAACACGTCTTTTTGACGTAATTTTTGTTTCTAATTGACTTCATCATTATGAAGTAAATTAGAAACAAAAAAACATAAATAAAGAAAAAATAAGTCTTGAATCATCATTACATTACCCAAGACATATTTTTTCTTTATTTATGTTGTTTTTGTAATACGTCCCGTTTGCTGTATTTTACATGTTTTAGACCATTGCGTCTTAGAAACAACTTTGATATATTTTATAACAAATCGATAAGTATGCAGATTGAAACAAAGCATAAATACATTATATTAACATAAGTTCCAACAAGTCACAAGTTTCCCCACAAGATATGGAGGCATGAATGAAATATTATTTAACATTTATAATAATTTCACCATTTATTGACATACATTGTTAGTCACTGGTAGTAATTTAGTTTAGAATAGTATTGTCCTTCCTCTATTTTGAACTTTTATTAAATAAACCACAAGAAGTGACGCTAATGTAATGATTTTACAATTAATTGTATGGGGTTTTTGTGATATAAAATCCATAATTAAAATTTTACCTATAGGAAAGCTAGCATGTACCTATGTAGTTAGTTGCCTACAATTATTTGCGGAAACAAATATTTCAATACATCCAAATAAGTCATATAATATTTTTAGCTCTACCTATGCACACATGTACATTTTCGAGTTTAGCTTTCTGATATACTCATCCACCCCAATAATAGTTATACCTAGATGCATTAGCTTAACCATCTCATCGTGTATTATAAAACACACACATTTCGCTAGCTATGTTTAAGTCTCATGTAATAGGTGGCGAGCCTATTGCCATATCAACCGGGCACAAATCCAGACTTCAGGCTGGTACTGAGAAATTTCAGATAGAATAACCCAATAACACTTTGCCTAATCTGGAACTCGACCACGACCTTTTGCTTAATAGTAGTGCTTGCGACCACCAGACCAACAAGGCGTTTAACACACACAAACACACACACACACACGCACGCACACACACACACACACACACACAAACACACACACACACACACACACATTAACATTCTCATTTCAAAATAAACACTAAAGGAATTTCCCCTGATAATGTAACACCGTTTATTTGGGATGTAGTGTAAAAACAGGCAAATTCAGACTCTTAAATACGAAACAAAAGCAGTCGATTCGCGGTCAACTACAAAGCGTAGATACCAGCACTGGCACAACAAACTATGCATATTATTCAAATAAATCGATTGATCTATTCAGTAGCACTTAACCCTCATAACTCTATACGTCTTTATGACGTAATATATTTCAACCTGTCAATACTTATTCACCTCCGTGGTCGTTAAATCAACACGTTATGCCCCACGTGTTACATGGAGCCAACGCACCTATAAAACAATTCTTCTCCGTTTTATTATTAATATTCTCAATGAAAATGAACGTGGGTTTAGATATTTCACACGATGTATCTCTGTTGTCATTGTTCTTGAAATAGAATTTATTGTCTTTGGATAATTGACGGATGCAGTTTTAGATTTGTTTTGTTTTTTTTTTTTTTTTTGTGGAAACGAAACGTCATTATCCCTTTTTGCGTACTTACAATTTTTAGGAACTACATCAGCTCCATAATTACGTAACATACAATCATAAATAATCGAATCACTTTGAAGTATTATGAATGCTAATCCATTGATTCATATGTTCCAAAACGGTGTCTGCTCAACAATGTTAATAACGAAATGTATGTTGTTGAATTGTCAAAATGTTAGCCATTCCTACTGATAGTGTGTACGCAATTTTCCAACAAATTCAGTTAAATTAAAAGCTAATCTGAAAGGGATAAATAAAGTATTTTAGAAAGTCCCAAGCAAAGAATTTCACATAATATTATCCTCTTCAGCACTGTCTGTTATAAAGGGAAGAAAAATCGCACTCGGTTTTCCTCAACCACGCTCACACATGGTGCTAAAAATACCCAATATTAATTGTGCGTTAGTCACTTTCATCGCAATGACGCTTAGTTATTACCTTATTACACTTGTTAGGCACACTTCAAACAAAGTTTGAGTAAAACTATTGCAGTAGAAATAGGTTTGATATTGACAGTTCAAAAAAAGAAGTTATTGAGCAGACACATTGATCGATCATATGAAGTAGGATTAGCAATATCCTTCAGATTGTGACTAATTGTCTGTTACGCAATTAAAGTCCTGATTTACACGGTACGATTTAATTTCTTGTGGTATACAATAAGTTAAAGCAACAATAAAATTTGCACCATTTAAACAGAGTGTCATTCGTTGCTACAATGTTATTGTATGCCACAGGCAAAACCTTGCATTATATTAATAGGCCTTAACTTACGCATTAGTCATTAAATTCAAATCGCATTACAATCTTCATAGCTGCATTTGCTTATAAATACTCCATCAAAGCTGTAGTCTAGTCTGTACTAGTCGTTCAATGTATACAAACGTAATCTACTAATTCATAATGCGTATTTCATTTGACGTTACTTAGTCATAGTTGTCATAATATATCTATTTATACATAAATTAGAACGTCAGTCACTGTGATGTTAATTGTTGTAATATTTATCACCATGACCCCAATCCGCGGTCATATGATTTTCCTTATATATAGAACTGATTTTAAGTCTTCTAGTATCCTTATAGTTTTCCGGACCCGGTCTATCAATCGTATTTCCAATGCTTAGAAAGTCTAAACTTGGCTTGTAGTCAGAACATGGTTCAATATATTCAATGGTTCTTTAGCATTTCCAACAATCGTCTCCGCCATTCTCTTGCCCTTGTTTCGATTTACTCAGTTTTTTTTTCATGCTTTTCTATTAGTATTTCCAACAATAATATTACATTACATTAGTCAGATCAGATACTTATCCCATCTTCTTAATTAATCTGCGCAGACACAGAGGTGGCGTGTCTGACAGCCACACGACAAAACACGTGACGATGAACACAAGATTAAAAATAACATCTTGGCCATAAAAAGTTGCACAGTGCCCCGTGACCTCTAAATGTACAGAATATAAAATTTAATGCGGTATTAATGAAATATCTTGTGTCGTATACTTAAGATGACCCAAATAAGGAGATCATATTACGCGGCGACGATGCGTCTGCGGACGAACGTCTACCAGAAACTTTAAATGTGTGTTGAGATAATATTGTGTCTGTACTATATTTTAAAGTTGAAAGAATTTCAATAAGAAGTAAAACAACAGCAGAAAAATATTGGTAGCATTCGACTATGTTTTATTTTCCTTACTTTAGTAAGGAACGAACTATAAGAAATCAAAGATAATATTTTAACAAATATCAATGATCTTAACGCAGTTTTGAATAATGGCTGTCTATATAACATTAAAGCTATTTCTATAGGGAAGTATTCATGCGAAATTAAATACAGAAAGGAGGAAAATATTAATGAAGTTAATAACTAATGAAGTTATTAACTGCATGTTAAATAAAAATATTTAACATGCAGTTAATAATGAAACACTTACTTATTAGCATATTGATTCAAAAATTCCATAAAACAAAATGGAAATCCATAAAAAAAAACAAGAAACGATTCGCAGAGAAAGTCTAACTATCTAAGCAAAAATATTGTAAGCAGTAAACGTGAAGATCTAGATTAAACGGTAGTTTAATACAGTCCAAATATGAATTTAAAGGTCCCAAAACTTGTCTCCTACTTTTAACCTCATCAACATCTAATAGTATTTTAAGACACTCTCAGCGATCATTTTATATAGCAGTTGATTTGTAGGTCACAAATGTATTCCCTCGGTGGTTGTAGCTAGTAACTTGACACTGGTAGCTAAATATAGTAGCACATTCGCATCGATTACCGTCGTATCGATATTTGGTGTCGGTCCATTGAAGTACTTACTTGTATCGTTTGGTACAGGGAAAGCTATTTTTGGAGATATAATAGTAGTGGTGTATAGAACTACATAGACGATATAATTCTCTGTTGTTTCCAAAAGATCAATAGCTTTAAAATTATTAGAATATAATCATATCTCATTCAGGTTAGGACATTCGAGAGCACATCCATTGAGATGATTTTGTCCACGTTTATACAAACGTAAAAATATCGCGGTGGGATTTTGTCGCGCGTTGGATATTCTACTCTCGGTTTTAAGCTGAGCATTGAGATTCCAACAAAGTGCATCCTAGCGTATCCCGTAAATACACAACGCGTTGAAGCGGTGAGCAAAAATATGGCGGCAGGATAAAATCGCCTGGGTAACTAAGCTTTGGACCTTTTGGTCCTTTTTTGCTTGTTTCTAAAAGCCAGCACTTAGAATCCATCTAGTAAATTTATAATCGACAGAGAGGAAGGAGACAGTACAAAATATTATTATTCCACCGTTAAACCACTAAGTAAAGCCCAAATTAAACTCAAAGAGGGTAACATCGGGTTTATCCTCGAAATAAACCGAATTTACAGTTAAAGCCGCCGTCTGGACACCAATAAGACATATTTACAACGCTTTAATGAAATAAATAAAATTAAACAAGCCCGCTCGGGAGCTAAAGTTAGCTTTTGTCTCTTGCCAATTGTCTGCCGGCTTAATGAATTGCATTTTGTCTATCTGACTGTCGACGGTCAGGCTGGTCTTATTCTGTGAGAACTTCTGATTTTAATACTTTTCGTTTTATCAGAAAAAAAATGTCTAAACCTAATACAACATCAAATCTTTCATCTACTTGTTCAACTGCCTTTGCAGTATCACTCCCAATTAATCAATTGTCATCGTTGGATGCATTGGGAAAAAAAAAAATGTTTAAACCTAATTCAGCAACAAATCTTGCAGCTACCTCTTCAACTGCCTTTGCAGTGTCTCACCTAATAAATCAACTTAAATCTTTGGTTATATTTAAAAGAAGGAAAAATAAATGTCTGTTTTAACCAAATCCAGTAACAAATCTTTCGCCAACCTCTTCAACTGCCTTTGCAGTGTCTACCCAGTAAGTCAGTTGAAATCTTTGGGTTTTGAAAAACAATTCTATCTGAACCTAATTCAGTATCAAAACTATCACCAACCTCTTTCTTGCATTTGCAGTGTTTCCCCTAATATATGAATTGAATAAATCTACACCAATTTAAGTAACAGATCTGTTCCTTTCAGCTGATGCCAAAGTCCTAACTTGCTCTGTCTGTCCTTAATTTTCTCTCCACAAAAACTCGTTACTCGTACCGCGTGGTGCCGGACGTAAAGAATAACACCACCCCATTTCTTCCCGTGGGTGTCGTAAAAGGCGACTAAGAGACTTACTAGAGAATGGGCAGCAGCGTTCTCTGCGCATTTTACCATCATACTGCGATCGCCAACCCGCCTGCCAAGCGTGGCGATTATGGCAAAGCCCCCCAAATTGGGGGAGGGCTGAGTCCAGCAGTGGACGTCTTACGGCTGAAATAATGATGATGATGATAACACTCAACCTAAATACTGAAACTCAGAGCAATTCGCTTTAAAAACACACTCACCACTTCCAAATTCGTCATTTCCTCTAGTTCTACCATCTCTCTTACATTACACATCATTGCGTATTTTAATATTTATAATGTCGGAGTCTGCCAAGTCTCTCTCAATTACATTTTCTTCAAGATGTCATTGAAGATGAAAGCGTATTTTTCCACGGCGGGCACACACGATATCTTTGACAGTTTTATATCAATCGGAAACCGCACGGTTCACCTTCCTCCCGGCTGGTCGCCTGCGGTCGCGCCGACACGAAATACACGCGCTTACGCCGTACGTGCAGGGATGCACTCAAGGCAAGTACATGGTAGCATGGTTGCAAAAATTATTGGGTCAATAATTAGAGAGCGTTTTGGTGGTTTTCGTGGCAAAGTTATTGAATAGATGGCTTCTTAGTTCTGATTCTTAAAGATATAAAGGTTAAAATGTAAATTTTCATGTTCTCTACTTCGCATTATATAAAAATAATTGTGAAAAAATCAGCCTCCTAATTCCACGTTTGCATCTTTTAACGTTGCAACGTCTTGGATCCCTCCCTGTAAAACATGACCGTCTTCGAACTCGCGCCGTCTCGCGAGCCAGATCCATATCACGCAATTTACAACCACTACATTTAAACATAAGTATCTTCATTAAAACTGGGTGGTCTTTCGCTGAAAAAACGCACTAATAAAATGTGTTCTGTTTAACACTATCTTTTGATCGGCAAAAGTAATTTATTGGAGCTATAAAATGGCGCTTAAAAAAATTTAAAAGTCAGTGTTAGAAAAAATATCGATTTAAAAATGACAATTTAAAATGACAATAATATTTGTAAATCTAAAGTAAGCAAAAAAAAATATGTGCACAGAAAAACATAACTAAAAATAGCATTCAGGTATATTTAACTCATTAACGTACTTAAAATGGCACGTTTCTCTACACCTTTACGAGGTAACGACCATAAACAAGCCACTAACTATACTTTGTTAGTACTTAAACAACTAATAAACAACTAACGAACCTTTTTACAATATAAAATTAATTATTCCGTTTTATTCTAAAGTAACCATAATTTCAGACCAAAGACATCCACTGCAGGACATAGGCTCCCACAAGCATCGCGACTTGGACCGGTTCTATTTTAAAATTATACACAAACATTATTAACATGAGCAAATAATTAAACGATAATGTTAGGATATTAATTTTATAATTAATTGAAACCGCTGTGAGTGGCAACCCACGCTTCCGAAGCGTGAATGAAGCTGAATTATAACATCCTCAAAATGATAAGCAGATTTGGAAGCTGGCCAAGTTAAAAGACGACATTATATTTGGGAAGACTCAATAAATATACTTAATGTTTACCGTCCAGACACCGCTGACACTTTTACTAAACACGTTTGTAAAAAGAGTAAAATAAAACGACTAAGATTCGTTTTTTAATGCTTAAAACTGTTTGACTTTTTGTGTAGTATGTTTCTGTAGTATTAAGAGATTTACGGGTTGTGTGTGAAAGGTTAAAGTACTTAAATTATGATGTTTGCTGATATAATACACTTTTTAATTCTACATCATAGTTTAGGTACTGCGACGTAGAATCAAAAAAGTCTTTGGTGAAAAATAGATTATAATCAGAAAGTGAAAAGATTTAATCTGGCTATGATAAAGGATAGTACTACTGAATTATAGAACTGTACTTGCTCAAAAAATAACATTGGGTTCGCATAACTCAATGAAGCACATTATTAACAATATTTAAAACATATATATTTTTCAGTATTAAAAAGAGCAATTACGCCAATTCTCACGCTTTTGCTAAACATCTAATTGGGACTATTGTTTATTTAATTAAATATATCATTATTATCTTATCCAGATCACGCTCATGTGCGAAAAAATTGCTGTTCTATTCAAATGTTTGATTAAAATAGACAAAAAAAATGAATAGTACTATTCCAAAACCAGTCTTTATAAACATGATATAACTTAATTAGCAAATTACGTAAGTATTTAAATGGGTGTTTGAACTCCTTAACACATACTATAAATAATAATTTACTCAAATTATAAATGGCAGTGTCTGAACTTTAGGTAAAAGGTCGCAAAATAGACAGGTTGCGTTAGAGCTGTTAGCACTCTAGTGTTAAAACCTACAGACGCAGTGAGCAGTGAGTCATTTTAATAGTTTATCTTAAGAACTAGAATAACTTTAAAATAGTATCTTCACTTTATAAGTAGGTAAGTGCAATGAAAAAGAAACCACAAGTCGTGTTATGATAGTAACGCGTGTTATAATTTATTATACAATGACGTAATAATGAAGCGTCTCTTTGGAATCTTGTCAGCTAAGTAGACTATTAGAAGAAAAATATCTCAATGAAAAAATGTAGGTAGGCCTCTACTTAGGGTGAATTTCACCAAGGGAACTGAACGTGAACGGCATAAGAGAAAATTTCGGGTTTGGTATCTTTATCTTTACAAATAGATTCGCCAAGCTCTATAAAATTAAGCCAAGATATTGATTTATTTTCATCAGAAAATTCTCGGACAAAATTTTCGAATATGAATCGTGTAGTTTCGGGGATATCGATAAAGCTGCGCGCGCGCCGTCTGGCCGCCCTATTGCTAATGTATGATTGGTTAATTTTGGCCGCAGACGCACGCTGACATGACTTGTTTATATGCGCCAGACGGGTGTCCTCTAAACTTTGTTTATTTTGCTTTTTTGTCGATGGCTATGTTTCATTTTATTTTATTCATGTTTTAAATGTTTTGGAGTTGGCAAATTTCCTTTGATGTGGTTGCTATGTTATTAAATTTGTAGTCTCTTGCGCAGTTAGATAAATACAGCATCTGATTAGCATCATGAACATTGCCAACATAGTGTCTGTAAATTCACAAAATTAATCATAGGAGAGCATTTACAATAATATTCAAACTTATTTTGATACTGTGACGTATTGCGTATAGCTATACTTAAAGTAACCAACCGTTTTGTTTCAACATGGTTATTCCCCTCTTTTTCAACAAGAAATGTCCTGAAAATAACTAACAGTATACTACTATATTTGGGTAGTTGATGATTATGAAGCCACATATGCCAAAATAATATTAAGTACTGACGTTAGAATACGTAACCGCAATGATTCCATTTTCATTATTAAATTTGGTTCAGTTGTTTACATTAATTCAAAATAATGAGCGTTAGGTAGTAGGTATTTGTTAGATCATGTTTAAAGGTACCTACTAAAGTTTCAGCATAGTAAATTGGTTTCTGAAAATACTTACATAATAAAATACGATAGCATTTTTAAAACACAGTTTTCTAAAAACTGTCGTAAGTCAAAAAAATACCGCGTGTTTTTTGTATCTGTAGCAAATGAACTATTTTTTTTTTCAGTGTCAACCATCTCAAATTATCTGTATAGTCAAATCACAACTGTCATTCGTTGACAGCTGCATGAAACGCCTTTAGCCCGGCAAATTGAAAACGCGTGGCAAAAAAAAAATGTATTTTAAATTTTAAATCTCAAACAAGGACAAACATTTCTGCCGGTTACTACAGCGACCGCAGAATTCATGGACATGGAAGCCATCCTTGGGCAAAAATAAAAATAGAATTCCCTTTTATCATGAACCACCTTATTCAGACAGATGATTACTCCTTTCGGGGAATATATGAGTACTACTGTCTATTAACGTGTATATTCTTAGTAATTATGATTGATGCGGTTTTATTTATACTGCAATAGTATGTAATAGTGTGTATGTGTCTAGGTAATTAGCCATTATATGACACAAGCGGAACATGTTTCAGGAAGCGGACATAAACATAGATCACACTTGACTTGGTAATTGTCTATGACACCTAGAGAATTGTTATCTATATATAGTGTTATCGCATATTGTTTTTTTCTTTGATTGAAAACTTTTCCATGCGTTTATTGTTGTGTTGATAAGCATAGTCAGTTTTTTTTTTAATTCTTTTTCTTTGATCTACTACATAAGCAAAAGCCGCCTAGCCGTAGCTAGAATTACCATAAGGATGAGCAAAGAAATTCTTACATAACTTTCTGACTCATTTTTCTACATAATTTTGTGCGCAATCGTGGATTGCTGTAGACTTTTTGACGCAAGAAAACTTCGTCGGTCAGATTGCGAAGTGCGTTATCTATTACGAAACAGAAGTCCTAGAACTACGCCGGGTATTTTTTCACTTCCAGTAAAACATAGAAATAAACATCGTGTGACAAAGTATATTCTGATTTTAAAGCTAGACCAAACTGACAACTGTAACTGTCAACTAACTGTTATGTTGTCAAATAAATGTTGATGGAAACTGCCATTTTACACTATTAAATAAAAAATCTGATTGTAGATACTTTATATTGATACGAAAAATACTCATGTGAAAAAAATAGGTTACACAGTTTTGCTACGCAGAATAAACGCATGACGATCACTCATTAACATAATATGAATGCTTTGATGATAATAGCAATGTACGGTTTTTGATGCACATCGAGGAAAACCGTACCCGTACCTACCGCATTTTTTTCCTTTTTTAATTCAGGGTGATACACTGCTAACTATCAGATTATAATTTATTTAATTTATAAAAATTTACAACCTTTCAGAACACAAATGTTTTCCCACGAATAGTGTTGTACAGTTAAAAAACCGTAACTAGGTTCGTACCCAGGTTCCCTCGCAACCCGACTCTCGGTTTCTGTCGGGACGTTCGCACGTCAATCGCCTCTCTATTATTATGCTGTATTAAATTTATCTCTAGTAATTCAAGGACCACCTGTGCAGTTCATCGGCACTAGACCGAACCAGTCAGTCTGGTTAACACAACCGCGTCATTTACACCTGTCAAATGTTATTTAAACGATATTCAACTTTATTACATGTATAAAAGCGGCAAACTGGATGAACGATCTGAAACAAGTTTTGCCGCCAAAGCGCCGTTTGTGTATATATTTATTTATTCTTTTTTAATCTGTATCTCGGTCTGGACGCTCGCGATTAATGCCTGTGTCCGCGAATGATGCTTCTTTTTTAATCTTCCACGGTGGGCCAAATAATCATTTCATGATTGATAATGTAAAATTGACGGTTTGTGGGTAGTGGTTATACACAGTTTGCATTTTACTTAATATTTGATTGCTCTTTCATAATTCTTAACTAACCTCATTAACTAATCCCTATTTAGGTAGTATTCTTAATGCTAGTATTACCGTTAGTTGAAACGGTACTGAAATTCGTAATATTTCTTAATAAACAAAATATAGATACTACTGATTTAAAACACATTTATTAATTACTAGCTTCTGCCCGCGACTACGTCTGCGTCAAATATTTTTTGCTCCCCTGACCGTCACATCACAGCCTGCCAGTTTTCGTCCATTTTTTTTTTGTTGCTTCTCCGCTCCTTTTGATCGTAGCGTGATATTATATAGCCTATAGCCTTCCTCAATAAATAGGCTACCCGACTCAAAAAGATTTTTTCAATTCGAACCAGTAGTTCCTGAGATGAGCGCGTTCCACCTCCCATTTTAGGGAAGCGGGGGGTAAGAAAGAGACAAAAGGTAGCCTATGTCACTCTTCATCCCATCAACTATCTCCGCTTAAAAAATCACGTCAATTTGTCACTCCGTTTTGCCGTGAAAGACGGACAAACAGACACACACACTTTCCCATTTATAATATTACTAGCTTTTGCCAGCGGCTTCGCCCGCGTGGAGGTTGGAAAATATCCCGCGGGATATGTACGACGGCATAAAGTATCCTATATGGTAAGTATCCAGGATAACCAAAAATCCAAATCCATCCAAAAATCTAAACATCTAAGCCATATTTAACGGTCTCTTACTTGGAATAATACAATTAGCTTTATTTTGAGTACTTCGAACACACATGATATTCGCATTTACTATGAAGCCAAAGTAATATGAATTACAATATTCCAATCCTCCTAATCCTGCCGGCCGGACGCGGGAAGGCCCGCTAGCCGCTCTGCGGCTATTTATTATAACTTCTGATATCTTCTAAAATATTCATTTTAATGATATGCTGTAAAGGGCAATTTTGATCTACATGAAATGTACAATTTATTTAAGGTACTTAATTGCATAAGGATTAATGCTGTATTGCTTAAAATCGCATTCATAAATAAGCCATTATTTCTCGTAAAAAGTAAAGGATAAAAATGGTTATTATGGGTTATCCCTAAGAGTTAGACATATACCATCGCGGACTTTTTTGTAGAACTTTTTAAGGTGTACAATACTGTAGAACATTATTTTGCGCTATTTCATAGGGTTCAGCCAGCGTTCGCAATGTAAGCGCAAAAAAATGTGTTTATTTATGACATCACATTAGAAACCTCTAAAATTATCAACGTTTCTTGACTATATTATGCATGTTATATACATATAAACCTTCCTCTTGAATCACTCTATCTATTAAAAAAACCTGCATCAAAATCCGTTGCGTAGTTTTAAAGATATAAGCATACATAGGGACAGACAGACAGCGAAGTGACTTTATTTTATAATATGTAAAGAAGTATGGATACAATCAGTTCACGACTCCAACCGAAATTAATTACCGTTTCAAAATCCGCAACCTCCGCCCATGACGCGTCGCTGTCAAAAAAACCGTCTCCGACCAAAAACAAGTATCTCGTACCCGTTTGAAAAAAAAAAACGCGAGACGTCTGCAATACATTTTCGCATACGTTATTATCTGTACAGTAATCAGCTGTATGATGACGTCATCCTGGAGCCAGCCACTTTCTTTTCTTACACTAATTGGCAAAGGAAACTTGCGTGGGTTGCATTCTTCCTATGTAAGTAATTGGAAATAGGACTAACTCTACTAATAGGGTATGTGATGTGATGTAGCATGGAAGTTGATTTTCAGGAATTTATCTATTGAAAAAACCAAGTAAATTCACAACTTTATTTAGATAGGTATACCACTGTAAATTCAAACGCGAGAAAATACATCATTTGACTTTTGTTATGTTCTGTGGCAAAAGATATCTACTCTAGCAGCAAACCCAATGCATTTTGAAACACTGAAAACTCCATAAACGCCTACTAACGATTTGAAAAGCTCGAAGACTCTCATCTAATGCACTCAATGTAAATCAAACAGGACATTTAAACTTAAAGTTCTATTTACCTCATAAATATAAAACCGAACGATATAACATGTGATCGGCCTAACTCGTGCGCTCGACTTGTTACGTTCAAACAGGCTAGGTTCTCGAATGTTCCGACTTTCCTGCCCAAGCCATTTTGCGCGACAATTTTCCAATACGTGTTTTTTTTTAGTTGCGTGACTAGGGATCTAGTTTTACATAAATAAACTTGATCTAGTCTAGTTATGTAGCATAATGGTGGGACTACAGGGAGCGGAGCGATAATTAGTAGCTTTGCCTCGTTCTTGATTGTCGGATGAATTATGTAGACGATATTCTCGTGGTAAAGTTGTTATGGGTGGATTAAACCCTTTCTGAGAATACCGCACACGAACAAACAAAAACAACTTCATTTGAATTCGGTATCGGAAACCGGTTTTTTTTAATTGGCTAATGAAATCTTTTTTTCAAAGCTGATATACTTGTCAAAGTTGTCAAATTTGACAGATGCCGAACTATGGCAACACTATTTTTCCGAGTCGATTTTTATTGAAATATCAACTCGAGCTTTGGATGAAGTTCTACAATTTCCTCAAGGAGAAACGCATATTTAACGCATTACTCATGTGATTGTAATATTTATAATGTTTACGCATGTCAGATGTATGCCTACTGATATTGAGCTCGCCTATGCGACTCACGCGCCGTGCATTGTTGCACTAACACAGTATATTTCAGTCGTCGTCAATGTATGTTGATGCTCATTTGTCGGGCATAGTATTTGCGTAGGCCTTCCCGTGAAGTGGCATGTCAAGAGTCTTGTTAAAATGATAACGATATCCCTTCGTGCAACGTGTACGTGCGTGGCTCAGAGGATACTTTTTCATTTGAATGTTAAAGACACGTGATTTCGCAATTACTTTGTTAAGATAAGGTCTTACTAATCATAGACTTCTTCATCTAAATTCAAATGTCTTCTAATTCCATTTTTGAATCTACTGTCAGTTGGGAAACGTAAAAACGTTAAAGGCGAAAAGAGCTTTCACTTGGCTCTTTACTACGCGTTAAAATTACGTAGGTACCTACCTTCATATTATCATTATTCCAAGAAATCGCTAGACGAAGTGTCTACCTTTACCACTGCCTTATTCACCTATTTCGTTAAGCTCCGGTGTTGCAAGTATTTAATAGTTCAACCCAATAAAACATTAAACTTACGTTAAACTCCAGCGTATAATTTAGCTAAATTAATTCTGATGAAATTGCTTTTAAGGCAGCACATGATATATTTACACGTTTTACTAAAAGTCAATCATAATCAGCAAGTGATTACATCCTATCTGCTGGCGAACGTACGCCTATTAAGTGGATAACGATTGCGAAAAAGGAAAATTCATGTAATTTCCACTACGAAGTGGTTAGGGTTGCCTGTGTTAAAAAATGCGTGTTACTAAATTGTAATTTTGAGCAATTACTAGCAATTGGAGGGGATCGTAGCTAATTGATATTATAAGATGATTAGGATAAGCTACGCTTACCACGTCCGGTCCGTGGATGGGTGATCATCTTTACATACCGACACCCACCGTGTCTCGTAAAGCACGTTAAGCCGTTGGGCCCAGCTGTCATTTTTGGTTTTTGTCAGTTGTTATGAGTCGTCAGAAGCCGGAAAATCTAACAACCAGTCTTCCCAAGGGGTATTATTATATTTCTCACATTTTCCGAAGCCAAAAATATGGAAATAATACTGGGTCCAACTGAAAACCAATTGAAAATGTTATAGACTAGATTCATATGAAAATACATACCACATTTAGCATCTTTAGCTAGGTTTGATTACCTCACAAACTCAAAAACCAATACCCATTTCATAATTTTCACGCAACATTAAAAAAAACATCGTCAGCCCTATCTGTCGTACGCATGTAGATACGCAATGCGTCCGTGTGCGTATAACCGGCCTCAGATTCTCGCTGCAGACAGCGAGGCGCGATCGCAAGCGCAGGCGCACGATGTACCCGCGATGAATACATTCAACATTGCCAACTAGTGCCACCAACCGACTCCCATGCATTAAATAGACTGAAGTGAACTTGTATCGAGTTCGGTGACTCTTTATATATAACGAAGAATGAATGTGGAATCAATTTAGTTAGGACAGGTCAGATTTGATTGGAAAAAATGATTCTGTCAAATTTAACTGTCATTATTTTGTTAAGGTTACTTGTCTATTTCTTGAACTCTATGGGCCATTGACTTGTCAGTAAATTTAAAAGAAAGGACACTGAAATAAAAATACATTCTTCGTTTTTCTCTTTGGCCTGTTTGTGTCACTACAAAGTATCAAACTCATAAACATGATATAAAGTTACCGTGTGAACATTTTAATAAAGGTGTTGATTAAAGTGAAGCTCCTTCTAATCTGATAGACCCTTTAAAGCGATCAAGTTTAATGTTTTTTCCGCTCACTGAAGACTCATAGATTTGATTTTGAAGAAGACGTTTACAAAAATCAAATGACGCGAGATTTTAACATTATTAATCCTCTTTAGTAACAGAATCGATACTTTTCACGACACGCTATGACAAACGGTACCTAACCTAACGGTAGATATTTTAATAGTTTACTTTAAAAAAAAGCTGTCAAGTGCGAGTCGGACTCGCACTATTTTTTAAAAATCCTTTTCGTACGGTAACTTTTTTTTATTCCTTGTGGTGGCGGACGTAAGGAATAGCACCATCTAATTTCTGCCCATGGGTGTCGTAAAACGCTTATAAGGGACTTACTTTAGAAAGGGCAGCAGCGTTCAGTATGCATTTTACCACCATACTACGATCGCCAACCCGTCTGCCAAGCTTGGCGAAAGAGGCCAACTCCCCGCAAATTGGGGGAGATCTATGTCTATGTGTGGACGTCTTTGGGCTGAAATGATAGCGGCTATAGTGGTACACTCTATGTGCTAACTTTCTGGTTTAAAAGCTACAAGCCTGGGACAGACGAACAGAGAACCTTTACTAAAGGTCCCCGTTGATACCCTTAGGTACGGAACCCTAAAAATCATAAAAACTCAATCAGTTTGTACCGAAATAGTCGGCACAGAAATAGCATCGGTTAATAAATTGGCATCAAACAATAGATGACGACAGTTTCTTACCAATGACATTAGCACGGACTTAAAATTGACTGGATGTGGCATAGGACGTGTTCGTACTTCTCCTTCTTCTTCTTTCACTTTTCTAAGTTTTATGTCAACGTTAAACAAAGTTGTGTGTTCGTTTGGGATAATCTTGAGTACATGGAGATACAGATGTAGAGTGGGTCGTTGGAAATAGTGGTGTGTCTTAAACAGCCTAGTTCTGCTAATCCAGCTGATATTCTCTAACAGAAATCTGTCAAAATACTTGGCTAGCAATCAATGAAACTTTGCGTGGGCAAGGTTTAAGTGACAGCTATTATCCCCATGTACAAAATTGTTACAAGCAGAAGCATCAGAAACGTCCTTCTTTCTATTGTCTTATTTGAGGGGTTTTAGCTGTTCTCTCACATGACATAAGTATTTTCTTCTGCAGTATTAAAACCGACTTCTTTCAAAGGGGTAATTGAACACTCTAACAGTAGGAATGTCTGTCATTTTGACAGTTCAACAACATTCATTGCGTTTTTACGTTAAACAGCCAAATTTTTCGAACATATGAAGCAATTAATTATTAATACCCTTCAAAAGGAAAGATTCTGATTCTTCTTCTTGGCGTGTCGATAGCAATCTAAATAGTGTTAGCCCAGAATTTGGCTACGAGATTAGCATTTCAGTAGCGTCCATCAACTCCTGTGGCGTGTAAACAACAGGACATGCTGGACAAGATATCAAGTGCCTCGTCGTTTGTGGGACAGCACCACATTTACACTAGATTCTGATTGATAATCTATTATGCAATCAGGCTGCAGATTTTAATTTAATTCCTATAAATTCTGACTTTTCACAAGAGCTTTTCCCCATAATAAAATTGCATTATTCCACTACACTACCACCATATCTTTACAATCCAGATAACCAGGGACACATAATCACGCCGTCACCATATTCTCTAATTCCTCGTTGACCTACATAGCGGCGCACGCGGCTAATTGCCGCTCATTGGTGGGAGTGAGGCATCACGCGACGTCGACCTAGCCTGCTAATTGTCCTATGAGATACACAATCATTTAACGAGCTTACATAAAGAAACTGCGATGTTTGCCTGTTTGATGTGGACACGTGTTTTTGCGTGCTTTTAATAGAAAGCTTGCAAGTTTATCGTGGGTGGAAAGTTCAGCTGCATCTTTACTCAGCTAATAGCACAGCCATTGTCCTCTGGTTATCAGCTTTACCACTTCATATTTCAAATTCTGACCTTCAAACAGAGCCTTGTAGTGGTAGACACTCGTAGTCTAGTAGGGAAGTCTACATGCTATGATTTTCGTTACATTTCGTCAAAAGCCTGATTTCATAGAACCATATCTCAAGTTCCCTAAACAAGTGACGCCATGTTTGAAAAAATCTTCAGTTGTTTACAAAAAGATTAATTACTTACTTGGCGTTGTGCACTGATCGCTTCTTCCGATTGATAACATTCTAGGAGATTCCAGTGCAAACGTTGAGACTAGGCTTACGAAGACGTCACTAACGTTTCAACGATGAGTTAACGAGAAAGCGAATATTTTGTTGGCTGGACTTAATTTGTTACGGATCCTTGAGACTTGGGAGTTCTGTTGACTTCTTCTAAGTTTGTTTTCTTCTGGCAGTCAAACTTCTTACCGTCTGAATCGTTCAATGAACCATCCTTCTTCACATAAACTTTGAAATGATTAAATGCCTTAAAATCATGCAAGAGGGAAAATCTTTTGTGTAGGCTTTCGCTACAGACCCGTGTAACTGTGTAAGTACATCACAATCTATGACTAGATTCAAAGAATACAGGACCTTTTTCATTATGAATTGTATAGTCTGCATCTTGACACGATATCCCAAAAGATGATTTAGATCAAAAGACTCGACAGTCGAATTTTTGCAAGATGCTGCCGTTTTTTCTTATTTGAGTCCCAATCCCATGCAAAATCAAGTTAATCCTCTCCTTCCAGTGAATCTAGGAACTGAGAGCGTCCGAATTGGTCGGCTAAGGCCGCAGTGAGGCCGGCCCGAAGGTTGCGCCCGCGCAGACACAATGGCGGACGATGCGTGCCATCATACACGCTATTGTCTCTACTCATGAATTAATTTAACGGATCGCGGGTCTGATTTTGTGTAATGGATGATAGATGCCAAAAGGTACCATTTAACTACAACCATTTTCATGACCTGCCTAGCATTTTCCCAAATATTGTATGTTGAGGTCAGCTTCCAGGCTAACCAGATGCAGCTAAGTTCTACCAGTTTTTTAAATGGAGTGATGGCCATACAATGATTAGTATATATGATATAGTATATATGTATATATAGTTAGATTCTCTGGAGAAGTTTTGCCACGTGATTTAATGACCAGTGGTCGAAATTCGACTATGTTTGTTTAAATCAATTAAATATATTTCAAATTCATTAATGAATAAAATACTAGCTTTCTGCACTCAATCTCCATATAAACTTTAACTGTGCCTTTCATACTCCTACGTCTGCGTAATTTTCGTAAAAAGGGATACAAAGTTTTCGCTTCATGTATTAATAAATAATAATAAATATTATAAAGCTGAAGAGTTTGTTTGTTTGTTTGATTGATTGAACGCGCTAATCTCAGGAACTACTGGTCCGAATTGAAAAAATCTGTGTTGGGTAGCCTATTTATCGAGGGAGGCTATAGGCTATATAACATTACGCTACAACTAAGAGGAACGGAGCAGTAATGAAAAATGTTGCAAAAACGGGGTAAATTTATTCCTTTTGAGAGTTTCCGTTGCGTGCGCTGCGTAAACGGTTAAAGTAACGCAAAAATCATGTACAACGGAATTGTTCCTTTTAAAAAGTTCTAAAAAAGAGTCCGCGAGAGCATAAGTCTATCTTTTAAGGTTGACTCACTATAACTCAAAAGGAGCGAGCAGCAACGAAAAATGGACGAAAACTAGCAGGCAAATCGTTGCGACGGGAAGGGTCAGGGGAGCAAAAATTTGACGCGGACGAAGTCGCGGGCAGAAGCTAGTGTATTAATATATAAAAGACACCTCCATAGTTATCATGCCTATACCTAGAGTAGGTACCACATAAAACACTTCAGTTAACAGTGGGCCATAATAAAGTCATAAACACCTCGCTAAGCAAAGTTGCAGTGTGACATCACAGTCTCAGGTAGACTGCCCACGCTTTCTTATGTAAACAAAACGTACCTTTGCTTACATTAAACCCACCACGTAAGAAGATGAAGAATAATAAATATTACTCACTTCTCGTTCAGGTCGTTTGTGGGCGTCTGTGATCATCAAATAATCGTAAAATCCAGCGGTGCCATACCGTCTATAAAACATCCAGTTGAGTAAGACCCCTCGTTCATAATAACTGAAGTACGAATTAGGTCTTATTATGATGGTTAGGTAAATTTGTTAATTTTATAAACAGTATAAAATTGTAGAGTTGATACGCCATTTGAGGACATATCTAAATGCTGTCTGCATCTAGGTTCTACTGTTATTTTGATCGTACTTAAAAAGGAATTGGAAAACATCATAATGACGAGTAAGAAGCTCACTCTGGGCCATATCCTGCATTTATCAATACTTCCTTGTTATTCTATGTTGGTTGATGAAATATTAAAGTATTCAATACCTAATTAAGGTAACTATTTTGAGCATGGACTGATTCATTTTGCTTTCTTGGCTCAAATTTTCATCTTCATCATTCACAAGCGTTCTGCAGGGCAAGCCGTCCTTTTACGCCATTCTTTCAGCACTATAAATCTAGACTAAACTAATCCGCAAAACTAATTCCACTTTGCAGTTATAAACTCGTTATACTATTTTAGTATCTAAAGTAGTTTCTCGCCCACCTTGTTTACGCACACGAAGCCAACATCGCGGTTTTTCTCGAACACAAAGTTGCGTCTACGCGGCGCATAGCAAGCAGGATTGCAGGCGCATTGGGTGGCTGCCGAGCAGTCTGGCTAGTCAGTGGTCGCCGTGATTGCCATGCAGAGGGCGTGCCGAGCGGTGCGTGTGCGTCGAATCTACGCACACTCTCACAAGCTTTGCGTAACGCCGTATCTGTGTATCCCACCCCGGACTCGGTCCAAGTTCTGAGGACTTATTTATGTGCATATTTGATACATAGTTGAAGCTGATGTATTCGTTTTAGGTGCAAATGCATAATCCAAACCCGATCAAACAACGTAGGAGATGTGATGTCTCTTAGCCAAATACTAGCCTTAGTCTCGTGAAATGCTAAAAATTTAGCTTCCCACTTAACTAGAATTGTTTGAAACAACAATAAAGCAAGTTCAATCGGTATATAGCAACCTTTTCCAAAGTGGGCAATAACGCCCCCCTGCAGGTGCCGCAGGCCTAAAGGGGGTGGTAAGAGACCCAGAAAAAAAACTCTTACCACCCCCCCTTTAGGCCTGCAGCGCCCGCAGGCGGGCGTTATCGCCCACTTTGGGAAAGGCTGGTTTATAGCAATACCCTAATGAGTCCACTAATCAAGATGACGTTATAGCTACTCCTGTCAATCCTACAATGTACACATGGTCACTTCAGATCAATTAAAGCTATGAAGCACATCTACATAGGCATGTATTCTACAGCAAGCGATCCAGTCTCGTTGAGCGGTAGCCGAGCAGTCTGCTATCTATAATTGCTATGCACACTCCGCGTGAGTGCGTGGACTGTAAGGCTGCGTACTCACGCGCAGTGTGCACTCACTAGCTAAGAACTGTCGGGCAACTATCGTGTTTAGTTGTTAGACCGATTAGTGGTTGACAATTAGGTACTGATTGTGAATTTTCAACAAATTAAGTAAGAGGGCTCTCTAAGTCATGTGTTAGTTTATTCAGCCTGTGATAGTAAAATCGTAATTAATGAGGTTTGCTAAGATATTATCAAAGCATTTAAGACATATACATGCACATGGTTAGGCTATTAGGCATTACTTTTTTTGGGTGGGAAATCAAATGACCCCTACCGCTCTGGGCGGGAGGTGTGATGTCAGAGTTTTACTAACTTAAACCCACCCGTGTTCCTTCAATTAGATCTGGACTATAATTTCGTCTTGAGCTAAGTAAATCCTGTTCATGCAAAGTCACAATAACCAGCATCATGCAATGTTAGATCAATTCAGAGGAATAGTTGGGCAATTGTCGGGCCAACATCTGTCGACCAATAAACACCCTACTTGAGCCGCACACTTGCGTAACAAGCGATAGTTTGTGCCCGCTGTTACATTATGTATGTCCTCGTTAAGATATGTGTGAAACGTACTAATCCCAAGCCAGAAGAAAGTTAAGTTTGCAATGAATCGGATGCTCCCTTAATGAATATGTAGTGCAGGTTAAATTCCTTCTGAATCGAATCCGTTCTGCTATTTTATTAATGGAGGTTTGTAAGTGGAAAATGTTTTATTATTGGGGTTCTCGACAAACGATTTTTTTTTCTGTTTAAGAAAATTATAATATGAAATGTTTTCATTTTGGATACCTACATTTTGCGAACAGTCTGGATCTATCTCTGTGGTCCCGGAAAGAATAACACCATCCCATTTCTTCCCTTGGGTGTCGTATCAAGCGACTTACTAGAGAATGGGCAGGAGCGTCCTCTATGTATTTTATCACCATACTGCGATCGCCATCCCGCCTGCCAAGCGTGGCGATTATGCCAACCCTTCGCCCCCCAAATTGGCGGAGGCCTATGCCCACCAGTAGACATTTGTTGGCTAAAATGATGATGATGAATCGTTCTCTAAATTATCCTTCTTCGCAGCATAAAATTTATCACCAAATAGGTAGCCTAAAAAATATATGAAGCAAGGAGAGTGATTGTAGAGTTTTCCATACACACAGGGATCTAATCCCAAATAAAACTAACAAGCAGTAAAAAAAAAAAAATGGTACCTGAAAAGTGAACACGCCCTTTCAAATTCGTAATTTACGCTTACGTCTAATCTAACCAACATTCTAGTTCTAAAATGCAGTAGGCACTGGTTTTAACTAGTTCGATAATGTTCTCATGTATTATTCTATGTCGGCACAGCCTACATTCACCAGCCGCTAGTTAGAAGCCTAGTTTTACTAAACGATATCTTTTTCGGTCCTATCGATAGTATTATTTTTATCCTGTGGTTTTTTAAAATCATATTTGGCTTGAAATGAAATACCGGCTGTTAGCACAAAATTTATAAATATCCCGAATATTTAGAATCTTTAAGTAAAATTATTGTAATCCTGCAAATGACAGGCAAATTTTAAAAAGTTGAAATCAAACGCTCTAAAATTATTTCGAAGGATGTAAAAGTTCATTCCAACCAGTATTAATCTGATAGATAACATGTTCGTATATGCAGTTCTTTTCTCTTTAACACAGTTGCTGCATTGTGTGTTTGAGAAAGCTGAGTGCATTGGACAATGCACGTCTGTTCTGAATGATTTTTTGATCTGCATTGTATTGTGGCAGTGAAAGGGTTAGATCTGAAAGTTTAAGGTTATATCGGACTTTGGTATTTAATAATTAAATGTCTATTCGGATTCGTAAGCCGAATAGGCTGCATAAAGTGCAGAACTACAATACTGCACATTCGATACCTACTCACAAATAGTATTTTGGGATAAAACACTGAATCCTGGAGACAAAAAACTAAAAAAATTACAAATTTTCTTTACCACCAACTTGATCCAGAATCCAATAATACGACTGTCTTTTTTAAAATCGAGTGCAAGTAACCTCACTATAGCATCTTATAGAATCTTCAATATAAACAGGCACTGCAGTCTATACCTACCACACAGATATACGTTGACAAGTTCCAACCACTAGACCACCATTGAACGAGCCCACCATGGCATAATAACTTCATAAAATCGCCCATGAATCACCACTGCCTGGGGGCGTCCCTCGTTACTGAATCGGTAAAGCGATGCCGACTGCCGACGTATCGACACGAAAAATATGATGGAGAAGGCTCAGTTGTGGATTAAGTGTAGAGAAACCATGAACGGAAGAAAGTGACCGTTTTATTGTATTTCCCTCATATTGGCGACTTCTTAAAAGCTTTTACTTGTCAAAATCCGTAATCCGAATTTTGTGTTATTTTGGTTCGGTAGATCCATCTTGATGAGGAAAATTTTAAGAGCATTGTGGTCTTTTGGTTTGGAAAATCAGCATACCCCATTTTGAAGATTAAAACTTCTGTTCCACATTTATGGTGAGAATGTCGGCTCACTTTATACCGATACCAAAGTCAGAACCGGTCCTCTTGGCCCAATCAGGAAACGTTACGTATATATTATGTTTGTTTATTGAGATGGATAACACTTTGTTTAAGTGCGTTCGCGGCGGAGGGTTAAGTAGTGACAAGTTTTGGGTTTTATTGATATGAAACAATATGAAAATTATTTTTTAAACTTTTGGTCCTTTGATTCGGAGTTGAGGTTTTTTTTGCAGAGATTTTTCACTGCCTTTAATGCCACTCTGTAAAAAACCTTAATGTCTAGTCATTAAGGTGTAAGGTACTCAATGACCTTAGAAAGTGAAATAAGTTTCACTTTTCATTCGCAAAAATGATCTACAACCATTAAGGTGTGTACTTTCGTACATAAAATTGCAAAAAATAAGGTCAAAACCATCCATTAGCATAGTTTAGGACAATCACCTCACTGAGTCATCGAAAGTAGGCTTGAGATGAAAGAACGAGGGTAATTTATTGTTCCGAGATTCCATTCACGATGGTTTGCCTTTCGCCTTGCATGAGGTGACATGGTATGATTATTTAATTGACACCTGCGGTTTTTCTACAAAGACTACGCTACGTCGCTCATTTAATGAACGTCATTAAATAGATAATAATAGCAACTAAGTATAATTCGCAGAATGATAAAATAAAAAGACAAAAAGTGATGAATACAATTTTCAAAGAGATGACTAGGTAAAATTACTCAAGACTTAGAGAAGAACCTGCATCTAATCGATTCGCAAATCAATTAGTAATCGAGTTGACTAATTCCACATATAGTTTATCAATAAACATGAGATATCGTTTATGTTCAATAAAGAAATTGCACAAGTTCTTAATATCCGTGTTGATTGGAAAGCTAGGGAAAGGAGCGTGGAATATGTTGTAAGTTGTGATAATTTCCTGTTTCATGTATTAGTAATAATCGGTGTACAATGGAGGTTGGTGGCACAGAACCGTCTATGACGTCTATCCTTCATGACCATAGATTAATCGCACAATACACGGTAAAGTGTTACAAAAATGTCAAAAGACGTCAATACCTACAAAATGTCACCGGCGGTGTAGCTATAAATAACTAAAAAAACATAAACACTAGGTATAATTTAACAAGACTTGATTATGACTCCGGGGCCTTCATTTATGCTGTAATTGCCAATCTATTGCCATTTATTTTCTAGCAGCAATTATGTGACTTGAATGGCCCTAGGCTTGGCTAATTGAAACATAAGTATTTCTTATTTTAAACATTAATCGAGCAAGTTTACGTAACTAAATTTAGAAGGTGCTCTAAAGTTAGGAGGAGATTGCGGTGCTCTCTAAAAAATTGATAATCTATGGCTTTATGATAGCTTACACTATCTATGGTAGCACGCTGACCTCAAAAATCTGCAGTATAGGCACACATCTGCTTGGTAACTGATCTACTGCACAAAGACCTCTTCTCATACGAGCTTTGATCAGCAAGCTCGCACTATGTGTTAGTTCTTCAAGTTTCCTTAGATAATCAGTCTAATATCTGGTTGACCGAGCATTGCTCGGTATTTTTTGGTAAATTGTGTTTAAAATAATAAGTTTATATTCAAGTTGATTACCGATAAAATTGGTCATTGAAAACACGAATAAAACGACATTTTATAAAAATGAATCCTAGCTAGATCGATTTATCGTCCCCGAAACCCGGAAAAGTTTCCGAAATTCAGATTATATATATACATATATACAAGAATTGCTCGTTTAAAGATATAAGATACATCAGTGCAGGACTTAATGAGGACGCGCTAACGTAGTATTCGAAATTCAAATTATCGTACGCTTTTTGGAATTTACTGTCAATGTCAGTGTCAGATTTTACTTGACAATTAAAAAAAAAAGGCATTGAATGGGATTCAATGAACTTAAGAGGGTTGTATTGATGATTTTGATAACAATTATAATTCTGTAAATAAGAACGTATTACGGGTCGTGAATCATATTTCGTTCAAAATACCTACAGTCTGACACTGACCTGCACATTGCAAAAAAAGTAAGAATATTTCAATTTTGGGGGTATTCTGGGGGTGACACTTACCCTTTAAGATATGAGAAAAAATCTTGAACAAATCAAAAGATGCTCTCAGTACGTATCTATACTTGTCAGGTTTCCTTTTAGGGCCCCAGAAGTCGGCTCAACACATAAATTGTCCAGTTTCATACTTCACCCACTGCTTACCCACTAGGTAATACTGGGCCAACCTACCTACTTACAGAGTCCACTTTAAGATAATCGCCCGTTCACTTTGCGCTTTACCTAACCTATCGACGTATCAGTTAAGGCGGAGTTTTAAACTGAAGTTTAGGTAAAGGCTAAAGGACCAGATTTCGTGGTCCTTTAGCCCTACATCACATAACTTAAAAAATCGACTGAACTGTATTATTGGAACTAATATTATACTCGACAGGAATTGGAAAACCGTCTGCAACCATATCCAGACAATAGGTCAAACGTTAGCACTTGAACCCAATCTGTCAAATTTATTCAATAGGTTTTCAACTTTAACGCTACAGTATTAGGTTCAAAATTGATTGGGGAAATTTAACAGTTTCGGGTACCTTGATGTGCTGGTGTCTGTCTCTAATCAAAGCCTTTCTTGGTACCGTTAGGTATACTTTAAGACCATGTTTGGAGAGACGTAAAAATAACGCGGCAGGACTTTAACGCACACTGCATTTTCGACTTTCGGTGTTGAACCGACCTAATTTTATACAGTGCATTCCTGCGCGTCGAGAAAAGATGCTTTTTGATTTTTAACTCTTGGCGCTAAGCAGTGTATTGAGGATCCAGTGGTGCGCGAAAAAATCCCGCTTTTATATTTTGACGTCGTCGGTACGAACGTGTACTAACATACTGTAGTTTTACCTACATGGTGTGTTTTAACAATGTTATCAAATAATGGAAATTACAACTCATCACATACCTACATGTAGTTTAATAAAAACTACTGCCTATGATACGCGTATTTCCCTTAACCGCGTGACAACACGCGGCACCCAGCGCAAGCACAGCGTAATGTTGCGCCATGGCCGCCGCACTCCTTTGATCCTCCTCGCCGTTACTAAATAACGGCCTTTTACGTATTGATAATGTTAAAGTACCTACTTATTATAATAACTGTAAAACTTATACATGTATATGAAGGCCAGGTTAATTATATTACCTTCCTGCACGCGTAGCATGACCGCCATAGAACCGGAATTTGTCGACGGAAGAGAAGATAAAATGATAGATCGTATCGTAGAAAAATTGTGTAAAACTGAAAAGAAGAGGTGTTTCTATTCTTCAGTCGACAAAAATACGATGTCAAGTATAATTACTATTTTTCTGATGAGATAGACACATTTTTACAGAATTAAAATACATAAGGAACTTTATTTGTTCTTGGTAGAATAGATATAGAATTGGTCATGCTACGCCGGCTGGTGTAAATAATTTTATCTGCAACGGTAACTATCTATTTATAACTAAACGTTTTGAGGTAACTTATAAGTTATAACCCAATTACTAATACTTAGGTGTTTTGAGTTGACGTATTTTTATTCATAGTCATGTCAGTACAGTCCATACCTACAATTATGAATCATTATAACGACCTAGACCTAATATATGTGGGAAATCCTTTTTTCCATTAATAATGATTTAAATGCTATGTGGGTAATGAAAATAATATCATCGGCTATTTCTATCAGTCCACTTTTAATCACCTTATTCTGCGTAAACAGCAATGCGTTTCATGCCGTCCTTCGATGAGGGCAGGTAGAATCTTCAGAACGCTACCTGCTACGATATTCATTGCGTTATTTACGTTGTCGAGCTGACGAAGTTTTCAAATAAATGAAGTAATGGATTGAGAATTGTCTTCAAAATGATTCAGATTTTGATTGTAACGCCCAGTTTTTGAACGAAAATGGACGAAGCGTCAAAATTATACGAAAGTCAAGTGACGCGATTGGCTGTTGATTATTCATTCAACCAATCACAGAGTTTGGGCTGCTGATTTTCTTTAACCTTATTAACGTTTTACTTTTTCTTGTTTCCAGATGCATCTAAGTTCGATTCAGTTGGCGTGCGCGGCAGTGGTGGCGGTGGCCCTGGGCGCAGCGGCGCCGCCCTCGTCGTCGCATCACGTCGCTCGGCGCTCCTTCTTCACCCTCGAGTGCAAAGGAGTCTATGACGCGGCCATTTTTGCCCGCCTAGACAGGATCTGCGACGACTGCTACAACCTCTTTAGAGAACCACAGCTCTTTACCCTATGCAGGTTCGTTGCGTTTTGTCTATGATTCCTTCTTCAAATGTGACGTTTTGCAGTTTTTTTTTTGTTTAATCTGTGCCAGTTTATAGCGGGAATTTTGAGAGTTGATTTGGAATCTTGAATTAGTTAGAGTAAATTGTGATTTTTAGTATAGTTTTAAAGATAAATGTGATAAGATAACAGATGAATGATAGTCACATTACATTGTAAGACATATTTCTCATAATAACGATGACAATAACAATTCGTAATTCAAAACCAACCTTCTAAATTCCAACCTTATAGAACATGAATTAAAGTGCATTATTCCTTGTTGGGGTACAGGAAAGACTGTTTCACGACAGATTACTTCAAAGGCTGCGTGGAGGTGCTACAAGAAACTGACCAGTTAGAACAGTTCAAGGAATATATAAGAATATTACACGGGGCCGTTCCCCCCGCGGCTGGGAATTAGGTACAAACCGAAATTATTTTGCCTCTCCTTCTCACAATATTATATATCCTTTATCTATCTCTTTCTAATGCGTGACGCATTCCTTCAGCTTTGGGGTTTTAACAGCACGCTATTTATACCGCACTATTGTATTATATTTTAACACTGCTATGTAAACGCAAAAAAAAAACATAAACCAGGTATCGTAAGTATAAACTTCAGGTACTTAAAAAGGTCTAATCTTCTTCTTTTCACAGCATTTTTATATCTTCTAGCATTTTAGAAGTTGACTTAACAGCATGCTATCTCGCCTTCTTTTCAGCACTATTTTTATAATATTTCTAACTTTATATGAGCACTATTTTATTACTTTACCTACCTACGTATAACTTTATTTGAGCACTATTGCAATAATTTCTAACTTTTTATAGCACTATTATAATATATTAAGGCAGATAACACTAAACTCTGATTTTAATTTGGTAGATTTCTTTGACAGTTGCGATCGACCTTTTATGTCAACATGACATTTAAGCTATAGTAACAGTTGTCATTTTGATCTAGAAACATTTAAAATCAGAGTATTGATGAACTTAGTCTACTTACATTTTTTAGCACTTGATTTAATATGATTATGTAAAATCTAAGAGCTTGAATCTCAGGTGACTTATCTGCCTTACCCCTCTAAAGGGATAATATAGGGATTTATATATTTTTCCACTAATCAACCTAAATTTAAGCCAAGTAACTAACTTTGCCTTTTGCAGTCTACTTTTGGACACGCCCATTTGAATATAAAATTGTTTTTTTGTAAAAAAAAAAAATGTATTCTGGATAGTAAAGTTTTCATTTGCCTGGAATTTACTTTCTTTAGATTATTTACAAACGAAAAAAATTAAATCCATTTAAAATCTAAACAATATTATATAGTAAAGTTTTAATTTGCCTGCAATTTACTTTTTTTATTATTTACAAACAACATAATTGAATCAATTTGAAATTCTGCTATTGCCTACCTCGTCTAAAATTTCTTTAAAACAAGAGACTAATTTCAATTTTCTTATGTTCCAGGGAGAAATGCTTCACATCGCCCTATTTCAAGGGATGCATGGAGTCTTTGTACCTATACGACGAAAAGGAACAAATTGATCAGATGATCGACTTCGTCGGCAAACGCTAACTACAACACTCGCGACCAAAACGTTCCGACGCATGCGCATCTTACCGTGTAAAATAAACTACGCAGTTTTGTACCAACTTCCAACGCAACGGTTACGCAACGACCGCTTTGCCACAAGCAGACCATAGACAATGATCCTGGTGAATCTGCTTTCTTCCTCAACATATTCTAGTCCTAAGCGACATAAATAGTTTTATGCTCGCAACTAAATGTAATGTTATTGTAATTTGTATTAAGTAATACTAAGGACATTTATTATTATCTATTTTATGGTTTATATGTTATTAAATGTTGTAAGCTTCTTATGTAGGGAAGTGTAAGTACATTGAATCACCTCCTAGTATTGAAATTCGAAAATTTGAGGCAGCCTTTGGTGTCGATGCTGGTCATCTGTTATGTCTCGTGAGATCCGACTGAGATTAAAGTTTTTACTGTCTAAGTGTCGTTCTGAGATGGCGACGGAGGTTCGGGGTGTCACCTGGTTGCTTACCACCACTTCCTGCCTCGCTTCGCCCGATACTCATCTCGTTCTCCGACGAATGTCTTAGAACGACAACTAATTTGCGACGCATTCCAATCACAGTATTTAAAAAGAATACTTACGCTTTTTTTTTCAATTTTCAATTCATTTTTTTGTATAACCTTTTGAATTATGTTCTAAAGAGCCTTTTATAACCACAATTCTTACAAGAATAGTATTTCATTTTATATGATAGATAGGTTCTGAACCAAAATCTCTTGTTTGCTTTACGAATTTGAACTTACCAAGAAACATAACTTTGATTTTAGTTTTATTGAAATTTAGTATTCACAATCTGTTGCTAGTTAGTTTATAAATATGTAAATCACGCATGTGGCTTATACATCACTTAGATTTATCACTACAAAACTCAGGGAGTTAATTGTTTTAATTTCATTCGCGTTTATTTATTTATTATTCATGTTCATGAAAAGGGCTAGTTTCACTAACTGATTATTCCAAAACTTTCCCATAAAAAAATAATAGACTAAAATAAATACAAAATAAATTCATATCCCAGGTTACCTCGGTTGGTAAAACAGGCCCTTAAATAAAGGTAGGATTACATTTGTACAAGTGAATGTAAAGTTCTGCCCTTTAGAGATGTAAGTCCGTTTGTACAAATGATAGCCGAACCGTGCGCAGGATTACCGAAAATGTGCTCACTTCGCTTTAAAGATTTCGATTGCCAAGCGAGTTTTAATGATTATTTTTATTAGTTAATTTCACTAGTTAGTAAGTATTTAAAAAAAGATTTATTTTTATATACTTCCGACCTATTTATTACCTATTGTTACTTTTTATTTATATTTTTTAATAATAAGTACCTATGAATAGAAACTTTTTCGTGCAGCGATAGTGTACCAGTGTGGAAAATATTTAACTGTACTCATATTATATTCCTGATTTTTTTTTATTATCTTTAAGTTGCGGTTTATACTTATTTAAAAGTTTTCTTTTTGTAAATTCCGCTGTAACTCTTGTCTGTGTTCGAATCTCATCTTTGTTTAGTTTACTAGCGTTTCTTATGTTTCATTGACAAACTTGTAATTAATATCGACACGGAGTGACGTAATAGTTTCGACACATTAGTCTGTCCTGTGACGTAGATAAAATGGTGCCAATTATTGTCAGCAAGACACTAGGTTAAAAAAAATTAGCTAATGGTATATAAACAATTTATAGGACGCGTTTGTTAAAATGAATTAGTAAATTATTATAAATAATTGTATAAATTTTATAAAAACAGCTAAGAAACGCTACGGGTTCCATGAAATATATTTGATTTGAAAATCACAACAGCATTTTCTTTATCCCTTGTTTTTCTTTAGGTTCCGATAACACCGTCAAGGAAACTTCTTATATGCTAAACCCATAACATTGTTAAAGCCATTTATTTTGAAAAGAGCCACCGTGGTGTTTTTCTTTTCCATAAAACAACCAATAGAAACCGTGCTCCTTTCTTCTGATATTACATAAGTACATTGTAGGTTTATGTGGTTTTTTTTTTCGTAAATATGATCAACATTCTAATATTACATCTCCTTAAGGCCTGACTTGAACTGCATGATTATTGATACCCGCGTGCACTGACTGGACAGGTCCACTAAATCTGTGTGGTCATTTGAGACACCAATCTACATGGTCTTCACATGATCTGACCAAGATTATGTCATGACTTTAAAAGAGACGGTGACCTCTGAGTTTCGTTTCGGCTTTTCTTCTCAGAGTAGTCAGATTGATGTTTGTTTGTAAAAACCTATTTACAGAAATAAAATCATTTATCTTTTTTTTTATCAATAATTTTGAAGAGTTTTTTTGAACGCGCAAAAATTTGGAACTACCAGAATAATTTAAAAAAAAATTGTGTTTGATAGCCTAATTCTTGAGGAAGGTTATAGACTATTAATTTAACATCAAGGTAAGACCCTTAGTAGCCATCCGGGGCGAGTGAAACTGCAGGGCACAGTTAGTTTCATATAAAATTGGTCCTTTGGTAATGGAATTCAGAACACATCATTTCAATGGGCTCTTCAACAAAGCTATCACACAGGATATCAAATAATGAAAACAGCTGGTCGATTTTAAACTCAAAGACACACAAAATACGACACAATTTTGCACACAGGGTTAGTACTATTAAAACAACAATATTTCCTAATTAAATTCATATATTTTAACGAAACAAATCTTTGACATTAGATATGACAACGTAGTTCGGGGATCACAGTACATAAGTATACATAATTATATTAATTATAAATTCCTTAATTAATTACAGTTAACTATTTTACATAAAATTTCAAGTAAGGTGGCATTTTTAGCACAAGAGATTTATATTAGAACAATGGAAACAGAAGGTGTTTTATTTCGCACGTTGACTAGGTAAAGTGTAATATTCATATCTAGCCCCATTTAAATATACAAAAAAAAAAAAACAGGAAAAAGACTTATATTGAACTAATGTATCAAGTCTGTGACTGACGATAGTGTGGCTTATGTATCTTTTGGGCTAGCGCGCACTGCCTTGCGGTGGACCAAGGTGCGTTTATTCTACCGCACGGTATAAACAACGCAGTCACACATTAAAAAAAAACAGTTTATGGAACATCCCTAGACGGTCTTAATGCCTATTTAGTTCTACTTTTTCGCAAGATATCAATATTTTCTTGAATAATATTGATTTCGTACCTGAAAATTAATTCGGATATTACTGCTGGACTGGTTCTTTGGTGCGTTTCTTTCACCGCAGTGCGCGGTATTTCATTTATCTCTATGTGATAAAAAAATACATGCGGTGGACTCTCCGCAAATCTGCAGCGAAAGGCCCACTGTGAATCAACCGCATGTGTTTTTTTCACCGCAGTGCGCGTACTTCTATGAAATTTCATACTTAACAGATTATGCGGTAGCAAAACGAACGGCAATGCGCGCTAGGCTTTATCTTGGGCCGCTGACTGTACTTACGCTAAGTATTTAGCCTGATTTACACGGTACGACTAAATTGGCTGTGGTATGGTCATAAGTTGAAGCAGGAATAAAAGTTGCAGTTTCTAAACATTGCTTAAACGATGCAAATAATTTGTTGCTCCAATTCAATTGAAAGCCACTTTTAGGGTTTTACTTTATACGTTTACCACTTGAACTACGAAAACCACCCCTATGGCTAAGTAATAAAGGTGTTGTCAAAGTCAAACTTCTATCATAGACAAGCGGCACTGTACATTCTTCTTATCCCCAATGGGCTTTAAAGTTATTAAAATGAATGAATATTTACACGAAGTAACATGTTCTATACAAATAGAAATATCTTAAAGTGAAAAATACAGGGTCAAATAAAACTGGCTAGAAAGCCTCCCAGCAGTGATGGGTTTCATTATGTATAGACGCCAGCACATCAAGCTACCCGAAACTGACTAGTTCTGCCAATCAACCTTGAACCTAATGCTATAGCAATAAAGTTTAAAATCTATTAAATAAATTTGACAGATTGTAGTAGCTTGATATGCTGGCATCTGTACACATAACATAACAAAAAATGCTGGATTCTTTTCTAACTCTAATTGCGTCATTGACCGCAATTAGAGTTTAAGCAGTTTAAAGTAAAGCAGTGAGACAGTTTAAGCATTCGTTTAAAAAATCTTTTTATTTTGTGTAAAAGTTCACAAATGATCTAATTTTCGTTAACTAATTTAATTTCACACTGTATATGGATATTTACGAACAATTCTATCAACAAAAAAAAAAACAGCCAAAAGGATACAAAAATTAAAACGAAATTTAGAATTTTATAAATAAATACATTCCAGTCTCATTACAATCACACATTCAAGATATAGTTCGATCCTTACAGGTTATCCAAATGGCACAGCTGTTGAGACCCATGGTACATGGGCGTCGTCATATACAACATGTAACATAATTAACGCAAGACCTCATACACCTCAATTAGTATTGAGTTAAAAGCTTAATACAAGGAATTTTTTTAACCAGTGTGAAATTTTTTTTTGGTGGTTCAGTATCAGCTGATCTATTCTGTTAAAATCTCACGGTGAGAACTTAGGTGAAGTGACCTAAAAGTGAGCTGTCATTGCATCTGTTGCTAGGGATTAACAGTAATGACAGGTCGCTTTAAGCTCACTTCACTCAAGTTATCACGGTGAGATTTTTACAGAATAGCACTACAGTAGTAGAACATATTTCAATAATTTTTTCAATACTTTAAAAAAAAAAGAAATATCCGACATTAAATCAGTAAACTGTGGACACGCTACATTTTTCGTAATATAATATCGACAATAGGAATAGGTCAGTAACCGCGCGCCGGCGTAGGTACTTCGAACTTCTTAGAATTTTAATCGATCTAACTGTTACTTGTAGCTACGCTCGGTCGTTCACCTTCGCCACCGCGTAGGTACTTTGAATTTCTTAAATGTTGACCGATCGAACTGGTAGGTACTTGTAGCTACGCTCGGTCGTTCACCTGCGCCACCGCGTAGGTACTTCGGACTTCTTAGAATTTTAACCGATCGAACTGGTAGGTATTTGTAGCTACGCTCGGTCGTTCACCATCGCCGCCACGCCGGCGCCGCGCGCAGGTTACCATAAAAACCAGTTTCAAAATAAACATCTGTTGTTAACGATAACTATTTTTTTTTGTAGTAAGATAAATGTTAAAATAAAAATTGCATAATTATAACTATATATAACTCGTTTAAGTTGAATTTGTTAAAATTTGCGCACTGGTTAAAAACTTATCCTGTATAATGACCATGTAAATGTGGTGCTGTCCCACAAACAATGCGGCACTTGATATCTTGTCCAGCGTGTCCTGTTTGTTTGCACGGTACAAGAGTTGATGTACGCTACTAAAAGTGCTTAGCCCGTAGCCAAATTCTGGGCTGACTATATTTAGATTGCTGTCGACACGCTTAGAAGAAGAATGACCAAAACTTTTATTTTGAAAGCAAATTTTTATCTATACATTAATACGTGAAGCAAATACTTTGTACATACTACCTTATTTTATGAAAATTACGCGAACGGAGGCGTATGAAATTTAGCACATTTAAAACTTTATATGGAGGAGTGCAGAAAGCTAATACTTTTGTATAAATTCATTAGAAATATGTACATTAAGATTTAAATGAATTCCGGTCAAATTCCTACCACTTATTAAGGAAATTACGCATTTAAAATTGACTTTTATTGTCATGAGATAAGATTGAATTTTCTTTGGCTCAATCAACGGTAGTAATGGCAAAATACTCATTTAAAAAGTTACTAAAATCGATTCAGTAGTCAATTATGGACAAACTATTTTCATAACTTGCGTTTATTCTGTTACACCTTGTATACGGACAAAAGGTACGAAGGAAGCTTTGAGGAAAATATGGCCTTACTGAGCCTCGTGTGTAGGTTTTTTTTATGTATTGCAATTCAATCTTATTTTACGCAGATATCTGTTTCTGTTGGACATGTAAACTGTCACTGAGTTAAGTATTGAACAGTAAAGAACTATGTGCAAATTTTAAACCACTATTATACCCTTAAGGAATGCCTGAAAAATATGGTGTTGAATTTTCAAACGCTCGGCTTAGAGCTGAAAGTTGAAAATCAAAGAGCGGGTATTTTATTTAGGCCCATATTTAGATGTCGCTGAGTATTCACGTCGCGTCGCCGATGGGGCCGTAAGGTTCTGGAGTGGCGACCGCGTACCGGAAGACGTAGAGTTGGAAGGCCTCCAACAAGGTGGACAGATGACCTTTTGAAGGCCGCAGGAATTCGCTGGATGCGGGAAACACAAAACTGGTCGAAGTGGCGGAGCTTGGGGAGGCCTATGTCCAACAGTGGACGTCTTTCGGCTGAAATGATGAGTATTCACGTAAACGGGTAGTATTTAAATTGACCGTTTTTAGTGTCTCAGTTATGCAATTTGGATAACCTTTTAGAACATTTAAACAGAAGACAGTACATTGACATTTATAGGCATAAATCACATACTGCAAACAGGCACTATCTGTCTTCTATGGATCTTCACCTCTCCCTACTCAAGCTCTGTTCCAGTTTAGTGCACGAATTGAGACCATAGTAGTCAGTGTAGACTACGCCTATGTCGGCAGCTCTTTTCTTTACACATATCATGGCACTCCATACTAAAAATCTGATTTAAAAATTAAGATGAAATTTTAAAAGTATATGTAGAATAAAAACAAATGAAAATTATTAGCATATTTTTTTACTATAAACAGTTTTTACAATAATATACGTAAATGCCATAATGTACAAAAGTTTATTCTGGCGCGCGGCTAAAGTTGGAACTAAGCGCCATCTTCTTTTTTCAATACAGTTTCCGTGACAGTTCCTTTCAATGTCACTTATGTGTCAAATGACCCATAAGGCATTCTACCGATGCTTTAAATAATTCGATTGAATACAATTCTCACTATATTTATGTCTAATATAGCTAATTACTTTAAGTCCAGGACTGAATTGCGGGCGGCATAATACTGAAAAAGTATATCGATTTTTGGAAGACTTTGTTTAGGCAGAAAATACATTAAAGCCAGACTATGTTAGGGAGTAATCACCCTTATTGATACGGAAGCGGCTTAAGCTGGACAGAAACCTCCATATCACAAAGCAAGGTTTTTATTTAGATCAGTTTTAAACCACCCAAATCCGTTTTTGAATTAAGAACTCAATATGTATAGAAATGCAGTTCTTTTTGCAATACTATCAAATTAGTCCGTTGCTAAGTGTCACTCGACATCGAGTAGAAATTTTCACTTTTATTGCATGGAAATTAACCCTTCTCTGACCGACTCCAGCCGATTCCACGTCTACAAGTATACTTAAGTAAACTAGATCAGCTAAAAAAAACAATGTTCGCTGATATAATCTTACCTTAAGCTGGTTATAAGTTTAGTTATCTTTACTTTCATCTCGTATTCTCTATTTGCATCGTAATGTCAATGAATCAATCCAAATAGATTGCATTTATTGTTACTTTTTTATGCTGAAGTGATACAATTAGCTATCGATAGCGAAACTAACTACCAAAACACTTACAAAGCTATAGCTAATGGCTTGGACTAAGGCTATCTACCCACAATTTTGATTTTTTTTATCCCGCTTTTTGCAATGATAACCAACAAATGGATTATTTTTCTCTTTCTAGCATATAGCTTTGTTCACTCTCGAAGAAAATTCTTTCGAATAACACTGGTGCCGATTCTGTTGTACACGAACTAAACTAACTAAACTATCTCTAAAATTCCTTACTTTTGGCTATGAGAATTGTAACGCTATTCTGCAAGGAAAAATCTCTAAATTTAAAAATTATTTTGACACGACTAAAATCGAATTTGACAATCGCGACTCAGCGTGGTATTTTTTTTTCTTTTCGTTTCGCAACGTTGTACTTGCGTGTGCATTGCGTACAATGAATTTTTTGAGAGACGAAGGCGCGTGCTGGGGGGGCGCCTCAACGTGTTTTATATGGAATTTTTCACTTTTGTTTGAAAAATATAAATAAAATATTACCCACGTGTTGAGATTTAAATGTGATTATAGTCAAAATTTTTGGTGAAAACCGGCAAACTCAGAATAGCAAAATTGACATTTTCACTAAACTAATAACTCAGTGCAATCTTAGTGCTGTCAAACTAAAATATAGTTAAGTTGTGTCACTTTAGTCTATTTCAGAATAGGAAATCGTCGTTTGACAGGATTAAACCAAATTTTAGTGATTTTTAGTTTAGTTTAGAGAATTTTGTGACAACAGAATCGGCACCATTATATCACGCCTGTATTACGCCGAAGGGTTAGGCAGAGGTGTACCTATATTACACCCATTTTTCGCTAGTTATGTGTAAGGCCCATGTAATAGGGGGGGCGAGTCTATTGCCCATTACTCCAGACTCCGGGTTGCTTTTCAGAAAGTCCTGACGGAAAAAGGCAATAAAATTTACTCGGCCCGGGAATCGAAGCCAGGACCTCATACTCAGTAGTAGTGCTAATCGCTTATCCCTTCAATAAACTAGAAAGTTTTTTTTTTATGTACAGTTGGTTTTATACTAGGCAGGTAGAACAAAAATATTACTTTGGACAACATTTACACAATTATTCTAGGAAAACTTTTACGTAGTATGGAATGGTTTGTGCAAAAATATTTCACTTTAGTACTCTACTAGACGTTATTTGGTCATGCATAAATATGTATCCTTTTTATTGGCACTGGCAATTACATTTATTGGGTACGTCAAAATTGAACCCTAATCCTATGTATTTAAGATTGTTTTTGAGTGCTCTACGAAATAAAATTTTGCGCACACAAGGACCAAATCATTATCTTCCTTTTTGACTTCACCGCAGTCGGGTAAAATTACATAATCTAATTAATGGTATTTCTAATGGAAGAATTCTACGGAAATTATAAAAATATATCATCTATATTTCTAATAATAATCAGTTTAGGCTATAATATTTAAAATTTCATTATAACAATCTAATATTACAGTAAGGAATAGCCACCGAAATTATAATATTTAAATTACAGGGTGAAACTCCTAGTTGTCGACCTTTCTTTAAGCTAAAAATGTAATATTCAATTAAATAAGGCACTGGTAAGTAGTCAGTCTATTTTACAGAAAAAAACAAAGGACACAAATTCAACCAAAAATGAGTCTATCTACAAAATAATAAGATCCATTTCAAAATGAATATTTCATATGATCAAAAAACAGTTTTTCTATTTACAATTTTGTACTAGGTCGACAACTACTCGTTGCACCTACAGTCGAACTAGTCTAATATAATAACCATACTACCATTAGAAGTCATCCAGGCAGAAATCGAAGTGGTCTTCCATAACTTTGTACTGGTCGCATGAAAACCTCATGCATTTGGGGCACGTGAAGACCTGGAATATAGAAACATGTATATTAAAAAAAAATATTCACAAAAGTTTTATTCGGACACATCCATGCGCTATCAGTTTGAGAATGCATGCATGCATTAAATGGAATGGCTCCTCTTCACAATCGGCGATGATCATTGATCGTGTGATCGTCGCAATGGGCACGAACATCATATGATATCCACAGGTATGTCGCTACTTGTCCGTAGTAATTTGTTGAGGCAAGCAGTGAGTACAACACAAACAAATTCTTAATAACACATCACGCACAAACATCAGAACGGTTAGGCAACATCTAAAAATCCACAGAAGAAACGTTATAAAAATTAATATTAATAACACCTAGAAAAATACACACAACACACAACTGAACACTGTCTCACCTAAATGTAGAAACCTTAAAATTAATCGTAGATAAGGTACAGACCAGCACATAAAGGTACCCGAATCTGTCAAATTCTCCCAATCAACCTTGAACGTAATGCTTCAGCGATAAAGTTGAAAATCTATTAAAGAAATTTGACAGATTGTAGTAGCTCGATGTGCTGGCGTCTTTACTAAATATAAGTGAAAACAATTTATAAATATGTAGAATACTTTATCTCTATCAAAATTGTGTGATAATTAAAATAAATGCACTGGGTTAGTATTAATAAATAAATATAGATACAATTAGACGGACAACCGACAGGTCAGCTGCAAAATTATGCTTACAACGAGGTGTAGTAAAAAAAGCTTTATATAAAATTAATTATCTTACCTACTTATTATAGAATTTTAAAAGATATAAACTAGAATAAAAATTGTATCTTATTCTCGACTCACACAGGCAAGTTTTACTGAGCAACCTAGCGTCCACAACAAACCTAGCTATGTGTGGTTTTTAACCGGTAACTAAATATCAACCTTGCTTTTGTTGAAAGAAGGTTGAAAATAAATTAACTTTGATTCCGCTCCGACCCTTCTTGAGCCTGTAGCTTTAAATTCGATCATAAATAATAATTTAATCATTCCGATACAGCCCGTCCCTAGTTACCCTCTTCCAGCGACCGTAATTTAGTTTTAATTATTTGAGCCCTGGCTGGAGGCTTTAATTTATTGAGGTGGCCACAGGCAAATCCGGTCAAGCGGTCGATAACCTCCTAGGTTGACCTGTAAGATTTTATTCACTCAAAAAAAAAAAAAAACTTTCATTAATCTAAAATTCATCAAAGCAGATAGCGGATGCGATGAAGTTAATTTATTTCCAATTTAAGGCACAATCTTGATATTTGATTCTGCTAATCAAATGATTAGCAGAGAAAACTGTGATGCACTGCGCCGGTTCCTTCACACGATTTGTCTTGCAATTTTGGACGTCTATTTGCGCCATAAAACTTGCCATTGTAAAATCAGAATGTCTGCATATCACAATGACATTCATGACAGTTGTATGAAATGGCGTAGTGTGTCAATGTGATAAACTATTAATTTCCTTGGCTGTGCCTAAATCGTGCATGAAGAACTCATCTCAATAATTTTGCTGTCGCTATAAATGCTTATTTCCAATTAATACTTTTTCTGATATTTTTTTCTATTAAAATAGCCCATAGCTTGCTAGATGTGAAATAGTGTTTTACGGACGAATCAAAAAGACAAAATTAGCTGACTCCCTGTGAATATTTTTATTTTCTGCCAATTTTTATTTAAAATTTACCGGTATTTAGCCGTTAAAAACATAACTGAATTGTTCAAAAATATGGGGACAGCCACTTGTTGGGTATCAGTATAGAAAACTAGTGGAACAAAAACGAAATTATTCGGTATTTTGCCTGTTTCTCGATAAATGCGTAAAATTTGAATCCCACTTCCACTTCAAGTATCAAGTAAGTACATACATTCTATTTCATTTTAAAATAAAAAAGTTGTGTGTGTCAGCGTCGACGCATGACTGGAGTTTACTCCTTACGAATGATTATAAAATATATAGATTAGTAAACATAACATAACGCAACATATATCAGAGAAAGTTTGATTTTCCTCCCCATAAATTTTCATTAGCCTCAGTACAATGCTCGATGACCTCAGTAGAGCTTCCGAAAGAGTGGGTCTCAGGATGAACATGGACAAGACAAAGGTCATGTCCAATGCTCGTGTGATACCCACTCCAGTGAAGATCGGAGGCGCTACACTCGAAGTTGTGGACGAATATGTGTACTTAGGACAGACTGTCCAGTTAGGTAGGTCCAACTTCGAGAAAGAGGTCAATCGTCGAATCCGACTCGGCTGGGCAGCGTTCGGGAAGCTACGCAATGTCTTCTCGTCCCACATTCCGCAGTGTCTCAAGACGAAAGTCTTTGACCAGTGTGTGTTGCCAGTGATGACTTATGGAACCGAAACGTGGTCGCTCACAATGGGCCTTATTAGAAGGCTGAAAGTCACCCAAAGGGCGATGGAGAGGGCTATGCTTGGAGTTTCCCTACGCGATCGAATCAGAAATGAAGAGATCCGTAGGAGAACCAAGGTAACCGACATAGCCCGAAGAATTGCTAAACTAAAGTGGCAGTGGGCAGGGCACATTGCTCGCAGAACAGATGGCCGATGGGGCCGAAAGGTTCTGGAGTGGCGACCGCGTACCGGAAGACGTAGAGTTGGAAGGCCTCCAACAAGGTGGACCGATGACCTTGTGAAGGCCGCAGGAATCCGCTGGATGCGGGAAGCACAAAACCGGTCGAAGTGGCGGAGCTTGGGGGAGGCCTATGTCCAGCAGTGGACGTCTTTCGGCTGAAATGATGATGATGATGATGAAATTTTCATACTTATTATTTATTAAAATCGATTCTTAAGGAGTAAACTCCATAAATACAATTTCCAGCTATAATTAAAACTATTCTAGAATCAGCCTAGACAATGTTCGACATGTTGTTGCAACAGTATGAGCGACTTGTAAGGCTGGTCGCACACGGGACAGTCGAACCGCAGCGGTGGCGGGGTCGTCTCCTTTGTCGCCGTCGCGCCTTCCTCCGACTTGTCTGATAGCTTCTTCTTTTTGGTTACCTTTTTGTAGGGTAGTTTGTTTAGAATGGGGGAAGGTAGATTTTGCATCGTAAATATAAATCTGATATAGATGAAAGTTCTGATAAAAAATACGCGCAATGTACTCAATAAGGCTGGATGTAGATGAAAGTTCATATAACAAAATACGAGCCAAGTACGAGAAAGAATTGTTGTAAAAAATGCCATCTGTTAGCACAAAATGTCGTAGACAACTATCAGATTAAATAAAAATAAAAAATTACCAAAAAAGCAAAAACATTTTTTTTCGCCACCATCTCCGGAAATCAAAATTATTTTTCACTTCGTGGTGCTTTTTTTTTGGAAGCCGGTTGTTTTTTTTAAATATACATTTACTATAAACTTTTACGAACTATAGTATACTATACATTTATTTTGTTACGTGGCACCTCTGCTTAGTTTAATCCATAAAACACAATACCCAGAATTCTGGGCAATGCTATCAAATATAGGTCCTCATTAGATTGTTGAGTTGTACATTTTTCATGGCGGCTGCGTTTAACTATCAAAATGAAACCGACTCCTATTGATAGCAAATTACGCAATTACCTCTCAAGTCTTTTCCGGATAATTTCATTTCCGATTTTATCTTTCAAAGAAACTCCCGAGGACAGCCCGCTCTATAGCGCGCTGCACGTTACTTTATTTACGAGTAACGTATAATACTGACCATGTTCCCAGTAGTGCTGGAGGGCTGCGCAGGCGCAGGTCGCGCAGGGGCCGCGCGCACGGGCGACGCCGGCGTGGCGCGTGCGCCGGCGCGGGCCGGGTTAGTCGCGATACTGTATAGGGACGGGTGCATCTTACGGACTTCTTCCAACTGCGGGGTAAAAAATACTTTGATTAGTTTACGGACACATAGCAAAGTAGCACCTGTCTAGTCGTGGCTGATATCACTGGATCACAATTACTATCAAAGCGGTAAAGGAAAATATCTTGAGGATCCGGGCATATCCTCGAACCAAAACATTCGAAGACATAAATAAAAAATGATTTTATTTCTGTAAGTAGGTTTGTACACTTTTACATGTCAATGATATATTTTTTTAAACTAGATGAGGTCGTCGTTTCCTAACTGACAACTCTGAGAAGAAAGGCCGAAACAAACTCAGAGGTCACAGTCTCTTTTAAAGTCCAGACATAATCTTGGACACATCATATAACATCTACCAGTCCGCACTGGGCCTGCATGGTAGATTAAAGCCGACTTCCTCTCAGAGTTTTTATTTAATACCTGGTACTTATTGACAGGCCTACACTGTCCTCCTTTACCTATAAACACTGTATTTTGAAACCATTGTAAAAGCCAATTATTTTTAAAAGAGTAACCATGAAATTTCTTACCGGCTATTCTCTATAGGAATCAAAAAATTGGATGTAGCTGGATGCAGCTGATACCAATATTTTGCATTGAGCGACTACGTATCTAAACTACACATCCCAGCTACTGAGACTGATTCTTTCGGGCTTCTGACACCCCGTAACGAATATCGAAGATCCACAAATGACAGACGGCAGCTTAAACGTGCTTTCCGAGGCACGGAAGGATCTTGGTATGTAAAAACGGTCACCTATCCACGGACTAACTGCAGCAAAGCTGGCTTAATTTAGTCGATCCTCCCATTCGACTGTTATTACTTATCCACAAGCCCCGTATTACATGGAACTTGAACATAACTGGCAAAATGTGGGTACACTAGAGGTACACCTCTACCTAACCCTTCAAGGATTTCAGGCGTAATGTTATTATCATCATCATTTCAGCCGAAAGACGTCCACTGCTGGACATATCCCCCCCCCCAAGCTCCTCCATTTCGACCGGTTTTGTGCTTCCCGCATACAGCGGATTCCTGCGGCAAGGTCATCGGTTGACCTTATGGTGATATGTCCGTGATGTTATAACAAAGACAAAAGTAATACCGCACCTGTCGCTTAAGTTCCTGGTTGCGTTTCTTCGTCGTCCTGAGATCTGTGAGGATGTTTTCCTTCTCACTCGCCATCTTCTCGCGAGACTCCCTCTCCGCTTCGAAGTCACTCCTGCGCATAGAGATACTTTTTAGTGACCAGGCATAGAGCAAGTACTAGTTCAAAAGCCGTTCTTTCAAGCAGAATTGTATAGTTCTTTAGATGATTTCTGATGCAACGTCATAAGGTTCAGACTCGCGTAATTGACGAAACATCGATATGAATATTGTGTTATTTGATATAGGAATTGCGCACGGTAGAAAAATACTATTTCTTTTTTGAAACTGAAACAAGGTAACTTCTAAACAGACATTTTCACGAGGGCTTTGTCGTACAAATTTTTATTAAAACAAAACGTTCAAGGTTTTGTCGGCTCTGAAGTGCGCAGTACCTTCACCCCGCGAGTACCTACCTGTAAGGCATACAAAAAACAGACAGCCAGACAGCGTGTAGTTAGTTATAAGAGTTCCATTGCCACATTTCGGGTACAGCCAGCGTCAAAAATATGGGGACGAACAAACTGTTCAACATGATCTCAACAACTAAGAAAATTTAACTTTATCTCAATTGTATAAAGCTCTTGTTAGAATGACAGTGCTCATACAAGGTTTCCTGCTGAAGCATTCCGTGTCATTGAGGTAATGTTTAATTTTCATAGTTGTTTAGATCATTTTCAACAGTCTGTTCATCCCGATATTGTTGATGCTGACTATACAACATTAATTTTTGTTTATGCGAAACCCGAAACACGGGTCTAGTATTTTTATGTAAAGAATCTATGAAAAAAATTTCAAAACTGTATCATTAATAATCACAAAGTTATAAGCTTGATAAGTTACCTGGTTGTCCACGCAAAAACATATGCAGATCACCACAAACAGCTAGTGTACGTACCATCTCCGTGTAATGGACGTTTGAGTACGAGAAAGACATGATAATTTTAAAATCGAAACAAAACACTAAGGCCCGTGACTTGGAAGCGTAATTAAATATTTTTGGTAAAAAATATAACATGGTGTAAAAATTATTGGAATCGATTCAGTTACTGATTCTGAACAAACTATATTCAGGTTTCGCATATACTAAAAATAACCTTGTATACTCAAAAAACTGAGTAAGGGCTATGAAAACAATTCAAACTCACTTATATAAATCCATTTGCGCCTTCAGCAGTTCTGTATCATCCTTTTCTCCCTTCAACTTGTTAATTTCAGCTTGTAACATAGTGAGTTCCTGTCCCCTCGCGACCAGGGCTGAGGTCAGGGCTTCCACGTTGCCCGAGCGCTCCACTCGGGGCTTCGCCACCGATTTCTTTAGGACTTCGCTGTAGTCCTTGAAGATGCCTTCGAATATTGAGAGGGTGCCTCGCACTTGGCCGCTGAAAAGGAAATTATTGGTGAGTTTAGGACGACCTTGCAAGTCCGTGGGTTTTTATTTATTCGAAAGGTGAGTTGGGCAATTGGGTACTTATAAAGACTGATTTTACCATAAATTTTATGCACATAACATAACATGATGCCTTGTTTCCCGAAGGGTTGGGAAGCTGTGTATCTATAATACAGTATAAGGGGCGAGTCTATTGCCATCAACCGGGCACAAATATGGACTCCGGGCTGCTACTGAGAAATTCCAGATAGAAAAACTCAATAACACTTTGCCCGACCTGGAAATCGAACCCAGGACAACATATTCAGCAGTAGCGCTTACGACTACTAGACCAACGGGGCAGTCCGTTTAACTGTAGAGTAAAATTTATCACTATCCGTTCTTTTTTTATTTTGAAAACTGACAAAAAAATACCGGTTAAAGACTGCCAAACATATCCAACTGTTCAAGAAATCGTTGTCAATCGTTGTGCCCAACCGCTTAACGTGCTTTCCAAGGCACGGAGGGTTCTTAATATGTCAATTTAGTCATCCATCCACGGACCAACTTCGCAAGTATAGCTTAACCTAATCGATCGACCCTTCAAATAAGGCCCATATATGCAATACACAAATTATTCTTAAAAAGTAATTAACTAATACTTATTAAATGATAAATGACTATATTTCTGTAAGTAGGTTTGTACAAAAACTTTTACACGTCAATCATTTACTATACGAGATCATGTGAAGACAATGTGGATTGGTGTCTGAAGTGGTCTTTTAAGGAAAGAACCACACAGCTTGAGTGGACCTGAAAGCCCTGAGCCCTAGTAATCTAATGGATAATAATATATTGAATCAGCGACGTATTGCTCCGAATCGAGGTGTCATGTAGCCTACCGCGAAAACTCCGATTCACAGCCTTCGGCTAAATTTATTTGTCATAAAAAAAAACAACAGTTCTATAAAGAAATAGATCGAGACTGGTTACATTACATCATGTAAAATCTAAATCAGAACCAGGGAGAACTTCTAGCTTTATACATAACTTACACGTTAGAAAGCGCCGTAAGGAGTTGTGCCTCCATGTGTTGTTTGACCAGTGCCAGGCTATTCTTGAACTGATCCGCTGTCATCCTTTCAAGCTTGTAGTCGTGAAGGCTCGATATAAGACCGAATGTTTCCACTAGACTGTCTGACATGCTGAAAACAAATATAACACAATGTTATTAAATTTTCTGTTGTACGGCCACAGTAGAAAATAGTTTTGATGATAAAAATATAGTTTTCTAGCAAGCTGTCTCTTACACACTTCATCTATACTTCTATACTATAAATGCGAAATAATAAATTCTATATTATAAATGCGAAAGTAACTCTGTCTGTCTGTTACGCTTTTAAGACTAAACCACTGAACCGATTTTGATAAAATTTGGTACGGGATAAGTTTGAACCCCAAGAAAGGACCTACTTTTCATCCCGCGACTAAGTCTGCGCCCGCGATAACTTACTTCTACGTGGACGAATTCGCGGGAAAAGCTAGTCAAATATAAAGTATTAGCTGTGCACCGTGGTTTTACTGTCAGGATAAAACGTAACCTGTGTCTCAGTGGCGAGAGGTAGAATTATACCCAATGAACAAAAAAAAAATATTATTCGCCGCATGACCTTCAAGTGTCTTAAGAAGATAAGCTGTATTAAGAACTTTACATATATCGAAATAAAGTTGGAAATGCAAAAACTGATCTAGCTTTAGGCTAGAACTAAACTTAAATCGCATTTTGTACTAAGTGGTGGAAGTTTAATGATTTTCGACTTTATTTCAGAGTTCACAAAGTTGATATTTAATTGAGAAAAACTCACCCATGTGTCAATATGTTGAGTAGCTCGGCCAAATGTTTGAGGGTCTTGTCGTACAACTTGACGTTGGACGTGAGACTGGCGAACTCCGACGACGAAGACTCCGGCTCCGAACTGATCGAGAAACGAACTGGTTGGAACACCTGGCAAAAATAAACTATCATTAATAATACGTATCACACTATTTTATCTCATTTCTTACGTTTTTTACAATTTGGAGGGTGTCTGGTTGGATGTAGATTAAAATATGATAAGCGAGCGTAAAAAACATAGCTTGACAGGCAATAGACAAATTTTAAAACTTTTACTGCTTAATACAAGGCTTTTGGCTACGTTATAAGTGAGCAACTTTTTGAACTCATATTTTTTTTAAAGTGCATGTTGGTTTTGCAGAAAAAAAATTTTTTTTTTCGTTCCATCTATTAAAATTACTTCATTCTCACTAACAGACAACACGCAGCCTCAACCACTAGGTCTAGCCTCTTTCCAACTATGTTACAGTCGGCTTCCAGTATAATTTGATTGCTACCGAATACCCGTATTACACATGAAGCAATGCCTGTCTAAACATAACTATCGGGAGTCGGATCAAACTCTATATAAAAACTTACGGTAGTAGACGCTTCCTTTAGCCTGATATGTAGTTCCTGTATTTGGTCCTTGTATATCTTGACAGCCTCCGATACGCCAGACTTGTGTTTACTAAATTCCAACTGAAAAAATAAATACATAATTATTTATTTATCACGGTTATACGTCACTTTACGAGGACAGAGTAGCGGAAAAAAATAATAATAAAGAAAATGTCAAGTGAGCGCCTATGATTCTTGAAAGCCAATTCTCGTAATTCAAAACTTTTAAAATCTAGTCGCAATCTCATCACAGCCACAAATAAATGTCAAAAACTTGTCAAAAATGTATAGAGAGTAAGACAGATTTCATGGTTTTCGAACATGATGAGACCAATGAGGGTCAAAATGAAAATCAAAGTAGGGTGCTGCCAAGAATTTTAAATTTTTTCATTAGGGGGGTAATTTTCAAGGATTTCTCAAGGGTACTCAAGCCGATAGTAAGTTCAAAATGAAAATCAAAGAAATCGGCTTCTAAAAAATATTTAAAAAAATTTCAAGGGTGTCGACTACGATGTTTTTGAGGATGCTGAAGCCGATAGTGAGGACAAAATAATGTTAAAGTATTTTAAAGATACAGTAAATGACGTTACATTCAAAGTTGAAGAAAAATTAAGAGCGTTACTGATGGGGTCTCCCTGACCCCAAAATATTTTTTTTTTAAGTTTTGCATAATCGTACTTTAACACTCTCGAGGTCCAATATTTTGAGCTGTGCGGTCTTTAGTTCAGACTGTAGGGAAGACACCCTGTCTTCTAGCTGACGTACGAGCTGGTCGCGTTTAGCCACCTCTTCGGACGATGTGCTTGTCTGGAATATAGGAAACAATATGTTAGAAAAATAAACAATTCTTATGAAGCAAAATTGGTTACATGACATACCAAAAAGTTTTCCTAACAAAAATTTGGTAAAAAAAAACTTTTATGCTTTGCTCGCTAGCATATGATGAAAATCGTAGTTCCTTCCATTCGAATTCGTTACTTTATATTTTTATGACTTGTTTTAAATAAAACTACATATCTGAATATTGAAACACTAACCCTATAAGTGACACCGAAAGAAACCAACCACTGGATTTTCAACTTTATTTTTAAACCAATTATTTTTAAAAGAGTAACCGTGGAGTGTCATGCCGGCTCTTCTCCATAGGAATCAACAAATTGGAACCGCACACCTAGCTTCTGACGTTTCATAAATGCCCATGTAGGTTTATGTGAAATAAAAATATTTTTATTTGATTTGATCTACTAGGCGTCGAGAGTTGGAATTCCAATTTCTAACAAAAGTGTGTTTTTTCAAGGTTGAATTCCGTTAAATTCACAACCCTCGGCACAACACGATAGAGTTAAAAATCTTTCGTGGGCTAAACGAATGAAATAGTAAAACTACATACAAAATGACTGGCTGATTCCAACTGTGCTTGTAAGTCCTGTACGGTAAACTTCAAATTGTTTAGTTCTGAAGCGTGCTCAGTGTCCTTTGTCGATAGTAGAAGCTGTAAATAACAACAGATTACATCATTTATCTACATATACTAATACTAGTTTCTGCCCGCGACTTCGTCCGCATCAAAGTTTTGCCTCCCCTGACCCTTCCCGTCGCATCGAATTGCCTGCCAGTTTTCCTCCATTTTTCGTTACTGCTCCGCTCCTTTTGATTGTAGCGTGATGTTATATATAGCCTATAGCCTTCCTCAATAAATAGGCTACCCAACACAAAAAGATTTTTTCAATTCGGATCAGTAGTTCCTGAGATTAGCACGTTCAACCAAACAAACAAACTCTTCAGCTTTATAATATTATAATAATTGTAGTTTATAGTATATGTAGATAAACGGCGAAGGAAAACATCTTGAGGAAACCGGCATGTCCTAGAACCAAAAATTCAAAGACATATGACATCTACCAACCCGCACTAGGCCCGTGTGGTAGATTACGGCCCACTGCCTCTCACCGAGAAGAGTTATGTGGCCCAACAGTGGGAATAATATAAGGCTGCTGATGATTATGACCCCAGTTCTTGAGGAAGGCTATAGGCTAAGATGTGATCTTTATTAAGAACTGCTCAAGGCAGTTGATTTCTTCATTGAATCATCAGAGAGCTTCCCATCCGGGGACAATTTACCATGTTCTGATTGGTAAAACTCAAGTACACTTCGTAGGCCGAGGCAAGGACCATCTCCACAAATGGAGGTTCATGGAAGGCTCAGACCTTCGGTGTGTAAGCGGTGACTCTCCACAGACTATGACTCTCCTCCCATCTTGCGTGGGATGAGGTATTTAGTATTTTAACACGTTCAGTGCCAAACACAAATTGATGGTTAATCCCATATGGCCACAGATTTAGAGCGCATTCAAAATTGTTAGTAGCAAGCGATATCGCGTGATCGGCCATAATGCAGAGCCGACGTATCACGCGATATCGCGTGATCGGCACTCAACGTGTTAATACCATTAGGTCTTTACGTATGTCATCTGTACACGTGAGGACCTAATGGCTGCGTCAGCGAACAGTATTTGCGTTGCTGAATTTTGGGCCAAACTAATTTAAAAACAATTCTTATGTTATATTTCTTCGAGTTATTTTCACTATTGATGGCGAAAACACGATAAGTAGAATTACTTGAAAAACACTTACTTCAGCATTCTTAAGTTTCTCTTTGAGGTCATCTCTCTCTTTGGAGGTAGCATCAACGATGTGCTCTAACGATTCCTTCTGCCATGTTAGTTTCTCATTATCTACTATCACCTGTAACGAAAAAAACATACAATGTTTAGCATTCCCACCATTTTACGTTCCCACTGCTGGGACACATGCTTCCTTTCTGTAAACTGAAACTCAAAGCATTTTTAGAGGGACACTCTCGCGTGCCAGCTCAGTGCATGTTAGTAGATATCACATGTCTTCGGATTTTTGGTGCTGGAACATGCCGGTTTCCTTTACATTGCGAAAGCAGTGGTGGTGAGATGAATGCGCCTACTTGGGATCGAACCCAAGACCTACATCGGTCCGCTGCCACTGGGCCAACAATTTTTTTTTTAGGCTTATTTTTTCCAATTGATGAAATTCAACTTTAGCCACTTTTACATAGGGTTGAAGTATAACGAGGTTGAATGTAAAATTCTGAACAATGTAAAGGGACTTCAATATGATTAGTTTATGCATTTTTTTGTGTAAATGAATTTCATCACCACTGCTCTCAAAACGGTAAAGGAAAACATCGTGAGGAAACCGGCATGTCTTAGAACCAAAAATTCGAAGACATGTGACAATTAAAAACCCGCACTGTGCCCGCGTGGTAGATTACGGCCCACTCCCTCTCACCGAGATGAGGCCTGTGTCCCAGCAGTGGGAACAAAATATGCTGATTATAATTATGATGAAAAACTTTTCACAAAAAAAATAACAACCGACTTCCTAAAACAAACACTACAAAGTGAAAAATAACTTTAATTTCGAAAGTCGGTTAGAGAGGGTTGGTATTCAGCTGTTTCCATTTAGACTGAAAATCGACCCCAACTTGATTGCGAAAGGCAGATGAAAGGTTTAATATCATATTCACCTGTCTTCTCTGCTTCTCAACTAACTCCAACTGCGACGTCAGCTTATTAATAGTGTCGTCATCGGGTGACGTCACGAACTCCAGCGCAGACGAAGGGCCCGACGGCCCCGACAATGCCGAATGTACCGACTGTGATAGCTGTGTCGAGTTAGCCGAATGTTCCGACTGTGCCGACTTCGTGGACCGAACCGACTCGCCCGTCTCGCTGCTAACGTGTGAATGAGCGTCGGAGTCGGCCAGTCGAGCTATGTCCGTCTTGAGTTTTTTGTTTTCTTGGCGCAGCTGAGGAAAAAGGGAAAATTGGTTAAGTTTTGATACAAATGTCGTCGGCTCTGATAGTAAGAGAAGACCAAAGAAATAATGGATGGGCTGTGTGAATAATGATATTATGGTTATGTTACATATAAGCATTATGTATGTGTGTAGCGATGCGCGGCCTGATGGACTGCCTGCGCAGACGGCGCCGCGCAGCGCCCCGCACCCCGTGCCTCCCACCGCGGGCACGCTTGCGTGTGTTCAGAATAAAGAGTCAGTGCGTTCACAGCCCGCTTGTGTTTTACTTGTGTCCCGTATCCAACAGTGGCGACGAGAGCGACCCACGCTATATCACGATGGCTCAGTTTAGTTTCGGGTTATTAAGTAATTTCGACCACACAGTGCACCAATGGCAGGCGTACAAAAGTCGCCTGCGGCAATGGTTCGTGGCGAACGATATTTCCGAAAAAAACGACGCAACGGGTTCAAGACGGCGAGCAATCCTACTGAGCGCACTCGCGGACGGCACCTACCAGCTCGCAGCCGACTTGGCCTTGCCAAAACAGCTGGAGGAGGTGCCAGTAGAAGACATCTATGAGCTCCTTGACACTCACTTTTCCACGACAAAATGTGGATTCGGGGAGCGATACACATTTTACGCGGCAATGCAGCAAACGGGTGAGACGCATGCGCAGTGGGCGGCAAGACTGCGTGGCCTCACGAAACATTGCAAATTCGCCAACGTAGAGGAAGCATTGCGAGATCGGTTCGTGATGGGCATGTTGGCGGGTCCCGAGAGGGAAAAACTGTTCACTAAGGACACAGATACCTTGACCCTGGCAAAGGCAGTGGAGTTGGCGCAGAGCGTCCGGTGCGCGCGGGCAGGCGCCGCCGCCGGCGCTTCCACGATGGCGTCGACCACACAGCAAGAACATTCAGTGTTCAAGGTGCAGGGCAAGAGTGCGGGTTCTGATAGGGAACCGGTAATGGAGAAGTGTTCCGTGTGCGGTCGAAAGAACCATGCATCGTCTCAGTGCCGATTCGCGAACTATACTTGTAGGAAGTGTAATACAAAGGGTCACTTACGTAGAATGTGCAAAGTAAAGTGTGTGGTGGCCGGCGATGTGAGTGAGGGGGACGACGATGGTGAGTTTTTATGTTGTAACATCACTTCAGAGCGGGGAGAACCCATGACAGAAATCGTGTCCGTATACGGCTCACAAATCAAATTTGAGATTGATAGTGGATCCGCAGTAACGGTAATTTCCGAAAGTTTATACAACAAATGTTTTAGCAGGTTGCCCTTGTTACCACCTAAGAAAAGGCTATTTACCTACACGGGTAGTAATATTGTGTGTCTCGGTATAATTCGCCTACCGGTCACTTATAGGCTGAGTACACACACACTAGATGCTTACGTCGTACGCAGCGAAGGCCCGCCATTGCTCGGAAGAGATTTTTTATCCTTATTTAAGTTAAAACTAGCACCCTGTAATTTCATAAATAACGAAACAAAAACAATCGATGACTTGCATAATAGATTCAGAGACGTATTTTCAGATAAATTAGGTAAATTCAATAAATTCGAGGTAAAATTACGGTTAAAAGATGATTCAGTGCCAAAATTTTTCAAAGCGCGTCCTATTGCTTTTGCTTTGCGAGACAAGGTAGATGAAGAGATAGTCCGCCTTGTAAACTTAGGGATACTTAAGCAGGTTGATCACTCGGAGTATGCATCACCCGTAGTGCCAGTATTAAAACGAAATGGAAGTGTTAGGCTGTGTGCAGACTATTCTGTAACTATAAACAAACAATTAATTGTAGAACAATACCCGTTGCCTACAGTCCACGAACTGTTTTCAAAATTGCACGGAGGTCAACAGTTCTCAAAGTTAGACCTGTCCATGGCCTATAATCAATTTGTTTTAGACGAAGACTCACAAAAAATTACATGCATAAATACTCACCGCGGATTGTTTCAGTATACACGTATGGTTTTTGGTTTAACCAGTGCACCGTCTATTTTTCAGCGCGCAATGGAAAACTTATTGTCTGGTATGGACGGTGTGTTATGTCTTTTAGACGATGTTCTTATAACAGCCGATGGACCGGGTTTACATTTACAACGGTTAACGGCAGTGTTACAGAGGCTGCAAGATGCCGGACTAACTTTGCAAAAAGATAAGTGTGAATTTTTTAAGAACGAAATCAATTATTTAGGGTATGTTATTAACAAAGACGGGTTAAAAAAATCTTCTGATAAAGTAATAGCAATTGAGAAATCCCCAGTGCCCACAGATGTAGGCAAACTTCAATCATTTTTAGGATTAGTCAATTATTACCGCAATTTCGTACCTAAGGCGTCCGAAATCTTAAGTCCCTTATACGATCTGTTAAAAAAAGGTGTTAAATGGCAGTGGGCCGACGAACATCAAAGAGCGTTCGTCGAAATAAAAAAACATTTAACGTCGGATCAGGTTTTAACGCATTTTGACCCAAATGCAAAGTTAATCCTCACGGTGGACGCTTCACCTAATGGCTTAGGTGCGATATTATCGCAAAGTGATAAAGATGGATGCGAGCGTCCTATTTCGTTTGCGTCCCGCACTCTAAACACAGCTGAAAAACGTTATTCTCAGATTCAGAAAGAGGCAACGGCTATTATTTTTGGAGTTCGAAGATTCCATCAGTACTTGTACGGTAAGTCAGACCCGTTCATCCTTCGCACCGATCACAAACCTTTAATTTCAATTTTTGGCCCGCACAAAGGTATACCGGAGGTTTCGGCAAACCGATTACAAAGATACGCGTTGTTCCTCAGCGCATATAATTATAAAATCGAATACGTTCGTAGCGAGAATAACATCGCGGATTATTTGTCCCGCGCAAGCCTTCCCGACGACGATAAGCGATCGCGGTCAATGACCGCGGACAGCGAACGCGGGGACAGCGCTCAGCACGCTGCCGCCGCGGCCGCCCCGATGGACCGCGCGTCGTATATTCACTTCGTGATAGACGGACACATGCCAGTTACGCGGGACGAATTACGCAAGGAAACTAGCCGAGATGTTAATTTAATGAAGGTGATTGATTTTATTTTTAAGGGTTGGCCTAGAAGCGTGTCTGATGTAAATTTAAAACCGTTCCACGCATGCAGGAATCAATTATCTTATGAAGACGGCTGTGTTATGAGAGGGTATAAAGTGATTTTACCAGACAGTCTAAAAATGAAAATATTAACCTTCGGTATGCTTGGTGGCAGAAAGTTACACGGTATGCCTGGTGGGTTTATCAGACCCGGATTTTTAACTTGTAATATCTCAAATATTTACTCATAAATACGTTTTTAAATATTCTATACATTTTACTAGAGGTGTATGTTAGGAAATAAAATAAAAATCTATTACAAATCAACAACTTATAATTATTATTTTTTCAATTAATCATTGGCAGTGTTTTTAATAGCGTTTTTATACTTAGTTATTATTATAACACAGTTTATTTATTAAAAATTAAAGAGATCTCAATCAGACTATCAAACATATAAGGCACTTTTATGTACTTATAAATAAATAAAGAATATTCAGTCTTCATCGGTTCTATCATCATTTTCCAAGGCTCTGTTTCGAAAGCAAATACTACATTGGAAAATTGCATGATCCAGACATAAGTGACTCTTACAAGTCTCAGAAATATGTTGAGTTTTGCGATCTTTCTTGACTGGGCATACGTAGCATCTACGTTTTATACCAGGAGTCGATTTTTTCAATGGTGAGTCATCTTAGGTACCCAAATGGCTACCTATTCGCTTGCGGAGATCTTTAGATAGGCGATTGTTGTTTTTTCTTGACTGCAAGTGTTGTTCGATCAGAGCAAGGCCCAATTCTTTTATGAAACTTCTTCGACTATGCTTTTTTTCTGGACAGTTGAGCATTTCTATAATTTTAGCATTGATGCCAGCAGTATTTAGCATCCAGAAAAACAACGTCAATGGCCACCTTCTTGAGTTTCTTGTGACATCATATGATTGTATAAGCTTGTCAACGGTATCTACTCCACCCTTCGTTTTATTATAAAATGTAATTATCACGGGTTTTTGCTTCTCATCTGTTTCTTGGTCTATTTCCATGTCATGGTGGAGTGATGACAGCATAAACGCATTTCTGCGGGGTTTTGGAATGTAAGATAATAAGGTCAAATTTTGTTGAAAGCCAAACAGGGATGAATGTTCTTCACGATTTTTTTTGAATTTTTCTGGTATACAAGCTTTATTAGATTTCATTGTACCAACAGCAGTCAATTTATGTTTTTTTAGCAAGTGTTCAAAAGTTGGATAACTCGTGAACCAGTTGTCCATTGTAACATTTCGCCCTGATCTGGAAATAGGTTTCACTAGACGATCAACAACGTCATGTGGCTTATTGCTGATTTTATATGGCCCTTCTGGCTGTTCTCCAGCATAAATTCCTAAATTCAAAGAATAGTAGGTTCTGGCATCAACCAGTGCAAACATTTTAAGCCCATATTTGGCTGGTTTATTGGGCAAATATTGGATAAATTTACAACGCCCTCGAAATACTACAAGTTCTTCGTCTATGGTCAGATTCTCGAAAGGCGTGTAATGCAGGTGGCAGTTGGTAACAAAATCATCAAAAAGCTTTCTGAATGGTGCTAGCTTGTCTTGTGCTAGTCTTTCTTCGCGCGAGCTGACATCATCAAACCTCAAATGATTTATGATAAAAGAAAATCTTCTTAGACTCATCGTCATGGAAAAAATGGCAACACCCGTTCCATCATTGCACCAAAAATCTTGCAAATTCTGTCTACCGGATTTGAATAACCCCGCGAGATAAATTAGACCAATCGTAGCCTTCAGTTCCGTAATAGAAATTTCCGCGTAGGAATATTCATTAGAAGATTTCAAATTATCTCTCGTTCTTCGGATCCTTACATTTGTATGCAGCATTATGTCGAACAACATAGACTCGTTGATGAAGAGTCCGAAACATTCTAAAGGAGTCCTTGCATCTCTAGCTTGAGGCTTTACTCCTGGTGTGCCAGATATTATATTATTACGTGATCGGACTCTTCTCCACTTGAGTTGAAAATTACGTCATCTTCTTCAGCCACATCGCGTAATAAATTAATAATATCATCATCGCAAAGATGGCTCCCCATTTTGAAACTGAAATGATTTCAAAAATATTATATTTACTCACAAAAATAACTTAAATTTTCAAAAACACAGACAACAAATACTTACATAGAAACGTCACGTCGTATGCCTGATCGGGTCCGTGAGACCCGCGCGAACTATGCGCACGTCCTACTACCACGGGAGCGCGCTCCGGACTGAGGAAGGGGGTGGCGGTCGTCTAGCGATTCATAACGGCCAGCTACTAAGTGCGGATAGACGCGAAATTCGAATTTGAAGGAAATACAACGGTTTATGTGCACAGGTGGGTCTGACGGACCCTACCAGGCATACCGAGAGTTAAACGAACTTCATACTTCCCACCTGGGAATTGTAAAAACAAAGGCCGAAGCTCGTTCCCGTTTTTGGTTTCCGGGTATTGATAAAGAAATAGAAACTATGATCAATTCTTGTAGTGTTTGCATACATTTACGTCCTACCCCTCCGCGCGCCCCGCTTGCCCCCTGGAAATACCCACCCCAACCATTCTACCGGTTGCACATAGATTTCTTGGGTCCGTTAGATAATAGACATTATTTAATAGTAGTAGACGCATACACAAAATGGGTGGAAGTTTACGATATGTATGGTTCAACGACCTCATCAGCTGCACTAGAAAAACTATACGAGTTTGTATCAAGGTTCGGGTTACCAAATACAATTGTAAGCGATAATGGCACGGCGTTCACGTCACAAGAATTTGCACGGTTTTGTGCAATTAACGGGATTGAGCACGTGACGTCACCGCCCTATAATCCTGCGAGCAATGGTCAGGCTGAAAGTTACGTAAAGATTGCTAAAAAGGGCATAAAATCGTGTATTTTAAGTAGTAACAGCCAAAAAGACACTAGGGTCAAACTATTAAAATATCTTTTCGATTACCGGAATTCAGTACATTCATTGACAGGGTTCTCTCCGGCTCAATTAGTTTTTGGTCACAAGCTAAGATCAAGGTTGGATCTAGTGTCGCCTAAACCACTGTCGTCACCTTCAAACGCGTCACTGGACAGCACAGTAAAATCAAAACAGTGTTTGCAGTATAAATTCTATGGCGGCAAAAATACACAATTTTTTAAAAAAAGGGACGAAGTTTTATACAAAAAATTTCATAATAAAGATAAGTTCACATGGTGCAGAGGGACGATAGTAGACAGGAGTGGTAAAGTTGTGTATTTGGTCAAGGATCATTTAACAGGGAGTGTAATAAAAAAACACAAAAACCAGATTGTGTTATATAAAGGCAATGTACAACAAAGTTGGGCTGGAGAAATCGAGGATGATGGTGACGAGGACATATCATCAGCGGCTCTGCCGAGCCCCCAACCCGCGTCTCAAGCTGACGCCGCGGGAGAGGGGGGGCAAGGGGCAAGCACGCCGCCAGCGGCGCCGACATCGCCGCCCGCGCCTGTGCCGCCGGACCGTCCCGGTAGGGCGTTGCGCCAGCTCCCAAAGGTGGATTATAGAAGCCTTGCGCTAGGCAAGTGACCAGTGGATGGCATAATGTTAAAACGTTGTACGTGTGTTTAGTTATAGGTACCTTTAAGTAGTGTAGTATTTTTATTAAGAATTGTATCTTTCAAAATAAGGTTGGGAGATGTTACATATAAGCATTATGTATGTGTGTAGCGATGCGCGGCCTGATGGACTGCCTGCGCAGACGGCGCCGCGCAGCGCCCCGCACCCCGTGCCTCCCACCGCGGGCACGCTTGCGTGTGTTCAGAATAAAGAGTCAGTGCGTTCACAGCCCGCTTGTGTTTTACTTGTGTCCCGTATCCAACAGGTTAGAAAGGAAGTGAGTTATTAGATGGCGACTAATAGAGAAGTGTAGAAGAAAAATCATGTTGCGCCGACCTCAAATATGAATGAAGAAAAATAATGATGGTGATTTAGGTATTTTAAGCCCTAACAGTGCCGGTACTATCTTGGGGTAATTCATACATTTTGCAACCCCAAACATGTTTATTTATACGTCTATAAAAACAAAAAAAAATTGAAATGTCTGTTTGCGATATCGAAATAGCAGATTTTTACTAAATGCATAATTACATTATATACGGTACGTATAACAAAAGAAAAAAATATAGTCTTTTGTATCTTTGTTTGTTCCGCCTAATCTTCGAAACGACTGGTCCGATTTTTAAAAGGCATTCACTGGTAAATAGCTGAAGTTATAAGAAGTAAGATAGGCTAATCTTACTCCTTGTAACATCAGCTATCAGACAAACAACAAAGACAAAAGACAAAAAATTGCATTTTCCTGTGGGTTAATTTCCGAAATACACAGCAAGTTAAAAATACAATCAAACATACCTTCTCCACCAGCCCCTTAGTCTCATCAAACTTCTCCTTATGCAGTACATGTGTCTTCATCATGTCCTCCTGACAGGACGCTATCAGTAGGAACTGTTCCTTCATAGACTCATTGTTCTGTTTCAATGTTTCCTTGAGGATGACATTCTCGTCTAGGAGTTCACCGAAACGTTTCTGGAGCTCCACTGTGCTTCTGTCTTCGGTTATAATGGTACTGGCTACCATCATGCTCCCTGGTGATGGCTGGAAAAAGGAGAAAAAAAAATGTTAAAGAAGAATTGTTGCTATTAATATTTTTTAAGATTTGATACTATGAGTATATCCTAATTTTTTTGCTGATTATACGTATAAAATCTTATAAAATATTTAGGAAATGTTCTAGTAAGATTATTCCTAAGACTCTTATGTCCTTAAAATAAAATAAAGTTAGTTATTTTTTAAATAATTATTTTATATTCTCTCTTACAACAGAGAACTTTTTTTTTGTTAAATCGGATGACCCATGATCACAAAAATAAAGCCTATTACAGTAACTAATACATATCCAACCCACATATTAAAAAAATAATAAAATCTGTACCTCTAAGTTAAAGACTGTACCTTCCTCTAATTTTCAGAGTAACACAAAAAGGCAATATCTAAATCCGTAAAAAAAACTGCTCCTTTCTTTCCAACTGACCACTGACAGTGCCCAACACTGAATGAATGCTGTTAACAAGGAAACGACTATCAAACTACTCAAGCGAAACCTACAACACAGATTATATCCTACATAACAGAACAATATTATCTAAAGTAAATCCCCTATGAAAACACACGCGCTTCACTTAAAGGTGTGCTCACATTTGTACAGAAGAGCATCAGAAAATTGTAGATTATTCATATGTTGTATAATGAACGGTAATACACGAGTGTTTGAATACGTAGTTATGTGCAGTTTCATACACTACTTTATCTACTGTCATACATTAGGACTGAATCTACTAAAGAAAAGAAGAGTGACAGTTTTTGCACTATGAAAATGGAGTAGTTAAGTGTTTCATTAGAAAGAATAAAAATTATGGAAAGTTGTAACATAACACCATAAACAAAAGTTGGAATCTTTTCCTCACATTATTTTGTTACAGGAAAAGTATATTTGTAATGTTTTTTATTTTTTTATAAAATTTTATTAACTCGTTACTCGTACACACGGCGATAGGTCAAGCTATATATTACCAGTTTTAGCTGACCTCGCATTGTATAGGCTTTTCGTACAATGAGATGTCAGCATATACTGGCAATGTATACCTTAATCTGTGTCCGTGCATACCAACCCCCAGTGAGGATTAGTATAAGTCATATGTCGTCGAATTGGAATTGGATTCCCGTTTCCTCACGATAGTTTCCTTCACCGTTTTGAGAGTAATGGTGATGTAATAATTTACACAAAGTAAATTACCTGTCTGGGTTCAAAGCCTGCAACTCGTGAGTCGCGGCCATTACCACTGGGCCACCACTACTCCACCTTCTTAGTCATAATTTTCAAGAATACTTCAATGACAATGTGTTCCCGCCCTTAGGTTATACAATTTATGTTTTTATTTACGTTTCATCGTATGACATTTCTGTCACCTGCAGTGACATTACATGATGTGGTTGATTGATAAGGGTTATCAATCAACCACATCATAAATACAATTAATAAGATAAGATTACCAAAATCCCAAATTTTAATAAGATAATGGGATTTTTTTACCACTAATTATTAGCAAAATGAATGTATGATTTCGTGACGTCATGAAAGTTAAATCATTTAGATCGTATGCGGTATAATAATCATTAAAATCTTATCTTAAATTCTTGTGCTAATATGACGGTACTACGTTTATTGATTACATAATGATTATTCATAAATAATTGTGATTCAGGAGGTTTACAGTTGCAGATAGGGATTGAGACTAATAAGAACGGTTGTTTAAGCAGTAGGAGTATATCTAAGATAAGATAAACTCTTTAAAATAAACAAGTTTAAGGTGGTTTTCTGCCCATCAACAGGAACAACTTTTACTTAAGGACCAATTTCGGAACCGCAATAATATGTAGAAATCGTGCTTCCCATATAAAGGTACACTACATACCTGATAGGACTATTATGTATTAAGATGGAGGAGGAAGACGGTCGATTTCTTTTTTGGGAATGTTTCATTAGTCTCATAGTAAAAGTTGTTCATGCTGATGGGTTGAACACCCCCTTTAATTTTGTCAATTGTTTTCAAAGTCACCCTGCATTTCATAACTCCAAACTTTTGAGAAAGAAAGTGACAGATTATAAATATATCCGTTCGAATTTTCGACTGAGGCACAGCAACATGGTACGAGCAGTGGCTAAGGAGTCGGGGTCTGCACTGCAAAGCCCGCATTTGATTGCTTACGGATTTTACTTAATTAAAATCCGGTAAAACATATCGTCAAAACTGAAAATACACACACAGAACCACAAAAATTAACTTTAAACACATGTTTAGTCAAATTAATTTAGATTAATGATTTGATAGTAACATTATTAAGCAATTTTGTCGACATTGGAAACTGTACTTTGTGCAACAGATATAAAGTATATTTTCCAAAGCACGTTAATTACACATTCCAAGAGGGTAAATGCACAATTAAATTTTATAAGTGTTTGTAAAAAGTAAAGTCCCCGCGAAATGGTTCATTCTATAAATGCATGGCTTGGTATTATATCCTTGTAATACAGCATGATTCAAAATGCTCTTACGTCGCATTCCATTAGCAATTCTGTTTTAATTTGTTAATAGTATTGTACAATAGAGGAAAATTATTTAAAAAAATGGCATTTATGTTGACAAATGCCATTTTTTTTTAATAATTTTCCTCTATAACTATAATTCATTTGGGGATTCACATACATACTAAGCAATGTTGCTGGGAAAATGAAGAAGGCCAAATTTTAAATATAGTTCTACGAAGCGAAATTAAGACCTATGCTTTAGACCTTGTAGTATTTTAACGGAAAACGTGACTGAAGCAGGAATGAAGACATTCGCAAGCAAACCAAGGTAACCGATATAGCCCGAAGAATTACCAAAATTAACTGGCAGTGGGCAGGGCACATTGCTCGCAGAACATATGGCCGATGGAGCCGAAAAGTTCTGAAGTGACGACCGCGTACCGAATGATGTGGAAGGCCACCCACAAGGAGGACCGATGGCCTTGTAAAGGCCGCATAAAGCTGCTGGATGCGGGAAGCATAAAAACAGTCGAAGTGGCGGAGCTTGGAGGAGGCCATGCCCAGCACTGCATGTGGCACAAATCCAGACTCCGGGCTGCTACTGAGAAATTCCAGATGGAAAAACCCAATAATACTTTACCCGACCTGGGAATCATAGCCAGGATCTCATGCTAAGCAGTAGCGCTTTGGAACTCTATACCAATGAATGCGACAACTAACAATTTGCTTCATCACAAATCATGTTTGCATCAGCCGGTTATCAGTAACAAAGGCATCGATGGAGCGAAAGATAATAGAGGTACACTAATATCTATCTAGGTATGTATCTTTCTCTCTTTCTAATCTTTTAATACCTACAAAGTGATGAAACAAGTCTTTACGGGTCGTCAGAAGCCCGAAAGTCTGACAAACAGTCTTACCTATTAGTCATCATCATCAGTAGTAATCATCATCAGTATCTCATTACCCAGTAAGTGGGTTGTGGAGGTCAGATAGGCTGCATCCGGCTGCAGCTGCATCCGGTTAGACTGGAAGCTGACCTCATACTTGAGAAAAGGCTAGGCAGATGAGGACGATGAAAGTGATGCAACAAATTTTTTGTATGTGTAGTTGTATAGGAGCTTCTTAACTACTCAGCGGCACGGAATCTTGGCCAAGTGCTTATCTCGCAAATACTGCGAATAAAAAAAACTTTAAGTGTTTCCAATGATTTTTTCTTATGAGGGTACGTCAAAAAAACGTTTACCCTTAGTTCAAGAGGGGTAATTCATAATGTTTGAGTGCACTATGGCGTAACTTTAAATTTTTATTTGAATCGTGTCACTTGAGCGACTAAGTTAAGCTTAATGAATTATTGTGGTTTTGCGCTTGTTATTGATTAACTGAAGGTGCTGTAACACCAATAAAAATGCCAATAACACCAGCACAGGTTGCACAGGCTGTAGCATTAATCGGCCAAGGATTGACACAGCGTGAAGTTGCTGTGGTGCTTAATGTACCAAGTTCGTCGATGCAGTATGCGCTGAAACGATATGATAGAAGACTGGCTCTATTCCCGTATACCAGGCAGTGAAGGTTTCAGATGCACGTACGGTGAGAAGACGAATGGAGGAAGTGAATTTGAAAGCCCGTAGACCAGCACGCGGTCCAGAACTTCTCAGACATCACAGAGTAGCTAGACTTCAATTCGCACGTGAACACGCCAGCTGGACCCACGAACAATGGGCTCGAGTGCTGTTCACAGATGAGTCTCGAATTACATTACGTGCTCCAGATGGTCGGGAGCGAGTGTAGAGAAGAGGAGAGAGATTTCTTCCCATTACCACCACACAAACTTTGAGTTTCCATGGAGACTATATGGTTTGGGGAGGAACAAGTTCCGATGGTCGTACGGAGTTAGTTATCGTTGATAACCGGCTAACTGCAGTCCGATACATCGAAGAGGTCCTCCAGGAACATGTTTTGATATATAGGGCACGACCAAATCCTAATGCACGATAATGCACGCCCACACGTTGCACATTGCGTTGAAAAATACCTTCAAGAAGTTGGTATTCAAAAATTACAGTGGCCAGCTCGTAGTCCGGACTTGAACCCAATTGAGCAAATCTGGGACATGCTCAAAAGAAAGATAAAGTCCACCTGCGGCCCGCCAGAAACTCTTCAGCAACTTTGAAATGCAGCACTGACTGCTTGGGAAAGCATACCGCAAGTTGATGTCAGAAACATCATTCAGATCATGCCAGATCGAATGCAAGCCGTTATAAGGGCTAGAGGAGGAAACACCCGATACTGAAACGACGAAAAAATTACTAATTTAGGTTATTTTTTTAATTCAATAGTGTTTTTAAATTGATGATGTAAAATTCTTTGTTTTTGCTAAAGTGCTCAATTTAATAACTAAACTTATTGGTGTTGTGACGTTTTCATTTTCAAGTTCCAGAAGCATAAGAAACACTTACTGAGTGCATCTACCCTTAGTTCAGTATCAAAAATACATTTATTTGCGAAATATTGTGAAATTTACATGTGGCCAAGTTTCCGTGCCGCTGAGATGGGATATAAATGCGGTTTTGAATGACGGGAAAAAACTGTGACAATCGCATTGTGTTATTTCTGTTACAATACAAAATAATAAAACCTGTTGATGAAGTTTCATCTAATTAAATTTGACCTTGCATATTCTGAAACGAAGTTAACAATATGTTGATTTAAAGAGTGTCTTTGAAGTTTTTTGTTCATTTTTCTGTAAGGTACACACGTACACGTCAGCACATAAAGCTACCCGAAACTGACAATTTCTGCAAATCAACCTTGAAGCTAATGATTTAGGGATAAAGTTGAAAATCTATTAAAGAAATTTTATAGATTGTGATAGATTGATGTTCTGGCGTCTCACAGTGGAACGAATGTATGGGAGCGGTTGGACGTAGACATGTCCGAAAAATAAGAGTAAAATTATGACAAACTAATGATGCCATCTTATTCGATTACTTAATGCCTTCATAAATTGTGGTGATGAATTTCTTCATAACTCCCATATTTCGGGAGTAATTTGAGAAAATGTGAAATTTTACTATGAAAATGAGTGTATCGAGCTCTCTCCCTCCTGATTCCGGGCTTGTTTCAAGTAGCGGTCTCTAATATCGTAATGCTATTACTAAGAGCTATATTTAATACTAAGACACATAGTGCGCCAAATGTGCACTTTCTGGGATAAAAGGAAATGAAAATTTAAAAAAAAAAACGTTTTTTCCCCATTTGTATTTACTTTAAACCGCAGACAGACTTATTAAGAGGTCTATAAATATATTATATATATACAGAAATATATATTAACAAAAATATTCACAAGAACTGATGAGAGTATGACTTTTAAGTAAGTTGATAATAAATTACCTAGTTTCATTAAAAGTACAATAAATAATTAAGATGTAAGCTCTAATTTACTAAGTTACACATTTTAAAACAATAACATCATTTAATTATCTTCGTCATCATCATCATCATCAATTAATTCAAATTCAGAATCGATGTCCGCTAAATCATTTATGTTAACAAATTCGATATCACTTTTCTCAGAATCCGTAAGCTCATAAAATTCCTTAAAAGAAGATTTTTTTACAAACTTATTTCCTTTTGGACGGATACTTGTAACAAGTGGATCAGAAGACAGTAAAAGATTGTGCATAATATCTTCATTGCATGAGATACTGCTATGCTTTCGAGAATGCCCCTCTCTATATTTTCTAAAATCTTTATTTCTAGCCTCAGATGCCTCTTCGGATAGAAAACCAATGGGCACAATTGACATGTTCTGAACTATGTCTGGCCCATGCATTAAAATTTTATGAAGTGAAGAAGGCATATAATACCATGGGTATAACTCCACGTAAAGCTTAGCAGTATCAAAGCAGAACTCTCGGAATTTAGTTACGTTGATCTTCTCTCCTGATGAAATACACTGCAAGATCACACAGATTTTTCTTAAAAGCATAGCATCTATTCCGGTCAGTTCAGCAGATTTAGTGTAGTTTTCAAAAAATCTCCTTGCCGAGTTGCCATTGTTGGTGGATCCACTGCCTTGTTTCACAATATCGAGAAGTAAGCCCGTTTCTCTTCTTACAGCCTCTTGAACTCTTTTCTTCCTGTCATCAACTTGCCTTTTTGCTATATCACCCCTTACTTGCCATGATTTTATGTCTAATTTGTAGGAAATGTGTAATAAGCATTCCATTGAGCGAATCCAAGCGTGAAGGGTGCTTAAGCTATATTTATACATGTCCTCGTTTGCGTGTTTATCTTTGATTAACTCTAAATTATTCATTTCTTTAGGACAAGCCTTGCATATGTCACACACTGAAGCTGCTGTATTGGATATAATGGAATGAATTTTACCATCAATCATTGTCAACAGCAGTTGGTGTTTGACCCTAATTCCATCAGTGATGGTGGATGGAGTTAAGGCTTCAATCTCTGCTTCGATTTCAGCCATCTCTCTCTGCACATTTTCTTTGGTTTCCTTTATAAACTTAAACAATATTGGCCGGCAAAATGAAGTGGAAGATGGTCGCTCGTTTTCCCAAATTGTTACACCTTTTGAGACGAGCCGCAGTGGTACAAGACTAATCATAAAATTACTAGCAAGATCGATTTGCTCATCTTCACTCGTCCTTTGATGATAAATGCTTTGGCTAGATGATCCGTCAAAACCCCATTTGCTGGTCAATACGAGCTGTTGATTGGGATCAACAGGGGTTTCTAACGACCTAATAAGTCTTCTTGAGGTTAAATCCATCAAGGCTTGTAATTTGATTTTTGCAGAGCTCTCTGTAACTGTGAGATCTTCTTTGGCCGGATAGCACTTAATTTTTTCTCTCGGGTCAAACTCGGGTATTGAAGAGCTCCTTCTTGAGTGTTGAAATCCCGAAGAGTGTTATAGCGCCATTTCGATAAGTTCATCGATACATAAAGAGCCAATGCCTTCAAAGGGGATATTTCCCGTACCTGAATTGATTTACCTTCAATGAAGGCTTTGATTTTTGAGGCCTCTTCTGGATTCTCCGTCAAGTATTTCATAACATAAGCTGTATCGCTTTGTCCTGCCTTTTGAAGCGCCCTTTCGGCCGAAAACATAATTTCAGCGCTGCTACTGCTGCATGAAAGACTATCTTCAGTGCGTCTTCTTTTTTGCCGGTTACTAAGGTCCTCAAAAGATTTACGAGGACTAGGATGTGTACAAGTTGAAGCATCAGATTTAGCAGGAGAAATTATGGGCTCGATGACGTCACTTATATTTTCTGTAGAAGGTTCCATATTTTCATTCTGTAATTCCGGCCATTGAATTGCAGCCTGTAGCCAAATCTCATGTTTCTTCCGAAACTTATCTGTGCTTCTTTCAGACTGTGTCCATTTTGCATAAATGCGGTAGCAAAATCGACGACACCAGTCTTTTAAACTTGTTTCAGCACTTTCACATAACTGAACACAACTGTTATCTTTTAAAACACTGAACAAATAGTTAAAGTCGCGTAAATCTTTATGTGCGCGTGCGCATAAAGCAACGTGAATATCAAGATTTGTATTAAAATTTGGAAAATACATTGCGAGATTAGCTTGGATACAACGAGGTGTAAATCAACACTGATTTTAAAGTTACTAATAGTGACCTATTTATATAAAATCCAGGTATCCCAGGTATCCTTTGTTAAATATTGCAAGGTAATTAGTTATTGTGATAATTAGTAAATGATGCATGCTAAATTAGTGTATTAAGAGCCATTTAGAAATTAAATAATAGCAATGTTCTTATCAGTAATCATTAGTGCATCAGTTTTATATGTAAACCTTAAGTCCCTAATTATATATCATAATTAGCTTATATCTTCTCTAATTGGCTGCTCAGAAATGTTATTGTAATAAGGTAAACCTTTAGAAAAACGGTTTTAATCAACAAAATAAACAAAAAATAAAAAAATTGTGTTATAAAATAAACATCACTCTTTATCCCAGAAAGTGCACATTTGGCGCACTATGTGTCTTAGTATTAAATATAGCTCTTAGTATTAGCATTATGATATTAGAGACCGCTACTTGAAACAAGCCCGGAATCAGGAGGGAGAGAGCTCGATACACTCATTTTCATAGTAAAATTTCACATTTTCTCAAATTACTCCCGAAATATGGGAGTTATGAAGAAATTCATCACCACAAGTTATGAAGGCATTAAGTAATCGAATAAGATGGCATCATTAGTTTGGCATAATTTTACTCTTTTTTTTCGGACATGTCTACGTCCAACCGCTCCCATACATTCGTTCCACTGTGCGTCTGTACCTTGCTTCATCTTTCTGACTGACAATTCAGTCCCTGTTACTGGTTTAATTTCAATAAACTGGTTCACATTTAGTGATAAAAAGGGGAGTCCCTTTTTATCACTAAATGTGAACCAATTTTCGTTCGAGCTAAAGCCTTTTTTTAACTTTTTTTTCTTACATCACGCTTTGTTTCCCCGAAGGGTTTGGCAGAGGTGTACCTATAGTACACCTACATTTCGCCTGTTATGTTTAAGTCCCATGTAATAGGGGGCGAGCCTATTGCCATCAACCGGACACAAATCCAGACTCCAGGCTGCTACTGAGAAATTCCAGATGGAAAAACCCAATAAACACTTTGCCCGACCTGGGAATCGAACCCAGGACCTCATGCTCAGCAGTAGCGCTTGCTACCACTAGACAACGAGGCAGTCAATCTCAAAATAGTCCCTCTGATCCAGTTTTTGCAGAATTCCAAGTTCGTCTAATTAGGAAAAGTTCTTAATACAAAAATGACAACTTAGCACCGCACAAGTTGTCAGTTTTGTTAAAAGAACTGCATTTCTAATTTTCTATACATTTTTGGGTTCTAAATTCAAAAACTGGGTTGGTGGTTCTTTCCTGATCTAAACTAAAACCTTTTTGTAACAAGACCGTTTTGAGTTTGGATTTACCATGAAAGTCTTGTAAACTACGTAGTAGCAATAGTAAAAAGATTGAGAGTAAAATTACTTAATCGTTTGACGTCTTACATTTTAAGTCCGATGACTTTTGCATTATGCGAACAATGTTTACAAAATATTATCTCGTTACTCATAAGTCATAATAAACTGTACAAGTTACTAATAGTGATAAGTTTAATCAATATTACTGACGCAGGTTTAAAAAACATCGTTTCTTTATATCGGCCATTTGGTACTAACTGCTTACCTCAGATCAACTAAAAATAGTACACTGTTCACCGAGGGGAGAAAGTTACCGACTTCTAATGAGGGTGAGCCTCATATTACTTACGATTGGGGAAACGCACTTTTTCCGAGTGATACATAGTGCTTTAAATATTGTACTACTAGCTTTTGCCAGCGACTTCGCCCGCTTATTAAACATATAAACCTTTCTCTTGAATCAGTCTATATATTGATGAGAACCGTATTAAAATCCGTTGCGTAGTTGAAAAGATCCGAAGCGTACAAACGCGAGAAGCGAGTTTGGTTTATACTATGTAAAGATCAAAATAGGTCAAGTGCGACTTTCCCGTGTGTTGTAGGTAAGGCGGAAACTCAATTTATAAACCCATTCAATTTAGCCTGTTTTAATCTGTCAAAGGCTTCATTGGATCACGTTTTCGATACCATTTTGTTTGGGGAACTCAGACGCGTGGTTATGTAAAACTTGAACTAGGTCAAAAAGCCAGTTATGCAACGTTTACTTATAAAACTTTAGTAGTTACTTATGTACTTTCAAACGGATTGGGTTACGTACTCTTGACGTGAATGTAAGCAGTCTGAAAGCTTTTTTTTTTTATAGATTCTTTATCCAAATATAAATAAAGCCTTGGTAGCAGCCGCAATCCAAGGAACACAAAAACTAGTACCGACTGAGAGAGATAGTTTTTGTTCCAGTATATACCTACATTGAATTTTGCATTCTGAGTCACACCTCTAATTTAATCGATTACTTCTAAGTATCTCTCTCTTTCTCTCTTCTTTTACCCGTATACCAGAGTATATGGGTACTCACTGGACATTTAACCCAATCAGTTTTATGTCCAATGCGGAGCTTGCCGAAACGATAACAGTCACGAGTCTATTAAAGGTTGAGCTACGCCTGCCGCGGTTTTTCTGGACCATTCATTCATAACATATCGAAGCTACTCCGTGCCTTGGAAAGCACGCTAAGTTGGGCTGTGGTTTGTACATCTTTGGCAGTCGTTACGGCTAGGTCCTACACCCCTTTGTAGGAGTCTACCAAGGGATATCTTATAACCCAGTTTGTTGTGAACGTCAATAGGCAGTCGATCCATGTAAAATACTGGTATTGAGCTGCATCTGGTAAGACTGGAAGCCGAACTAAACATAGTTGGGAAAAGTTATATATGGCATGCATTTGAGGTAACCTACACTGTATCTACTTCTAGTAGTAACATTATTAACTATCAACCCCTTGTAATAATCAGCTTGATGTGCCCGATCTTCAAGAAAGGTGTGTATATAAATCGTCTCCCTAGCATTGTCACGGCGAAACTCAACGACGCATTCCATACGCCATCTGATACCACATGACATCACGAAATTAATTTGATACTACATGTGTTTTGCACATGTATCAAACACTATACATATTCGCTTAGCACAATCATATCTCAAAGACTACTGTAACTTTTACTTTGGATAAACTTTACTACATGTAAAGGAGTAAAGTCCTAAGTCGGAGGGCATTCTATCTAGATTAATTACTGAATCATACTACACTATCATCAGTATTTAGAGTATTTCCCAACAAGGGGAAAAAAAACTAAAAATAAAAACATGTTTCATCATAATATCTATCTGTTATAATCTTTCTATGATAAAACGTGTATGACGTTGATGTATTAAAAAGATAAGTCAGTAATCTCATATTGATTTTTGCGTTTATGCATAAGCACAAGGTCTGGTCTAGGTCCGTGTGGTGGATTACAGTCCTCTCCCTCTCAAAGATAGGAGGCTTAAGTCCCAGCAGTGGGAGCATTATAGGCTTATGCTTGCATATATAAGCACAAGGTTAATATCACAATCATGAACTGTATTTTTAGGACTGTACTGTAGGAGAAGGATGGGTAAAAGTAATACCCAATTTCAATCATATATTTTCCAGATACGACATCAAATCGAGGATGTCTCATGCAACGCGGGCAGGACTGGCAGAAGGCGGGAACCTAGATATTGTTGGGCAAATTGGGAGGAGACTATGTCCAACACTCGACTATACTGGGATAAGCTGTTAATTGGGGATGTCCCGAGCAACGCAGACAGGACTGGATGAAGAAGTCGGGATCCTAGATGTTATTATGTAACTTGGAAGAAGCATAATGTCCAGCAGAGGACTGCGTTGGGATGAACTGATTGCTTTGCTATTTCATATATACGAAATATCTTTATAAAGGATGTCAGGTACATCGACGCAAAATCTGTTACCATAAATTCAGTACATGATTCAGAAAAAAAATAACTATAAAACCCAACGTACGGGACATTGGATTTTATCTTTTTTTTTTATTCCCTTTTCCATACATTTTCGCCGCGAAGGTTTTTTTACCCATGAAACAGACTTTTTTCTTGTTTTGTTTACCTACGAAAAGTTTATACTAACGCTAATAAAGGTATACTCTAGCTAGAATCATGTGCTGAATTCATATACAGCTTGCGCGCCGCTATCAATAACACTCTATATTCTACGATCCTAGATCGATATCTAGTAACGATTTGCTCAGCATAGAAAGCAATCGTATTAAGACACTCAATTGACACAAGAGGAATTTTGCTGACGATCCTTTCTACTAAATTCCTCAGTAGGCGTCGGAAATGATACCGAGCATATTATAAACAGAACGATGTGACAGGAAACTACACATTACATTATATAGTTATGTAGGTAAAGGTTTAGAGATATATATAATCTTTTGTAAAAAATTAAACTGCAGGTAGCCTTAATAATATGCTAAATTACCTGAACCGAAACACCCAAAATTGTTTGACCAAAAGAGTAAATGGAACGGCATCATACTAAGGAAGAGGCCTTATGCCACGTTATGTCGAAACACGTGATATAGAAAAAACCCGGTCAAGTGCGAGTCGGATATAATAATGAACATCACATATTTAACAAAATAATACCACGCGCATGTGCTTGGTATCTACCAACTCACTCTCTTTCTCTCTCCTACTTTCTACCTTTGTATATCTTTCTTTCTCTCCTCTTGCGTTGGAATATTGGACGCTACTCGTTGCTAACGCTCGCGCTGGCCTGTAACAGGTATACTACGCGCAAGCGTTCGAGTGCCACGCATTCACTCTTGCTCTGTCTCTTTCTATTCCCCCTCCATGGTAGCGTTAAACGTTTAACGCAACCTTGTTGGAAATCGCTTCACAAGTTTCACTTCAAAAACACGTTTCTTGTTCTCTGGAGTCCCCTATTTGTTGTTATAGCAAATATGTACACAGATTTCTGCCTACCTGTTACGTTTCATGAGATACAACCCGGTGACAGATGGACGGACAGCGGAGGCTTTGTAAAAGGGTACCGTAGGGAACCCTGGAAAGGGCTGAATGAATCAATTTGCCTAGCCTTTCCCCAACTATTTTGGGGTCAGCTTTCAGTCTAACCGGATGCAGCAAAATCTCAATATGCTACATGGAGTCAAGCTCCATGAAAACGGACCGAATATAAAGTTTAAAACACTCACACAATCCCCAAGTTTAAAATGCGCCTTGAAGGCCATGTTAGCTTCAACAGAGAGGTCCTTCATGGCTTCCTCCATCTGCTCCTTGTCCACAGCCAGACCCTCTCCGTTCTCTATCCCGTTGCACTTCATGTCCAGGCTGGTTCCAGGAGAAGTTCCCAGGATAATGAACGAGTCGTCGTCCACGGTGTGCAAGCTTGTCGTCATGTTCTTACATCAATCTGGAAAGAAGACCTTGATGTCAACTGATGATGAAGAATGGGCAGTAGGATATACTTGTTTAGGAGTGTATGAAAATGCGAATTGCACCAATAACTGATCGAGATTCCACATCTAAGTCGCGTTCAAAAGCTGTCAGTGTCAATATGCCACGGAAAATAATGACGCTGGCAGGTCTTAAATGTGGTTTTAATACACTTAGGGCTAATTTCACTATCACTATCTCACATTGGTGAAATTGGCCCTAAGTGTGTATCGTGAGGGGTGCTAGGTGCTACTTGTTCGGGAAAATGCTGGTCGGCTTAGCTCAAATTGTGCCGACCCGACACGAACTTCATTCAGTGAGGGTAGATGCCGAACGAAGTTAGCCGATTAGCACAAGCCGAATAGTAAATGCAATGTAAACGGTCGGGTTTGTTGTTCCATTTGTCGTGGCTGTTGCAGTAACCGAAGCAATGACTTTCATTTTGGCAGTTCAATCAGCGTCTGTCGGCGACGAAATCTAAGCATCTAGGCGCAAGTAGTATCGGAGTGCACCCTGACAATGATTTTGTAAGTTAGAAAGCATTTTTAAATTAGTAAAGGTCTCAAAAGTTCGTAAAAATGTCAAATTTAGACCCCCTCTGGGTAAGTGGGTGCAAGTAGCGCAGAGAGCGCCTTGATAATAAAATGTAAATATAAGGAATAATTTTGTAGCTAGTAAGGAATTTAATAATTTTGAAAAGTCTTGTTTATAAGTTTATGTATTAGATTCTAATTAGTTTTAGTTTATAGATTTCATGCTTAGTTTTCTTATTAGAATCTAATTAACTTCAATTTGAGTGAATCTTGTAAGGAAATGTACAAAATTTCGAAAGGAATGTTCTATAATTACGTAACTTGAAAATGAGGTTTTTTGTTTATGGTCCGATTGTTGCTTTTTTTGTTGTTAACGATAGAATTAAATGTAAAACCACTTTTAACGTTTAAATTATCAAAATCGGACCACAGGATTCAGAGATATCATAGATTAAAGATAGTGGCAATTGTCCTAAGTCAAACTTTGTAAGTTTTTGTTCTAGAAAGTTTTTATTGTGACTATGTACATACAATATTGTGTTTTTATATAAGAAGGGACCACATAACAAATGTAAAAATATATAAAATGTAAGGGTTATGTGATAATTAATTAAAAATAAAGGGGTTCAAAGACTTCGGCTTGATGAAAACTAACAGTGAAATGGGCTTGAAAATCACTGTCGTCTATAAGGTAATGGGAAGCGGCCCCGTCGACTATAAAATACGCACGATCGGCCGGGCCCATTTAGTCGCAGCTCAGCCGTTGAAGAGGCACAACGAAGAACAAGCCGGAGTCCATGGACCAAAAATACTAGAAGAAAAGTGTTTTATTTCGTCCGTTTCTCTCAGAATTCAGCCTCACGTTCAGTCTCCCGAGGTCTTGGTCGACCGTAGTGTTATTACGCATTCAGGGGTGCGTGGTGACTAGGTAAGTAGGGAAGCACGTCAAAAACGTGGGAGAAGTCCCAGGGCGAGTAAGGGTGCTGATCACATCCCATTCGTCCACTACAATTGGTCCTTCGAGCGCCGGATTCCCTGCAGGAAGAAACCAGAAGAGTTCAGAAGATTAGAAGTTCAGAAGTCCGAAAAATTCAGAAGACTGAAACATGCCGGTTACCAGGTCGCAGAAGGATGCCCCCTCACGTCCGCCGTCCCGTCCTTCCGCTAAGGACGCGACAGAAGAGGCAACAGAATCAGAAGGGGTCACGTCGGCGTCATCGGGAACCGCAACTACATCGGGCACGAACACCTCTTCGGGTACGACGGCTACGGAAGAGACCACGACAACGGAGACAACGGTGGAGACTGCGACCACAGCGGCGACCGAGAAGAACGGTCAGAAGAAAGAAGCCGCACAGAAGGAAACGACCAAGAAGGCCCCAGAAGATGCCGCGGAAAAGGCTGTTCCTGGTTCTACCAAGACGCTAAAGCCGAAAGGGGTCGGTCGTCGCGCCAGGTCCACGAAGACCACGAGTACCACGGCCAGAAGACGCGAGCTGGAAGCCAGAGAAGAGTTAGCGCGCCTGGAACTGAAGCAAGCACAGGCTGCGGCGAAACTAGCCCGTGTCAGATTGGAACTGGCACAGTGTGAAGATGATGACTCCGTGGATGAAGACCTGGAAGACAGAACAGCACAGGTGCAGAACTGGATCCAGACATCTATAATGGAAGACGACAACAGGGAACGACCGGAGCCACGAGATCAACCTCCAGCAGAAGAGCCTCAGAAGGTGAAGCCAGAAGAGCACTCTCCAACGAAAGGAACTACGATTGAAATTCAAACGTTGGCGACGGCGTTGAAAGAAGCCTTCACTATACGGGAACAAGCAACGCAGCCGAAGTATATCCACGAGTTACCCTACTTCGACGGCAGCAGCAGTGAGTGGTTGGCGTTCAAGGTTGTCTACGAGGATACAGCACCGATGTTCAACGACGTCCAGAATATGGCTCGCTTAAGAAGAGCACTTAAGGGCAACGCAAGAGAAGCTATCAAGAGTCTGCTGTACTCCGAAGCCTCTCCGCTGGAAGTGATGCAAGCCCTGAGAAGAAGATATGGAAGGCCTGACGCGCTGGTGTTAGCAGAATTGGACAAAGTCAAGGCGTTATCGAAGATTTCAGAAAATCCAAGGGACATATGTGTCTTCGCAAGCCAGATCAACAACAGCGTAGCAGCGATAAAAGGGTTGAAGAAACCGCAGTACCTGCATTCACCTGAAATAGTGAAACAAATAATAGAGAAGATGCCAACGGTCCTCAAGTTCAGATGGTATGACTTCACGGCAGCAGCAGAAGAAAGTGAATTCTCCGACTTAACCCTGGTATCCAACTTCCTGAACAAAGAAGCAGACAAATGTGGAGCCTTCGCGACCTCAGAAGAAAAGAGTGGGATCAAGAGGACTCATCGACAAGCGGCGCATGCTACAAAGGAGAAGGACTTCAAAGGAAAGGATGCTAAGAAGACTTGCCCCATGTGTGAAAGTGAGCACTTCCTAGTTGAATGTCAGAAGTTCCAGAAGGCGTCGGTTCAAGATCGGTGGGCAATAGTTAAGAAGAGCCACGTCTGTTTCAAGTGCCTTCAAGGGAAACACCGGAAGGAGAGCTGCAGGAAACCACCATGCAAGGAATGCAAAAGGTGGCACCATCATCTGTTGCACGTCGACTCAGAAGACAGGACCTCGGGAGACAAAAAGGAGACACATCAAGAAGAAACAAGTGTCACGGCGTCAGTGAATGCAGTAAACAACGCAAGAGCATACCTGAAGATAGTTCCAGTGGAAGTTTTCGGGTCAAAAGGATCTAAGAAGATACTAGCCCTCATGGATGAGGGGTCAACAGTCTCACTCTTGGATGAGAAGGTGGCAGAAGAAGTCGGCGCTCAAGGAAACAGAGAAGAACTGGTCATCGAGACAGTAGGAGGCAGGCTGATAAAGAAAAAGGATTCTCAGACACTTGACCTCACGGTGAAGGGAGTTCACCAAGGAACCAAGAAGACAATCAGAAGAGTCCGAACTATCAACGAGCTGAAGCTTGCACCACAGTTCTTAGACAGAAAAAGGATTGAAGAATGTCGACACTTAAAGAAGATCGCCGACTCGCTGTACTACGAAGGGGAACCACCGCAGCTACTCATAGGTCAAGATAACTGGGAGCTGATTGTGACTCAAGAAGTAAGAAGAGGGAAACCAGGACAACCAGTCGCTTCAAGAACAGGACTTGGTTGGGTGCTACATGGATCGGACAGCGGGAGTACAAGACCAGTGCAATTCCTGAACACGGTGTCTTCATGTCAGCACACCTGAAGAAGAGATGCATCAAGCCATCAAGGACCATTTCACGATCGAAGCGCTTGGGGTGCTACCGAGAAGACCTACTACGGACTCAGAAGGTAGAGCACTTGCCATCCTAGAGAAGACCTGCAGAAGACTTGAAGATGGTCGATTTGAAGCTGGACTCCTGTGGAAGAACGAAGAAGAGCAGATGCCAGAGAGCTACACGTCTGCTAAGAATCGATTGATCAACATCGAGAAGAAGATAGACAGGGATCTCCAGCTGAAGGCAGAATACAACAAGCAGATCCAGCATCTAATCGACAGCAAGTATGCAGAGGAAGCACCTATAGGACAAGAAGACTCCAAGAAGAAATGGTACCTCCCTCACTTCTCCGTGGTTCATCCCCTTAAGAAGAAGATAAGGATCGTCTTCGACGCAGCAGCCAAATCCAGGGGAAGAAGCCTCAACGATGCTCTACTGCCAGGACCAGACCTACTGCACTCACTCTTTGGAGTACTGCTCAGGTTTCGTCAAGGGCCCTTAGCAGTGGCAGCCGACATAAAGGAAATGTTCCTGCAAGTTCGTATCAGACCAGAAGATAGAGACAGCCTGCGTTTCCTGTGGCGAGGGGATCGGCGCGAAATAGTACCAATTATCATTTGTTTTTATAGTTTAAAAAAATATTGGTCTTGTAAATCAAAGTTAAGTAATTTACTTTAAAAACTTCAAAGAAAAAGAATTTCTTTATAGGAGTATAGGATGACATCAGTCATCTTCGGCGCGACCTCATCTCCCAGCACAGCGATTTACGTCAAGAACCGAAACGCAGCGGACTTCAAGGAACAATACCCAGAAGCTGCAAGAGCGATCGAGCTGAACCACTATATGGATGACTACCTACACAGCTTTCATTCAGAAGAAGACTTCAGAAGAGTGACGGCGCAGGTGGACTACATACATCGGAAGGCAGGCTTCGAGCTTAGAGGATGGGCATCAAACCAACTTGAGCTGCTGCAAGACGTAAAAAAGGACACAGCAGAGAAAACCGAAGTGGACCTTGGCGAGAAAGAAGAGAAGACACTAGGACTGCGCTGGTTCACAGAAAGGGACTCCATCGGCTTCAGGGCGAACCTTCGAAACACACCGGAGGAGATAGCTGCAGGGCTCCAGGTGCCTACGAAGAGAGAAGTCACCAGCGCCGTAATGTCAACCTTCGACCCACTGGGATTAGCATCACCGGTTCTCGTCCAAGGCAAGAAGCTGCTTCAGAACATATGGCGAAGCGGCGTCGGCTGGGATGAAGAAATAGAAGACAAGGATTATGAAGCGTGGAGAACCTACTTAGAGAAGATGAAGCTGCTTCAAGACCTTCAGATTCCAAGATGTCTAGCGCCACATGGCACCGAGGGGGAGCTGCACACCTTCACAGACGCAAGCGAGATGGCGTACGTAGCAACAGTTTACTGGAGGACACAAGGTCGGGACGGGACTTACCACATCAGCTTAGTGGCGGCAAAAGTACGTGTCACACCACTAAAACCAGTGTCGATCCCGAGACTCGAGCTGCAGGCGGCCCTTCTTGGAAGCAGACTAGCACATTCGGTGGAAGAAGAAATGGACCTGAAGGTGGTAAAGAAGACCTTCTGGACAGACTCCAGCATCGTACTCTCTTGGATCAAGACGGACCCGAGAACCTTCAAGACGTTCGTAGCTCATCGCTTAGCAGAGATAGAAGATCTCACGAAACCACAGGACTGGAGATGGGTACCGACAGCACATAACCCTGCTGACGATGCGACGCGCGACGTACCGGAACACTTCGACTGCTGTCACCGCTGGTACGTTGGACCTGACTTCCTAAGGAAAGAGGAAGCCCACTGGCCGGCACCTAGAACATTCAAGAAGGAAGCCACCGGTGAAGAGAAGACAGCAGACGTCGTAGCAGCAGCAAGCACCACTTATCCATCACCAGATCCTGAGAGGTTCTCGTCCTGGAAGAGACTGTGGCGAGCTACAGCAAGAGTGTTACAATTCATACAACTCTGCAGAACAAAGGAGAGGGTCAACGTCAGCCGAGAAGATCCCGCCTGGAAAGCGACGAAAGGAAAACGAACTAAAGGTGTCGAGAAACGACATCAATCTTCAAGAGTGCCAGACAGGAAATATATACCGCTGAACGCCGAACAACTAGAGCAAGCTGAAATCATACTACTGAAAGGCAGTCAAGAGAGAAGCTTCAAAGAAGACATCAAGTGTCTGCAGCAAGGAAAACCATTAGAAGGAAGCAGCAAATTGAAAAAGCTCGACGTAGTGCTGGAAGACGGTCTCCTGCGGCTGAAAGGAAGAATCGACGCGATACGGGGAGTAACAAGAGAATACAAGAGACCCATCGTGCTCGACAGTAAGGACAAGACCACGAGACTTATACTGGAAGATTTCCACTGCCGATTCAACCATGGTAATCACGCAACAGTAATAAACGAAGTGAGACAGCGTTTCTGGGTGCTGGGAATAAGATCAGCAATCAGAACAGTGCAACATCAGTGTCAATGGTGCAAAGTGAGAAGAGCTAAACCGCGAGAATTACCGACGGGCAACCTACCTTCAGAAAGGCTGATGCACAGTACACATCCCTTCACGTGCACTGGCATAGACTACTTCGGCCCGATGACAATCACCGTAGGAAGACGCCATGAGAAGAGATGGGGAGCTCTATTTACGTGCTTAACAACTAGAGCCGTACACATAGAACTCACCCCTTCACTCTCCACCGACAGCATGATAATGGCCTTACGGAGATTCGCAGCAAGAAGAGGAATGCCGAAGATTGTCTACACCGACAACGGGACTAACTTCGTCGGCGCGAACAAAGAACTACAAGAAGCACAAGACACCATGAAACAAGAAGATCTCATCTCAGAAGCAGAGAAGATCGGCGTGCAGTGGAAGTTCATTCCTCCTGGTGCCCCGAATATGGGCGGTGCATGGGAGCGTCTAGTGCGATCAATCAAAACCGCGCTGGACACCACCCTGAAAGAAAAACACCCGCGAGAGGAGATACTCCACACCCTCCTCTTAGAGGCCGAGCACATCGTTAACTCTCGACCTCTCACTCACCTCTCCGAGAATCCTGAAGAAGAAGCGCTAACGCCTAATCATTTCTTAATTGGGCGGTCATGTGGCGCACCAAGAGTCGGCAACTTCGAAGACAGCGAGCTGGTGGGCAGACCCACCTGGAAGGCCACGCAGCGGCTTGCTGACCACTTTTGGCAACGCTGGCTGCGGGAATACCTACCTACCCTGCTGCCCAGGAAGATCAAGGGAAGAACCAACCCCACCGATCTACGAGTCGGAGACGTCGTGCTCATCGTCGACCACAGCCTGCCGAGATGTACCTGGCCACGCGGCAGAATCCAGCAGGTGTATCCGGGACCAGACGGGCGAGTCAGGATCGTCGACGTCGAGACCAGAGGAGGAGTTCTACGAAGACCCAGTTCGAGAGTGGTGTTGTTGGTGCCGGGAGTATCGCCGAGCCTGGAGGATGGTGCGACGCACGAGGGGGAGAATGTCGGCGACGAAATCTAAGCATCTAGGCGCAAGTAGTATCGGAGTGCACCCTGACAATGATTTTGTAAGTTAGAAAGCATTTTTAAATTAGTAAAGGTCTCAAAAGTTCGTAAAAATGTCAAATTTAGACCCCCTCTGGGTAAGTGGGTGCAAGTAGCGCAGAGAGCGCCTTGATAATAAAATGTAAATATAAGGAATAATTTTGTAGCTAGTAAGGAATTTAATAATTTTGAAAAGTCTTGTTTATAAGTTTATGTATTAGATTCTAATTAGTTTTAGTTTATAGATTGCATGCTTAGTTTTCTTATTAGAATCTAATTAACTTCAATTTGAGTGAATCTTGTAAGGAAATGTACAAAATTTCGAAAGGAATGTTCTATAATTACGTAACTTGAAAATGAGGTTTTTTGTTTATGGTCCGATTGTTGCTATTTTTGTTGTTAACGATAGAATTAAATGTAAAACCACTTTTAACGTTTAAATTATCAAAATCGGACCACAGGATTCAGAGATATCATAGATTAAAGATAGTGGCAATTGTCCTAAGTCAAACTTTGTAAGTTTTTGTTCTAGAAAGTTTTTATTGTGACTATGTACATGCAATATTGTGTTTTTATATAAGAAGGGACCACATAACAAATGTAAAAATATATAAAATGTAAGGGTTATGTGATAATTAATTAAAAATAAAGGGGTTCAAAGACTTCGGCTTGATGAAAACTAACAGTGAAATGGGCTTGAAAATCACTGTCGTCTATAAGGTAATGGGAAGCGGCCCCGTCGACTATAAAATACGCACGATCGGCCGGGCCCATTTAGTCGCAGCTCAGCCGTTGAAGAGGCACAACGAAGAACAAGCCGGAGTCCATGGACCAAAAATACTAGAAGAAAAGTGTTTTATTTCGTCCGTTTCTCTCAGAATTCAGCCTCACGTTCAGTCTCCCGAGGTCTTGGTCGACCGTAGTGTTATTACGCATTCAGGGGTGCGTGGTGACGTGTTTTACCAGCGCAATAGGTAAGTAGGGAAGCACGTCAAAAACGTGGGAGAAGTCCCAGGGCGAGTAAGGGTGCTGATCACATCCCATTCGTCCACTACAGCGTCATTTACGTAGTTGAGCACAAAAAATATCGAACATGTAAGCAATGTATTAAATTCAGATTGTAATTTTTTATTGTATTACGCAATTAGGGTCACGAACAGTACCCTCGAACACAAAATTCGGGTGTTCACACATTCTAATGTTTATTCTTTTTGTGTGTCAACAGTCAACACGAACCGGGGGAGAACAGCTCATGCCGTAATAAAAAATTAGGCAGTTGAACGGGAGGTAGAGGGACTGACTGCCTGGCTAAGTGGCTATAGACTCTGACAATCATTCCCTCCACCTCTTCTGTATCCCTTCTATGTCTGTTGTTCTACATTCTCTAATACCTAGTATGTAGAATGTATGTTCATTGTTATCGCACGAACGTGCACTTGGGATTTTTTTTTTGTCGGTGGAAAATCATCAAATGACGTCTCCCGTTCTGGGTGGAGCAGAAGGGCGTGTCAGACTTTTACTGACTAAAACCCACCCGTGTTCCTTCAGTTGCCCATATACCAGGGCCACGGTATCTCATTCAAACAAATCTCGCGACCCTGGCAGAACTTGGGTTAGCTACATATTTTGAAGCACCCCATTCTAAGACGGATCCTGACGCATAACCGTGTCTTTAAAGCTGATTTTCGGGTAGCTGATCAGTCCCTTAAATCCCCCGTACGACCGGTCTGACGTACTAGTCTTTACGAATAAGCGTTTTTTTAAATTTATGAGTCAACTAGAAGAAATAGGTGAGTGTGCTAGTTTCAAGCAGTAGGGTAATAACCTGTTAATAGATTGTTATTTTAGCAAGTGACACGTTTTGTAGTCAGTTCGATGACGCTTTAAGATCTGCGTGAACCATCATCATCATTTCAGCCGAAAGACTTCCACGTCAGGCGAAGAACACACGGAAGACGGACAGTCCAACCGTCAAGTGTCCCTGATGAGAAAAAATAAATAAAATATTGCTCCAAATGTCGCGTGTGGACCCGTTGGATCATAAGAATTCTTTTTGCCTAAAATTAACTTTGGTTGATTAAAATTAACGATTTAATTAATCAAAAAAATTTGAAAAAAACGGGCATTTTTTCTTATGATCCCCCGGGGGCTCATAAGGACACTTGGTATGTCCGTCTTTCGTGTGTTCTTCGGCTGAGAGTAGACAAAAATGACATTCCGTATAGACAGTAGAAAGTTTTCTAATGCCATTACCAAGGCGATTACGATATCAAATTGTCTCCACCGCTTTAGACTACTGTCAGTTATCAAAGAGATTTTAACAGTTTGGGATAGAAAACTTTCTTCTGAAATAGTTTCCTTCTCCTTATAACAAGACTACCTAGACAAAGATCGATATAAACAAAAGACAAAATGACAGATTGTAGAAGGATTTCTACGGTGCGACGTCAAATATGGAGAAACGAAATGTCTTTTTATATATAATAGACCCAGCTCTTTCTACATTAAGTGATATTTCGTTCCTTCGACTAGACCACTAAACCAATTTTGATTATAATTGGTACGGGGTAAGTTTGAACCCCGAGAAAGGACATAGGCTACTTTTATTATGCGACTTCGTCTGCGTCCGCGATAACCGACATTTAAGCGGACGAAGTCGCGGGCAAAAGCTAGTATTAAATAATAAATATACAACCTTGCAATAACCTGGAAATTGCAAAAAAAAAAAGTTACAAAATTTTAATTTCACGACCTTGCAACTTAAAGTACGGAACTCCATAAATATAACATAACTCCATAAATATAATATGCCTGATGCCTCCCAAACCATAATTGATTCCCTATTCCAACTGATACGTACTCTAAACGAAAATCTGTTTTGTTCCCCTATCGCGTTTATTTACACGAGACAACAGCCAATTGTTATTGTTTTCATTCCGACCAAACGTAAAATAACAAAAAAAAACATAATTTTGAATAATATTAATTATATTACACTCTAATGACACTACATAGTGTTTCATTGACCTAGAAGCATATTAAGTAACTTGAATTGTTAATTAGTGTTATCAGAATTATTTAAGGTGGATGTGCGAAGGTAACCCGTGAAATTCCAATTTTCTTACGTTTTATGTGTTGTTTATTTATAGATTCGCGACCGTATTACAAAAAACCTAAGAAAAAATGAATTTCGCTGGCTACCCTGACGTTTTTCCTTTAAATGAGAAAACCATTTTTTTTTTTGGTGCGAAATCATCAAATGACTTTTCCCGCTCTGGGCGGAGCGGGAGGGCGTTCAGACTTTTACTGACTAAAACCCACCCGTGCTCTTTATTAGCGCTTCAACATTTTTTGTAGTTCGTCCCTACTGGCGAATCCTTTATGGAAGATTGTATTTTTTACTTGGTATGTTAATTACGCATAATGATAACATCAACCAGAAATGTATCTTTTTTTGCAATGTCATACAGGTAAAGAATCAACATCAGACAACCTAAGCTTTTCAAATAACCACAATGTATTAAGTTGTAGTCATTTATGACTTATATATTGCACTAGCTTCTGCCCGCGACTTCGTCCGCGTCAAATTTTTGCTCCCCTGACTCCTGACCCTTCCCGTCGCATCGAATTGCCTGCCAGTTTTCGACCATTTTTCGTTTCTGATCCGCTACTTTTGATCGTAGCGTGCTGTTATATAGCCTATAGCCTTCCTGAATAAATAGGCTACCCAACACAAAAATATTTTTCCAATTCGGACCAGTAGTTCCTGAGATTAGCGGGTTCAACCAAACAAACAAACAAATTCTTCAGCTTTATAATATTAGAATAGATAGAATAGATAAAGGTATACCTAATTGAAATAACTCCAACTCATCAATCTGAACAACTTTTATGATGTAACCAACCTAGAAATCTCAAGAAAAGAAAAACAACTATTCCATACATTTCGTCGAATTTACTGAACATAAATGTACGGAATAGCTTATTTCTTTTTAGTAGTTAAAAAGAACACGTTATTTCGACTTGATATGATTGACGATTGACCTTAAGGTGATTTCTTGAAAACTACAACTTCATAGATGAGAGAAAGTTGGTTACATAACTCACCAGTTATGTAACCAACTTTCTCTCATCTATGAAGTAACTCACCGAGTTAAAAAGTAAAATTAACAGATACAAAGAATTTTAACTTATTTTTTGGCCCATGAATCAGCAATATCATACAATGAAGCAATGCTGCCAGCCTTTTGGGCACTTCTCCTGTTGACAGATTCCCTATGATTCTTTTCTCTTTTTAAATACTTGTACAAATGATTATATTAAGAGTTAACTTTTAAATTATGTAAATATTTTAAGATAACTCAAATACATTTCATTATAATTTCAGCCAAAAGACGTCCACTGCTGGACATTGGCATACCTGAATTTGAAGGTGGGGGGTTGCCACAATCGCCATGCTTGGCAGACGGGTTAGCGATTGCAGTATGGTGGTAAAATGCATAGAGAATGCTGCTACTCATTCTCAAGTTAAGTAAGTCGCCTCTTAGGACACCCACGGGAAGAAATGGAATGATACCACCATCTTTACATCTAGCACCACACGGAACAAATACGTTTAATAATGACTAATTAAAAGTTACATGTAAAAGGTAGCTGACAAACTTCCAATGAGAATTCATTTAACAGAAATCACAATCACAACAAATAATTACCAGTTTATTATTATTTCCAGAATAAATGTATTTATTTAACAGGAAATGTTTCTGTCTATTAGTAGCCCTTTAGAATACTAATGGTAGAAATGAAATACATTATAATGTTAGTTGATTCCCGCTACCTAAACTGCATATTAATTTCTGCATTTATCTTTAACAAGTAGATAACCCAAGTAAGAGTCAAATTTTATATCAATTTATTTAACCAAAATATGGATAAACCCACTGGGTAGATACACGCATGTACCTAATTTATATTCAAAATTAAATATGAAAAGAAAAATTGGAAAAGGAACCAGCTGTGCAAATTAAAATGATATTGCAAATTGCTAAAATACAGAAATGTTATTTGTAGAATGAAATAATTGTTACTATGCAGGTTTTATTCAAAAACTTGGTGTTTCTTGGTAAGCGGTACTTGGTAAAAGGATCAGCAGAACTAAATATTGTGTCAAGTATGCCCTGCATGAAACATTATCTATACTACTGGCACTGACAGTATACAATATTCTGACAGTAGACAGTAAACTGAACTATTAGGCCAACACAATTTAGATTCATTTTAGCAGATTTGCATCAAAATTTTAATGACGATGTACCACAGTAATATTTAAAAAAAGATGTACTTAAATACTAGCATAATCCTGTAATGATTCCCCAGCTGGATAAAAGGGAGGGGCCATAATCCACCACCCAGGCCCAATGCGGATTGGTGGATGTCAAATGTTTTCGAATTTTTGGTTCACTCACAATGTTTTCCTACAACATTTTGAAAGAAGTGGTGCTCACCACTTCTCTCAAAATTAAATACAAAGTGGCGATATCATATCCAATGGTCGAGACCATTGGGCTACCACTTAAACACAATCAATTAGCTTCAATGCAACTAAAAAGCATGACAAGGCAGATAATATTCAAATAATAAACGAAAAATAAATACCAATGTAATTAGAATCCATAATTATAGTGCTTACATTGCTCAAATGCACATTGTTATCTTTTAATGTAAACTTTTTCTTTCTTTAATGAATGGTCACACAATAGAATTTGAAACTGAATGATAAAAACATCCTGCTGACCTTGATAAGGAGGAATTGCATGACATACATTAGGCTAGTCTATGGTAGCATTTTAGTACAAAGTTTTTAATTCATCATGCAAGTATGATGAAATAAAATATTTTGTTGTCTTGTTTCACTATGGGCAAGGAAAGCAGAAAAATAAAGCTCTGCTTTAAGAGGAGGAATTATTATAGTGTTAAAGATAATATGGTTAGGAGGTGAAAACTAAGAAGATAGTTTTAAGAATAAAAAACACATGCTGACCTGAATAAATTGGTAGTTTGTAAAATATAAGTAAGTTATGGGATTCAATGTAGTAAGTTTTGAACTGCTTACCTACGTCCAGGCTCAACAAGTAGCCTTCGTAGATGTAAACAATTTAATTTAAAGCACTTTGTATCTCTGATATGACTCAGAGATATCAGAACTTAATTTACTCAATATCCGATTGAAATTACTCACTTTTTTCACCTACATTTTAAATTATCAAGTCAGGGGGAGATAAGTCGTGAATTCGCGATAGAAAAATAAAGAAAAGTACTAACCTTTGCAATAAGTTATTCTGTCACAAGGGAAGTCCCCCAATACAACGAAAGATGATACGCACTTCGAAAATATGCCAAAAAGGCGACTATTCTATAAATGGTTCACAAATTAAAAATCATTTAACAAAAGCACCACTGATCATTGATTAGCCTGAATACTTGTGAGCCCGAGCCACTTGACGCCGTAACTAAAAATAAATTACGAAACTTGTCATAATTTCGCGTGTAGGTAGAAAAATAACACTTACCGGATATTTCAAAGCGATGAGAAAATACAATTGTTCTGTTCATACACAACTTTGTTTTACATGTTATGCAAATTGCACTACCAATTATTTGCTATCGTAGGCACTTTAGCTATCTGAGACAGAAAGTAAATATTTTTTTGATAGCGGAGGACGACGAAATTCATTCACAAGACCTTGATATTTTGACACTGACAGTTCGAATTTGATAAAAGATGACACCAATCACATGATTTGCCACAGCAATAATAAAACGTGGAGAACATCGTTTTACTGTTTTCGAACCGGCGAAACAGGCAGGCAGGTTTTACAAGTAAATTAATTAGCAGTGGTGGCCCAGTGGTATCGGCCGCGACTTACAAGTTGTAAGTCGTGGGTTCAACACAGGCAGGCGCTTTACTTTGTGTAAATAATTTCATCACCACTGCTCTTAAAACGGTGAAGGAAAACATCGTGAGGAAACCGGTATGTCCTAGAACCAAAAATTATATAATATGTGGCATTTAACAACCCGCACTGGGCCAGCGTGGTGGATTACGGCTCACTCCCTCTCGTCGAGAGGAGGCTCAGGCTTGTGTCTCAGCAGTGGGACCAATATAGGATGATTATAATGAAGTAAATTATACCGGTCGACCACACCCCGTCGTCCCCACTGGGTACGAGTGGAAAAAAAAAGTTTTGTTCCTCCCCAGTGGTGACGATTGGAACTTTTTATTTTCCACTCTTTCCGCTATAGACCGAGAGTCAAAATGCAGTAATGAGGATTTCAATAAGATATTTCACGGATTGTTAAGTGTTTATAATTATGAGTATCTGAGCAATTAACAGAAAAAGTTCTCAAAAGGCTGGCAACGTTACCTAGATGTTATGGCAATGCTGATACTTTGGCCAAAAATAGGCCAGCCCAGAGCCTTCACGTGAAGAGTCGGTAAACGGTTTGGCGATGACTCAAAAAACCAATTAGGATATAAGACCCAACAAGAATATTTCCGTCGTTTGTATTTGTTTCAGTAAGCTTAGTAATGCTGATTCTTTGGCCAAAAATAAGCCAGCCCAGAGCCCTGGTCACGTAAAGCGTCAGTCAGCCAACCGCTTGGTCATGACTCGAAAAATCAAATCGTATGTAACTCCTAGTAACAATGTTTTCAACGTTTGAGTGTGTATCAAAAGGTGATATTGAGTTTTAATTGAGAGTAAACACATATAGAAACATATTTAATAAACATGAATTGATTTGATTTCAACATTACGGTTCTCGATCACAACAGAAATTATACAGTGTTTATTAAATGTCCCACCTCTAAACAACTGTGAGAAAAAAACAACACTGCCAATGTCAAATTTGTCAATGTCAATTTCACTCAGTTCCCGACTTGTATCGTTTGTGCAGTGTGGTGATATTCACAATTATTATTTATTACTTTAATTAAGAGAAATGTCGAATGAAAATGTTTTGGATTTGCAACATGTCCACCAAAGCTTTCAAAGAAGCCTCAAAGAGGATGACGACGTTGTTATAGAAGCATACATAGACGGTTACAACGAATTAGTAAAGTAAGCTATTTACATTGTTTCCATATGGATTTTAAAATTCTAAGTGCTTAGATAAGATTGGACAATAGATTTACGAGGTCATGTAGCGTAAATTGTCAAGAAACTGTAGAGTAAGATTTTGCGAGTCTTTGTATTGATGCATTCAAATATGAAAAATGCTTTTGCTTAAAACAATGAAAACCGTCAGTCTTACCAAGGACTATCGTATAACTCACCCAGTAAACGGGTTGTAGAGATCAGATAGGCCGTTGTTCCATGTAAAATACTGGTATTAAGCTGCATCTGGTTAGACTGGAAGCCGATCCAACATAGTCGGGACAAGTTTAGGCAGATCAATTGTTTGTAGTTCATTTTTCTCTTTGACAGGAATTCTGATACATATGTGGTCTATATTAATTTATTTATTTAGGATAAATCTAAGGCGTTATGCAGTATTTTTTTTTTTGTAATTATAACAAAATTAAACAAGACATTGACAAAATAAGGAATGAATGTGAAGTTAATACATCAAATTGTAGTTTTCTGATGAGAGAAATATTAATTTATAAACAACTCCCATCCTAAATTTTTTCTATGGTAATTCCTACTTGAAATGAAATGAAATGAAATGAATTGCACCGACCCCAGCGTGGTTTGACCAGACTCGATTAATCGAATGAACCCCAAGATACGCACTAGCCTTTGAAGCCTCATGTTTCATGGTGCTACATAGGCCATTGCATATCAAGAAGTAGACCGGGGGGCGCTGTAATGGTAGGGAAGATGTGCCCATAGGATAGGAAAGGATTACGAGCCTACCGACTATGCAGCCTTAAGTAAGCATTGGACTAGTGGAGAGAAGGCTGATATTTGTCTATAGGAGGGCATCTTAACACGTCGTCGCCGGCATGTTGATCCAGGTCGAGCTTCACCGATGCATGTTTTGGTGGGGTTAACCGTTTGCTGGCTCTTTTCTATGTCAAGGGTTCGCTAAGTTCCGTGTTGTTGTTTTCTTGGTCGTCTTCTGCGTTTTCGCTGCTATCAGTTTTTGGTTTTTTGTAGATATCACGAGCCACTTTCTTGATCTTATTTCTGTCTCCAGCCGTGCCCCTTCAAAACTGGAGTTCCTTTTCGAAGTATTTCATGTCCTGTTTTAGGTTGTCATTCCATGTGTAAATAGGTCATCCGACCTTCTTAGGTTTTGCCCTGTATTGCATTGCTGCTTGTAACAGGTGTGGTTCAGAGCGTCTGAAAATGTGTGCCAGGTAGCAAATCCTGTGGTTGTCCTAACGAAGCGAAACGAAAATATAAATTCTAATTAGAGACCCCTCTCCAATTAGAATTTTCATGCTTGTTTCGTTTATTCGGAGGCTTACATTATTTAGCGAGGTTTTAATTTGGTATTAGATGCATTCTAGTCCTTCTAACTCAACAAAGGGAGTGAAATGTTGCAGTCCCAATTGATGATTTCCATTATTTCCTTTACCGTCGGTCTATTGTGCTTCGGTTATCGGTTTTGTTGGTTACGCAAAAGTATGCTCTGCCTATTTTTGTACTGATTTTTAACCTTTTGGAGTATTGTCTGGCATTCTTGTACGCGACTATTGGGTTATCCAGTTGCCAGCTTTGGCCTTTTGTAGGTTAGCGAGGGCTATTCGATGGTCCCTTGAGTAAATTGGCTGAAGACTCGAGAGTTTCCTGGGCAGCGGCTTTTAATACCTCCATTATGTTGTTCCATGTTATTTCGGTGTTTTCATTCGTTGGGATGATACCTATATTTGCTAGTTGTATTTTTTTATTTTTATATGCGATCTTGATATTTTATTTAAATATGTTTTCGATTGAGAACGGTATAGTTGCATTGTTTATGATTGAAATACTTAGCTTCCATTGTTGTTTCCTTCGTTCCTATTTGTTGCTTTTGTGTTTGGTTTTTTTTTTTCGTTTTTGTTTACAATTCTGTTTGATCTTGTAGTCCCGTCTCGTCAACGTGGATGAGTTTTTCTGTTGCCTGTGGCATGATGATATAGTCCAATTGCGATTTTTGAGTGCCTTTTGACCATATTATTCTAATGGATGATCAACCTTTTGTCGTTTCTGTTTGAAGTTTTTCTCTGTAGGCTTTATCCTTTAATAGTTCGCCTTGTAGTTGGGAAATTTATGCTGAAAGTTTTGTTGGATCCTTTGCGTTTTCTTTTGGTTAGAGTATCTTGTCGACCAATATGGACGTTGAAGTTTCCGAGTATTATTAGCGTACTTTTTGTCTAATCAAGTTTAATAAGACGGTGAAGGGTCTGGTTGCTTTCGGGGAACAACTGTTGAAGTGGGAGTTGAATAAGTGCAGAGGAGTTGGCTAGTCATTTCCCATGCCAATAGTTGACCTAGTATCCTTGTATTACTAACTGTAGCTAATTCACTTGTACTATTAACTAATTCAATTTGGGAATACGTTCTTAATAACATTGCAAGATCCTGGTGCGTGTTACCTACCGGTTCGGAGAGATGCCAATCGTGGTATGTGTAGTGTAGCTGAATGTTCCTAAGTTCATCCCTGTTTCTTGTAGGTTGGCTTGAATTCCTGTACGTGGCAGTGCCGCGTCAATACGTTTTTTAGCTGGTTTTTCTGTGCAAGTTTACTTAATTGGGTAGACTTCGGCTTTCTCATAATTGCGTATCCCGTGTCGTCTGCGATTACGTTTGATACAAGTGTAAGTAGTGTTTGTTCTTATTGTCCGCACGGTGTGATTGATTTAACTAATTGGGGGTTGCTCGTTTGAGTTGCTCTTCTCATGTGTTGTGCCTGTTACCTAATGTTTTGGCATGATCCAGTGCTTTCAATCTAGTTGAACCTTGCGTTAGGTTATTCCGGTTGATGTTGTATTGTTTGTCGTTTGTCGGGACCCAGTTGTCATAGTGCTGGTTCATGAACAGTACGTATTTGTTAGCAGGAGCTTGTTCGCTAGTAGGTGAATGCACCTGTGTGTTTCTGTTTTGCATATGCACATGCACATTTACGACGTAGAATTCGGACGCGGCAATTATGATATATTCGCCACCCCAGATTTCTTCATTATATTGCGCGGCTTTGTATTCTGTTGTCCTTTATTCCTGGGAAAGAATGCTGTTGGGCAGAAATTCCTGTACCTATATTATTTAGAAGTGCCAATTATAACCATTATAAACGCTTTGTCTGTGTGGCCACTAAAGACACGTGCAAGTTGGGGGCTGAAGCACACTTGTAGTGAGTCAATTTATGGGATGACCTTTTTTTTTGGTTTCTTTTGTTTATCTGTATAGCAAAATGTGCATTTAACTTGAAACAGAGAGAGTCTGGATTGGGTACCCTTTTTTTATTAAGCTGCCGCCCATGTGTTCATTTGGAGGGGCTGTGGCCTCTTTAGCAAGCTTTTAGGAATTTTAAGAATTCATTACTGTGTTACAAAAATAGGATCTTTTGGTGCGGCGCGCGGCGTCTTAATCGGTATCGTATTATGTTCCAGAATTATAGCGTGAATAGGGTTATTTAGCCTATTGTACTTAGTGTGAACACAATCATTCACACAACGCTTCCTGGTGTGATGTGATGACGATGATAGGTCCCCAAGCGCGGCAAAACAAAGCCGCGGTCATGCGCAGTTTAGTAAACAAATCCCTGAAATGTTAGGAACATGCTCACCGGGTTCGGCAGGGGTCAGCTGGCAGGTAGGCTCTGCTGAGAGCTGGGCGCACGAATGACACATTTGCTTCCTTGTTTTATACAATGTGTAACTGAATAGACGCAAGTCCACTTATTGAGCCCGAAAGAATTCAATCCTATCTCAAGGCAATAGGACTCAAATTTAAATGCACAAAACAATGCTAGTGTTCACACGATTTTCTTTATTCAATACTCTAATAAACTCAAAACTCTAATTCGGGTGTATGAGGTCTTGCGTTAATTATGTTACACGTTGTATTATGCCACCCGATTTTAAATTATGACACAAAAGCACGCACATACAATAACACGGTTTGATTTCGAATTCAGGTGGGTCGGACCACATCTGTTGCGCGCGCGCCGACACGTCCGGCTGTGTCGATAGCTCAACTTGAACCTTCTATGGTAATTCCTACTTGAGATAATTAATTACTTAAGAATTTGCATTACATACTTACTAAGTACTTCAAATAGTACATTGAAAATGTGATCAGCAATCTGTCTACCAGTTATAGCAGTTCTGGTCATGTTTTAAGATTTTATGGACATTAAAAAACCATTTTGTTATGTTCTTGTTTTAATATTAGTACCTGGATGCCCGAGCTTTGCTCGGTATTTAATATTTTTTTTTTTTTTTGGTAAATTGTGTTTTTTAGAAATTATATTTAAATACAAATAACATTTTGTTATTTTTCTTCCAATAAAACAAAAAATAACATAAATTTATGTTCAAGTTTATCATCGATAAAGTTAATTATTGAAAACACGTATAAAACGACATTCTCTAAAAATGAATCCTAGCTAGATCGATTTATCGCCCCCGAAACCCCCTGTATACTAAATTTCATGAAAATCGTTGGAGCCGTTTCTGAGATTCAGATTATATATATATATACAAGAATTGCTCGTTTAAAGGTATAAGATATTACATAAATGAGCTGAATAGTATGTCTGTTTGAACTAGCTGGAAATACCAGAGGGATTTAAAAGAAAAATGGTTTTGATAGCCTAGATCTTGAGGCTATAGGCTATTTATGATCAAATGATTATGCAGGACCTTTAGGAACCAAGTAAACTGAAAAATAGGTAGAAAGAATGCTAAGTGTAAAAGAAGTAATAGCTCAAGTGCAGGGCAGGCAATGGGAAGGGGTCTGTCTGGGAATAAGATCAATATATTACACAGACAAAGTCGTGAACAGACAGTTTTATTTATAAAGAAAATAATAAATAAAACCCAGTTACACCAAGTTAAAGATGAAAAACCCGTAAATGCATTTTTAGTGCCATATTTGAATATAAAATCTTTGCTTTTAGACAAAACCTCTTTATAACTGTTTATTCAGCAATTTTTCAGTGCAGTTATTTCTTTTCATTTTAACATCATGTGTTAATGAAGGCCAATTAGCTCAATACTTTATTCCACTTTGTGTTTTATACTCCAAATAAGAGTAAATTTCAAACATCTAAAGTTATAATTAGATCCATATTATCATAAACCCTCCCAACTAAATTTGGTCACGGTGGTCAATCTCACCGGAGATAAGCCAGACATGCAGGAGATATGATATATTGTGCACAAGTCATCATCATCATCTTTGCGATGTCCCGGTTGCATCCTTTCGGAGCCCGGGGTCCGCTTTCTTGCTTTTAGCTCTCCACTTCGGACGGTCTTGTGCATTCCTTATGGTGAGTTTGTTGGTACGCATGTCATCCGCTACGACGTCAAGCCAGCACTTTTTGGGTCTGCCCCTTCTACAGGGACCCGGCGGAGGCGGCATGGCCAGACATTTGTTCCCCACATAGCTAGCCGGTTTCCGTAGTACGTGCCCGTACCAACGTAGGCGACACTCCTGCAATTTGTCTGCTATGTCACGGATATGAAGGCTGCCACGAATGCGTGAGTTCTTGACGCGGACTCTCCGCGTAACTCCGGACATCCAGCGCAACATTTTCATTTCCGTGACACGCAGTTCTTGCTTGTGCCGCTCAAGTACGGGCCACGCCTCACTGCCATATAAAAGGACAGGCCTAATGATGGATTTATAGACCTGTCCCTTCAACTTAACCGATATCTTGGGGTCACAAATGACACCAGACACCTCTCGCCATTTGGCCCACGCTGCAGCAATGCGTGCCTTGACGTCGTAGTCGATGTCACCAGACGCGTGGAGTACAGATCCCAAGTACTTAGACTGGTCCGTGCGCTCGACCGTGTCTTCGCCTATGCGGACGGATGTGAGATCTGCTGTATTGCAGGCCAAGTAATCTGTCTTCGCCACATTGAGCATCAGACCACCGTTCTCAAGCGTACCCTTCCACGCCTTCACGCGTCTCACCAGTCGTCCCCTGTCCGCGTCTACCAGCGCAATATCATCAGCATACATGAGCAGCCACGTAGGCTGCTCATGGGAGTTTCTGATGCTGTCTGACACAACGTCTAATACTACGCTGAATAGGAACGGGCTCAGGACGGATCCCTGGTGTACACCTACAGTAATGGGAAAGGGTTTAGTGTCGCCAACAGCGGTCCGAACCACTGAATCGGAATCGCGGTACATGTCTCGGATGGTGTCAATATAAGCCTCTGGTACTCCTTTGGACCGCAGTGCCCACCAGATCATCACACGAGGAACACAGTCGAAGGCCTTCTCCATGTCCAAAAATAGGAAATGCAGAGGCGTATTCTTCGACCTGTACCTCTCCATGACGATCCTTAGGGCAAAAACAGGGTCCATGGTCCCATGACCAGGGCGAAAACCATATTGGCCATCAGAGACTGTACATTCCTGTCGGATCCGAGAGTCAATTATCCTCTCAAAGAGCTTCATGGTGTATATTGTGCACAAGTGTGTGGGTCAATTATACATATTCAAAAACATCCATCGGCTTCTTACTAAACTACAATCATATTGAACAACCCTGGTTCCTTAAATCTTTTGGTTACTGTACTCTTTGCTGCTTTACTCTCATAGTCTATTGGAACAGATGCACAGTATAGACCTCCAGACCATATTGCGGCCATAAGGCCAATCTCAACGAAGACTAGCCATCAGTAAGGGAGGGATCATTGTGCACAAGTGTGTGACACAGGGGCACTTAGTCTCATAGTTCGATTGGACGGCAATCCTACACAATCGGAGAGAGATTAGGTGTAGGACCAATGGCGTATAGTGATATCCGAGGCACATTGCCAACTTCCAAACTCCGGGTTGTGACTAAGAAATCACGCGTGGTGGGGGTGTTTGCGTGGGGTCCTGCGGTTAGATTCCCAGGTCGAGCAAAGTATTAATTGGATTTTTTTCCCCATTAGGAGATATACGGTAGAAAGTAATCAAATTAACATTTTCAGATTCCTCAATTTAATAGGATCAGTATTTTCATTTGTAAGCAGCGATGTTAGGAGTAAAATAAAAATAATGGAGAAACACAGGGAAGGAGAAGACGCAGTACATTACGACTCTTTTAAGAAAATGATGAAGTATGAAAAAGAAACAAGTTTGTCTGAAAAGATTGGGTTTGTGTCCGGTTCGAGGACAATGCTACGTTTGCATCGAGGATTGGGTATGTTCCTTTCTTTATTGTTTCTAATGACACAACACATTCATTGTAATTGTAATGAAGCTAGTGTAAGGCTTGATTGACTTCATTTCGTTATGAAAGAGAGGCAATCTATAAACCCTCACGCCCCTTGCCGCTGCAGGAGACGCCCCGGGGGTCGGGAGTCCATTTTGGATTCCCGGCCACCGTCGGCGCGAGCTTGCGGGCAGCGAGCAATGGGGAGCTCGCCGCTCGGTAAGGACCAGGCCCGAGTTGAAGGCGCGTTGTGTTCCATGCGCGCCTCAAAGAGATATCAGCACTAATTGTGGGGGTCTGGGATGCATGCCAGGGTCGCGAATTTGTTCGAAAGAGTTACCGTGGCGCTGGCACAGGCAACTGAAGAAACACGGGTGGGTTTTAGTCAGTAAAAGGCTGACAAGCCCTCCCGCTCCCGAGAGAAATGATTTGATTATTTCCCACCCAAAAACAAAGGCTTGATTGAGTTTATTAAAATACATAAATCATCATCATCATTTCAACCGTAAGACGTCCACTGCTGGACTTTGGCCTCCCCAATTTAAGGGGCTTTGCCATAATCGCCATGCTTGGCAGGCGGGTTGGCGATCGCAGTATGTTGGTAAAATGCATAGAGAACGCTGCTGCCAATTCTCTAGTAAGTCCCTTAGTCGCCTTTTACGACACCCACGGGAAGAAATTGGGTGGTGTTATTCTTTACGTCCGGCACCACACGGTACAATACATAAATAGTGTTACGAAATGCCCTTGTATGTGAGCCATAAGACAAGTTCAATATTTCTAAGGAAAATAATCGAGGAGGCTTCAAAAGCACAAGGTTAAGGTGGATACGCTGAGGTAGTTCGCAAAATCCAAATTTTCTTACAATTTTTGCAGGTCATGTCAGGTTAAATGTTGATTAAACTATGATTCAGGACTGTAACAAATATGTCTTTACAGAAATTTAAACTTTAAAATCATCAATTAAGTTTATTTAATGCCATTAAATTACATTTTCATAAAATAGGCTTTAAATAAGATAAAAGGAACTTAGAGGATTTATGTCGGAATTTATCCCCCGGTAACGGGCTACCTGAACAAAAAAAGGCATTTGACCCTTGTTACGTCTTATAAAAATCTGCTAACTGCCAGTGGAAGTCCCGTCAAAATAGGTTTAAGTACTCATTTCGGAGATTAGCTGTAAAAAACAGACAGACGGACAAAACATACACTTTAATTTAATTTATTTGTATAGATGTTGAGTTGCTTTTTATTGCAGAGTTATAGTTAGTAATCGCATTTTACGGCTGCGACATTGTCGTGGTTATTTAAACCTAAGTCAATCGTAACATTACACACTCGTTATTTGTACGAATCTTCCTGTGTTCATGTTTTCAACAGCTTACTATTTTGCGTAAACAATAAGTTATGACAAATCATGGATAGTACGTTATTCATTTAATTAAGTAAAGTGGGCTAGAATTCGTGGTTTCATTATCCTTAATTGGAAGGTCGGGCTTAGATGTAAATGGCATAATAAATTAATTTGCAAATTGTATTATTTTGGAAGACGTCACGCACGCAATTCAGTTCACGTTTGCACGGACGTAGAATATCAGCGGGATTTTTCGTGCACTGGATATTCAGCATAGTGCTTAGCGTTTAGGGTTGAAAATCGAACGTGTTTCTTCGACGTGCACGCACTCTGTTGGATTCTCAATGTTCGGTTCAACACCGACAGTTGAAAATCCAATGCTCTCGATCTTGACTTTTAAGGTCGTTTTCGATTTTAGCTCAAGCGCGTAAATGCACTTTCAGTTTCCCCTCTACGATTATTTTTTTTGTCTACACAGGGAAGTACAGACGCCAGCACATCAAGCTACCCGAAACTGTCAAATTTTCCCAATCAATCTTGAACTTAATACTTTGGCGCTAAAGTTGAAAATCTATTAAAGAAATTTGACAGATTGTAGTAGATTTAAGTGCTGGCGTCTGTGCATTTTTTGGTTGGTCTATCCATATTAAAATATTAAGAAAATATTATTGCTCTTGCTCTGGTTCTATGTTCGTTTGGTCTAAATCCACCTTTGCTTCACTATTCTAAAGTTCGTCCTAACTTGAATCTTTTCTTTTAGGGGCTGTCCATTAATCACGTGAGGCTCGAAAGGGGGGGAGGTGTCCATAAAAAATCACGAAATATCACAAAGGGGGAGGGGGGGTGTAGTAATATATCGCGTGTATTTATTTTTTATAATAAATTAGATGATACTTCCTGTATTTTATAAATATTTAAAAAAAAATAAGATTCTCTGTAGGTACTAAAAAATACACGTGGTATGGCGGAGGGCGGGGGGGGGGGGGGGGGTAATCTTAAACCTCACCATGTATCACCAAAGGGGAGGGAGGGTTCAAAAATGCAAAAAAAACATCACGTGATTAATGGACGGCCCTTATGTTCAGTCAATCAATCCGACAACGTTAGCATCAATACTATGAATCAATGATGTTTAATGCAGTTCAATGAAGGACCAATTTCTTTTTCAATTGTTTGAATTGGCCAAACACATATTTATACTGTATACAAATATCAATCATATCTAGTAGGTACTATGGTTTATGATGCTGTTGAAATTCTTTGATCTCGTATTTTGACGCGTGGAGCCACATTTGGTGCGATTGAACGATACGATGTGTTCTGGGTTCAATTCCCACACGAAGAAAAATATATTGTATGGGCTGCAGACAGCTGTTTCGTTTCGCAGTGTTTATTCTAAAATAATTTTTGTAAACGCATGAAATTCCTGGTTTAGTTATCATCTTTATTTATTTACTCATTTATTACCAAAACAATCAATACCAATAAACGTTTAAAATACCTCGCCTTTATGATACCGATGACGTTAAGTTCCACCTGCACACATATACCACGTCCCTTCGTAGCTAACAAAAGCATCTGTTTTTCAGACTTCATACGATTGTTCCTAAAGCGTCTGAGCGAGGCTGAAGAGACCATGAGCACTTGTACCACATGCCAGGGCTCCTACAACGAGACCCTGGCGAACTTCCATCCCTGGTACATAAGGAGAGCTGCTACTCTGGCCATGCATGCCTTGCCGTCCAGACCAGATCTATTGAAAAAGGTAATCTGACTTGATATTTGTTTCAGTTTTTTTAGTAGGGGTTATCATCATCATTTCAGCCGAAAAACGTCCCCTGCTGGACATATTCTCCTCCCCCCAAGCACAGTAACTTAGACTGGTTCATTCAGATGCTTCTAGCATTCAGCTGATTCCTGCGGCCTTCACCAGGTCATCGGTCCACCTTGTAAGAGGCCTTCTAATGCTAGATCTTCCGTCTTCTTATTTGATCCTCGGTTCGAGCAAATTACAATTGGTTATCTGGAAATTCTCAGTACCATCCTAGAATTCGTGCCCAATTACTGGCTATCTCTCACACTTGTGTTCCATGGGACTTTACTCTCTACTTTATATTTTTATTAGCCGTTGATGTCCCACTTCCGGGCGAATAATCTCCCTACTCTCTTCCCACGTCTCTCTGTACAGAGCTGCCAAGGACCAATCTTTATTAAAAGAGTCCAGCTCATCCCGCCATTTCCGTCTGGTCCTGCCGCGAGACGGAGATGGCAAGAGACTTAAAACATATCTGGCAAAATTTTGGTGAAGATAAATTTTATGTAGGTAGGAAGAAACTATTTGCCTCCAAGCGATATCCGGTCTATCGGTTTCGGCACGGATTATTTACATTAAAATCGCGTACAGATTTCTCCAACTCTGTAAGGTCGCCGTCAGATTGCGGATTTGCGATGTAAGTCCAAACTCGATATTAAAGAAACACGTTCTAGGCTAATTCGTTTATTATCAAACTAGACAATAGTTTTATTTCTGCTTGACTTCAAACAAGGTCGTCGAAATAAAGCCTTGACAATCAATACAGCGTAACAATTGGAGCAATTTGTGAAGCCAATCAATACTACTTAATATAATGTAGCAATCAATGGAATACTGGCATGACTGGTGATAAATGTTAGTTAATAATGCACACCACTCCCTGCCAGCCGTTATTTATTAGTATTCGATATTTTTTCACCAACTAGGGCAACCTGGCTGTATAGCAGCGTAAGTTATTCTTCATTTCTTCGTACTTTTTATGTAGGTACATTTTGGACAAGCATTTTATACTAATACTAGCTTTTGCCAGCGGCTTCGCCCGCGTGGAGGGCGGATTTTATCCCGCGGGAACATACTACCGGGATAAAAAGTAGCCTATGTCCTTTCTCAGGCTCTAAACTATCTGTGTAGCAAATTTCATTTAAATCGGTTCAGTAGTTTTAGCAGGAAAGCGAGACAGACAGACACAGAGTTACTTTTGTATTTAAAATATTAGTGTGGATAGTGTGGATTGTTTTACGAATGCACTAAAATAGCTCCTAAAGGTAGATGCGCTAAGGTAGCCCACAAAATAAAAAATCAATACAACCCTCCTAAGTTCATTTAATCCCATTGAATGGGTCAACTATCTCCCAGGGTCGCCGAGATTGTTCGAAAGAGACACCCTGACCCTGGCACATGGGCAACTGAAGGAACACGGGTGGGTTTTAGTCAATAAAAGTCTGACACGCCCTCCCGCTCCGCCCAAGAGCGTGAGACGTCATTTGATGATTTCCCATCTAAAAAAATGGGTCAACCATGAAAGAGTAGTGAAAAAGTTAAGATTTTAATTATTACAATTCTGTAAATACATACGTGTTGCGGTTGTGAATCATATTTTGTTCAACATGTAGCCTGACACTAACCTGCTATAGTGCAAAAAAGGGAGAACAATTGATCTGCCCTGCCACTTCCACCTTAAACTGAAATGTTTTTGAAATGCTGTTAGAGATAGAAGCGGCAGTGTTTGTACAAAAAGAAGATAAACGTTTAAGAAGGAAGGAAGGATGCTTAGTATAACCTGGACACAGTTCCGAAACAACGTCTTAATCTTCCAAGGACTTGGCATCAAACAGCATCTTTCTTCTATCGTCCAAAATCGTATTCTCGGTTTCTTTGGACATATCACACGTCGAGACGATACATCTGTGGAACGACGAAAAGTTGAAGGCACAAGAGCTCGTGGCAGGTCGCCCTCGCGTTGGAACGATCAAGTCAAACTGCACTTAATAGGCCATTTCCCGAATTAGCGAGAAGGGTTGGACTGTGAGAAGAGACCAGAAAGTTAATAAGAAGAGATTGGATTATTTCAAAAAACCGGCCAAGTGCGAGTCGGACTCGCGCATCGAGGGTTCCGTACAAACCTGTAGGTATTCACGGTTTATGCATAAGGCTTGTGTTTATGAAATTAAATCCTATTTTTTTAATTTTTATATTTGAGTTGATTGAATGAAAGGTAAATTGCGGTTTACGATTTATGACGTATAAAAAAAAAAACTACTTACTAGATCTTGTTCAAACCAATTTTCGTTGGAAGTTTATATAGCAATGTACATCATATATTTTTTTTAGTTTTATCATTCTCTTATTTTAGAAGTTACAGGGGGGGGGGGGGGGACACACATTTTACCACTTTGGGAGTGTCTCTCGCGCAAACTATACAGTTTAGAAAAAAATGATATTAGAAACCTCAGTATCATTTTTAAAGACCTATCCATAGATACCCCACACGTATGGGTACGATGAAAAATTTTTTTTTGAGTTTCAGTTCTATGTATGGGGAACCCCAAAATTTACTGTTTTTTTTCTATTTTTGTGTGAAAATCTTAATGCGGTTTACAGAATACATCTACCAAGTTTCAACAACATAGCCCTTATAGTTTCGGAAAAAAATGGCTGTGACATACACGGACAGACAGACAGACAGACAGACATGACGAATCTATAAGGGTTCCGTTTTTTGCCATTTGGCAACGGAACCCTAAAAAGTGTGTGTTATTAGAATGTCAATAAGTTTTTAGAGACTCAGTTAAATGTTTTCCATATGAATTTATTGCATATTAAATGCCTCCTTCATCATTGATACCGAGAAGCCAATACCATCATTCCAAAATGGCGACAGTCATGCCACTTAATCAATTGTTATGTTGATAGCATGTAATTGTGCGATTTCGATCTGTATCTTATCATAATTGGAGTGCTATGATGACGTTCGGTTCTTCTTCTTTGTCATTTGTATTTATTTGTGGAGTAAGGCAGGGGGGTTTAACCTCACCTACTCTTTTTAATTTATATATGTATAAATGGCCTGATTGAGGAGCTCAGCAGTGCTGGTGTCGGTTGTTCAGTGGATGGAGTTTTTACCAATAATATTAGCTATGCTGATGACATAGTCCTGCTGGGCCCCTCAATCAGCTCTGTGAGGTCACTATTGACCATATGTGAACGGTATGCAATGGCCCATGGGCTCAAGTACAATGTTCAGAAGAGCGAACTGCTAGTTTTTAAGGCTGGGACTAAAACCTACCCTGTTCCTCCGATCACATTAAATGGAAACGTCCTACAGCAAGTTTCCCAATTTAAGTACTTGGGTCACTGGATCAATGAGAAACTCAGTGACGATATGGACATGGATAGGGAGCGCAGGGTATTGTCGGTAAGGGGTAATATGCTTTCTCGCAGGTTTGCGCGATGCTCCCGTGACGTGAAAGTCACACTCTTCAAAAGCTATTGCCAAACATTATACACGTGCAATCTGTGGAGCAATTACACTAAAAAAGCCGGCAATGCTCTGCGCGTCCAGTATAACAACGCGTTCCGGGGTTTATTGGGGCTCCCATGGCGGTGCACTGCTTCCGGCATGTTTGCCGACCACGGCACAGACGGCTTCCAGGCAGTGCTTCGCAAAAGAACAGCCTCCCTGTGGTCTCGTATAAAGGGTAGCACCAACACGCTTCTGAGCGTGGTGTCGGACAGAGTGGACAGCCAAATCCTGAGGCATTGGTCGCTCATGCATGTCCACAATAATAATAATTTTAAATTTTACTAACATAGCTATAAGTATCTACCTACTAACATCATATGGACTTGTATTTCTCAAAGTTATTATGTCTGAAATAAATGTTTTCAATTTATATTATGGACGGCCTTTTCGCTTTCTGCGATCTCTTCCAGGCAGCCCTTTTTTTTTTTTTTTTTTTTTTCGGGATGGGAAATCATCAAATCTCCCGCTCTGGGCGGAGCGGGAGGGCGTGTCAGACTTTTACTGACACGCCCACCCACCCGTGTTCCATCAGTTGCCCATGTGCCAGGGTCACGGTATCTCTTTCGAACAATCACGCGACCCCGGCAGGCATCGGTCCTAGTAGACCCCTACACTGCTGCTGACATCTCTTTGAGGCGCGCGTGGAACACTACGCGCCGTCGACCTGAGCCTGGTCATTACCGGGCGGCGAGCTACCCATTGCTCGCCACCCGCAAGCTCGCGCCTGCGGTGGCCGGGAGTCCGCTATTGACTCCCGACGCCCGGGGCCCCGGGGCGTCTCCTGCGGCGGCTAGGGACGTGAGGGCGCAGAGACTGCCACTCCCTCACGCGCCCCGCCTCCTCCTTCGCGAGCATTACTGCTTCGCAGAAGGAGGTGACGGCTTCCCATTCCCTCTCGCTCCGTACCATGGCTCGCACCAGGGCCGGACGCGAGAGGTCGCCGCCGCCGATCCAGGCAGCCTTGGAATGGACAGTGATTTGCCTAAACATAAAATGGCTTGTTCATATTATGTGCCAAAACTACATTTTTTAATGTCTTGCACTAGTTAATTTAGTGGCCTGACAAGTATTTCTACCCACGACTGCTTCTGTGTGTATTATGCAATTTATGTTTTATTGAAACGAATATCCAGGATGAAGAGTATTCCTATGCGCCTCTTCCAAGCCCCAGTGAATCAAAAATTTCATAGCGATCGGCTCAGTGGCTTAGGCGGGAAGGGGTAACAGACAGGGTTACTTTTGCACTTATAACATTTGTATTGAAAGGAAAGTATAGAATTCGTTTGGTAGGTCCTCATCGACGCGCAAAATCAACTGTTTCTTTCGTCATTTTTTAACTATCGACAAAAAATTTCAACGTGTGGGGGTTCACTCATATCCTGAATGCATGGTTTGAGTTTACGTCTCTGTTCCTGACACCCATGTGCTATCAAACTAGAAATAAGTACAGTGGAGCGTCGATTATCCGAACGTCGATCAACCGGAACGACCGCTTATCGCTTTCAGTGCCGAGCACTCGGCTCCCGGGTCGAACGATAATTCGTTCGCATGCCGACAACTCTCATCCGAGTCCTACATATAAATAGTTATAAGTGTCTTGTGACCATGCCGAGCACCCGCCTACCGGGTGCAAATGATTACGTACTACTAGGGTTGCCAAAATAAGCTGAAGGTTTAAAACAAAGGTATCGGTTCTTTTTATGGAGCTTAAAGTTTGAAAACACAGGCGTCAACAAAGTATTTAAACGGTTCGTTTTTATGGAGCTTAAAGTTTGAGAACACAGGCGTCAACATAGTATTTAAAAACAAAAGAAGGCAAATGTTTCAATTTTGTCCTTATCTGCACGTGTTTTATTGCGGTAAAAACCATCGCTGAAGGTATAAACAATAAGAACAAAGGCGTCGGTTCATTTTGTTTTAATAATTCACTGATCTTAGATAATTACTTGAGGCGAATCGCTTGAGCGAGTCGTAACCCGCGAAAATCAAGTTTTCTTATGTTTTGATCAATTTAATTTCGCGGATACAACTGCGGAGGCACCTTAGAGATATCCTGTAAAGTTCTCTTGGCGTAAGAGTTATGACTTTTTAATAACTAGGAAAACAAACAAAAATACATAAAGAAAGAACAGTGTTCAATAAAAAAAATTGGCGTTCGACAACCCTACCTGGCAGGCCGGTTGTGGGAGTGGCTTACTGAACTCGGATTCGGGTGCTGCGGCATGGGGTTCCCGTTACGTAACCATCACGCCGATGGACTCAACAGATGGGTTGTTATAGATTTGCGAAGCACATTTTATGGCATGCCAATTTTTATGCAATTTACGTACTTAGCAGTGAAAGTGTTATCCGAACTACTACGCCCGTGCTATCCTCCTCCCGCGCTACAATACACGCGACATTGTCTCGAACTGTTAATTGTATGTACTCTTATGTCACTCCCAAGTAGCCATTAGTTGGTAAACAAAGTTTTACCGCGTGAAAGAAACTATATAGGTCATTAAAGATATGTCTAAAAATGAAAACCTTCGTTTTCATTCACCTGTACATAAATATGTATGGCTGAATCAATACAGTTCGGTTATCCGAAAAAAAACCGGTTTTCCGAACACTCCTGTCCCCCAATTAGTTCGGATAATCGACGCTCTACTGTACTATGATTTAACTGTAGGTACGCACGGCGACAAATCAAGCTACACATTTCCAGTTTAAGCTGACTTCTCGTTGTACTAACAGCCTATATAATGCGAGGTCAGTTAAAACTGGATACGTAGCTGTGTGTACGACCTACCAAGGTCACAATCAATAAGTGCAATGTGTTTTGACGCGATCGCATCAATGCGTGCTATAATGTTAGTTATCGCGTTTAACTACAGTAACTATGATAATTGTCTGCGTCAGTCAATTGTTAACTTCTGTTGCTTGTATACTTTTGACTGTGGAGAATCATTGCAACCGGACTTACACCGGTCTTCACCAAAGTAGAGAGGATAAAGATGTCTCGAGGAACATTTGCATTATTTCCATATATCTCAGTTTAGCTCCCGTTAAAGATAATCGGAGGGATGATCATCTCGGGTCACTCTTGCGCACTCTTCACGCCGCAGCGCGTCACATATATAGTTAAAGTATAGTAATATACTAATTCTAAAGAGTAGGCTCGCCTATAATTATTAAGAATCTGGCTAGAGTGATCTTAATGATCTTGAAAATGTTGTATTGAACGTAATACAATAACCTATTGCGGTTTACGAGAGATCTCCATCATTTTAAGAGGTAAATTGTTATTAAATAATAACAATTTGAGAACTTTTGCGGTCATGACCTCCTCTAGAGAATGTCAGCTTTCCACAAATCCAAACTCCGGGGGCTGCTGCTGAGAAAAACCCAATACACTTTGCCTGACCCGGGAATCGAACTCAAGACCTCATGCTCAATAGTAGCGCTTACGACCACTATCCCAACGAGGCACCAAAAAATAAAAATAAAGAAAGAAAATTCATTTAATTATGTATAGGTATTTTTACAAGATAATGGGCAGCAGCGTTCTCTATGCATTTCACCACCATACTGCGATCGCCAACCCGCCTGCCAAGCGTGGCGATTATGGCAAATCCCCCCAAATTGGGGGAGGCCTAAGTCCAGCAGTGGACATCTTATGGCTGAAATGATGATGATGATGATTTTAATAACCCTGCAGGGTTACCCGTCCTAAACTACTCTAAATTATAAACAAATGAACAATATACGACCACTTTCATAATTGTCTGTTTCCACTTTGTTCCAGATCTTCGGGTCAGACGAAACTCTTACAGCAGCTTTAGCAATCTTACCTCAAACATTATCATCCTGCGACGAAGTATACAACCGTATTGAACAGCTGTATAGCGAGTTCGACTTCCACGGACTTCCTTAACGCTGTAAGACTTTCAATTATGTAGACAATTGTTGTAACTGTCTTTGATGGCTTGATGGCGGGATGGCGGAGTCTCGCAGCGCTCATGATTTTTTTATAAACGTTAAAGCTTAGTGATACGGCTTTAAGGCATCCAGAGAAGCGATCGTACCTCGGGCTTAGGGCATCCAGAGAAACGATTGTACTGCGTTGCAATTAGGCCATCTATACATTACGTCACACGAATTTCTTTATTTCTGGCCCCCACCCGTCCTTATCATAGGTAATCATATTTGTGCGACCCCCTTGGGGTGACGTCAAATATTTTGGATTTTAAATAAAATCCTACTAACATTATAATTAAGAAAGTTTGTATGTTTCTTACTCAATCACGCAGAAACGCCCGTACGGATATGACCAACACGTATGATACTTTTATCTCGGTAGTAATTCCCGTGGGATAATTTCCAACCTCCACGCGGACAAAGCCGGTGGAAAAGTCTCATAATATTGAAAGTTAGTAATATTTTTAACAATTTCATTAGTTGAAGTTTCGAAAGTTTTATATATGTGACGTCACGAAGTTTATTATTTGCCACCGTTTTTGTCACACGATCACATACTTTTGGGACCCTCCCCGTACCGTGACGTAATTTATAGATGGTCTCTAAGCAGGTGCAATCAAGAATGCTTCTTTGCGATTATAAATTACTAAGCGCGCTGCTGTTGCTCGAAATTGAATCGAGTATTTGATAATAAGCTTTCTTAGTTTTGTAAAATTTAATATGCTGGAACGTTTAAGAAGTCCTATAAAAACGAATTAAACCTATGCTGTTCGTTTCAACGCAAGACGAAACCGTAATTAATAAGTGCTTTATTAAATTTAAAGATTATGTCGGTGACCTCATAACTTTGTTTTGATCTAGACTAAATTATGTTTATACTAAGCGTATTAATCCGGTGTTTTCCTGTTCGTTTAGCTAAATATAAATAACTAAAGCAGTCTTCGAAGTTATATTAGAATGGACCTCTGATAATGGTCTTAAATTTAAATAAAAATAACTGTCATTTAATGATGATTAGCATGACAAGCAAATACTTATTCCTGCGGCATTGTATAGCATAATCAGACTATTATATTCCTACTGCTGGGACACAGGACTCCGCTCTGTGAGTGGGGCTGTAAATCTACAACGAAGGCCCAGTGTGAGTGTGGGTTGGTAGATGTCAAATGTCTTCGATTTTTTAGTTCTAGGGCCGTTTATGCCCGTTTCCTCACTAATGTTTGCCTTCACTGTTTTGTGAGCAGTGGTAAAGAAATTATTTACACTAAGTAAAGCGCCTGCCAGGCTTCCTACAACTCGTAAATCGAGGCCGATATCACTGGCCTACAACTGTTCTACTGGCATTGCATAAATCATAGCAAAACTGTCAATAAAGTTGTTTCTTAAAGTGTCATGCAAATCACCATAAAATTAACATACGAGTAGTAATTAACATAGGTGCTTAGTTATACACCGTGACAACTTTAGTCGTCTTACAAAGGTTGTCCACTCAATGTATCCGACATAATATACCTCTAGGCGTGATTAAAAATTGCTACCATTAATTAAGATAATAGATAGCTACTAAGGGCGAATTTCACCAAACTTTTATACCTAGAATAAGTCATATCCAGAGAATAAATTTTGAATTTTTGACAGTTTATTCGTACTGAAACTGTCATACGTCGATTTAATTCCCAGGATAAAAGATATCTGACGTTGGTAAAATCTGCCGTAAGAAAAATAAATAATGCATTCGAATTATGAAACATGCTGTTAAAAATGTTTACGTGTCATACGGTAGAGAACGTACCTACCCAGTGCACGAGTCGACTAGATCATTCCATCTCCATTTGCCATGAGGCAGAATATCAAATTTCAAACTACGTCATGCGTCATCATAATGAATAATATTTTTATTTTATAGTTATTCAAATGTTTTTTTTTCTTATGGATGTGTGTTTACATGAAGTGGGCTGCCGTTGTAAGACGATTAAAATTTCATGATGTATAAAAGAAAAACACTTAATGATATGATGTGATGAGAAATTTCCTAATATCTCACAAAGGCCATATTTTTAACTAACCAATAAGTTGTGTTAAAATATGATCTCAAACATAACGAGTACTAAAATGCGCATAATATGTTTTAGTTAGTAAAATGGCACAGATTCTTTTGTTCACCTACAAGTATACTTGGCATAGAAATTGTATTTTCTCGTTATCACTTTCTTCAAGTAACATTTAAAAAAATATATCTACGAATAGCTTTAGGCCACAATCTTCTAATTTTTTTGTATTTCTCCAAATGAACTTCAATTTCGAAGTATTTAGGAACACAAAAACGCATTTTTTTTTCGAAAAATAAAAATAAACACTTTTTAATATTAGCTTGTGTTAGGAACTAGCTACAACAGCGCCATTTTGAGAGTTGCCTTCAGTTTAGTTGGTTGACAACAGTTTAATCGCCAATGCATTGGAAATAATGTTAATAACACAATGCGGGCTTTAACTAAAACAATGCATTTTAAGTAGAAATGCAGAGTAAACTTAACCTTAGTTAACCCATATATGCCCAGAACTTTTTGTTAAGATGAAATTTAAAGATTTTTGACTATGTTGGTAGTAAATGATTATAAATAAAGGCTTATCTATGATATTGTGCTGTGTTTCGAAAGTTCTTCAGTCTAACAAAAGATGATAATAAAATTTAAATTAAAGCAACAGCTCGCTGTCAGTCTGTATTAGAAGTCGACCCTGTGGGCATTAATGGGTTAAATAAATAAGTTATTAATACTAATACTAATGCTTCAAGAATTAGACGAATTAAATCTAATTTGCACGACGCCATTTTCTCTGTGGCATTATTGTAAGTTGAACCATCAGCAAACATTACACTGTTTAAACGTTGTTTAGACGTTGCTTCAATTTTATTGTATGCCACATGCAAGTATCTTTCATCGTGTAAATGGGGTTTTATAGGTACTGCTTTATACAACATGTAACATAATTAAGGTTAGACCTCATACAACCCATATTATACAACGTCCAAAACGTATTTTTTAATGCTAACTGTTGTTAATAAGAAAAACGTGTTGGTTCTAGCATTACTTTATGCATTTAAAATTAAGTCTTATTGCTTTGAAATAAGATTGAATTTAGTTTGGCTCAATCGGACGTAGGTATGATGAAAAACAATTTAAAATACCCTTACAAAAAGTTACTGATATTACTGATGGATTCAGTAGTCAATTAGAATCAAAACTACTTTCAGGTCTTTTATTTTGTTACACATTGTATAGTGCCTATCATTTTAGTAAAAAATAATGTAAAACAGATAGTAAATGGCTATGCTGGGCCCTGAATTCTATGTAAAGAAAATATTTTCACTTATAAGAACTACTTATTTATTTTAGTTATTTATGTAAAAATAGGTAGGTAGAAAATAAAAAGAAATCCACAATATTATTCTAATTTAAGAGAAATCTGCGATTTTATCGGTTTTTTGTATGTAGTGACGAAACGAATCTGTTAAATATTAAATTATTTTTAGTGTGATTTAGTTTTAAAATAATGCCATTTATTATAAAGCTAGCAACGAAAGATCTAGGTATGTATTGGCTTAATTTAAAATTAACATAATTATTTTTAATTTTTTTAAGTAGAAAGTAGTGCAATGTTACAAAAAAAAAAAATTCTTAGTCGTTATAAACGAAATCAGAGATTTTTTGAATTAAATGTTAGCTTTTCCACCGAGGCTAGTACACACGGCTACATATCCAGCTATACAAAACCAGTTTTTGCTGACGTCGCTTTGTATAGGCTTTTTGTAAAATGAGGAGTCAGCTTATACAGGAAATGTATAGCTTGATTTGCCGTGCGTACCAACCTATATATTGTATATCACACAAAACTAAATTAAACCATTATGTTATTACTTTCTAAGTAGTCCAATGTGAAAAATGCGTACTTTTAAATGTAAAGTTATATAGTATACATAGGCGGCTGTGAAAATGAGACGTGGAGTTTCAGAAAAATATATTTTTGTAGAGCGACGCCTAGTTTAGCTTAGTTCGCAAAGCTGAGCTAATTTTTCATACTTATGTTCATATTTTGCAGTTTGCACACAAGTATGAAAATTGACTTCAGCTTTGCGAACTAGGCTAAACTAATTCCGCTTAGCTCTTGGTCTAAAACCAGCATAATGCCCGGGTATTGTTATATTTGTACGCGCGCAATGAGCTCAATTGTAACGATTGCTCATTGAACAATATTCGTAGCTTTTGATAACCGTTGTTATAAAATATAATGTATTTCGACGTAATCATAAACGTTACTGAAATAATTAGAAAGAATAAAATAATAATCATGTTTTTGTATGCAGTTATCGATAAAAATTAAGATGCCGCATCTAGAATGTCCTGTATATGAGGAGTAACAGATCAAAGTGTATTAACTCCGTCAATGTAACTTTTGAGATAAAGACATAATCCATAATACTTTAAAGAGAGCACACAAACAAACAACTTTTCTGTATAATAGGGTTTATTAGCAGTCAATTCAGCAAATAAAACTGTAATCTACATACATTCTTATTATTAATTATCAATAAAATTTGACATATTTTTTGGATTTAATACATATTGATGCATTAACCACAAAATAATCCTGTTTGATTTGGCACATTTGTCATTTAATACAGTTTGATATGGGTATGAAGACTATTACTCGCTGAAATAAAATTTTGATATTTCATCCTTGTCTCCAAACAGTCACACATTTCCTGCTGTTCTTGGTCTGAATCAGAGACACCATCACCATCACTGTTTATATATTTTTTTATAATTTTCTAAGTCCTCATTATTTTGCCATTCCTCTCCAAAACGTTTCTTCAGTAACATGTTTACATCATTTTTCTTTGCCTGATTTAGTAGATTATTATTATTGATGATTGCAGGCTCTAGTAAATTTTCAATTTTCAACCCCCTTTTCATAATTGGACCATAGTCTTTTCCTGTATCAGCATTGTATTTTTTTTCCAATTTGACATCAATTCTTGGCCTCAGTTGCCTTGTTGCTTTATTTTGAGTGACCACAAACAATATAGTTCGTTGCGTTCTGAAATATGACTACTGTTATATCCATGGATGTAACACACGTTGTTCTAGCGACAAAATTTAATACACTTTGATATGGCAACAAACCTGGATTTAATACTGTTTGAAACGATGTTCACTTTTGGTTCTTTTTTATAGTAAAAAGTAATAAAGTTTGGTGCGTCATAATTTGACATCAGTAACAAGGTTTGAAATAGATAAAAAAATCCGTTTTTACTATTCTTATTACGGTGAGTGGAGTTAATACACTTTGATCTGTTACTCCTCATATTATGTCTCTTTGACCAGTTGTATATATTTGCTGACCATTTTTATTACAGTTATTTAAACAATATAATATCTACATAAGAACACCGTTTTATAAACTCTTATGTATTATTGTTATATTTTATAATCCATTAAATGTAGCTATTGTGTAAACTACATCATGTTTTCATTTAACACTCCATAATAGGCTTACAGAATTGAAAAAAATATAAAACGATGTGTAAGTGTTACAATTTATTGTTAAATTGTATCTTCAAAATCATACTGTTATCTATGTGTAAAATAACTCAAATTGTTCGTACACTTAAGGGGAAAATTATTGAATTTGTTTCATGTCACGAGCTTGTGTCAATTATTTTAATTTGAACCTTATACCAATGTGAATACGCTCGTGATTTGCAAGGTATTAGTACCTTGTTATACATATTTATCTGAATTATATTCTAACAAATGCGCCTGTATGTTTAACCTCATGTGTAACCATATGCTTCATACATTCCCAAATCATTCCTAGATTAGGAAAGCGTTTTAGAATTTTTTGTAACAACGTTTTGATGAAATAAAATATTTTTGCAAAGCGTATTGTAATTTTATTGCAAGTATATACCTATTTACTCCTGATACTTACCTAAACCAGAGCCTCCTCCCTCTGATTAGCCTCCTTAGCCAGTTAGAGGGTGTTTGGCGACTATAGTCTTGTATACATAAAAGCCTCTGAAAAAGTTTATTTGTGAAAACAATCAATAAAATCGGTGGAACAATGGACAAGTTAAACACTTTTGAAGTTATTCTGCCATCATATTCACGCAAAATAGTTACAAGTCCTCGTTCGCACGGAGTCAATTGTTTTCGAGCACCAATTCTGAATGTTTCCTAGAACTTTTTGGCCTTACCTAATCCTAAGCCCACGTTCGTAAGGATGTATAATAGTCGCGCAGTGGATTTTAAACGCTCGGCTAAGCGCCGAGGGTTGAAAATGCAATGCGCAATGTGTTTTTCAACGGGCTGGGATGCACTCTGTTGTATTGTTAATGCTCGGGTCAACACCGAGAGTTCAAAATCCCGCGATTTTTTAGAGCGTTGTACAATGTACATCCTGTGCGTAAAATCCCGTGCAAACGTTCGTTGGCTTACTCTACAAACTGTCGGGAACTCCGGTTCTATTCCGAATACATTTATCTCTGATTCTGCCTGCGACTACGTCCGCGTTAAATTTCTTGTTCCCCGACACTTCCCGTCGCGTCGAATCGCCTACGATTTCCCCCGTTTTTGCAAAATTTTTCATTACTGCTCTGCTCCTCTTGGTTGTAGCGTGATGTTATATAGCCTATAGCCTTCCTCGATAAATAGGCTACCCAACACAAAAAGTATTTTTCAATTCGGATCAGTAGTTCCTGAGATTAGCGGGTTCAATCAAACAAACAAACTCTTCAGCTTTATAATATTTGTATAGACTAGCTTCTGCCCGCGTCAAATTTTTGTTCCCCTGACCCTTCCCGTCGCATCGATTTGCCTGCTAGTTTTCGTCCATTTTTCGTTGCTGCTCACTCCTTTTGAGTTATAGTGAGTCAACCTTAAAAGATAGACATATGCTCTCGCGGACTTTTTTTTAGAACTTTTTAAAAGGAACAATTCCGTCATACATGATTTTTGCGTTACGTTAACCGTTTACGCAGCGCACGCATCGGAAACTCTCAAAAGGAATAAATTTTCCCCGTTTTTGCAACATTTTTCATTACTGCTCCGCTCCTCTTAGTCGTAGCGTGATGTTATATAGCCTATAGCCTCCCCCGATAAATAGGCTACCCAACACAAAAATAATTTTTCAATTCGGACCAGTAGTTCCTGAGATTAGCGCGTTCAATCAATCAAACAAACAAACTCTTCAGCTTTATAATATTAGTATAGATTTTATTATCCTTCAAAGAAGCTCCGAGAAGAGCCCGCTGAGCGACCTTGAATTTTAAAAGAGCATCTATTATAGGAGTGTTAGGTATGTTAAAAGAAACAACAATATTGGTATTATAAATATCGCATTTTATTCGCTGCAATCTTATTTGTTCATACAACGCAAAACAACATTAAGTAGAGTAGAACAACAATCTAAATCTAACATTACATGTTATTATATTAACTTAAAACACCTGTTCGTAAAGGCATTTATGGACTCCAAAAGAGGCTTAAAATTACCGAAGAAATTACATAATTTTTTAGTTTACTATTGTAATAACAGGCGCTGAAATAACCGATGTTTTAGCATTAGCCTAAGCGCAAACTGAAAGAAGTGCAAGGTAGATAATTTTGTGACATGCAATAATAAACCTTATTGCAAGTTTCATAAAAAACAAAATTGTACTAAATCAAATTAGACATCGGACTATTTCACTGGACATCCACGAGCCTGCTTATGCGATTTGATTTGCTATGTGACTAATCATAAAGTTACAAATTCAATATCATCAGAAAGCATTCTACTCTGCACTCTTCTCGATCTGCACGAATTTTTAAAAGGTTTTTATGTTTCACCACAATTAGTGTTAAGAAATAAAAATGCAAAATAATATAATTTTACTAAAACTATTACCATTTAATAATACCATTTCAATCATAATAATATAAATACATGGAAAACAATGAACAACAATAAAATCATGTTGGTGATACCAACTGTTTTGGTCGACTAAATAAATACCTATACATAAATCGCCTTTATTTAAATAGATAGTCAGCCGCAAGTTGCACACCCCTACAAATAAATATTGGCTGCTATTTACATAAATATTTAAAATATTAGTCTACTTAGTGCCAAGGTGAAGGTCAGAAGGGGGCAATTATCGTAATTTTAAAAACGTTCAGTCTGATCTCAGTCTCAACCTGTCAAAAATGCCTCTAATTTCCCTACAATTTTGACATTTAATTGTCGCCGAGATGAGACAGCGACCAGATTTTGAACGATTTTAACTAACAGAATTGGACTTCTGGCATTCTTCCGTATATATACAGACTTATTGGCCAGGATTTAGATAAGGAGAATTTAATATTTTTTTGAGTAATCTGTGTAATTTGACGTCTTGATAATTTTCAGAAAAACAAAGGCGCGCCGCTGTGGCTCAACTTAGTGAATTAGCACATCCGCCTTGGATGTGCTAACTCAGCCCAAAAAAAAAACATATTCTTAAGATTATTCGCAGTATTCATGTCAAAAAAAAAATAATGGATTTCGCGGGCTTACGATGTGTCCACTTTAAGCTTTTCTGAGATTGCAGTGGCCGCCAAATAGCTCCGCAATTTACCGATAAATGACGTCACTGGAACGGTATTTATGAAAGTCAGAGTGTATCTGACGCCATGAAGTCAAACCCCGGTGCCATCATTTTAAGATGGCCGTCACAGCGGCAGCCGATATATGGCGGTCACCGCTGTACTAGTAAACTGTAGCTTACTATACAGCGGGTGTCCTTTTTGTTTTAGATATTTCTTTGTCTTGCGACGAATCTCCTCATTTCTGATTGAATCACGGACGTAAACGATGACAATAAATGAAGATTATTACTTTTTTAATGCTGGTGGCCCAGCGGTAAACACCCAGGCAAGCGCGTTACTTTGTATATATCATTTCATCACCACTGCTCTCAAAACGGTGAAAGAAAATATCGTGAAGAAACTGGTATGTCCTAGAACTAAACATTCGAAGACATGTGAAATCTTGCAACCCGCACTGGGCCCGTGTGGTAGATAATAGCCCACTCCCTCTCGGAGAGAGGAGGTCTGTCCCAGCAGTGGGAACATTATAGGCTGATTATATTAATGCTACATTCTTCATTTCAATGTTGGAAAAGTGGAATAAAAATCCCGTCTAAATCCATTGCAGGTCATTGACGAATACAACCCAGTTCTCAATATCACAATGTTGCAATACATTTTTAACATAATATTCTCTAAAAAAAAATATTAATAAAGCTAAGCATATTATTATACAAATATTATAATCTCTTAACATTACCAATTCAAAACTGAGACACATCTAGCAAATATCCTAAAACTATGAATATTTGGAAACAGCAAAACGGTTATATAAATATCTACATGTAAAAGTTGTTTTAATAAACTATTAAATATTAATTAATATAATACAAAATTGCTTTTAAAACAGGTCACTAATGAAAATGGAGCGTTCAGTCCCTTACATTAAAATTCAAAATTGTTAAAAAGCTTTAGACTTTACTGCTTGCAGATCCAGTTTTGACAAGGTACATGGAAACCATTGAATCGTATTTTAATTAAAGTACTCACGGCAAAATTGTTAAGTATGCAGGCAACTGTACTACGGAACGCCAAAACTCGTAGTCGCGGTTATGAAACGCTCGAGTAGGGCAGTGAAATTCTTAAAACTGCACCGAATTGCATAACACACTATTTAATCAGAATCTAAATCATTTTGAAGGATATTGCTAATCCATTGCTTCACATGTCCGAAAACTTTAATGAAAGCCTTTTTTACTGTTAGTGTGGTAGGTATGACCATAGTTGCCACGAATTTTGGCGTATAATAGTGTTAAAGTGAATTCAGTAAAGACGAATACTATGCCTGTTTACTTTTCTGCTTTGCCGTTATTGCTATAGACTCAATTTGATAATATAACTCATAATCACTTAAACACAGCTTGGCTTTTGCGCTCGCGCAATAACTTCCTAGAATTTAATTTTTTCATACTCTTTAAGTGTCAAAATTTTATTAATTGAACTTTATTGAGCGTCATCATAGTCCTTAAGCTCGGGTTTTTGGGGTGGAATTCATCAAATGACTTCTCCCGCTCTGGGTGGAGCGGAAGGGCATGTCAGACTTTTACTAACACCCACTGACTAAAACCCACCCGTGTTGCTTCAGTTGCCTTTGCCAGGGTCACGGTAACTCAAACTTGGGCCACACCGAGGCGATTCCCGCGCAAGTTGCGGGATAAAATTAGGTCGCGCCGATTCTGTTAACTAACTTGTATTAATTCGTTCAGATGGACTTCCTAATCATTCAAACTAACATCGCGAGCAGTCGCGTCATGTATCCTGCCCAGGATTCAGGTCAGTCTGGCTAGAGATTTAGACTACCGGCTTTCTTATGAAACTAGATTATGGCTTCCTACCAGAATTTCAACCGTACTTAGTAAAGACCTATTTTTCTTTCGACTTACATTTTTTTAATGTTTTAGGGAATAACTATGTGTCCTTAAAATAATTTCGTGATTAGAAGAAATTTGATAAAAAAGCTATAATTTCAAGATAATATTTTGTACACAGATTATATTACGAAAAGACAACGACAAAGTCATTAACGAAGTAAAAGGAGTATGTAAAGATGTGGAGCAGGTGTTGTTCTGTAGTTTTTCTGTTTGCCATTGGAAAAAGGCGTAAGTTTATGTATGATATTATGTAGATTATATCGTACACAACACACGATTCAATACAAAACTTTGATTTGGAATAAAATACATAAGACTATGATTATTAAAAGGCAGATGGTGCTACGACACGACAGCTAAAAAATATGCGTCGGGAAAATCAATTGGAAAACGGTTCGTTTTTAAACCGGAAAATAAAGGCTTCTAACAAGTAGCGCTCAATTCTCGGATCTCAACAGGCTTCCAACCAGTAATGCAATAGGCAGTGTGAATTAGACGAGAAAAGTAGCACCATCGTCAAAGATTGATCTTGGTACCACCCGATTCAAACTTAATGGCAGCTCGGAACATGAGGCGAGTCGGTGCGCAGTAACACGTTCGTGTCGTGGGGGTGAGGTCCTACGCAATGAGTAGCGCACTTCACAGACGATATAACATCGGACATGTGTTATTCTTAAAACTGTGAGCATATATTTATTTATTTATTTATTTATTTAAACTTCTCGCACACAAAAAGGTACAAAGGCGGACTTAATGCCTTAGGCATTCTCTACCAGTCAACCAAGGGTGGTGAAGAGATTAGATGGCAGGTGCTTTGGTTGAGAGGAACAACGATTTAAATACTATTAAAAATAAATCCCATATTGAATTACAAATAACATGGGAATACTAGTACATAAATAGATTATAAACATATAATACACATACATATTAACTAATATATATATACTTATAATATATATATATACATATATACACGAATTAAACAGAGATGTTGAGATGACTCTACACTATTTGTTTCGAAAATAACTCTGCAATTTCCGCTTAAATGCATACCGACTGGTGGCCGTCCTGATATCCAGAGGGAGCGCATTCCAAAGAAGAATAGACTGAATATGAAAGGACGAATGAACAAAATCAGAGGTATGAGAAGGACAGAGCAGGAGAAGATTGTTAGAAGAACGCAGATTTTTAACATGAGAAGAACATAGATATTGAAAGTGAGACACAAGATAAGAAGGAGGAGTGGGAGAGTTGAGAAGGGAGAAAAGCGTGGTCAAAGCGCGCAAACTTCTTCTTTGGCGAATGGACATCCATTTGACCTCAGACCTATAGCTCGACACATGGTCATATTTTCTTAAGTTGTATATGAACCGTATACAGTTGTTGAGAAGTCTGTCGAGCTTTTCCAGAAAAACCGCATTTAAGTCAAAGTAGCACACGCCACCATAGTCGATCATAGGGAAAATCAAAGTCTGCACAAGCATGGCTTTCGTCTTAGCAGGTAAAAAGCTTCTCAGACGATACAGGGAGCGCAGAGTACCATTGACCCTTTGGCTAACACTAGAGACCTGGCGTTGCCAGCTAAGTGTCGTGTCTAGATGCAAACCGAGATCCTTCACAGTAGGGGTAATGGGTATGACGGTACCATTAAAAATGAGAGGAGGAAGAGAATCAACCGTCACCCTACCCATCATACGCGAGCTTCCAATTACGATGGCCTGACACTTAGAGGGGTTGACTGACACTCCAAAACTATCAGACCACTTTTTTATTGAATCCAGATCTCGGTTTAAATCTGCTATAGCGTCCGACAAACCTTCCACCCGCCCAGACGTATACAGTTGAAGATCATCAGCATAAAGATGATACGAACACCGAAGACAATGAGTGATAAAATTAATGAAGATGGAGAATAATAATGGAGAAAGAATACCGCCTTGTGGAACACCAGCATCCAGATAACGCCAACTCGATGAACTCTCATCAACGCGAACCGACTGCTGACGTCCCCGAAGATAAGAAGAGAACCATTCCAGAGCCTCGGACGAAACCATAAGATGGGAGAGGATAGAGAGGAGAATATCGTGACTGACGGCATTAAAGGCATTGGAGAAATCAATTAATACCAAAGCGGTAACCTTGGTATCCTCCATTGCTTCTCTAATGTCACCAGTCACTTTAAGGAGGGCGGAAGTTGTACTGTGCCCAGGTCTGAATCCAGACTGGAAAGAGCTAACAAGGTTGTTCCGATGAACAAACCCCGAAAACTGCTTGTGAACGCAGGCCTCGAGCACTTCAGGAATGGGAGAATGGAAATGGGTCGAAAGTGACTGGGTAGGGTGGGATTCGAGATTTTCGGCAGTGGGCGGACATAGGCCATACGCCATGGGGATGGGAATTGTCCGGAATCAAGCGAAAAATTGATAATGTGGGTAATCGGATGGAGAAGGCGGTCAAGGATCCAAACGACCATACTACGACTGATACCATCATAGCCCACAGCCTTGGATTTTATAGAAAGGATAATCTTTTTAATTTCGTCCAAGGTGACCGGAGAGAAGTGAAATGGTTCTATAATGGGACTAGCTAGGCCAGTAATGAAACCCACCGTCTGGGATAAGATTTGCGAATCCAAAGGACAAGTGGTTGTGAAGTGACGGTTGATATCATCAAGGCCAATAGTATTGGGAAAATCCACATGCCGTGGTCTGCCGATACCAAGAGTACCAAGGAACTTCCAGATATCAGCAGGTGAAGAAGAAGATATGTTCTCGAGAATATGGCGGCGTTTAGCGTTGCGTATCATCTGATTACACCGATTCCTAGCAGCTTTGAAAAACTTGTGATTTTCTTCACTGCGATCTTTTTTAAATTTACGGAAGGCCCGATCCCTGCGCCTCATCGCCATTCGAACTCCTGTAGTCATCCAAGGAGCGGGAGGACGCCGAAGTTTAACCTTTTTAATAGGAGCGTGTTTGTCGTAGAGGGCAAGGACCGACCGATCGAAAATGCACAGTTTCTCGTCCACATCTGTCGCCGCTGCCAGGAGTTCCCAACTGAGCTCTGACGCATCTTGTCGCATCTGACATTTCATATAAGGGTGATCCATGCTTTCCGCTACGTCTATAATGACAACATTAAACGTAATTGGAGGGTAATTAAGTTTGTGTTGAGTTCTTGATACTGTAGCGGCATCTACACTGCCACATGCGAGAACCTATTCGCCACCCGGTATGAAAATGCTTGTTGCATGTGAAAGGCTGTATGCCTGATAAAAATATCTCTGGGTGCGCACTGAAGGCCTAAAAATGCAATTTGTACATTGTATATTATATAAAATGTAATCATTGTATATTATATTATTATGTACAGGAGATTTTCTTGGACAGAATAGATTTACGCAGCTCAATCGAATTAAGCAGTATATCATCTATCATATTTTATTTAAGACTCAACCGTTTTTTGGTACTTGTAATGGTTTTTTACAGTATTATCAGTATATGTGGTGGACTCGAATGTTTTTTCGCCATTTTAATTTGAAAGCGCCTGGGAAGGCAGCAAAATTCTATTTTTCTCACGTTTTTGGATTTGCTGGTCAATATCAGGTTGTATGTTGACGTCGTTAGAGGATTGTATCGATGATGTCTGTGATTATAATTACGTAAAGCCGCGTTAGAGTCGTGAAACATGTTTTTAGCTACATAAAATAGATGCCCTGCAAATTGCAAATAAAAAAACGTAAGATAAATTTAATTTCGCGGACTACCTCTGCATGCGCAAAGGTAGTCCGCGAAATTAAATTTCTCTTTCTCTTAAATCTCTCTTTCTTTTCCTCTGATGAAAGATGAGAAGATGCCTTGGCTAATTCCACTTTTAAAATGTAGATGGCGATACTAGCCTGCATTATCTGTTTTGTTGTGTGTACCCCAGCAAAGTAGGGTTAATTTTGCATTTATTTTCTTTGAATTTCCACAAAAGGAAATTTCGTGAGTAATTTAAGAGGTAGTTTATGATTTTGCTGTTATACGTGATTTAATAGTGTTACGTAGAAGGTAAAGTCTAGAAACATCATACTAACTCCATCTAAGGATGGGCAGTGTTCGAAAATACTAGAAACGACACGCTAACGCCATCTGTTATCAAGTAGCAAGTACTACACGAAATTGTACGTAGACGCTACCGCCATCTATTGTCGAAAACAGTAAACAGAGGGGTAATTGCGGAACTTTTTATCGGTAGGAATTGGTTTAATATTCATAGTTAAACAACATTCATTGCGTTATTTACGTTGCTGAGCCGACAATTTATTCGAACAAATGACGCAATGGTTTAGAAATAATCTTCAATCCCATTCAGATTCTGATAAATTGCGCGTTTCGCAATTAAGGTGCAGTTGTTTGTGGAAGTTTCTGGAAGCTTCTACGCTACTTGTGAACTGTGGCACAGTGTCGAATGTTCACGAATGTTCTGCTTGGGATATAAATAGCGGATTGTCGGGCCGACGGGTAGTTCGTTTACGAATACGGTCGAATGCAATTCAAGTGATATAGTACAAGCGAGACAAGTGATTCTGTTTGACGTTTTGATTTGATTGCGATATTTTTGTTTATTCAATTAAACAGTTTGTGTTTCGGTAATATTGGTTATAATTAATTTATCCCGAACCCCAGCTCGTAACAATAGTTAAATTTATATAAGTTTTAATGCACAACATGTAGATCATTTCAGTTATGATCTTTCATGAGATACTTTTTTTTTATTTTTGTCGAATATATAATTCGAGATTTAGGTTGTTTTACTGCCAATTCCTTCAATGTTTTTTTTTTCAGGGAATTGTTTGTAGTGTTAATTTTATGAACGAGAGTTATGAGAAGCCTCTACTTTGTTTGTTGTGTAGCCAAAATCGACTGACTCTTTCAATAATGTATGCCGCCTGAGAGTCTACAGATCTGTCAATATATATACAATTATGTTAGAAGTCATGATGAAGGACAAAGGTGAGAGAAACGAGTCTTAAAATACCAAACTTTGAAACTGATCTCATAATAATTAGAAATTTCAAACTGTGCTTATAAAGGTGAAAGCGGCAAGGGTAGCCCGTGAAAACTAAAATTTCTTACAATTTGCATAAAAGTAATTATTGTAGTTAGTATTTATTATAAAATTATAATCATAAAAATCGTCAATACAACTATAAGTTCATATTACCCTATTGATTGACTATTTCATAAAATTATGATGTTATTTTAAGGACAATTCTAACTTAAAGGTTGTATTGCTGATTCTTATGACTGTAATTCTGTAAAGCCATATTTGTTACCGTCGTTAACCATAATCGACAAACAACCTGAAACTGACATGCAAATAACTTAAGTAAACATGAATTTTGGAGGCTACCCTTACCGGATTCCCCTTGAATACAAGAATAAAAGACAAAACAGTTCAGAAAGAGATTTAAATATAGTCACACATATATTTAAAAAAAAATATCTTCTGTACTCCACTCATAATAATTATAATTTGAAAGAATTAAACTAATATAATTCACAAGATATGTCAAGTTGTACTGATCGAATTGGCCAACAGACAAAAAAAGGACAATATGGACGATTTTTCATTCTTGTAGATTAAAAATAAAGACAACGTTAACATCACCATACATCAAGCCTGCTGCGTTTCTTTCCCTTTCCACGACATTTCTTCCTCGACAAGTCGTACGACTAGTCTTGCGATTAGTCGCGGTCGTGTAGCAAGCTGTCTACACGATGTGTCAAGCCTGTGGAGGTTCATCCAGCGGATTGGCTCGCGGTAACTCGTCGTTCTGCGTTTCTTCGCGCGGCTCCGGGAATGTGGCGGATGAGGATCCGCTGCGACTTGTCGACGTAGAATTAGCGGTGGAGGAGTCGCCCGCTTGTGGACTGCTTGAGTCCCTGGAAATAGAAATAAAAATATTTTATTTGGGACACACACAGGACATAAAAACAATGAGAAGAACATAGAAACATTACATTTACATACTGCGATCGCCAATCCAAACGTGGCGATTATGGAAAACCCCCCGCCCCCATTGGGGGAGGCCCATGTCCAGCATGCGCATCGGTGAGAATAAATAATGATCATTCGTAGAAATGCTTTATATAAGCTGAATATTTTGTATTAACGCTAGAGTTCCGAAATGCATTTATTTTTTTTATTATATGATTTACTAGCTTTTGCCAGCGGCTTCGCCCGCGTGGAGGTCGGAAATTATCCCGCGGGAACGTACTACCGGGATAAAAAGTAGCCTATGTCCTTTCTCAGGCTCTAAACTATCTGTGTACCAAATTTCATTTAAATCGGTTCAGTAGTTTTAGCAGGAAAGCGAGACAGACAAACAAACAGACAGACAGACAGACAGAGTTACTTTTGCATTTATAATATTAGTATGGAGTATGGATAGTATGGAAGTATGGAAGTATGGATTACAAAGGACAATGTTCTGCGTCCAGAGATAGTTCGCCCCAGAACCAACAGCGAATAAACTTTACTTAACGTGTTCTAAATTACAAGTAGATGCCCATGAAGATAATTTTGCATGACGGACAACCCGCAGAAAGCATTTATTTAAAAATAAAACAAAGATTTTGAGGTTATGTTTAGTAAGAAACAATCATAATACATGCTACTAGATGGCTGTCAATAATGCTACTTCTATTACCTGTACCCATGTGGCTGGTTAAGCTTAAAGATTCAGGTACCTACTTATCTTTGGTGTAAAATATCCTTATTTTTACTTTTAGTGCAGTAGTGGAATAACTTGACAGTTGAATTAATTGACAATATTGACATGACAACGATTAGGGATGTCCATACGTTAGATCCGTATCGCTATGTTTTGTGAAAAATCGATACCGATCGATACTATTTGAAATATTACAATGTATCTCACTTATGTGTAGTTATTGTTTTTTTCTTCATTAATTATTTAGGATGGATGGATTAGGATATATTGAAGATATCAATCCATATAATTCTAGTAATACAACTTAACCTAATGTGAGTATTAAATAAAAGAAAATAAAAGTAAAAAAAAAAAACGAAATAACGAATGAACCATTGACTACTACTACTACGTAGTTAGTCTACTGTTAAGGTTATCATAATACCAATAAAAACGTCGCAAGTTAGTACAGAGCCTCCCACTTTGGCAAGAAAAAAGCGTGTTACGAAGGTCGAACGAAAGAAAAGTACGAACGAATGCGTATGCCATGCCTGAGCAGGTGGCCAAGCAACGTAAGCAAGTAATCACTTTCTCGATGTGTGAAATTAGAGATTGGGCATCACTATTTGTCAAAGATGGCGGTATCTAGCATGACGTCGTTTCTCGTTAGTCGTTGCAGCTCTTTTTAATGTTCATTATGATACGCAGAGTGTCCGTTTTATACAAATATTCGCAATTAGTATAATAAAATACATTTATAATTATTATGTACGTCATATGTTTGTTGGTCTTGGGGCTAACTTGAGCGATGTCCTTTCAGTGTTCATCAGCAGCCTATAAATGTTCCCACTGCTGGGACACAGGCCTCCTCTCGGTGAGAGGGATCCTATATTCATAATAAATTTCAATATGGTGGTAAAATGCATAAAGAGCGCTGCTCGCTGCTGTCCATTCTCTAGTAAGTCCCTTAGTCGCTTTTTACGATACTCTCGCGAAGTAATGCGATGGCGTTTAGTATAACAATGACCGCTCACTTGTGAAATCCGTTAGTCTGGCACGTATTGTAGGCGCCGCAGTGCTGGCACTTCAGTCCCACCACGTGGAACTTAACCGTCGATAGCTGGAATGAAGTAATACTATTCAATAGCTGTGTACTAAAAACATTGAGACAGAGGAGTATGAAACAATTGTTTTATGAACCAACCGAGATTGGGTGACGAAAAATTTAGTTTGCAATGAATCTCTTTACTTTAAAAATATTGAAAGAAAAAAGAAAAAAATATTTATTCTACACACACAAAACGAGAAAAAAACAAAAAACGAAAACGAAATGACGAATGAAATGTACAAATTTTTGAAGACTATACCCATAGTCTTCAAAAATTTTATATACCTTTACATACCTCTATGTTTTTATGTTTTAATTTTGATTTTATTTTAATTATGATGTTGATTTTAATTTTAATTTTGCATTTATTTTGATTGTTATTATGATTCTAATTTTGTTTTTAATTTTGATATTGATTTTAATTTAGAATTTTTCGTTCTAATTTTGATTATGTTTTTAATTTTGATTTCAAATTTTAGTTTTCTTTGATTATGATTTGAATTGATTTATTTTTGTAATTTTTGTATATGGGTACCCACAATGCCTGAATTAAAAAGCTATTTATTTTTTTATTTAAAAAACATAAAATGCACACATACAACGTATCCAAATGCCACGTAGTTAAGTCAATTAAAAAAAAAACAGTGTAACGATATTGTCCATTGCTTGCCAATCAAATGATTCCGCGAATGGCAGACCAATAGATACCTTATGACAGTCCTTGCAGAGTATAGTGGCCTTGTAGTCTGCGTATTCCGGCGGCATCGGTGTCGCAGCCACCTCAGAGTCCAGATAACTCCACAACTGTGGAGAAAATTAGAAAAAAACAAAATTTATTCAAAGTGTTGTGCTCGTAATGTTACTATGAACTCAGCACATGATTGTCCCCCCTAGTATAGTAGAAACTTTTCGCCGGTTATCATCAAAATCAGCCGTACTCACGCAGTCACAATGTACGGAAAAAAATATTTTTCCATAATATCAATGGTGTTACACGTATGGATAGAATAAGAAATGAGCACACAAGAGGAATTCTGAAGGTGGCAACGATAGCTGAAAAGTTATGTGGAAATTGGTTGTCATGGTATGGTCACATGATACGGAGGAATGAGGAAAATGTTGTTAAGAAATACTGAGTAAGAATGTCGATGGCTATAAGAGTAGAGGAAACCAATGAAACGATAGATGGACTGTGTGAATTATCATATGGATAGAAAGGGGGTGACTATCGAGATGACGACTAATAGAGAAGTGTGGAAGAAAACGACATGTTGCGCCGACCACAAATAAATTGAGATAAGAGCAGGAAAATGATGAATAATCTGTAAAAAAATCTACACATGAATCATGCACTGAATCCATGGTCAGTGTTAATACGTACACTGTATTTTGAAACCATTGTAAAAGCAAATTATTTTTAAAAGAGTAACCATGGAGTGTCTTGCCGGCTCTCCTCCATAGGAATCAACAATTTGGAACCGTGCACCTACCTTCTGACGTTTCATAACTGCCCGTGTAGGTTTATGTGAAACAAAAATATTTTGATTGCTTGATGCAGCTTTTTTTTTTGTTGGTGGGAAATCATCAAATGACGTCTTCCGCTCCGGGCGGAACAGGAGGGCGTGTCAGAATTTTACTGACTAAAACCCACCCGTGTTCCTTCAGTTGCCTATATGTCAGGGCCAAGGTAACTCTTTGGAACAAATCTCGGGACCCTGGCAGGACTGTTGATGACCCTGCAAATCGTATTGTACATCTCATAGCGATACAATAAAGGTTCCAACTCACGTTAGTCATGTCAATCATGCTGGTCTGGCACGTGGGGCAGGCGTAGTGTCCGGAGTGCAACAGTTGCTCGAAGCACGGCCGGTGCAGCAGGTGTCCGCAGTCCGGGATGTGGCACGGGATGCGCGACGTGTGGATGTCCTCCAGGCACACCGGGCAGTTCGAACGGGACACGTTCTCTACGCACTGTGCAGTAGAAAAACATATTACATAGCATAACATCGCTCTTGTAATTGCAGCGGCAGAAATATCGGGACGGACAGACTGTACAAAATTAAACTTTATGTCAATGGGATAAAGTTCTTGTCAGAATGACATTTGTCGTGTACTGTCTTTTTTTGAAATCGAGTTAAAATTTAATTTTCATTGTTGTCTAGATCATTTTGAACAGTCTGTTCGCCCCGAAATTGTTGACGTTGACTTTATTATTGCCAGAGATATCTACTACATTTATATACACCTATATTTTGCCAGTTATGTTTGGCTCTTATGTAAAAGGGGATAGAGCACCGGCAAGATGGTCAGATGCGATCAAGAAGGTAGCTGGAAGCAGTATCTATCGAGCGGATCACACAGCAGAAGACCACATAACTTGGAGACGCGTCGTATGTTGTCGCGATCCTCAGTATTGAGGGAACAACTAAGAAGAAGAAGAAAAGTGGGCAGGCCTGTTATTGTCAACTGGGCACAGATCTCTCCAGGCAGCTACTGAGAAATTCCTAACGCAAACCCGCTATAAAAGTTTGTTTGACCTAAATCGAAGAATGGTCCTTGGACCACGCAATCAGCAGGTGCACCATGCGACGACTAGACCAACACTATGATATTAGTTTATAATAATGTCCAGCGAAGATGCAAGGCGCCGCCAAGGCAGGCCCAGAAAGCAATAGCGAGATGACCTGGGCGCGTCCCTCGAGGGTTGATTTGAGCTTGCGCGGGAAAAGAGTTCTTGGATGGATTTGAGGTAGCACGGGAAAAGAGTTCTTGGACGGATTTCGGGTAGGCCTTTGCCAAGCAGTGGGACAGTATAGACTAACTAAACAAAATGGTTTATGTATAGTTGTTCGAAAGAACAGGGATCAAAGAATGATAGAAAAGGTTATAAATGAAATATTAAACTCATATTTGACCAAATTTAATGTATTATGTGACGAACAAATGGGATTCCGTAAAAATAGAAGCATCAATATGGCAATGTTTAATCTTATTAGTCATATAATTACTAATGTTGACAATAAAACACCAGTTTGTGCTCTGTTTACGGACATGACAAAAGCGTTTGACTATGTAGATCATAAGACGCTAATAGAAAAACTTAACGCTTACGGGATACGGGGAAATGCTTTGGAACTGTTTAAATCTTATTTGAGTGACCGCAAACAATATACAGAAATCACTAGAGTCAATTTAAATACGAAACGGGAAATAAAATACCAATCAAACTGTAGAAAACTTCACTATGGGGTACCACAGGGTAGTGTGCTTGGGCCACCATTATTTCTTATTTATATTAATGACCTGCCACAACAAATAAAGCATCAAATGATTCTCTTCGCTGATGACAGTACAGCTATAATTAAATGTTCCAATAATCTAACTTATGAAGACGATGTAAATAACACCCTTAAAGAAATAATTGATTGGCTTGACAGAAATAACTTGGTTATCAATATTCAAAAAACCAAGTTATTACATTTCTACCAAAGGCTAAAACCCCACCATTTAAATGTTGGATATAACGGACAAACTGTAGAAGAGGTAAAAGTAGCAAGATTTCTTGGCATTCTAGTTGACAGCCAACTAACGTGGAAAATGCAGGCAGACGACATATGTGCGCGGCTAAGCAAATCTGCTTATGCTCTTTTCATCCTGGCAAAGAAAGTTAATTTACAGACAGTACTTATAGCATACCATGGCATTGTTTCCTCAGTATTAAGATTTGGCATAATATTTTGGGGCAACTGTGCTGAAAGAGAAACTATATTTAGAACTCAAAAAAGATGTATACGATGTATGGTAGGCCTAAAAACTACTGATAGCTGTAAGCCTGTATTAAAATCATTAAAAATCTTGACTTTCCCGTGCCTATATATATTTGAAGTAGCAGTGTTTGTCAAACTAAACTTAAAATTGTTTCCTGCGATAGTAGACACTAGAAAACGAACCACTCAACTTAGATCCCAATACAAAACCATGTTGTGTACAAGTAAATACAAAACAGCACTAGCAAGGAAAAGTATTTTAGGCATGGGTCCGGTTATATACAATAAAATTCCTGATAGCATTAAGAATGAAAATTTGCAGAACTTTAAAACAAAATTAAAGATTTTCTTAACAGAAAAATGCTATTATTCAGTCACCGAATATTTGAATGACATGCTGTTATAAAATTTCTGACATTTCTTATGTTATGATATTATCTTCCATATTGACAATTTAATTTATGACATCGTTCAAATTCCTTGACATTCTTTAGAAAAGTAAGTGCTGACAATTTTCATTTTAACACAATAAGTGCGAACATTAATTTTTTATTTTCATTATTTTAATTGTTTTTTTCTCAATGCACATAATTAATGTAATTGACATTGTTCAGTGTGATTGAAGATTCTTGATGCGATCTAATTAATTTACTTGTTTATTTGTGGTTCATGTGTCTAAATTAATTTCTTGTTTAATTATATTGCATGTATGACTATTTTATTGCATGTTTGACTATTTTTGTACGCCCTAGAGGCAAAACATAGCGCCCTCAATGTTTACCAAATAAGAACTAATAATGTACACACCTATGTTTTACAATAAATAAATGAATTGAATTGAATTGAATTGAATGATAGACCATTTCAAGTACAGCACAATAGTTTAGGTTGCTTTTTGAAATAACCAAGCCTATAATGTCTTTTTTTTGTGGGTGAGAAAACATCATGCGACGTCTCCCGCTCTGGATGGAGCGGAAGGTCGTGTCACACTTTTACTGACTAAATCCCACCCGTGTACCTTCAGTTGGCTATGTGAGGGGGCCATTTCTTTCAAAAAAATCTCGCGACCCTGGCAGGCTGGATACTCACCCTGTGGCCGACTTGCTGAAGCTGCACTGGCAGGCACATGTTGCAGCGCTCGCAGTGGAAGAACCGGTCCCTGCCACCGACGCGGCAGATGCCGCAGCCGTCGCAGTGGTACTGGCGCTTGTCATCATCATCAAACAAGTTGCAGATCAGGCATGAGTACTGTGAATATTAACATTGTAGATTGAATTGTAGGCAAAAATCAGTAAAAGCTTTTCTATTCCTTATTATTAAAGTGCAGCAAGTTACAGACTTGCTTGTCTTAGTTTGTTTCATGTGGTGCCGTAAGTAAAGAATAGCACAATTCCATTTCTTCCCTTGGGTGCCGTAAAAGGCGACTTAAGGACCTTTCTAGAAAATGGGCCACAGCGTTCCCTATGCATTTTACCACCATAATGCGATCGCCAACTCACCTGCCAAGCATGGCGATATATCAGAGAGATGAGGACGAGTTTCGACCACTGGGCGATCACGAGTATTTAAATAACGAATTTAGTAAAAACCGATGAACACGCATAGCGTGCCGAAAAACATAATTAGGGTGCACGCCATGCCCCTTGTTAAATGTGTTGGAAATGTTAATCGCGATAAGACTATGCAGATAAGCACACATGGGACTATGCATGGACATAAGTGAATTATAAAAGATATTACAACCAAATATAATGGAGCTAAGGATATAATAATGGATATAAGGACTTTGGACACAGAACTTCATCCCGTTTTTCAGCTCTTCGGGAGTAGAATGATCAGAAACTATCAGCACGCGTAGCATGACCGCCATAGAAACGGAATTTGTCGACGGACAGAAGACAAAATGATAGATTGTATCGTAGAAAAATTATGTAAAACTGAAAATAAGAGATGTTTCTATTCTTCAGTTGACAAAAATACGATGTCAAGTATGATGACTATTTCTCTGATGAGATAGAAATTTTTTTACAGCATTAAAATACATAAGGAACTCTTTTGTTCTTGGTAGAATAGATATAGAATTGTTCATGCTACGCCGACAGATACATATAAATTATTTTTTGATTGTCAGCCTAAACATAAAATTTGAAGAACCTAGCTTCAAAACTAACAGACTTTTATAGAAACTTCCACTCCTCATTTCACCCCTTTGCAGAGGGAGTTTCCTAAAATCCTTTCTTAGCTGACGTCTCCTACTCATAATCTACCACTTTGCCAAATTTCATCTTCGTCGGTCTGGTAGATTTCGTGATTAATCAGTGAGTGAATGAATGTTTAAATGAGTGACCTTTCGCTTTTATATACTTATATAGATAGATTTTTGTCAATCCAAGAAAAGCAGATGAAGATGAGCAGAAGCTAGTTTTGCATAAATCTGATAGATGATGCCAAATCACATTATTATTTTATGTGTTTTGGTTAAACCCATTCAAAAAGTTTGTGAAATCTCCAAACACAATCTGGTGGACAAAAATTAGCAATAAAAAGATAATTATAAGCATAAATGTTATCAATAATCTGGTTTTCTTAAGCCATTTAGGTAAGTATAAAATTAATGTCTCATACAATCATGGCCAGAAAAGATAACATTTTACAATTTATAGCATTGGGGCGGTTCAAGTATTACGTAAGCACTATAGGGGGGCAGGGGGGTCTTTGCTTTGCTTATTTTTGATGACATGGGGGATGGGGGGGTCTAGATGGTGATTACGTAAGCATTAGTCATTAAGTTTTTTTAAACATATACCAACCTACACAATTGTCCATGTTCGTAACCGAAACGCATTTTTGGGGATTCCCACAAATAATTTATATGTTTAGGTACTGGCTTACAACCGAGTACCGGAATTACCGCGCTATCCAATTGTCCAAATTTCTTCCGTCAATATATTGTTTCGTTTCGGTACAATTGACGATTTAATGTATTTTAAATGAATGTTATGTGCATTAAAGTCCTCTCTCTTAAATCTATTTTCTTATTTATGGAATTATAACTGCTGTCCATGAATCAATAAAAAAAAACAGAATTGGTACATTAAAAGAAAAATGCATATACCAATGTTTACGTAAGCATGGGGGGAGGGGGTAAGAGCTTTGCTTACTTTTGCTGACAAGGGGGATGGGGGAGTAAATAATTGTAATAAATCTGCTTACGTAATACTGGAACGGCCCCATTACTATTACTACAAATTTTGTGACTGGCGAAACTAAGTAAATATTCTTGATTCATCATCATCAGCCTATAATGTTCACACTGCTGGGGCACAGGCCTCCTCTCGGGGAGAGGGAGTGGGCCATAATTTACCACGCGGGCCCAGTGCGGGTTGGTAGATATCCCATGTCTTCGAATTTTTGGTTCTAAGACATGCCGGTTTCCTCACGATGTTTTCCTTCACCGTTTTGATAGCAGTGGTGATAAAATAATTTACATAAAGTAATGCGCCCGTTTGTGTTCGAACCTGCAACCTACAACTCGTAAGTCGTGACCGTTTACACTGGGCCACCACTGCTCACAAAAATATGTTCTTGATTATGTGAGCTTCATTCTGTTAAGTCATGAGTATTAACTAAATAATGTGAGTACATGTGTACAAATGTAATATTAATCAAATATAATTAATCCAAGGCTATTGCTGCATTTGAATGATGTAAAATGCTGAAATGAAATTGTTTATTCTGTACATAGAATGTAATTTGATAATAATCACTTTAGACACTACGTTCACACATAAAAAATCATATAAGTTACATGGAGTTCACATTTCCTATCTGACTACCCCTGAGAAGAAATAGTGATCCAAACTCAAAGATCAAAGTCCCTTTTGAAGTCCAGACACCTTGGTGAGCTCAAGTGAGAACAATGTACATTAGTGCCTGAAATAGTCTTATGAGGAATGAATCACACATGTTCAAGCAGACCAGTCTAGTCAGTGCATGTAATTAGCAGTAACCATGCAGCTCAATTCAGAACTTGAAGAGCTTAGCACTGAGGTGATAACTTATGATGCAATAAGACCTATGAATATGAGATAAAGTTGCTATTTGTCAACAAAATTACATAACTTCACGCTTTGTTTCCCTGAACCCTCAGCAAAGGTGTACCTGTAGTACATCCACATTTCACCAGTTATGGTGTAAGTCCCATGTAATAGGAGGGTGAGCCCATTACCATGAACCTATTTGGTGGTTTACCATAGTAGAATTTTATATTATTGTTAGGACTTTATACTGCTGCTTTATATCAGTGAGCATAGCATTGCAAAATTTTTAACCAAACATGTCAATCTGTTCTAGTTTTTAAACAAACCTTTCCAAACCGCACTCCACAGCTCTCGCACTCTTCTTGCACCTTCTGCCTCTTGTCACATTCTGTACATATGAGCTCAGTGACTGACTTCCGGTTGAAATAGTGCTGTTCGTTTTCATCATGGCAGTAACGGCAGACGTAAACTTTGTTGCAGCATGGTGTCTGAAAATAAATTATAATTTGTTTTTTAAGTTCAATTACATATAGAAATAGAAGAATAGATTTGAGTTCTTTTTTGCTTATAATTAAGGTAAGATGGAAACATTGTATTAAGTTTTTTTTAGGAAATTTTAATTTATGACTGAAATTGTTTTCGTAAGTCCTGATTGATTAAATAATCTTATGTGGAATGTGGTGACTTTCACTATCTATCACATACTTAGCATTTTATAAATCATGCTGATTTATGATCTTTGGCTATAATTGAATTAGATAGGGCAATAGGCTAATAGGTTTTACTTCAGAAGCAAACCTATCCCTAAGCAACCAAGAAAATGGAAATATCCAATATATGAGTCACTAGACTCATATTCACCATTATTATTTGCTAATATTACATTTATCTTCTTTGACTTATATGCTTTACCAAACAAAGGACTCTCCATCAGAGTTCTAAATATAAAATCATGTATGTACCAAACTGCAATACCAAATCTTTGAAACTGAATTGTAGGTAGTCCTTAAAAGGGGTCAATTGCCACCAATATCTATTATCTATTGCCTATACAATGCCACATCTTGTGAGAATAAATTGTGGAAAAGTTTAGGGTTGCTTTCTTTATTTCGCCCCAATAATAACGCATGATGCGCGCCTTCCAGTTCGTTGACTTTATCTTTGTTTCTGAAACCCGCTTGTCACTATCCGAAGACTTCTGCGATGTTGTTTATTTATAGACCGCGACTGTTTTGTTCCCGGTTATCGCATAAAAAACAAATTAATCAACGAATATCGATTAATTATAATCTGTTTATGATCTACTTCTTACCACGAACTTTGCGCGACGTTTATAATGAGCGCAGCCGATCCGTTTTTCTTTACTCGTCTCTGCGTCCACTACACCATTGGTAATCACAGTTTCTTCGTTCTCCGTTGACATTTTTTCGGTTACTACACCGATGCACTTCCCGATAACAACACACCGAGGTCTCAGGACGTCATTCAATAGATTCTTTCAATTAATAAATTGGATTATTGAACATTGAACAACATTCTATCTTGCATGACATCTGGCTGAATTGCGTGATTTTCCATGGCACTGTCATGGATCTAAATAAGTTATTGCGCATAATTAAAGCGTGACGAAGATAGTACGCCAAAATTGACTTAAGTAAAACAGAGACAGACGAAACCTTGATGCCAAAGATGAAAGAGATAAATTAATTATGGTACGAACGAAATGAAACTTAGTTTGACGTATAACACGTTTAGTTATTGCATCGTGTTAACGTGCCTAATTAAAAGTATTTCTCAAAACTTTCACTTTTATACGTATTTAGTGACACAACAAAAAGTTTTATATCTGATCCCGAAAGACGTTACTTTTAATTCTCTCCAGAAAAGATTTCTTCACTATATTGATGGTTTTAAAACTACGTAGGTAAATCAAACTAGCTTCAAGAAGAAATCAGCTACGAAGACAGCAGTGGCATGGCGTGATGGTTTTGTCAGACTAAGCCTGTCGATTGTCCAGAGCAGCTAAACTAAATGGGGTCAAACGAATAGAGGATTGTAGAGCGAGCGAAGCGAGGTCGAAAATGTTTACAACCGAAATAGTTTTCACTGCCTCGATGGTCATTAGACCAAAGAGGCTGTGAAAACTATTTCAACCAGTAGGTTGCAAGCGCTACTGTTGAGCATGAGGTCCTGGGTTTCATTCCCAGGTTGGGCTAAGTGTTATTGGGTTTTTGGGTTTTTCCATCTGGAATTTCTCAGTAGCAGCCCGGAGTCTGGATTTGTGCCCGGTTGGTGGCAATAGGCTCGTCCCCTATTGCATGGGACTTAAACATACCTGGCGAAATGTGGGTGTACTAATCATACACCTCTGCCCAACCCTTCGGGGAAAAAGGCGTGATATTGTGTGTAGGTATGTTATGTAGTTTTGACTTTACTTGAGAAGCTATGCAGGATCGGGGGCCTGGAGCGGTCCACACCTGCCGCCCCCCTGAGTGGATATTGCAGTGCAGTGAGTAATGCACGAAGGGCCAGGAAGTAAGTCAGCGTTTGCTCTCGGAGAGTCGGTATAGTCGCATTGTTTGCACAGAAAGATTATTGGAACTCTCAGATCTGACTTAATTGCAGCAGTCTACCTTACTTTGGATATACGTAATTCTTACAATAATGCCTTTTTATCTTTTAATTAATTTTATCTTTTTTGTCCATATGGGCAAGATATGAGCCTGCTATGCTATAATGGCACTATCACTAACTCCGTGGAGCTCCGTGGCTATCATCTATTGTATCGTAATGTCATAGAAATGTTATGTCAGTAAAGACAAGAATATGGCAAAATTTTAGTCAGTAATCATAAAATGTGGAAAAATCTATAAAAATAGAAAAAAAAACAACACAACATGTCCAATTTTCCCGTGATTCTAGTTCTTTTGCTCTTATATCAGGCGGCCGCGCTGATACCTCCAAAATTTCAATGGAAATTCATGGACTTCGCATGGAAATGCGATGACTGCTGCAAAGCAAGAGAATCGTCTATAGCCAATGGGACGTATATACCCTCTAGCAACTTGCCGACTGGAATAGCGAGGTGGAAGGACAAATTGTTCATCACTATACCCCGGTGGAAAAAAGGCTAGAACTTCAATTTTTATTTTTGAAAACGCTTTATTTAATTATTTAAAACTGGCTAAATGTGAGTGTATTATACACCTCTGCTCGACCCTTCGGAGAACACAGGGTTGATGTTTTTATGTTGACTAGATACCTACTGATTGCAAGAATTTTCGTCTCGATTTTTTATGAATCTCAAACAATTACGAACTAATACATATATGCCTTTAAACGTCCGCGTTGGCGTAGAGTAGAAACACGGGATCGCCGAACTTTGAATCCTGGATTCAATATTCCGGACATTGGGGGTTTAAATTCTGAGTGGCATCTCCTGCCCAGATATTTCCCGGGTTATGGCAAAAGTTGGTACTGTGCCCCTATTTCATTGTACTAAAAACAACGAAATACGAGTGTACCTACTATATACCTCTGTAGTAGAATACATGTGGCGTTTAGTTCTCCAATACTTTCTCAAAGTATAGATCTAACCTGAGAAGTATTTCTCTTAATAGGCGTCCCTTCTTCCCTGAACTACGTCTATCTGAACGACACACAAGATGCACCTCTGTATCCGTACCCGAACTGGTATGAAGGATGTCTCAGCCATGAGGGCAAAGCGACCTCCAACAGGACTGTCGTGTCCACCTTCAGGGTTCATATTGACAGGTGCAATCGCCTCTGGGTCGTAGATAATGGAGTTTCCGATATGGCTGGTAAGCGTTTTCATTGACATAACCTACGTCGTCGCTATTATTTTAGGCAAAAACGTCTAAGAAAGCAAGTAAAGCACTTTACTTGCTTTCTTGGACGTTAGTGGACGATATCGCCCCAGCGACACCGCAACCTACGTGTTGGCCGCTACGTCGTCGGTTTGTGGGCAAAGAACTGACGAGCGGCGCCTCCTCGGGTTCCTCTTAGCTTCACCATGGGTGTTCAAGCCACGGCTACTGCGCCCCGCCCGCCTCGACAATGCGTTCCCGCATTGTCGAGGCGGGCGGGAACCCATCAGGGGGACCGAACTTAACACCTAGATCAAGTTAGGTACTTAATACTATACTATCCACCGAAGTATGTACTATATTATGTTATACAGCAATATAGTGCCTAACGATTTTTAGGCACGGTGCCTAACTGTTCTTCCTTTTAATTCTTTCTACCTACAAGACAGTATTTGCATTCAACAGGGGATGTGATACAAGTATCAGAGCCAGCCGTGCTAGTGTTCGACTTGACAACAGACCAGCTGATAAAAAAGTACATCCTCAAAGGAGATATATTAAGAGACTCATCAGTGCTGACTAGCATTGTAAGTATTCGCATGTAAAGTGCGACTGATCTTTTGGCACCTGATGACACTGGCAAGGGGAGTTGTTGTTACACACGACGCCATTTTAAGCTATATATTTCCAGTTTAGCTGACTTCCTATTGCATAGGCTTTTCGTACATTGAGAAGTCGGCTTATATTGGAAATGTATAGCTTAACCCTGCAGTGGTCGCGCGGATTACAATTGTAATCCAGGGTTAATTTGTAATACATAAACAGCCTCTCCAGGGACAAACCACGCATCGGCAATGCGCGAGCGCAACTGTGTGGGGGCGGGGACTATCGAACTTAAAATACATGGAGTCTCGGCTAACACACTTGAATTGTTTTTGAAATATTTCATTTTTTTAATACCCTGTATTTCAATTGTAATCCGCGCGACCACTGCAGGGTTAATATCTTGCCGTGCTTACAGCCGGATTCCAACTTAATGGCGGCTCGGAACATAAGGCGAGTCACTGCGTAGTTGCAAGTTAACCTATCAGCGGAGGTGAGGGGTGAGGTACTGCGCAGCGAGTAGCGCCCTTCTGGGGCCTAGTCCGTATTGCACGAAATTCACAGTTTCAGCCGAAGTTATGAGCAGTTCCAACTCCGTGTGACTTACGGCCATGAGATTATTTTAGAAATAAACATTTCATTTTATTTCATTACCGAGGTGTTATAAACCGTCCGAAAAAGTTAAATATCGGCTATTGGCTTCGAACTACTTTGAGATAGGACCGTATGTTCGTTAACGTAGGTTAGAGAGTAGGCCCCCAGTGCTCCCATGAAGTTTGGATTGGGCTACAAAGGTTTGTGAAATTGCCCCAATAATTGCATTAACAAAACAAGTAGGCGACATTCGGTCCGATTTTCGCCAGGCACTAAATGAAGTTTGTAGCGTTGTTCTTTGTGGGTTTCATAAGCTATTGCTATCCACCTGCAGTCGCCAGGCACTGCAATTGATCGACAGTTTCAGTGGCGCGAGAATTAATGTCAATTGACTTATTTATTCCATCGAAAGTTCAATTGTGCTTGGCATGCATTGCAGTGCACGAGTAGAGACCGTCTGCATAGTTATTCACAAGCATTCGACAGGTTATCGTATCGACAATGATACATTTCAATAACCTGATTCGAATTTGGTCGTTTATTTAATTTAAACTGATGTCATTTTTGGACTTTTTGATTTCTAAACAGCGTTTATAGGACTCCCACGATAATATCTATTGGTTGAATTTGGAGTCACGGTACTATCTGATTACCAACTAGGTAGGCTAACTAGGCTTTAGGTTACCTAATTAATTTTATGAATGAATTTGTTGCGCACTTGCGACCGACGCTCGCTGCCAACAGTACCCAACTACTAAACACACAAATGTGTTACTTGAACTTTAAACCTTATATGTGTGCAGTTACCTGTTATGCAGGTAGGTTTATCGCACCGCCATAATGCGGTCACTGTTAAGTCTTGTGTCACAGTAGCAGCTCAGACCTCAGTATACTGTTTTTTTTTTCAGTCTGTGGAAACATTAGGTAAGGATTGCAGCACCAGCTACGCATATATCACGGATATGGGGTCAAATGCCGTCATCGTGTACAACTTAAAAGACGACGAGGCGTGGCGGGTTGAGAACCATTACTTCCATTTTGACCCCCACGCTGGGGTCTACAAGGTTGGAGGTATTGACTTCTATTGGAGTGATGGAGTATCTTCTTCGACTTTATCGCAGCCAAAAAGGGATGGGTGAGCTGGTTTTGTGTACTCTTTTTTTTAAAATTATTCATCATGTTTATTTTTATGTAAATCGAGTGCCCGCGGCACAGAACACTCATTCTACTCCTAATCAAACGCAGGGTATGATGCCCTCAGGTTAGGTACAGCTACAATCTTCGCAGGACGTCTGGTGGCAGCTGGATAAGAGCAGAAAAAGATCGGACTAAATAGTGGTGCTATCTTAGACGCTACCATAGTCCAACAAATGACTTATAGGTACTAGACATCTGATGATGGATTCTTAATCTTCTAAAATTCAACTTTCAGGTACTGCGATTTATATCTTCATCCAACGTCCAGTACTAAACTATTCAAGATGTCAACTAAGTTGTTAAGGGATAAGAAAGCGCCGCAAGAAGACATTTTCAATGGAGTTGAGGTTTGTTAAAAAACAATGGTAAAATTACAATGTGAACCTTGGGTTTCCTGCCGGGTTTGCGAGACCTGTTCGAAAGAGTTATCGAGCCCTGGCATATATGCAACTGAAGGAACACGGGTGGGTTTTAGTCAGTAAAACTCTGACACGCTCCGCCCTAGTGCGGAAGACATCATTTCATGATTTCCCACCCACAAAAAAAAAAAAAACCTTGGGCTTCCTAAGAATGCAGTGCCGCCATTAAGTCGCAAAGACATTTCTAGTGTGATACACATTTACCTCACTCATTTTATGATGGCACCACTTTCTCAGGAAACCATATCTAGCAGAACAGTGGTCGACGTGGCTGTCTGTTTGCGTCTTTATTTTTTGTGGCATTCAGTTTTCAGATCAGTATCCGATGAATAAAATAAATAAAATAAATATCTCAGGACAACCAACACACTGTTATCTGATCCCAAACTAGGCAGAGCCTGTACTATGGTAATCAGACAACTGATAAATATACTTATATATTTCTAAATACATACATATTATAGATAAATTACACCTAGACACAGAACAAATGATTGTGCTCATCACACAAAGATTTGTCCTGGGTGGGAATCGAACCCACGACCTCAGTCTTTGCAGTCAGGGTCACTAACCACTAGACTAACAGGCCAGTCAAAATGAATGTTTTAAGGATAATGGATTCTTATTTTTTCCAGATAATTGGTGACAGAGGCCCCAAGTCACAAGCAACAGCCTGCGATATAGATCCGGCGACTAACGTTTTATTTTATACACAGGTAATTTGTGAAGAAAGTTCTTGGGTAGCTCCCAAAATAATTTTCGTACAGTTTTCAATTTGCAGGTCGGCGCGGCGCGGCACTAATCTTCAAATTGCAAAAAAAATTAGAATAATTCAATTTCCCGGGCTACCCTAAAACTTCCACCTTAATTGAGCCTGAAAACCTTATCCACGATGCTTTTGGTTCACATAATTTAGCAACGTACTCCTTTAACAGGTATGCAAAAATGGGTTAGGATGTTGGAACATGGACAAAGAATTTAACCGCGAAAACACTCCAGTGATCCTCAGCGACTGTAATTTAATGGAATTTCCGAATGACGTCAAGGTATATATTATATGTTTAACCGACTTATAAAAAGGAGGAGGTTCTCAATTAGATTATATAATTATTTCATTACAGAAAATATTTTTAGAATAAGTGTTTAAATACCTCTCCATATTGGTCACTAAGACACAGGCTTGCCTGGTTTGCCATTGGAGAGCAATGATGGCCCAGTGGAAACGGCCACGACTTACAAGTCGTAGGTGGTTGGTTTGATTCAAATCGCGACAGGTGCGAAAACTTTCAACTTTGTGTGAAAATTTTCAACACTACCTACTGCTCTCAAAATGGTGAAGTAAAACATCGTGAAGAAACCGACATAATATCTTACTAGAACCAAAAATTTTGTAGACCACACTGGGCCCGCTTCCTTTCGAAGGCCGATGAGGAGGCCAGTGTCCCAGCAGTGGGAACATTATAGGCTGATTATACCGGTTTGGGATTACACACTACTACATAGGCTGCACTAAAAGTATCGGGAATGGAATATTTCCACGGTTCCTGTCATATTAAAATCATTTTAATTGAAAAATCCTTGGTTTTAAAAATCGAATACCATTTATTTATTTAAAAAAAGATTCTTGGTCTTGTCACAAGGTTTTGTCAAACTTGTTTAGTCGTTGAGAAAATGGAATTGACTCGAGAAAATTCAAGAGCGATGATTTATTATGACTTTCGAAGTGGTTTAACACAAAAACAGTGTGTTGACCGGATGATTTCTGCATTTGGTGACGAAGCCCCATCCAAAACCACAATTTATCGCTGGTTTGCTGAATTTCAACGTGGACGTGTCAAGCTCAGTGATGATCCCCGTCAAGGTCGTCCAAAAACTGCAGTCACCCAAGAAAACGTTGATGCTGTGCGTAAGCTGATTGAGGAAGAACGACATCTGACATACCGCGAAATTCAGGCAACTTTTGACATTGGCATGAGTCAAATACAAATAATCTTGCATGAACAATTAGGTGTAAAAAAGTTGTTTTCCCGATGGATACCGCATTCGCTCTGTGAAGAGCAAAAAGCGGCTCGCGTTACTTGGTGCGTCAGAACTCTCGAAAGATTCCACGCAGGGTCCTCAAATGCTGTATACAACATTGTATCAGTTGACGAATCCTGCATATATGCGTACGAACCCGAAACAAAAAACCAGTCACGAGTTTGGGTGTTCGAAAATGAGTTAAAGCCAACAAAAATTGTTCGTTCACGAAGTGTTGCAAAAAAATTGGTGCCCACGTTTGTCTCCAAAACCGGCCATGTTGCGACTATTCCTCTTGAGGGACAAAGAACGGTTAATGCAGAATGGTATGCTAGCATTTGTTTGCCACAGGTCGTTTCTGAACTCCGTAAAGAGAACCGCAACCGCCGTATCATCCTCCATCACGATAATGCGAGTTTGCACACCGCGCACAGAACAAAAGAGTTTTTAGAGCAAGAAAACATAGAATTATTAGACCATCCGCCGTACAGCCCAGACCTAAGCCCTAATGATTTCTATACTTTCCCTAAAATAAAGAATAAATTGCGTGGTCAGAGATTTTCATCACCTGAAGAAGCTGTGGACGCTTACAAAACGGCCATTTTGGAGACCTCAACTTCCGAATGGAATGGTTGCTTCAATGATTGGTTCCATCGTATGGAAAAATGTGTCAAATTTCGCGGAGAATACTTCGAAAAGCAATGAATACATTTTAAAATAGTAATGTTGTGTCACTTCCTTGATGCCTGAAATTTTCAGTGCCGCCCTCGTATGTTCAATTTTTGGGCAGAATCAGCCGTTTACCAACCTCAATAATGGGTTGTTTGACAGTTAAAGGGCCCATGTTCAGGAGGAGCAAGAAATACTAGTTTTTTTTTTGCTTAAGTAGATACACGGCATGAATAAGAAAAAAAAACGTCATTTAAAAAATGTTTCTGTACCTCAAAATTGTTAGAAACAATAAAATATTTGGTTTGTAATAACTTAAGATAGGAACTCAGTCATAGCACATCCCTAGCTTTTAGTATTTTGAGTGTGGTAGCATCCCTAGTGAAGGAGTGACCGAACAAATAATTATGGCGAATTTTCTGTGTGAACCATTGTGTGTCGTAAAAGCATTTCTCCTAAAATCAGAATATTATACAGTGCTATAATAAAAGAATCAAGGCTTTTATTCCAAAATCCTAACAGGTTATGGGCCCAGCGCTTAATAATCTGGTTTAGGTGAAGATTGCGGGAGTACCTTTTGATATAACAAAAAATCACCGGCCGGCACATCAACGTGAACGTGGCGGGTGTGGTCAGCGAGACAAAACTCGGTTATTGAGTTGTTGTCAATAGCAGCGTCTGAAGGAGGTCGTGTGGAGTGCAAAATAGCACGACATCAGGCAGCAGGCTTACGCGGAGGACCGGAAATATGGATCATCACACAATGGCATTGGCGTCCAATTCGGCCATCAAATTGGAAGGTCAAAAAAACTGGAGTGTATGGAAATTCCAGGTGACAGTCACGCTGAAAGGTTTAGACTTATATTCAGTGGTGAAAGGTACGGACATAAAGCCGGAAAGCAATGATGCAGGCTGGATTGCAAAGGATGCAAAGGCCCAAACTCTTATTGTCACCAGGATGAGTGAGGCGGCAATGGTGCATATTCTAACGTGTGAATCTGCAGCTGATATGTGGCAGAAATTGCACAGTGTCTATGAATCAAGGTCTGCAACAAGTACAATGATGTTGCAACAAAAATTCCTACAATACAAGTTTGAGGAAGGAGATTTATCTGTCTATTTATCCAAACTCCAGGAGATGATTTGCCAACTGAAGCAGGCAGGAGAAAAGGTGTCGGATAAATTTATTATGACCAAGGTATTATTATCTCTGCCAGAGAAATATAGTCACTTTATATCGGCATGGGAATCGGTGGAGACCAGCAAACAAAACTATGATGATATGGTGGCTCGTTTGCTTGTCGAGGAAGAAAGGCTAAAAGTGAAAAACAAAGTTATGGAAGAAAAAGAAAGCATAGCATTGGGCTTACCTTTAGTAACTCAGCCCACGATTTGGGAGTCCATATTTTTTTCACAGAAAGATCATATTATTAGAAGCCTCCACGTAAAATTTTAAGTTTGAAAAATAATTGGTTTACGAGAAAAATAATAATAATCGTAGAAATACAAGAGCGAGCGAAGCGAGCTCTGGACTTGGGGCACCCCGACTCGGACAGGTTAGGTTAAAAGAGGATGGCGGGGTCAAAGACCCCGCCATCCTCTTCGTGGTTATTTTTTTTTAAACCACACAGAAGTAGGAGCCCCGCGAAGCGGGGCTCCGTCGACTTTCCTATAAAAAAAACTATGCGCGCCCCTACTCCCAGATGGCCCGCAGTGGAAATTTTAACCCCTATTCGTTTTATTCGTCAATCCCACACTTTCTGGCCTTTAAATTGATGTCGATACACGAAAATTCGAAAGTGAGGTTAGAATCTATAAAAAACTATTTCTCAAAAAGGGCAGGGTTGCGCAACTTTTCCTTCACAGGGGGGGGGTTCCACACCGCCCCCCCTCGCCCCTCACCCCCCTTCTGCCCTTAAATTTACTGCTGACATACTAAAACTTAACCTTAGAATCGAAAAAAAATTATTTCTCAAAAAGGGGGGGGTTGCGCAACTTTTCCTTCACAGGGGGGGTTCTACACCGCCCCCCCTCCCCCCTCACCCCCCCTTCACCCCTTAAATTTACTGCTGACATACTAAAACTTAACCTAGCATTGTATTCTAAAAAGAAAAGTCAAGGTTATGTTAGAAAATGTTATAAGTGTGGAAAATTGGGACACATATCTACAGGGTGTAGAAGTAAAAGTGAAGAAAAGCGGAAATGTTTCTTGTGTGGAAGCATAGGACATCTAAAAGTCGACTGTCCAAGACATAGGAATGAAGGGCAACAAGGAAAACATGAAAAATCTAAGGGAAATGCATTCATCATAGTGACTGCAATGACAACTGGAAGTGACTTTATAAACAATGATAAAAAGTGGATAATAGATAGTGGGGCAAGTGAACATTTGACAGGTCAACACTCTTTGTTCACAAACTATCTGTCACTGTAGTGTTGGGTAGGACAAGCAATTTCGATGAGTTTGTATGAGTAACTCATTCATCTTGGCGAGGTGGTACATTGTACCACTTCAAATGAGGTGGGACAAAGTCATATTCATGGAACATTGTCACAATAATGTAAAATTGTCCCATCTCATTTGAATTGATGAATTAACACAAAACACATACGAGGCTTTGAGCTGAGCTTAGAAGTATGAGGGATAATATGGGATATGAGAGATAATGTCACATTACTGAGACATGCATGACTGTAACAAACGTATCGTAGTTGAGAAGTATGATGAATTAAATTTGTGTCTTTAATTAAGTACACGACACCATCAGACTTTCACTCACAGTCACATTTCACTTAATTCAATCGTCCTGCGAGAAACGTCCGCACACATTCGATTTCGTTAGTGCGGCCGCGCCGTCCCGCTCACTCGCTTTGTAACAACCTTCGCGAGCGAGCGAGAACAAGACGACATTCGAATCGAATTCAGCCGACAACGACAACGGACAATCGCTTGCACTCGCTCGCTCACCTCGCGCACAGATAAAATAATATTACGTACCTCGCGCAAGAAACTTATACCCGACCTCGCGTCAGCATCGCCAGGCATTACTCACTCACTCACTCATCAATCAGTTCGAGATTCATGTGTTTGTCACAGTGAAGCGGTACAAAATATTTTTTTGAGGTGTTGGGACATTCAATCATATTGTATGGGACATTTGAAGTGCCTCTTGTATGTCCTACCCAACACTATGTCACTGTCAACATCAGAGAGTTATGTTATTGTTGGTGATGGACGTCGCTTACCTGTTGTTGGTGTTGGTGATATTGAACTGAATTGTGTTTAATGGTGACTCATATGTGAAATCAACATTAAACAATGTGTTACATGTGCCACAAATGAAAATCAATTTGTTCTCTGTAAACAGTGCTACAAAGAAAGGTTATAAGGTTACAATAACTGACCAACAGTGTTTATTTTATAAAGACAGCAAGCTATGTGCGTTAGGCAATCGTGAAGGGAACTATTATGTTTTAGAGGTGTCAAATAATATACATGAGAATGTAGCGGCGGTGGCAGCACTATCTGAGTGGCATGAGAGACTTTGTCACCAAAATGTAGAATATGTAAAGCAAATTCTCAATAAAAACAATATTGAGTACACAGGCGACAATTTCAAATGTGAGTCATGTCTAGAAGGTAAAATGCACAGACTTCCATTTACTAGAAGTGAGCAGCACACCAAAGAATCCCTTGAGATGGTGCATGCTGATGTGTGTGGTCCAATGGAAGTGGATAGTATTGGAGGTTCGAGATATTTTCTGCTAATAAAAGATGACTACAGCAACTACCGGGTAATCTACTTCTTGAAAAAGAAAAGTGAGACAGTTTTGCAGATAAAGAGGTTTGTCAACTGGGCTGAGAGACAGACGGGAAATAAAGTGAAAGTGATTCGTACTGACAACGGTGGCGAGTTTGTCAACAAGGAAATGCGAGAATTTGTACAGGAAAGGGGAGTATACCATCAGACCACAGTGCCTTTTACACCCCAACAAAATGGTAAAGCAGAGAGGGATATGCGCACTATCGTAGAGGCAGCAAGATCTATGCTGAAAGGTAAGATGTCTAAACAGTTATGGGCTGAGGCCGTGAACACCACAGTGTATGTTCTGAATAGAACTTCAAAGAGCAGAGTGGAAGGCCAAACACCCTATGAGACATTTCACAAACGCAAGTTTGATGTTCAGAGTCTATGTGGAGTATTTGGAGATAATGTATATGTTCACATTCCTAAGGAGAAGCGACTAAAATGGGATGTCAAGGGAGAAAAAGCAATATTTGTAGGTTATAATGATTCTAAAGGATTTAGAGTATACTATGAGGATAGAAAGGAGGTCCATACCAAGAGGGACATAGTATTTCTAGATAAGAGAAGCCAGAAGGAGCCAGATATTAAGAAAATAGAGGAAAATGAAGATGTGATCTTACTGGATATATCTATGGAAAACAATACAGAAGAGGTGCTACATGATAATAGTGAAGATGAGTTCTATGACATAGATACAGTACAGAACCAAGGAAATGGAGAAGAACAGGATGATACTCAAGAAATGATGTCTGAAGCGAGACCAGAAATAACACAGGAAGATAGACAAGAACAGGCAGATACAGAAGAAAATCAGTACCTAGATAGAAGGAACAGAAGAAAGGTAAAGCCAAAGCATCTTGAAGATTACTATCTGTATTTTGCTGAACCAAAAGATTACAAGGAAGCAATGACATCAGCAGATGCTGAAAACTGGAAAGAAGCTATCAAAAGAGAGCTAAATCAACTAAGTGAAAATAAGACATGGACAGAGATAGATACAATACCAGAAGGAAAAGAAGTAATTAGCTCAAAATGGGTTTTAAAGAAGAAAGATGATTGTTACAAGGCCAGATTAGTAGCAAGAGGCTTTGAGCAAAATTGTAATGATGATTTGTATGCCCCTGTGGCAAGGCTTAATACATTTAGAATTTTTGTATGTGTAGCTACTAAGTTAGGGTTAGGAATAAAACAAATGGATGTATGTGGAGCCTTTTTAAATGCAAAACTTGATGAGGAATTGTATTTAATTTTACCAGAGGGTACAGATACTAAGTATGTTAGACTTAATAAATCTATTTATGGTTTAAAGAGGTCTCCAAAGTATTGGAATAATACTTTTAATAATGTTATGTTATCTATGGACTATAAGCAGTCAGATAAGGATTATTGTTTGTATTCAAAATGTGAAGGTGATAAGAAAGTTTTTTTGTTATTATATGTAGATGACATTCTCTATTTTGGTAATAATGTAGAAGAAATGTGTAACTTGAGAGATATTTTGTGTAAAACTTTTAAAATGAAAGAGTTAGGAGCAATTAGTAAATTCTTGGGCATTGATGTCAAACAAGACTTAAATAAGGGGAATACTGTTATATCACAAAGTGAGTATTTGAGAAAACTGTTGTCACAATATAATATGTTGGATTGTAAGATATTAAAGTTACCAATTGATAAAAATTATAATTTTCATGTCCTAAAGAGAGATAAGTCAGAAAGTGTAGAAATAGAGAGTAAATGTAGAAGACTAATAGGGAGCTTGATGTATGCAGCTATGGGCACTAGGCCAGATATCTGTGCAGTAGTTAATATCTTGAGTCGTTATCAGAGTTGTGCATCTGAGCTTTTGTATAAATTATTGTTAAATGTATTGAGGTATGTAAATGGAACTTTAGATTTGTGTTTGATATACTATAGAGATTGTAACAATGATGTTGTAAGCTATGTTGATAGTGACTGGGGTGGTTGTAATGATAGAAAATCTACATCAGGGTGTATTTTTAAAGTGTTTGGTTGTTCAGTAATTTGGTATTCAAGGAAACAGGCAACAGTTGCACTGTCTTCAACTGAAGCTGAATATATAGCTTTGTGCTTAGCCACTAGTGAGGCTTGTTGGTTGAAGTCCATTATGTTAACATTTGGGTTTCGGGTAAACATAATTGTGTATGAGGACAACCAGTCTACTATCAAAATGGCACAGATGGCCACTGGTAACTCTAGGGTAAAACATTTGGAGATTAAGCAGATTAATTATAGAGTTAAAATATGTGAATACCAGTGACCAACTTGCAGACATATTTACCAAAGCTTTAGGAGGGATATTGTTTATGAGATTAAGGGATAAATTGTTCGATACATATAGGTAGGTCATATTGTTAAGGGGATGCATACAGTTAAGGGTAAGACAGTTGAGTAATTTCTGTAAGTAAAAATGCTGGTTTAGCTTGAAAATATTTTATTGAGGGGAAGTGTTAGAAACAATAAAATATTTGGTTTGTAATAACTTAAGATAGGAACTCAGTCATAGCACATCCCTAGCTTTTAGTATTTTGAGTGTGGTAGCATCCCTAGTGAAGGAGTGACCGAACAAATAATTATGGCGAATTTTCTGTGTGAACCATTGTGTGTCGTAAAAGCATTTCTCCTAAAATCAGAATATTATACAGTGCTATAATAAAAGAATCAAGGCTTTTATTCCAAAATCCTAACAAAAATAAGGCGACGTTGTGTACATCTTAAACTCGACATACAGCGCTACTGCGATCTGTTGTCACAACACAGGAACGCAAGAATATTCGGACTTTTGGGATACTATAGACTTAATAATAAACTTACTTCTTAACCTTTACCGATGTTGCCTTGCAAATCCAGGCGGATCGAGAAGGCAACCTCTGGATCCTGAGTGATAGACAGTCGCGGTTCCTGTACGAGACCATGAACTTCGACGAGGTTAACTTCAGGGTTCTGACTGCTCCCACTGCTATGCTCGTTAAGGGCACGCCGTGCGATAAGAAGTCTTTTTTTGGTACGTACATAATTATATTACGAATTTAGAACTCAGCCTCAAAAATATGTTTACCTATATCGACAAGAATTAATTGGTTCGTTTACAATGGTTTGGCTAAAAGAGCCACCCACATCCAAATTTTGGATGGCTATATAAGAGTAAGAATCGATGGATCTGTAAAAATAAAAAAAAATCAAAATCAAAAGTCATTTATTCAAACTAGGCTGAGAGTCAGCACTTTTTGAACGTCAAAGTTACAAAAGACAGTCCCCCCAAAACGCCCGCCCTTCGACACTTCCTAGTGCTTTAGCTGGGAAGAAGAAGTGGCGGAACAAACTCCCCAGCAGCACAGCTGTCTGTTAAGTTAGAAGAACTTGATTCTATACAATTGTAAGGAGGTAACATTATGAGACACAAAACATTAAATTAAATGATTTGCCATCTGTCAGCTAGCCAACCCAATAATCCAGGAAATAAAATGAAATCTATACTCAAGCAAAAGCAAAAAATATTTTTATCATGTAAATAAAGGTACCAAAATAAAAGCCTCCTGGCATAAGGGCGTGACAGCTTACATATGCAATGCTGAATCACGTTCACATAGCTGTTACGACCCGAGTTACAACTCGAGGCCTCAAAATGATAAACTAGGACCATCGGCGTAAAAACAAATAAACAGGTAGGTAATTAACAACAATACCAACATCAAGGTCAGCAAGACGACCAGTCACCACAAGCAGCACCCGTTCACGAGCATAACGCAAAGATCAGCCATTACCCCCCTCGCCTTATTTGAGGGAAGGGGGTAACCCGACCCCTGACGCTACCGCAAGCATTGACATCTAAGGGAGCATGACGAACTTGCTGCCGGTTGCTCAGGCAAGAATTGAATGACAACTTATCGAGGTCACTAGCTAATCATTTTATGCAATACTAATCATTATAATATGAATTACAAAGCATAGAACATGTCAAAACCAATAAATACACAAAAAAAAAATGACTAACACAGTAAAAAAAAATATATAATAAAAATTATATTACAGCTATATAACCTATCACTAGGTACGCTAGTACTGGAGAAAGAACACAAACATTGTCTTGAGTTAATCACAGCGACCAACTAGTTTTGTCGTTTAAATAGTCGTTGATGGAATAATATGCCTTTAGACAAAAGTTGGATTTTACTTGAGCTTTAAACGCATTAAAAGGTAATTCTAGTAAATAAGGTGGTAGCTTGTTGTAAAATGTTATACCAAGCCCAACAAATGAGTTATGCACCTTATGAAGCCGGTGAAAGGGAACACGTAGTTTGTCCTTATTTCTAGTGTTAACAGTGTGAAAATCACTGTTTTTAGCGTGTAAGTGTAAATTTTGCCTAATATATAAGATGTTGGCGAAGATGAATTGTGATGCTACCGTAAGAACACCAATATCTTTAAAAAAGTCCCTTAGAGAAACTCTGGCACCTAGCTGGTAAATTGCTCGAACTGCTCGTTTCTGAAGGACAAAAATATTTTGAATATCAGCGGCTTTGCCCCACAGTAGAATACCGTAAGACATAATGCTGTGAAAATAACTAAAATAGACTAACCGAGCTGTATCAACGTCAGTATATTGTCTTACTTTTCTGACGGCGTAGGCGGCTGAACTGAGCCTCCCCGCTAGACTTGAAATATGTGGGCCCCACTGTAGTTTGCCATCCACTGCTATGCCCAGGAAAACTGTCGAGTCTACAGTTTTAAGAACCTCTTTATTTAAGACGATTTCGGGACCTAGATTTCTAACATTCGGTAAGGCGAACTTTACACATTTCGTTTTCTTGGCATTGAGAACTAAGTTATTTGCCGTAAACCAATCCGTAACCATTGAGAGTGCACTGTTTACGTCTTCAAAATCTTGTCTGTTCCTATCTACTTTAAAAATAAGAGAAGTATCATCTGCAAACAGTACAACGTCACAAATACCCTTTAAAAAGAATGGTAAGTCATTGATATACACTAAGAACAAGAATGGGCCGAGTATAGAGCCTTGAGGCACACCTAACTGAACCGGTAGCCCGGTAGATTTTACACCATTAATATCTACACATTGGAACCTATTATGTAAATAAGAATTTATTACGTTTAAAGCTTCGTTATGGACACCGTAATGACGTAGTTTACGCAAAAGCGTGTCATGGTGCACGCAATCAAAGGCTTTGGAGAGATCACAGAATACTCCGATAGCATTTTGCGAGTTCTCCCATGCGTTAAAAATGTGTTTCAAGAGAGTAACACCCGCATCTGTAGTTGAACGACCTTTCGTAAAGCCATATTGCTCATTATGAAGGAGGCTGTTTAAATTAAAATGTCTTAACAACTACTTGAGTATTAACTTTTCGAATATTTTGCTAAATGCAGGTAAGATAGAAATAGGCCTAAAATTAGAAACGTCTTTTTTATTACCTGATTTAAATAATGGTATGACTTTGCTACTCTTCATGAGGTCAGGAAAAGTTCCGACATCAACACATTTATTAAAAGTAACAGCTAAAGAGGGGGCTACGATGTCTATTATATTACTTAATAGTTTGATGGAAATGCCCCAGAAATCACCAGTGTTTTTAGACTTAAGTGTGTTAAAAACATTAACTACATCACGAGGCGTTACATGTTCAAAATTGAATAGGCAACTACTTTTAGGCACACTACTATGCAAAAGGTTTTCAGCTTTAGACGGGGAGGAATTTAAGGAGCGAGTCGTAGTTATAGGTATGTTGGCAAAAAACTCATTAAATGCCTGTGCTACGTCAGCTGCCGTATTTACTAATTTGTTGTCGACCATAATTTCAAGTTGTTTTTCTTGTTTAACCGATTTACCCGTTTCATTGTTAATGATTTTCCAAGTGGTTTTTATTTTATTATTTGAATTTTTAATTTGATCGCTTAAAAATTTAGATTTAGCAAAAGCACTAACCTGTTTAAATAATTTTGAATATTTTTTTACATACTCTAGGAAAGGAGTATCAAACCTGTATTTTTTTAAACCATATAACTCGTATAGCCTCGCTCTACTTTTATAAATACCTGGAGTAGCCCATTGGTTAAAGCCGACGGAGGTGCCATTAATGTCAATGGTTTTGGTCTTGAAAGTAGATTTGTACTCTTTTTGCACTACATTAAAGAGGGCTTCATAAATTGCATTAGGATTCTCGTTTTCTACTATGGATGGTGTAATTCTACGAGCTACATTATTTTTAAACTTGGTGCAACGACTAGCTGTATAAGGCCTGCATTCAAGTTTATGTGCCTTTTTAAACAATGACATAGGGAAGCTAGATAGCAAACCACAGTGGTCGGACGTTAAATCAGTTAGCACTAATTTATTTTTGGCATCACCATCACTAAATATATTATCAAGACAAGTTGACGAAGAAGCTGTGATCCTAGTTGGTTCAAAAAACAAGTTAAATAAATTAAAATACCTGAAAAGATTGAGAAGTCTAATACTCAATGGAGTAACATCTAAAATATTAATATTAAAATCGCCACATACAATTATACTTTTATTAGGTACTTGATTTTAACTTATTGAGTAAATCCTCCATTACTGACTCGAAACAAACGAAATCCCCAGAGGGGGGTCGATAAACGCAAATTATAACGTATCGCTCGAGTTCAACACAAGACAACTCAATAGTGCGCTCAATAGAGAGATTTACTAAATCTGAACGTTGCTTACATTTTAGCTTGTTTGAAACAAGAACTAAAGAACCACCACGGATGGCCCTTTTTCTCGCAAATGCACTTTGTACAGTAAAATTATCATCATTGATAAACACTATTTCATGTTCTTTCAACCAGTGTTCAGTTAAACATAATACCTGAACATCATGGTTCTCTATAAATAAACTTAACTCTAACTCTTTGCCGGACAGACCCTGCATATTTTGATGAACAACATTCAACATATGCGGCTCATCCGTTGTCGCACCTAGTAGTTTAAACTACTAGGCGTATCAATAGTAGTGTTAGTATCACTACCAACACTAATTAAATAAGACTGTGACATACTACTTATGTCTGAGTTAATATAAGCTAATAGCCTCGCTATTTGATGTCTAAACCTAAGGGGAAGATACACTGTATTCCTTGTCGATTTTAACTTATCAACAAAAATGTTAGTGTCAAAAAATATAAGTTTATCACTGTAGTGACTGACCAAAAACTGCATATGATTATTAAGCATATGAATATGTTTGTTAAGGTGATAATATTGTAAAGGTGATATGGCTAGCAAGGGACGACTGGGATGAGGACTAATAGAAGTATGGAAGAAGGATATTTTATAATATTGTATGAATGTGTAGATAGACATACACCCATCATACCCTCATTTCTTCCCGAGGAAATCATAAGAGACGACTGGAGGGCTTACTAGAGAATGGGCAGCAGCGTTCTTTATGCGGTTTACCACCATACTGCGATCGCTAACCCGCCTGCCTAGCATAGCGATTATGGAACCTCCCCCCCCCCCCCCCCAAATGATGCGATCAGAGGCTGTTCTTGGGGAAGCCTATGTCCACCAATGGACGTCTTTTGGCAGAAATGATATGTAGACACAAATCATTTGAACATTGGGAACTTAATTATAGCTTCACATGTCTATAGTATTATGATTATGAAGCATAAGTAGTAGACAAATGAAGTGTTCTATAAAAATGACCTGAAATATACTTAACAGGTTCGAGAAAATAAAATCTGGGAAGAAGGCGTACCAAGATGATCTCGATTTAGTGATCGAAATTACCGAGTCGATTGAAGATACTAAACTCAAGTCATAATTCTAAAACTTTTATGATTTTGTGAAATATTATTAATATTTTTTTCTTTACTTTTATCAAATGTTTTGGTTGAAATTGTAGTACACTATTTATAAAATTCTCTTGAAACTGATTTGTCTGTTTTATTTCCCATACTGAGCCAAGGTACTTGTTAGCACAATGTAATGTTTATGCTCAAAAAAGCAATTGCAATATGTGCTACAGCACGACAATCGATCTTACTGCTATATGATAAAGGCGCTATCTCAAGCGGTTACCAAAGAGGGTCATAAGGAAATATGTAAACACTAGCCAGCTGTGGCCGCGGCTTCACCGTCGTGAATAATGGCAATTATCCCACGGGAACTTGTTACCGGGACATAAACTAGGCTTTGTCCATCCCCAGTATAACATCTATCTCCTTGCCAAAAGGAGGTGGGTAAAGTTTAGAACATTTTTTGCCTATCATAGTCATGAAAATTCAAAGTATTTATTGACGTCATGTAATTGTGTTTATGTGAAGTTCAGGTATCGACCTTTACATCTATTCTAAAATAGTAAGAAAAAAAAAATAGCAAGTCATTTGTAACAAATCATCAAACTTGTCAACTAAAATAACAACTTCTTTGAAGTTTTGTTATTTTAAGCACTTTTTCTAACTTTCAGTCAAAAATAAACTGTTAAGCGCTTTATGCACCAAAATATTTTTTAGAATTTGCCAAGTTTGATGATTTTTTTATATGACTTGCTATTTTTTTTTCTTACTAATTTTAGAATAGATGTAAAGGTCGATGCCTACACTTCGAATAAACACAATTACATGACGTCAATAAATACTTTGAATTTTCATGACTATGATAGGCGAAAAATGTTCTAAACTTTACCCACCTCCTTTATCGAAATCCATTCAGTAGATTTGGGGTTCCCTCTATCTGGCAGAAACTTGATGCTCCGAATTTTATTTGGCATAACACACTTGGCATAATCTTATTTAAACGAATATTTGTAAGGCATAAAAAATGTTTAGCATAATCATTGTTTGGCCGAATGTTTATATGCTCGACTTTACGCTGGCATACTTTTAAGATGGCAGAATTTTATTTCGCATAATTACCTTTGGCAGACTTAATATTCCGTATAATTTCGTTTAGCATAACATTTATTTAGAGCAATGATTATTTGGCATAATTTCACTTGGCATACTATGAAGATGGCAGAATTTCATTTAGAATAATTTTGTTAGGCATATTTTCATTTCTATTAAATTGCATTTTAACCTTAAATAAAATGAAATAGTGTCTCAAAAAGTCAGTATATGTTGTGCTACAAAAATTATTGACAGAAACGAATCGCTGCAGAACCGACTCCACGTAGTCTTGTCTGCCCTACCCCTAGAGTGTAATTTAATCCCGCGTAGGCGCGGAGGGGCGAGGCGGCCCGCGAGCTGAGACGCAGGTGGTTTTGACGGACGCCGCCGCGGCTGAGGCTGGCCGGCAAAGCCGGCCAGCAAACCGAAGCCGCGGTGGTGAGCGTAAAACCATCTGCGATGATGAGCTTGCGTGGGACCGCCGGAGCCCCGCAGCGCCGGAGCCGTGACAGAAATCATGCATGCTGCATGTTGCATGCTCGCCTGCATGTTGTAAGCTTGCTTGCATGCTGTATGCTATATTGCATGCTGCATGCTTGCTTGCTGCATGCTTGTTTGCATGCTGCATGCTTGTTCGCATGCTGCATGCTTGTTTGCATGCTGCATGCTTGCTTGCATGCTGCATGCATGGTGTATGCTTGCTTGTATGGATGTCTGCATGTAGGGTTTTAACTGTATGCATAGTGTATGTTTGTTTGCATATTCGCATGCTTCTGATACGGAAATAAAAACCACATATGTTGACAATCAAATGTTTTATTGAATATTCCTACATGCAGAATGTGTGAATGTGTGTTTCAATTATTATGGATATGAAATGTATGCCAAAAGATGATTCTAAGTTTAAAGTTTCGGAGATATGATAGTTCTGCCTTTTAATAACTATCGATATGAAATTATGCCAAGAGGCGATTCTGACTGCGAACTTTCTGCGATATGATGGTTCTACTTTTTAATTATTATGGAATAAAATTTATGCACAAAGATGATTCTGACTTATAAAATTATGCGTTGTGAATGTATGATAAATGAGTGTATGCCAAACGATTTTCTGCGAAATGAAGTTTATGCCATCCGCTGTTATGCAAAATAATATTATGACGAAAAAAATTCTGCCATAAAGGGTGGACCCGTAGATTTGTCATGAAAAGGTAACCATAGTTTTATTAGTACCTACATAGGGTATATAAAAGTAGAGTAAAAACAAAACACATAAAATAATTTAATTTTTATTTAAATATACAACATGGTAGTTATAACTATGTAATTAAATAAGTCTATGTGATTGAATAATTCATAATTAATCATAATTTTGCACGTGACCGTCGATTCCGTTTGATTTCGTTCACATTGTCAGTCTTTTAGCGAATTATTACAATTGAACCGACGTACAGTGGACTTAGAAACGTGAGCACCTACTGACTAACGTTAGGTGAAGTTTAGAGTCCAGTGGACATCGCAGAAACGGATGGACAAGGATGCTTGAAGAATTGAGAGTGTTAAAGTAAAAAGTTTAGTAATATCCCGACAAACGACGTCGTTAGAAATACTCAGATGGAAGTCAACTTTACGACAGGGGCTGTTTCTAGATATCGAACTTCTGCATTTTTCTTTAGAGTTCATTTTTACCACCCCCTATCTATGGCTATAGAAGGATCTTTTGGCGTGTGGTGAAAATAGTAACTAATGACGCCATGTTTTCACAATTTATCCTATTAACGATTCTTGTAGCGCTCTATTTACTTATTTTCACCATAATGGTCACAAATTATGTTCACCGCCTCTGCAGTGATCCAGAAGAATATCAGCGTCAGGTATATTTGCCTGCCTCATGCTCATGGTAATTCTCATAGTTTTAAGAACGTTTACAGTCTGTTCTGTCTCGAATCTGTCAAAAATACCTCGAGTTTCCCATACTTTTTGACATTTTATTGTCACCAAGATGAGACTGCGACTACGTTTTGAACGTTTTTAATCATGAGAATTGGCCGTCTGGTTCTCCATTTGGTGTAACCTAGAGACGCACACCGCACTTTCTGTGTTCGTTATTTCATTTGAATTTTAAAGTGTATCATAGCCAAAAGTATAATCACTATATTTAATATGTCTTTTTTTTGTGTATTTTGTACCTTGTACTTCCGTTTTTCCTAATATTTATGTAATTAGTTCTTATTTCATCATACTTTTGTATGTTGTGCTATGTCTTTTGTTGGGTACTAATTCACCAAATAAACGATTTATCTATCACGGAGGAATAAGTAAATGGGATAAGCGAGTGTTAGATCAACACAAATTCAACCTGCTTTCAGCTGATAATCGCCAATGAGGATGCTTCGTCCCGCAGAGTACATACTTTAGGAGTAATACATATACGTGATATTACTAACAATAATATCGACGCTTGAAAGGCGAAATTGACTAAGCGGCATAGGGCCACAATGGCGCTTAGTAAATTTTGCGTTTCAAGCGTCGATATAATTATTTGCACTACATACGAACTACAGTAGCATATAAAAAGTATAGAATCTAAATGGACTTAAGAAGATCGTTATATGAAAAAGTTTTACATGAAATAGGTACTATTAATTTGAAAGGGTATTGGCGTGTTGGGTATTGTTCCAAAAGCCTTGTTTAAATCTAAATATTTTGTGTTTTTCATTTGATATACTTCAAAAACTTTTCCATATAATGTTTCACAAATGATTTCTACGGCGATTAAAATCGACTGACATATTAAACATGAATACAGATGACGTATTGCTTGTATTTACGCAAAAATTCAATGGTGACCGAAGATAAATCTTATTTGAAAACTTGTAATGATTTACAAATTAGTTTAACCATACCTTAGTTTTCACAACGCTAAAGCTGCCGACTAAAACCAACTATTCACTATAATAACATTTCTTTCATAATACTCATTAAATTCGCGACTTTTACACTACCGTACTTCGACCAAAACGTATTCTATTTTTTATTTTATTTCTAAGTCCATGCGTGGCTCATACGATGCCCATGGCGTGTTCGAATCGAACAGAATTTACATAAGCGTTGCAAATTGAAATATAACATTATTTACAAGTATTATTGCTGAATCATCTATCATAGGCCATAATAAGATTGAGAATTTACAAGAAAATATGAATTATAAAATGAAACTTATAAAATAGTGTCGCGCATGCTAATACGATTATTTTGAAAATGTATCGACTATTTCGATAATCGACTATTTCTATAGTCGATATTTTTGGCTCCTCTACCTTACTAAGGCATGACAGGGTCGTTTCCTAGGCTAAACAAATGCGGCTCAATATCAGTATTTTAGTCAATTCAATTCTTCTCGACTATTCACCAATATTTAATTGACAATGACTACTGATAAGTGCATATTTTGTTCTAGTGCAGAAACGATAAGAAAACACCAACTAAATCAGTTACAAATAGTTCATAAGTTTTCATTCACGCCTCGTTTTTTCGGCAAGTTAATCGATTAGTGTTTAGTCGATACATTTTCAGATGTATTTGGGCGGTCAAATAGTTTTTTTTTACGATCTTTATCAATTTTTATTATTTTAGACATTCACAATACTTTGTCACGATTTTAGGTTTTAGATCAGCCTGTAAAGTTCCCGCTGCTGGTACTCAGGCTTCCTCCTTGAGAGCGGGAGTGGGCCGTAATCCACTACGCGGGTCTAGTGCAGGCTGGCGGATGCCACATCTTCGAATTTTTGGTTCTAGGAAATGCCTGTTTTTTCTATGTTTTCCTTCACCGTTTTAGATCATATTCTTAAAAGGTGCAAAGATGTCTTCCGACCAACCAATTCAGGCTATGGCCTTTCACTGAGCTTGCCATAGTTCCACTATTGAGAAACAAAACTTCACAGCCTTTCACATCTAGTCTAAAATCAGCTACCTTCTTTCAAATAATGAAAAATAAAAGGAAAGATGGCAGGACAAACGCTAGTGGATAAGCTGTTAACTTTTCGTCCCCAATAGTACACAAATAGTATATTCTTTCGTAATGATTCTGTTATGCACCAACTGAACTTAATTTAGACTACTGCTATCTTTTTTTTTCTAACTAAGCAAGAAAGAGACGGAAATATTTTCCAAATTTACTTGAACTAAGACTTTTTTCGACGCAACTATGACGTACGAAATTCATCAATTTAAGGTAAACTAGACGTAATTTCGTTTGACAGTTGTAAAGCGTCATTTGTCTTTTTCTTTCGCGGTCTCTCAGTAGGAGATAGCAATACTCTTAATTCAGTTTAGGCGGTGAACAAACGAATCGGCACCATAGTTAAATATTATGCGTTCAACAACGATAAACATTTTCTGTGCAACAAACCGTTGCGTGTTGCTGTACCACGTTGCTACCGTGTTGCGCGTCAATTGCTACTTATAGAATACGTGAGTTTATGAATCGGAGCATAGTACTGTGAATGTTTACATTCAATATCTATGTTATGTGGCCGTAAAGTCGATTTGTTGCTTTTGAATTTTACACAAATATTAGAAATCGTAACTTTGTAAATTATAATAAACTTAAAAAAATAAGTTTCAAATAAATAGGTCAGCAGTGCCCGTAGTTAACTACAACGTTTAAGCTTCGTCTTTCTGAATTTGCTTTTGCATTATGCCCTATTTTAATTTTAATAAATTGCATTGCGTGACTCTCATTGTGACAAGGCTCTCATGGTGAATAAACTTTTTTCGGTTTAAATTCAAAGGGAACAATTTTATTATAAAAATAATATATTAATATAAAAACAAATCTAAGTCGAGATGCATGCGCGACTTCCAAAACCGTAAAATTATGGCAAAACTGACTTAATTGTCCCACTTTCCCGATTTCTAAAACATGTGACTCCACACTTCGGCTATCATTCAGCTTATGCTATTAGAAAAGGACAACGAGATACTGTTGTCTATTCCGAGCGAAGATTCCCGAGCATAGCCGAAGTGTGGTGCCGTTAGAACAGTGCGTCACTGTGAACAATGTCCTACCCTACAAGGTCCGTTTTGCTGTGACAAAGGAATTTCTACCTTATATTGTATAGTCGAAGGTTGTTTAGTGAGTAGATTATCTAGTATTTTCGGCGGTTTCTCCGTTTTTATGTTGGGGCGTTGTCTTGGCGGTGGCTGGGGCGAGGCGCTTTCTGAGGGGTGTTGTGTACTCCCATCCGTCCTCGCCTTTAGGGTTGAACAGCTGTAACGAAAAAGACGTTCGATTAAACCTTTTGGTTTTATTTTTTACTAGCTGTTGCCCGCGACTTCGCCCGTGTGGATGTCGGGAATAATGCTACTGGGATAGTAATATAGCCTATGTTACGCTTTATAACATCTATCTGCTAGTCAAAATCTCGTCAAAATCGGTCCAGCCGTTTCGGAGATTAGCCCGAACAAACAGACATACAGATAAAAATTTTGAAAACTGTTTTTTTTTGTAATAGGTTCCTTAATGATTTTATTGTGCATTTAGTTTAAAGCTGTTATTTTGACGTTACAAAACAGACATTTCAATTTTATTTATATGTATGTATAGATGTATAGATAAATCGATATTGATTTTTGACCTTATCTTCTTAGCTAGAGGGCGCCGCGAATTCTGGAGGTTTTATAATTATCACTTGTATAATGTAAATGATGCTATAAATAATTTACTTGTATTTTGCGCAGACTTTCGTGAGTACCTATAGTTAGTATAATTCGATATTTGATGCGTGATTCAAATAACCTTCACGAGTGGTGCGAAGAATGATACTAAGTCAGTGCTATGTAGTCAATTCGACTACCACCTTGTTGACTGACAAAAGTTTTCTACCACTACATGAGCTGTTCTCAGAGTTCATGAGAATTAAAGAAATAGATCAATCGTCAAATCCGACTCAGCTGGGCAGCTTTCGGGATCTTACACAATATCTTTTCGTCCCACATACAGTAGTGTTTCAAGATGAAAATCTTTGACCAGTGTTGAATTTACAGGCTTTGTATGTTGTTCACATAAATATGGAAGAGGGAGGTCTTCTGCTACAGGTATCTCCAAACTTAAAAGAAGGCTTCTACAACTTATTTGTAAAAACCTGTTGATTATGAAATAAATAAACTTATTATTACTTATTACCAGTTTGTGTTGCCAGTGAAGACCTATGGTACTGAAACGTGGGCCCGCACCGACTCGTGAGTATTGTAGTACAAGTGTTACGTACCAGCGTGGCCCACTTGTCCCCGTTGGCCTCCCTGGTCTTCACGGCGTCCCGCTGCGCCTGCTCGACGGCGCGCTTGGCGCCGGTGACTCGTGAGTATTGTAGTACAAGTGTTACGTACCAGCGTGGCCCACTTGTCCCCGTTGGCCTCCCTGGTCTTCACGGCGTCCCGCTGCGCCTGCTCGACGGCGCGCTTGGCGCCGGTGACTCGTGAGTATTGTAGTACAAGTGTTACGTACCAGCGTGGCCCACTTGTCCCCGTTGGCCTCCCTGGTCTTCACGGCGTCCCGCTGCGCCTGCTCGACGGCGCGCTTGGCGCCGGTGACTCGTGAGTATTGTAGTACAAGTGTTACGTACCAGCGTGGCCCACTTGTCCCCGTTGGCCTCCCTGGTCTTCACGGCGTCCCGCTGCGCCTGCTCGACGGCGCGCTTGGCGCCGGTGACTCGTGAGTATTGTAGTACAAGTGTTACGTACCAGCGTGGCCCACTTGTCCCCGTTGGCCTCCCTGGTCTTCACGGCGTCCCGCTGCGCCTGCTCGACGGCGCGCTTGGCGCCGGTGACTCGTGAGTATTGTAGTACAAGTGTTACGTACCAGCGTGGCCCACTTGTCCCCGTTGGCCTCCCTGGTCTTCACGGCGTCCCGCTGCGCCTGCTCGACGGCGCGCTTGGCGCCGGTGACTCGTGAGTATTGTAGTACAAGTGTTACGTACCAGCGTGGCCCACTTGTCCCCGTTGGCCTCCCTGGTCTTCACGGCGTCCCGCTGCGCCTGCTCGACGGCGCGCTTGGCGCCGGTGACTCGTGAGTATTGTAGTACAAGTGTTACGTACCAGCGTGGCCCACTTGTCCCCGTTGGCCTCCCTGGTCTTCACGGCGTCCCGCTGCGCCTGCTCGACGGCGCGCTTGGCGCCGGTGACTCGTGAGTATTGTAGTACAAGTGTTACGTACCAGCGTGGCCCACTTGTCCCCGTTGGCCTCCCTGGTCTTCACGGCGTCCCGCTGCGCCTGCTCTCGACGGCGCGCTTGGCGCCGGTGACTCGTGAGTATTGTAGTACAAGTGTTACGTACCAGCGTGGCCCACTTGTCCCCGTTGGCCTCCCTGGTCTTCACGGCGTCCCGCTGCGCCTGCTCGACGGCGCGCTTGGCGCCGGTGACTCGTGAGTATTGTAGTACAAGTGTTACGTACCAGCGTGGCCCACTTGTCCCCGTTGGCCTCCCTGGTCTTCACGGCGTCCCGCTGCGCCTGCTCTCGACGGCGCGCTTGGCGCCGGTGACTCGTGAGTATTGTAGTACAAGTGTTACGTACCAGCGTGGCCCACTTGTCCCCGTTGGCCTCCCTGGTCTTCACGGCGTCCCGCTGCGCCTGCTCGACGGCGCGCTTGGCGCCGGTGACTCGTGAGTATTGTAGTACAAGTGTTACGTACCAGCGTGGCCCACTTGTCCCCGTTGGCCTCCCTGGTCTTCACGGCGTCCCGCTGCGCCTGCTCGACGGCGCGCTTGGCGCCGGTGACTCGTGAGTATTGTAGTACAAGTGTTACGTACCAGCGTGGCCCACTTGTCCCCGTTGGCCTCCCTGGTCTTCACGGCGTCCCGCTGCGCCTGCTCGACGGCGCGCTTGGCGCCGGTGACTCGTGAGTATTGTAGTACAAGTGTTACGTACCAGCGTGGCCCACTTGTCCCCGTTGGCCTCCCTGGTCTTCACGGCGTCCCGCTGCGCCTGCTCGACGGCGCGCTTGGCGCCGGTGACTCGTGAGTATTGTAGTACAAGTGTTACGTACCAGCGTGGCCCACTTGTCCCCGTTGGCCTCCCTGGTCTTCACGGCGTCCCGCTGCGCCTGCTCGACGGCGCGCTTGGCGCCGGTGACTCGTGAGTATTGTAGTACAAGTGTTACGTACCAGCGTGGCCCACTTGTCCCCGTTGGCCTCCCTGGTCTTCACGGCGTCCCGCTGCGCCTGCTCGACGGCGCGCTTGGCGCCGGTGACTCGTGAGTATTGTAGTACAAGTGTTACGTACCAGCGTGGCCCACTTGTCCCCGTTGGCCTCCCTGGTCTTCACGGCGTCCCGCTGCGCCTGCTCTCGACGGCGCGCTTGGCGCCGGTGACTCGTGAGTATTGTAGTACAAGTGTTACGTACCAGCGTGGCCCACTTGTCCCCGTTGGCCTCCCTGGTCTTCACGGCGTCCCGCTGCGCCTGCTCGACGGCGCGCTTGGCGCCGGTGACTCGTGAGTATTGTAGTACAAGTGTTACGTACCAGCGTGGCCCACTTGTCCCCGTTGGCCTCCCTGGTCTTCACGGCGTCCCGCTGCGCCTGCTCTCGACGGCGCGCTTGGCGCCGGTGACTCGTGAGTATTGTAGTACAAGTGTTACGTACCAGCGTGGCCCACTTGTCCCCGTTGGCCTCCCTGGTCTTCACGGCGTCCCGCTGCGCCTGCTCGACGGCGCGCTTGGCGCCGGTGACTCGTGAGTATTGTAGTACAAGTGTTACGTACCAGCGTGGCCCACTTGTCCCCGTTGGCCTCCCTGGTCTTCACGGCGTCCCGCTGCGCCTGCTCGACGGCGCGCTTGGCGCCGGTGACTCGTGAGTATTGTAGTACAAGTGTTACGTACCAGCGTGGCCCACTTGTCCCCGTTGGCCTCCCTGGTCTTCACGGCGTCCCGCTGCGCCTGCTCGACGGCGCGCTTGGCGCCGGTGACTCGTGAGTATTGTAGTACAAGTGTTACGTACCAGCGTGGCCCACTTGTCCCCGTTGGCCTCCCTGGTCTTCACGGCGTCCCGCTGCGCCTGCTCGACGGCGCGCTTGGCGCCGGTGGCGGCGTCGCAGTCGGCGGCGCGCAGTGCGCACGTCACGTAGCGCCACACGCGCCGCGACTCGTGCGGCTGTTGCCGGGACACCGGCGCCACGCGCTTGCGACGCGGCTTCATGTTTGATACTTCGAATAGAACTTCTGAACGCTGTGATAGAAGAAACGTATAATATTATATTAAGTAAATGATTCCATCGTCACTGCTCCCAAAACGGTGAAGGAAAACATAGTGAGGAATCCAGCATGTCTTAGAAACGAAAACAAGAAGACATGTGATATCAACTAACCCGCACCGCGTGGTGGATAATGGTTTACTCCCTCTCACCGAGTGGAAGCCTGCGTCCCAGTCCCAGATGTCCCAGTGCCTTAGTCAGCCAGTCTTTTACGTGAAATCTCCCCAAAAACCATCGCCAAATCAAGCCTTCGGGATCCGGTGGGATGAGAGAGTGGGGGAACACCATTGGACAATACAAGGACATTAAACTTGAGGTGATGGTCAATGTCCCCAATTTAAGATTCTCCTAAGGTCACTGATCTTGACCTCAGGGCTAGTGACCTTAAGGTCAAGGTTATATTTACGGTGAACTCTTTAATTCATTAAGAACACGAACCACTCTTTAGGGTCGACGATCTTGAAGACAAGGTCAAATATCCCGAAGTTCAATGACTAAGGTACATTCATTTTGAGGTCAAGGTCAATTAACGCAATACGATTAAATTAAGGTCAAGGTCAAGGTCCAGTGACGATATCGCCTGGAATTCGAGTTCTTTGACACTACCAAAACCATAATTATCGTTCATCATCACTAAAGTTTATTATTTATCGAAAACGGGGTTCGCAAAAATATGAAAATTTCGAACAATATTCATTAGTATAAAAAAAAACTGCAAAAAGTGAAAAAAATCCCAGCTTCATACTAAATTACATACGACATTCGGCTTATTTGGCGAAGCTTTATACAAAACGGCCAAAGTTTGCCAGTATCTTGATAATCGCATCTTGTCTTCCCTGCGTGTCTCCGGCTCTAAAAACACTCTCGGGATAGGGTAAACAAACACAACGTGGAGGCGGTGTTGGCTAGCTCGGTTTTGTGATAGATATTTAACCAAATGTATCCCATTCGTGTTCACTAATCCTAACCTAGGAATTAGGTACATTTGACGCAGGATTTCTGTTGAATCGATAACTATTGATCGAAGATAAAAATATATTTAGGTGTCATTTTTAGAATCGAGAAAATATCGGTATGTAGTTCAAACATTTCTGTACCCCATTATATGTATACTCCAACCCAAAGGCACGCCAACTGTTGTCACATCTCAGCTTTGCGTAAAATTCCCTAATTTTCTCTATGATCAAATAAAAATAACTTTAAAATGATTTAACCTCTAAGTCCCTGAGATAACACATTTGGTATAGACACAATGGTTTTTAATTGTGTCAGTAATTAGCGGCATTCAACGGGTTAAAATTTGAATTTCGTTTTGAAGCAATCAAATCTTTAATTTGATTGCTTCAAATCGAAATTCAAATTTTAAATTCACTCAATTTGTGTACAAATTGGGATCCTAATTCTAATTGGGTATTAGGTCCTAATTGTTAACATTTTCATCAGATTTTTTTTGGATATACACCTCCTACTGTCTTTGGGTATACCCTATACAGTTGTGATGTGATGTTACTCACCCCAGATTCAGTCCATCTTCCATCCATTCTAGAATTCCACTCTCCTTGGGCAGTGTAGAAAGGCTTCTTGTCCACTCCAGCGAATATTTCGCACGTGACTCGATGTTTCTTGCCGCCATAGAACGGTTTCGTGAGGAACTCGATGTTCGCTTTGTGGCCCGTTTGGACGCATTCTATGCACACTGAGCCGCCCAGTTCTATCCAAGGGACTGTTAATATTGATCTGTGGGGTGAGAAAAGAATGATTAAAAGAATGATTAACATCTACTGAATAAATATCTACAATTCATCAACTCAATTACAGACACAACGTACAGCCTAAAACGAAAGAGCGGATAGAGGCACGAAATTTTGTACAACATAACCTTTTTTTTTTTTGTAAATTTGTACTCTATGTGGGCCAAATAAGGGATATAAGTTTTACAAGAAGTTCGTCATTTTGCCTATGGTAAGTCCCATGTGGCACACGGTTTGTAAGAGAAATGTTATAGGTTTATTTCATAGTCCCGATAGGACTGTGAATCAGATTAATTTGTTGCAAGATAAATGAACCGGAATTCATTCGGAGGTCGTGAAACACCAAGTAACCAACATTAATAAAAGGGAATTATATATTAGACACATAAGTTTAGTTTTTATATATTAGGCACATAGGGTTTAGCTTGAACTGTTTTGTATTTCATTAAGACTTAAGTACATACAATAAATATAACAATATTTTGTAAATTAAACTATGGTGTTCAGTTTCTTAGATGGATTGAATGTCGTAATATAAACTAGAACCTATTGTTAATTTGAGAAATAAATGTCTTTAAACCGAATAATGTAATGGTAAGGTATAAGTCGAATGTTTTAGAATTATAAATATAATTATTTATCACCCACGTGAATATTTAATATTTTTCTGATACACGAAACTATAACATTAGGAAGAGCTCATTCATTGAATCGGAGCGATATCGACGTGTTAATACTTCCACGTGTTTAATTAAACACGTGAATTCATGAACCTAAATGCGTATTATTTGATTGATGTTTTAATCATACTCAGGACCAGATTGTCTAATAAAGTTATTCTGGCATTTTTTAAGGTAGAAAAATCTGATATCCTCTTCTTTAAATAACATACAGTGGGCCTAGCACCAACGCTTTATTTATTTTTTGTACTCTGTCTATTACTAATTGTGTTAAATTGCGTTCTGTAATTTCTGCCTACCCTCATAGGAAGAAGGCGTGAGTTTAATTATGTATGTATATACATAATACTGTACATGAATAATTAAATAAACATAATCTTATACCTTTAAACGAGCAATTCTTGTATATATGTATATATATATAATCTGAATCTCGGAAACGGCTCCAACGATTTTCATGAAATTTAGTATACAGGGGGTTTCGGGGGCGATAAATCGATCAAGCTAGGATTCATTTTTATAAAATGTCGTTTTATTCGTGTTTTCAATGATCAACTTTATCGATAATCAACTTGAACATAAACTTTTTATTTTAAACACAATTTACCAAAAAATACCGAGCAAAGCTCGGTCATCCAGATATTAATAATAATACATTACAATATAATGACATAAACATGACATAAACATAAACATTCACATAAACATAAACATCATGCTACGGCCTTAGTAACATTGTAGCAGATGACAATGAAGGTCTGCGCGCCGTGCGCGCGGGCATACAACTGAGTTTGCGACGCGGCGCGCGGTATTTATACTGCGAGCAACGAGCAGGGGGTTTACACCTGCTCCCCTGTGATTGGTGTATTGTAAATATAGTATCATAGCGCTCCAACCACAAACATAACTACGAAATTGTAAATATAAGCTGGCCATTCAAATATAGATTCATTCGATCTGAATACTGTTTTATTTATCTCCTGATACCGGTAAAACATCATCTGCCTAGCCTATTTCCCAACTGTGTTAGGGTCGGCTTCCAGTCTAACCGGATGCAGCTGAGTACCAGTATTTTACATGGAGCGACTGCCTATCCGACCTCCACAACTCAGTTACTGGGTAATACGATACCCTTTGGTAAAACTGGTTGTCAGAGTTTCGGGCTTCTGACGGCCCGTAACTACGGTCAAAGATCTACAAATTACAGTTAGGACCAACGGCTTAACGTGCTTTCTGAGACCCCTCGGTCTTGGTATGTAGAGATGGTCACCCATCCACTGACCAACCGCGGAAAGCGTAACTTAACCTGATCGATCGATCCGTGCGGCTGTTATTATTTAGCCATATAGCATCTATATGAGCAGTGGTGACCCAGTGGTATGAGCCCCGAATTACGAGTTTTAGGTTACGGGTTTATAAGCAGGCGCTTTGCTTTTGCTTTGTGTAAATAATTTCAAAACCACTGCTCTCAAAACGGTGAAGAAAAACAGCGTGACGAAACCGGCTTGTCTTAGAACCAAAACTTCGGAGACATGTGACCTCTACCAGCCCGCACTGGGCCCGCGTGGTACATTACGGCTCACTTTCTGTCACTGAGGAGGCCTGAGTCCCAGCAGTGAGAACGGTATAGGCTGATTATGTTATAGCCTCTAACCATAGCTGGGCACCGTTAATCAAATGGTTAACTTCGTTAATCGTTAATCCGCTACAAAAAAGTTAGCTTCGTTAAACGTTAAAGCGTTACATTTCTGAAGAATTAACACAAGTTAACGTTAATCGTTAATCCGTTAATATGTGTAAAATAGCATTTTTATATCGTTGCGTTAGTGAACTAATAAAACCTGTTGGTTTAAGTTCTTGAAGTTAACAGGTTAGGAACAAAACAAAATACTTGTATAATTCAAATGTTTTAGTCCTTTTTTTTTGGTGTCTTTCGGCAAGCATCGCTTACTCGCAAAAAGTATTTGCTGGCCCGATCTGGATATAAATTCCACATACTCAGTCAAATGTGGCCATGGATTCTCATCAGGACCGCTGGAATCCGATTCCATGTCTTCCATGATATGGTTTTAATTACTACCTATACTGCACAGTATACTTTTTCTACCTAACTAAATTACACTGCACTCTTCTTTATCAACACGCAAATGATCACTGACAGTAATTTATAATAACAATAAACAAAACACTCGTCACTGTAAGCACCGGCGCTAAGTAATGGAATGATTAAACGAAACACATCTCTTCGCAGTTCGCAGGTCGTTTCTCACTCACCCGCGCCGGCAAAATATATCTAGTTTTGTTTTTGTTTCACTCGCTGCCACGCGCCCCACCCGGCACTTGTCGTTTCATACTTGTCTGAACCTGTTTTTCGCGCCGCGCCGCGGTGCTGTGCAGTAAATAGTAGGCATTGGATTAACGATTAACGGACTTCTGCATATTAACGGAAGTTAACGTGTCCGTTAACATTTTTTAAAGTTAACTTAAAAGTTAATCCGTTAATCAAAATGTTAACTTCGTTAATTAACGATTAACGGATTAACGAGTTAATGCCCAGCTATGCCTCTAACGCTTCTTTCCATTTAAAAAAAAAAAAAAAATCTTTCTATGGAAGCGTGTTTAATAAGTTTTTTTTTATATTATTTATTTTCTATTTTTATGGGGTTTCAAATTTTGTGACGTATGTCAGCGTACTTTCCGAAAAAAAAATCAGTTTTTTTTTGGCATCTTGGTAACTCCGGCAAGGAATAATACAATACTTTTATAAATTTGTGCCATTGGCCAAATTTCGAGTTAATCCGACGTTTTGAAGGGGGTCAAAATCATGTTCAAAGTTTCCGTTACATAGGGACATACTAACATACCTATGAAGCTGATAAAAGCGTTTTAAAAAGAGACTCACCTGCCATATCCATTAGGGAATGTAAACGTATACTCTTCTCCAGTATCTAACAGCGTGACGGTTCCCTTGCCGATGTTGTGCACCCCGATGGACAGGCCCAAGAACTTGCTCTTAGTCCACACCCAGGCCTCGAACTGGATGCGCTTGTTCACGTGTTCGGCGTAGAACGCCGATATGGGGGGGTGGTGGGACACTTGTTCGGCTACGAAGGAAAGCTGGTCTGGTGTGCACCAAGGGACGGGGCCGTCACCTACTTCTTGCTGTAGAGAAGAAAAATAAAACCTTTCTGAATCAGGGACTCTACAGAAGTGCCAGTTGATAATTGAAGGAAATATGGTATAAAATCGCATGACAATAAGTATTATTTGTAACATTTGAACCTGCTATATGAGTTTACTAACTTCGCCGGTAGTAAGGAAAAAAATGGTCGAATTAAAAATGAAGAGTACAAGGGAACGCTATAGCGTTTTTAAGTGTACAAGTCAGTATACTATTTGAATTGTAGATGTTTTCCACTCTCAAGAAAAATTTTTAATCATATTTCAGCTGCCGTATACCGTAGGCTGGCGCTGGAAAGGATAACCACTCGCTTGGCATGTATGGTCACATCCCAAAAAATAATTAAGGCAACCAGAATTTTAGAGTCTAATCTATCTACATTGTGATAAATCGCTGTTTAACTGAATTACCGCCAATAACAAAAACAACTGAAATAATCGATGCAAAAGAAAGTTATTAATCTAATTTGAATCTTACCTTCTCAATATTAGGGTTATTACTCTCAGCGGGCGCTCCGTCCATATCCCAGTGGCATCTAAACACCTCCCCCAGGATGGGGTTGTACGGTTTCTTGGCGACCTGAGACTTGCGGCCCGCGTGGTATGAACTCAGGTACCAGCGCACCACTTGTACCATTCGGTCGCGTGGCGTTGGTTGGTCTACTATCCTGCAAGATGAAGTGAATTAGAAATTACTTCAAAATCCCATCACATAATCGGCAACGTTATCCTCAATCTTCTGTCCTTTCCTGAATGTAGGGTCCGCAGAACATGTTTTTTTCACACTACTCTATTAGTCGTCATGTCGGTAGTTACCCTATTTCTTAACACGTCATCATTCGCACTGTCCATCCATGGTTTTTTTGGTCTTCCCATACTTTTATAGAGCCACCTAATCGACATTTGATACTTATATTCTCGAATGTAGTATTACGGATTTCGTACGTACTCAGTAGGTAAAGCTAAAAAATACCACTGTGATGTACGCACCCGTTTGTGATAGACGTTCGATAACCTAAATAAGTTATCTGTCGTTTGCCTACGTCGATCTTCAATGGTAGAAAGTTTTATAGTGTGATATAACTCACTTAACGAACTGGTCTGGATGGGCGAAGGAGTCTGCGTACATCTCTAGAAGCGATCGCCTCTCCAGGATGAATGTCGGTAACACAACCTGAAACAGATGGTTGTATCATAAATCACCCTGAGATTAGACCCCCTTTCTTTCGATGGGGGAAATTCAAATGGTTTCGAGGTGTGAATCCCGGATAATTTAGGGCGAAATTCACTAATGAAACTCCAAAGTGCACATCTAAATCGCATTCAGGAGTTGACAATGTCAGCTCACGTTAAGATTCATTGGTGAATTTCGCCCTTAATTTCAGAATAAATGAGAGCGCTCTCGGATGGTGCGCTTCGTAGATTATTTTATGCTTGAATTACGTTAAGGGTCAATGTTTTAAGTGAATACTTAGCCCTGAAAGTGTATTTATACTGTAATTCAATCAATGGGTACCTACGTGAACTGGTTTGAATTACCGACAGATCCCTTTTATGTGTGTCATTTAAAATTCTATATTGGTCTTCCACAAAAGGCCAAAATCACGTATTTTGGCCCTTTTGTGGAAGACTAGTAAAATCTATTAACAGGAAATATCATTTTAAATCTAATTTTATTAATTGTACTTCTGAATTGCCAAAAAGTTTGTCAGTTGGACAGAAAATTGACGCTAGTTTCCCTTTCCAAAACGTAGATTACTAAAATTTAACACTTGTTTGTGAAGCACACTCATTGCAGATCGACACCCGAGTTTTAATCTCCTGTATTTTATAGAATAACACTCAAAAAGGCGTATGATAGACAACATTTATTTACCTTAGTGAGATCCATTCCGATCTTGACCTGCGACAGGAGGTGGGTGACCACGGACCCGTGGTTCTCCATCGAACCGAGGTCGCTGTCCGATTCATCTTCATACAACGCTGAAAAAAAAATAGGCTATATTAGGTAAGGAAAACAACACGCTCTTTAGTTTATTAATAAAATGAAGACATGTTTCTTGCTTAGCCTGGTTTTGTTTACTGGTTCACTCGACGTGAGCTGACATCTGTTAAATAATTTAATTTAATGCTTTGTGCTTCGTAATGTTAATTAAATTGTATATCTTACTATTGTATATAATCAAGTTCATCTAACTGAACAGACAGCTGTGCTGTTAGCGAGTTCATTACGCCACTTTTTTGCACTGAAGTGTTGAAGTGCGGGAGTTTTTAGGCACTGTTTGATGTATAACGTTAGAAAACTGCTGATTTTGTAATTTTTATGTAATAATTTGGAAAGTGTCTTTGTTTCGTCCCAACCATATTAAAGCATTAAAAACGGCGGGGACGGGGTCCTCCGTCAGGGACAAAATTTCTTACGCTTTTTCTTCAACCTCGAATATAATGTCGTCTACTCTTTATAATACTCTAAATTTTATTTTGACTTTGATGTCAGCTTCAGCAGCCCCGAAAATCATGAAAACAATACTCATGATGAAAAACTTAAAAATTTTGCTTCTTGGATTTTCAGCCATGAAAACCATATTTTTTTATTGTAGGGCTTCTCGTAGTTAACCTTTAAGGTTGTTACTACTTAGGCGGGCTTTCCTGCGGATTCCTTAAAAGTTAATTTAAGGCCTCCAGCCAGGGCCATGAAAACTATGTCACTCTTCTAAAATATATTGTAAAAAGATGCATGGAGGGGATTTAACACTTCTACGTTACGTTTCACAATTTTTGTTACGTGACGATTTCGAAAATTTTACTCCTACCCCAAGCTGCGTCGTTCCAATAAACGAATCCTGCCGACTTGATAAACTAGAGTACCAGATAATCAACCTACTCTTCACAAATGACTAGCCCCGTATAATTTTCAGCTGACATAAAAGTATGTCGAGTCCTTCAGCGCTCCCGCCTCTGTTACAGTTGGAACTGTGCCAGGGAGACGGAGAGGCTTGGTCGCCCGGATCGAATTTTATAGGTTTCCATCGGATAACTGTCAGTGTTTGTATGTACTGTTTGTTTATTTAACAGCAACATACCCATAGGGGTTATAAAGCCTCAAGAGCGATGTAGATGGTTATGTTAACTATCGTGGTTATATTAAGCAAAGGCTGTCCAGAGTCAAAATATATTGTTTTCTGTAAGTAGTACTCGGTGGTCCCATGTAGGTGTTAATGAGCTGACTGCTAATTAGTTGACTGAACAAGAAGGAAGGGTATTACATTTAAAAGACGGAGTGACGACATCATACAAATAGCCAGAAAGTTATGGCACAGGCACTTGGAACGGTTTCGAGGAGGCTTTCACCGCAAAAGGCGGCTAAAAGCGGCGCAAAAGCAAATAAATTGCTATGTAGTAATTCCCTATACTAAAGCGTGCACATAATTAGCCTATAATATTTCTACTACCATCTACTACATCACGCGGGCCCAGTGCGGCTTTTTAGATGTCACAGGTCTTCGATTTTTTTATTGTTTTCTTTCACAGTTTAAAAAGTAGTGGTCTTGAAATGATTCGAAAAAGTAAAGTGCCTGATAGGGTTTTATCCTACTACATACAATCCGTGACTGGTTTCACTGACCACCACTGCTCTCTTCAGAACATATTATTAGGAGTTAATTAAGTGACCGTTTAAGGCTGATAAGTCTGTGTGTAAAGGCACGCACGACAATATCACCAGTAAGCCCCGTCTTGCACATTGTATGCTAATCTCGAGAAGCCCCACGAACTCACTGAACAAGCATGTGTCAAAGGATATTCATTGTACAACAATCGTGACAGGAATATCGTAGAGTGTCATATTGTTTTCTTTGAAAGCGTTGAAGTACGTGAGTATGAGCACGACCCGCAACAGCCTTGTGATAGGGTATTTGACTGGATTTATTATTTGATTTTTTAACACCGAGAAAAAAATTAAGCCACAGAAAATTATCAAAAAAAAAAAATGCAGTAGTTCTATGCGTTTTAAAGACTATACTAGACAGAGACTGCACTACTAACATCTGACGTCACAACACAGGACCGCCATAGTAACTTTGCGCCATTCTATACAATGTTTGTTTTGCGTGACAAGGATAGAAGAATAACTTTAAATGGGTGTAACTTCTCTATTTTTACACCGTTTTTTTTTGCAAACTGTTTTTTTTTTGTAATGTCTCAAAAATAAGTATTCATTCATATACATTTTTGTTAGTAATCAAATACCCTATTGCGTAACGCACCCTCAGTAGAATGGCTTTTAATTTGGTAGTTCAACAAAATTCATTGCGTTGCATGTTGTTGATCAGACAATTTTTTTTGAACATATGAAGCAATGGATAAGCAATATGTGTCAAAATGATTCAGACTCAAAATTAACATATTTTATTTCATATCTTATATCTTTAAACGAGCAATTCTTGTATATATATATCGATACCGGAAATTTCAATTGTCGTAAAGGACATTTTGCCGAAAATGAGTTATATATATATATGGAATCAGCGTCGCAAGCTCTATCGATTGGTATATTTAAAAAAATTCTATCTTAAAAAAAAAGCCCCTTACGACCTGGCTTTCCAACAGCTCTAGCGCGATTTTTTATACTATTTGGGATGTATCGTAAAAATAATTTTCAATAGGGGAGCGTAAAGTCATGTTTTAATTATTTAAGAGGTCGTAATCCTCATTTTTGCATTAAACTTTTTATACGACATTCTTAACCACATAATAAAGATATAGTCTTAACCCTTACGACCAAATCTATGCTTTGTTTTAACTTACGTAATTAGGGCGTAAAGGACGTTTGCAATGTGTCTGGTATACATATCTTTATGTAATATTAACGTATGGAACCTCCACGCGTGAGAACAAAAAGTTTTAAGTTTTTTTTTTTGTATGCGTGAAAACACTTATTGTTAATTTATTTGAAACTGAATGGAACTGAAGGGCTGATGCTCACAATAGGTATTGTACCATACACGGCGATCAAGGTGACATCAAATTCATATACCTTTCAGTGCCGCTTCGCGCGTACCAAATTTTTGAATTTTCGATACGTGATTTTTCAAATCTTTGACATGGTCAAACGAAGTTGAGCATCGATTTACTTGTACTGTCGTTAGTTAATAGCCTATTAATGACTTTTTTAATGAGAATAATTAAATACGATATTGATCAAATACTTTTTTTTTTTACAAAATTGCATAATCAATCATAATCACGCTGATTAACAAGTGACTAAAAACTGATGTTACTAAGTCCCTCATTTGTTAATCACCGTGACTATGGCTGAGTTATAATGACACGCCCTTCCACTCCGCCCAGAGCGGGAGACGTCATTTGATGATTTCCCAAACACAAAAAAAGACCTCTAACTTATTCATTTCCGTAGGAGTTGCTTCACATATATCACAAGTCGGAGATGAGGTATTTGATAGATGGGAAGTGATTTTGCCATCAGTCATGGTCGTAGGCATCGAGTGCTTAACAGAATGGCCTCCCATAATAGAAGGCTGCAGGTCTTCAATCGTAGCCTGTTCTTCAACTATGTTCAACCTGTTTTCTTTTGAAAACTTAAAATATAATGGTCTGCAGAACATTGTGAAAGATGGCTCTGGATTGTCCCATATCACTTCTTCGCCACAAACTAAGCGCAGGGGCTCAAACGAAATATAAAAATTCTAGAATCGTCATCCTCTGCCAAAGTTTGCTTATACAAACTTTGCCCTGAAGCACCATCAAAACCCCACTTGAATATAAGTATACATTCTTTGCCATGCAGTGAAGATTTTACACGAAAAAATATTCCAAGTCTAGCCACAGTTTTGTTCAAAATAGCTTGAAGTTTTACTTTAACGGGTCTCTTTCCGTGACTTCTATGGCATCTTTTGGCCGATAGCAGTTCTTCTTCGCTTCAAGGATAGCTGTATAAGAAGGATACAATGGTATTCCTTCTTCTTTTGCACAATATATTAATGTTATATACTGCCACTTCGAAAGCTTCAATGAGGTCAAAATACTTCCACTATTCTGTAGCGGGCTTAGCTTCACAAATGGTTTTCTTGGACTCACAACTGATGTTGATGTTCCAACACTGCACGTTTCCGGTCCACAGGATGTTGATGCACCCTCATTTATAGCGAAGTCAGAACTGGAACATGGTTGCTGTTCTACTAACACCATAGAAGGGGTTATCTTTTCCCTCACGACCTCAGGCCATTTTATGTCCTTTTGCAGCTATGTCTCATACTTTTTGATGAATGTACGTCTCGTGCGATTACGCGAGATCCATTTGTTCCTCAACGAGCACACATAAGTCTGACAGAATTGTTTCAATTCGTTCTTTTCATTTTTGACAAATCAACTTTATTCGCAAAATCTTCAAATAACATTTGAGGTTGTTAAAAAATACTGGTGTGCCACAAACAGGAAAATGTCCAAATTGGTAACAAAACCTTCCATCACAACACAATAAAATTATAAATATAACGTAATAGCGCAAAACATTTTGTTTAAATTTTGAGTTCCTATTAGAATAATATTTTTACTACTTTTTACTCAATATTTGAATAATAAATAAAAAACATTTTAATTTCACTTGTTTTTACTACATATTGTAGGTATTTCTATTCAAAACTTTAGGTTTTTTGTTCCTTTTGCCCCCTTAGTCTCAGGTTGAATTGACCTGTACTATCCAATGATAATCAAGATTAGTCCTTTACGACACATCTGACTTTATCATAACCAACTTTTCGTGGCTGTAAAGTACTTCAGTTAATTTTTTTTGGGCTGTAAAGGACTCTCATTTTCGTCAATAATTATGTTTAGTTTATTTTATTAATTTTTATGGATAGAACACGAAAAAATAGTGAGGGTTTCTTTTGACATCATGAATATAGTACTTTGTTTGAAAAAGATATAAGTCAAAAACAATTTTTTTTTTTGTTTTTTGGCTCTACTGAAAACTCGTGTTTTGTCCTTTACGACAATTGAAATTTCCGGTATCGATATATAATCTGAATCTTGGAAACGGCTCCAACGATTTTCATGAAATTTAGTATACAGGGGTTTTCGGGAGCGATAAATCGATCTAGCTAGGATTAATTTTTATAAAATGTCGTTTTATTCGTGTTTTCAATGAACAACTTTATCGATAATCAACTTGAACATAAACTTATTGTTTTAAATACAATTTACCAAAAAATACCGAGCAAAGCTCGGTCATGTTATTAAACCTAGATATATATTAAACCTTTAGATGCAACCTTGCACGAGTCTAATTGGTTGTTTCCTATGGAGAAGAGCCGGTAAGGAACTCAACGGTTACTCTTTTTAAACGAATCGCTTTTAAAATGTTTTCAAATTACAGTTGTAGTAAGGTATGGGAGGACAGTGTAGGCCTGTCAGAAAATAGTACTTAAAAATGGTCTTTAGTCCACAGGGCCTAAATTAACTAGTTAGTTTAATGAGGTGCTGGGTGGCCTACCCAGGGTGCAGTAGACATAAGTAATAAACCCAAGAAAACTCAATCTATACTAATATTATAAAGCTGACGAGTTTGTTTGGTTGAACGCGGTAATCTCAGGAACTACTGCTCCGAATAGAAAAAATTGAGAAAATCTTTTGTGTTGGGTAGCCTATTTATTGAGAAAAGCTTTAGGCTATATAACATCACGCTAGAATAAAAAGGAGCGGAGCAGCAACGAAAATGAATGAAAACTGGCAGGTAATTCGATGCAACGGAAAGGGTCAGGGGGCAAAAATTTGACGCGGACGAAGTCGTGGGCAGAAGCTAGTAGTAAAAATAACGAGAATCGACTGAAGGACTAATTCACATTCACGTACCGCCATTAATAAAACTGAAACAGAATCTATTTTTGTGTCTTCTTGCTTCGACATGTATTATACTAAAATAGGTCATGTTTTTGGGATAATATATTTTCCCGTAAAGTGGAAGTGAAGCTGACTTCTCAGGGTACGCCGGACGTGCTACTTAAGTATCGTCACTCGTGGAGGCTTTTAGGAACGTGAACAAGAAAACATAATTAGCTCATGCCTAGAAGCGACGAAAATATAGTTTTATTTAAATGCACCTACAGTAACGAGCACTAAGGGTCGGTTCACATCTGACGGAAGATGCGTCGAGCGTATCATCGGTCGCGTCTATTCTATCTAATAGTGTGTTTTCATATCTGATGAAAGATGCGTCGGGGTAATTTTGTACTTCCGTAATAAATCGTTCTTTATCAAACATTTTCAATGCAAGAAAACTTCGAACGGTCTGCACACAAACGATCTCCGCTGATGTTACGCCTAGTCTGAATGCATCAGTCAAAATACACGTGGCGGAATGTTGCCGCTCTTTACGTTAGCCGACAATGCGTTGACGGAAACGGAACAGACGCTGTACGCTCGACGCACTAACGCATCTTCGGTTAAGTGTGAAAGGTTGAATGTTTTCTCATATAATTGTCTGTTCTGGCGTTACGCGACCGATGATACGCGACGCATCTTCCGTCAGATGTGAACCGACCCTAATACATATTTATACACTGCATATCTTTAAAAGAGATTATCAACTGTATTGATAGAAATTTTACAGTGTTACGAACATAAATTTCTGGAACCCATACTATTATGGAATATGTCTTGTCTCCGAGTTGCAATAGTTATTCTACGAGAAAACCCCCCAGAAAAAATGGAATCATCATCCGCCTAGCCTTTTCCCAAGTATTTTGGGTTCGCTTCCAGTCTAACCAGATGCAGCTGAATTCTTTGAAATCTGACCAGGGTGCTTACTCTCGAATATAATTCCAATAGATCGACATTGGAATTGTCAGTGAAACGTCAGGGATTGGCTGGATTCACTGAGTCTAGCCAATCTCTGACGTTTAACTCAACCAACTGACGTTTGACTAATGTCGATCTATTGGAATTATATTCGAGAGTAAGCACCCTGAACAACCCAGCATGCACGAACTTTGGGGGACTGTACTATGTCATTTTGATGTTCAAAAAGTAATGAAAAACAGTTATTTATTTAAGCTGGCAATTTTCAATTAATTTAATCCAGTATACCTTTTACTTTTATATACAATATCTTACAATATTTACATAATTTACAATCAAAGTTTAAATCCAAAGAAAAAAAAAATGTACATGTATATATAAAAATAAATAATTATAAAGCATCAAAAAATTCGTCTGCATCGTTGTCAACAGGAAACGTGCCCAAAAGGCTGGCAGCATTGCCACGTTGTATGGCAATGCTGATTCTTAAGCTGGCAAATTTGAATAGATAACGTTTTTAACTTCAGCGGTGGTGACCCCATGTAAGCGGCTGCGACTAACGAGTTGTAGGTCGTAGTTTCGAACCCTGTTAGACGCTTTACTTTATGTAAATTAGTTCATCACCACTGCTCTCAAATCGGTGAAGGAAAACATCGTGAGCAAATAGCCAAATCTTAGAACCAACAATGCTATGCCATGTGACATCTAGCAACCAGCATTGGGCCGCTTAGTGGATTAAGGCCCATTACCTCTCATCGAGAGGAACCCTGTATCAGAGCTGTTCGACGCCAGGCCAAAGCCCTGACCATAGGATTTAATGAAGTACGTGGGAGCGTGATGGTGGGCCTTGGGCAAGAGTGGATCGAACTGTCCGCCGTGCGCGGAGCTGATTAATACAAATATTCAATCACTCACCTGGTTGAGGAAAACTGGATCTGGAGCTTACCTGGATTTATGTATGTAAATGAGTGTATATTGTATTGTGTAGTGAAGCTGTAAGTATTCCAGGATTTCTCAGCATGCGGTTCCCAATGAATCACTATCACCTCAAACTATTTCAATCAAATTCCAGAATAAACCCGTTCTATATCGTCAAAAGGGGTTGTTTACACACAAAACAATTGGATCACAACAAATTGTCCACAAAACTATAGATTTAACAAGATTAATAAGGACAATGTTCTCAAAGCAAATTACAACCATTATCCACAAGTGTCAAAATCAAATGACAAGTGACAGTTGTCACTCCGTTAGACGTCATAATGCGTAGGCGCACAGAGTAAACAAGTCAAACGGTCGTACGGTCGGTTGGTCGGTCCGTCTGTTGTCACGGGACGAAACAAGAGCCGTGGAAACATTATAGTCGATCGGAACAAAGACAATTTCCAGAGATGGGGTTCGGACGGCTGAGATCTTAAGTACGTATGCGGCACCTTCCCACAGACAATGAATACCTTCCATCCTGCACCGCATGCCCTGTCACCCGTGTATTTGATGATCTTATGGTTGCGTCAGTGAACGGAGATAGCACAGCTGAAGTTAGGGCCGAAGATGTTTGAAATTTTTGCCATCGACTCGCCAAGAAGAAGAAGAATTATGTACAGGCATCAGCACATAAAGCTATTACAATCTGTCAAATTGGTTTTCAACTTTATCGCTAAAGTATTAGGATCAAGATTGATTGGGAATATTTGACAGTTTCGGGTAGCTTGATGTCCTAGCGTTTGCACTATTAACTTTTTATTTTGATTGTGTGGTGTATGCTTACCATCGTAGTCGATCTCTCCATCGCGGGTGCGGGGTAGGTCGACAGGCTGCGACGAGTCCTGCTCAGCCACGCCCTCCGCCGGGCACGTGCGGCTGGCGCTGTAACAATACAGAACATATTTAATGGTATCGGCATGTGATACGGAGGAATGAAGAAAATGTCGTGAGGAAAGTTTTGAGTATGAATATCGATGGCTATAATAGGCGTCCCTATTGTCCCAAAGAAACGATAGATGGACTGTGTGAAAGATGATATAGTTAGAAAGGGGTTGACTACCGAGATGGCGACTAATAGAGAAATGTGGAGGGAAAATAATATTGTGGCACCCCAAATAAATTGGGATAAGGCAAGAGAATCATGATAATGGTTACAAAATTATCCCAGCAATGGCTGACTTTCGGCTGTAACGAAGAAAGCCCAAAATATCTCTCTTTTTTATGTGTTCAATTAATAAACAGATAAATTAAACATGGATATAAAGATGCAATCACGTAAATCAATGCAGAGTTTGGTATATCAGTATACATCATCAATGTTATATATCATATAACTAAAATGATAAATATAATATTTTAATATATAGGGTGGCAGGGAGAGCGACGCGCAAACTGTAACCTCAATTAATCGACGAAAAAAAAAACACTGACCTACGCGGTGAAAACTGAACATTCGTCTCTCCTGGCTTGCATAGAAATGAAAATATAGACGTTGAACTTAATCAAAGAATGATATCACAAAAACATCACATGACGGTACTTCCATGATAATGTTCCTGCTCACTCCAAATTAAAAACACTTATGAGACAGTTCGAATTCAATTTTGAAAACAAAATTGCCTTCATACGTCGTGGGAAGACGACAAGGAAGACTATTAAGGAAAGTGAAAAAATGTAATACCCCTGCCTAAAAACAAAGACTTGATGGCTCTAGGGAGCAAAAGGATTAATGGCTGCAAAACGAAGTACACGTCGCATCGCATCGTCCTCCCAACCTAGGGAAGACGATGCGATGCGATGTTTCTGGGAACAAGAAATTTTACTTGGTTGAAGTCGCGGGCAGAAGTTAGTAAAAAATATGGAATCTCTTACTCGAGAGGACGTCTGTGCCTCAGGCTCCCAAGTCGTTAAAGGTTTATTGTGCTTATATGTATACACACTCATTGTATCTATACTAATATTATAAAGAGCTATAATTTGTTTGTAAGTTTGTATGTAGGGGGTAGGGTAATCTCTAGAACTAGCAGCTGGATTGAACAATTATTTTGGCATTTCTTATCCCGATTCTTGAGAAAGGTTATAGATTACAACATCACGCTACGATCCTAAGGAGCCAAGTAAATGGCACAAAAAGTCAGCGAGAACGCTAAGAGAAATCGAAGTAATGTCGCGAGCTGGCGATGCGATGCTATATTTTATATTAAAACAAGAAATTTTACAAGGAAAAAGTCGCAAGCAGAAGCTCATCATCATTAACGTTTTAGCCGAAAGACGTCCACTGCTGGACATGGGCCTCCCTCAAAGGGTGTTTGCCATAATCGCCACGCTTAGCAGGCAGTTTGGCGATCGCAGTATGGTGGTAAAATGCATAGAGAACGCTGCTGCCCATTCTCTAGCAAGACCCTTTAGTCGCCTTCTACGACAGCCACGCTAAGAAATGGGATGGCGTTATTCTTTATGGCCGGCAACATAATTCACGCGGACAAAGTCGCGCGTAGAAGCAACTGTATTTATAAAATCAAAGTAAAAGTAGGTAACCGATTATATCTTTAAATTAAAGCCGTCAGATTTTAATGAATTAATAACTTTACCACGTTACTTCATATTATGATGAGAATGAATTGCGTATCTAACATGAGTATGAGTAATATTGAAAATGTGTTGCGAAAATATTGAGACCACGAGAATCATAATTACCGGCTTACATGCTATAACAATTTGCACGAACGTTCATTAACTTGAAAAACACGAAGCTATGGAACAGTAGGTATGATGTACTTACAGCTTTATGGTACTATTAGAACATTTTATGGATTGGTACTGTTTTATGAAAGGTCAGGAATGGAAACGTAATTAATCACAGAAGGAAACATTGTAATCGCATACCTGTACAGACCTATGTAGGAATCTAATCTACATTTTCTATAACTATACTTATTGGTCATAGAGCTCAAGTTTGGTTGTTTGTTAATATGAATCGCGCTTATCTCTGGAACGACCATTCGGATTTGAAATAAAATCTATTTTATTTTTAGTCTAATTCTTGAGGAAGACTAGGCTACTTAACATCACGCATGGACGTTTCGGAGATGAGAAAAACAAGAAAATAAGCGAAAACGAAGAAATAGCGAGAGTAGGTGATGCGTCGGAGAACAATATATTTGACGCGGTTAAAGTCACGGGCAGAAGCTAGTAAAGAATATGAAACCTCTTACTCGAGAGAACTTCTGTGTCTCGGATTCCCCAACACGTTATAGAGCATTTTCAAATATAGTAGGGTTCTGTACGGTCAACGTCAAAGCACTTTTACGAATACAAACACATATTTGTAATAACAGTGCCCCTTTTTTAGTAACTGATACTCGGCAGTTTGTCTATCAAAGCCTATAAAAGGATCTGTTGTTTATTTATGTTTACATTAATTAATATTATAACAGGTTGGTCTAATGGTCGCAAGCACTACTGCATGAAATTGGGTTTTCTATCTCAGTAACAGTCCAGAGTCTGGATTTGTACCCGGTTGATGGCAATAGACTCGCCCCTATGACATGAAACTTAAACATAACTGGCGTAATGTGGGTGTACAATAGGTACACAACTGCGCAACCCTTCAGGGAAACAAGGCGTGATTATATGTTATGCTTGTAAATTATAAATATTGCCTCCTATGGCTATCGAAATCGAACGACGCTCAAAGTAGACTAACTAAAATATGAACACTTCAGACTTGTCATAACGCTTTTTGGTACAATATATAACAAGTCCACAAAAACGAGGTATAAAGTGGCGAAATGCTCGTCAAACCCTCGACACTTAATGTTTTTTATAACAGAATAGAGCCTACTTTGGGCCGTCTGTCGTACATAAGGACGGTTCCCGTTACTTATTGCTCCCTGGAGAATAACTCGCATTTATTATTGAAAGGAGGTTTCTAAAACATCTGTTCGCGGTTCAGGCGTGTGGTTTTGTAGCTGGTTTGGTGAAACATATATTTTGGAGAAGTGTTTCAGGGTAACGATTCATTTTGTTCTGCTTCTGGAGTCTGTTTTGTGACTTCTTCTTCCCAGCTCAAGCACTATGAAGTGGTGAAGGGCGAGCGTTTTGGAGGACTGTCTTATATAATTTTGCCGTTGGAAAATTGCTGATTCTCAGCATAAATTTAATAAATGGCTTGTGTTTTTATCATGGAAATAAATAAAAAACATCTACGCTTGAGCCTAGAGATGAGATGAGATGATAGAGATGTTTTGTCACTTATAAAATAAAATATCCGGCGTGTGTTTATCCTGCCAGGATCGCGGGTTTGTTTAAAAGAGTTACCGTGGTCATAGCACAGGCAACTGAAGGAACACGGGTGGGTTTTAGTTAATAAAAGTCGGAGACGACATCCCGCTCTACTCAGGGCGGGAGAAGTCATTTGGTGATTTCCCACCCAGAAAACGAAAGGGTCTATGTTTAAAGAGAAATCGGTTACAATGGATAGAACAGCGTCATAGTTTACCATGACAAAATTTTGTACGCTCATTATCATCGTAAAATTAACAGATATAAACAGGAGATATTTTACGTGAACTGAAAATCTAAATGTAATATGCATTTGATGAGATTATGACGGCGACCAACTAAGAATCTCTCTCTAATCAGAGTGTGGGTGGATTGCGATGAAGCTGCTATAGGTCTATCTGAACCTAGAATTAGTAAGAACGAAAATACGTTTTTTTGCGGTAAGACATGACGCAGGTAAACTACGAAACAGAAAATACGCGTCACATCCATGCAGTGAGCCTATGGATTTGGTCAATTGGTGCAGCATAAAACGAGATACAAAACAAGAAATAATACATTAAATATAATGTTCGAAAGCTTTATATAATTCTCAAATATCAAAATATTAGATTAGTTACTGTAATCTCAAGTATCAAAACTGAATAGAAGTGCCTTGCGTTACGGGTCGTCAAATGCCTGAAAGTCCGACAACCAATCTTACCAAGGCGTATGGTATTACCCAGTAACTGAGTTACGGACGTCGAGGTCAGACCTGGCTAGACTGGAAGCCCACGCTGACTTAGTTGGGAGAAGGTAAGGCAGATGATGATTATCACCATGATCTAAAAACATTTTCGTATCAGGAAAGTAGGGGCCCTACTTGGATAAAAATACTAATACCTATATGATGAGTTCATATAGGTATTAGTATTTTTATCTAAGTAGAGCCCCTACTTTCCTAATAGGATTTATTTCCGTACAATATCACAAAAATCTCCTTTTTTGGCTTTTACTAAACTTCGATACAGCCAGTTGAGCTTTTTAAAGCTGGTGGCAGATTTATTATAAAGAGAAGATTTTAAAATGAATTCCGGATATTCCACTCATAATTAACACAATTTTAATGAATGAAATATATACTTATTCATTTAAGTAAACATACAGGAACCACAATTTCACGTGTTATGAATAAAATAGAACCGTGCGTCAGAGTTTCGTACAGGAGTATTTAATGTTTGGCCAATTATTTTTATTTACAATTTCCAACGTGTACACGTTGGAAATTGTAAATAAAAATAATTAATTACGTGCTTTTCACTGTTCTTTGTATTCCTGAAAGCAACATGTTTTACTTTTGACTCTTTACAAATAATTCATGCCTCGATTTCCGGTCTAATTTTATTACTGAAAAACTTTTTACAAAAAAAACGACCGATTTCCTTTAAAAAAACACTACAAAGTCAAAAATAACTTTAATTTTGGAAGTCGGTGGCAAAAATCTTAAATACAGATCCTAAGACACCAACTTGCGAAATTAAAGTTATTTTTGACTTTGTAGTGTTTTTTTTAAGGAAGTCGGTTGTTTTTTTTTTTTGTAAAAAGTTTTTATTTTTAACTTTTTAGTTATGGTGGATACCCCGCACTAATCTAATCGCGTTATTCGTTCATTTGTCGCGCAAATACTTAATGCAAATTTAAGACCTTTAATGGTTTTCACATGCACCCCATTGTCCGAATGGAACCAAATTGGAACCAATCGGGCAGCACCAGCTTTCAAATACAAAAAGAATCATCAAAATCGGTTCACCCAGTTAAAAGTTATGAAGTAAAAAACAAAAAAAAAAAAAAAAATAAAAAAAATACAGTCGAATTGATAACCTTTGACGAAGGCTATTTCTAACAGATTTCAAAAAAGGAGAAATTTCTCAAATCAGTAGTTTTAAAAAAATGATTCCTGAATCAGATTGATCTGATTTTGATTTTACAGATACACTATATGAGTAAATGGCAATCGTCAAAAAGCCCTACTAGTGAGTGGCATGATAATCCATAAAAGTATGTATGATTGCATCCAGTAAATGTCTACAATGTGTAGCTAATTAGCTATTCATTATTAGTATGTATTAAACCGAACTATACATAACACTCATTTTAATATACTAAAAATAGAAATTGAACTCCATTATGTAAAATGTTTAAGTTTTTAGAGAATCATTATTACCTATATGGATACAAATATTTCCTATACATTTATACTGCCTAATAAGCGTAGGGGTCGAAAGCGCTACTGCTGAATATGAATTCCTGGGTTCAATTACCAAGTTAAGCAGTTATTACTGCCAGGGTCGCGAGATTTGTTCGAAAGAGATACCGTGGCCCTGGCACATGGGCAACTGAAGGAACACGGGTGGGTTTTAGTCAGTAAAAGTCTGACACGCCCTCCCGCTCCGCACAAGAGCGGGAGACGTCATTTGATGATTTTCCACCCACAAAAAAAAGGCAGCTATTAGGGTTTTTAGGGTTCCGTTGCCAAATGGCAAAAAACGGAACCCTTATAGATTCGTCATGTCCGTCTGTCTGTCTGTCTGTCCGTCCGTCCGTATGTCACAGCCACTTTTTTCCAAAACTATAAGAACTATGCTGTAGAAACTTGGTAAGTAGATGTATTCTGTGAACCACATTAAGATTTTTACACTAAAATAGAAAAAAAAACAAAAAAATTTGGGGTTCCCCATAGAACTGAATCTCAAATAGTTTTTTTTCATCAAACCCACACGTGTGGGGTATCTATGAATAGGTCTTCAAAAATGGTATAGAGGTTTCTAATATCATTTTTTTCTAAACTGAATAGTTTGCGCGAGAGACACTTCCAAAGTGGTAAAATGTGTGTTCCCCCCCCCCCGTAACTTCTAAACTAAGAGAACGATAAAACAAAAAAAAAAAAAATATGATATTCATTACCATGTAAACTAACACTGAAAATTGGTTTGAACGAGATCGAGTAAGTAGTTATTTTTTAAAACGTCATAAATCGTAAACCGCAATTTACCTTTCATTCAATCAGCTGAAATATAAAATTAAAAAAAAATACACTTATTTTCATCAGCATAAACCTTATACATAAACCGAGAATACCTACAGGTTTGTACGGAACCCTCGGTGCGCGAGTCCGACTCGCACTTGGCCGGTTTTTAAGTAACAGTTCGGAGTCTACATTTGCGCACAGTTGACGGAAATAGGGTCGCCCCTATAATATGGGACTTAAAACATAACTGGCGTAATGTTGATCACCTTTGCCTAACCCTTCGAGAAAAATAGCCCTGGTGTTAGTATTTCACAAAGTAAATATTCATTATTATATTATACATACAAAATCACACCCCTACCCTAATACTACCTATATTTATCTTTAGCCTTGAGAACATAATTAGGTTACTTTTATTACATAACAATGAGGTTAACAACAGCCTAACAATCAACTCAAGTTATGAACGAAACTAATGAAAAATATAAAAGCAAGGTATTAAGTCTACCTCAAGATTATCTGCTCCTAATTCCTACTAACCTATATATTCAACACTTTCCGTCTAATTCCAAAATGCGATCTAAGCCACTAAAGTTAGGAACTTTGTTTCGATTGTAGTAAAGTTCTTTGTGAAGTACAAAAATGACAGTTGTCAGTTTTGCATTTTTATACATATTGGGTTCTTAATTCAAAAACTGGTGGTTTCAACCAGCTGGCCAATTCTTTTAATTAAAAACCGTTCAAAGCCTAGTCGCAGTCTCATCTCGACGACAGTGATATGTCAAAAAATTATCAAAAATATATGAAAACTCGAGGTATTTTTGACAGATTGAGGATGAGAACAGACTGTGAACGTTCTTAAAATTAAGCGAATTGGTCCTCACATATAAATAAAAACTTTTTGTAATAAATGGGTTTATGTCTTCCACTACCTCTAGCTTTATATACGACGACATTCAGTAAAAACTTCGTAAAGAAAAGTTTATTGTTTTCATTTAGTCAGAGCAAGACATAAACACAAAACTCATGAAGGAATAATGACCAGCGTGATAAAGGTGAACTGTATCATTAGTACCTACTAGAGATGAGGCGTATATACTAGAATAGGTACAGGGAATAGGTATGTAAAGAGACTAGGTTGCACCTATTCCAACTTTTAAAATACTAGATCCACCTAGTCTCACTGTGCCTACGCAGTACACAGCACCCGCGCCGCGGTCCGCGCGAATCGAAGTACCGACTACGCGGCGAAGCGAGATAGCAGCATAGTCATAGCTCATTCATGTTTGACGAAATCATTCGTGTGTCAGTCACTTGAATTTGAACCCTAATTCAATGGCATAAAAGTAACATGACACGCACTGTGTTGTGCTAAAATATATACTGTCCTTTTTTAACTACACTATTCCGCAGTCCTTCCATCCTTGTCTGTCGGACTAGTCTCGAGACTCGATACTAGTCCGGAATAGGAGTATTTTATAGAATAGGTACTTTGACAATACTCGATACTAATGAAGACTATGATGATGCAATCTAGTATCAAATACGGACTCATGCGAATGTGATCTCGCTTGACTCGACGTCGCAAACACGTACTATCGGAATTATTTAGTGATCGGTTTTTGTAACGAAATTTTGATAAATCATTAAGAACTAAGATCTTTTTTTATTGTGACATTAATTAATTTGTTTATTGGAACAAAGTTCCTTATGGCGCGTTGCGAAAGGGGGCTAGACGGAATTAAAGAAAAAGTTGTGACGACACTTTTTAACCGACTTAAAAAAAGGAGGTGGTTTCTCAATTCGACTGTATATATTTTGTTTTGGAACGTAGGAGAGAGAGAGAGAGAGAGAGAGAGAGAGAGAGAGAGAGGGAGAAGGAGAGGGAGAGACAGGGAGAGAGAGAGAGAGAGCGAGAGAAGGAGAGAGAGATAGAGATAATACTTTTGTTCAATACTCAATACTCAATACTCAATATCTTTATTGCTTTACCATAATGTGAACTTAGGTGGTAATTATATAATTTTAGATCATTATGGACCCTGTAGGGCACAGCAAAAGGATAGGAGTGTATACAGGTTGTTGAGTGTATACAGGTTTTATGTACATAATAAATAATTAAAAAAAAACAATCATGAATCCTGGAAAGGAACTTCGTTCCATCCGGGTGTCCCTTGACACCTCTCAAGTTTTGTTTTAAAAAATGGCTCCCAAAAAAAGAAGTGTCGCTTGTGATCATTTTACGGACAAAGGCCAATTATGAAGGTACAATTTATTACTGCTGACGTACGAATCTACGCGTATCGGTGGTACGCAAAGACTAAACATCTATAAAGTATGCGTATTTCATGGACTAGGTGGACTAGGTGGAATAGGTATTTGGATCTAGTATTTGTACGGACTTGGACTAGGTGCACCTAGTACAAAATTTACCTAGTACGACCCATCTCTAGTACCTACGTGAGATTGTAGAATCCAGTCACATTATAATTTGAATTTCACCAGAAGAGAAAGAAAAGATTAAGGAGAAGTTATTCCCTCAGTCGACGTCCACACAGAAATTGGCACAATGTTTCTTCTACGCACTGCAGAGAGTTAAAAATGGAACATAGAGCACCCCAATATGTCAAAAATATGCACTGTTCGATTTTCAACTCCGGCGCAAGCAGTGCCGAAAATATCCGCCGCGATTTTTCTATCATACGTCCATATGTACATAGACTGATCATGATGAGCTTTATCTTTGATGGGAGAGACTGAAGATTCTAGAAGCAAATTTTATATTTCTCAATAAAAACCAATATGGCTGAGGTGTAATTCCCTAATCATCATGCTTAAGCAAATGTGACTACACAAGTGTTTCGGGAGACATCTACTTGATGGACTAAGAAACCTTGGCTTTCAGTATATTAAAGCAGAGAGCAGAATTCTTATTCCACAAATCATAACATACCGACCATTCGGGCATAACATGCAAATCCTATTATCCAACATAACAGATTTAGTGGGTAGTTGTAAATAAATACTTTTTGGCATGTAATGTATAAATATAGAGGTCAGACTGTAGCCTTGTGACCAATACGTAACATTTGGGAACGTTATTCGCCAAGCCAGGCGTAGGCAAATCCAAGCTTAAGACTTACTAGGGGTGCCAACTTACGGACATACCGAAGGAATTTGGAACCGCCATGCAAAATTACTTATTTTTTCACACACTGTTTGCGATAATAGCTCTTATGCCTATACAGAAAATGAAGGTGAACCTAGGGATTCAGGTATAAAAACTACCATTGATGAAACCAGCCGTACGGGTCCATCGATTAGGTGAAGCTAGCAAGCTTACCGCGGTTGGTTCGTTGATCTTTAAATACAAGACTCCTCCTTGCCTCGGAAAGCACGATAAGACGTAGGTCTCGGCTGTCTTCCGTGGATTTTTGACAATCGTTTCGGGTAGCCAGAAGCCCGAAAGTCTCATAGTCAGTTGTTGGGGGTTTATATCCATAATTATTTGAATAAAAAGCTTCCGATAATTTTAAGAGATGTATTGCGTGCGTAGAAAGGATGAAGAAGAAAAAAAACATAAAGCGTACAATGTGGTAGGTACATAAAAAACTAATTCTTAAAAACCAAACGCTCATGCAATGAGCCGTACTTGAGCATTATTGCTCAACAAACTTACTTAGGCGTTTAATTAAAAACGCTAGTATTCTAAACACAGTATTGTCAAAGGGTATCTTATTACTTAATGACTGGGTTGTGGAGGTCAAATAGACAGTCGCTCCATGTATAATATTGGTATGGAGCTGCAGTCGGTAAGACTGGAAGCCGACCCAAACATAGTTGGGAAAAGGGTAGGCAGTATATTTGATTACAATAACATACAGTCCGAGCGCAGTTTGATGTCCTGCACTCTGTAATTCATATAGCGGATGTTGGAGAAAAAACAGCCAGATTCAAGTGGTAGTGGGCTGGACACGTCGCGAGAACGCACCCGGAGAGATGGGCAAAGATAGTCACTCACTTGATGCCTGAGGAAGGACACGGCAAAAGTGGTGTGACGATCTGATAAATGTCAACATGGCCAGAGAACGAACAAGACAGTGAGGTTTGGAAGGCAAACAGGGAGGCCTTTGCCCAGCAGTAGAATAAAAAGAGAAAAAAAAAATTACCCTCGTCCCTGACCATTGCCTCACCTGATACTCTGATAGCAATATTGTGGTAGACGATGTGCCAACAGAAGACGATGGTTTAGAAGTAACCCATTCCCCGCAAGACCCGAAAACATTTAAATTATCCAGTAATTTTAGGGAACCACTGGCAGCCCTAAATGTGAGGGATTTTTTTTTATTTTGAGATATTACGACCTGGATTACGTATCCTATGAATAAGGGAAGCTGTAGGTCTATTGTTGTACTAATCTGTCAGATTATGCTCTTTTGTGGCCAGGAGTTGTATGTCTTTGTGATCTCGCTTTGTCGGAACGAATAGGATTAATATTGTTGTATTAATTTTCTTGTTAATAAAATAATAGTCATTTATCTAAGCGTCAATCTTATCATAAGGATCACGGGAAGTGGGTAGTTATTACCAGTCACGAATAGAAATATACATTTATAATGATGTTCAAATTGTATCTATGTAACTTTTATGCTGTCAAATGAAGCTTATGTATATATGCTTATAGCAATAAATAATCAGCCTATACTGTTCCTATTGCTTGAACATAATCCACCACACAAAAAAACCTGTGCGGATGTCACGTGTCTTCGTTTGTTTGGTTCTAGGACATGTTGGTTTCCTTCACCGTTTTGAGAGCAGTGCTGGTGAAATAATTTGCACAAACAGATCTTGGCTGGATAAACACAATATCATAAATAAATGAGAAAGCTTGTATGTTTGGATCTTTGTTACTCAATCACGCAAAAATTGCTCAAAGAATTTGGATGAAATTTGCCACACAGATAGATTATAAAATCAAGTCATTATTGTTTGAAATTGGCTGAGATTCCAGACTTTTTGAACGTCAAAGTTACAATAAAACAGTCCACCAATACGCCCACCCTTCACCGATTCCTAGTGCTTTAGCTGGGAAGAAGTGGCGCAACTAACTCCCCAGCAGACACTTTGATGAACCAGGACAGTCTCATGACCATCTCAATACTGTCTGAAATGAGAAAGTAACATTTTCTAACGTCTTTTTCAAGTAACAACTTTGTCGTGTTACTCTTGTATTGTCATAGCGAATTAGATCTCCCTGAAAAATGAAGGTACCTGTCATGAAACTAAGTGAAGAAACATGAGTTCCGGGACCTTTCAAGGTAATTCGGTCATATCAAATCGTATTATCGTAACGGTGAGGGTACGGTTTACAACAAAATCGCTTGAACAGGTACTTTAATCTGAAAAAGTTTTTGATAAGAAGCTGCACTAATTTTGTCAGTGGACAATTTGGAGCAGTAAGTTGTGTATCTTATAGAAAACGACAGTGCTGTGAATGTTTTCAGCATTCCTTTTACATGATATCAAAACTCCAGCCATGGTTGAAAGATAAGCCAGTCAGATTGATACCAGAGTTACCTAATCCAAAACGAATGTAGCCGACGTGACACAAAACGCTGCCCAAATAGCACAAAGCTGGTGCTCCGACACAGTTAGCAAAGGTCGCAGCTGGGCACGTAGCCACCACGGCAGGATGAACTGGAGAGGTTCCATCCAAACTTGAAGGAATACGTGCGGCCTCGCGTAATATATAAAAAAATACGTGTCGGGTTAACCTTATCGTGAACGAATTCCCTTACGCTTTTCGTTCAACTCTACATGTAACTCTATCTTTAAAATACTCTTCTTTTTTCTGACCTCACTATCGCCTTCAGCACCCTCGAAAACCATGAAAATTATCTCACTCTCTTCCATTGTGCATAATTAAAATTGTCATGGATTTTTTTCTTATTCGATGGCAGTGTCGATTTCTATCATTTCATTCCTATCGCAAGCTACGTTAAAGTGAGGAGTGGATAGAGAGGCGCCACGGCGTCCTCACCTTCCGCCTGACGCAGGTTCTCACCGGGCATGGGTGCTTCGGTGGGTTCCTGTTCAGGATAAAGCGGGAGGATACGCCCGGATGTTTCCATTGTGAGGATCGTCTGGAGGACACGGTGGAGCATACGGTGGAGGTGTGCCCTGCCTGGGCGGAGCACCGCCGTGTCCTCGTGGAGGCGATCGGCGGCGGCGACCTCTCGCGTCCGGCCCTGGTGCGAGCCATGGTACGGAGCGAGAGGGAATGGGAAGCCGTCACCTCCTTCTGCGAAGCAGTAATGCTCGCGAAGGAGGAGGCGGGGCGTTTGAGGGAGTGGCAGGCACTGCGCCCTCACGTCCCTAGCCGCCGCAGGAGGAGACGCCCCGGGCGTCGGGAGTCCTTAGCGGACTCCCGGCCACCGTAGGCGCGAGCTTGCGGGTGGCGAGCAATGGGTAGCTCGCCGCCCGGTAAGGACCAAGCTCGGGTCGACGGCGTGCAGTGTTCCACGCGCGCCTCAAAGAGATGTCAGCAGCAGTGAAGGGGTCTACTAGGACCGATGCCTGCCGGGGTCGCGTGATTGTTCGAAAGAGATACCGTGACCCTGGCACATGGGCAACTGATGGAACACGGGTGGGTTTTAGTCAGTAAAAGTCTGACACGCCCTCCCGCTCCGCCCAGAGCGGGAGAAGTCATTTGATGATTTCCCATCCTGAAAAAAAAAAAAAAAAAGCTACGTTAAAGAAATTCGTTTAAAAAAAATCAGGATTATAAAAACGTACCGAGTCAGCACTGACACATTTACCTATATTTGGATTTGTAAAAGATTTCCTACCCGGCCGTACATCAAGCCAGTACTAATTTCCGCGCCCCACTTTCTTATTACCTACACTAAGTTACTATAACCGTTATATATTTCTTATCACAGCCTTCAAGGTAACTTCAGTCACGATTTTAACGAATCGTGTTTGCCATTACAGTTTTACAGCATAATGTTAGCTTAATGTACTCGTATACTTCGCTGTTCAAGAAACTTTGATGAGTTTTAATTCAGGCGTGTTTTTGTTTCATATTAATGAAACGAAGCGTGTGCTTTATCGATTTTATGTTTTTGTAAGATTGTTAATTGTTGTATAAAAGTTTTTGCTACGAACACTGGCTTTCATTAAAATATTTACATAACTCACTTATGTTTAGTTACCTATGTAAAGAGTTTAAGTAGTCTATAATATAACCGAGCAGAACCAAAATTGTTGGCTGGAAGGAAATACTAGACACTGCTTCGTGAAAACACATCGCACCTTAAATATTATAGAGACATAATAAGAAATTAACATTTCAACTGCCTCATAAAATGCTTTTTGTGATGTAAGCGTCCGTTTTAAGAGTCCACGAAGATGGTTATGCAAGGTTTACGAGTAAGTGGTGAAATCGTAAAATTCTAATTAGGTTTCTATAGTAATTAATTCTAAAGGTGCGGCAAGTGAAATATAAAGTCCAGGACTAGTTGAAGTTTCGTAATTTGAATGTAGCTACTTCTATTCAACCAACATGTGGGTAGGCTTTCTCCAGCTCAGTTGGGGTGGGCTTCGAGGCTAAGCGGATATAGATGAATACCAGAACTTTATATGGAGCGACTGCCTATCGGACCAATAACACCCAGTTACTGAGTAACACGATACCCCTTGGTAAGACTGCTTGCCAGACTAAGTATGTTTTATGTTATAGGAGTTTGGTTTGCTCCCTTGGTCCCTTAAGTGCGTGGACTTTTCGAGTATTGAATTAAGTGCCTGTAAGTACTTTTTATTCAACTTGTCTTATTTGAAGTCAAGTTAAATAGATAAGGCATAATAATTCAAAGTACTTAAACGTGATTAATTATTCGTAGTCCCTACCAACCTCCCGTCAGGTTGAAATAATTGATGACTGTGTAAACACTCTACCGTGATTAGGGTCTAACTTTTGAGCCTGAAGCATTTCAAAGCTTTGATAAACAATTCTGTACAACTGACTAATTATTTAACATATGTATCATCACGCCTGGGAGTACTGATGGGTTTCGCAGAGGTGTACTTGTAGGACAACCATAGTTCGCCAATTATGTTTATTCTTAAGACAATAAATAATAAGTAAAAGTCTAAGTAAAAAATTAATACGTTTTTATGTTTAGAAATAAAAATTAAATTTCCAATAACTCATGGATAACAATAATTAATTAACGTAAACTAAAATAATTCATATATTTAAAATTATCATTTGTTTTTATAGTTTAAAAAACATTGGTCTTGTATAAGTCCCATGTACAGGGCGAGCCTATTGCCATCAATCGAGTATAAATCCAGACTTCAGGCTGCTGGAAAATACCTGATGGAAAAACCCAATAACATCGCTCGACCTGTGAACCAAACCCAGCTCCTCAAGTTCAGCAGTAGCGCAGTAATACAAAGAAAATGACAGTGGCGTCGATATCAAATAAATTGGGATAAAGGCAGCAGAATTATCATAAAAAAACATGCCAAACCTTTTCATTATAATTCGGTACGACAGGCTAATTACTCAAATTCGCCCTTTAAAACAATTAGTAATCATCACAAAGAGAGTATCCATTAACGAATGTCACATTAATTGCCAAAAAGCTACTTTAGGAAGCCATTTTCTTTTATCGCTTTAATTATAGCTTTGGAAATGAGTAAAAAAGCTTTTTAATAAAGCTTTGGAGGCAAAGAGCGGAGCTTTGCAAAGTCGATAAAAAAGCGCTCGGATATTGTTTGTTTAGAAATGCGGTTAAGTAACGTAGTGTTTGTAAACATTGTGAAGAGCTTTGTTTGAACATGAATATTAAGTTAATTAAAGATTTTTTGTAAATAGCCTTGATTGGTTTAATGATAAAATTTAGCTCAATGAATGATTCTATGAGCAAAAAACAGCTGGTCGGCAGTATTAAGTCAGGTTATAATCTGTGTGCCAAATTTGTTCAGCCGTGTGTGCGTAAAAGTGTAACAAATATCAAACTATCCATCCTCGCTAACTCACGTTCATAATATTTTTAGGATACAACTTTAATTTGAACAACCATGGAACCACGTGAAACTTAGTAGTCTACAAATTCCTAGAAAACCAACAAATATGCAAAATGCAGGACAAACGATGAAAAGATTACAAACTAAACAACACAAAAACCGAATGCCCATTCCTATCTACAATGACATTTATTGTGTCAACTACGAAGGGCCTTCGATCTCGTCCTTGGACTTAACCTTGAAAGTCAGTTGACCTCAGCCGTGGCCTTACAGCGTCAGTAGGGGCGGTAAGTCGTATTCATGTTAGCCTAGGTACGCCCGGGCGATTTGACTAATGCAACTACCTTTCCCGGTCCCATTTCTTTCCGTGGGTGTCGTCGAAAGAGGCGACTAAGGGACTTACGAGTGCAGCAGCGTTCTCAATGCATTTTACCACCTTACTGCGATCGCCAACCCACCTGCCAAGCGTGGCAATTATGGCAAAGCCTCCTAAATTGGGAGAGGCCTATGTCCAACAGTGGACGTCTTACGGCTGTAATGATGATGATGATGATGGAGAACTACTTTTTATGGCGCTTTAAGTTTAAAAAACTATCGTTGTTAAGTCCAAGTATTGAGAAACAAACAGAGCACATATCTTATATCTTTCAACGAGCAATTCTTGTATATATGTATGTATATATATAATCTGAATCTCGGAAACGGCTCCAACGATTTTCATGAAATTTAGTATACAGGGGGTTTCGGGGTGATAAATCGATCTAGCTAGGATTCATTTTTATAAAATGTCGCTTTATTCGTGTGTTCTTTATCGATAATCAACTTTAACATAAACTTATTATGTTAAACACATTTTACCAAAAAATACCGAGCAAAGCTCGGTCAATCAGATATTTAGAGCGTTAAAACAACAACATCACACAGTTGAATTTCAACTCTACGCACTCTAACAGTACGTTGAAAATAGAATGCGCAAAAGAATGACGCCAGTGGGTCTGCCGATCAATAGTAGCCGTTAATGGACTGATTAGCTGTGAGCGTGATTGTAATAGTTGAATAATAATAAAAATATCACGGTTACATAGCCAAGGGGTAGGCACATGGGTGGGTAGAACCCTAGAAGCTAAACTAGGAGACGAAATTAAGATCTGACGCTCTGCAGCCGCATTACTCTTTTAAACTGTGATAATATAACTCTTCTGTGCGTGTGTATTTTATTGAGCTCCAACTGGATAAAATTTTTGTGTGTGTTTGAGGTTCGACTGACCCAGGTTGTTTTAAGGTTCGACTTTTAATCCTATTCAGTAACTTGACAGTTCAACGAAAAATAATGATACCATTTTAAAACTAATAGTGTTGGGGTAGTGAACGATTTCTAGTAAAGAATGAATGATAAAAATGGTTTAAATTCAATGAAACTTTAAAAATCGTTTTTAGGATGTGGAATATAAGAATAAATAATAATTTTTAATAACAGCTATTTTAATTTCTTCTGATAGAAACAAAACTAAATATAAAAATCATGTCATTTTACTTCTTTTTTTACTATATTCATTTTATTTCCTCTGGCAGCCCTATAGTATACAGGGTGCAATCGAAGTCATGGGCATTATTTTAACCTAAGGCCCTACTTACGATACTGATTGCATTAGGTCTATTAATACGCAAATCAAAGAAAGAAAGAAAGAAAGAAAGAAAGAAAATTTATTTGTCAAACATGCGTTTACATAAACTGACTAGTCAGGCATGCAAGGTATAAAATTAATATGTTGTGAGCGTCCATGTTTTGCCAATAACGGCGTACAAATTTTGTAGGTGTAAAAATTACATTTCATTTACATTTACTTAAAATAACTAAGTAAATGTAAATGAAATGTAATTTTTACACCTACAAAATTTGTACGCCGTTATTGGCAAAACATGGACGCTCACAACATATTAATTTTATACCTTGCATGCCTGACTAGTCAGTTTATGTAAACGCATGTTTGACAAATAAATTTTCTTTCTTTCTTTCTTTCTTTCTTTCTTTCTTTCTTTCTTTGATTTCAAAAATATTGTAATGCAAGTATGTAAAACCTTAGAACTGTAGTAAGTCATATTGCAAAAGGCTTATTATTGCAAATAAACACTTAAAGTAATTAAAACAAAATACTTCATAAACGCTACTAAGTGATGAAGTATCAACATCTTAAAGCATAGTACAGCGCGACGAAAAGTAAACAAACATCAAATAATAATAATAACTAGTCATTGCGGCCGACCGGCGGCGGCGAGCACGCGGCGTTTCCTTAGAAGCGGTAATACAATCACACACAATAGGCTAAAAGGCATGCCTCCCGCCGACAACTCACTCCGTCCCGCTCCCTCATATGCAAAAATTCGGATTATCGCCCCCGCGCGGGGGCTGTGTCCCAAACCAGTGTCATAACAACTGCGCAGGTGCGTTGACGCATGTAATTGATCCCGTGACGTTATCGCCGCACGCGCATCTCACGTCTCGATCATACCCTTGGATTGCAGTGTATTAAGTGTCAGTGGTAGTGTAGTGATTGGAAACACGATGCCTCGACCGCGTCATGTGCAGGCTAGGTACACCAAACGTTTTTCTTGGCCGGCGAGATCACCCGATCTAACACCTCTGGACTTTATTTATGGGGTGAAATTAAAAGAATTGTTTACGAAAGTGAAAGTGAGTCGAGAGACGATTTAAAAAACAAAATTGTTTACGCATTCGACACAGTGAAAGCGCGGGACTGTGTTGAACAGTCTGAAAGACAATCACAGACGTAGGGCTCAATTGTGTAATGTAAAAGGTGGTGGACATTTTGACCATCTTTTAAAATACGTGTAAGTGCTAGATACTAAGTTAGGTAGTTTAAATTAGTGTAAATACATTGAGATTCCTGAACAATTATTGTAAATACTGTGATTCTAACTTTGTAAATACGCCAAAACTACAGGAAATTAATTTTAACTAGGTAGGTACGTACGAGCGTTCTCTATGCATTTTACCACCATACTGCGATCGCCAATTCGTCTGCCAAGCGTGGCGATTATGGCAAAGCCCTCCAAATTAGTGGAGGTCATGTCCAGTGGTGGACGTATTACGGCTGAAATGATGAGGTACGTAAACATTTTTTTTATTTGTGTTAATAAACGTAGTTTAGACCGTCCTAAGCCGGCAAAGTATGAAGGGAAAGTTGGAATCTAATATGAATCAAATCGTTAGCAACTTACGTACCTAAGTCCCGTGGGTCACGTAGGGTCAAAGAGTTCACGCGTACGGCGTAGTGTACCTACTGCAGCATTCGCTATCGCGATGCGCAACGATTTGATCCTTTGTATGACTTACTACATTTTTAAGATTTTCCATACTTGCATTAATAATATTTTTGATTTGCATAATAGTAGCCTTAATAAAATTAGTATCGTGAGTAGTGCCTTGGTTTAGAATAATGCCCATGACTTCAATTCCACCCTGTATACCGGATGACATTTTTTACCGTCTCGACCTTCATACGGTGTGTTGTGTAACTAGAATAGAAGGCAGGAAGGCCTTTAGATTCATCGCAGGTGACTAAAGGAGCGCGGGACGCGGGCGGACGGGGATGCGTGTGCGGCTTGTGCGCCTGCGAAATATCAATTTGGCCGCCTATCGGCCGGCTTCAAAAGGTAGGACCGCGCTACAAAATCATTGATACATGCCGCGCATTGAGTAGGGTGCGTATGATTTGAGTTTCGATAGATTTTAATTGATTTTTTCATTTTATTTTTTCCAAAAGTCTGTTTTTGTTGTTTTAATATGAAAATGTAACTTTAAATGTATAGTATTTATTGCTAGATCAATTTCATTACATGTTATTCAAAAATAAAAATAATAAAACTTTCTATGCCAAAGGCTTCTATTCCGTTCACCTATTACACCCATTTTTTTTCAAGACGTTAAAAAAAGTCACCCGGTATACATCAATATAGTAAACATCGTGTTTTAAGACATGTTATTTAATTTAAATTACAAAGTTTGCATGTAAGTACATTATTTCAAGATCATTCAATTTCATTCATTCTTGCACCACCTCACTACCTTTTCTTTTGTCAAAACCTTTTAATCGTATTCAGCAACTGTCAAGTCACTGAATGCGATTAAAAGTTCAACCTTAGATTCGCAATTGGACTCGGTAGGTGACACTGCGAAGTAAACGTGCGGGCAGGAAAACATCTGTTTGTTTTATTTGTGAAAACGTATATTTATACGTTTTCACACAAACTGCTCCTATAGACGCACTATATATTGACAAAAGCTTGAATGGAAACTGTTTGTAGTTTTGAGATAAACGCTTTCAAAGAAAAAGAGGCAGCGCGGCGCGGTGGCGGGCGGTCCTTTTACTTTATACCTATAGTCGGAAAACTTTTGTCCTTAACCAAGAATTCTTGGAAGAACTCTTGAATAAACAAACACTCAGACCCAAATAGCTGTTGCTGGCTGTGAGAAGGGGTTTCGATTAGAACTTTTCTGTGGTAAGATAGAGTAGGGGTGGCGCAGTGGTAATTATGACATCACAAGATGTTCTCACTGCTGGGAAACAGGTCTCCTCTCCGTGAGAAGGAGTGGGCCATAATCCCTCAGGCGGGCCCAGTATGGGTTGGTAAATGCCACATGCTTTCAAAATGTTGCATTCAGCATGTCCTAGCGAACATGCCACTTTCCTCACGACGCGACGTTTTCCTTCACCGTAAGATCCGTAAGTAGTGTTGATGAAATTACACGAAGTTAGACCCAAAAATTTTGAGACATGTGACAACAAACAACCCGCGCGTGGTGGATTACGGCCCAGTCCCTCTCTCGGAGAGACCTGTGTCCCAACAGTGGGATAATTTTTTGCTGAACATGATGATGTAAAAAGCTACGGGTGCCGCTTTATGTATCTCGTTGATTGATTGCATTAGTTGTGTCGATAATGCGTAATCTGTTTGCGTAGTAGTGGAGTACCTAGGGCTGGTAGGGTTTAACCTTGTAGTTCATATTAGTTGAGCTTTTTGTATTGTACTACGGAAATCGGTTATAGCAAGTCGTCAATATCACTAGATAAATCAAATGTATCGAAAGGAGACCAGTCAAGTTTCATACACAGTTGGGCCCCAAACCCAAAAAGCCGGAAAACATGGTAAAGACTTCCCCGACCAGGGTATATATTTTTTTTGTTTTTTCTTTTATATTTGAGCCCAATATGGCAGAAATTGTAAGTACCTATACCAAATATAAAGGGCACTTTATAGCCTCGGGTTTATATCAGGAATGCTTCATAATTTCTCAAGGGGGCAAGTCTCAATTCGTGAAAACAATTTGAAACACTTGGGATGTTTCGAAGCAAAGATATTCCAAAAATTTCGTGACGTAATTCGCCCTTAGCCTTGATCGCCAAGGCTACTACATTGCTGCAGTGGCCTCTAATGCCAACTAGTGGTAACTCTACGCAATATATCAGTGCGGGCGTACATGGATCAATGCTAATGTGATTCTGAATGCCTCAGCTTTGGAGAGCTAATGAGCTGGAAGGAGTTACCGTTTCCTGAAGGGCAGGATTTCCTGATTATGTTAGATAACGCTGCGAATATAAAGGCTATAGAAGCAACCTCGAAATCACAAGAATCTATAGCAAAGGCGAGTTCGAAGAGAAAACCAATCAATCATAGTAAAATAAGAATAAAAGAAAAGCTTCAGGCTATAGTTGTGGTAACTTTCCTTGGAGAAAAATATTTTCAATAGGCATCCAATTGTACTAATACATTACTCGTCCCGGGGTAGTACCTACATGACATGTCCAAAAGTAAAAAAAACAACAGAACAAGTCCCAATTAGACTCTTGTATTTGCGGACTACACAACCACTAATAAAGAAAACAAAACGTTATTCCAATTTTGAAAATCGAAATATTCGTTCACATATCCAACCACGTATCGACGATGAACGACAAAGAATGGCTGGGGGGTCAATAACAATTGATACTGACACCCCCCTTTTAATTGTGACGTGGTTCAGACTATGTGGGAGTTTATCAGATGTACCTCCAGGGCCATTGTTAACTTACATGTTGTATATATTGTATATAAAAATGCAATCAATACATGCGGTATTGATTAAGTGTACTTGTTTGTAGCTGCTAAGTAGAGTACAAAATGAACATAACGTTATATTTTAATTTAAAAGAATGTCCAAGACGTTTCTTGCCCGTTCGTTCTTCTCCAGAAGAAAATAAGATGCTTTGGAATGGGCAACTAGTTTAATTTTGCTGACTGAACGACTCCTTGCCAAATCTTTTACCTGTTGTGGTATGGTAATTTTATTCTAGGTGCATCGTCTTCACTAATAATTATGTAAATAATGTATACTAATATTAGTAAACATTTTAAAAGAGTAACGCAGTTTTTTTCCCATTCTTCTCGAAACGGATTTACCTTTTGGAACTAACTAACCTAACTTTTGGGCGCTCGGGCATCAGAAGTGCCACATGAAAGGCACTTCTGAACGCCCGGGTCTATTTGAAATACGATAAATGCTTTGACTTTTAAGTGATGGCTAAAATGAAATAAATGCGAATATTCCACATACACTCTATGGTCCGAAGGAATTCTCGTCTAATACGAGACGCTGTCACAGACTACTTTAAAGATACCACACGCACGCTGCAAACGCTTCGGGTGAGTATAATAAAATTATGTTCCGGGACAGCCCGCAAAATTCAAATTTTCTTATATTTCGCAATTTACAGGTCAGTATTCAGGCTGTATTTCAAATAAAATATGATCACGACCGTAACACGTATGTAATTACAGAATTAAATATTTTTTTACGAGCTATAGAAGTCTATTTAGAGTATTTTCAAGAGCATTCTAATCTCACTTTCAATCTGTCAAAAATACCTCTTATTTTCAGGCTCAACATTTCTGATAAGTTTATGACATTGACTACAACAAGATTTGAATGTTTTAAAATAGAGGAAAAGAATCAGCATAGCCATACAACGTGGCAATGCTGCCCACTTTTCCCATTGACAGCGATGCGGACGAGTTTTTTGATGCCCTATGATTCTTTTATCTCTGTTTTTATATAAATAGACGAATTGACTTTCATGTCACCTACAATCAAAGTGAGTTTAAATGGCCAAAGACTCAGACGTCATTCGTGATTTCATCACATTCATTTAACTATTTTAACCCATTGAATACCGTAATTACAGACATAATTAAAAACCATTGTGTCTATACCAAATGTGGTATCTCAGGGACTTAGAGGTTAATACGACATATTTCTAAAAAAAATCATATTTTCAAATTTCTATTCAAATTTTCACGAAAGGCGCTGTCTACTAAACACTGTTTCACTGTTACTTAACTGTTTAATTAAAAGTCTAGATAACGTTTATAATTGTCAGATTGTCGGATCGTCGCTCTGTTTTATTAAATAAGCCTCCGTTTATATCTACCTTCCTATCATAAATGGCAAGACTCCATTTCATTACTTTGGGAATGTAAAATTCCACCAATAAACCTTTTCTACGACACAGTTTAACCAACTAAGCTTTAGGGAAAAACATCACCTGTCCCTTTTATGCGAGTGAAAACTATTACGAAAACTGATGACAATTTCCCACAGTCGACACTTTGTACATAAATTGTATTGCTAAATAACATTTCCAGTATAATTTAGACCACGTGGGAGAAAGCAGTTGTCTGGCAGGGTCACTGTTGAATTACATTATAGATGAGTATCGATTGAACTTGACATGGCCCTCAGTCGTTCATGTTCATTGTTGTCACCTCGCCACCTTGCCTCACCAACTTTATCGATAGTCAACTTGAACATAAACTTATTATTTTAAACACAATTTGCCAAAAATACCGAGCAAAGCTCGGTCATCCAGATATTGGTATGCTAAAGCCAATTCAATTGCACCATGTCAATCAGGCTTGAGATCTCGAACATAATCTTGCCAAGGGAATATTTAAGTACAATACTAATAGGATAAAACTAAATCGAAAAACAATGTCATGCGCAAAAAAGGGGAATCGATTCGAAGGAGAAATGTGATAGCGGGTTCCATGTTACATAAGGGGATCATAACATAGCTCTACTCAAACCGTACACACATTCAGATGAAGATATTTATTATTTACAACGTACGCATTCTCCCAGATCTACATAACGTATGTTTGTGTAGTTTATGTTATACATATGTAGTTACGCATTGATGCAAAAGGATCTTACTCAGCAGTATTTGATGGAAACTCATAGGCTGATCACATTGTTGAAGTGATGAGTGATGAGTGTGTGTGGTGTGGTGAGTATAACTTGTGTTTTTTTGGCAGGAGTGGGAAATCCTCAGCAGTGCCGGACTTTTACTGGCTAAAACCAACTTTTGCCTTTCCAGTTACCTCTGACATGATCAGAGTTTTATTATTTCTATTAGTGTTATAGACTGATGGGGTTGGTGTTGTGGTCTCTGATTTCGTTCATTAGAAGCTTCAGTATCAAATCTGAAAAGAGAAAGCGAGGAAAGCGCCACTATTTAAGGCTGAAGTTACGGAGCGAGAGACTGAGATAAATTAAAAGAAAAAAACCACTTTCCACAACAATGAAATGTTTCCGATAAACAATTATGAACAGAACAATATGGCTTCCGGTTTTCCTCAATCCGTTTCCTACAAAACACATCTATCTAATATACTACAGACATTAGGTATTTTCTAATGTCCCAATAAGTAAATAGCAAAATAAACAAGCCAAACGCAATGGAAGCACACCCACTGTTTATTTACTGGCTTATGCCAAGAACATACGCACTCAGCTAGACAATAACGTCGGCTGTGCCAAATGTAATGCTATAAATTTTGTACGAGTCTTCTGGGCAGACGTCATCAGATATAAATTATAATAAGCTTGTTTCTTCGGAAATAATAGAACGTGTGTTACTTTTTCCGGAGTCTGTAAAAAGTTGGTATTTTGAAAACGATCAGATACATAACAACAACCAGCAAAGTGAGAGGATCTATTGAAAATAAGTTCTTGAACGCAGCTTTCGGGAGCAGTAAAATTGTAGAAATCGTCACGTAACGAAAAAGCGTTCTGTAGCCTCTACACGACTGTTAGTATATCAGAGTGACATAGTTTTTGAGGGTGAGGGTGGCGAACATTTTTTTTTTGTCATGGGAGTCGTTTTCATGGCTTTTAGCACCATTGAAAAGGGGGTGCTAAAGCCATGTGTATTGTAAAGATACCGTAAACAACGTAACATTCGGAGTTAAAGAAAATGCGTAAGGAACTTCGGTCCTGAAGGGGGGGGGGGGTCCCGACAACCACGCCTTTATTTGCAGATGGTTTAACTGGCTGTAAGCCAAGAAGATTGCCGATCAATGAGACAGAGTGAAAATTGTGATGGGTCTGCAATTTCAGCAACAATTACTTTCTGAAAAGTGAAGCACAAAAGTTTTTCTTGGAAACAGCATTGAAGTAGGATAGTGAAGGACTTCTTAATGGGACGATGTGTGGCCCTGGGATCGGTGGTACTTGGTGATTTGGCATGGCAGGCTGATACCAGTTAGATATGATATCCCCAAAACTATTGCGCAACAATATAAAACACCAATGCGCTGGAGGACGTATTTAAGACGGCGGACTGGACTGGACAGGGAATCAATGTGAACGGCGAGTACATCTCACACCTTCGTTTTGCCGACGACATCGTCATAATGGCATGAGACGCTGGAACAGTTAGACCAGATGCTGCATAGCCTAAATGGAGCCTCACGGCGGGTAAGCCTCGGCATGAACTTGAGAACAAGACAAGTCATGTACAATTCGCATGTCTTGCCAAGTCCAATCCGCATCGAAGGGTCGCTTCTCGAGGTTGTGAAGGAGTATGTGTACCTTGGGCAAGTCATACAGCTTGGTAGACAACTTCGAGAAAGAAGCCGACAGGAAGATCCAGTTGGGTTGGGCAGCGTTTGGAAAACTTCTTCAAGTCTTCTCGTCGCCGATACCGCAATGATTGAAGACCAAGGTCTTCAACCAGTGCGTCCAGCCCGTCATGATAAACACTGCCGGAACGTGAACACTGATGGTTGGGCTGGTCCACAAAAAGGTCGCTCAGCGCGGGTAAGCAGGCTGAAACCTGGGCTGTACTGCAGTCTCTTCAACGGTACCAGATCGACTATCGGTACATAAAGGTGCTAAAGTGCCTATACGAAAACGCCAGTATGTCAGTCCGACTTCAGGACCAGACCTCGAAACCTATCCTTCTGCAGCGAGGGGTGAGACAGGGAGACGTTATTTCTCCAAAATTATTCACCACTGCACTGGAGGATGTCTTCAAGGTTCTGGACTGGAAAGGGGCTATAGCCCGAAGAATTGCTAAACTGACGTGGCAGTGGGTAGGGCACATTGCTCGCAGAACAGATGACCGACGGGGCCAAAAGGTTCTGGAGTGGCGACCGCGTACCGGAAGACGTAGATTTGGAAGGCTTCCAACAAGGTGGACCGATGACCTTGTGAAGGCCGCAGGTATCCGCTGGATGCGGGAAGCACAAAACCGGTCGAATTGGCGGAGCTTGGGGAAGGCCTATGTCCAGCAGTGGACGTATTTCGGCTGAAATGATGACTTGTCCGACGTGCGTACGGTTCGGTCAGCGTATTTGGTTAAACTGAATGCCGTCGCTCGGGCTCGGCGCGCCGGTGCCTAGGATCAGCGGCGGCGGCGCGGCGGAAAACGTGGCGGCGGCGGCGCGCCGGCGCGGCGCTCATATCTAATACCAGTTACCAGTGCGGAGAATGTACAAGTATCTTCCGGGCCCTAGACTCATGCTACGAGAAGGAACAGTGGGGTTTTAGTTGGTAGGACTGCGACATGACCCTTCGTTGTTCCTAGACGGATGGATACTTCATGAGGATTTCTCCACATAAAAAAAAAAGGTGAAAGTAAAAACGACCTTATACCGAGACAGTATTTTCAGTGAACGTTAGCTAGCTGATAAGATTTTTACTGCCTATAAACCATTGTTGGGGGTTCTATATAGATCAATCAATCTGCCTTTTCCTAACCATGTCAGGGTCGACGATTAGCAGAACTAATCGTAAATCAATTCGGCTAACCGTACGCGACTGAATACTACGTGGTAATATAAGGTGACTATCTGACCTCCTCAAGCCAGTTACTGTGTATCATGATATCCAGAAACCGTTAGTACGAATGGTTGTCAGACTTTTGGCCTTTTGACTACCCATAACGACTGTCAAAGTTCTACGAAGGACCACCGTGATCAACGACTTAACGTGTTTTTCCCAGGCACGAATGGGTCTTGGTATGTAAAGATGGTTACCCATCCAAAAAAAGACAACGTCAAGCGTAGCTTAATCTGAACGATCGAGCCATGCGGCTGTCTGCCAGGGTCGCGAGATTGTTCGAAAGAGACACCGTGACCCTGGCACATGGGCAACTGAAGGAACACGGGTGGGTTTTAGTCTGTAAAAGTTTGACATGCTCTCCTGCTCCGCCCAAGGCATTTGATGATTAGCCATCCAAAAAAAAGCCGTGCGGCTGTTATTATTTCGTTAGAAGCCCCTCCGTTGAAATGATACCATTATTTTAATTCTTTATTGTTCACGAGATATATTCTATAGATATATTTACAAATGCGATCTTGAGTTTTAAGGGTATGTAATGAATGGTCACCCATCCACAAAGTTACCACGTTATGCGTAGCTTAACATTCGATCAACCCGTGCGGCTCTTCTAAATAGATATGGCTTAGTTACCTAGTCTATTCAACAACAGTGTTCGTGGGGACGTAGCAGAGTCATCAGTAGTTAGGTGATTAATAGGAGCACAGCTACTAGTAGAGGTCGTTTTGTTTCATTGACTGCAAGCTGAAGTTAGTCAGGTAAGTAGTTAAGTGTTGTTATCTATATGTAATTTTTTTTATTTAATCCAAAGTAAGTGTACCATTGTATACCACATACCTATACAAAAGCGAAAGGTCACTCATTCATACATTCATTCACTCACAGATTAATCACGAAATTTCAAAAACGACTACACCTACGAAGATAAAATTTGGTACACAGGCTATTAGTAGTAGATATCAGCTAAGAACGTATATACAAAAATCCCCCCGTAAAGGTGTGAAATAGGGGGTGGATGTTTGTATGAAAGTCGGTCAATTTCTAAGCTAGGTTCTTAAAATTTTGTGTTAACGCTGACGTTAAAAAATAATTTATATGAAACTCAGCATTTTTGATAATTATACCCCCGAAGAGCTGAAAAAGAGAATGAAGTTGTGTGTAGGGCTTTAATTTTCACAGTAAACATATTTTTTTTAATATTATGGTATATGGTTGAAAACTAACGGAACAAAATCACCAATATCCACGCGGGCGAAGCCGCGGGCAAAGCTAGTGTATGTTTATTTCAACTACTATGCTACAGTACACACTCAGAAACTTTTAGATTTGGCACGTTAGAGCAAAACTTGCGTGACCATTTCGTTGATCGTTTTTCTTTCTGAGAGTCTTCGATCGAATTCTTGAGGAAAACAGTTTATAAAAATTTGTAAGTTTTATGCTGGCATTTTCACTAGGTGTGGTATAGCAAAGAAAGATTTTTTTTTTTTAAATAAAAGAAGTTTTTTTTTAAGATTAAAGTCCAATATTGAAGTTACGAATCTATACTTCAAATCTCTACTTTAACAAAGTTATAAAGCTGAAGAGTTTGTTTGGATGATCGTGCTAATCTAAGGAACTGCTGGTTTGAATTGAAAAATTCCTTTAGTGTTGGTTAGTTAATTTATCGAGGAAGGAAATAGGCTAATTAACTTCACGCTGCGACCCTTAGGAGCCGACCGCGCAGTGAGAATTGAGAATTACCGAAAGCGATTTCCACGCGAACAAGGGCTGAAGCTAGTTTTTCGATAAGGATTCCACCATCGAAGTATAAATAAGTAAATGACTCAAGGCATGAATTTATTAGTAAACCATGGAGCGTTATTTATAGAACTTTTTTATAAATAGCTCGTTATTAGGGCGCCCGTTGTGATATTTCATATTAACTGCCCAATAACGTCTGCTTGAAAATATTATATTAAGTGTTCGGAAAATTGAGGTTTCATAAATAACAAAAGTTAATTATTACCTTGCTGTTATTACCTTGTGGGAACTGGACTGAAAGGCTAATAGCAAAAGGGATAGATATGAAAAGGGGACATGCTGCATCAATCCCAAATAATATGGGAAAAGGGTATGAAAATGTCGGGAAATGCTTGTGAAAAATTTCAATATCAGAATTTAACCATGAATTGAACAGACATAATAATCTACAACGTGTAAATAAATTAACGCAAGACCTCATACACCCCAATTAGAGTATTGATTTAAAAGCATAAAACAGTAATTATAAGAACTAGTGATCGCCCATTGGTCGAAATTCGACCGCACTTCATTTTAATAGAAATACATTATTAAAAGAAAAAAATATATATAATAATAAATATAAAAGAATAATATGGTTATATTTGACATTCAGTAACACCATAGACAAATAATATAAAAGACAAATATTCTCGATATGATCATAGATTTTAGAAATGAAATAGGTATATCTATAAAATTAATTTATTATCTATGGTTATACTTGACATTCAGGAAGACTATAGACTCAAAATCAGGCTTACGAACTTAGGGATTTTCCCAAATTTAGGGGTAAATAAGAGGATTGGGATTTTTTAGGGGCGTTCCATTTTTAGGGGTATTCTTAGGGATTTTTTGCCATCTTACATTTCTCATTGTGTTTTTGATTACAATAAAAGTATTAGCGACTTCTAGTACGGTTCCTCGATACTAAGAATGCAGAGTGAATGATTAACAAATGTCGCGTAATAAATATAGACAAATATTACTACTGTGTGCCGGTCTATGATTACTGACCATTCGTTGGTTATTTTCATTATAATTTTTTAGGGGATTTTTTTAGTAATTGTGGCAATTTTAGTGGTTTTTAACTTAAGCTTTAGGGGTAAATATTTCTGGGTGTTGGTAGCACTGCACAAAATATTAAAGACAGATTAAGACCATAAACAAAAGAATATCTATGCATGTGTGTATGAGATACACGGTAATGAATAGTAGTGTGTGTAACGTGTTATTTATTGAAAATAATGTATTTTAAAGCATAATTTAAAAAAATATTAGCATTCGTCACTTCTTCTCTGTATAAACTATAAGTGTGCGAAATTTCATACTCCTCCGACCGCCCAATTGTCGTAAAAAGGGATCCAAAGTTTTCGCTTCACGTATTAATATATAGATATACACGTTAACTGCCATGGCTAAAATCAGAAAAAGTCTAAAAATGTACTTAGTGTTATTTCACTTTAAATAGATTATTTATTTCATAAATACATTATTTATTACAAAAACATGGTCGCCAGGCAGCAACGACATGTTCAGATTTTGTATGTGTTGTCGGTCATATAGTCCGACAAGGCCTGAATGGAACAAAAGGTGTCGGACACATAGTCCGACATGGCAGTTAACGTGTTAATTTGTAAGAATGCAGTTGCATCCGGTTAGCCTGGAAGCTGACCCCAACATAGTTGGGGAAAGGCTAGGGTTTGCCTAGCCTTTTCACAACTACACTAGGGTATTACTCCAACGATAAGGGTCGATTTCCCGACATTTTTGTGCGTCTAAGTACAGTTTCAATGACTTCAAGGTTCCAAGGTTTGTAAACAGTCTTGTCATGTCGACTGACAACGTCGTATCCAAGATCTACTCGTCAACTAGTATGAAACGATTATCCAGTTGAGTTATCTACTTGCCGACAATTGGCTATAGACGTCAACATACTTATAAGTAGAGTATGATCTAATTCAGTACAAAAATGTATTGTGGTCTGAACAAACAGTAATAGTTTTGATTGCCTTCTAAATAAATAATGGTCAAAGGAACTTTTCGTAGAGATGAGATGGGCTGCTACTGTCTAGGGATTCCTATAAAACTTAGTTACATCTATATAAGTACATCTATAATAATAACAAAGCTGAAGAGTATGTTTGCTTGTTTGAACTTGTTAATCTTTGAAACTACCCGTCGGATTTGACAAAGTTTTTTTTGCATTTATAGCTCACCTCTTGAGGAAGGCTAGATAACATCACGCTAGTACTCTTAGGAGTCGAGAAAAAGAGTCAGAAAGAACGCTTAGGCGATGCAATATGACGGAATGGTTCGAAGGAACAAGAAATTTCACACAGGCAAAGCCGCTGGCAAATGTTAGCAGACGATTTGTAGGTATAATTTTTTAGAATCACATCTTGTTATGCAATTTTAGGTTCTTTAGAAACTATTTCCTTCTTGCATTTTTTCTCTTTTTCATGTCCACATTGAGATCTTTTAGCCAACTATTATAACTATACGAACTGTCAGTGGCTAGGATAAACATAGATTTGATTTGCAAGTCATTGATAAATATACCTATTACATGCGACTCAATCAGAGCGTTTGGTGCATTATTAAGTAGATCATTATAACGTCAATAACTTCAATGACTATAGATTTATTGCAAGCTTCCGTATTTTTACAAATGAGTAAAATTGTAGTGTCTGTTTGTAATTTCAAAATATGTAATACCTTTGTCAAAATAACAGCTGTCTGTTTGTTTCGGCTAATCTCCGAAACGGTTGGACTGATGTTATAAGGACTAAAATAGACTTTGGTCTCGGTAGCACGCACGGTCTCGAAGCCGCGGGCATAGCTAGTATAATCAATATAAATTTTCTTTCAGCTTTATCGTCAATCAAGCGTGTCGTGTTAGTGTCGCGTCCGTGACGGGCGCGTGTCTCAAACGGCTGGACGCACTGTTCGAGATCAGTAGCCGTGAAGCGCCTCCGTTATGTTGACCGAACCGAGTGCTGCCCTGTTCAATTGTAACAATTGTGAAGATTGTGTGTTGAGGAAAAACAGTTGTTCAAAAGTGCCTTTTTGGGCCTCTTTGAAATAAATGCTTTGACTTTGACTTTGAAATGTCTGCTGATTGAGAATGGAGGAAGTTTTTCAGGCTGCCGAATTGTAGGCGGCGTAGTACATGTATAACTAGTTACTTCGACAAACCACTGTCGGACACTTAAACATAAAAACCTGAATATGAAAAAATCACGCTCTAAAATGTATGAATAAAAAAAAAATATTCTCATCTGAAAGCTCTGGTCGTATGTCACTTTGCCATAAAGCTTATAATCGCTTACATACATACATAAACTCACGTGTTTTTCCCATGGGTGTTGGCATAAACTACAGAATGCCACCTGCTACAATCTTTACATACTTTTTTGTTTCGTTTATGTTCATACATCTGCGCACGCTGGTTACCAGTACTACGCACCTGACCGTTCTGAAGAACGTAGAGTTAATTTTTCAGGTGACATACGTCCACCGCTGTAGTCGGGTAAAATATAATTTGAGTAATCTTGTCACCACATCTGCTTATTGAAAGGCAGCTTAGTCCCGCGACGTTTTAAAATTTGTTGACTGTGTTAATTGGACAAGCAAATTTCTTCGCCGACTGTGCCAAATGGCAATGAGAGCGCCAGCTTTGTTTGCCAGGCCAAACAAACTATACAAATATGTAAATGTAGCAAAGTAAAACAAAGGTAAAGAGGTGTTCTATAAAAGCCACCACGTTTACGCAAAATTGACCCTGAACTTGGGATCGGGGTGTTAGAAAAAGTGCGTCAAAACAAAAACACTCTTACGTAAGTTTTTTTATATCGGTCGAAAGATTAAGGCAGGTCCTAAGGGAGGCTTATGACGTAAGCGACCACTTGGAAACCTTATCCTTTGGTTTAGGCGCGAACCTTTCACAGGCTTCTTGTATTTACGTGCCGTTTCAATGAAACGTGAAGTTCTTTTCTACTTTGCGAAGGTATTGATGGCGAAAAGTGGATACATCTTTAGATATGGCGAAATCCTGCTGCGCTCTCTGATCCTGTCTTTAGATCATCAAGTGCACAAGTATGTGGGGTAGGATGGAAGATAGGTCATTATCTGTGGACAGGAGCCACATTATCATCATCATTCCCATGCTCTTATCCCAATTTATTTGGGGTCAGCGCAACATGTCTTTTTCTTCCACACTTCTCTATTAGTCGTCATCACTGAGATGCCCTCTCTATCCATATCATAATTCACACACTCCATCGATCGTTTCTTTGGTCTCCCTCTACAGTTGTAGTTGTTGTTGTTTTGACAGTTTCGGGTACCTTGATGTGCTGGCGTCTGTACAATCAAACGCGTCAGTGATTACAATTAAACGTTGACAGCTTTATACCGTAGCAGTAAGGTTGATATTTGTACTGAAGTAAAACCTATGATGTGAGGTGCACTGAACTACTAATACATACACATAAACACAAGAACTTACTAAAATAGCCAGACCCATGCGTCATATCAAACAATTCAAGCTCAAAGAAAAAGGTTACTTCTAACATTTATCAACATTCTCTGTCCGTACCTACATAAAACTTCATAAAGGAACATGACAACTCGACACGATGAAACAAAAGACAGCTTTTGAAGCAGAGCATGGTCCAGCGATTGTCAAGCAAAAGGTCTCTTGACAAAGGGAAACGGGCGGAACAGTACATCACTTCAAACTCACCTTTGGAATTTAAACTTGTAAAAAATAATGAGGCTCTAGAAAGATGGAGGTACGAAGGAGGATACACTCAAGAGATAGAACGTTGAATTTATGCACGAATATTTCCAGACGTATCTTGCGAAACACAAGTATTTTCAAGACTTTGTAATTATGCAAGTTAGGTTGCGTCTTGCGTGCCTTGGGGACTTAATTAATTCTCTTAGGAAGACATGGTAATTTTGCGCAGAGATTCATAAACGATTAAATTGTATAGTCCTTTTATAGCTATAGGAGAACGTAGGTAGTTTGTCAACGAATGCAAATCTGAAAGGACTATGGGCGAATTTATCTATGTATTAAAAATCACTGCGCACTGCTTCTGGAGACAAAATGATATAACTATATAAGCCCAGCTCTGAAATTACAACCGTTTCGATATTAAGCTGAAGGCAATTTTGCAATATTTGCGTATAGTAATTACTGTTTATTTTCCTTCTTTCGTTGACTCGGTCTCTTTACTGCGCAGAGAATATTAAAACGACCTTACTCTCCATAATATTTCTTCCACTGCCCTTTGATCTCAGAACCATGGATGAGTTACATAATCTATTCTGTTTACATTACATAACAGTATGTGGGACTGGCTTATAAATTCTGTCCGCTTAATGAGTTATTAAACTAAGCCGACCTGGCATGTTCACGGGGATTGGGGCTTATGAATGGTTCATTAATAAAGGTTTATGTAATTAAAACAATACGCACCGACAGTGAAGGCTTATCCTCCTTAGTATAAAACAACGTCGCTTCCTTCCTACGCTTAGATCTTTTAAACTAAGCAACGGATTTTAATACTGTGTTAATAAACTGCGTAAATCAAGAGGAAGGTTTATGTCTAATACGCGAGCGAAACCGCTGGTAAAAGCTAGTTCTGTATAAGGTCTAAAATTCGTACCAAAAGAAAATATTTCTATTTAGATTTTACTATATTTTTCAGGTAAAATGCGATAGTTAATATTCATTGTGTTGTGCTCGGTTCTCTTAACTAAAATCTCTACGGCGTTATAAAAAAAAAAACTTTGGAGAAAAACACAGGTCTAGTTAATGGAAAAACTTTGTTGAAATTAAAAATAACGCAGCATTCCGTTGGATATCAGAACGGTTCATGAAATTTTAGCAGAAAACAAAGGAATCCTCAGAGGTAAAAGTACGGGAGAGGTGAAATTAGTATTTTAGAGGGCCACACGACATGAATACTAATTAAATGAGGGTGAAGTTTTCTTTTAGGCTTCGGGCAGATTGAAATTGGAGTCAACACAGAGGTAAGTAATCACGTACGTACAAAATCAAAACATTATGCAAAAAGGTTCTCTAGAAAGAAAAAACAAAAGTGTTGGAAGGGTTTGAAGGGTTAGGCAGAGGAGGTGTACCCATACATCCACATTTCGCCTGGTATTTAAAAGTCACAGAGATTTAATTGGCGAGCTTATTGCCATCAACCGGGCACATATTCCAGGCTGCTACACAGATAGCCTATATGGAAAATCCAATAACAGTTTGCTCAACCTGGAAATTCACCTCATACACATTAGTAGCGCTGGCGATCCCTAAAATAACGAAGCAGACTATTAGAGTTTACTAGACTTTTAAACTTGAATAAAGACATCACGGAAAATGATAAAATGACTGGATCTATCTCGATATTAGCAATTTTTTGGATTAAAAATGAAGTATTTCTCCGCTTTTTTATCAAACAACCAAGTGATTTTCTCTAATACGATAATTCCATTAACATTAACTGAATAAAGGCACCACAACTTTAATAATGTTATATCAATTTTGGCAAACCTTATTTAATCCGATGGATTTTGGGCGGAACGGGATTATGCGAATAGGAACGAGCTCGACTTATATCGAAAGAACTATATTTGAAATTGTTTTTCTTATTTATTGGATCAGATAAGCGTACCTATAACAAATTGAGTTTATGTCAGTTTCTTTCTAGGGAAGTATGGGCTGATCTTGCAAAATTACATCACTGTCTAGCTGAAAGTAGAATAATATAATATAGCAGGAGTGTAAACAGTAGCGTGGGTGATAAGGACAATCTAAATGGTTAGTGTAACGTTCACTAGAGCCAGCTATTATGATCGGCTTAGACCATTCCTAAATATGAATGATAACAGTAATGACCAACTGCGTGAAGCAGATAAGTAGCTACAAAGTTACGTAGTTATTTCACGTATGGCTATTAGTCCATTACTAACAACAAGCCCTCAAAACATCTCCCGTGAGCGCCGTTAAATGCGGACAGACATAAAAATTGGCACTTACAACATCATAATTTTGTAGCGCCAAGCTGTCTGCCAAACGCCGTTGTTACAGCAGAATCATTTATTTTAGCCGTCCTTGGGAAAGTTGAAAACAGAGAGGAATTTATGGCACCCTGCATGAAGAAGAATGACAAAGTGGGTACTGATGATGATAAGGTGAGAATTTCATGACTGAGGGAAGTGGAGCAGAGCACTAATGGAATGGTTGCTGAGAAACGGTAGAAGGAGCGCTGTCAGACCAATGGCCAGGTGGATAGACGACCTACAGCGGGGAAGACCTGGACTCGCAAAGACCTGGGAAGTATCTCTCTCACAGAAAAGAGGCCTGTTCCCAGCTATGGGAACATTATAGGCTGCTTATGTGTATGTTTTATGAAGGAAGCATGGAACAAAAAGGAGGAGGGCTTTACTCAGTAGTAATGACGATGAGGGATGTCTAAAAAGGCCACATTAAGCAATACCGCTAAAACCAATTCATATTGTGAATTCCTAGCAATACCTTAGCAATTCCTTTATCTTTCGTAAAACGGACCTAAATTAGCAATATCATACTCAATGCAATTCGTATCCGAATCATATTTGGTGTAAATGTTGCCAGCATGAAAAAATAAAGACCGTAATTTTACCGGTAAATATTTCTTTGAAGATTTAATAAATACAAGTGATTATTTCTAACTGTTGAAATGTTATTTAATTACAGTATGCATAAAAATTATAAGAATGTCACAAATAAGCCCTGAAAAGGGAAACTAGAAACAATAAAAACTTTATAAGCTGGCAACGAATACATAAAAGTTTTCTCTTCAGATATGTGTACGTCATAATTACTCTGTGGTCATAATAATCTGTGGTTACATCAACAAAATAAAACTTAAATGATTTCATGTAAATTGGGTCATTTTTAATACAGAGTAAGTAAATACTTGTTTATCTTGAATCAATATTTAATTGTATCATTGTGCAAAGGTATTTAATTGGACGTAATAATTTGTAGGCATGGAATGGCGTGCAACTGGTCCGAGACACAATCGAAGAACATTCTGCTCGAGCTCGTCTTTCTGCATTGATAATGGGAGCTCTGTCGTTGTTGAACCCTTTATCGAGATCACTGCAGTGTCTAGTTCTGGCGAGACTCGTGTGCCAGCACCAAGCTCTACCCCGGCCGATGTTACAACAGCGGCCTTGACTCGTGGAACTCAGCAATCAAGATACCGCAGTGAGTGGAGTTTTCTAACCCTACAGCTATTTTTATTCCGACTAAGACTTATGATGACGATTGAAAATGATTATGATGTTATTTATATAACGTGTTATAGGTGCCCTCTGGCTCAACATAAAATTGAGTACCCACTATCGTTAACATTCATGAAATACATAACGAAATACAAAGAGGAAAATAAACTATATTTTACCATTTAACTAATATAAACAATAACTAAAGAAGCTATTGGGCTCCAAGTCTTCTATTGTTGCCAACCTGTCATCACTGTTGTTCTTAGGGTGTCTTAAACAATGATATTATTATTTTCAATTTCATTTTATTTAGCAGTTATGTTAATTATTGACTGATGATTTGACTTTCTTAAAAACCACACATTTTCTTTTTTAGCCTGGTGGAGTTGTTCCAAGCAGTCATTGTTTGCTTCTGCAGCTCCGTGACTAGCATCAACACAAAATATTCATAGAAAAATAAACTGATTAACTATAGTGTTTATGTTAGTTTCATTATTTGATTATTGCTAGATTTTTATACAGTACAACATGAGAATTGTAAATTTATTCAAATAATTTAACTTTGTGTATTGTTTTATTTAAATAATAGGTATAAAGATAAAATGTATGTCCTATTTTATAGATACACACTACCTAGTAAAATTGGAATGAAAGTAAAGTAATATAAGGCCTATGTCCCACATAGGTTGTAGATTTTTATTAGGGTTCCGTAACCAAAGAGTAACCAGGACGGGACCCTATAACTAAGCCTCCGCTGTCCACTGGTCCGTCCATCTGTCTGTCTGTGAACGGGCTGTATGATGTGGAAAGTAAATATACCTACATATTTCCTCTGGAAATGTTTATTACTTACCGGGTGCAAATTACAAAAATAAGCTAGGTGTGAATAGTGTGTACTTTTGAATAAGTCTTTTCAACTGGGACAAGTGTTACGAGTTATATGATAAATGATTTTATTTCTGTTAGTAACACAACATAACATAACATCACGCCTTGTTTCCCCGAAGGGTTAGGCAGAGGTGAACCTATAGTACACCCACATTTCGCCTGTTATGTCTGTTAGTAGGTTTGTACAAACACTTACATGTCAATGATATTTTTTTAAACTAGATGAGTTCGTCGTTTCCTAAGTGACTACTCTGAGAAGAAAGTTACTGGTACCTACAGCTATCACACTGTTTTATACACTAACTTGGTGTTTCATATAGTGTACGCCCTTGGTAACCTGTGGTATGATCCAGATGCTTTAGTACTAAGTGGATCTACTCAGTGCCTGTGAAATATGATTATATGATTGTAGTAATTTGTAACATTCACAAGAGTAGATGGTAGTGTCCATTTAGAACTGCTTAATTAAAACTGACTACTTCATTACTATTCTTGAAGGTAGGTTGTATGTTTATTTCATGTAAGTTGGATTGTTTTTAATACAGAGTAAGTAAGACATCTTAAATCAATATTTAATCGTTAATCGTATATAAGTATATGTTGTGTTGTGTATATGGTGTGCGCCCATATTAGCCTGTTGTGTGATCCAGATGCTTAAGTACTAATTGGATCTACTCAGTGTCTAAAAAAAGATTGTACTAATTTGTAACATTCACAACACTAGATGGTAGTCATCATCATCATCTCAGCCGCAAGACGTCCACTGCTGGACATAGGCCTCCCCCTATTTGGGGGGCTTTGCCATAATCGCCACGCTTGGCAAGCGGGTTGGCGATCGCAGTATGATGGTAAAATGCATAGAGAATGCTGCTGCCCATTCTCTAGTAAATCCCTTAATCGCCTTTTACGACACCCACGGGAAGAAATGGGGTGATGCTATTCTTTATGTCCGGCACCACACGGGACAGACTAGATGGTAGTGTCTATTTGGAACTACCTTTAAACTGACTACTTCATTACTATTCTTGAAGGTAGGTAGGTAGTACTCATGCCAGCGCGGCAGTACATATGTACGGCTCCAGCTCATGGACCTTATCACGACATTTACTTAGCCTATACAAGATTATTTTTAGTATATGCGAAACCTGAATATAGTTTGTTCAGAATCAGTAACTGAATCGATTCCAATAATTTTTACACCATGTTATATTTTGTACCAAAAATATTTAATTACGCTTCCAAGTCGCGGGCCTTAGTGTTTTGTTTCGATTTTAAAATTATCATGTCTTTCTCGTATTCAAACGTCCATTACACGGAGGTGGTACGTACCCTAGCTGTTTGTGGTGATCTGCATATGTTTTTGCGTGGACAACCAGGTAATTTATCAAGCTTATAACTTTGTGATTATTAATGATACAGTTTTGAAATTTTTTTCATAGATTCTTTACATAAAAATACTTGACCCGTGTTTCGGGTTTCGCATAAACAAAAATTAATGTTGTATAACCGAAAAAACCTGGAGGTCCCACATTTGAAACGCTATGTCCATTTTTCGAAGTGCCAGAATTCATTGGTGACTTAAAATGGACTACATATCACGAGCGCGCTCAAAAAATTTTTCTTAAGGCCTAAATTTGCCATTATTACGATATTTTAACAAAAAAACCCAAATATGATTTGTGAAATGTTCCTCTTGACTAACTTCTTATGATTCTGCTATTTGACATTAAACTTCATTATAGCAATTCATATTATGTGGACCATTTTACGAATCTCCATACAAAACTGTCAAATAGATGAATTGTGTTTAATGAATTGTACGCAGTACATATTATGAATTGTCAGTTTGTGACCATTTTACGAAATATAATATGATTCATAATATTTTCCTATTATGATTCCAACAAAGTGGCCTTTTTAGACCCCCTGAGGCACCAACTGCAATATCTCCCAACACACAAATCTCAAAACACAAATTATCAAGATCACAAGTTAAAGTTGCCAAATTGACTAACCTCCCGTCTAACTGTGTTATTTATGCGTCTATTTCATTATCAACATTAACTGCTGTTATAAATTTTAGTTGGAAAATGAACAATTCATTACTGCAAATTCAAAACAGGCCAACTCGATCCCGTGAGCGTCGTAAAAGGGAGCTACGAGAGTGTTGAATAAGACCAGAATCCAAGATACTTATTGAGAGTAGTGATTATGGCATTCTGCCAGTTTTTTAGGTACAGTCTATAGGGCCGGCTTATGTTCGGCAATTAAGTTCAAGGCTGCTATGTAAATGGTTTTATGTAGTAAATATTACAATGGAGTACCAGGGTTAACATTATCGGTTGGTTGAGAATATTTGTTTTGATTCAAAGATCCTATGAAATCATAATTTAATTTGGTTTATTTTATATACCGATGACAGTCTAATTTCATAATAAACGAATTATTTTATGCGTAAGGTGTATTGTCGCTACCATCGAATATAGAAGAAACAAAGAAAGAAAGAAAATACGTTTTACGTTTTTATATCTTTACAAAAGGGTTTTATGTAGTTAATCACGACTAATTGTCTTGAACTCATTAGTGAAAAAACTCGGTCCGATATAACTATTATCGATGTTAATACAGAAACTGGTTTTATGCTTGATGATAATCTTAATTTTTATGCTTCGTTAAGTGGCACAGAGCAATATCTGCCAAGGAATAAACAATCGTTGAACGAGACGAAGACAACAATTTTTCTCTAGCCTAGCCAAGGTAGAGAATGTTTCGAAACATCTTGATATTACAGCTTAGGTATATCTATGTACTAAAACAAAAAATGCAGAAACTGCTGTGGACGTAAAAGACGATGAAATCAATAAATTTACTTTACATTAAAAGAAAAAGCGTAGATTTATTATAACAAACTCTCACCTTCCACTGTCCCGTCGCAACGACCACCTTCTAGAAGTTAACGCTCGAAGCATCGTACACAGTTCAATACACTACAGTCAACATCACAGTATCTAATGAAACTTAACAATCATAGTATAAATGCACTTTTCTCACTTTCTGTTAAACTGCTTTTCTTACACTTGGAAAGTTTACATTATCACACTTCAGAGGCACTGAGTTTTGGTTTCAAGTTATGGTATTGGAAGAATAGATTTAGGAATGATCTAAAAGAAAATAGGATTTATTTGGATGGTTTTAAAAAAAAACGTTAAATATGCAGGCTTCACAGGCTCAAAAAATTCGCAGACATGATGCGTTTATATATGATTTGTTTTATTATGTTTTGATATCGATAGCTGTCATATCTGTGAAGTTTGAATTGACCGCATATAGATGAAGGAGAATTATTCTTTGCTACAATACGTTCAAATGATTCGCTATTATTATCATTGGCAGCTTTGTTCATCTCCCTGCTGAGATTCACAACGAAGAGAAACTTAACGAAGACCAGAAACCTCATAAAATATGGATAAGTTTTCTTAAAAAAGCTGCTCTACATCTTACATAATATTTTCTCTGTTACAATCATCACCATCGTCATCATCATATCATGATCGTCATCACTGGGAGCCTTGTTCCACCACTGCTGGGTACAGGGCTCCTCCCAATACTGCCATGCTTTCCTGGTCTGTTTAAACGATTACTTCAATTCAAAGTATTTCTATTATGAATGCTGCGCAGGCGTGTATTTCGATATAAGCAATGTCACATTTATTTTTAGTACTGTTTTCCAAATATCTTACTTGGAGTATTGTTTAGACTATGGGCAAATTCAAAACCATTAGGATATTGGAGTTCATTTAATCTTGTGCATCCAATATATGCGGTTACGTTTTATAGTTTTGCGATAATAATATCTAGTATTTTTGTCATAGTGTTGTCAATATCCTATCTTATATTAAATCTAGCAAAGTCTTCGAAGTTTCTAATATTATGGGGCATCTGGCTAGTAATAACAAAAAAAAAAGTATTGTTTATTTATAATAGCGTCACTAATGCGCTAAGATTTATAATGTGTATTTTATTAACTTTTACTTTGTCACGAAAACATTAAAATCTAGTAAACATTATTGACATTACATTATTAGCACGAAAACGGTTTCATGATTTTCAGCAAAATATCCAAATGCAGAAGACAGAGGTTAAAAAAGTTACAGTAGTTAGAGATGCCTTTATTGCATTCAATTAGAACAAGATTTTGCTTTTACGTGTGAAGAAATATTGGACCCTTCATCAGTAAAATCATAAAAAATAATAAACAGTTCTTCGTAATGATACTAAATAGTATCGTGCATCATAGCCAAGGAATGGCCGAGTGTGTGAAAGTGCTCACGAAGACAATGGCCGATAGAATGACGTCACCGTATAGTAATATTAGAGCAAACATAAAGAAAGGAACGGTGGATTGTTTGGTAGATAACTCGAGAGTATTCCATTTTTATTAGGATTTGGTATTCGTAAATAAATAAAAGGCAGATGAATACGTTGACCATTCAGAAACAATTCATAATAAAATAACACTAGGAATAAATACTATCACTGATGATTATGATAACTTACAAAAAGGAGACAGACGGTCGTAAACAGAACGCAACAGAACGCTTTTCACAAAAACCGATACAAGAGCTGAAATACATAGTTGAAGATTCTGAAGTTGAAATTATGAACCAGACGGTTTCAATATTAAACTTGTATACGTTTGGAAAGCAGAGATACGATGAAGAATAATCGACGACGGTAAATCAACCAAAACAATAAAACTTGATATTGCCCGAGAAATCTTATCAGAGCTCGCGGACATTTTCTTTTATAAGGAAAACAACAATGAGGATAAACGTTTTAGTGACCATTCAACGTATTATTAAAGTTTAATGTTGAGTCATATTGTGCGTTACCAACGGTTCTTGGTTCAAGGTTCTTGGTAGGTGACTAGAGAAGTTCAGGCGTCATCAAAATTGGGATCTCTTTCGGATTCAAAATAATGCCATCACTGGACATAGAGATCAGCAGGGTAATGCACACTAATTGTAGAAATGGCTTTCATTTTCATAGTTAAACAATATTCACTGCGTAATTTATGAACAAATTTTTCGAAGATATGAAGCAATAGATTAGCAATATTCATCAAAATGTGTGTATTTACGAAATAAGGGTGAAAAAGGCTAATTCTAAGCGACAATCAATGTACAAAATTTAGGGAAATTAAAAATACAAAGATTAGAATGAGAACGTTCTTCAAGATACGGAAATTGCCGCTCATTTTTTATAATTCCAAGCATTATACAACCTTCATCTTAAAAATGATTTATCGATAATATTATTAAAAGCTGAAGTTTCCCCAATAAAGTTATAACATCCAGCTCAAGCTGTACTAATACAAATTGCTTTATCGTCATTTAAAACTTCGACCCATCTCCGTTATTAATCCCCACGAGATACCTGGCAGTTTTATCGATATCTGTAAATTGGTATGCCTCGACAACTTTATCGATACCTGTAATTCGGTTTACCTCAAATAGTTCGCTTTGTATTTAATTAAACTAAGACTGGTTTTTGTGCCCTGATTCAGAGTTACCAATATTGTTGCTGCATTCTTTCGCTACTGAAGCTCCTTGTTGCTAAGAACGTTTTGGTATTATTTAAGGAAATTCAATTTGCTTGCATTATTACTTATGTTAAGAGAGCAGTGGGAGCGGCCCCGACTTACGAGTTGTAAATCGGTCGCTTTACGTTGTAATTTATTTTACCAGCACTACTCTCAAAACGGTGAAGTCACGTGACATCTACCAAGTAACATGAACTAGGTCTACGTGGTGTATACAGACCACTCCCTCGGACAGAAAGAGGGCCTGTGTCCCCGTAATGGAAACGTTATTGGTTCAATATGAAAAAAAAATATCGAATATTTCCTTTGTGTTTCTAAATTTTTTTCAATATACTTACACTTATGTAAAATCGTCCTCTTACGGGACGCAAATCGGGAACACATTCCTTTTGTTCACTAGAATAATACAAAGAATTGTATTGAAGACTTTTTTTTAACGTGACGATATTAAATCTCTCAAAAACGATAAAAGAGCTCTTATTCTTTAAGAAATGCAAAGCTAGAATCATGCCTAGCTGTTTTAATAAGGTGAATTTAAATGAATATACGCAACAAACAACCGGTTGTATCAAATCCTTTCAATAACCAACAAAAAGTGTCAAGGACAGTCAAAATATTCGTTAAAATTAATTAAAATTCATGTTTTTTTTAATATATAGACATACCCTGTTTCATGTGCCGAGTTTTAGAACAAGTATTATTTAATTAAGTTTAATGCGAATGACATAAATACCGAGATGACTAATAGAGAAGTATGAAAGAATAAATAATATTTTAGAAAACACAATTTAATAGAAAACTAAAAAGTAGAAAATGAGGATAGAGTGATTAAATAATTTAATCATCTTAATGTAAAAAAGCGTGGGGTGCTTTTTGAGATAATTATTATAGTGACTCTACTTTTATCAGCATGTGTCGATAAAATATTCACATCAATTGATATCAAGCACCCCACGCTTTTTTTATACATCTATACTAATATTATAAAGCTGAAGAGTTTGTTTGTTTGATTAAACGCGCTAATCTCAGGAACTACTGGTCCGAATTGAAAAATTCGTTTGAGTTGGATAGCCTATTTATCGAGGAAGGCTATAGGCTATATAACATCACGCTATGACTAAGAGGAGCGGAGCAGTAATGAAAAATGTTGCAAAAACGGGGAAAATCGCACGGGTAGGCGATTCGATGCGACGGGAAGGGTCGGGGGAACAAGAAATTTAACGCGGATGAAGTCGCGGGCAGAAGCTAGTATGTAATGTGTATGATACATTTGATTATTATTAGTTCAGTTGTTAGCTTGCTAAGAACGCTGCAAGTTAAATGCAAAGTCTAACTTAGCCAACAAAGATACAAGCCCGCCCGAAAATAGTTCGAAGAAGTGAAATCTATACCCGCTAAAGCGTTTTTTTTTTGGACGGGCTAGAACATATCGGGAGTAAGGACGACGCGCGACGGTAAAGTTACACGGAGTACGGGCCTAGTGCTTAGGGAGTTAGGCCTCCTGGTCTAGTTACCATAATCGTAAATGAATTTTGATTTTATCTTAATTAAGAAACATCTCATAGAATGTTTGTCGTTTCGAACATATTAAGATTTATTTCATAGACAATAGAGGATTAAAGCGATAAAGTCTGGACTCAAGTCAGAGCTCAGTAGCATCCGTAATCAAATGGCACTGAAGACATGCTCTGATAATAGTAGAACTTAGAAGGTAAGTTCAGTCAGGTTACGAGATCAATCGAAGACTAACAAAAGGACAGGAGAGACAAAACACTAGATTCAAAGATGAGCTACCGCAAGTGTAGGTAGATATACAATAAAAATATCTTGATTTTAAATAGCATATTAGAATATACTTTCGCATATATGCATAGAAAATAATGCAATTTAAAACAGCAAAATGCGATATGTGAAGCATACAATTAAATAATTCTGAATCTAAGCCGATGTAGGTAAATCGAATTTAAAAACATCGCATCAGATTGACGTAACTCTTAGAACTATTTAATGCGATTGTTTGATATGTGTAAGTCCAATAACAAATAACTTTAAGATACTTTACTCAGAAGAAAGAGTTTATCATCGTAACTTCTCATAACAAAAGTGTTATAAACTGCAAGGAGCAAGATATGTATATACGATTTAAGTATGAGCGGATAAATATAACGATTAAGATACCAGTATTCGTTAACAGCACTATAATAATAAGGATTATTCATTTGATAAAATAACTAGGGTATCGAAGGAAGAAAGAGATGAAGAAGATTACCGAACAATTTAGTTTGACAATGGCGTTCTGTCACTCACAGACAAAATCAATTTAGCAGAGCCAATTGTGTCGCAGAATGGAAGCCTTATATCTAATCAGACAAACTGGTGTTTGACCAAAAATCGATCGTGTGTTAACGCTTAAGCTGGGGCTACATTTGTTTTTATTGAAGACACAATGGGACGCATTTCTTCATCGTAAACAACCAATTGGAACCGTTCACCTAAATCCATCCTTTCAAACTTGCCTGTTCAAGATTCAATTAGAATGGAAGACTCTTTACGAGTCTATACAAAAGTAAGCGTATCTTATTATGTTTGATGAGTTTGGGCGTCGTTACGGGTCGTCAAAAGCCTGAAAGTCTGACAACCAGTCTTATCAAGAGGTATCGTATTACCCAGTGATTGAGCAGTGAAGATCAAATAGACAGTTGTTCCATGTAAAATACTGGTATACAGCTGCCTCCGGATAGACTGGAGGCTGACCCCAATATATTTGAGAAAAGGCTAGACAGATGATGAACACTTTGGATACTCCAATATATGGGAAATATCTCATGAACACTGCGTTCGCGATTTAAAGATTTTTTTTTGTCAGCGAGATAACGTAGATTTTCATTGATCATAAAGTTATCTCTAAAATCTTAGCTATTTAAATGAGTATCTATTTTAATTTAGAGTTATCTTGGATCCAAATGTTTGTTTGCATTTTTAATTTGTATACCGGAAAGGATCAAGTTGTAAAAATATTCATATTCATTATGTTACACAATTTCTGAATCCGGAAGGAATTCTTAATTTTGTATTTTCTTCTTTTATCCAGTTTATTTATTACTTCTGATTTTATGGTTGTTATGGGTATTACGCTAATGTTATTTATAATTATAGGTTTGTTTTATTTTGTAGAAAAAGGTTTTCTAAACCATTGTCAATGATCACGATCTTCTTTGAATTGAATGGTGAAGCAAGTATTGTATTGTGATACGTGGTGCTGGCAAATGGGCAACTGAAGGAACACGGGTGGGTTTTAGTCAGTAAAAGTCTGACACCCTCCAGCTCCGCCCAGAGCGGGAGAAGTCATTTGATGATTTCCCATCCAAAAAAAAAAAAAAAATACGTGCTGCTGAATATACGTTATTCCTTTATCAAGGACATAAATAACATTTATCAGAAACACTATAATAAAGCCAGGTACCAGTGGCGAGGTGTAAATTTTTCTAAAAGAGAAGCCGAAGCGAAGTCGGCTTTAACTTACTGACTCATCAATAAAGAATTAAAAAAAAAATAATAATATAGAATTGTAATCTATACTATATAATATTATAAAACTGAAGAGTTTGTTTGTTTGTTTGTTTGTTTGTTTGTTTGTTTGTTTGATTGAACGCGCTAATCTCAGGAACTATTGGTCCGAATTGATAAATTCTTTTTGTGTTGGGTAGTCTATTTATCGAGGGAGGCTATAGGCTATATAACATCACGCTACAACTAAGAGGAGCGGAGCAGTAATGAAAAATGTTGCAAAAACGGGGATTTTTTTTTCCTTTTGAGAGTTTCCGTTGCGTGCGCTGCGTAAACGGTTAAAGTAACGCAAAAATCATGTATCACGGAATTGTTTCTTTTAAAAAGTTCTAAAAAAAAGTCCGCGAGAGCATATGTCTATCTTTTAAGGTTGACTCACTATAACTCAAAAGGTGCGAGCAGCAACGAAAAATGGACGAAAACTAGCAGGCAAATCGATGCGACGGGAAGGGTCAGGGGAGCAAAAATTTGACGCGGACGAAGTCGCGGGCAGAAGCTAGTGAATTAAATACAATTAAATTGAACAGCTGAAAACCGAATAAAATATTCAATATTCCTCTATCTCGTTCTCGCTGACGCATTTTTCTATACCTGTCTCTGTCATAACCCGTTGTACAGCGGCTTGCTCTCGTACATATCAAGCGGTGCCACGTGACCTAAAGTGACATCATTACGGGATCGCTGTTGTATGAATTTTTAGTTCCCGATTATGACGTTTTGGCGCCGGGTTAATTTAGAACATTTCTCTTTTGTTGTAATACAAACCTATAAATAACCTTTTTTGTTGTTTGAATGTTATGGTGAATTAAATACCCGTAGTGTAACTATATTTATTGACAATAGTAGCCACTATTTACATACTATTGTATTTTTAATAGTGATAGAGTTACCAATGCGAATCCCCGAAGGCAAGCCGGTAGGAATCGTGTTATATGGTGCTTTCGCCACTGCCAGGTACATCAAAATTATTATCTAGAGTAACTGTGGTGATCAATGCTCATGCCTATTCATTAAAAGCCTTTCCCCGGCTGGCTTTACTCCTACATACTCTATAGTTTCGGCCTAAGATACGGGAGTTCTCTACTCCGTATCAACAACAGACATAAGATTCGGGTCTCGGCCAAATAATAAATGACACCATCATTTGGACGCTGGCCCTACTTCGGATGTGTTTTAACAAGTCCAGAAAAGTTATTTAATCGGGAGTAGGGTTCACTCCGAGGTATCGAACTATTTTCGGACGGGGCCGTATCTTCGTTAAGGGACTTAGAGAGTGACCTCCATAGTGAGACAATAATACTTTGGTATTATTAATATATTTGACTTTGGGATGGGGTGATTAGTATTACCTAGTCGTTATATGTATTACAACATTTGACATATTATCGTGACCAATTAAAAACTAGGTGAATTCATGAAATAGGGTTATAATATCATGTTGTGGACGTCTATGTTGTTATATTATCTGACTGATATCATGTCCCTAGCTTTTTCCCTAACTATTTTTATATTCTAACTGGATGCAGCTGACCACAGGAGCCAGCACTGACTATGCGATATCCCTTGGTAAGACTGGTTGACAGATTTTCGGGTTTCTGACGACCTGTCCCGACATTTTTTCGATATTATTAAATGATGTCGCAATGTATTGTTGTAACAAGCAAATATGTTCAGTTTCTTGAATATGCTTCCATCGCAAAAATCCTAAACAGAACGGTTGACTTTTCCATCAAACATTTTCTCCCTTATCCGTTTCCTTCCCCTTTTAAACAGGGCCCTAAACATGTTAAATGATAACCACCCCTCGCGCGAAGGGTTTATTGACCTTACCCAGACCTCTGCCTTTCCCGGAAAATCTTTAAAGGTCCCCCCATGGACCATAAAACGTTATGAAACCCCATTAAGTTACGATTTGGTAAGATAATAGCTTACAGACATACCAATCTAGCTACACTAATATTTACATGATAAAATTGACAATTTGTTAAGTAAAGATTCCTTTAGGACCCTTTCAGTGGCATGCGGATAGAGGTTTACTTGGGAAGGGTTCCAATAATATTGACGGAAAAGGGTTTAAAATACAGGATGGCCCTAATGTTTGTCACAAGAGGTACAGGATAGAGCGCGTGTCTAGAATATTAAGTTTTCCGGGATGTGATGTAAGAGTGCTTGGATATTATTCATTACTAGTTTTACGTAGCAAATTGTTGACAAGGTTATATTTACGAGTTCATGGTCTTTAAAAAGAAACGGCACAATATGACCTGATTAGAATAGAAATATCTCCACTTATAAACCTGGCATTTGTATGCTGAAAAGGAAGCAGTTTTCCTCACTAATGAGCCCGATATATCGTTTAACTACTACCATCCCCAAACCAACCTTACCAAACAAAGAATAAAGTCGAATATCCTCCAAAACATCCACAACGAATCGGAAGTCGCGAAAACAAATCTAAACACGGTTTACGTTCCCAAAATCTACAATAGAACAATGTCGAACAGTTCGAACGTAAACATTTAATTTATAAGTGAAAAAGAACACAACACAAACACAGAACATGCAATCCAAATGACAGATGCGTTGAAAACTCGCGATTACATGTAATTGTGCGACGTACGTAATTTTGCCGTTTATTGCGACGAGCGGTAGGACAGTCGCGTACAGTCGTCGTTTAGCGTGTGTTGAGCGTATCGATCGCGTGTCGCGGCGTAGCCGAGTTGCAGAGGTGTGCCGCCCGGCACGTACCGTCGGCCACTGAAATGCGAGCGCCCGAGATGAACGTAGACCAAAATAGAACAGAGTGGCCACCGGAATCATATGGATACCGGTTTGTTTGTTTCGGAAGTCTTTTGACTGAGGAAAGACTGTTCTATTAATAGACGAAAAAATGGGACGTTAGAAGTTCAAGTTTGTATAGAGTAATTATCAGGCTATTTATAGTTGACGTGGTATGCAGGGATCGATAAAAATATCATATCGCTAACGCTTATTTGGTTCAATCATTTGAGCGATTAAGATAAAGAGAATATTATTAAATTGTTGCTAGACGAATATCTATACAAAATAAGGTAAATAGACAGGCAATGATATCCAAATGACACAAATAAATAAACAGCGTTAATAATATTGAGTTTTCCTGTTTACTGCTTTTGTCACAAAGTTAATACGAATTAGGTAATGTTCCTCCTCATGTTTAATCATGTTCAAAACCAGCTAATTTGGTTATAAACGAGTTTATTAAACGTGAATTTTATTAACAAAACTGGTTCAATAATAATGTCCAAGTTTGTTTTCTGTTGTCTTTATTTCGCTCGGTGATTTTATTACCAGTAAATACTGGTTTTTTTAAACACTACATAATTTTGTATCAAGTATTGTACCTACATCCTACAGACACTGTCTACTTGACATACTCTTTGTCCGTTGACCGTACCGCGGCGGCGCATCGCTGCGTCGATCGACGGGAACGCACGGACGCATCCTAGTTTTGTTTATAAATAAACGTGTGTGCGTTCCTATTTACAGCAAAACACTTGCTTCCTCAACTGTACTGATTAAGATATTTAAACGTTAGTAAAACGTAACTTTATTGTTAGTGGGTTTAAGTGAAAAATACAATAGGACTAATTGAACATTTTCGTATAATTTTTTGTTCTTTCATTGGATGTGAGTTTTACCTTCTTTCCTTTTATAGATAAATAGAGGGATAATTCACGAACCAGGCTTGCGTTACCAGTCACTAGTACCCAGTATGAGTTGGCACGCTTACTCAGAATTATTTACGCATTGAGTGTTGCCGCTTTTTCGGGACATACCTTCATGTTTTTGTTAAAAAATACTAATCATATGCCTAACCTTTTCTCAACTATGTTAAACGCATGCAGATTTGTTCGAAAATACCGCGGCCCTGGCATATGGGCAACTGAAACGCCTGATACGCCTTCCCGCTCCCCTCAGAGCGCCATTTGATGACATCCCACCCACAAAAAAAAATGGTCACTCCACGGACCAACCGCAGCAAGTGTAGCTTGGCCTGATCGATCGAACCGTGTAGCTATTATTAGGTTAAAGAAGATTAGGTTAAAAAAGATATTAAGGATGATAATACTGTCATTTCACAGCTTCCATCCTTATACTTTTTAACTTTCAATTCAGTCACCATTTTCTTTCCATTTTCCGATTCGTTCCAAAATTAAAAGGAGCAAGAAAAGCGGTTACAGGAACCGTCTTCTAGCTCGCTTTAATGTGAATCAAAGTTGATTAATGTGCTGTCAGGCCGAATGGTTGTTCCCTTCGTTGGAAATGGAGGTTTACAATTAATGGTGCGTAAATGAAACTAATGTGTTTTAGTACGAGTACCTACATAGGATTAACAGACAGGTAAATGATACCAGGTAAAATTGTAGAGGGAAAAGTGAAAGAAAGATGAGAGAGAGAGCGATTGCGATAAACATGACGCACAGTAAGACTAGAAACATACAGAAATAAAAAAATAAGATGTGGGAAAATATGCGTCATATCCACGCAAAACGGCCATCACTCAGCATAATGCTGTGACCCTATGCGAGACAGAGCCCCAGCGCTGGTTTTCAGTGACAGCCGGCGCTGACGTAATGACGTCGATCGGTGCAGCAAACAATCAGTACAATAAATATGGATGTTTAAGTGGAACTAAAAACCTATTTTTTTAGGTATTAGCGTGCGTGGATGTCGGTAATTGTTCTACGGGAACGTGCTACCTGGACAAAAAGCGTATTTTACTTTTTTAAGCATCAGCTATCTTCCAGTGAAATTCCCGTTAAAATCGGTCCAGCCGTTTCGGAAATTAGCCGGAACTAACAAACAGATAGACCGATAAATAATTATTTTGTTATAAATATCTTATTTATTTTCTTTGTTTTAAATGAATAAGTTACTAGAGAATGGGCAGCAGCGTTCTCTATGCATTTTACCACCATACTGCGATCGCCAACCCGCCTGCCAAGCGTGGCGATTATGGCAAAGCCCCCCAGATTGGGGGAGGCCTAAGTCCAGCAATGGACGTCTTACGGCTGAAATGATGATGATGAAGTTAGTAAAAAGTTTTATTTTGATATAACAAACAGACACTTCAATTTTATTTAACTGCGATGGCTAAAATCAGAAAAAGAAAAAAAATGTACTTATTTACTTTAAATAGATTATTTATTCCATAAATACATTATTTATTCCAAAAACATGGCCGCCAGGCAGCAACGACATGTTCAGATTTTGTAAGTGTGTCGGTCATATAGTCCGATAAGGCCTGAATGAAACAAAAAGCGCCGGACACATAGTCTGACAAGGCAGTTAACGTGTTAATTATACATTTATATCGCAAAATGTAACTAAAAGCAAATACTATAAAATATTCATACGAAATGTATGGAGCATCTGAAACATTAATACCAGTTTTTCATGAAATAATAATTCCCCTCGTTCTAAAATGATCATATTTACACTCTTTCCACCGCAACCACCAACATCCTTCAACTGTTCCATTACCAGAGTCATTTCAAAGAAACAATTAAATGAATGTTTTGTAGCTACTTTAATGTCCTCATAATGCCCGCAGCACGACCCTCATTGCTTAAGTAAACATTTTATGGGTAATTCATGTTAAATTATTGTAGCCTAGTACACACGGCTACATATCAAGCTATTTACATTCCCAGTTACATTTCCAGTTTTAGCAGACCTCGCATTGTATAAGCTTTTCGTACAATGAGAGGTCAGCTTATACTGGATGTGTATAGCTTGTCGTCGTGCTTGCTGGATAACTCAATTCACAACGTTATGATATTGTGCGGGTCGTAAAGGTTTGTCGCAGAAAAAAAACACTAATATAGAACGGTTTTAGGAAGCAATTTCGGAGGTCGTCACTACGAAATAATCCCACGATAACGTAGTACCGACCGGGATAAAAATAATCTTGTGTTAATCTAGGTTATAAACTATCTGCGTGCCAAATTTCATCTAAATTCGTTCAGCCACTTCTACATGATTGAGTACCAAACATATAAACTCTCACATTTTTAATATTAGTAGGACTAGTATATGTGTTGTTACAAACTTGTTAGGGTTGAAACAGTCGATTCGGTAGTATTATTGAACAAAGCCGAAACCAAATAATTACTACACATATTCGTCTTTCATTAATGCTAAGTAATAAAAACGGTACGGAGTGATCGATCAGGTTAAGCTGCCCTTGTCGCGGTTGTTCCGTGGATTAGTGACCATCGTTACATACCAAGACACTCCGTGCTTTGAAAAGCACGTTAAGCCGTTGATCCCGGCTGTCATACGTGGATCTTTGACAGGGGTTATCTTTCGTTACGGGTCGTCAGAAGTCCGAAAGTCTGACAAATCAATCTTAGAAAGGGGTATCGTATCATCCAGTTATTGGTTAGCGGAGTTTAGATAGGCAGTCGCTCGATGTACAATACTGGTATTCAGCTACATCCAGTTTGACTGGAAATATACCTCACCATAGTTGGGAAAGACAAGGCAGAGGTTGATTCGGCTTTCATTCAGCTCGCGTCGATTGGAAAACTTCCTTCAGCATCTACCCCCGTTGAATCATATTCGGCTATGCACGATTCGAGCCAACCCGGACGTTTTTTCCCCAAATTGTCTAGCCCGGCTGTGCCGAATCGTGGTAACCCAAAAAGTGTGTAGCACCACTATTTGTCTTGACAAACAGACTGATTAAAGAAGCTTCAGAATTTGACAAAGTTGAGCTATATCCACCTAAAGCGCTAATAGATTACCGAATGAAAGAGTCTTCACGACTTAACAAAGCTGTTTTGGGAAGTGAGACTACTACCAACATAGTTGACTGGTATCATTATCTATCATAAGGACATGTTATATTCTTTGTGTTAATTTATGTACATCCTTTGTCATGTCCAAATATGACACAGGAGCTACACAACATAGTGGACCATTTATATAGCTTAGGTTACATTGTTTGTTATCTTCGTGACAACTACAACAGCCGACAGATTCGGGTCTGTTCTTTGTAGAAAACACTCCTTTCTTTTGTTTATATTCACGTGAAGCCTAAGGTAGATTCGGCGGCGGCGACCTCTCGCGTCCGGCCCTAGTGCGAGCCATGGTACGGAGGGAGATGGCATGGGAAGCCGTTACCTCCTTCTGCGAAGCAGTAATGCTCGCAAATGAGGAGGCGGGGCGCGTGAGAGAGTGGCAGTCTCTGCGCCCTCACGTCCCAAGCCGCCGCAGGAGGAGACGCCCCGGGCGTCGGGAGTCGATTGCGGACTCCCGGCCACCGTAGGCGCGAGCTTGCGGGCGGCGAGCAATGGGTAGCTCGCCGCACGGTAAGGACCAAGCTCGGGTCGACGGCGCGTAGTGTTCCACGCGCGCCTCAAAGAGAGGTCAGCAGCACTGAAGGGGTCTGCTAGGACCGATGCCTGCCGGGGTCGCGTGATTGTTCGAAACAGATACCGTGACCCTGGCACATGGGCAACTGATGGAACACGTTTCATGGGTTTTAGTCAGTAAAGTCTGACACGCCCTCCCGCTCCGCCCAGAGCAGGAGAAGTCATTTGATGATTTCCCATCCAGAAAAAAAAAGCCTAAGCAGATACGCACAAAATGTTTCATAGTATCCTTGTTAACCTATGGAGTGAAATATTCTGCCGGAGTCTGTTTCTTGATACCCTGGGAGTCTTTAAGTCGAGAGTGATTAGGTTACATTTAGGCGAGCAGAGCAGTGGTGGTAACGACCGCGACTTACGAGTTGTAGAACGTGGGTTGGAACCCAAACTGGTGAGTATATTATTTCACCACCGCTGCTCTCAAAAGGTAAAGAGAAAGATTGTGAGGAACCGGCATGTCCTAGAACCAAAATTCGAAGATATGTGATCTGTTTGTTTCGGCTAATCTCTGTAACGGCTTGACCGATTTTGACAGTACTTTCACTGGCAAATAGCTGATGTTATAAGAAGTAACAAAGGCTATTTTACTTTTTCCGGATAATTTCCGACATCCACGCGGGCGAAGCCGCCGTCAGCAATTAGTCAATAATTTAAAGAAAGATACTGAATGATATAACATTGATTACAGTTGCAACGAATAGTTTCCCGAAAATAGAACTCACCTAGATCAATTCAGTATGACCAACTAAAGAACGTATGTAGCATTTTGGCAGATAGGTGGACACACTGAATAATATTGACGTAGGTAAGTAATCACAGCCCGTGGCCGGGGAAAGCATGATAAACATATTCGTGACACAAATAGACTGTGATACAGTGTCTATGTCTAGTCCGTGTCTGAAGATTAAATATGCAAATGCCACAGTTAATATCTTCTATATAAGGTGTATCTATTCATACACGAAATATTTTAAGAGGTACACCTGTAGGTGGTAAAGAGGCTACAGTAACGAAATAAAAATTATCTGAATGTATTTTTTTTTTTCAAAATTTAATATTTATAAATTATTTGACGCATATAAGAAATACTGGCTCCTTATTTTTTACGGCCCGAGACACCGCGGCCATGCTCGTGCCATCCGATCGCCGCCCTCGCAGCGTCAGGCGGGCCATTCATAGAATTTGGAGTAAAGGTTTTATGCAAAACGTCTCAAGCAGTTTTTAAATTATAATAATTACGAAAATTCAAAAACGCTTAGATAAAAATTTCTTTTTGCTTCTATAGCTTCTTTACCACATACAGGTGTACCTCTTAAAATATTTCGTGTATGAATAGATACACCTTATATATAATACGGCTTCATGGCTGACTGAAAATAACGCTCAACCTAATAATCAGCCTATAATGTTCCCACTGCTGGGGCACAGGCCTCCTCATTTCGGGAGTGGGCTGATAATCTACCACGCGGGCACGTGCGGGTTGGTAAATGTCACGTGTCTTCGATTTTTGATTGTAGGATAATATGCTATACACATATTATGCCGGTTTCTTAAAGACGTTTTTGTTGCATCGTTTTTAAAGCAGTAGTGATGGAATATTTACACAAACTAAAGCGCTTGTCTAGGATGCATCCACAACCGACAACCTTTAAGTGAATATCTATACCAGTGAAGCTAGAAACATGATAATTGGTATACTACATGTCGCTAAGTGCTGATAAAAAGCAGAAGAAGCAATGGGACGTAAAATAAGAGTCGTAACAGAACCAAAATTCACCTTTCAGGCATAAAGACAAACAAAGCGAACCTGTAAACCCCCACTCATGATTCAGTAGAAAAGCATTGATCCATAAATAATAAACTTTGGAACGTAAACACAAAAACTGAAAGTGCGTCAGTCTGACCAAATGGAGCATTTCTTTTACGAGTATAATAGCGGCCCTACCCAAGTGTCAGTCGACTAGAATGGGCCCAAAAAGCCTGCAATGTAAAGTTCAACGAACCGATAATTTCGTGACATTTACACACCTAATACAGTATAGTTATACCTAGATATCTTCTGAAATAAGGAGATAAAAGAAAAACCGGCAAGGGAAGGGCCCGAGGCAAGAAATTTGGAGAACTCACGTTTTTGTACGTAAAACCCTATATTTTTTTACTTTTTATTATTTGTTGCTATAGCCGCAACAGAAATACACACTATGAAAATTTCAAGTGTCTACCTATTTCGGTTCATGAGATACAGCCAGCCGGCAGACAGACGGACTGACGGACGGATAGCGGAGGCTTAGTAATAGTCTCCCGTTGGCACCCTTTGGGTAAGGAACCCGAAAAAATTACTGAATACTGAAAATTACTAAAGCGAGACCTCTCGCCCTAATACAATACGTAACGTCTCTAACGCTACATATGATACTAGCGTCTGTCCGCGACTTCTTCCGCGTCAAATTTTTGCTCCAATCGATAGTTACAGATAATTGTGACTGTCAAATAATAAACAAATAATTTGCAATAAAATAATATTGCAACTATAAATTGAGATGTAAGCTATCCTATCTTTCAAGTTGGATCATACTGCACACGGTGTGCAAATTTTATTAAAATCGGTTAAGTAGTTTAGGAGTCCATCCCGAAAAAACAACGTGACGCGTAATTTATATATATTAAGATTTGGGCGAGAGGCGTTTACATTGGGTTACCAATGTAGTTGTCTCTCTCTAGAGACAACTAAATTGCTATACAAATGTAAACGCTCTACGCAAGTGTAATAGCTACTTATTATAGAATTTAAAATCATGCTTGAAAATTTCACTAAAACATTTCGATAAAACTAGGTTTTATTAGACATGTAAGTAATAAGCTGAGTAATAATGTTACAATACACAAAGCCACAAAGATACTTCATTTAAAGACACTTCATTTGATCAATTAGTCTGAAATTCTAGAATTTGGCCTTTATAGAGAACATTTTTAGACCGATCAATACGCCGACATTGGTCGACTGAAATAGATATTATTTGGATGAGTATTTATTATTAATGAAGACTAGGCAACAATGTGAAAATATTACTGATCTTTAAATATACTTCGAACTTAAGTAGGCCAAAGTAAATAAAACCTGCTCAGGTGCAGATTTACAGAGGACTTCGCCCTGGAGTGTGAACATGGTGCTGTCCCACAAACCCCCGTTGTGTGTCCACAAACCCCGTTACCTGATATCTTGTCCAGCGTGGCCTGTTGTTTGCACGCAACAGGAGTTGATGGACGCTACTGAAAATGCCCGGCTCATAGCCAAATTTTCGACTGTCAGTATTTAGATTGCTATCGGCACGCTAAACAGACAATGGTTAGCATTAAAAAAAGGGAAATAGAAAATTGCTATTCACCAGGCTAATACATAATCAGCCTATACCGTTCCCACTGTAGGGATACATACCTCCTCTTTGTGAGAGGGAGTGGGTCGTAATCTACCACGCGGGCCCAGTGCGGATTGGCGAATGTAACATGACAACAATTTTTTTCGTTCTAGGACATGCCGGTTTCCTCAGGATGTTTTCCTTCACCGTTTTGAGGGTAGTACTACTAGACCAACAAGGCAGTAAAAGACCCTAAATTCAACCCAGCATATCAAAATAATCGTTTTTGCCATACCGGACCAATGAACAACGCTTATATTTTTACCTTACACATGTAAATTCTTTATTGTTTGCGAGTAAAAATAACCACTAACACTAAATATTGATACTAGTACAAATATTTCTTTACTATTGTTATCAAGCTGGCCCATTAGACGTTGTCCTGACCAAACAATAAATCATACAAAAATCTCATGGAAATGAAATGAAACGAATGCCAAAACGGTCGAGCCATTCTCAAGTAATGCGCTTACCAACTAACAGAATTCCATTGTATTTATTTATACAGAGTGGTATCACATATCTAAATCATAATATTTTATTCCACATAAACATACAGGAGAACTTTTGAAATGTCAGAAGCTAGGTACCGTGTGGTGCCGGACGTAAAGAATAACACCACCCCATTTCTTCCCGTGGGTGTCGTAAAAGGCGACTAAAGGACTTACTAGAGAATGGGCAGCAGCGTTCTCTATGCATTTAACCACCATACTGCGATCGCCAACCCGCCTGCCAAGCGTGGCGATTATGGCAAAGCCCCCCAAATTGGGGGAGGCCTAAGTCCAGCAGTGGACGTCTTACGGCTGAAATGATGATGATGATGATGATGAGGTGCACGGATCCAAATTGTTGATTCCTATGGAGAAGAGCCGGCATGACACTCCATGGTTACTCTTTTAAAAATAATTTGCTTTTACAATGGTTTCAAAATATACACTTTAGTTAAAGGTTTGGGAGAACAGTTTAGGCCTGTCAACCAATACCAGCAACGGGCAACCTGATGCCATTGATTCAATACATGATTTTGAAACGAAAAATTTCAACGTCTAGGGCGTTAAAATTTTGACCAAATTAAGGGAAGTGGTGCCCAGTGTTAATGGCTGTGTCTTACGAGTCTTAGGTCGTAGGTTCAAACCCAGTCTGGGGCTTTACTTCGTTTATATTATTTCATCACCACTGCTCTCAAAACGATGAAACAAAACATCGTGAGGAAACCATCATCATCAGCCTATAATGTTCCCACTGCTGGGACACAGGCCTCCTCTCGGTGAGAGGGAGTGGGACATAATCCACCACGCGGGCCCAGTGCAGTTTGGTAGATGTCACATGTCTTCGAATTTTTGGTTCTAAGACATACCAATATAGTATTCATTTAATTTATATGAATTTTGTATGAATGATTGTCGTCATCGAGTTTTCACTCTGTATAGAAAATTATTTTAATGAATATCTTGCTTATATGCGCGTGTAATGCAGTGCAAGTACAGTGTGATTAATAATTAGAAATCTTGGCACCGGGTGACAAGACTACGCGACGTTAACGATGTTAATGTTGGCGATTCAGATGAAAGATATCTGACGGATGATAAGCAGCAACTGCTTCTGTTACAAAAGCTGAAATTACTTTCACATTACTGGCGCCGCTAAGCGGGTTCGAATGTATACTAAAGCATATTATGTAGATAAGTCAAAACTGTACTCAATGGTCCACTTCCTGAATGTACGAGAAGGGCTGCAGTACGGGACTAATGGCGACGTCTTGTGAAGGTTCCACAACACAGATATGACGACCACGACACAAGAATATAAATGTAGATTTGTTTAAGTATGAGTAAGCGTCCAGTCTAATCTTCACTAATTATAAAGAGGTAAGGTTTGCTTGTAGGAATTAATCTCTGGAAAAACCAGTAGGATTGAAAAAATCTTTTTGTATTTGATAGTCAGATTTTTGAGGAAGGTAACCATCACGCTACGACGCGCAGGAACCGAGAAAAACAGGGCGGAAAGAGCGCTATGTGTAACCGAAGAAAGAGCGCGGGCGGGCAATGCGATACGATGCTACGGGTCGGGGGGCAAAATTTCACGAAGAACGAAGTCACGGGCAGAGGCTAGTAATAATATGTTTTGTTTATTTTTTAAAGTGCACCTTTTTGTGTAGAATAAAGATATTTCCTTCTTTATTTCTCACAATACATAAAAGCAAGCCTATATAAGTTACCAGCCACAGATCCAGACTCCGATCTGCTATTGAGAAGTTTCAGTTGGAAAAACCTAGGACCTCATGCTCAGGCGTAGCATTCTTTGTCTCTATTTTAGTAATAGAAAAATGCAACCCGACGATTGAAACATATTTCAATCGTCGGGTTGCATTTTTCTATTACTAAAATAGAGACAAAGAATGCTACGCCTGAGCATGAGGTCCTAGGTATGCCTAGATTATTGTATGTATGTATGCAAGGGTATTTAATGTTTAAGGACAAGATAGTGAATATTCCGTTCTATATAAATTATATATTTTCATCATAACGTATTATACTATCTTACCATATATAAATAATTTAATTAAAAAAAAAAAAAAATTACAAATAATTAAGGAAAAATCCTAGACTTAAATTGTGACCAAAAATCCTAACCTATCAAGCCTCAATATATCGAGTCGAAAAAGTCCATTGCTGGACATAGCGCCCAAAGCACCGCCGATCGGTTCTGTGCTTCTTTCTTATCCACCGGATTCCTGGTACCGGGAGTCCCCATACCATCATACTGTGTTTATTACATTATTTTACGATTTAGTATTTTTACTTATTATACGCATTGTTTGCTGCACCGGTCGAGCTCTATCTCGCATAGGGTCGCAGCATTATGCTGAGCGATTGCAGTTTTGCGTGGATGTGACGCATGTTGTCCCCACCTTTTTCTTTAATTTTGTTGTGTTCGGACTTTCTTTGCGTCATGTTTACCACAGTTTCGGTCGTGATGATGCGACTCGACACCGCGTCGGACTTAATACGGACAAGTGTGGTCATAATTATGTGATCAGCTCAAGCCACATCGATATATATGATCTCTCCCTAAGCGCTCAACTGGACCTAAATCACTTTGCTGATTCGCTAACCAATCAAGTCCACTTATCGCAGTCCATTTGTCGACACTGACTTCACAGCTACTCATGTTCAGTTATCTATAAATGAAATCTAGCCCCATTCTAAACTGTGTTGATTTATGGCTGGTAAAGAGACTGTCAAATAGATATGAGTGAGAGAGACGACGTTCTTCAAAGCCGATCTTTTACTGAAACTTGAAGTGCCATATTAACTCCTCTGTGTAATGACTGATGCATGCATGCCTTCAGGTCAGCTCAGAGCTGCAAAGGCTCTTCAGATGGCCCCTTCCAGACATAACCCAGAGTTATTAGACTAACATAACATCCTAATAAGATAATGTTTGGACTTTAAAAGTGACCATGACTTCTGAGTTTGTTTCGGCATTTCTTCTCAGGGACCAGTCACCTGGGAAATGCCGGAGCCATCTGGTTTTAATATTGGCCAACAAAATATTGATGTGTAAAAGTGTCTTAAATAATTATTAATTCTTACGCAATCGATCATAAGGAATTACTTACACATTCATCTGTATGAAGAAAGTTACAACTTTACCATCTCACCATTTTTTTCAACAATTATTGTTTGAATAACAAAAACAATCTTAATTTGTAATTGAAAATCACCGATGAAGAATTAAACTAAAATTGATTTCCAATGTCAGAACATCTAGGTTGATGCATTTTGGGTTGGGTTGAAGTATTCAAATGAATAAATCAAAACATTTAATTTGTAAGTGACACTTTAAATTGACGTCCACGTGTACGCACGATCACACATCAAGCTATACATTTCCAGTGAAAGCTGATATCTCACAGTACGAAAACCCAATACAATGCGAGGTCAGCTAAAACTGGAAACTGTTTACATTTTCGTCAGGTATTTTTGAATAGAGTATTTATGTTTTGGGCTAGGTTTAGTCAACACTGAATATCGCGTGACCACTTGAATTTACACCTGAATGGTTGACCGCTGAATTCGTGTCGTACCTGAAAGAATCTAGAAAGTGTATAAATTCAGTAATGTAACAAAACTTTTCGAAGGTTATATACAAATGATTCTGTTTTCCAAGTATCGCAAACGATTCATTACTTCTTGTGCAATTTAAAGTAATTCCAGCATATTTGTTAGATATATTGAGGCTTGATAGGTTAGGATTTTTGGTCACAATTTAAGTCTAGGATTTTTCCTTAAATAATTTGGTTTTTTTTTTTTTTTTTTTTAAATAAAATAATTAATAAATTGAAAGATAGAAGCACAGAACAGATCGGCGGTGCTTTGGGCGCTATGTCCAGCAATGGACTTTTTCGACTGATATGACGATAATGATGATAACGACTCTTTTTAACCGGCTCAAGTTTAGTCCGCATCGATAAGCGTTCTTCACTACCTTAAGATCAGTTCAGTGAGTATTCCGTAGGTATATCCGGAAAAATATTGTCTACATATTAAAAACAATTATGTGGTAGGACTTGCGGCTAAGTCATAACAGTCGCATGGGTCAATCGATAAGGTTAAGCTATTTACGCTTGCCCATTTGGTGCGTAAATTGCCAATTTTTCATACCAAGATCCCTCAAACCCTCGCAAAACACGTTAAGTCGTTGGTCCCGGCTGTTATTTGTGGGTCTTTGAGACTCCGGGTCGTCAGAAGCCCGAAAGTTTGACAGCCAGTCTTACCAAGGGGGAGATAGGTAGTCGCTCCACGTAGAATACTGGTATTCACCTGCATTCCGTTAGACGGGAAGCCAATCCCAACGTTGGGGAAAAGTTTAGACCGATGAAATGACAACAATTAGTTTTATTTAAGTACTGCTTCCAATGACTGTTTTAACTTTGTTTTACCTGCAGAAGACACAGTTTTGTACTTGCAGACCTAAAAATCCATGAACAACAGACTAGCTGTAAGCTGTATTCAACAGTAAATTAATCAGAAACCATATCACAATCACAAGGAACCTTGAAAGAAACTAGGTTCCTTTGTATGCTACCTACTATGTAGTTTTGCGAAAACTGAAAAGTCACAAAAAGGTATAAAAAGTCAATTCTTTTGTTCTCAACACCGATCGCTTTCAGTGCATTGTGACTGAAATCATTTGAACAGACAAAGGAAACGTTGCCTTAGGTATACAGTCGACAAAGTTCCTGGTTGACCGCTTTTCAACCTTATTTTAAAGGTTCTAAGGGTGGAATTTGGTCAGCTTTATTGAGGGTGTACTTAGCAATGCAGATAGAAAGACTGCCTTGTTGGTCGGGTATGTAAAATCCGTTTGGGAAATCATCAAATGAGACGTCATCCCGCTCTGGGCGAAGCGGGAGGGTGTGTCAAACTGTTACTGACTAAAACCCACCCGTGTTCCTCCAGTTGCCTGTGCCAGGGCCACGGTAACTCTTTCGAACAAGCCCGCAACCCTGGCAGGACTAAGGGCACCTCTGCTCTCCCTTTTGAGGAATACAGGTGTAATGATAAGTTCAGCTGTATTATTCCTGTTTATTTTCTTTGCGGAACAATTAGGAATAAGGTGAGTATCTAACGTTTTATTGAATATTTTGAACGGGTTCTTTGTTAGATAAGAAGAAAATTATCTTTTTCGCGAGTCCCGTGGAGGCTAATGCGGGTTATATAAATTAGTGGTGTACCGTGCTGTTTTGGCTTAAGTGTTTCGGCAATGTAACACCCATATCCTTTTAGGTTTTAACGATTATACTGGGGTTATAAAACTGTTGGTGGGAGGTAGTGTTACTGCTGTGGAGTTTGTTGCGCCATTTATTTCCAGCATTAGGAACTGGTGAAAGGCAGGCGTTTTGAGGGACTGTCTTATGTTATGCGTTCAAAAAGTTCTGATTCTCAGGCTAGTTTGAATTAATTACTTTTGAGGTTGTGGATAGCTTCGTGTCAAGAAGTGGTTCAAAGTTTTATTAAAACCCAGACGGAGATGGTGGGATGAGCTGGACTCTTTTAATAAAGACTGGGCCTTGGCAGCTCTGGACAGAGAGACGTGGAAAGAGAGTAGGGAGGCCTTCGCCCAGCAGTGGGACAGCAACGGCTAATAATAATAATAATAACCATAATAACCAACGACTATCGGATCAGGTGCGGGTCATCCAGCGTAATCATATGTTGGATGACACTGTACTTGATCGCCTTCGAAATGAAATGCTGAGTAGTCATGTCATCGCACCTCCGTTGCAGACTACTGTGGTCCCACCATAGTACGTCACAACTGTCACAAGTCAAGCTGACGAGGGGAGTGATGACAGGGCTACAAACGTAAGTACCCAGTGCAATGAGGAATTGAGGATTGCTTTGGAGAGTGCGATTCGAGAATATCGGTCCATGCCACCAGAACTCAGGCCAAGTTTGCCTCGTTTGCCCATGCATAACAAAAATAGGGCGCTGGTGGCGGCTCTGGATTCGCAGTTGTCAAACTATTTTGACGACTGCGAAGACCTCACTGATACTCATGCAATTCTGTACTGCGCGGCTGTAGCGGCATGTCGTGTAGCTCACGTCAAATTTGCTAGTGACTCTAGAGCTACACAACCAAAACCAGCCGTACCAGCCTGGCAGTGCAGAATTGAGCGACGTATTGGTGGGGCCAGAGCACTCATCGGCAAACTAATCTGCTTCAGGGAGGGCAACACTCGTCCTAGAGTGATGCGCTTTGTGAGACGGGCGTTCTCAGGGACTGATACCAGACCTCAGGATTATATGTCCTGTGTCACAGAGCGCATAGACTTCCTGAAGCAGAAAGTGTATGCATGGGCAAGCCGTATTCGTAGGTATAAGCGGCGAGTGGACCGATACACTCAGAATCGCACCTTCCAGAGTGATGAAAGGTGGGTTTATAGGGCTTGGGAGCGACCGATCCAAGGTGTGGCTGACACGCATCTGCCGGATAATGAAACCATGTGTTCTTTTTGGCGCAGTATCTGGTCGGTGCCTGTCAATCACACCGAAGGGGATTGGGCTCGAGAAGTCGAGCGAGCCTGCGATCCAATACCAGAAATGGGGGCTATTACCATCTGCCCCCAAGACGTAGCTCGTGCAGTCCGTCCATTGCCCAATTGGAAGTCTCCAGGGCCAGATGGGCTGCACAACTTCTGGATCAAATGGTTCATTGGATCGCATGCTCGCTTGGCGGCTCAGTACCAGACTGCTTTGGAGTCTGGTTCACTACCCCAGTTCCTAACAACAGGAATTACCCACCTGCTCCACAAATCAGGTAGTACCGCGGAACCCTAAAATTATAGACCAATCACGTGTTTGCCGACGGTTTATAAAGTTCTTACATCCATTTTGAGAGCTAAAATTTACAATCATATTGACACCAACTCCATCATGTCTGTCTCTCAAAATGGATGTAGGAATGGGTCTCGCGGTACTAAGGAGCTGCTCCTCATTGATATGGCCATTAGCCAACAGGTTCGGCGTTCCCGAAAGGATCTGTCGACATGTTGGATAGATTATAAGAAGGCCTATGACTCGGTGCCACATACATGGCTCAAGAGGGTGCTGAAGTTGTATAAAGTTGATGCAACTCTGCGCACCCTCCTGATTTCATGTATGGGGCAGTGGAGGACGGTCCTTCGCTATCCAGGATGTCGAAATATCCAAAGGAACAGCGAACCGATAAGGATCGAGCGAGGCATATTTCAGGGTGATAGTTTGAGTCCACTTTGGTTCTGCTTAGCCCTGAATCCTCTGAGCACACTGCTTGAGGATTCAGGTATAGGCTATCGGTTGAGGAGAGGTGGTCAGGTTATATCTCACCTCCTTTACATGGATGACCTTAAACTTTTTGCCCACAACAATTTGCAACTGATGGAAATACTGAAGGTAACTGAAACCTACAGTAGCGCCATCAGGATGGAATTTGGTGTGGACAAATGTGCGGTCATGCATGTAAAGCGAGGGGAGATTGTGGAATCGCGGATGTCGCGGATGTGGAATGTGGATCGCGGGAACCCAACTCTCGGATTCCATAAACCTTCGAGCCCTCTCCGCATCCGAAACCTATAAGTATTTGGGTATGTCGGAAGCGTTGGGCATCAATGTTACTGACATGAAGCAATCGCTGAAGGAGCGCTTCTTTGGCCGCCTGAAGAAAGTATTTAATAGTCTTCTATCAGGCGGAAACAAGGTGCGCGCTTTCAACGGTTGGGTCATGCCGGTTTTGATGTACTCTTTCGGCATACTCAAATGGACTCAAACCGAACTCGACGCCCTGGATAGGAGGGTCCGTACGCTGCTGACTGCATATCGAATGCATCACCCACGGTCATCGGTAATGAGGTTGTATATCCCGCGAAAGTGTGGAGGTCGAGGCTTTTTAAATGCTAAGACTCTCCACAATCGCGAGATATGCAGTCTCAGGGAATATTTCCTAGAAACCGACGTGCGGATGCATCGAGATGTGGTCGCGGTTGACAAGGGCCTCACCCCGCTCTCCTTGGCTAACGAGAAATGGCGCAAACCTGTAATACTTGACACTAATGACCGCATGGAAGTATGGCAGAGTAAGGAGCTCGACGGACGCTTTTTCCGGGCCCTACATGGACCCGATGTAGATATACTAGCGTCCGTAGCCTGGCTGCGTTGCGGCGACCTCTTTGGAGAAACCGAAGGTTTTGTCTGTGCAATTATGGACGAAGTTATGATGACGAACAATTACCGGAGATTTATTGTGAAAGACGGCACGGTTGACATCTGTCGGGCATGTCACCGTCCAGGAGAATCAATTAGGCACATAATCTCCGGGTGTTCTAGTCTAGCTAACGAAGAATACTTGCATAGACACAACCTAGTAGCCAGGATTATCCATCAGCAACTTGCTCTTAAATACAGCTTTGTGGAATCGGAAGTGCCGTACTACAGGTATGTGCCCGACCCAGTTCTCGAAAATGGAAATATCACATTGTACTGGGATCGATCCATCATCACTGACAGAACTATTGTCGCAAATAAGCCTGATATAGTGGTGGTGGATCGAGTAGAGCGGCGCACAATGATTGTTGACATAACGGTTCCGCATGACGAGAACCTCGTGAAAGCCGAGAAAGATAAACAGATCAAGTATCTTGACTTGGCTCGCGAGGTTGCCGACATGTGGGATGTGGATTCAGCGATCATTGTGCCGATAGTCGTCACAGCCAATGGGTTGATAGCCAAGAGCCTCGACCAACATCTAAGGAGGCTCTCGTTAGGCAGCTGGGTCAAGGGCTTGATTCAGAAAGCGGTACTTCTGGACACGGCTCGCATCGTCAGGAGGTTCCTCTCTCTGGAGCCCTGACCGCCGGTAGCTTGGACCCTGTTCCCGATACCGGTGGGCTACTATTTTTTATATTTTTAAATGTTTTTTTATTTTATATTCTAATATTTAAAAATATAATTTATAAGTTTGTTAAAATGCATAAAGGGAATAATAATAATAAATAAACTAAGAATGTTATTTAGAGAAACCAGTGTCTTTGGTCTGGACTTTTTGTGTTTGTTAAATTTTGGAGCATTGGAAATTGAGAATAAGAAAAGCTAGATCCTTGACTTAAAACTCTTCTCCATCAACATTTCTGTCCATACATATTTGTCATACATGTACGCCGGTAGCGAGTACTACGCACCTGACCTTTCTGAAGAACATCTCCAATAAGGTCAATATACGTGTTCCTTGGGCGTCCCCTCCCGGCGTTTCCACTCACATCTGCCTTACAAGGCAGATGCGAGTGGAAACAAATACATACCTTTTGTTAGTCGCCATTCATACATGGGTTGGTCAACATGACCAAACCATCTTAGCATATTCTTTTCAATGTTTGTCACGGAAAATTTTTGTTACATTTAAATAACAAAGCGGGGTAAACCTCAAGTTTCGAAACAAACTATTTATTATCCTCGCGAATTATTCAAAGGGTCTGCCCTAAAGCTTGTTTTGACTGTATATCATAGAGGTCCGTCAGGGGAATTGTAATCAGATGTATCTTTCAGATGTTCAGCTAATTAATATTCATGAAGTGTTGGGTTGTGTCTTGTGATTATGAGACCTCAGACATATTCACGTAGTTGAAGAAACAAGAATTCTGTCGTCAATACTTATGAGGAAAATCTTGTTTCAGTCTTGCGTAAGCGTCACGTATTTTTGCCGACCGGCCCGTCAAGAGTGGCGATTACGGCAAACCCCCTGTTAGGGGAGGCCAGTGTCCAGCAGTGGACATTTTTTGGGCTGAAATGATGATGACGTATGCTCGAGACTGTAGGTACTAAGTTTTCTGTATTGGCAGAATTTTAACTAGTTTTTACCTGCGACATCGTATGAGTGAAATTTCGGCTACCGAGCCACCGCATCGCATCGTATCTCCCGCCCGCGCAATTACTCCGTTTTCGTTTAGCGTGCTTTCTTTTTGCACGGCTTTTAGGAATCGAAGGGTGATGTTAAATAGCCTATAACTTTCCTCAAGAATTGGACTATGAAATGCAAAAAGATTTTTTCAAATCCGACCGGCAGTTTCGGAGATTAGCGCGTTTAAAGAAACAAACCACAAAAACACTTCAGCTTTATTATTAGTACTTATAGATGCCGTGATAAATCCCTAAAAATATAGGTACACTTCCCAATGTATACGGGTAGACACGGGTCTACCTATATCAACATTAAACCAGGCCCAAGTATCCAATACAATAACGCTTCCATGCGAAACGACCCACAGTGGAACGAATGTATGGGAGCGGTTGGACGTAGACATGTCCGAAAAATAAGAGTAAAATTATGACAAACTAATGATGCCATCTTATTCGATTACTTAATGCCTTCATAAATTGTGGTGATGAATTTCTTCATAACTCCCATATTTCGGGAGTAATTTGAGAAAATGTGAAATTTTACTATGAAAATGAGTGTATCGAGCTCTCTCCCTCCTGATTCCGGGCTTGTTTCAAGTAGCGGTCTCTAATATCGTAATGCTATTACTAAGAGCTATATTTAATACTAAGACACATAGTGCGCCAAATGTGCACTTTCTGGGATAAAAGGAAATGAAAATTTAAAAAAAAAAACGTTTTTTCCCCATTTGTATTTACTTTAAACCGCAGACAGACTTATTAAGAGGTCTATAAATATATTATATATATACAGAAATATATATTAACAAAAATATTCACAAGAACTGATGAGAGTATGACTTTTAAGTAAGTTGATAATAAATTACCTAGTTTCATTAAAAGTACAATAAATAATTAAGATGTAAGCTCTAATTTACTAAGTTACACATTTTAAAACAATAACATCATTTAATTATCTTCGTCATCATCATCATCATCAATTAATTCAAATTCAGAATCGATGTCCGTTTCCTTTTGGACGGATACTTGTAACAAGTGGATCAGAAGACAGTAAAAGATTGTGCATAATATCTTCATTGCATGAGATACTGCTATGCTTTCGAGAATGCCCCTCTCTATATTTTCTAAAATCTTTATTTCTAGCCTCAGATGCCTCTTCGGATAGAAAACCAATGGGCACAATTGACATGTTCTGAACTATGTCTGGCCCATGCATTAAAATTTTATGAAGTGAAGAAGGCATATAATACCATGGGTATAACTCCACGTAAAGCTTAGCAGTATCAAAGCAGAACTCTCGGAATTTAGTTACGTTGATCTTCTCTCCTGATGAAATACACTGCAAGATCACACAGATTTTTCTTAAAAGCATAGCATCTATTCCGGTCAGTTCAGCAGATTTAGTGTAGTTTTCAAAAAATCTCCTTGCCGAGTTGCCATTGTTGGTGGATCCACTGCCTTGTTTCACAACATCGAGAAGTAAGCCCGTTTCTCTTCTTACAGCCTCTTGAACTCTTTTCTTCCTGTCATCAACTTGCCTTTTTGCTATATCACCCCTTACTTGCCATGATTTTATGTCTAATTTGTAGGAAATGTGTAATAAGCATTCCATTGAGCGAATCCAAGCGTGAAGGGTGCTTAAGCTATATTTATACATGTCCTCGTTTGCGTGTTTATCTTTGATTAACTCTAAATTATTCATTTCTTTAGGACAAGCCTTGCATATGTCACACACTGAAGCTGCTGTATTGGATATAATGGAATGAATTTTACCATCAATCATTGTCAACAGCAGTTGGTGTTTGACACTAATTCCATCAGTGATGGTGGATGGAGTTAAGGCTTCAATCTCTGCTTCGATTTCAGCCATCTCTCTCTGCACATTTTCTTTGGTTTCCTTTATAAACTTAAACAATATTGGCCGGCAAAATGAAGTGGAAGATGGTCGCTCGTTTTCCCAAATTGTTACACCTTTTGAGACGAGCCGCAGTGGTACAAGACTAATCATAAAATTACTAGCAAGATCGATTTGCTCATCTTCACTCGTCCTTTGATGATAAATGCTTTGGCTAGATGATCCGTCAAAACCCCATTTGCTGGTCAATACGAGCTGTTGATTGGGATCAACAGGGGTTTCTAACGACCTAATAAGTCTTCTTGAGGTTAAATCCATCAAGGCTTGTAATTTGATTTTTGCAGAGCTCTCTGTAACTGTGAGATCTTCTTTGGCCGGATAGCACTTAATTTTTTCTTTAACCAACATGTAGTAACTCGGGTATTGAAGAGCTCCTTCTTGAGTGTTGAAATCCCGAAGAGTGTTATAGCGCCATTTCGATAAGTTCATCGATACATAAAGAGCCAATGCCTTCAAAGGGGATATTTCCCGTACCTGAATTGATTTACCTTCAATGAAGGCTTTGATTTTTGAGGCCTCTTCTGGATTCTCCGTCAAGTATTTCATAACATAAGCTGTATCGCTTTGTCCTGCCTTTTGAAGCGCCCTTTCGGCCGAAAACATAATTTCAGCGCTGCTACTGCTGCATGAAAGACTATCTTCAGTGCGTCTTCTTTTTTGCCGGTTACTAAGGTCCTCAAAAGATTTACGAGGACTAGGATGTGTACAAGTTGAAGCATCAGATTTAGCAGGAGAAATTATGGGCTCGATGACGTCACTTATATTTTCTGTAGAAGGTTCCATATTTTCATTCTGTAATTCCGGCCATTGAATTGCAGCCTGTAGCCAAATCTCATGTTTCTTCCGAAACTTATCTGTGCTTCTTCCAGACTGTGTCCATTTTGCATAAATGCGGTAGCAAAATCGACGACACCAGTCTTTTAAACTTGTTTCAGCACTTTCACATAACTGAACACAACTGTTATCTTTTAAAACACTGAACAAATAGTTAAAGTCGCGTAAATCTTTATGTGCGCGTGCGCATAAAGCAACGTGAATATCAAGATTTGTATTAAAATTTGGAAAATACATTGCGAGATTAGCTTGGATACAACGAGGTGTAAATCAACACTGATTTTAAAGTTACTAATAGTGACCTATTTATATAAAATCCAGGTATCCCAGGTATCCTTTGTTAAATATTGCAAGGTAATTAGTTATTGTGATAATTAGTAAATGATGCATGCTAAATTAGTGTATTAAGAGCCATTTAGTAATTAAATAATAGCAATGTTCTTATCAGTAATCATTAGTGCATCAGTTTTATATGTAAACCTTAAGTCCCTAATTATATATCCTAATTAGCTTATATCTTCTCTAATTGGCTGCTCAGAAATGTTATTGTAATAAGGTAAACCTTTAGAAAAACGGTTTTAATCAACAAAATAAACAAAAAATAAAAAAATTGTGTTATAAAATAAACATCACTCTTTATCCCAGAAAGTGCACATTTGGCGCACTATGTGTCTTAGTATTAAATATAGCTCTTAGTATTAGCATTATGATATTAGAGACCGCTACTTGAAACAAGCCCGGAATCAGGAGGGAGAGAGCTCAATACACTCATTTTCATAGTAAAATTTCACATTTTCTCAAATTACTCCCGAAATATGGGAGTTATGAAGAAATTCATCACCACAAGTTATGAAGGCATTAAGTAATCGAATAAGATGGCATCATTAGTTTGGCATAATTTTACTCTTTTTTTTCGGACATGTCTACGTCCAACCGCTCCCATACATTCGTTCCACTGTGCGACCGCGAATCGATTCAGTAGTTCATTGACCGATTATTTCAGCAATAGCCGCTGTCAATTGACCTGAAAACGGCAATGCATGTGTAACTTACTCGTAACCCGAATACGGGTGATGGTCGTCGGATTTAGTTGAGATAATGGAATAGTTTTGTTTTGTTATGTATAAAACAAATGTTTGTCACTTATTACTTTCTGCTGTCAATACATCCACTTATAATTTCATGACTTATAATGACTACTGTAGCAGTAGGCATTAACTTCAGGGAATTTGTACAATCTGATTAAGAACATTTACCAGCATTTGATGGATTTGATTGGATCAAGCCATGTTGAATAGAAAGAAGCCAGAAATATTAATTCCATAAAGAATATTGGTTATCATGTACACAACCAATGTTCTTTTTAATAGTCTACTAAGTACCTGTAACGAGATGGTATGTGCTTGTGTAAATTTAGAGTCGCGTACGTATGTTTATTTTTTTAAATTCAGGTTAACAATAATAAGGGAAGTCCAGGTATGCCAAGTCGAAGGGCTGGACATACAGACTCGGTCGGCGGTGAGATGGATGGACGACATTGTTGCCGTCGCGGGCAAAACCTGGATGAGGCTAGTATAGGAGCGTGGGAATTAGCGCAAGAAAAGGTGAATGGTAGATTGGCCGGAGAAGGGAACACAAAAGGAAGACTAGAGAGCTGTATGAAAACCCTTTGCCCGGCTGAGGGACAATACAGGCTGAAAAAAAAGACAGCAATACTATAATAACGTTTTGCACCACATGACATTCAAAATGTCATATTTTTTCTTTCGAATCGCGATTGTCACAGTGATAAGCGACCCAATACATAAACATCGCCTGTCCATCAACAAAAACCACGTCATTTAGCACATTAGTATGCATGCAGACTGCATACAATATGCATAGGACTACGCCCCGGAATTGGGTCGCGGGTCGACGACACAACCACTTTAGGTCGTGACCTTTGCAACGCTGTGATTGAAACATGACGATAATTTATTAAGAACTTGCCTTTACCTGCGGCTTCGCCCGCGTGGAGGTCGGAAATTAGCCCGCGGGAACGTAGTACTGGAATAAAAAGTACCCTAAGTATTAACCCAGGTTATAAATTATCGGTGTGCCTTTGTTCAGCAATTTTTTCGTGAAAGAGCAACAAACATCCATACATCCTCACAAACTTTCACATTTTTCATACCGGATTGAAATTGGTGTACCATTTTGTAGTAACTTGGTGTGGTTGTTAATTAAGTAATTAGCTATGGCTACATTGAAGAACAACTGATTCGGAAGCAAAACCACCGGAGCATGTTTGTACGCATTTTTTTTTGTGGGTTGGAAATCATCGAAAGACGTCGCGTGTCACACTTTTGCTGACTAAAACCCACCTGTGTTCCTTCAGTTGCCCATATACCAGGGCCAAGATAACTCTTTCGAACAGATCTCGCGACCCCGGCAGGGTAGGCATGTTATATCTAAATTCACCAAAACAACTGAAGTTCCATAAAGCAATGGGCTACTCTAACAGTAGCTTTCATTAAAAGTATTTTTTTGACAGTCCAATAACATTAATTGCGTTGTTTTCGTTGCTAAGCACATAATTTTTGAAGATATCAAACAATCTCTTAGCAAAATCCTTCCAAAATGATTCAGATTGTGATTGATATTGTATTATAGCTCTCTCAGCCGACAATAATTGCCCAAAATGAAAACTCCTCTAACACAATGAAACATGATAATGTTCAAGATTCAAGACAAGGATATTATTTGTAGGTAATAGTTTATTGCCATATTGTTATATTTTCCCTAGATAGCCAGTTCATGCTTTTAACAAGATAGAATATCGTATATACTGATAGGGACCCAGTGGCGTAGCTACCTTGGGTGGCACCCGGTGCGGAAGTTGGTGGTGTCACCCCATCGAAAGTAAAAAGCAATAAATTTTATATAAAATAACAAAACACAATAATAACTAAGACAGAAATGGAATTGTTATACAATTATAATTTCTTCTTTCTAGCTTTGACAGCTGTAAACTCAGCAATAACTTCATCGAAATTTATATTTTGTATAGCCTCGTGTTCGATAGCTAATATACCAAGATTGCTAAGCTGCGATTGGGTCATTGTTGCCCGCAAATAGTTTTTTATTAATTTTAATTTACTGAAACTCCTCTCACATGAAGCTACGGACACGCAAACCGCCATGAACAATTTCAGTGCAATCATAAGATTTGGAAGAGATTCTGTAAAATCCCATTCTACAATAAACTTTAAAAAATCTAGAGGCACCCAATCAGTAACCGTAACATTAGCGGCTTTTAAGTGTCTTCGCAGTCTTGGTATCTCCAAAAGTATTCGGTTTCTTCTTTCTTCTTTATTCTACCACCATTCTGCGATCGCCAACCCACCTGCTAAGCGTGGCGATTATGGCAAAGCCCCCCAAATGGGGGGAGGCCTAAGTCCAGCAGTGGAGGTCTTACGGCTGAAATGATGATGATGATGAATTTGGTTTCTGAGAACTCATCATAAAAATCAGTAAATTTAGATGTAGCTAATTTCAGTTCTTCAGTATTCGCCACAAGCAAAGCATGCCCAAAGTAGCTAGCATGCTAATTTTATCCACGGTTTTATAGTAACACAAACGTCAAAAACGTATGGGAACTGATAGTTGTGTGACCACATAATCCGACGTAAAAATTAGCATGCTAGCCCCCTAGGTTGACTTTATAGAGCCAGTCCATACGTACTCACGCAAAAATGACTGATATGACATTAGCCATTTTTGCATAACCCTATAAGTTTCGTCCATAGAAGTACTAGGAAATTAATGTAATTATAAAATTATCTTACCTGTAAAATATTCGATATGAATCAATCAATCTTTTTAATCTTCACAAAACAGCATGTAAGTTTCTAAAATATTGTTTTTTTCTTTTTATTATCTATCACTATAGAATAATACACGTTTAAAAATTCACGCCAACCAAACGTAACACACTTCCTTCACGAAACAAATGAGAAATGTTGCAACTGAACTGAGACGTCAAAGATCGCGAGTATGGGACGGGGAATCCCCCACGACAGCGTCAGGCTCTTTTGCGGGAATCCCCGAATTATACATAGAGCTGAGCTAGTGCTAGTGGAGGAATCCCCGAAAAAGAAATTTTTGTGCTAGCGGTTTATTTATTTTTTGTTTGTACATTGTTCTTAAAGTTGAGAGACCGGGTGGGTGTCACCCCAAAAAAGGTGACACCCGGTGCGGCCCGCCCCCGCCGCCCTCCTTTTGCTACGCCACTGTAGGGACCGTCGTCAAATGTTTTGCCTGGGGAGAAGTCGAGAGGAGTTTACGAAGTTAACAGCCAGTGGTGGAAAGGCAAAAAAAAAAAACGTAACTGAATTGAACACAATAAAAGTTGATAATGTTTTAATAATCAGCACAACTAAATAAATGATTAGTGATGACACAACCATGTCTAAATGGTCGAAGCTTACTTAAAACCGGTAAAATTAATCCTCGAAACGACTATTCTATTTCACTGATTCCCATGAAATTTCGCCTAGGCTTTATGGGTTGTTTAATTGTGTCAAATGGGTCATATTATACTGGAAGTAATACGTCAAATTACAAGTTACCCTATTGAAACGGTTGATCGAATATTAGCCGGTTCTCACGCAATCTTTTAGTTAGACCTTCAAATAATAAAGACCTTTGTAAAGCGGTTCAATGGACGAAAAATTTAACATTACTAAAGATTTATAAACTGTTACCACTAAACGAATTATAACGCTACATTTGTGTGTGATAAAGGTCTATTTAACCAATTGAACTTAAACTTAGTCTCAATGGAGCTATTTACAACTAATGTAATATTACCAAAGTTATGTCGTTATCAAGAACCAACTGTTTGAGTCACGGAAAAGGGTAGTTACAAAGGAACGGAATACAAGAATTTGGTATTAGTTTCGTTTTCTTTGAGCTGTTTTTATGTTAGGTAAACACCTGAACAATATGTTTATACTGAATACTGAAATCGAGATCTTTTTATAAGCTATAATGGTTAACAACCATTTCTAAGGGAAGAGTTTTCAGAAAATGGTATACACAATGTGTATTAATTCACTTTATGAAATTTTTTACATAAAATTGACATTATGAAAAAGTTTGTTCAGAATTGTTTACTGAATCGATTTCTCTAATTTTTAATAAAGGTTATTTTTGAGCCAAAAATAATGAAAACGTAAATTACAGTCACATTTCCGAAGTAAAGTCAAAACAAACCAAAACTGGCAAAGTATCTACTACGCTTGACCCTAGAACGTTTGCGACTGTGTGCGTGCGTGCATGTGTAATGTGACCACAATTTTTTTAACTAATTAATAAATTAACCATGTTTATACATAAAAGTAGAAAATCTGTGTATTTTTTATTATTATAATGTAATATTCGAATTGGGCTGTTTGGTGATCTGAAATAAAACGTGTATATAAAATACTAGTATAAAATATAATCTTTCCAAATATTGCCAGTGCCAACTATTTTCCGTACGTGCCACAAAAGTAGAAATACGGATAATTAATTATAGCACTAAACTCGTCGAACTACCTTGTTTCTACTTTACAACTGAATACTTAAGACGGCTCATAGTTCAAACTCAACAAAGTAAACAAAATGTAACACAGTTATTTGGCTATACGTCAAATGTTTCGGTACCAAAACACAGATTTATCCGTTACAATGGGCATAGTTTAACTAAAGTCTATAATAGCCGCGCTCGCTCTGCATATTTTAGACGCAAACCGTGGACAAACTTAGCTCGGGTCGATAGCGAGCTCAACTGAGAAATTATTTAGTTACAGTTTGACTTTTGAGGGCAGTATTCACTTACCTGCGATACATGATGTGGTGCATCCATATTGTTGGTATTTTCTTTAAATTTTCACTTGCTGGCAATTTGTTCATAATATCTTATACCTTTAAACGAGCAATTCTTGTATATATATATATAATCTGAATCTCGGAAACGGCTCCAACGATTTTCATGAAATTTTGTATACAGGGGGTTTCGGGGGCGATAAATCGATCTAGCTAGGATTCATTTTTAGAAAATGTCGTTTTATTCGCGTTTTGAAAAATATGACTGTTCCTGACATCTATTGGCGACTAATAATACTATTTTTGTAATTGGGAGCAACTAACTGCTTTAACGACACAAGAACAATAAAGCTACTTCAACAGATGGCGTTGTTAAGCAACACTAAGTCATTGGCTTGACGTGTTTGGTTTGACGTTATGGTCCAGGAGGTAGCGTTGCAAATGAAAAAGTCAGAGTAAGCCGGCTGAACTTTTATTTTAAACACAATTTACCAAAAAATACCGAGCAAAGCTCGGTCATCCAGATATTGTTTTCTTAATGAGCAGTAGTGGTTCAGTGGTAAATTGTAGGACGTAGGTCCGAATTTAAACAGGCGCTTAACGTTGTGTAAATTTTCGTTACACTGCTCTCAAAACGGTGAAGGAAAATATTGAAAGGAAACTGGCATGTCTTAGATCAAAAAATTAGAAGACATGTGACACCTACCAGCCCGCGTGATAGATTACGGCCCACTCCTCTCACAGAAAGAAGGCCCGTGTGAAAGCAGCATAGCAGTGGGACCGTTATGGGTTCATTATGCTTGATTTCCCATGTCAAAAATAGCGAAAAATCGGTTATTTCCTAATATACCTATAGCATACATTACAATATTGACAGAACAGATGATATGGTATAAATATACATATCATCCTGTTATAGTTATTCGCCTAACAATCAAAACAGGGTGGTAGCGAAATTGACTCGCAGCCAGTGTTGGATTCAGTACATGATTCTGCGTCCACTGCGTTGACATTTTTCGTCAGTTTAAAAAAAAAAACCGGATAAGTGCTAGTCGGTCTCGTACAGAAGGCTAAAAGCGCCGAAAAAACACATTTCTTGTATGGAGATAATTTTTAACTTTGATTTTATTTTTATGATTTGTTGTAATAGCGGTAACAGAAACACAGTCTATGAAAATTTCAAAAGTTTACCGATTATGGATCATGAAATTCAGGCCGCTGATAGACAGACGGACGGACAGTGACGGCTTAGTAATAGGGCCCCGTTGGTTACCCTTCGAGTAAGGAACCCTAAACAGAAATAGCTAACAGAAACTTTTGATAACTCTAATCGTGCCACTTTAGACGAAATTCACACAATGAAAACCTAGGTATTAAATAGAACAACACTATGAGGCAAGGGGGTGAAATTAAACTACGGTGCTCAGACGCTCACCGAGTTCCGCCTTGGAGTTTGCCAAAGAGCGTTGGAACGCAGCATTCTGGGCGTAAAAAGACAGGACCAAATTCGGAACACCACGCTGTGTTCCAGAACGGATATAACAGACGCTGGCAAAACGGTTTCCAGAAACAATTGGGATTGGGCGGGTCGCATTCAGGATGATCGCTGGGCAAAGTTCTCTCCACAAGTGCCTGAAGATCGATAACACCACCGCGGTAGGCCCAGAAAGCGGTGACGAGACGACCTGGACGCGTGTCGTAATGGCTGTTTCAAGGTGGCGCGGGAAAAGAGTTCCTGTAAGGAATTGTGGGAGGCCTTTGCCCAGAAAAAAAGGACAGGAGAATGATGTATTGTCGTCACGACTGACAGTTGGTCGGTAAAAAATAAATGTGACTTACCTGGGGCCCGGCATAGTGTCCACGGGCTCGTCGTCCGCGTCGTAGAAGTCGTCCTCGCCCTCAGACGAGGAGTAGGACGTGTCCGGCACCAGCAGGGACATCGCTTGTCCTGTAAACAAATGGCGTTGTCAATTCATGGATGCAAGGAAAATACTCAAATAATATTCATATAGTCAGCTGCAAAAAGATCGACTAGAATTCATTTAATTTTATAGTTTTTTTTATTTCTTTATAAAATTGTATCAACTGTATGTTGTACGCTCGGTTCCTATAAGCAAAGCGGATCGTTTTGCTTAGCAATGGTAGCATTTTTTTATTGCAAAACTGGGCTTATAACTAGATTCGTGAACAGACCTGTGATAGCTACTTCCATACGGGAGGCTCTACTGTGCAAGGGTATGAGGACTTGGCTTCATTATCGGCAAAGATACAACACTCATAATAAATTGTAACCAATAACAGTCCGTAAATCTTATACCTTTAAACGAGCAATTCTTGTATATATGTATATATATATATATTAGGGTGTTTCACTTTTGTAGGAGAAAAAAATTATAGTGATATTTTTTCTGACTTCGCTCGGCTTCCGGTTTTAGCTTATCTTAATAGTATATTTGCCAAATTTCAAGTGGATTGGACCATGTTTAGAGGTTGCACAGAATGAACAATATGACGAAAAATCGCAAAAAAACGTAATTAATTGCGTTTATTTCAAAATAGCACAATACGGTAGCCATACATTATTCTTAAATGAAAGAAAATTAAATTGATCATAAAATAGAACGTTATTAAAAATAATTAAGTACTTAATCGGCTACATAAGCTGCAACCTGATCTTTGGTTCGCTTGGCCACGCGTTTACTGTGATGCTTGACGGCTCTTAACAAAAATTGTTTCTGCTGTTCGTCTTTGACCGAATCGTTAAATTGTTTTATCAAAGCAATGCCCCTTTTTGCGGTGTCTAATAGCTACTCTGTCTTCTGGAATCTTACAGGATGCGGCTTATGGCAACAATTTACTGTCCCAATGTAAGACTAAAGGTGGAGGATGGTCAAATAATGATGCTTCAATTTTTTGAGCCATTTGGCTTCTGTTGGCCATACGAGCTCGATGAACAGTAAACGGCGATATAGAAATGTTTGATACATTGTGACCAAGACTTTTAACAGCTGTAATGAACGAAGTACTAGCTTACCGAGTGGAGAGTTGTTCACGATCCAATGTACCTGTGAGTGTCCAATCGAGCGGTTTCAATTTACTTATAGGTTGTGCCATTTTTGCTGGTGATGCAGCGAATTCATCGCTTTCATCACTTGATGACGATGAAGAAGATTCTTGTTCCAAGGTCACTGCCTTGTTGATTTCTTTAATTGCTTTATAGTGTTTTATTTTATAGGCATCCACTTTTTCTTGTCTGTTAAGCTTTCGGGTATTTTTTTTGAGAAAAACTATTATCGACATCACTCATGGAGGAATTCATGCGATCCCCCCTCTATGATACAAGGAATTCTTTATTGTCTTGTAACACGTCTTTCATAATCATTACGTTCTGGTTGGCAATATCAAATACTGATCTTCCAGATCACCTTTCCAGATTTGGCGTTTCATATTTGCTGTGTCCGTATTTCTGCATTTCTCTTTGGCCAAATTTTGGTATTTCTTATAAAGTTTTTGAATGCCAGCTCGAATATTAACCTGCCTTGACAGGTATATTAGCCTTCTTCCACATTTCTTACAGTTGAATGCTTGTTGAATTAGTGGCGTCCCAAAGTGTCTCTTTTTTTTCTGTGTGATAGTGTAAAATACCAACAACACTTGTTTCTTGGAAGGAAGTTGAGCTCCTAAAAATGTATCACAAGGTACATAAACATAACATAACATCACGCCTTGTTTCCTCGAAGGGTTGGGCAGAGGTGTACTTATAGTACACCCACATTTCGCCTGTTATGTTTAAGTCCCATGTAATAGGGGGCGAGCCTATTGCCATCAACCGGGCACAAATCCAGACTCCGGGCTGCTACTGAGAAATTCCAGATGGAAAAACCCAATAACACTTTGCCCGACCCGGGAATCGAACCCAGGACCTCAAGTTCAGCAGTAGCGCTTGCTACCACTAGACCAAGGTACCTTCTCGAGTAATCAAATTCCTCGTCTACTATTCATGTTTATATTAAAATACTAGCTTTTGCCAGCGGCTTCGCCCGCGTGGAGGTCGGAAATTACCGCCGCGGGAACATACTACCGGGATAAAAAGTAGCCTATGTCCTTTCTCAGGCTCTCAACTATCTGTGTACCAAATTTCATTTAAATCGGTTCAGTAGTTTTAGCAGGAAAGCGAGACAGACAGACAGACAGACCGACAGACAGACAGACAGAGTTACTATTGCATTTATAATATTAGTGTGGAAGTGTGGATTGCTACCCTCCACTGCACCGATATCTATTACTTGACATACAACTCATCAAACTGTGCAACCTTTAGATGTTAATCGATTTTACTGATATTTGGCGTATGAACCTTATACATGAGTGGGAACAAGAATTCTAGCGAAGTCAAATAAAAATCGAAATGAAACACCCTAATATATATATATAATCTGAATCTCGGAAACGGCTCCAACGATTTTCATGAAATTTTGTATACAGGGGGTTTCGGGGGCGATAAATTGATCTAGCTAGGATTCATTTTTAGAAAATGTCGTTTTATTCGCGTTTTCAATAATCAACTTTTAAACATAAACTGAAAAATATGACTGTTCCTGACATCTATTGGCGACTAATAATACTATTTTTTTAATTGGGAGCAACTAACTGCTTTAACGACACAACAACACTAAAGCTACTTCAACAGATGGCGTTGTTAAGCAACACTAAGTCATTGGCTTGACGTGTTTGGTTTGACGTTATGGTCCAGGAGGTAGCGTTGCAAATGAAAAAGTCATAGTAAGCCGGCTGAACTTATTATTTTAAACACAATTTACCAAAAAATACCGAGCAAAGCTCGTTCATCCAGATATTTATAGTTTAAACATGGAGATTTCTTTGTGAAATATTAATGTATTATACGCGTAAACCTTTTGGAATAAATTCTCTAAATGATGGTGATCTCGCAACAAAATCCATTGAGAGTTTAGATGATCCACGCGGTCACAAACACAGACGAAAGGCAAATTACATGGATACTTGTGTAGCCAAAAACTTATTACAAAAATAACCGACTTCCTTAAAAAATACTACAAAGTGAAAAATAACTTTAATTTTGGAAGTCGGTGGCAAAAAACTTAAATATCTTAGATCCTAAGATATCGATTTTCGAAATTAAAGTTTTTTTTCACTTTCAATCAACTCAGCCTATCGCAGTCCACTGCTGGACATAGGCCTCTCCCATATTGCGCCACAACACCCTGTCCTCCGCCTTCCGCATCCAGTCTGTCCCAGCCACTTTCTTTAAGTCGTCGGTCCACCGAGCTGGGGGGCGTCCCACGCTACGCTTGCCGATACGCGGTCTCCACTCCAGGACTCGTCTGCTCCATCGGCCATCGGTCCTTCGACAGACATGGCCAGCCCACTGCCACTTCAGTTTGCTTACTCTGCGAGCTATGTCGGTAACTCCAGTTCTTTTCCGGATAATTTCATTTCTGATCTTATCCTTCAAAGAAACTCCGAGCATAGCCCGCTCCATAACACGCTGAGCGACCTTGAATTTGTGGACCAGCCCAACTGTCAGTGTCCATGTTTCGGCACCGTATGTCATTACGGGCAGGACGCACTGGTTGAAGACTTTGGTCTTCAGACATTGCGGGATAGGCGACGAGAAGACCTGACGAAGTTTCCCAAACGCCGCCCAACCCAACTGGATCCTCCTGTCGGCTTCCTTCTCAAAGTTGTGTCTACCGAGCTGGATGACTTGCCCTAAGTAGATGTACTCCTTCACAACCTCGAGAAGCGAACCCTCGATGCGGATTGGACTCGGCATGACGTGCGAGTTGAACATGACTTTCGTCTTGTCCAAATTCATGCCGAGGCCAACCCGCCGGGAGGCTCCATTCAGGCTGTGCAGCATCCGGTCCAACTGTTCCAGCGTCTCTGCCATAACGACGATGTCATCGGCAAAGCGAAGGTGTGAGATGTACTCGCCATTCACATTGATACCCTGTCCAGTCCAGTCCAGCGTCTTGAATACGTCCTCCAACGCGTTGGTAAACAGTTTCGGGGATATCACATCCCCCTGTCTCACCCCCCTGAGCAGTTGGATTGGAGTGGTTTTCGTATCCTGGATCTGAACAGTCATCGTGGCAGCGTCATACAGGCATCTCAACACTTCGATGTAGCGCCAGTCAATTCGACATCGTTGCAGAGAGGCCAGAACTGCCCATATTTCGATAGAGTCGAAGGCTTTCTCGTAGTCCACAAATGCCATACACAGCGGCTGGTTGTACTCCTCGGTTTTCTGTACAATTTGCCGAACAGTATGGATGTGGTCTACGGTACTGAAGCCTTTTCGAAAACCGGCTTGTTCTGGTGGCTGGAACTCGTCAAGTCTCCTGGCGAGACGGTTCGTAACGACTCTCGAGAACAGCTTGTATACGTGGCTCAGAAGTGAGATGGGTCTATAGTTCTTCAGCAAGGTTTTGTCACCTTTTTTGAAGAACAGAACCACCGCACCTCTGCTCCACGCTTCGGGCGTTGTACCCTCTTGGATGACGGAGTTGAAGAGACTCGCGAGCTCTCTCAAGACTGGAGCCCCGCCCGCTTTAAGGAGCTCTGTCGTGATTCCGTTATCCCCAGGTGCTTTGTTGTTCTTAAGCTGCTCGAGAGCCGCCCTAATCTCGCACTGGTCGACATCTGGGATGTCCTCCGTGTAGTGGCGCGTTAATTCGGCTCGATGGTCATCTGCACTATGTCCTGCTGGTTTCACCGTCCGCGCTGAGTATAGGTGCCCATAAAAATTCTCGACTTCCTCAAGTATCTCGGACTTTAAAGTAACGATTTTGCCATCCTCAGTTTTTAGTTTCGTCAGATGGGACCTCCCTAGTTGCTGAGCGAACACTTTCGACCCTCGATTTTGCTCAATCGCGACTTCAATGTCGCGGGTGTTGGCGCACCGAAGGTCGCGTCGCGTCAGCTTCCTTATCTTTAAGTTTAAGGCCCTCTTATCTGACGAAGACGGCTGCGTGGATGGCAACTCTCGTCTTTCCCTCATAAGTCCGAGAGTCTCCGAGGAAAGTTTGGACACCTTACTTTTCCGCTGCGACGGGAAAAGTCTGCGGGACATGTCGCGCAGTGCTTTGACCACCTCGTCGGCCTTCTCGTCAACAGTACCAGTGGTTTCCAGTAGGGCGAATCGATTTTGAAGTTCCAGTTGGAACTTTTCGGGCCCTAGCGCGGCTTGGAGCTGCGTAGGTCGGAGGGTAGGCCTCATCATGCGGATTCTCTCAGCTCGGAAATTGATATTTAGAGTACCTCGGACAAGTCTGTGATCGCTTCCGGTATTAAACCTACTGATCACAGAGACATCTCTAAATATGTGCTTTTTATCCGTCATGATGAAGTCTATCTCGTTCTTTGTCACGTTATCGGGGCTCTGCCAGGTCCACTTCCTTTGGGGTTTCTTTTCGAAGAATGAATTCATCAAAAAGAGCCCCTGTGACTCTAAAAACTTGACCAGCATTTGCCCCCTGTGATTTCGGCGCCCCACACCGAACGGTCCGACTTTCGATTCGCCGCGTTCCTGTAATCCCACTTTAGCATGGAAGTCCCCCATAACAACGTTGTAGTGGGCCTTAGTTGTACTATGCATTGCCTTGGCAACATCCTCGTACGTGGCCTCAGCTATGTCGTCAGAGCATGTCGAAGTCGGCGCATATACCTGTATCACTTTCAGGTAGTACCTGTCCGTGAGTTTTAGTACAAGGTACGCTACCCGTGTCGACACACTACTGATTTCTACAACGCTGCTAGTGAGTTCCTTGTTGACCAGGAAGCCGACACCGCCTTGGGAGAGCTGATCACCTTCGCGGAAGTAGAGTAGGTGGCCTGACTCCAGAGTTACCGTATCCTCCCCCTGTCTTCGGACTTCGGATAACCCTAGTATATGCCAGTTAATGCGCCCTAACTCTACCTCAAGTTCGGCAAGGTGATGGTCCAGCCTCATCGAACGTCCATTATACGTAGCCAGATGTAGTCGTCGTTGGTAGCCTGCCGTAACCTGGAGATTCTTCGCACCCCCCGTCCCGCCGTTACCATGACCGCTACCTTGACCAGGAATAGCGGGACCACCGGGAACTGGGGGCCGTTGTTTTCGCACCTTTTTCATTTGGGAGGAATAATGCCCGTAGTCACCACGCTGGGCATGCGGGTTGGTGACCGCAGAGCCAATCCTTTCGCAGCGATGACGCTGCTGCCCGCCATCGCTCTGGAGGATTTAGGTTGGCTTCTTGGATGGTTATACCGCCATCAGCCGGTCGCCAGCGCCTCGTCTGTCAGTGGCAGGGTGTACCGCGTGCAGGTGAGGTTGACATTTGGGGAGTCCAGATGTTGTGTGCCCCCCCTTACACCCCCTTTTTCACTTTACTACGGTTAATTTAGTAACGGTAATATGGCACATAGTTCTACTAATGGCCGATGTGTATAAATTATTGAAAACATAATATTATATTTATAACGATTTCAGTTAGGTTTTTAATTTACCGCACATATTTCAGTGTTGACCTGAATAAAACTGTCAAATTGTAAACGTATTGACGTCAATATAATTCCACATTGACGTCAATATAATTCCATATATATTTGACAGAAAAATATTTCAGGATGAATTGTTATTTGACGGGTTTTTTGGGTGTGACCCATTTGCGACAATTAATTACCCTGAGGGGAAAATTCATAGGATTCGAGAAAACCCAATTTTGGTGTATTTTTTTTTTCTAAATTTACCAGAACTCGTCACTAATTATCACTTTTGTCTAAACTATTTTTTCAAATTGAACGGGTTTCATTGCTATTGCATTGGGTATTTTATACTATAACAAACCAAATTTCTTAAAACCTCAAACAGATAAAAGATAAAGAAGTTGACGCAGTGCATGAACTATCAGTTATCTCAAAAACTTTCTATGGCATTAAGCGTACAAATTACAGGGAAGACAGGTTCAGTTATGCAGCTAAGCTAAAGACCATTTCAGACACCCCCATGTACATGGTCCTCAAATGATCAGACCGGGACTATTTCCTGATTTTATATACACATTGACATTGATTAATTTTACTTATACAATGACATGAATATTTACTTTTAAGTATTATATTGTTTTAATTACCTATTGTAAATGTGAAGACGAAGTGGGTGTTCTTTTTTTTTTTTGGTTTCCTTTTCTTCTAATTTAATTTTTTACATTGTCTGGCAGTTTGAGTCATTTGTGCGACCTTCACAAATGTCCTTTCTTTGGTATTGTTCGTCGAATCATTGACCTCCTTAAGTTCTGAGTAGGGCTGCATGATTACTGACAAATGCGTGCACTGATTGGACAGGTCCACTCAAGCTGTGTGTTCTTTCCTTAAAATACCACTTCAGACACCAATCCACATGGTCTTCACATGATCTGATCAAGATTATGTCTGGACTTTAAAAGAGACTGTGACCTCTGAGTTTGTTTCGGCGTTTCTTCTCAGAGTAGTCAGATAGGAAATGCCGAACTCATCTAGTTTAAAAAAAAAATTGATTGACGTGTAAAAGTGTTTGTACAAACCTACTTGCAAAAATAAAGTCATTTATCATTTAGCTACGGATGCATCTTGCCATGCCAGTACTTTTTAACGAGTTCCCAGCAATGAAAGTGGGAAATTACTGGGTTGGCATCAGTTAATTTTAGTGATGTGCAAAATATCCGTATCTGTATCCGCGGATATCCGAGGAAGAAGAAAGATCCGTATCTGTATACGTTATTTTTTTCCTTATTAATATCAATACATAGATAAAATTCTATACAAAGGTGATAAGAGAGCAATGAAATACTATTAAATTCCATTCAGACTATTAAACAAAACAAAAGAAAGACCCGCGCAATGCAAGTCGAAACATGTCCTGTCAAGTAAAAGCGTCAAGTGGCATCAACTATCGTTTCAACGTCATGCGCATCGACACAGATTGAGTAAGAACGTTAAGATCATCTGTTTCCGCGGATCATGACACCAAATATCCGTATCGGCAGATATTCATTTTTAGCGATCCAGCACATCACTAGTTAATTTGATCGAATATCACCCAATTTTATATATTTCAACAATTTGCAAAATCGACCCATGCGCATTATCGACTGTTTAATTTCACCACTAAACATTTTTTTTTTAAATTTATACGTCGTTACATAACAAAATATTATAATACACAGTGACCTTAAAATTCTAATATCGGTATTAATTTTAAATAGGCACATAAAAGGCACTTTTGAAAGTCATCATTTACATTAATATTTCTCGCATGTCAATAATGATATTCTTTGCTGGCTTTCACTAGGCGGCACGGCAAAGCATTAACATTTTATATATGCCTAAACCACCCGCGGCTTACTGCAGCATTTCGCAATATGGTCTACTCCCCTTGATGCGATATCAACGAAATGTGAGTGCTAATGGTGTGTAAACTAGATTCAAAACCATTTCTACTCTCGAAAATCTTTTACCATGCTATGCCACGTCTTAAAAATAACTTTGTGAGTGATGCAATCTTGCGTCGTGTTCACATATAATAAAATGAATGTATTTAAATATTGGAAAACATTTTTTAAATAGTAACGGTGGTGTTTCTAGCTCATTCTTCTTGGTGACTAGAATCAATTCTATTTCAATGTAAATGTTGACTTGACGTCCGAAAGTGCCTTTAGGTACCTATTGGAAATAAATGCTTTGAATTTGATGTTTTCATCAATACTTCAAGATTTTACGATACTAACTTTGCCTTATTCCTTTAAGTCTAGTAGACTATCCGTAGTCAGAATACTTACTAGGCGCGTCGAGGTGTTCCAGCGACGGTAGCGTCGGCGTGGTGAGCTCGCGACACTCCGCGCCCATCTCTACTCGAGGAGACAACTCAGCATCTAAGACAGAAATACAGGTTCATATACCATAGAGAGGCTTTTTTGGCTAAGCAAGAAGATCCACGAGTCGATCGATCAGGTAACGCTACGCTTGCCGCGGTTGGTCCGTGGATGGGTGACCATCTTGACATACCAAGACTCTCCCGTGTCTCTGAAAGTACGAAGTGAAGCCGTAGATCCCAGTTGTCATTCATGGATCTGTGACAGTTGTAATAATATAATAATAATATTCCACAACTATCACACAACGCCATCTAGTCCCAAACTAAGCAGAGCTTGTGTTATGGGTACTAGACAACTGATAAACATACTTATATATTTCTAAATACATACATATTACAGATAAATTACACCCAGACACAGAACAAATGATCGTGCTCATCACACAAACATTTGTCCTGGGTGGTCACTAACCACTAGACCAACAGGCCTGTCAAATGTGGCCTGTGTAATGGTTCGTCAAAAGCCCGAAAGTCGGACAATCACTCTAACCAAGGGTATCGTATTACTCAGGAACTGGGTTGGGGAAATAATGGTATTCAGCTGCATTTGGATAGACTGGAAGCCGACCCCAACAGAGTCAGGAAAAGGCTAAGCAGATGATGAGTAAGTTTCGGGCTTCGCTCCGAGAAGAATTTGTCAGTTTTTATTTTCACACGAAAAGGACATCTCCAACCTCAAGGTTAACATAACTAAGTTCTTGGAACATCCGTTCAAGTTCAGTGTCTGAGGATGAAAAAAGAACAATGTCACCGGCAAAACGTACAGTTGTCAGTCTCGCTTCGCCAAGAACATAATTCTTTCCATCCATTTGGCTGCCAACTTTCTGAAGATTTCTTCGAGGTGAACAGTTTAGGAGGTAGCGGATCACCTTGTTGGACTCCTTTCTCTATTAAACATTTTAGACTAGTAGTCGTTTCATTGCCGCTGTACTATCTTTGTGAACGTTGCGTAACAGATTTATATAAGTGGGGATCCATATTTTGGTTGCTTAAGAAGTCAAAAAAAAAATTTTTTTTCATAAAATATTGTGTGGAATGTGGTCGAAAGCTTTGGAAGAGTAACAAAATGAGGTATCACGGGATATTATACTCTTGGTGTTCTTTCTATGAGTGCTTTTTCATGCCGATGATCTGTCGAAGAGAGGCCAGGGCGGCAGCCTGCTTGTCCTGGAGGTTGATGTTTATGTAGTTCGCCACATATGCGACTTTCAATAAAAAGTTTTCATTAGAAAATGTTTGTAGATATGTAAACTAATGGGCCCGTAATCATAGATATCAGATTTATCACCCTTTTTGTGGAGCAGAATAATATTAGAGTGATAAAAAAAATTAGCAAACCTACCTGTGCCAGGTGATGTTTGGAAAACTAATGATACAATAATCTAAAATGTATTCATGAATCATACATTTTGCAGTCAGCGTGTATGATTATAGTATGAATGTTTTATAAAAATATTTCGTTTTTACTATTAAAGCGGTCAAAAATGTTATTCCAAAGATGTTTTCCCATGAGGTGCTATGTGGACAGTTTAATGTTATAAAGAACTCAAATACCTTGTTTGATATGTGTTTGTGAAGGATTTGTAGGTCCCTGATATACTCCGTTTACTGGATTTACTGTGTTCTGCAAGAAAACAATTATTTGTTCAATCTTTAGAAATAAATATGGAATTCTGTTGGTAAGCGTATCACTTGAGAGCGGCTGGACCAATTTGGCCATTTTTTGGTTTAAAATATTTTTATAGAAAGTAAAATTTCGGAAAAAACAAAACTTTCTTTTTTTCTATAGGAATTTTGTATGAATTCAAGACCATATTCAAATGTTGACGTGTTTGAGTCTGTCAGGTCTGCTAGTTTAAAATATAAATGACGTAGAATATGAGGTATTGTGTATGTTTGTCCATTTTTCTTGAATTTTTACCGTGAATGTAATGAAGTGTGGATATAATTTACTAAATGTATTCGGATTTATTCCTGCAATACAGCGTGATTCATGAATTCTGCACATGACTATAACCATCATCATTTCAGCAGAAGGACGTCCACTGTTGGACATAGACCTGCTCTAAATTTGGGAGGTTTGCCATACTTGCCACGCTTGGCAGGCGGATTGGCGAACGCAGTATGATGGTAAAATAATAATAATAATAATAATATTCCACAACTATCACACAACGCCATCTAGTCCCAAGCTAAGCAGAGCTTGTGTTATGGGTACTAGACAACTGATAAACATACTTATATATTTCTAAATACATACATATTATAGATAAATTACACCCAGACACAGAACAAATGATCGTGCTCATCACACAAACATTTGTCCTGGGTGGGAATCGAACCCACGACCTCCGGCATTGCAGTCAGGGTCACTAACCACTAGACCAACAGGCAAAATCCGTAGTGAATGTTGAATGCTACCCATTCTCTAGAAAATCCCTTAGTCGCCTTATTACGACACCCACGAGGAGCAATAGGATGATGCACCACACGAGTCCTATGGTCTATCACCCTAGGATTTAAGTTTTTTTGTCGGGTCTAAAAAAATGTGCTGTTTCTTAGAAAAGTAAACACCTATGCGGTATCCAGTAAAATGTATGGAAAAGCAAAATTTTTTATTTCATAACCGACGAAAAAATTGCAATTAAACATAGTGCAGAATAATGTACAGACGCCAACACATCAAGCTACTACAATCTGTCAGATTTCTTTGATAGATTTTCGACTTTATTTCTAGAGCATTAGGTTCAAGGTTCATTGGGAAAAATTGACAGTTTCGGGTAGCTTGACCTGGTGGCGTCTGTACTAAATCCAAGGTAACAACTTTTGCTATGTCCCTGCCACCTGGTATATTGAGGACATATCAGTAGATTATGCTCACCTTAGCTATTTGCAACAGCACGATGGAATGTTTGATATGATCCAACATGACCTGTAAATCAATACAACGTGTTAGAAAATAATTTTGAACAACACAGAGTATATCGTGAACTGTGACATGTTAATTCTGTATTTTTAAATGCAACCGCTTATGAGAAGAAAACTGCTACATAATTTACAATTAAGGGTAACTAAGGAATGAGTTACCGTGGCCCTGGCACAGGCAACTTAAGCAACACGAGTGGGTTTTAGTCAGTAAAAGTCTCACACGCTCTCCCGGTCTGCCCAGAGCGGTAGACGTCATTTGATGGTTTCCCACCCAAAAAAAAGTATGCCGAATATGCCAGAAATTATCAAAAAAACATCGGGAGTAAGGCCAACTGGCAAATAGTGTTGTCATTCATTCTTAGTTCGGATCCCGAACTAACCTTATGACTTATAACCCTACTCCGAAGAGGATTCGGAGTAGTAAACCCCCGTAACCTCGACCGAACCTACGGATTTCGTGCTTAGAGAAGTAGACTTTGATTGATAAAATTAATCGCAGGCGTGAATGAATTTTTCCTACCTAAGCTCTAATGTAACTAGATATTTTATTAAAGAAAACACCACTGACATTGGCATGGTCTAATATAACTTGTCCTTTGCTCTTCTCGAGTGGGTCAGCCAGCTCTGTCACACGAATGCCCATTTTCTGAAACAAAAAGAGAGAAATTGATAAAAGTTTGTACCGACATTTCTCGTTTAGTCAACTTTAAAAGAGTATTTGACTTATATCAAAAACATGAATTAATTTTCATCGCGATCGCAGTGTGGAAGTTAAATGCATAGACAGATAGAAAACGCTGCTGCCCATGCTCTAATAAGTCCCTTAGCCGCTTCTTACGACACCCATGTGGAGAAATAGGTTGGTGCTATTCTTTACGTTAAACACAACATATGCGCTAATCTGACATATTGGGGCTTTGTCAGAACAAGGATGGTAAGTTAGATAGTCAGTAGGGATGTTATGGATATGACATTTCGGATACGGATTGGATACGGATGTAGGAATGATTATTATACCGGATACGGATATGGATATGAAATTATTTCGGATTATCCGTTAGTTTCGGATAATATCGGTTACGGATATTAAACTTTTAAGGAATTTCAAAGTAAAATATAAATAGCTAATAAAATGTTTTTATTTATATGTCACCATTTGGTAGGAATTACAATCAGTCCGTGAGTAATTATTACAGCTATTTAAAATAAAAATGATTATAAATATATATTGAGTGTTATCTAATCTACCTAAAATAAAAATGTAATAACAAATCCGATATTATCCGAAACATTTATTTCGGATTCGGTTACGGATACATTTTTATATCGGATATCCGATAGTTTCGGTTACGGTTACGGAGCTCCTTAACATCCCTGATAGTCAGTACCAACTTTTCATTTAAAATATTTTACTGCAAACTTAGCCAGAATTCATCATAATCATTTCAGCCATAAGAAGTCTACTGCTGGACTTAGGCCTCCCCCAATTTGGGGGGCATTACCACCATACTGCGATCGCGAACCCGACTCGTGCGTAACGATTATGGCAAAGCCTTCAGTCATTTAGAACTCGCAAGAGAATACTACAAGTGACTTACAGAAACCAGCTCGATCATGATCTGCAGATAGGCGTCGGCTTCTGCGATCCTTCGCTCCAGGTCGCCGTGTCTGTGCCGCGGGGCTGGCATGCTGCGCGACCATCGCTCTCGTCTGCCGTGCCGTGCTATTGTGTCTTCTAGAGCTCGCACCCAACGTTCTCTTTCGGAGCCGTCTCTTGCCTGGAAATATGGAAAGAATGTATGTTATTTATTTGTTCTGTAAGTTGAGGCTGACAGTACAGGGCAGTACAGTAAGTTGGGAGTTCAACATCTCACTCTCCTCTCTGACTTGAAGTCTTTGAGAGCGACCAGCCGGGGATCGCGGAAATCGCATTAGATTTCGTGATCTCCGACACTGGTGTTAGAGGGAACACCAAGGTAGTTTTAGACAGTAAGTCTAAAAGACCCCTTTGCCCATCCCAGGGCGAAGGACAGCCATGAGGATTTCCACCCAGACATAAAAAAAAGAATATGGAAAATGTAACACGAATGTAACGTCGTTACACCTCATAAACACACAGATCTATATTCAAATATAGATCTGATACAATAGCCATATTGTATCAGTTCTATTTTCAAGTGCATTTCAATCTATTTATATAAATAAAATTAAATGCTGTTCGTTATTGTGCGCATCCCTAGAGAATAGCTGGCCCGATTCGGCTATTTTATTTTGCTATAGTTCGAATTAGACTTTTACGATATTGGAAAACTTATCCAGAACATTTATAGGTGCTACAATACTATAAGCATTATCAAACTATAACGTTCCCACTGCTGGGATACAAACCTCTCTTTGAAAGGGAGTGGACCATCAGCCATTCATGATATCAGTTAGAAAATGTCATCAAAAGTAGCGAAGGCAGTTGAAGTAAATTGAACCTTATCACTACGACTTTAAGTTAAAACTCTGATCATTACCTGGAAGTGGAACGTCTTATGGTCTACAGTGATCGTGAAGGTGGAGTCGTCTTCATCATCGATGCCTATGACAGCTGCCCTCAGTCGCACGCATCCTCTTCGAACACCTCGGGTCATTTTCTCTTTTGACTGAAAAGATAAATTTAAAACTTGGTTAGTAAAGGCAATATAGCAAAATAGAACTAATAGTTGACAGTTTCTGAAATGTTCATCCAAGATGTAAAATTTAGAAACATTGTAATTATTAGTTGGTATTCGTAATTTTTTTTTTAATTTTTTAAGTTTGTATGTTTGTCCGTCAATCACGCAATGGCTGAACGGTTTGGGATGTAATTTGGCACAGGTAAATTAACACAGGCTGCTTTTTACCCCGGTAGTACGTTCCCGTGAGATAATTTCCAGCTTATACGCTATTATTACATAATTTCAAAGAAGAAAAGTCTCTTTCAATGTTATTGTAAATTATTTATTCAAGCCGTTTTGGGTTTAAACTCCAGAGCCAAGGGGTCCGAGTGCCCACTTAGTTTTTCAAGACATTGCCAAGTGCTTGGTCGGTCAAGTTACCAAAGGGCTGGCCTATTTTTTGCCCAAAGAAGGTCGGCAACATTGCTTTGGGCAGTTTTCCTGTTGTTGTAATTTCTTTTTATATACTTGTACTCTTTATAAACCTGTTTCAAAATATAATACTTTTACCATATTTATTAAATGGTAAAAGTATGACTAGGGTAGGTATATAATGTATTTAACTTTCAGAAAAAATAGAGGGTTATTGTTTTTATTTATAAAAAGTAAAATGTGTTAATTGTAAAGAAAGAAAAGTCATACTCATACCGTAGAATAAATATGATAAAATATTTATAAGGACATTTTTTAAGAGGTGCGTTTTTGTGACGCCGAGTGTATTATTATTTTAAGACGGTTCCTTGTGTTCTTCTTAGTTTGTTGTGTATGCTCTATGGACCCCTCATTGAATTTCCTGCAGTCATAACGAAGCTGAAGGCCATTTCCCGTAACTAAAAGCGTTCATAATCTATTCGCTATCTCATATCAGTTACAATAATGATCGAAACCTTAGGAGTTGAAATTGGTTCATTAGTTTAAGACAAGACTTATTAGACCTGAAGAAATTATCACTACATAGTATAAAACAAAGTTACTTCCATCTGTCTGTCCCTATGTATGCTTAGATCTTTAAAACTACGGAACGGATTTTGATGCGGTTTTTTTTTAATATAGATAGACTGATTCAAGAGGAAGGTTTATACGTAAAATACGCTGGTGAAGCCATTGGCAAAAGCTAGTTGTAAATAACCGCCATATTTACTGCACCATGAGTTTAATTTTACGATAATGTTCCAAAGAGTTTCCGTGCCGATTGATTAAAAAATATGTCGTTAAAAAAACTAAATAACACGCTTTTATCACGCACAAAAAATATTGATTTTAACTGAGTATTATGGTGGCGTAAATTGTTGAGTCGATTAATCCGCCTCTCGAGCCTTTCATTGGTTCTATACTACTTCTTATACATAGCAACTTTTTTTTAATCATTTTTCTCGTGCTCACACAGTTATTTTTTAGAAAGACCGACGGACGGACCGTAAATTAGAGGTATTCCTCGTAGCGCTCCCGTTTTGAAACGCTCCCATCTAAGCGCTCCCGTTTTGTTCCTCCAAGCGCTCCCAAAAAGAGCGCTTCGAGGAACGATTAAAAATATTAAAATTTATTTCCTCGAAGCGCTCCCATGATTAACTTTCGGATAGAGATGGGACTATACTAACTGAAATTATCGATAATAAGTAGAACACATTGTTATAATATACAACTAGCGGCCCGTCCCGGCTTCGCACGGGTTTGGTATTTTTTTTTTTTTTTGTTTTATTGTAAATCCTTTAGTCCACCAAATAGATGATTATAATCTACCGACATATGTACCTATTCATATTTTTTTATTGTTTAGAAATCTTATGATTTCTCTCCATTATGTTTCCCATTACTACCCCCTTCCCCGCACACCTCAATGTTTTTTTTCGGAAGTTTTTCGTAGAATTAAGGCAATGAGGTGTCTATCGTTTACGTCAATGGTAGAAATGACTTTCCTTGTCCTAGGCGGGGCGAGAGAGTGTCAGACTCTTACTGACTAAAACCACCTACTGACTAAAATCACCTGCTCTGAGCCGGGATCCAGTAACGTATTGCGCTCAACGGTGATGCTACCTATGCGATTGATAAAATGGTTAAAACAATTTTATAATTAATTTTTGCCAAAAATAGCGATACTAACTTCTTAACTAAGAGTTAAAGATGCGGCGCGCGCGGCGTGTGAGTCCTGCACACACACATACAAACCGTAACTCCGCCTCCCCATTGTATCCTAGAGAGTCGCGTTTAACGAATTCACACGAACCCAGCCGAGCATTGCCCGAACTTGTGTTTACGTAAAATTGCGTTTTGTTGATAACGCAAGTTGCGCGAATGTGTCACGGAAGCAAGTTTGTTTACTAATAAAGTTTGTGAAATAATTGTGTGAGCATGGAACCAATTGCTGGACCAAGTACTGGAAACGTGCTAATTAAATACGTCCAAAGTAAAAAATCGTGTCTGGCGCTATTTCTATAGGACATTGCCTAGAGATGTTAAGATTTTAATAAGTATTTTTGCACCTGTTAGTAATGATTAATTAATCAGTAATGATTAAGATTATGAAATGATCTGTGATTTTTAATATTAAAGATTTTTATATTATTATACTACTCTTAGTAAGATTAATATTGTTTCAATGTGATTGTAACTGGAAATATTATTTTATATCCTATTTGTAATTTGTAATTGTTAAACATGAAGGAACCATCTGTGATTTTTTTTTATTGGCGATAGGCTCGCGTTTGACCATAATCACACCTGATGTTAAGCGATGATATGGCCTACGATGGAGCACGCTTGCCTAGAAGCAATCTATTCACTCTAGACTTGAAGACCCCTAGGTTGTAGCTATCAGGAAACACAGACTCCGGCAGGGAATTCCACTCCTTAGCTGTACGCATAATGAATGTGTTCCCAAAACGCTTTGTACGTATGGGTGGGATGTCGACCATGTAACGGTGGCGCAACGCCGTACGTCTTGTGGTCCGATGATAGAACGGACTTGGCGGGATCAAATTGTGCAACTCCAATGAACACTTATTAATTAGTCAGTAATAATTAAGATTATGAAACGATCTGTGATTTTTAATTTTAAAGATTTTTATAATATACATACTTATACTACTCTTAGTATTAATGTTGTTTTAATGTGATTGTAACTTGGAATATGTTTTTATATCCTATTTGTAATGGATAATGTTACTTTGCCAAATCGCCTGAAAGTTTGTCATAATATAGCCTGTATGGATACAAGTTAACAACTTTTTGTTTTTCTCAAAAATACCCAGTAGTTTTTATTTTATTAGCATTTAAAGTTTCGAAAAATATTCAGTCGCGCTGGCAGACTCGCTAATGCGTATGACGTCACAGTACCGTGGCGTGGAGCTAGTCGCCAGGGGTTATTCCCGTTCGTCCACACCCCGTCGCCAGTGGTACACACAAAGTACTAATGTAATTATTATGTAGGTCTACTGCAATGTGATTATTATACATATATAATTTATATTAAGTATATCTATGCGTTTTATTTATAACATCCTCTTTGAATACCTACACAATAACATTGGTCCTTGTATACACATAAGAGTGCCGAAAGCAAAAAGATATTATTCTCTCAATTTCGTAATTTGGTTAAGCAACTTCGATGTCGATGATGCACACATGAGTTTTTAAAAATTATCGATATAATTCATTACCTCATGCTTTTCCCTATTTTTAAACGTGGGAGCGCTTCGAGGAAATAAATTTTAATATTTTTAATCGTTCCTCGAAGCGCTCCTTTTGGGAGCGCTTGGAGGAACAAAACGGGAGCGCTTAGATGGGAGCGTTTCAAAACGGGAGCGCTACGAGGAATACCTCGTAAATTATTCTATCAGAGTTCCGTTTTTGACCTTTAATGATAAGAAACACAAAACCATAAATAGCACGCCCTTGATTAATATTAGAAGATTTTAAAACGTACCGAGGTCAAATAATGTGTGTGTGACAAAGCACATGAGACCTGCAGTTTTACGCCAAGATGATAGAGACTTCCACCTAATATTATAAAAACATTTCAATTTCATATAACATATTTTCAGCCTTTATGGTCCCTCTGCAAAAGGCTTCCCTTTCCCTTTTCCACTCAACTGGATCCACCATCACCATCATCATCTGACTAGCCAACCAACCTGCCTATCTGACCACAACCCAATTACTGGGAAACACGATATCCCCTTGGTAAGACTGGCTGTCACAGTTTCGGGCTTCTCACGACCCGTATCGATCCTGAGCCAATATGGACCAATATAAAAACATACTGTTACATAAACATAAACACAAGAAAACACAAAGTCCCTGCTTTTAACATAATACATAGTAATGAATGTAATTATCTTGAATGCAGGTTCAAACTCCTTTGCAGTAGTGAATGTCCTACAGTCAAGAGGTGTCGACAAACAGTTTGAAACATGGATACAATTCAGAGAGCCTACAACATAGTGTTTTACGAAAGAGCAGGTAATAAAATATACTTTATTACGTGTTGCATGAAAGTATAAAATGTAATGAAATTCATTGCAAAGTTGTGATGCAATAAGTTAAGTGCAATGGTCAGTGAGGTAGAAAGTGGTATCCGAGATGAGTTTCTTTATTTGATTTTCTGGTGCCAGGGTTCCGTTTAGCATCTGTCTGTGTGGTTTTCAGTCTAGTTTTCTTCCGTTTTGCAATTTTCAGGTCGGTCTCAGGTTGTATGTTGATTAAAAATGTGATTCGCGACGGTAACAATATGCATTTACATAATCATTAAAATCTCAATACAACCCTCTAAATTCATTTAATACCATTGAATGAATTTTTCATGAAATAAGTACCCAACGTTCAACAAAATTCAACGGATTTACATTCGAGATATACATAAGTACATGATTTAGATACATTTGAGATTGAGGTCGAACATTTCAATGATTATGATTCTGTAAACACATACGTGTTGCTATCGCGAATTTTATTTTGTTCAACATAGAGCCAGACACTGATCTGCATAGTGTAAAAACGTAAAAACGAATACAAATTTTGTGGACATCCCCTGGCCACCTTAAGCTAGCCTACAGTAGTTCTGAGTTTCAATAGAAAACGAGACCAGCTTATATTGGTTTGGTAGCATTGACGTGCGACCCACTCTAAGATGTTCCCACGAATCCGTAAAACCAATTCCCATTTTCCCAAATTAAATAACAAGACGGTGGTATTTATAAAATTGCTTGTTCGAAACATTGAAAGCTTCATAACCGTCTTTTCGCGTCATTATAAACGAGCAATAACAAGCGAATACTTCAAAACGCGACATCACTGTGGGGGAAATCTGTCATTTCGCCAAATGGCTCGACATTTTTATAAATGTCAGCAGTATAAACGTTTTTCAACGATTTCCAAAACTGCTGACCTCATTTAGTACACATGATTATTTCTGTGAATAAACAAGCACATTCTGTAGGGCCCGACCGCCACACGTGGTCGAGCGCTAATTTGCGTGAAAATAAATTGTTTCGCATGGACCACGGCCACATTTGGGCGTCATAATCAACCGTATAGCTATATCAACCACATCATGGCCTTAGGCCGTGGCAGCGACAACGTTGCGTCGACCATTTGATTTTTTTTTGTAGTATATCTCTCACTGCAATTGCAAGAAGTTGCAGTGCAACTTTGCCGCTGTGACGTGGTGTGGTTGTGATTCGTGTGATTGGACCCTAAGCGGTTCAGGATTTCTTGTTTATAGTGCGATGGTTCGCACAGTGTGCTAAACTGGTGGAAATTCACGGTGTAGATGGACGATGGTGGAAGTACTTTAATCCCTTAAAACCCTATAAGTATTCTACGGTCAAAGGTCGTGACTGCTGAAGCCGACTCAGCCAGTCAGTCTTGAACTCTTGCGAAAAAAATATCGAACACGTCTGCTTTGATCAAACAGTCATTATTAACAACTACTCAGCGTTGAATATGCTAAAATTTAAGTGACTCTATTAGGAAACAACGCGACATTTCCGTGAGTTTCATTGCAACAGACAAAAGAAAAGCAAAGCAAAGGTAGATCAGATCGAGCTCATTCAATATTTGCCATTACCCTTTATAAAGCAAAAGCTACTCATAATTCCATAGACCTTTTGACTGGCACAATAAAATTACCTAGAATCAGCTACCAACAACAAAGACAACTAAAGTTCAATTACTAGCTCTGTGCCAGGGGGGACACAATAACGGGCCATAATAGCCTGAAAACTTTGCCGTGTCTACCCACAATCATGACTACACGATCATTTATGTGCTGTACATCAGATTATATAGCTTTGCTGTGGAAACTACCGCAGAATAGGGACAGAAGACCCAATACGTACTATGCAACGAAAGTTCACATAATGTGCTATAGGAATTTACACTCAAAATCTTTTTGAAAAAAAATTAAACCGCCGAAAAAACTGAAAAGCATAAAATAATAAACCATAAAATTATGAGTGTTTGATTTATTTTTTGAGTCTTTGAGTGATCTTTGTTCGTTGATTTTTCAGCGGCGACTCAAAATTTTAAGGTTTATTATTTTATGCTTTTCAGTTTTTTCGGCGGTTTCATTTTTTGTCAAAAAGTTTTTATTTTACAATGTTTTGTGACTTTAATGTACTGATAATACTTGGCAGGTATACCCTATCCAACGAAAAAAAATCGGACTACTCTGTATAAAGTTATGCGTGGTTAAACATTACAATCAGTGAGTGAACAATCAATCATCCCCTGTTTTCCGACCCTTAGGGTTCGATTTTGTTTTCCAAATTTATATGGGACCACCTTGGGAGTATACCCTTTCCAATAAAAAATGAATTATCACAATCGGACGACTATGTAAAAAGTTATGCGTGGTCATACATAAAAAAAATAAAATATACGCGTCGAATTGAGAACCTCCTCCGTTTTTTTTCGTCGGTTGAAAAGGTTCGGAATCTGTAGCGACATGCAAGCTACGCATCACACTAACGTCACGCAAAATCCTACATCGCGCAAGCAGAGTTTACCGCGCAACTAGAATATATCAACGTTCCGACATCAATCGTCGGGCCTACCAGACAACACCCGTCTGGTCCCTGAGTCCTTCCTTTTCTATGGAAGATAAGTGAACTTTACACACCCCGTTCCTCATACCTCCATAGATCTCACAGTATAGTCGATCTAGTAGTTATTTCACCACCTTAATGGTTGCATGTCACTTGCACATTATAAAACGACAAGCGTCCTTGTCGTTTTATAATGTGCATTTGTGTATGTGACAGTTAGATAGTATCAGCCTTATTGCAGTTGCATTTTACTGGGAATTGTTATCTAAAGTGTTCAGGCATTTTTTTCATTCTTTGACGTACTCGAACATTGCCTGTTGCCTAGGCTCTGAATTGGAGTCTGTTGCATGAATAGATAGTTAAAGCCACCAAACATATTGACGGCTTCATTATTGCTCATCTACTTCTTAGTGTATCGATGCCAAAAATTTGGCTAAGAGTTTGGCATCTTCAGTAGCGTCTATCAGCTTCTGACGCGTGGACGGACCGTTATTATCAGCCTCATACTCTTAGGCTTAGAAAATATGAAGTTGATCTTCTGTACTTAATCTGTTTTGTGGCGTTCAAGACATACCGTGTTAGACAAAATTAGTCACGATTTTAAGATGGCAGAATAAAGTAAATGGAACATATGTTGTGTAGCAAGTTGCTGAAACAAGGTAATGTGCAATCATGTGAGTTCGGTGCGTTCATTTCGTTAGTTTTGTTATATCAAATTACAGACGCAATAATACACGTCGAATAGGATCCGCACGTTGGATGCGGAGTTAGATTTTGGGGATGATTCCACTGCGCAATTATGGAACGCTTATCAAAACCTTATGTGGGTAGGTGGCCATGTGTGACGTTTTTTTTTTTGGGTGGAATTTCATCAATAAACGTCTCCCGCTCTGGATGGAGCAGCCGGGCGTGTCAGACTTGTACTGACTACAACCCACCCGTGTTCCTTAATTTACCTATGCCAGGGCCACGGTAACTCTTTCGAACAAATCCGAGACGACCCTCGCAGGGACGTCAGTTCGCCATAACTACCACATCACCTTGGCATTAAATTCTAATTACAGCCAGAAATTACAATCTGATTATTTAATTGGGGCCTCCTAGTACTTAATATAATTGAATAAAAACCCATTTGTTCCGTTTCTAGGTCCCCTCAATCACGATGCAGCACAAAACAATATAAAATCAGACCTCAAGTCCAGTAACAAAAGACAAGACGCACGTACATTATATCATTAGTATCCTTTCACTCAAGTAACGTGTTGCAAAATCACGATGAATATGATTTAATATTTCTTTGTTGTGGCTGATGCAACGATAACGGACGGTGGAGATTAATTTATGCCGATACTAATGGTAACGGGAGTAAATCGTGCGTTTGTGCATTCACTGTGACGGGGTTCCGTGAGGTTTTGCGAGAGCAATTTGACTAAGGAGATTGTTTATGCCTCTGGGGTGAATTGGAAGCAAATACGATATAGTAAGCGAGTTATCATCATCATAATCAGCCTATATTGTTCCCACTGCTGGGACACAGGTCTCCTCTCGGTTTTTGGTCCTCTCGGTAGTGGGTCGTAATCTATCACGTTGGCCTAGTTCTGGTTAGTAGATGTCACATGTCTTCGAATTTTTGCTACCACTGGTTTAATACTACCAATATTTACTCTCACTTAGCGAGTACGGTGCTCAAATACAAGAGCGACATTTTGTTGACGGCTGCCGTCAACGGTTGCAGTTACCTAAACGTCGACGCGTGTCGTCGTGTGTATGCACACTTAGGGAGATTGTTTGTGTCTATGTTTCTCGGTTTGGAATAAACGGTTTCTCTACTCGAGGTAGCCATCAAAAGTTCCGGAAAAAATATTTTATACCAAGTGAATACTTTTTCGGATAATCGATAAGGATCATCGGTCCCGGGATTACCATGACTTTACAAAATCAAATTAAATTAGCTACCGAAATTATGCAGGTCTGTGTGAGTGTTGATAAATACGCTTGTCCAATAAGAGCAGCGATCGTTTTCATATCTTTTTATAATATAGGCAACCACTTTTAAACCACTGCTTCCAAATGACTACTGAAAGCTAGAGTTTCTTTAGACTGCGTTGCCTCCACATTCACCACCGAATGAGGGCACTGAAATGTTATTTATGAAATTAAGTTCTTGTGATTTCCTAGAGAGCTTATGGTCACAAGCCCCGGTGCCATCAATTGCATGGCAGCCACCACTATGACTGTTGTGTAGCAGCTACTGAAGCCATAGGACACCAAAGCGTTAACCCAAGTTTCCACGGACGTAATAAAATCGCAGCAGGATTGTTTGGCTACTGGATTTTCAACTCTCAATGAAGAACCGAACATTGAGAATCCAACAGAGTGCATCTCAATGCAACGAAAAATCTTTGTTCGATTTTCAACTATTGACGTTAAGCAGTGCGCAAAAAAGAGCCCGCGCTATATTACCGCGTCCATTTTACGTCGACTTCCACTAAAAAGTACTTATAAACGATGGTAGCTAAAAGATTTCTTTCAAATCTCTTTAATGAATCCACGGAACCCTCATCTGCACTTAGCACTTAATATAATAAAGCTACAATTTGCAGCATTACGAAATCTAGGTCAGTCTGACTGAAGCCATCTCGTTCGGTTAAAAAAGTGAAATACTTCTTTATAATGTAGTTGATCTGTTTCAGAGATTAAATTGTTAGATGTTACGCTTCTTCCTTGATATTACAGGTAATTTAAAGAAGGTAGGTAATATGAAATTTCGATTGCTTAAACTGTTGTGTTCGTGTTCAAGCAAAATAAGTACGGCTGATTTTTATAACCAAACTTTGGTCTACAACGTGTAACATAATTGACGCAAGACCTCATATACCTCAATTAGAGTTTTGAGTTAAAATTATAATCATGATCATTTGAGCCGAAATACGTACATTGCTAGACATAGGCCTCCCCCAATTTGGAAGGGTTTGCCTTAATAGCCATGCTTGGCAGGCGGCTTGGCAATAGCAGTTTGGTGGTAAAATGCATAAAGAACGCTGCTGCCCATTCTTTAGTTTAGTCGCCTTTTACGACAAGTAAGTACGGGAAGAAATGCGATGGTGCACCACACGAGTCCACACATACAAACAACCCATAACATATAACCCTAGCATATAAATTTTTCGTCGGTGGTGGAATGCATAGAGAACGTTGGTGCCCATTCTCTAGTAAGTCCCTTTCTCACCTCTTACGATACCCATGCCATATGGTGCTATTATTTACGTCCGGCGCTACACAGACCGTAAAAAAAGATGCTATAATAATTTTATCATATTATCTAATTCAGATAAGAGTTGCATTATGTTATTACCTCGAGTCTGAGAATATCTAAAGCCTTCGTGATTTTGTGACAGGAAGCTAAAAATAGATAAGTGAAGTCTATTTACACGCGGGAGATCTTTGTGGGAAACTACTTAATTTCAGGTACCCATATTTCATGGCAATATGTTTTGTGGAATGTAGAAGGGGTATTATTTCATCATCATTTCAGCCGAAAGACGTCCACTGCTGGACATAGGCCTCCCCCATTTGGTTTGGTTGCCTTAATGGCCAAGCTTGGCAAGCAGGTTGGCAATCGCAGTATGATTTTAAAAGTATAGAGAGAACGCTCCTGTCCATTCTTTAGTCACTCCCTTAGTCACCTCTTACGACACCTACGGGAAGAAATGGGGAAGTGCTATTTTTTTTTTAATAATATCGTTTATTTATAAATATTATTTATGTCCTGCAAAACACGGACGAAATAATCTCTGATATAATTTACAAAATAGCTATTTTGCTATTTTTTTATACCGAAAGCTTTTTTAATACTGCATTAAGAAATAGCTGCGCAAGAGTTTCGAATTTTACATAAAAGTATAAAGTACATCCTTCTACTACAATAATAACACAAAACAGCATGCGAGTTGTAGTTTCTACACACCTGCTTATCTCCGATTTCGCATATATGAACTCGATAATCCATCAACAGCAAATCTTGCAAATACTTTTCACCTAATACAAAATTCTCTTCTTCCAGACCAGCGCGTCAAAGACTGGGTGCTGATGACGTCACCGAAGCCACTGGCGGCCATCATAGCCACGTACCTGGTCATCATCAAGCTGGTCCTGCCTTCTTACATGAAGGGCAGGAGGCCGTATGAACTGAGGAGCCTCATCAAGTGGTACAATGTGGTGCAGATCGTTGCTAATGCAGTTGTGACGTGGGGGGTGAGAGTTTTTGTTTTTATGTCTGTTTTAGTTAAGTACTAATTTTAAATGTCCATAGTCTCCACTTAATGAAAGCTACAAATTCACTGACAGACAACGCAGAGCCTAAACCGTTGAGTCTTGAAGTATGTTTTGCACATGATATCTTTATTTAAAAAAGATGAGCATTTAGGAAGGCTTTCTAACAATTCATCCCCTAAAGGAGTTAAATATGGGATGAAAGTTTGTTTAGATATTCGTAATTTTTTGCTGATGGAAAATCTCATTTGTACACGGCTTGTTTCTATGGAACCCTCACTTCTTCAAAGCCTCTATTTGACACCCTGACAGAAGCCCAGAAGGACATAGAAGAGAAGTTACTACTTAAATCAAAGCTCTCATAAAGCCACTAACGTTAGCAACCATAAAAGCATTTATAAATTAAAGGATATCTTAATGTATGCAGTACCATTAGACACGATCTTGGGCAGTTGCCTATGGTTCAGCAGTTAATGGTTGAATATGGAGGTGAAGTATTTATATAACATTGAACTTCCATTGCAGAGCGAGTTATTAGGACGTTTTAGCATTAGCATTAGTCAGAAGAACTGAGAGAGCAGTGGTGGCCCAATGGTAACGACCCCGATTTACCAGTTACAGGTCCTAGTACCAAAACAAAAATCGAAGACATATTACATCTAGAAATCCGCGCTGGGCCCGCGTGGTGGATTACAGCTCTCAAAGACGGGAGGCCTATGTTCCAGCATTATAGACTGATTATTCTATGCTTATACCTAAAGTATTGTGTTATTCCTTGGTAAAAAATTTAGAAATGCAATAGAAAGGATCATGACTAGTCAGCATACTTCAGTTTCCGCATCGTTTTATAAATATCAATGTATCTTTCCATTGTCTGAACTGAGATGGGCACAAATCGAATCGCTAAGCACTCAACTTCGATTGACCAGAACTAAGAGCATCACAGAAACTATTTTAAGTTGGAGCATAGTTTTGACATTGACCTCAGTTTCTTCTACAGAATTCCCTACAGTTCTAAAGTTATATTTGTAATTAATTTGTCTAATTAAATAGATTTTGGGTACATTTTTACCAATCGAAACACGATACCTATCTATTACTTAGATGAGGAATAATGATTAGCTTTGTTGTTTTTGCATAAGTATACGTAAAAAGAGATATTAAAAGTGCTCGTTTTACCCCAAACCGTTAGGCAGACGTGTACTACATAGTATTTATAAATAATAGTTTCAAAAACAAGATTTAATAGAAAACCATACTTAAAAAGTAGAAAATATTCTTGAATAAGTTTACAATAAGAATAGTGAATAACAAAAAAAAAAAAAACATTTTATTGCAGAAAAAGCGCGGGATGAAATGTATTATAAATAACATTTAATTAATGGATAAAGTTATTGTATTACCGACGACAATACAATAACTAAGACGATTAATACAATATAATAATTATGTTAATTCAATTAAGTCAATCTGACGTTTTGAATTGGGTGAAACCATTGAGGTGAAACTCGCATTCAAAGATTACATTACATACATAGATAAATAGATACCGGTGAAGCTAATAAAAGCATGTTAAAAATACGTAAAGAATCGTATAGATATGTATATGGCACGATATAAACATATGTGAGTACAGTTGAAGCAAACGTTGGCGCAGTGGCTGGAAGATTGATAGACGCATTTCGATTTCCGCATGATATAGGGGAGCTATTGGTCAAAGAAAGATCTTCTGAAAGGATATCTACTACTCAAACGGAGAATTATGGACATGTGTATTCTCCCCATTCTCACATATGGTGCTCAAACCTGGTCTTTGACACTTCGGCAGAGGTCCAGGCTTCAAGTTTGCCAGCGAGCCATGGAGCGCCGTATCCTGGGTGTTCGACTTTCAGACCGTATAAGGAACACTACACTGCGCGCCAAAACCAAGCTCACAGATGTTACCCAGAAAGCTGCCCAGCTCAAGTGGGACTGGGCCGGACATGTCTGCCGGATGTCTGATGACAAATGGGCTTATAGAACTATCAACTGGATCCCATTAAACGCTCGACCACATCGCGGCAGGCCGAGACAAAGATGGCGGGACGAGCTTGACTCCTACCGAAAGGACTGGCCAACACTAGCAAAAGACAGGAATGTGTGGAAAACAGAGAGGGTCTTTGCCCTGCAGTGGGACAGTATAGGCTAGTTAGATTAGATGATATAGAAGAAATTTCTAGTGTGGAGCAGCGTTTCAAATAACAAATAGAATACGATGACTCCGCCCTGGAGTGTAAATGTAGCGCTGTCCCACAGACAATACTTCACTTGATATCTTGTCTAGCGTGTCCTGCACGCTACAAGATTTGATGGACGCTACTGAAAATAATAAGCACGTAGCAAAATTTTGGGATAACACTATTTAGATGGACACGCTAAAAAGAAGTAGAAACCGATACCTATGTATTTTTATCCCTGCAGTTTCACAAAAAAGGTGACCTCAGCATTTAAACTCAATAATTCAAAACCATCGCAATTTTACAAACTTAACGTGTGAAAGCGACTAGTTACACGTTATATGTACATATGTATTATACAATTATTATACATACATCTGTGTCACACCGGATGTTGGCGTGCAGTCCGCGTTACGTGCGGGTCACGCAGTGTCAATTTGATCAATTTCATACCGCCCAGTGCGTGTAGGGTGTCCATATACTGGGTGATACAAAGACGAGGGTCAGTATTAAAATATGTGAAACTTTTAGATGTAAAAGCTTTGTATTATGGATAACCTGCATAAAAAGATTTTGGAAAAGCTTACACGACTAACGGCTAGATTCTGGAAGTATCCATTTATGTCCTCAAAATGTTATCACATTTTGAGTAACCCAATTTTGTGACCATTCGAACATAGTATGTCATCCGAATAGAAGAAAGAAAAAAAACCGGCCAAGTGCGAGTCCGACTCGCGCACCGAGGGTTCCGTACAAACCTGCAGGTATTCTCGGTTTAAAAATAAATGTTTATTTTTTAATTTTTATATTTCAGTTGATTGAATGTAAGGTAAATTGCGGTTTACGATTTATGACGTTTTAAAAAAAAACTACTCACTCGATCTCGTTCAAACCAATTTTCGGTGGTAGTTTACATGGTAATGTACATCATATATTTTTTTTTAGTTTTATCACTCTCTTATTTTAGAAGTTACGGGGGGGGGGGGGCACACATTTTACCACTTTGGAAGTGTCTCTCGCGCAAACTATTCAGTTTAGAAAAAAATGATATTAGAAACCTCATTACCATTTTTCAAGACCTATTCATAGATACCCCACACGTATGGGTTTGATGAAAAAAACCATTTTTGAGTTTCAGTTCTATGTATGGGGAACCCCAAAATTTATTGTTTTTTTTCTATTTTAGTGTGAAAATCTTAATGCGGTTCACAGAATACATCTATTTACCAAGTTTCAACAGCATAGCTCTTATAGTTTCTGAAAAAAGTGGCTGTGATATACGGACGGACGGACGGACGGACAGACAGACAGACAGACATGACGAATCTATAAGGGTTCCGTTTTTTGCTATTTGGCAACGGAACCCTAAAAATGGTTTATTCTGAATCTGAATACGAAAAAGAACCTTCGGCTGTTGACGCTGTAGTCATATTTTAGGCCTAATCACGATTTGTTTTTTTTGCCGAAAACGAAGCTTTGGTCGGTCACTACAATTAAAAAAAAAAAACTAACAATTTTTCTTCGAGAATCTTCTTCCGAAAATCTGTGAATGCAGTATTTCTTACCTCTGAAATCGACCGCGTGGGTTCCTCACAACAAACTCCGAATAGTTTCACATGTTTTCCGTACTGACCCATCTCAACGCTTCCATTCCACCCTGTATACGTTTCCGAGCGATTGTACATATATTCTTCTATTGTTTGTTCACCTCGATTTTCCCGGAGATGAAAAGGGATTCCGTTCCACTGTGTGTCAGTCACGCGGGTAAATCTTTGATATCTGTATAATTTGTGAGTACCGTGTACTTTGAGCTGGGTCAATTTGATTTGGTGTTCAGAAGGTGTTTCATGAATGTTGATTTGTTTTTATTTATCCAAGTCCAATGTGAAAAACAAATGAGGTTTTTTTTTTGTTTCATTAAAGATTATTTGCTATTTCACTGTTTCGTTTTATTTATCAAGTGTTTGCATACAAAATGAGCTTTATTTACTGGCACCATCAAGTGTTTGTTCCATCTTGAGATATAACCATGTTCTGTTCAGTTTAACCTTGGAGGTTCTTGTTGGCTGATCTCCATAATATACGACCAATTGGAACCGTGCACTTTATTTACCAGCACCCTCATTGCGTAACATACTATAGATCACAAACTGAATCATTTTGAAGAATATTGTTAATCCATTGATTCATAAATTCGAACTAGCTTCAGCCCGCGACTTCGTCCGCGTAAAATTGCTTGTTCCCCCCGACCCTCCCCATCGCGACGAGAAGGGTCGGGGGGCAAAAGAAATTTTTGAAAGAAAAAATCGCACGGGTAAGCGATTTTACCCGTTTTTGCAACATTTTTCATTACTGCTCCGCTTCTCTTAGTTGTAGCGTGATGTTATATAGCCTACAGCCTTCCTCGATAAATAGGCTACCCAAAACAAAAAGAATTTTTCAATTCGGACCAGTAGTTCCTGAGATTAGCGCGTTCAATCAAACAAACAAACAAACTCTTCAGCTTTATAATATTAACTAGCTTCTGCCCGCGACTTCGTCCGCGTCAAATTTTTGCTCCCCTGACCCTTCCCGTCGCATCGATTTGCCTGCTAGTTTTCGTCCATTTTTCGTTGCTGCTCGCTTCTTTTGAGTTATAGTGAGTCAACCTTAAAAGATAGACATATGCTCTCGCGGACTTTTTTTGAACTTTTTAAAAGGAACAATTCCGTCATACATGATTTTTGCGTTACTTTAACCGTTTACGCAGCGCACGCAACGGAAACTCTCAAAAGGAATAAATTTTCCCCGTTTTTGCAACATTTTTCATTACTGCTCCGCTTCTCTTATTTGTAGCGTGATGTTATATAGCCTACAGCCTTCCTCGATAAATAGGCTACCCAAAACAAAAATAATTTTTCTATTCGGACCAGTAGTTCCTGAGATTAGCGCGTTCAGTCAAACAAACAAACAAACTCTTCAGCTTTATAATATTAATAACTTAGTATAGATAAAAAACTCTACTAAACAACATAAATAACGCAAAGAATGCCGTAGAACTGTCAAAATAAGGGCCATTCCACCTGTCGGTGTGTTACGCAATTACTCCGTTGATTTGGAAGACCATTCGATTATTGTCGCCTTGGATATCTTGCCGAAAGATGCTATTTATGTACCTACCCACTGTGTACCCACCATATGATGAAAGAGAATTTTAAAGTGGAGACTATTTGATTCACTAATTCTCTTTAGAATAGAACCTTTTTTTTTACCTAGCTTCTAACGTTCCATAAATGCCCATGTAGGTTTATTTATAAATATGATAAATAAAATAGTAACTAAGTCGAAACTGTAGGTATATAGTTTTTATTTTTTATTTATTGCTACAAGATATGAGAACGAGTCTGATGCCAAAAATATAGTTTTAGATTCCGTTTGTCTGGATGTATTTTCCGGATAGGCACGAAAACGGCTGAACGGATTTGAATGACAAATTTAATTCTATTCCCACTGATACTTTTTAACCTGGATTACCACATAAGGTACTTTTACTTTTCCCAATGGTATGTTTCATATCTCAGCGACCAAAAGAACAATTAAGTAGGTACATTTTTTTAAGACATGAATGACACTAAAAAAGTCCCTCGTTTTCAGAACGCATGCGCACTCTATCGTGTTGTCAGTACAATCACAATGCAATGATTAATAATGGTTGTATGATACAATACTATTACGAGTCCCAGACGTTTATCATTTATGCTAACATGTTTATTTCATTTGAGTTTATTGCTTTCGTGACATGACAGTGTACTATAATATTTTGAGTGACTGATTGTTCTGTGTGATCTTGGGTAGACTGTGGTTATTTCAGGACATTTAATACGCGATTCTAGTGTCTTACCAAACGATCATAATCGTAGTGGTTGTTTGGAAGTTCAAGCAGAGAGAAAAAAATATTTCAATTATACCATGTAAAGGTACTTTTCAACCGTCAAGCAGTTAGTCAGAAATATGATGCTAATCGCCCATTCTAAAGTGGAGAAGAACGGTCACTCCACGGACAACTCCATGGACACCCTTCTAAATCAAAGGACCTCATCATCACACATGTACATATATTTATAATATCGACCCCCCACACGCTGCGTTTACAGATCCGACAAACAACAACAAAGAGTTAAGAGAAAACAAAACGTCTACCAGACGTAATAATTTTTCGCGATGTGAGTGATTTTACGTGTTGCTAAGTAATCATTGCTTTTTATATTTGAAAAATTGGTCTCCACAACAACGTAAATAGCGCAATGAATGTCGTTAAACTGTCAATATAAAAGCCTACCTACCTCCTACTGTCAGTGTGATATGCAATCACCCCGCAAGCCTGTTTCGGAGATCGGTTGTATGATATACCTACCCTTTCGTGCATCTGACAGTCCAAAACTACTATCAGATGCATATGGCACGTGATCGACATAACGTGCTCTACAAACTGTTTTGTAATTTAGCTACCATTGATTACTGTACTGTGTATAGTTTTGGGATACAATACACAAACATAAGTAGTAGGTACCAAGTTATAATTGCGTAGGTGCTTTTGCATTCATATTGCATCGATCAATTACTGCTGAGTCATACATTGTTTTCAGTTTACATATGTCATGTATATCTAATATATAAAATTCTGGTGTCGCCGAAACGGCTGGACCGATTTTTATGAAATTTCATGTGCATATCGGGTAGGTAGGTCTGAGAATCGGCCAACATCTATTTTTCATACCCCCAAATGATAGGGGTAATTTTTGACATTTTTAATTTTTATTTTATTATGATTTAGCATTGAAAAATAATTAGGTACAACTCGAAATTTTTAATTTTCTACCACCAACCCCTATTTTTCAATAGCAATTTTAATTTTAATACCATATGGCAAAACAACGTTTGCCGGGTCAGCTAGTTAAATTATTTCATATAATCTATCCATAAAAATATTATTTTTAATGCGAAAGCATGGTGTAGGATGTAAAGAATAGCATCTTCATACTTCTTCTCGTGGGTGTCGTAAACGGCGTTTCAGGGACTTACTAAGAGAATGGGCAGCAGCGTTCTCTTTGCATCGTACCACCATACAGTGATTACCGACCGTGACAAGCGTGGCAATTATGGCCAACCCCCCTTTCGGGGCAGGCCTAGGTTCAGCAGTGGACGTCTTTGGGGTGAAATGATGAATGCGATTGCGAAACACAACGCGTTCTTTCCGACTTTTTTCATTCTGCTCGGTTCTTAAGGGCCGTTTGTACAAACAAACTTACAAACTTTACCTCTTTATAATAGTGTAGATGTAGATTAGCATTTATGAAAATAGTTACGTAGCAGTTTAAGTAATATTTAAATTACTTATTAGCTCATAAGCTAGATTGTAATGTGATACATTCAAAAGCTAGCTGGCTAGGTTCCATTCCGCCATTACCTTCGTAGGTATGCCCGAATGTTATCATGTATATTGTTTATTTTCGTCTATTCTGAATTACACCGTACATACATATTTTATCGTTTTTAGCACGCAGTCCACTGACTCACCGGCTTTATCGGTCAATATTCACGATATTTTTTTCACTAAAGCTGATAACAGACGCGTCACTTTTTTGTTCATACTTTTTCACTCAAACGTCTAAATACATTTTTTTTATTTATAGAACCCGTAATGTCAACAAAAACAACAGATGTCAATATTTATTTATTAAATGAATGCCGTCAATGGCGCACACATATACTTATTATAATTTCTAATTTGTCAGTAACAAATACAACAAAATATTCATAATTAAACATTAAAACGAAATTAATTATTTATAATAAAATTAAATAAATGTCACTAGATTATAATTTGTCGTCTAGATAGATCCTCATTGAATGTGTAATATGTTTTTATCTATATATATAAAAATGAATCCCTTTTTCCCTTGGTCACTCCATCACGCGTGAGCGGCTGGACCGATTTCACTTTTTTCTTTTTTGTTGTATTTGTTATTGTCAGGAGAAGGTTCTTATGTAAGAAAAACACAACAAAAAAAAAGTGAAATCGGTCCAACCCTTCACGCGTGATGGCGTGACCAAGGGAAATAGGGATTCATTTTTATATATATAGATAGATACCAATTCGAATTAAATAGTTATCATTAAGACAGGACAACGTCTGTCGGGTCAGCTAGTATTTTATAAATTCAGCACAGCCTTTTAGAAACGTTATATGTCAAGATCTTTTATTGGATTGTAATTTGGGTGAAACAAAAGTGAAAAATAAATTCATTACTGAACCGATTCCACGATATTGGATTTCGGCATTCGAAATCTTCCATTCGTCTAACAAATGATTCAAAAATGATGCGAAGGGAACAGAGGAACGCTAGGTAATTCCTATATCATTTAGTGCAGCCATACTCAACCTTTTTTTTATAGGGGCCACAAACACGTTTCATTCATGGTGTCGAGGGCCGCAAGCAAAAATTATTTAGGTCTTAATTAAAACGTAATTCCAAGTTAAAGATGCAGTTACTTTATTAATTAAATAATAAGTTTTAACAAAGATATTAATACGTTTTAATTCGATTTTTGATACTGTGAACACTTTTTCAAAATTTTATCAAGATCTGCCTTGTCGCTTTAGCTATCCTTATAACATCATCCAGATGAGAATCTGTAAGTTTGTTTCTGTAAACGTTCTTTGTGTATTTCATTTTTCTTAAAGGCGATTCGCACACATACCTTTTTATTCATTTATTTATTTAATAAATACCCAAAGAATGTTAGTAGGATTTGGGCATACCTTTGGACGCTTTTATATTTTTGGGGAACAATACTCTAAAATTCCACATATGTGGCGTTCCGCGCATAAAGGTACCAGTAGGGAGGTATTGAGTTAAGGCCGGATGTAGAATCTAGAAGAGTCCCTTTATTATTCTGATTAAAATAAAAAATAAAAAATTGTAACAGTCATCCAAATTTGAAATTCTGAAAAAACTAGTTTCGAGAAAATAGAGTTTGAAAGTTAAGGTTACAAAAAAACAATGTTCTACTCGTTTGTTACATAGATTTTTCCACGTGGATCCCAACACATTATATGCATCAATATATCACTAACATAACCGATACTGTACTGCCAATATACAAATAGTATTAAAATTCAAAAATTCAACATAATAATTATGAAAATATTGACATTTTATAAGACCTACCGACATCTGGTACATGATTCAAAATTTTCATGATTCAAAATTCATGATTTCCTTTAAAAAAAAAATTGTCACTTACGTATACATACATATGCATGTGTAACATACGAGCGCACTGGACCAACACTTTCTTATTTATATATGTTTTGTTTACAATATGATTAATCATATATTATAAAGCATAAAGTGTTGGCAGATTGCGCTGATCTATAAAAAAAGTAAAAACTACAAAAATTATCAATTTTTTAAATTCCCCAAAATATTATATTTCAAACTATTAATAAAAACAAAAATAATTATGAAAGGTAAGATATATTACGCAAAACGCACAGGGTCGGTAGTCTGGTATTGAAAAAAATTTTGCAATAGGGCTGTGGTATTATTTTATTTTTCGTGATTTATAGGGGAAATTAAAATACCTTGGTTATTGACACCCATTTCTGTAACTTCAGATGGGCCAACAACAAAGGCCCGGCGGGCCGCAGGTTGAGTATAGCTGATTTAGTAGGTGTCGTGTGAACATGGAATGAGACCCAAACGAACATTCACACAAATGTAGCATCTGTTATTCTGATGTAAGCTTTAGATTCTACATTAAGATTCAGACAGACCGTGTAAGTTTTTGCTCTAATATCCAGGCCGATTAACATCAGATTAGATGTCGATATTTAAGAATGAATAAATTGCAACATTAAACATGAGTAGCCGCACGTGTCATAGGAAGTAATAAAAACGGGTCAACATTTTAACTACCTACGTGGCAAAAATACCAATACGGGTTCAGTAGATATGTACCTACTGAACCTACTTTTGGCACCTGGAGACAAAGTAAAGCGCCGTAAAAGTTTTATTGTTTTCCGTACCTATATAACATCCCCATATGGTACCTAAAAAACATAACTTGCGGACTTTCTCAAATATTTAAAAGAGATACTATTTTTTTCCATTCTCTACCTTATTTTTTCTAGCACTAAGATCAATGTAGCTTACATCACCACTCAGTTTATTTCACTGACAGCCCAGAATGATTTGAGAAGCTCATAAATTTTGTGTTTGCTATTTCTAGCTCCAACAATAAACAAACTAAACTGTTTACGTTTTTATAAACTTCTGGCAGGCCAAGAGTGATTGATGCACACTTGTTTCTAAAAAGTTTAAGGGGGAAACTGATTTGATTTGAATCGCTAAGTTAGCTGTCGAAATTAAATTTTTCTTATGATTTTTGGTCAGTGTCAGGCCGTAAGTTTGAATTTTGCGAGCAACCCTGGCTCTTCTAATATATCTGCTATAAACCAGGGCCTTTGCCCTGTAGAGTGAAAGTTACAAGATTTGACCTTACGGGAGTTTAACCGCCATCGATGCCTACTGGCCTGCTGACCTTTGTTATTTCATGCATAATATCGTATGCTACAATTTATGAGGGTTCGAAAAAACAAAAAAAAAAATACCTTTTTAGTCTAGAGGGACACACAATGTCAAGTGTCAACCTGCTATATATAGGAAGAGATACATGAATTCGAAATGGACGAAGCCTCTGCTTTGAATTTCATTTGTAAGGAATATAATCAATCTGCCTACCCTTTTCCCAAATATGAAAAAGCGATAGCTTCAAGTCACGATTAGTTAGCTTCATCATTTCATAATTTCAGCCGTAAGACGTCCATTGCTGGACAAAGGCCTGTCCCAATTTGTCAGGCTATGCGATAATCGCTATGCTTAGCAGGCGGGTTGGCGATCGCAGTAAAGTGGTAAAATGCATAGAGAATGCTGCTGCCCATTCTCTAGTAAGTCCCTGAGTCGCCTTTTACGACACCCACTTGAAGAAAGGGGATGATGCTCTTCTTTTGTTCCGGAACATTTGTTCCGTGTGGTACCAGATGGTCAGCGGAATTGTTTCCTTACCGTTTCGCCCGTATTGGCTACACATTTTTCAATTTATAGGTACTACCTACTAGCTTCTGCCCGCGACTTCGTACGTGTCAAATTCTTGCTCCCCTGACCCTTCCCGTCGCATCGAATTGCCTGCCAGTTTTTGACCTATTTCGATGCTGTTCCGCTCCTTTTAATCGTAGCGTGATGTTATATAGCCTATAGGCTTTTTCAATAAATAGGCTACCCAACACAAAAAGAATTGTTCAATTCGGACCAGTAGTTCCTGAGATTAGCGCAAACCAAACCAAACAAACTCTTCAGGTTTCTAATATTAGTATAGATAATAACCAACAATGTTGATTTGTATGTGCCTGTGTAATAATTTCACTGGGATTATGAAAGCTTAATACTGTTATCTTTAAAAGCGAATGGATTAATAATAATGCAAGCATGCTTGGTAAAGCGCTAAGATTTATTGCTGAAGCAATAAATCTGGCATGTGTAACATCATTGTAGTTTTACCTAGCCTTTTCCAAACTATGTTGGGTTCGGGTTCCAGAATTCTTACCGAAAGCAACTGACATGGAGCGACTGCCTTCCGACCTACTCAGTCACTGGGTAATACAATAATACCCTTTGGTAAAACTGGTTGTCACACTATTGGGCTTCTGACAACCTGTAAGACTTTTACGAAAGACAGCCGAGAGCAACGGCTTAACGTGCTTTCCGAGGCACGGAGAGGTCCTGGTATGTAAATATAGTCACCTATCCAAGGACCAACCGCGACAAGCATAGCATAAATAACCTGAACGATCGACTCGTGCGGTTGTTATAGCCACAAGCCCTTCGTCAGAAGCGGTACAAAAAGTACTCCAAAGCATATGCATAGCTATGATAAATACATAACATAACATCACGCCTTGTTTCCCCGAAGGGTTATTAAGCAGAGGTGTACCTATAGTACACCTACATTTCGCCTGTTATGTTTAAGTCCCATGTAATAGGGGGCGAGCCTATTGCCATCAACCGGGCACAAATCCAGACGCCGGGCAGCTACTGAGAAATTCCAGATGGAAAAACCCAATAACATTGTGGCCGACCTAGCAATCGAACCCAGGACCTCATGCTCAGCAGTAGGACTTGCTACCACTAGACCAACGAGACAGTCAGCAGGCAGCAGGCAGCTATGATAAAGAACTACAAATATTTCACTTGTCCAAACAAATCGTCTACTTTCTTCAACCCATCACCGGAATACATTAAACGTACAATTAATCGTACTTATTGCCCGTTGAATTTAACATAGCGTGACACTAGAAATTCCAAAGAAATTAAGTTAGACTTATGAGTTACGACGAGAAGAAACGTGTTATGGCCTTTAGGCCACACCCGTACTTTCATTCAACAGAATGTCGGAGGCCATTAGAACTGCGGTAGAAGGAGCAGAGCGGTCAAGTTCTAGATAAGGCCATTGAATACGTTTACGGTGTCTGATAAGGTTATTATTATACTTTACTACTTTCGGGATAAGGACATACAAATATAGAACTTAGTAAAACTTATTCGTTTTACCTATAAATGAAAAATCTAAAAAGACGTGTAGGATATTTGGAGTGTCACTATTAGATACTAACTATAGCGCTACATGATTATGTGGCGCGTCGCCAAGCAAAAAAATTTTTTTTAAATAAACATTTCATGTGACATTTTACAAACCTATGAGGAAGATCGGAGAAATCTAATTGTTGATGACGTGATCATATAGCTAGTTTCCTACGACCTACAATAAAGACATTTGTTCATTTCTCATTTTGTTCATTCTAACCATTTCGCGTTCATTCATGAGTGATTTCATAATTTAAATCGAATGACGTTGATAGGGATCAACGTAATTTGATAGCAAAAAGATATCCTTGCAGCAGTATATATATTTTCCTATCGCACTTTTCTATATCTAACATTAAAAATACTCAGTTCTTGTGCCTTCGCCAAACCGAGAAAAATCTCGGAGGGTGAAAGTATGTCTATTCATCGTTTTACCTTTTTTTTACAGATTCCTAACGAATTAGAAGATATGCTATACTTTTGCAACTTTCTCTATCAACAAACGGTTTCGCTAATAACAACAAGAGTTCAAAAAACGCCGTTTTTGAAGCCCATAATCGCGCTCGGCCATCAATAGATAAGCCATTACCGTGAGTCATACGGCGAGCGGTTTTGAAGGCGGATACCATGGTCCATCGGGTTATATGGCACCCTTACTCACCCACGTATATGGTCTAATTGAGCATTCAGACCATAAAGTTGATAGGTGAAGATGTGAACGTCAAAACTGACATGTTGTTGGATAGAGCTATTGTTTATTTTGACCTTTTATTGATATTGAATATGCGCGCTTTATGCAAAATATCTGGATGACCGAGCTTTGCTCGGTATTTTTAGTAAATTGTGTTTAACCTCTGAGTCCCTGAGATACCACATTTGCTATAGACATAATGGTTTTTTAATTTGTGTCTGTAATTACGGCATTCAACAGGTTAAAATAATAAGTTTATGTTCAAGTTGATTATCGAAAAAGTTACTTGATTATAGAAAGTCATTGAAAACACGAATAAAACGACATTTTCTAAAAATGAATCCTAGCTAGATCGATTTATCGCCCCCGAAAACCCCTGTATACTAAATTTCATGCAAATCGTTGGAGCCGTTTCCGAGATTCAGATTATATATATACATATACAAGAATTGCTCGTTTAAAGATATAATATTATAAATGCGCACAATTCGTAGCTTATTTTGGCGAAAAATGCGGTGCCGGGTTGGACAAAGTGTTATTGAGATTTCTTATCTGGAATTTTTCAGAAGCAAGCCCAGAGTCTGGATTTGGTATATTGGATTGGATCTGGATAAGGTTATAACAAACAACAACAAAACACAGCACGACAAACAAACAAACAAAACCAACACCAAACCAACAAACAGCCAAACATAACTGGCAAAACGTGGGTCTACAATACGTACACATCTGCCCATTTTTTTTTTATCGTGTGGAAATCTTCATGGATGTCCTCCACCCCGGGGTGAGTGGAGGTGTCTGTCAGACTCTTACTGACTAAAACCACACGGTGTTCTGCAGCTACCTTTAGTCGGGGTTCTGGAGAATCATATGTACACCTCTGCCCAACCCTTCGGGGAAAAAACCGTGATGTTATGTTCAATCAAGTTTTATGCGAACGTATTTACAATCTTTACAAACAGTTGCTTCTCAGAATCGATTTACTACAACGTTGATACAAAAAAAAAAACCGGCCAAGTGCGAGTCGGACTCGCGCACCGAGGGTTCCGTACAAACCTGTAGGTATCCTCGGTTTATGCGTAAGGTTTATGTTTATGAAATTAAATGTTTTTTTTTTTATATTTGAGTTGATTGAATGGAAGGTAAATTGCGATTTACGATTTATGACGTATTAAAAAAAAACTACTTACTGGATTTCGTTCAAACCAATTTTCGTTGGAAGTTTACATGGTTATGTACATCATATATTTTTTTTAGTTTTATCATTCTCTTACTTTAGAAGTTACGGGGGGGGGGGGGGGGACACACATTTTACCACTTTGGAAGTGTCTCTCGCGCAAACTATTCAGTTTAGAAAGAAATGATGTTAGAAACCTCAATACCATTTTTGAAGACCTATTCATAGATACCCTACACGTATGGGTTTGATGAAATTTTTTTTTTTGAGTTTCAGTTCTATGTATGGGGAACCCCAAAATTTATTGTTTTTTTTCTATAGTTGTGTAAAAATCTTAATGCGGTATACAGAATACATCTACTTACCAAGTTTCAACAACATATCTCTTATAGTTTCGGAGAAAAGTGGCTGTGACATACACGGACAGACAGACAGACAGACAGACAGACAGACAGACCGACAGACAGACAGACAGACATGACGAATCTATAAGGGTTCCGTTTTTTGCCATTTGGCAACGGAACCCTAAAAATGACCGAAACGAAACGATTGTAAGTTCCACCAACCGTTTCTAATGAAACATTTTCGCGCAACAGTTGAACGCTTAACTGAAACAAAAGGCAGGAACAGCAATTAATTAAACTACCCCACAACAACTATTCGAAACTCCCCACTGTCTACATTGTCAAAGTAATAACAAACTACAACTGTTCTATAACACAAATACTTTACTGTGTAAACAGTAGACTGAGTAATTGTTAAACGTACTGTAATGTCTTGAAAAAATCCTCGGTCAGGAGCACGGAGGGGCTTCTGGCTAAGTAATAACAGCCGCACGGGTCGATGAATGGGTAGGTCCGTGGATGAGGGATCATCTTTACATGTCAAGACCCTACCGTGCCTCGGAAAGCACGTTAAGCGGTTGGTCCTGGTTGTCCTTCGTGGATCTTTGACAATCGTTACAAGACTGAAAGTCTATATCGGGGGTATCGTATTACCCATAACTAGATTGTGGAGGTCGGATGGGCAGTCGCTCCATGCAAAATACTGGTACCTACTCAGCTGCATACGGTTAAACTAGTAGGACGCAAAATTGTTGGGAAAAGCAACGTAGGAGGAGCATGGACATGCCAAGGCGGCCTCTGCTAGAGGCGGCATTGTCACCACTCCTCATACAAAGTGTGACCATAGGCATAGTAATTTCTGCCAGGGTCCCGTGACTGCTAGGGTCGCGAGATTTGTTCGATAGAGTTAATGTAGCCCTGGCATATAGGCAACTGAAGGAACACGGGTGGGTTTTAGTCAGTAAAAGTCTGACACGCCCTCCCGCTCCGCCCAGATCGGAAGACATTTGATGATTACTCACCCACAAAAAAAGGCATAGTAATTTATTGGTTATGGATTATTTACAATTCACATCATTACATAACCTTACATTCCTTGGTGCCCGACGTATATAATAACATCACCCCGATTCTCCCCATGGTTGTCGTAAAACGCGACTAAGGGACTTACTAGACAATGCGCAGCAGCGTTCTCGATGTATTTCAACAACATACTGCGATCGCCAACCCGCCTGCTAAGCGTGGCGATTACGTGACGTTAGCAGTGGACGTTATACGGCAGAAATGATGACACACCGTATACCAACTCGCACTAAGACATACATGACGAATGCACAGAAACTGAGCGCTTTGAATGGTGCCAGAAAATATGCACTTCACGCACTTCATGGCATCAAGAATTTTATCAGTACGGGACGACGACATATCAAGTTATACATTTCCAGTAGAAGCTGACTTCTCATTTTACGAAAACCCTATATAATGCGTAGTCAGCTAGAAATGGAAGAGCTTGATATATCGTCGTATGTACTCAGTGGCGTGCATTGCTTTTCTGTATTGGTAGGCACTAGGCCGCCCTTACCGTATGGTGTGGGGCCGGACGTAAAGAATAACACCACCCCATTTCTTCCCGTGGGTGTCGTAAAAGGCGACTAAGGGAATTACTAGAGAATGGGCAGCAGCGTTCTCTATGCATTTTACCACCATACTGCGATCGCCAACCCGCCTGCCAAGCGTGGCGATTATGGCCTAAGTCCAGCAGTGGATGTCTTACGGCTGAAATGATAATGATGATGATGAGGCCGCCCTTTCTTGTCTAGGCAGAAAAAAACACGGGTTTCTGGTAGGTATGCTAACTTAGTTTCTTAACACTTTTGGGACACACATCAAAATGTAATTGACAGACCTATGGTGGTTCTTCGAGGTAGGCACTGCTTATGTGCCTATATGCAATTTACGCCACTGTATGTCCTGCCTTCTCTAGAAATTGCGTGGCTATTGCGTGCTCTATGCATAGACAGGACTAAACAATGTCTTTAGATACGCCTGTTCTGTCTCAAAGTGGGAAGTTTCTGCGGTTGACTTGAACAAATAGCGACAGGAACTAATTACAGGTCGGAACGTGGCTTTGAGAAACGATTAATGGCAGTTACGTAGACTTTCTTTGAGAAATGGGTGCAATTTTTCCGAATCATTGGCTTAGTCTGGGTCTTCTATATCGGATAGCGTATTATGGAATTCAAATGGAGTTGAGCAGGACACCTGGCAAGGAGTTGTAATGACAGATGGAGTAAGACTTGACAGAGTAGCGTCCAGGGCTGGAAGACGAGATGTCGGTCGTCTGATGACGAGATAGGCGGACAAAATTGTTGCCATCGCGGGTGAAACCTAGATGAAGCTAGTACAGGAGCTTGGGGATTAGCACAAGAGAGGTCGATTTAGCAGTGGGTGTCGGTTTGTGGATGATGATAATGATGGCTTGGCTTAGGTTAAAGAACAAGCATAGGACTTTTCTAGGTATAATACAGTAAACCATTATATCTACTGACTGTTTATAAAGTACTAAATAGTGCTGAGCTTTGGCTATGAAAACGAAGATACCTATCTTTGATCTGAACATCCATTATTTTAGCACACATATTTCTTGGCTCAGGTTTTGCTCCAAACTCGGCACTTCACACGTATCACTTATTTATTCAGATTCACTCCAATAGGTTATAAATTTTCGGCCACCTGGCTGGTTTTGGCACCCATTTATTTTGTGCAAATTATCCTCCAAGAGCGTCAGTCAAGTAGGGGTCTGAACCAACATTGACTCAGCAGAGACCCTCATTAAAGGACCCACACTTCATGTGTTAAATATACACGCATTAATCATTCAAGCAGACCCAAAGTTTCCTAAGAAGCTATTAATAAATCCGACATTCAAGGTTTGGTAATTTTAGTAAAATTAGAACGGTATCTATTTTAGTTTCCTTTATATTAAGAATAAGTCTCGTCGGTCCTAATCCGACATGAAAAACGAAATAAAACCGCGTCGGTGATCAATCATGGCCCTAATGAATAGACACTTTAAATCCATGATTTTAGTAAAATTAGGAAACCGTAATTGATTTCTCCTGTGAGTTAAACCTTGACCGATTGGAAAGGCTTTCGTTCTTTTTTCTTTTTTTCAGTACCGTATAAATATTTGGTGATATTAGGTCAGATCCTTCGTGAATTTATCTCACAGGAGACATCTATTACGTGTTTTCTAATAATTCAGTTGCGATACTTTTTTATTACATTTAGTTTTAATAATAGTCAGGCAGTTTGAGTAATTTATACGGCTTTCCTAAATGTTCTTTCTTTGGTATTGTTCGTCGAATCGTAGAACTCCTAAGTTTTTAGTTAAGCTGCATAATAACTGATAAATACGTGCATTGACTAGATAGGTCCCCTCAATGTGTGTGGTTCTTCACTCAAATGACCATTTGAGACACCACTCTACATAGTCTTCATATGATGTGACCAAGACTATATCTGGAATTTAAAATAGACTGTGACTTCAGAGATTGTTTTGGCCTTTCTTCTCAGAACAGACTGATAGGAAACGCCGAACTCATCCAGTTTTTCAAATTTAATTAACGTGTAAAGTTGTTTGTGCAACAAATAAAATCATTTATCGTTTGATACCCCAGCGTCTAGAGGAGTTAGAATAATCCCCATTTTTGGCATGTTCTAGATTCTTTCGTTATCCTTTTGACCCTAAACTTTTAAAGGCTCTTGTGATTTCCAGATAATGACATCAGGATGGACCACAACGTACCACTTCGGCTGTATGCTACCAGACTACTCCATGAACCCAGAGGCTTTGAGGATGCTTCGGTTTTTCTGGTGGACCGTGATGTTGAAGCTCCTGGAGCTGTTCGAGACTACATTCTACATACTGAGGAAGAAGGACCGACAGGCTTCGTTTCTACATGTCTACCATCACGTCAGTACGCTGGTCATCGTGTGGTCTGCTTTGAAATATGTTGGAGGTACGTATTTGTGTGGTTCAGTAGAATTAAGGAAATGGTGTGTAAGTTCCTAGTATAAACGCCAGCACATCAAGTTACTCGAAACTGTCAAATTTTCCCAATCAGTCTTGAACTTAATTCTTTGGCGATAAAGTTGAAAATCTATTAAAGAAATTTGACAGATTGGAGTAGCTTTAAGTGCTGGCGTCTGTAGCAATAGAAATTCTGCGGAATAATATAAGTTAGTCAATCACTGGCATAGTTACGCAACACTCTAACAGTAGGAATGGCTTATATTTGGACGGTTCAACAACACTCATTGCATTATTTACTTTGTTGAAAAGACAAACTTATCGAACCTATGAAACAATAGATTACCAATATTAATAGGAAGGGGCAACTAGAATCAATTCCATTTTCATATAACTATTGACGTTCAAAAGTGCCTTTTTGGGCCTATTTGAAATAAATGCTTTGACTTTGACCTTCAACAAATTTTGATTTAGATTAATAGTGTATTACGCACTTTGGGTGCTGGTCCTAGAGGAGTATTTTAGGTCCGTCAGCGAAGATACGGGTCCATTATAAACTAATTGATCCGAAAAATCATTACATTAAATTTTGTTTTTCGTACGGGCAATTATGCAACGTCTACCTAACACAATTAATACAAAACCTCTTACACCACTAGGAATATTGGATTATCATTTATCACTAAGGCTCAATCAAGCGTGTGTTTGTTTACTGAATACGTATTTGCTGTTCCGGTAGCTCCGGATAACTATACACTCGCTGATTGCGTCGAAGTTCTAGAAAGGATTCGAGTTTCCTTCGTTTGTTGGTATTCGTGATAGTAAAACAACACGTAACATATTTAACTCAGGACCTTATACATAATAAGAGTAATGAGTTAAAAGCATAACACACTGAACAATTAGGTTTTTTTTTAAAGTAAGTGATATTATTTAAAAAAAATCGTGAGAGTCAATTATGAACAAACTCCTTTCGGGATTTCCGTCTATTCTGTTACTCTAGACTGGAATAAACATACATAGGGTGATAAACACATTAAGTACCCTCCTTTGCGTCGTACAGTGGGGTAAAAAGCAGAGTAAGGCCGACACTTCCTGCCAGGGTCGCGAGATCTGTTTGAAAGAGATACCGTGGCCCTGGCATATGAGCAACTGAAGGAACACGGGTGGGTTTTAATCAGTAAAAGTCTGACACGCCCTCCCGCTTCGGGAGACGTCATTTTATGATTTCCTAACCACAAAAAATGGCTGACACTTTCTAAAACCCTAATTTAGCCGAGCAGAAATGCGTCACTAATCCATCACCAGAGAGAATTAACGCTAAACGTGTATGTTACGAAATAATAAACCCAGCTCTTTACATTGCAAATATATTATTTAACCGTTTTATTTACGGTTCGCGTGTACGCGGGTCGTTTGACGGCGCAGTGGGGGCCGACCAATCCCAACGGGTGATTTTCGCAAATTTGCCACTAACAACGTGAAATAAATATCATGCAGTTTATTCTTGCATGAAGACGTTTAGTAAAGTTATTGAGGTTAATTTTGTTAGGCCGTTGGTAATTTGTTTATTACGTCATCGTCGATTAGGCTCTATTTCTTTTAAGAGGGATTATTGCCGAAGACGTCGAGGTAGACTGGCGGATTAGGCGTGGTTTTAGAAAATGGCTTCTTACCTCTGTGACACGTCTTATTGGCAGAAGAAAGAAATGAACATTGTTTTATTTCTTGCCAGGCTAGCTGTGCGCCTGCCAGGGTTGTGGATTTGTTTGAAAGAGTTACTGTGGCCCTGGCACAGGCAATCGAAGGAGCACGGGGTTTTTAGTCAGTAAAAGTCAGTCACGCCCAGACGTAATTTGATGAATAAAAGACTGGCTGTGCAAGTCTGCACTAAGCAAATTATGATATTTTACCCGACTCCTAACGCGGGACTCAATTCAAAATTATAAACTGAAAGAAAATTAATCGGTTCCGCTTGCTACTAAACTTAATGCGAGTACTTTAGGCTTTCGGTTCATATTAAAGTCTGTTGAAGCGAAGTAGAGTTCACTTTCTTTATAATTTTAATTTTGTTTTCTATTCTCAATCTTGTTTCGGTCTTATTAGTGCATTAATTTTAAATGGTCTTATTTGCAATTTAGTTTTTTTTTTAATTATGTTTTTTAACCTTCTGCCTATAGTTACGATTTTGATTGACTTTAAAGAACTGACCAATTGTATGAACCTAAACGAGGAAAATAGAGTGTGTAGAGATCGTAGCAGGCGGCGTTCCGTAGTTTCTGCCTACCCCCATGGGAAAAGGGCGTGAGTGTATGTATGTATGTGTGTTTAAAATACTTTTGTTTTCCTACCAACTACTACTGGTACTAATAGGTAATATTTAACCTGAAAAGATAGTAATTCCTGCATAAGTAGAAAACTACGTTACCAAGTCCAAAATTTCAAGATTCCTCCTAACAACTCTATCAAAGAAAACCATAACAATAAATATAAAACCCTACTAAACCATTATCAAATTACAACGAGGCTGTAACAATTGGAGTAACGAACCGGTAAATAGGCGATTAAGGACCATGAAATAACTGTGTAATGGGTCTTTAGAAACAGCATTAATAGCAGTTAGTGGGGTTCCTATCGATTAAGATACTGGAGCATTGTAATTATTATGACAATGCTTTGAAAGACCTTGAGATATGAATTTGACAGTAGATTAATGGAGTTAAAGAATTTTAAGAATCCTAACCAAAAATATTTTTGACTCTTTTTGGACGTCAAAATTTATATCGTCTCACACAATGCTTGTCGCTACTTAGTGGTTTAGCTGGAAAGAAATGGCACGACAAATTGGGCAGTTTTTTTACATTTATTTAAATTAACTGGCTGAATAAAGGAGTTTTCTCCTTAGCAAAAGTTTCTATAACCTAGGTAGAAGAGCAGTGCTCAGATAAATGAACTATGGAAGAACTATGGAAGAGCTATGGAACTATTTTTACATTTACTACATTCCTTTGTTTGAATAAATAAATGTTATATTATGTTCTCTAGGTACATCAGCCTAGGAGGGGCTTATGGCTAGGTTAATATTAAAAATCACACAGGTCGATCGATCAGAGGGGTAATTGCGGAACTTTTTATCTGTAGGAATTGGTTTAATATTCATAGTAAAACAACATTCATTGCGTTATTTACGTTGCTGAGCCGCAATTTATTCGAACAAATGACGCAATGGTTTAGAAATAATCTTCAATCCCATTCAGATTCTGATAAATTGCGTTTCGCAATTAGGGTGCAGGTTAAGCTACGCTTGCCAAGGTTGGTCCGTGGATGGGTGACCATCTTTCATACCAATACCCCTCCGTGTCTCGGAAAGCACGAATTCAAAGTCATTGATTCCGGCTGGCATTCGTGGATCTTTGAAAGCTCTTACTTAGCCACAATTCCCCCCAAAAGAAACAACATAAAACACTTTAAAAAAAAAAAAAAACAACCGACTTCCTTAAAAAAAAACACTACAAAGTCAAAAATAACTTTAATTTCGGAATTCGGTGTCTTAGGATCTGTATTTAGGTTTTTTGCCACCGACTTCCGATTTTTAACTTTTTAGTTTCGGTAGATACCCTGCACTAATCTAATGGCGTTATTCGTTCATTTGTCGCGCAAATACTTAATGCAAATTTAAGACTTATATGGTTTTCACATGGATCCCATTGTCCGAATGAAACCAAATTAAAATGGGACCATTCGGGAAGCACCAGCTTTCAAATAAAAAAAGAATCATCAAAATCGGTTTACGCAGTCAAAAGTTATGAGGTAACAAACAAAAAAAAAACATAATAAAAAAAATACAGTCGAATTGATAACCTCCTCCTTTTTTTGAAGTCGGTTAAAAAGTAAAAATAACCTTGTTTAAATGAACATTGCGAAAATCATAATACTTTAAATCGCCGTTAAATGTGGAAATGGCGTTTTTACGATAAGTTTCATTCAACCATTTTTAATCGGCCATAAAGTCAGATGTCGCACCGACCGAATAGCTTAGGGATGGCGGGCGGTATAAAATTAACTGTCAGATTTTATCCTACTGGAGGAAGCCTTGAAAAATATGGCAAGTTCTATTTAATGTAGTTAAGAGCAATATTATATCAAATGTAATTAATGTAGCAAATATTAGGTCAAATGGACACGAGCTTATCTCAATAAAATTCTACGCACGCAAAAAATTATTAAATTATCGCCAATGACACCCAGGTACAATAACGTAATTTAAGAGTAACGGAAAGGTTCAAGATTTCACGCAATCTCACAAAGCCCAAAAGGCATTCATAATAATTAAAATAATATAGTGCTTTGCAAATTGTAGGTTCTTTTTTTTTGGTATTGGGGTGGAAATCCTCATGGATGTCCTCCGCGCTGGGGCGGACAGACCCCTCGTCTGTCAGACTTCTACTGACTAAAACCACCCCGTGTTCCTTCATACACTTGCGCCGGAGGCTACTGGGGCACTTGAGCACACTTCAAGGCAGCCCTTGAAAGTTATGCAGGACGTCAGCTTAAATAAACTACAGACAGGTAGCAGAGCTTCATGTCTAGCAAAAAAATCCAATTCACAGACAAACCGCGCCAAATCATTGCCAACCCTAAGCAGGGATTTATCGTAAAAGATTTTTTGCGTTCCAAATGTAGGCCAATAGGCTTTTTGGGCAAACGCCGCTCCATTTTGACATGTTTCCATAATAGCAATCAATTGAACTGTTACAGCCACTGATTCAATTGTACTGATCGATGGGATCAGCGTTTTGATTGATACGTAAGCCTTTGGTGAATTGTTGGTCGATTTAGGGTGTATTTAGGGATAAATGTTGACTGAATGTTAGCATATTGTTGATAATGTGAGTAACCTTCATGAAAACTATATCTATATATATAAAAGAAAGTTGTGTTAGTTACACTATACATATATAACTCAAGAACGGCCGAACCAATTTGGCTAAAAATTGGGGGGGGGGGGGAGGTAGCTTAGAACCAGGAGACAGACATAGGATACTTTTTTATCCCGTTCGACTATAAAGAGGAAGGATTTGATTGTTTGTTTGTATAGAATAGGCTCCGAAACTACTGGTCCGACTTGATTTTTTTTTTTGGGTTGGGTAGCCTATTTATTGAGGAAGGCTAAAGGTAGGATATAACATCACGCTACGATGAAAAGGAGCGGAGCAGCAACGAAAAATGGACGAAAACTGGCAGGCAATTCGATGCAACGGGAAGGTTCAGGGAAACAAAACTATGACGCGGACGAAGTCGCGGGCAGAAGCTAGTTTACAATGGAAATAAATTTGAATCATTCCGATTCGAATGGCTAAGATTAATGTTTTTTGTTTGCAACTCATGAAGATTGGAGGGCATTGGATGATTTCGCTCTAGGGAAAAAAACCATAAAGAAAAATTTGGTACTGATGTTTTCAATTAATACATATTTTAGTAGGTTGTTGGAGGCTCTAGAATAGACACATTTATGTAGGAGTCGCATCAAAGTACATAAAAGAACATAATGGTAATTTAAAAAGAAAAAAGTAGGTTTAAGTTTCCACACCATATCAACGATACAATATTCTAACAACCAGCAGTGAATTACGTACCGTTAGTATTCACAGAAGTACCTGTGCGAACCACTTTTCCCTGAAGAATCGGCACCGTTCCAAGCCACACTAGGGTCTACTTAAAATACATAACTCAACAAATTCTGGCGTATATTTAAGGCAAGGTTCCCTGCGTCTTACATAACTTTCTGATATACCGGAGTTCGCTTTACTCCACACAGATGACTGACTACCCGGGACGCAGACATAAAGTTCATTGGAATGGCGCTTCGTAAACTCTCAAGCCTTATGAAACCGTCCATTCGAACTGAGTAACTGCCTTTCAAGCTTCTATTTGCGTATATAGGTCAGCTATTCTTGCCTTTCTAGGCTATAAAGACAGCTTTAACTGTTATAGACAATAGAAAAGGTAATAATAGAATTTGCTGCTATGCAAAATGCTATGAAAAGGCTTAAAGCTTTGCCACAGTGCCAACAAAACCGCAACAGCTTTGTAAGTAAAGCACAAAGCGATTCAGTTATCTTCGGCTATAATACCACTGATCCGCGGCCTGATTGCGGAACACATTTAATTTCTGATAGCAATTCCGAATTTAAACAAACTCCAGTCGATTTCGGTTCCCATAATCGGAATTGTCTAAATAAAATGAAACAAATTCTGCCAAATTGACTAGGGAGGGTACCAAAATCTTACCCAATCGTTTTCACATATGCGTTTTGTTTCATCAAATATGAACTATTTGCTTGCGAATAATTTTACAATAATATAACATTGTTTTAATGACAACTGATGGTCTACTACTGCTTATAAATGAAAAAGTACAATGATTTCTTAAAAAAATAAAAACCAATTTATAAAACACTTTCTACCAAAAACTACCATATTTGAAAAACACAACGAAACGTTATTGTCTTCACGTTTTAGTTATCTGTGGCCAGTGGAAAAATAGTAGAAAAGCAGGGTTGTCAACTTATTGAGATTTCCACTAATCCCGGGTTGGTCGGTATGGACACCGCAACTGGCGGACTATTTGTTTGTAGCTGGTGATTTTGTTTTGGTTAGTCTAATTTAAATTGTTGAAAATAATAAAATTCACTGGTAAAGCTTTGACTCGAGAAAATATTATATTAACACGATACCGGCAAGCTTCTTTATTATTTTCAAGAAGCCTGTGGCACTTATGATTATTTTTAAATGCCGAAACCACTTTGGATACAAACGTTGATTTCGAAAGATAGTTCGGCATGACAAATATAGTGAACAGCGCCAGTGTGAATATCGAAAAACGTGATTTTCAAAAAAATGTTCCATGTGAACCTACTTTAGGGGTAGTAAAATTAACCATTATTCCATTATTGTGTAGCTAACTATCAAAGAAATATCTTCACTTACTTTTCCAGTAATTATAGTGTTATATTATCTATAGTACATTATGTTATAACAAAGTCATGATAAGTTTTATTTCATCCTCAAAACGACGACCGAATGACAGTAATAGGAATAAATAATATAAAAAATTGCGAATATAGTTTATTTTAGTTGTTTGCAGCACCGCTATCAGTGTGAGAAAAACATTGACACGGGAAAAAAATTGGCAACACTGAGTAAAAAAAAAACCGCCTTTTGTTTGTTTTGACTTGAATTTTATTGCAACTTGTTGTTTTCATTATACATAATTATATTTACTATTCGCATACAGATACATGGGCTTCAGCCGATGAAAAGCAGTTTTGGAACATTTCTAGTGGCACAGAATATTTAACTAAATGTTCACCAACCCTCGAGTGTTGGTTTGGAAGACCTTTGGCAAGAATAGGGCTCTGTCTTCGTTTTGTACTGGCTGCATTAGGACTTACGCTGTTTTGCTCCAAAACGAAAAGGACAAATCAATATCACCACTGCAAGTAAGTACGCCTATGTAAATAGGAATTATGCGTGTAGAAGTGATTATTTGTAGCTGTAGGTACATTATTGACCAGCCGGCGTAGCATAACCAATTCTATATCTATTCTACCAAGAACAAAAAAAGTTCCTTATGTATTTTAATGCTGTATAAATGTTTTTATCTCATCAGAAAAATAGTCATCATACTTGATATCGTACTCTTGTCGACTGAAGAATAGAAACATCTCTTTTTTTCCAGTTTTAAACAATTTTTCTACGATACAATCTATCATTTTGTCTTATCTTCCGTCGACAAATTCCGTTTCTAGGCGGTCATGCTACGCGTGCAGACGGACAACCATTCTTTTACTGTGTAGACTTCTGCAACTTATTTCTAGTTATTTTAATGATAATGTATGTCAGCCTGTCATTCTAACAAAAGAGATATATATTATTGTTATTTGATATTTTTGTATGTATGTAGATGCTGATGCAAACTAAAATAACCACTAAGTAACGAAGTAACAACAGTACATTAATCATATTTTCGCAGAAGGTGCTAGAGCTGAATCTACATTAATGGAACGCTTCCCTACCAACATCAATCTAGTTGACATACAGGGGATTTTCCTACAAAGAATTTGCTGGCAACGCTGGACATAGAAATACAATCTTCTGTATCAATCATTGGAGGTGAGCCTTTTGTCACAGTTAAGAACAAGAATTAAGTATGCTTTGATGGTTTAGTCTGGAGTGGATGAATGATAAGTGGCTAACAACAAGTATTTACAAGGCTGATGTGACTAGACACGCCAGAACACTGGAACACTGGGACACCTTAGGAGGACATACCTCTTTGGTGCTGTTCAGAAAGGTCAGGTGCATAGTACTGGTAACCAGCGTGCGTGTATGACCAGATGTATGAACATAAACAAAGCAAAAACAGTATGCAAGGATCGTAGGTGGCATTCTGTACTTTCTGCCTACCCCCATGGGATAAAAGCGTGAGTTTATGTATGGATGCTAAGAATCAATTGGCAACTCATAATTATGAATACATTTATTTAGGCAAATTAAATAAATCACATCATATATTTTATGTATAAGTATTGTTTGTCATTCTAATTTAGTGTTATGTTCAATAGAAATAGCTGATCAATAAAAATTGGCGAAACAACAGCAATGACTAGGCCTAGAGCTTTTGCCCAGCCGTGGGTTGATGAAAGTCTAGTTAATGAGCCTAGTTTGCTGCATTATTTATTAAGTACTATAATTGAGTAGAAAATAATTTGATTTTGTTTTAAAACTGCAGGAGAGTCCTCAGGTGTTTCACCTGTGAAGATTTGAAAGCAGCATGAATGATGCTGTTGCTATTTCCTTCGGCCACTGTTGAGATCTACTTCTGATTGCACTGTTACTGCTGCTCCGCAACTACTTCAGTTTTCAAGCTTCTCAAGGGCAGAAATAGGAACTGAATATTGTTCATTAAAGATAATAAATGTGTTTAAGAAAACCATTCAATGTTATTTCAACAGCGATAAATTATGTACTTACTGTGTTGATTAAAAACAGTGTTAACTTTAATAGTGTTTCATTTATGAACTATATAGCTACAAATAAAAATAACTTGTTATGAAATATTTAAGCATTAAGTTTTTTTTTTTATAAAGACTTGTTATGGACTATTTGATACTGTTTAGAAAAGAATGGTGTGTAACTTAATTAACTGGCATTCATTATCACCTTGAGGTAAACAGAAACAAATATATGGTCAAAAAAGACATTTTTATTCATATAATTACAACCTTCAGACAACAGTATTTGTAAATTCTTCCTCTCCTCGTGAAGTGTTTTCTTGTGGAAGTCATCATTTATAATTTAAATACAGCTTAGTAATCTTTGTTGTGAGGGCAAAAGAGAAAGTTTACAATTCTCCTGTTTAGTGTGGTTGACCTACCTGAAAGATAAAAAATGTATTTAAGTACATCCTCATCCTCCAACTGGATTATAGAATATCCATCATTATAATTTAGTCGAGTATTAGGTATTAGATAAAAAGGTTGATGGACCTATGATATAACTACATACATTGCTTTATATCAAGCAAAACCTATTCAATGCGAAAAACTATTTTGAAGGGCACCTCATAATAAACAGAAATAAAGTATTATGATGCTCTACAGTAACATTAAAATTCAATCTTTAGAAAACAATTTTGAAGACTACCATAGTCAGATATGAACATAATCAGTATTGTAGTCATGAACTACATTACTGATTATGTTCATATCCACTCATATACTGTTTGATTGAATTGATTTGCAACATGTGCAATAAACTTGACAGGGATTACCATAATCTGCCTATATAATTCCCACTGCTGAGACACGGGCCTCCTCTGTGAGATGGAGTGGGCTGTAATCCATGGACAAACAATTATTGGCTTCGATATCCTTAATAATGAGAAAAACATTTAAGGTACATACAATATTTAGGTAGGTAGCTACTTATAGTGAGAATATTCAATGTTTAACACTTTTAAAGAAAATAATACCTATTGAAAATTAAGTAAGTACCTACCTTAAACAGACATGTTGTGGAAATAAGTCTAAGTATGGTGTGTGTGCACCTATGTTCATCGAAGTCGTATAGAGGTAGGTAATCATTGACATTTACTGCTTCAATTTTTTTTCTATAGTTGTTCCTCTTTGCATTGATCGCTTTTTGCTTTTCCAAATAAGCAACAGCTCGACTAGCTTGCTCAGCTTGCCACAGGTTAAGCATAATAGGATACGAGTTACGAATTTTTCTTTCGTAAAAATGCCACTAATTTATCTCGGTTCTTAAATATCATGCACATGATGCAGATAACTTGCCGTTGCCTTGTATACCTACACTTGTCACAGAAGAAAACTTCCAATTTTTCTTATAAAATCACCTCGCTCTTTCGATATTCATAATACCACTAATAGTCATTTATTAATGGAGTTTTACACAAATTCACATCCACAATTTATCAGAAAGACTATCACTTACATTTTTTCGCTATAATTTTACAGATTTTACGTTTAAATCATAAAATATGTGGAACGGAAAACGATAGCGACGACTAGCTCGCCTTCTGCTTCAATACAACTAGCCGTTTGTTTCATGACAACGATTTAAGCAAATTGTCGCTTGTCAAATATGTTACGCAATTCCAAAAATAGACGTTTGCCCATTTTTTCTTGACATATCGTTCACTCTTTATCGTTCAAACCAACTAGCCGTTGCTTTCACACTTTAGGGGAGTAACGCAATACCAAATTCGTAATTTTAAACAAACTGCGATAAAAACGAAAGCAACTAGTCTCAATCATTTGCCAATAATGCGTTCCGCAATTAGGCCGCTGGTCCGTCCCCCCAGATTTGTTTCATAATTCCTTTTAAGTAATAAGCTTTGTTCTACAGAGTAGTAAAATGTTGTATTTAATTATTCCAGGCCAAGAGTTTTTGGTCTCATTTAGGTAAAATATATTCGGTCCTTTAACCCAACACCTTTACCTATTGTAAAGGTGTATTTGACCGATGTTGTTTCACGCACTTAAAAGTTCAGTTACTTTAAGTTTGATAGTTTTTCGTACAGTTTTTTTCGATTGAAAATCATCAAATAACTTCTCTCGGCTCTTCTTTGGGCAGAGCGGGAGGGTATGTCAGACTTTATTGACTAAAACCCACCTGTGTTCCACGGTAACTCTTTCGAACAAATCTGCGACCCCAGCAAGGAGGTCAAAGGCCAACGTTGACAAATTAGAAGACTGTTGAATTTACACGTTCTATTTCTAGGATAGCTGCCTCAAAAGAGAGAAATAGTACATTAGAAGTCTGAATGCCAAGCTCCAAAACAATAACAAAATTATGGAGATCAGTTATAACCTTATATTAAAATAACAAAACCAATTAAGACTCCCAGCACCATAAACATCAACCATGATCTTGTAGTAATTAACGAGAAATGTTGATCATTAAAGCCAAACATGCAGCTGTAGGCCACACTTGACCTTTCCGTGCGAGCGAGTAGCTTGAATAGGTGAACACTTAGAGAAATGTAGAACCCGAAACGAAAACCTAAATAACTATGTGCCTTGAAAAAATTTTTATTTTTCTAAATGTTTACAGTGGCTGCTTGTTTGCGAGAACTTTTTACTAGCTTTTATTTAACTTGCCTTGTTAGTAACTATGTTTTGGTCAAATCTTGTAAGCTGAATTAAAAGCACTTCTTTTTATTCTACGGAGTTGAAAAGGTTATATGCTGATTCTGTTTCGAAGACTATGCTTTTTTTAAAACGTCGCTTTAGAAATTTTCTTTACGTAATTAACTTGAAACCAAGGAACTTAAATCCAACCTGGAATGCGCACAGGCTGCCAATACGCGGTCCGAGCGAGATAGCTTCGCGAGAGCCCTCTGTCCCTTTCATTAGGGTCACCAAGCAATATGATATAGGTAGATACGAATATAACAGGATCTAATATATTAACCAATAATTTGATTTAAAAAAAAAAGTTACGCTTTACAGATGGATTAAAGTAAAACGCAGTAAACATAAACGCAACGCAACGCATAAACTCTGCTATCGAGGATTATTGTATAACCTGGAATACCTGGCGCGCAGGGCAAATAACCATTTTGTTTAGTATTAATTGTCGTAAAAATCTAACAGACGTCGTTTTTAAGAAAAATGGTTGGGACACTTTTTATTGGGCAAATGCGTCAATGGACTTTACCCGTAAATAATCTTATAATTTCGTTCATTATGGGCACCCTACTTCAAGAAAGGGACACAGGGCTCTCGCAACGCTTTCTCTTTCGGACCGAATTTCTCTCTGACCAAGTGATTGTCTGTAATAGAACTTAGTAACATATACATAAGGTTTATTTTTATAATGGTGTCAAATTGACAATGCACATTCCAGGGGTCGGATATAAGTTCCTTGCTTGAAACGGTATTTGTTTGACATAAGTTCCTTAACAAACGAACATATCTTGATTAAATGCCATCTGTCACTTGTCAAAGTTTTGCGACTGACTGACGCTTCAACGCGCCACGTGGATTAAGGTCTATCAGTAGGGTTGAGAAAATACTGTACGCTCTCTTCGGGTTTCCGTGACAAAATCTTTGATAACACTTTTAAAAATCCAAGTTCACTTCCTAAATGAACATAATCTAGAAGGTTCACAAAAAGTTCTTTAGAGAAACTTTTCTCTTAAATGTTTACAGTGCCTGCTTGTTGACGAAATTTGTAACATTTTTTTGTATGAACATCAGTTTTGAATTTCTACGTAATTAGCTTGACACGGTATTTGCTTTTAATATAGGTTTAAATGCTAAGCATTTTTAGCATTGGTCCTCAATTCGTAACAAACGATCATACTTTGATTAAATGGCGGCTGTCATTTGTCAGTCTTGAGCTTGACTGACGGCTGTAAGCGCCACGTGGATCAAATTAATGTTGACTATCGGGGGAAACGCTGCACGTTGTCCACTGATTTAATTAAACTAGTGATCGCCCATTGGTCGAAATTCGACCGTACTTCAATTGAATAGAAATACATGATTAAATGTTACAATGGTGCATTATAATTATTTGACATTCAGTAACACTATAGAGAAATTGTTGACGTTGTACTACTGTGGAGAGGGTTCGCTGGCGGGATGGTGATGGCCAGGACCAGGACGTAGGTGTAATGAGTAAAGAATACTTCTTCAGGACTATCTTCTTTATTTTCTTAATACTTCTTAACTGCTGGATATGAAATGAATTATCACAGAAATTTGCTCTGTTTTTATAGAACTTTCCCAATTATTTTTAATTAATTATGACAGTTCAAAATGTCATAATTATAACCAGCCTGTACAATCGTGAGGCATACAACCTCTACAGTTTGCACACGACACTAAGTTTTGTATGGGAAACTTACTAAAGCCATACTTGACACTCCCCATAAAACCACAAAAAATATTTCTTATATAAATCTAAACTAAATTCCTATCGTCGCTAATATAAATAATATTAAAGACAAATATTCTCGATATGATCATAGATTTTAAAAATGAAATAGGTTATATACCTATAAAATTAATTTATTACCTATATTTATACTTGACATTCAGTAAGGGGGCGTCCATTAATTACGTGGTGTTCAAGGGGGGAGGGGATCAAGCTAAATCTTTCCAAATCTCACTTGGGGGGAGGGGGAGGTCTTGGCAAATATCACGTAATTATTTTTCTCGCAGAAAACGGTGTAAAATTATTTCTACAATAAAATATGGCCAAACCTGAAACAATAGTACACTGATAAAAAAAATAACTTGACTCAGGAGCCAAAATCTTGAACTAAGAATACCATTTTGAAGAAAATGATTTTCTTGAGTGAAGAGAATTTTTGAGTTAAGAAATTATTCTTGGTCTAAGAAAATTCTCAATAATCCAACACGTTTACAGTCCAAATAGAAGTTTTGAAGAATCTCGCGTGAGATTAGGGGAGGGGGGAGGGAGTTGAGGAAAATCTTACGATTTCTCACCAAGGGGGGAGGGGGGGTCGAAAAATTCTCAAAAATGCCTCACGTAATTAATGGACGCCCCCTAAGACTATAGACACAAAATAATAATGACAGATGTTCTCGATTGGACCACAGATTTGGACCATAAACAAAAGAATATTTATGCATGTGTGTATTAAATACACGGTAATGAACAGTAGTGTGTGTAACGTGTTATTTATTGAAAATAATGTATATTTACGCATAATTTAAACAAATATTAGCATTCGTCACTTCTTCTCTGTATAAACTATAAGTTTGCGAAATTTCATACTCCTCCGTCCGCCCAATTTTCGTAAAAAGGGATCCAAAGTTTTCGCTTCACGTATTAATATATAGATATAAAGTTTTCCCTTGGGTTATCTAAAGGCATCAAGGAAACAAAATCAAAATTATTTATTTCACATAAACCTACATGGGTACGAAACGTCAGAATCTAGGTCATCATCATCATCATCATTTCAGCCGTAAAACGTCCACTGCTGGACTTAGGCCTCCCCCAATTTGGGGGGCTTTGCCATAATCGCCACGCTTGGCAGGCGGGTTGGGGATCGCAGTATGGTGGTTAAATGCATAGAGAACGCTGCTGCCCATTCTCTAGTAAGTCCCTTAGTCGCCTTTTACGACACCCACGGGAAGAAATGGGGAGAATGAAGAATCTAGGTGCACGGTTCCAAATAGTCGTTTCTTGAAACGTTACGACAAACTTTGACAAAAGCCTTTGCAAAGTACAGACATCGAGAACTTGTGAAACTGGGTGGACTAGAATGACTGCGCCGTTGGTCTAGTGGTCCTGGGTTCGATTCCCAGTTCGGGCAAAGTGTTGTTTCGTTTTTGTAACTGGAATTTCTCAGTACCAGCTCGGAATCTAAATTTAATGGCAATAGGCTTGCCCCCTATTACATGGTACATAACTGGCGAAGCCTTCGGGGAAACAAGGCGTGTTTGTTAAGTAGACACCAAGAGAGATTTAGATTAAATTTACAATGCCTACAGCAAAATGTATAAAATTCTTTTGAGAAAAGAACAGTTTCTCAAAAGATACACTTCCCTCAAAATAGTTCTTCCAATTGCTAAATGCCGTTAAGGCCAACCATAACCCAACTTTCTTCAATTTCCCGAGCCGTCCACAAATCTTCCGTAGGTACTACTTTCATTGAATTACCTATAACTGGGTAAGTACTTCCCATTACCAATGACTTATGGATCTTATGCCCTCGTTTCAAGTTACGGTGTAATCACTGGAACCGATAGGGCGGTTCTGAATAACCGATATTTGCTGTATAAACATTTCTGAGTAGTGCAATAACGTGTTACTAAGCTGGAAAAGGTTGTAGTGGACTTTTAAACTGTCTATTATCTGTAGTGCAGGCTAGGGGTGGTCTAGATATAGGTCACACGTGGCGTCTATTTATAGTGTTCTGGTCTGAACTTATGAGGCGACAATTCCTTTATAAACAGGAGATGGATATGGATAGAAACAGAAATAAGACTTTAAATAACCTCTTTCTAAATTCGTATCGTATGACGTGGGGCTTGGTGGTATGGCCAGAACGGGAGTGAATTCTGATATGGCAGCTATTATAGATGCCTGGACGGAAGACACCTCCTCCGGGGATGGGTCACAAAGCCGTTAAAACCGTAATAGATATATCTGCTTAAGAACCTTTTGATGGACTGGGCGACCAATATTCCACACGAGAGAGAATATTATAGATAATTGAGTAAAAAAAAAACAGCCGACTTCCAAAATCAACGCTGTCTTTGGATCTGTATTTTAGTTGTTTTGCCACCGACTTCCGAAATTATAGTGTGTTTTTTTTTTGGAAGTATGTTGTGTTTTGTTTTATTTTGTAAAGTTTTTTTTTCGCTGTGGTTCCGACCCGACATCAATTCGTATAGGTACCACTACTTGCTATTACATACCATATCATCAAGATACAGCAAAATATACCTATGTATATGGGACCACCGCACAAACTTCCTCTACTAAGTGAAAAACAATTGTCAAAATCTGTCCATAATGGTCGAATTTATCGATGAAAAAAAATTATAGGTACACATACGAACATATAATATATCCTCCTTGTCGGTTAAAAACCGAAAAATAACTTATCCCTCTTAGTTAAAATTTGATGCTCATCGAGACAAAACCAGAAAACGTTAGAAGCGTTAATAAAATCTAGGTTAATTCCAACAAGTATGTACCTACCTACTTAATACGATTTTAATTTGTCACGTGTTTGCAACTGGTGCATCATAAGCGGGTTAGTGCAATTAGCCCTGTCAATGGCGCATGTGTCTAGTTTATAATGGCTGATGCAATGGAACACTTGCTAATGGTCTGTCTTCTTTGTTATTACAATGTGGACACAACTTCATATCCTTAGCCTTTACTCAACTCGGTTAGGGACGGCTGCCAGTCTACCTGGATCCAGCTACTAGCTCCGATAGAGCGTTGGTATATCAACATTTAGGCCTAGTTCCGATTAGGGAATGCAGAACCGGTGCTGTTTTAAAGAACCGGGATTTTTGAGACCTTCTGGCTTAAGAACCGGGATTCCCGGTACTATCGATACTTTTGATACTTTAATAAGTCTTTGTAAGAGAGTTGAAAGTGTTGAAACGGAGAAAGTAAAAAAAAAACGAAATGACAGGGCAAAGTAAAAACATTTTAATCAAATCAAATAAAACGTTTTATTTCTTGTATTGTAGACACTAAATCAGTCTTATTTATTATAATTTTACTGGTAATTACGCATATTATGCCAGCAACATTTTTTAACATTAAATGATTTTTATACCTAATCCTACATACTATATAACAGAAACATTTATTAAACATCTTTACCAAACAAATTAAAATGACTCTTAATGCAATTCTGCATAACCAAATTATAATTTAAAACTTACGTAACATCTACAAAAAAAGGAACTATGGAGTTTTAGCGTAGCATTAATCAGTCTCAATATTTATTGATTAGATAATCTTAACAAACATTTTTTTTTAATTTTAACCTTCTATAATAATTCAACAATAGTTTGGAACAACTTCAATCGACAAATTCTTTATATCAACTTGACTCTAATTATACATTTAAGAAAAAAATAAAATAAAAATATAACTTTAAACTGAAATATTTTTGCAAAACTTAAATATAGATATTCATCCTTACAATACTATAAATAAAAATACCCAACCTATAAAATTATAAAAATTTGGAATACTTGCTCAGACCAATATTACATTGCACATTGGTCTGATTCTTATAGTTACAATGGGGGCACTCAATAACCTAGGTTAGGTGGTAGCTAGGTAGTATAGTAACAGTGCAGCGGCCGGATTTTAGGCAGTAAAATTAGAAAAATTCTAAACGCGAAGTATCTTTTGCCGAAAGTACCGAAAGAACCGGGATTTGGTTTTGGAAATTCCGGTTCCTAAAACAACGGAAATTTCCGGGATTTCCCGGTACTTTCGGTTCCGGGATTTCCCGGGACTATTCACTAGTTCCGATACTGTCCATATTTATACCGTAGTAATTGGCGTCTCCACTTTGCGTAAGTTGCAACTCTGATTTAGAACCAGAAAAATATTTAGTATAAAATTCTATTACAAAAGGACCAATTTTTACTTTGGCTTTCGTGACTGCGATGTTGTAAGTATGTTAGGCTTTTACACAATTTTTTATGCTTAGAAGCTGTCCAGAAACAAAAATGCGTTAACATATTACGCTCGTATTTGAAATACTCCGTCTGCCCTTTGCGACCCAAATATTTGTAACCCGTATATTAGGACGCGATATAGGCTCTTTGTCCAATATTAACACGGTAACTGCCATGGCTAAAATCAGAAAAAGTCAAAAAATGTACTTAGTGTTATTTCACTTTAAATAGATTATTTATTCCATAAATACATTATTTATTACAAATACATGGCCGCCAGGCAGTAACGACACGTTCAGATTTTGTATGTGTTGTCGGTCATATAGTCCGACAAGGCCTGAATGGAACAAAAAGTGTCGGACACATAGTCCGACATGGCAGTTAACGTGTTAATATGATGAAAGCCAGCACCTAAACCTAAATGTCAGCGTTTGAGACTACGTTCACATGGCCGTAAAAATATCACGGTGAGATATTCTAGCCCACTGGATTTTCAACTTTAAGTGTTGAACAGAGCACTCCAAATTGACATCCACAGGTATATTATCAGATTTGTTTGTTAACATTTTTATCAAATACTTTTGGAACAGACTGGGGACTGATAGACTGGAGTCGGGCTTGTCGCTAAGTAATAACAACCGCACAGGTCGATCGTTCAGGTTAAACTAATAATATAATAATAATAATATATTTATTTAGGCACATAAAGGTTTTGTAGTACATAAGGGACTTAAAATGTAAGCATTATTAGTAAGATACATGGTACAACGAATTCTTGGGTGAATCGCTACTCTCCTAGCTAGATCACTGAGTAATCTGTATTTAGGAGAGACAGTTTCCACTCCCAGTTTGGGTATCACAAATTATCATGTTAGTAAGCTTTGCAGCTTATAATGTAAAACAAAACAAAAAAGGAAAAATCTTAAAATTAAAATTACTAAACATCAAAAACTAAAATTAAATAAAACAATTAGAATAAGGAGTTTTGGTGTGGTCAGTCGAGTGAATGTGTGTATGTGTTAGTCAGTGGCGTGCGGTCCATATAGGCAAAAAGACACTGCAGACCCTAGACTTAGATCTAGACTAGTTACTAATATTTCAATAATAAAGAAAATATGCTAAGTAATAAAATTATTCAAAAAGTTTAAACGCCTAATATAAATGAGAAGCAACGTTCATACGGTTCTATTAATGTACTCGCGACGCAAGCAGGCAGCGATCGAAAGTGTCTTCTTTTCATTCATAAATGTACGCATGTAGTGGTAATTTCTTCTACATTTTCGTGTCTGCACACAGAAGCGAGCTAATAAAGCGAACTCCTGCGGCAGGCTATCCAATCGCGGGCTTCCCTGCGCCAGGGTAACCAATCACGGGCGGGACGCCCATTGGTGGTTATTGGCGCGCTGTGAGTATTATGCGATCAAGTTGAATATTACGTAGCCTTAAGCAAATTCCTATTCGCAATGATACAATTTTATTTGTCAACGTTTTAGTTGTCAAAATTTAGAAATCGTTTGTTTACGAAAGGATCCATATTGATTTCTTAGTGGAGCGCGCAGTTTTATGTTTTTATTTTGACTGAGTTTTGTTGTGATTAATTCATTTACAAACGTTAATATTTAGGTCGATTTGTTGCTTATTTCAACTAGTTTTTTTTTAACTGTGTTAGTTTTTCGATTTACTTAAGTACTACGCTTCTTGTTAGTTTTTTTTTTCAAAATGGTGTGTGTTGAAAATGTGTGTTTGTTAAAAAGTGTATCTAAAGGGAAGTGTACGAGAATTAACCCAGCAAAGAGGTAATGCAACTCGTAAGTTTCATAGTAATAATTAAGAAACATAAAACCGGCTGTGTTTTTGTTTACACACATTTAAATTATTTTGTTTTCCTTGCTAGTTTAGTAGTTCGAATACAGTGTGGAATTGTTCGGGATTTGCAGATTTATATGATTTCTATCCCGCGGCTTGCTCAAACATAAATACATTTGGTAATATTCGTATTGAGAGAAGTGTTACGAAGAAGTTTTACGTTTAGCGAAGTTTATTGTTACTATCCAAGCAAGCAGCGCATCGACAGAACGTTCATTTTCATTAAAACGTATTCTCACGTACCTATTTAAGAAACACACAAAGTCAACAACGAGTACAACATCTTTCTGTGCTTTCGACGGAAAAAGAATTATCATCATCAGGAAATCGCCATTTCAACCTTTTAAACCACCTAGTGAATTTTTCTTCACTAACTTGAGCAATTACGAGACACGTTTTTTTTTTTTTGAATTGCCTACCCGGTCATAAAACCCTGTGCACGCCACTGGTGTTAGTGTAGGGGTGGGTGAGTAAGTGTGTAAGGGTGAATGTATGTGTGTGTAACTTTCACTGTCAATAAATACTTTTCAGTCTCGTCGTACGTTTTTTCCAGGAGGAATGCACGTAAGGTGACTTTGCATTTGCTGTGTGGTAAATTATAGATATATAAGGACGCGTTGATCTTATTGTACAAGCAGGGGCCAAGATAGTAGAAAAATCTCTTAGTGAATTTAAACTTAGTTTGTGGAACAGTACAAATAATATCTTTCCTTCGTTTGGTAATAGTAGTAAGAGGAGTTTTTTGATGTTGGAGAAGAACGGTTTGCAGAATGAAATGTTGTCTTACGTTGAGGACACTACAATTTTTGTAAATTTCTGTGGTTGGAAACAGAATAGGTCTAAATGTTGCAATTTTTAGTATAGCTCTGTGGGACACTTCCAAAGGTTTAAGGGAAGTTTTTGTGGCCCCACCCCAGCAGCTAATACAATAAGAAATAATAGATTGGCATAAGGCGTAATATACATTGCGAATAATAGGCTGCTTAGCGACGTGTCGAAGAGTTTTAAATATATATATATAAGTTTACTCACCCTGCATGTAAGTAAGTTAATATGTATTTTATAATTCAGGTACTGATCTAGAGTTATACCTAGGTACTTAATATGATCAACTGTTTCAATAAGTGGACATTGAGATGGGTGTAAATGAGTATTGTTACAGGAGTGAGCTTTTATAGTGATGGGAATATCAGGTTGTGAGGTCGGTGAGATAGAGAATGTCATTAATTTCGTCTTAGAAGTGTTAAGTGTTAAAGCGCGGGAACGAAGCCAGTTAAATGCAGAATTAAAACCGTTCTATGCAATTGTTTGAAGTTCTGACCACGAATTAGCGAAAAAGGTAAGAGCTGTATCATCTGCAAAGGATACAATTTTTGTGTTTGTGATTTTGAGATTGCAGAGGTCATTTAAAAAGACGAGAAACAGCGTAGGACCGAGTATACTACCCTGCGGCACACCGTAACAAATAGGGAGCTCATCGCTAAGATGGTCACCAATTTTCACCAATTGCATTCTATTTGTCAGATAGCTTTTTAAAAGATCAAGCTGCAGTCCTCTGACTCCAGCTTTCTCTAGTTTGAGTAAAAGGATAGAAATGGGAACGGTGTCGAAGGCTTTAGCGAGATCAAGAAATAATGTAAGCACCAAACTACGCTTGGTGCGGTTGGCCCGTGGATGTGTGAACATCTTTACATACCAAGACCCTTCCGTGTCTCGGAAAGCAAGTTGCTCCCGGTTGTCTTTCGTATATCTTAGACAGTTGTTGCAGGTCGTCACAAGCCCAAAAATCTGACAATCAGTCTTACCAAGGGCTATCGTATTACCCAGTAACTGAGTTGTGGAGATCAGATAGGCAGTCGCTCCATGTAAAATACTGGTCTCAGCTGCATCCGGTTAGACTAGAAGCCGACCCCAACATAGTTTGGAAAAGGCTAGACAGATGATGACTTTTGGAATAGATTATAGAACGTGCCTTGAAATTGCAAAGTCAGTAATCTTATATCTTTAAACGAGCAATTCTTGTATATACATATATATAATCTGAATCTCGGAAACGGCTCCAACGATTTTCATTAAATTTAGTATACAGGGGGTTTCGGGGGCGATAAATCGATCTAGATTTTCTAAAAATGAATCCTAGATTCATTTTTAGAAAATGTCGTTTTATTCGTGTTTTCAATGACCAACTTTATCGATAATCAACTTGAACATAAACTTATTATTTTAAACACAATTTACCAAAAATACCGAGCAAAGCTCGGTCATCCAGATATTGCCTATTAATGTGACAAGTACTGTCCTTAGCCTACACGTTGCTAAGCCAATTTTCTATAAATACTGCAATCAATAAGCGTTAGCAAAGTCAACTGGCTCGGTTTGCATTACTGTTTTTATAATGAAAAGGGGAACCAGACATAAGGGAAAATTGTGCGACGCCTACGTTGGGAAAAACATGAGGTAAAATATAATGGCAGAGGACTAATAACAAAACAATACTTATATCAAATAGCAATCAAGAATTCTTTGATTAAATAAACCGCTTTCTATAGTCTGCTAAATATAATACATACTAATAATAGCTCTCAAGTTACATTATTATACTAGCTCTAGACAGGGGCTTCGCCCGCGTGGAGGTCTAAAAATATCCTGCCCACAAATCCCAGATTTTGAAATCGAAGGTTTTCAAAAATCTGTTTTTACTTTTTAAATCGTAAAAATCCAAAAAATCCAAAGTGCAGTACATGAAAAATAGAAGTAACAAGAAACAGTAAATCATATTTGTAAGATTGTGTACTCATCAGTTTTTACAAGCTAAGCAAATACAATTCGACGAAGGTGTAGCCGATACACCTTCCATGTGTACAAAATGAGTTAACGTTGTTGATACAGGGCGTGCGCTGTTTCTGTAACAAGACACGCATGCTGACTGTTTTCTTGGTATATCTACCTACAGCTCTACAGTAAGGTGAAATGAATAATGTCTTTGTAACGTCGTCTTTTATCCTCACCAGGCTTTCGCAGTCCACTGCTGCAAATAGGACTCTTTAATTGCATGCCAAGGCTATAGGTTCCCTGCCAAGATCGCAAGATTTGTTCTAAAGAGTTACCGTGGCCCTGGCATAGCCAACTGAAGGAATACGGGTGGATTTTAGTCAGTAAAAGTCTGACACACCCTCCCGCTCCACCCAGAGCGGGAGACGTCATTTGATGATTTCCCACCCAGAAAAATAAGGGCTATAACTTCGATAAAAAAATCAAAGTTATTTATTAAGATTAGGCTGAGAAACAGCTCTTTTTGAACGCCCTTCACCACTGTCTAGTATTTTGCTAAGAAGAAGTGGCGCAACAAATGCCCCAGCAGTACAGCTGTCTGTTACGTTAAAAAGAAATGATTCTATGCAATGGAAAGCAAAATAAATTACATTATTATATGCCATATGTCAGCTAGCACGCGCCAATAAACCATCAAAAATCCTTAGTCATCCCTTATATTCATTACCAATCACCACTTCAAAGACAAACTTTTCATAAAAAGAACACGTCTGGAATCCCACCGAAGGTTCAAAAACTGAACATCATAAATAACACAGAATTTTTACGCTAATATAAAATTTTATTCGGCGGTTTTATTAATACTCCGGGTGAAACGGGATGGCCTTTTCATTGGGGGTATCAGACCGTACCATAATAATACTTATCTCAATAGAATATTGTATCTCGATTACCTAGTTATAATCTAGAGGTAGCAAGTGCTACTGCTGAGCATGGGGTCCTGAAATCGATCCTCAGATAGGGCTTGGTTTTTCCATCAGGAATTTCCCGAGTCTGGATTTGTGCCCGGTTGATGGCAATAGGCTCACCAATTATTACATAGGACTTAAAACCTAAATAGCGAAATGTGGATGAACTATGGGTATACCTCTGTTTAACTCGTGGGGAATACAGGCATTTTTTTATATTTTGTTTTGTGGGTCAAATCATTGAAATGAGGTCTCCCGCTCTTGGGCGGAACGGGAGGGTGTGTCAGACTTTTACTGACTAAAACCCACCCGTGTTCCTTCAGTTGCCCATATGCCAGGGCTACGGTATATCTTTAGGACAAATCTCGCGACCCTGGCAGAATACAGTTATGAACTTATGTTAATTTTGTATCTCAATTAATCTCAGAGAAACAACGCCTTAGGCATCAAATAATCTATCCGCCGCTGTGACAGACAATGTTAATCAATCAAGCCTAGTCTACGGTATTACAGGATTATCATCCAAGTACATCTACCTGTCTAAAACTCAAGTTCTATCATCAATCATCGTCCTTTATAAACTTAATAAAACTTTAGGGACTTTGGCGACATGATCACGTTAAATTTATAATTTGGAAAAGCCTAAAACCTTTTACTTGCAATTCTGTACAAACAAAGTTTGAAAATTCAAATCCCTCGGAAGTAAGTTTTCGTTTAGAATTCATTCGCGTAATCCTATTACCAATGTGAAAGTTTGTATGTTTGGATGTTTGTTATTCAATCACGCAAAAACGGCCGAACGGATTTAAATAATATTTAACACACAGATAGTTTATAACCTGGATTAAGATGTACGATACTTTAAATCCCGATAGTACGTTTCCGTATAATAATTTTCGACCTCCAGACGGTCGAAAGTTATATGTAACTACATTTAACAACCATCCCAAAGCAGTGCAAAAATCGAGGTTTTCTTTGAAATAAAATTGTTTTGTTCCCAAATTGGGACATTCCCTTAAAACAGACTTTCCTGCTCTATTCATCACTATCATCATTTCAGTCCAAAGACGTTCACTGCTAAACACAGGTCTCTAAGAATCGCCATTTCGACCAGTTTTGTGCTTCTCGCGTCCAGCGGATACCTGCGGCCTTCACCAGGTTATCGCTCCATAGTTTGGGAGGCCTTCCAATACTAAGTCTTCCAGTACGCAGTCGCCTCTCCAGGTGGTCCACTTTCGAGTCCGTCAACAGAGAAACAGGCCCGTTCGAAAGTAAATGATCCGTCAAAGCAGTGTCACGAATCACGATTCAATCTTCCGGGCGGGCAAATACATATCGGTAGTAGGAAAAACGGTTTACTCGTGGTATCATTCATTCTTAGTTCGGACCCCGAACCTATCATATGTCCGTAAGTGTCGAATGTTGTCAGATGCCATCGACTGTGGCCAGCAGGTTGACGTAATTTACACAGACTTCAGTAAAGCTTTTGACCGTGTTCCTCACCATATACTTATGTCGAAGCTTGCTGCTTATGGAATTACTGGCACACTTCACACCTGGTTAAAGTCATATCTAGAAAATCGCTTCTAATTTGTCGCAGTCAATGGCTTTCAATCTGAAACTTTCAGGGTCACCTCAGGGGTTCCTCAAGGCTCGCATGTCGGTCCGATTATGTTTAATGTTTTTGCTAACGATATCCCACTCTGTCTCAATTTCTCAGAATGTTACATGTATGTGGATGACCTGAAGTTCTCTAGGGTTTTCGAAAGTAGCGATGATACTCAACTACTTCAGAATGATGTTGATTCATTAACTAAATGGTGTAGCGATAACGGTATGACATTAAACATCAATAAGTGTTACCATGTCAAAGGGCCTCACCGGGTTTCCATATGAAATCTGCACTGGCGTCTTTTTTTGACATTGGTGCCATAATTATGATGCTAGTTGTTGAAAAAAATTTTGGGCCAATTATCAAACCCCTAGCTTCTTTAGTTTTTGAAAAATAAGGGTTGCAACCTCAAACTTGAATATTTTTTTTCTACGAAACTACAGTAGATTTTAAAATGAAACCAACACGACGTGATAGCTACTTAATAGATTTACATTTCACATTTTACTCATAATTTTTCAACCACCTATAAGGCAGAACCAAATGTGTTTTAAAAAATAAGGGTGGTTTTTCGTGGCCATTTTTCGAGGTACACCGACCAAATAAATTACATAAATTACGTATGTATCCAACTATAATACATAACAATTACATAGATGTGTCATGGGTGGAACATATTCAAAACAATAAAAGTTTTCAATAAGGTCGTGTGTACCTTATTGAAAACTTTCACCAACCATATGTTTCAAACAAATGAAAACTATTTTTGCTCGATAGCGCAGTATATTAAGAGTCTAGTACATGATTATAATTCCTATGATTACAGTACGCATGGCTACACATTTCCAGTATAAGCTGACATCTCATTGTACGAAACCCCTATGCAATGCGAGGTCAGCTAAAACTGGAAATTTACAGCTTGACCAGTAGGCGTGTGTACCTTATTGAAAACTTTTATTGTTTTGAATATGTTCCACCCATGATACATCTATGTAATTGTTATGTATTATAGTTGGATACATATGTAATTTATGTAATTTATTTGGTCGGTGTATCTCGAAAAATGGCCACGAAAATCCACCCTTAATTTTTAAAACACATTTGTTTCTGCCCTATAGGTGGTTGAAAAAATATGAGAAAAATGTGAAATGTAAATCTATTAAGTAGCTATCGTGTCGTGTTGGTTTCATTTTAAAATCTATTGTAGTTTCGTAGAAAAAAAACATTCAAGTTTGAGGTTGCAACCCTTATTTTTCAAAAACTAAAGAAGCTAGGGGTTTGATAATTGGCCTAAATTTTTTTTCAACAACTAGGAGCATAATTATGGCACCAATGTCAAAAAAGACGCCAGTGCAGATTTTATATGGAAACCCGGTGAGGCCCTTTACCCGGAAGAAGAAAGTGACAGCTAGTGTTTACCATGTGGGCACTAATGTTATCCAAGAGGTGACTCAAGTAAGAGATTTAGGCGTTATTTTTGACAATGCACTGACATTTGTACCTCACGTCGAGCATGTAATAAAAAAAGCTTCTAGAATCCTGGGTTTTGTTATAAGGAATGTTGCTGGCTTCAAGCTCAGTAGTACCAAAATCCTAATGTACAACAGTATTGTTCGAAGTATCTTGGAATATTGCAGCACAATCTGGAGACCTCATTATGCAACACACAATTTGCGATTAGAGCGAATCCAAAAGAGATTTCTATGGCATCTTGCTTATGCCAGCGGAATCGCTAAAAGAAAGCGGTCATATGAGGCCAAACTTTCTCATTTCAGGATGGTATCACTGGAGAAACGTAGGAAAGTTGCTGATTCCATTTTTCTGTTTAAACTACTGCGGTCAAAAATAGATTGTCCCCAATTACTTGTAAAATTTCGGTTTCGGACTCCTGCTAGACTTCCTCGTTTTCCTATCACTCCCTTGTACCCACCTCCCCGTAGAACAGTACTGGGCTCAGGCTCTATCGTCCCTCGGCTTAGTAAACTGTTGAACAGCTACAGCGATCTAGTTGACGTACATTTGACCCATTTAGCAAGTTCCACAGAACAACCGTTACCAATGTTTAGATCTATTTCGTATATTTTTTAATATTATTTTTGTATTCTTGTGTAGTATATAGACTGATTTTAATCTTAATTTTGTTTATTTTTGTTTGTTTTTTAATATGTTCTTATGTACTTTAATTTTAATTTTATAGCATAGTGCAAATTTGTATCATAGTTCTTACTTTTATGGGGCATGCGGTGCTAACCTATAATAAACTGTAATACTAACCTTAGTTAATAGAAAATCATGTTTATATTGTATGAGTAGGTATATACAGTTGTTGGTTGGCCAAAAATAAATAAATAAATAAAGTGATGCGGCGGAGGAAACGGTCATAACTCGACCGAAAGTATGGATATCGTGCTGAGGGACCTGTGTAGACTGTACCCCCAGACTGCTATATTGCAAATCTTTAACAGTTATTGCACGCTTCATCGCATCATAGTAAAAGAAGCGAACTAACGTTATATTATTATTACCACCATTTACGACCTATAAAAGACTATATACCTTTCTGCTTCATATCTAAGACACCAAGGTTGATCATATAAGGGTTGCGTCATTTACTACACATAATCGCCACGATTTATCATGTCATATTCGAGGCAATATTGGCTATCAAAGATTTGATTACATAAAGATGCGTTGCTAAGGATATAAGGACCACGGCAAACAATTGTGGCTGTATAAAGCCTATCTACCCGTGAAGCGATCAACGTATTTTCTATAACCACCAGAGTTACAAAAGAAAATTGTTCCATCATTATTTCGTAGGAAGACTTTCAACTTCGCCTTAGGAAAATTAGCCTAAAATTTTCCCTCTGCTGGGACACAGGCCTCGGTGAGGAGTGCCACATGTCTTCGCCTTTTTGGTTCTAGGAAATGTCGGTTTCCTCACGATGTTTTCCTTCACTCTTTTGAGATTATTGGTGATGACATAATTTACCCAAAGTAAAGGTCCTATCAGTAGGTCGTGCACAGCCTCTATGATAAGCTTGAGTCAAGCATTTTATCACGGTTGTTGTTCCCAAACTGTGATAAAAAGGTGTGAATCAAACCAGTAGACTACCTCGCCCCGTTGTGTTCGAACTTGCGACTTACAACTCCTAAGTCACGGCTTTTACTTGGCCACAACTGCACACTTAGCCTTACTTGACTCAAAATATTGTACATAATTGGTGAATCAGACCCTGCGAAAAGTCGGAGAAGATAATTGCAAAAAGCAGAAAAAAAAAAATATACGTGTCGAATTGAGAACCTCCTCAGTTTTTTTTCGTCGGTTGAAAATTTAAACATTTTTGTCCTCTAAAAATCGCCCTCAGTAAACTTTTTTAACATCAACCTGATTTTAATTACATAAATTAAAAGCTCAAAAACGGATTATATCCTCATATTACCTTGTCATAATTTTGCAAGACCTTTTATTAAGTCATTATTATTCAATTACGTACATTCCGAGGGTCCTTTAGAAAATCAGTATGTTCAGCTGAGTGAATTTAATCTTATGATCAAAGCTGTGCTTTATTGGGAAAGCTTTTAGGTTCATAAGGTTGTGTTACTTTAATTGATTGAAAAGTAAATTAGTAATGGGTTTGGATGAACTGTTTGGATAAAATTCTTTGTATTCAGTGTCCTGACTGAAATTCTTGTTTCTGATAGAAAATGACGTAACTTCAAAGTGACTATTTTGGTGCGCAGAAGTGTCTACTGTATGTGTACTGTAATTGCCAAGTTGTTAGAAAGACTTGACACCAGTGCTGTTCAAGAGTCGGGTACTTAATTTTTTAATTGATAAGTTTTACTATAGTGTGACTGAGTTTTTATCCGAGATAAAGTTTAGCGGAATAGGTCTGGATGGATCGGGATTTTGTTTCAACTTAAGTGAACGATAATGTTTGCAGGCCGAATGGTAAAATATGGCTGAACTTTTTATGTCATCATCATCATCATCAGCAGCCTATATTGTTCCCACTGCTGGGACACAGGCCTCCTCTCGGTGAGAGGGAGTGGGCCATAATCCACCACGCGTGCCCAGTGCGGGTCGGTAGATGTCACATGTCTTCGAATTTTTGGTTCTAAGACATACCGGTTTCCTCACGATGTTTTCCTTCACCGTTTTGAGAGCAGTGGTGATGAAATAATTTACATAAAGTAAAGCGCCTGCTTGGGTTCGAACTCACGATATGTATCATAACATAACACCTATAATTTTGCAAAATTAATGTTATTTCTAGTTTATTCTAAAATCATGTGGATACTATGTATTCTACCCAATAAATGTATTGACGCACCAAAGCAGAAACAGCTCAATTGTTAGAAAAGGACCAAATAAGTTTCAAAGGATCATTCCGAACCCAGACTGAAATTTACCCAATTCAACACAATTCAGCATTATAGGTATTACCACTTAGGCTCAGCCTACATAATTGCTGTTCTCACCGCACAGAACCTCGAACATCAAACTTTGCCGAAACTACGTAACTGTGCCGTTTGTTCGGAAACTTTAAGAAGACTTTAATGCTTTTGCGTGGAAATTTGTCGAGAGAATTGCAAAACAAAGTGAACACTTCAACTAAGTACGTGATGTTGGAGACATTTTTTTTTGTATATCTGTTTTTATTATTTGTTTTTTTTTTTGTACATTATAAGACCTTAGAAGTTGTAAGCCCCTGAGCGTTTCAACTGACATGGCCATAACATCTGCCTTGTAATTTTAGTCCCTTTTGTTTGTATTGTATCATCGTCCTTTGCGAGTCCCAATAAATAATTTCTTCTCGTTTTTCCTTCGTTTACTCGCTCATACATTTTGACTTTCTAGCGTTACTAATATCTCGTATGGATTTAAGTCATCGGCGATGCCAACAACACGACTAATAAGAAAATTGGTTACCAGGATTGTAGTGAAGCTTTACGGTCAACGGTGTGTGTTTTGCGTGGATGTGACGCATATTTTCCATCTACTTGTTATTTTTTGTGTTTGTGTTCTTATTCTGTGTCACGTTTACCGCAAATAGACGTACCTATTTACTTTCTTTCTTTTCTTTAACGATTTATCGCACGCCCTCTACGCCATTTTGAGGAACACTTTCAACCAATAATTCCCGCTTAATACTGATTGGTTTTTGTAGAATCTTTTATCTCTCATCGATGATTAAAAAAAGGATAAAGAAAGTCAACAACAACAGCTTATTACCATTCCTTTTTCCAAAGTCACAATGGCCATCATTTATTTACATCAATCAACATTAAATTCAAATAGGATATAGTGGCCATACGCCATCTTATTTGAAAAGCATTTGAATGTTTTCGCTCGACGGACGGCCTTTAAATAAAACATGGAGGTTTTATTTAAAAACATGAAAGCGTGGGCTTTCGTTTGCCCCAGTGCTAAATATAGCAGCGGTATTAAGTATTCTTTTTGTTTCTCATGCGGTGCTGAGGATTTGTTTTTTTTTTTTTTAATGGAGCTTGTGTAATATTCTGGTTTGGATTAGGCCGGACGTTTCAATTAAGGAATTATGGAAATGCGAGTGGGTCGTGTAGACGAATTTATTCGCCCTTTTAAAGGCGGAAAAGAAACATTCGCTTTAAAAAAATCTGATCTGCGTAGGTATTCACAATCATACGACAGGTTGTCGAATCGATAATGACACATTTAAAATTACTTAATCACCTTGGCAAATAATAGGTGTTGACTATTTTTTCAGTAAGAACATTTTTTTTTAAATGTTCTTACTGAAGTTCATATGCTAATCGAAGTCTATCGCAAGTCGTAACATTGTTGTTGAGTAAAACCCCAACAAGAGTCGTAATAAATTATTGACCGAAAATTTTCGCAACGCACTAAGACGCTTTTTAAATTGCCGTCGATTTGTAAAAAAATAAACAAATGACATATGAATTCATTACACATCTACATATTCCCAAAGAGTTCCTTATTCGAAATTTAAATAAACTTTTCGTCGGGTGCTTTTCTTACTGGCCTATTCTAAAAACCCAGTATGTACAGCATTTATATACTTAATATCTGGATGACTGAGCTTTGCTCGGTATTTTTTGTTAAATTGTGTTCAAATAATAAGTTTATGTTCAAGTTGATTATCGATAAAGTTGATCATTGAAAACACGAATAAAACGACATTTTATAAAAATGAATCTTAGCTAGATCGATTTATCGCCCCCGAAACCCCCTGTATACTAAATTTCATGAAAATCGTTGGAGCTGTTTCCGAGATTCAGATTATATATATATACAAGAATTGCTCGTTTAAAGATATAACATTTTAAAAGCTGTTCTCTGAAAAGTTTACACCTCTTTCTAAAGTATGCAGACAGACGTGATAGATTTTAGTGATTTTAGGAGAATATCTCGCACAACAACCATACCAGTCTTTAAATTAAACAAAAGAAATTGTTTACTGAAACAGCAGCGATATAAATTAATGTTTGCACTTAGTTAAATGTTCCCAGTACTGACAGGTAGCTATTAGCTACTCGAACCAGCTTTTACAACATAAAGTAATGTTTGTTCACATGCCCCATAAACATTTACTGGGAAAACGTTTCATTGGCTCCCATCGTTAATTTGTATTTCCACTAAGTCGGTTTTGTAGCTTTACCCGTAGATGAGCGATAAAATAATTAGGCTTATTTACTCGCACGAGTTTACTCGCCCGAATCAGTCGTATCGACACATTCCAGTTAATGTATTTGTGGACAAATCGAACACTCCAGACATACGTAGGTATAAGGCAATAGATATTTTTTGAACTGTATGCATAAAATACAAGTAAGTTCAGTAAGTTCATATAAGTTTGATTTTCTACTTTATAGACAGTAGCAACTCCACATGAAGCGATCGATCACACCCCCCTCCCTAGGCGTCGATCAGAAATCGAGGACATAACTTAGGCTCAATTAGAGATAGGTACGGGTTGGCAGGGATATCGACGCAAAAACTAAATGAGTTCAGCAAATGACAGAAAGAAAAGTTTATTTATTCTGCACCAACAAAACTCACATTTTGGAAAATTAACCTTTTCACCGCCAACGTACGCAGAACGCGATTCCTCGCCAGCGCCACGCTATAAATGTATAACGAAATATATAGTAAACAGTAGTGATGAGGGTATCGTCATATCGATGAATGAGATTTATACGCGTTAAATTAAATTTTAATTATAACATTACTGATAAAAACAAAAATTGATTAAAGATTTCCATATTTATCTTATTTCACAGTATCCCTATTAAGAAAAAACAGTATAAATTATAAGTATCAAAGAAACTAATACATCACTCAATAATAGCTTTAGGGAATGAGGTACATCTCTATTTGTTTCATCAAGTCATTCTTTGACTTCATTTCAAGTCCTTGGCGCTCAGAGCACGTTAAATTCAATTCTGATTAGGGATGTGGTCTATGGTCTTTCTTCTATTTTTGTCTACTTTTTTCTACACCCATATTTTTTTAACTACTTCTGTCAACGTTTTTTACCATAGTGAAGCGGCAGAACTTTTCAGTGTATATATAGCGTTTTTTTCGAAATGGAAAGTAAGTATGGATTTAAGGCGCGGCGCCCACTATCGGTGGGCATCGGTGCGGCTCGCTACAGCTAAGGCGGCTTCTAGCGCGTGAGGGCTGCTTCGGGTGCCTGAAAACTGCCACGGCAGTCGTAAGCATACGAAGCTGGTTTCGTGGCAGACACGTCGCAGAACAGTTATAACGTTCACCGTGCGCGCCTCCATTAGCTTGGCAACATAGAGAGGAAAATAAAGGCAACAGCTTTATTCATTACACGTAAGTATAGGTTCGTTTTATTTGACGATGACAGAAGAAAAGTTTTTATTCTATCAAATCTTCTTTTTTGCCTATTTCTTTACTCCGATAAAGATCCGATTAGTACCTGCAGCCTGCACTATGCCAAAGTGACCTTGACAGCCGTACGTTTATGACGTCACAGAACGACTTCTATAATAGTCCGTGGCGCTCGGGGCACTGACAACCATAGAATAACAATCGTTTTGTAGAGATGGGAATATAATTATCGACAAGTATTGCTAACAATTATTTAATTCCGAGTCGGCACCCATCTGAAGGTCGAAATTAGTATATTTCCCTTTGTTATAAAGTAATTAGCGAAAACAATTTGAATATATGAACTTATTCATATTTTACTGACTTCAAATTGTTTTCTATCATAAAATTTATAAAAAATTCAACGGGTGAAATCAAACAGTGATAACTTTCGCGTCACATCACTGGCCGACTATATATCAAGTCCTTGGCGTTCTGGGGACATTAAAAATGTTCGGAGTTTTTGTTTTTGCCAATTTTAAGACAAATAACGGCTTTATTGTGTGGAAAAATACAAAAAAAAACAGGCTATTAGACTGCTATATTAAATAACAAAATGAAAAAACCTGTTAAATACAGTAAATTTCTTTTTATAACAGATAAAATGAAGAGCTTCTATAGAAGTCGTGGCGCTGGTGGCACGAAAATCTGGAACTTCTATTGAAGTCCGTGGCGGTGAAAAGGTTAAATAAAAAATATACAAAAACAATTATCACGTACATAGTAGTCAAAAACCCCGTATTCAAGTTTGAGTAGAAAAAAAAGGCGTGAAAATGTAACAGACAGACAAACACAGTTATTATCACATTTATAGTATTAGTAGGTACATCTGTACATTCAAAGACTATTTATATCCATAGTATATGAATTTAAGAAAACTGTTCGAGGAATATTTTTTCCCATAAACTACACAAATACCAACGTCTTCTTTAAAAAAAAAACAATGGTTCAGAAAATTGTATGCAAAGGCATAGAGTAATGCATAGGCATGCTCACGTTTTCCCTGTCAAGATGGAACCCGTGACCCATATACAGGAAACCCATTATCCACATGCCTAGCGTACACAGGAGTATTATGCTTGTTTCAAGCAAAGCCTTTGCAACCCGACATCTGTGGTTTTGTGAATACTTCTTTGAAGTAATGATATGGTTGAGTTGTATGAAAAGGCTGTGTGGATTCCAAAGGCGGTATAGCTTTTCAAAGCTTATGGTAAACTAGCTTATGCCAGCGGCTTCGCCCGAAATGATCCTACCCGGGATTTTACTGTCGGGATAAAAAGTACCCTATGTACATAAATACTCCAGGTGTGTGACCTGTGTGTTAATTTTATGCAAATCCGATTAGTTGATTAAATACATACATAATCACCCAATATTATTCCCACTGCGGGGACACAAGTCTCCTACTTTTAAGAGGGAGCGGGCCGTAATTTACCACGCGGGCCAAGTGCGGGTTGGTAGATGTCACTTGTCTCCGAATGTTTGGTTCTAGGACATGCCGGTTTCCTCGGTTTGCGTGATTGACTAACAAACATCTAAACATACAAACTTTCAAATTTATTATATTAAGTAAGATTTTCAGACAGGAATTAAAACGTCATAAATTAGACTTTTATGGTGTCAAACAGGTATTAATTAACATTTGATAGTCTGTTTTATGTGGCTTTTTGTAAATAACGACTGCTGTGTTCACATAATTTTCGCAAGATTCGATCTATTCGCCAATAAATGCATCGAATTTATCTATTCTTACACCACTCACAAGAGCATAATATTATTTATTTGTATATTTAGTTAAATGATTTTATTTGTTTGTATATACAACAACTTTTACACGTCAATAAATAACTTAGTAAGTCATTTTATTTAGTACCTTATATATATCTTCTTTATTACATAGTATAAAACAAGTCAGTTTCAGCGTTTGTACGCTTACCTAGATCTTTTAAACTACGCAACGGATTTTAATTCGGTTTTCATCAATAAACAGCAGGGATGTTAGGGAGCTCCGTAACCGTAACCGAAACTATCGGATATCTGATATAAAAATTTATCCATAACCGAATCCGAAATAAAAGTTTCGGATAATATCTGATTAGTTATTACATTTTTATTTTAGGTAGATTAGATAACACTCAATATATATTTATAATCATTTTTATTTTAAATAGCTGTAATAATTACTCACAGACTGATTGTAATTCCTACCAAATGGTGACATATAAATAAAACCATTTTATTAGGTATTTGTATTTTACTTTTGAAATTCCTTAAAAGTTTAATATCCGTAACCGAAATTATCCGAAACAAACGGATAATCTGAAATAATTTCATATCCGTATCGGTATCCGTATCCGATATAATAATCATTCCTACATCCGTAACCAATCCGTATCCGAAATTTCATATCCATAACATCCCTAATAGACAGAGATTCAAGATGAAGGTTAATGTATAATACGACGGCGAAGCCGCTGGGAAAAGCTAGTATTAGGTTATAGGTTAACACGATTTCCTTTATAAAAAGTTAGCTTTAAGAAATTTTTCGTCATTGTATGATGCTTTTAACTGAATACTCTTATTGGGATGTATGAGATCTTGCGTTAATTATGTTACACGTTGTATATAATTATTCTGTAGGTGTGTATGTCACTGAACTCCTCTTAACGGCTGGACTGATTTTGATATAATTTATTTTGTATGTTTGAATCCCTGGACGGTTTAGATTCAAATTTGGACCCGGTAGGTGGCGCTGTTCAGGTAGGACAACTTCTGTCACGTCCGTGTACATATGTTATTTATAGCTAGGCTCAGATAGTGATGGGTCGAGAGAATATTCTCTCACTGAGAATATTCTCGGATCGAGAATATTCTGCAATATTCTTTTTGACAGAGAATTTACGAGAATTTAAAGTCGGAAGTAAAATTGCTAAATTTTTATACAAAATATTTGGATTTCGAGGTCTAAAGTCAACTTCTTTTGTTGTTATTTTATACTTTACTCGAAAAAGGTTACTGTATGAGATTCCGGAGTGGAAATTGCTAAAAAACTCAAGCCAGTTGCGTGGTGGCAAACATTATACCCTAAAATAGAATTAGGAGTGATGGCCCTGAAAATTTTGACTGCTCCAACAAATTCTGCTTCTGTGGAACGCTCTTTTACCACATTTTCTAATATACATTAAAAAACACGTAATAAATTTAATACCGAAAGAGCAGGCAAAATTTGCCTGATTGCTCACAGTTGGAAAATCATAAATAAATAAAGAGTCCGAAGAACCACTACCAAGTACATTTGCCACAAGATAAATAGAAGAGCCTACACATAATTTAGAATCAGAAGAGAGCACATTTGAAGAAGAGCCAGACGATGAGCCAGTAATCTTGACGGAAACAGGCCATATCATTGATTAGATGACATGGATCAACTGTTGTCGATGAACGAATAGTATAAGTAATTTTATTTCAAGAATTGTTGGGATTCTGATTTTTATTTTGTTTTTAATTATTTACACCGTAAACCTTTCTTGTGTTTTTCTTTCTTAGGTTGTGTTTCTTGTGATTATTTATAACTCAAAAAGTTTGTTTTAATACAGAAATCCTAATTTAACATTTATACCAAACGAAATTTAAGAGAATTTATGAGAATTTTCTCGGAAAAATTCTCGGGAATGTTCTCGCTCAGGAGAATTTACTGACAATTTAAGTTGTAGAGTAGTTTATTTTAACCTAACCTTCGTAAAATGTTCAAATGCACTCAAAACTATTACTCGAAAAATAGAACGATTCAATACAGTCATCCAATTTTTAAATTCTCGTAAATTCCCTTCCAAAAGAATATTCTCGAGAACTTAACAGCAAAGTTCTCGCAACGAGAATATTCTCGGGAATTTACCATCACTAGGCTCAGATAACACAGCTTTGACATCAAACGCAATCATCGTTGTGCATTACTCCACAAGGAACCGCTCTGTACCTGTCCATCTGATTTTAAAACTGCCCTAAATTACTTCAAACGTTCAATCATAGTACCCTTCCAAAAAAACAACTTTCCATCCACGGACCCGTGCTCTGATTCTTGAGTTCCGTAACTCTGACAGACGATTACATCTCGATGTTATCTCCTGCCATACATTCACTGATAAAACTGACCCTAAACAATGTCTAGTAGTTTATCGTTGGACAAGTATTGCGAAGATAGCGATGGCCGGCGAGTGAAAGTGATGGGTTGGGCATTGACCACACACCTCACAACCGAAAATCAACTCTACCAACGAAAACCAAGAGTATAATTTTGTTTGGTCCTAGTCTCGCGTGAGACCTTACAGACGGTGATATCATATTAAATGTTATTGTATAACACCGTATAATGTGTGTGCCTTGGATACTCTTCGTGTTTGTCGGCTGACTCTCATAACACTTAATTTGCAGTGAAGCCGGCAAGTTAAATGAAAGGTTTCTAACCGCAAAGTCAAGTCCTATTTATAAATTGAAGAAACTACTCGACTCTGTAGACGTTGAATAGTTTAGAATGGAGCGCGGATTTTGCGTTTCTTTAAATATGTTGGTGAATGTAAATGTTACACGATAAGGTTGACGTAACCTATGCAAAAGATAAGGACGCGACAATTGATTGTGTTAAATTACAAATTATGTATACCTAATGAAAAGAGCAGTGGTGGGCTAGTGGCAAAGGCCGCCACTTACGAGTTTGTAGGTCGATGGTTCGACCCCAGGCGGGTGCTTTAATTTGTGTAAATAATTTCATAACAACTGCCCAAACCGTGAAGGAAAAAATGGGATGTCCTGGAACCAAAAATTCGAAGATATGTGACATCTAGTAACCCGCACTAAGCCCGCGTGTAGTCCCAGCATATTCCTAGTGCCTCTAGGCTGATGATTATGCATCATGAAACTTCCAATTCACGATTGAGACAAGCATTTCGCTATTTTGATCCAACGACCAATCATGTCATAAGACCTTAGAACCTGCCAAGGTCGCAAGATTTATTCGAAGGGTCCACCCTTTATGGCAGAATTTTTTTCGGCATAATATTATTTTGCATAACAGCGGATGGCATAAACTTCATTTCGCAGAAAATCGTTTGGCATACACTCATTTATCATACATTCACAACGCATAATTTTATAAGTCAGAATCATCTTTAAGCATAAATTTTATTCCATAATAATTAAAAAATAGAACCATCATATCGCAGAAAGTTCGCAGTCAGAATCGTCTCTTGGCATAATTTCATATCGATAGTTATTAAAAGGCAGAACTATCATATCTCAGAAACTTTGAACTTAGAATCATCTTTTGGCATACATTTCATATCGAAAAAGCATGCAGCATGCAAACAAGCATGCAGCATGTAAGCAAGCAAACAGCATGCAAGCAACCAAGCATGCAGCATGCAAGCAAGCATGCAGCAAGCATGCAGCATGCAAGCAAGCTTACAGCATGCAGGCGCGCATGCAACATGCAGCATGCATGGTTTCTGTCACGGCTTCGGCGCTGCGGGGCTCCGGCGGTCCCACGCGAGCTCATCGTCGCAGATGGTTTTACGATCGCCACCACCTGCTCCTCAGCTCGCGGGCCGCCTCGCCACTCCGCGCCTACGCGGGCTTAAATTACACTCTAGGGGTAGGGCAGACAAGACTACGTGGAGTCGGTTCTGCAGCGATTCGTTTCTGTCAATCATTTTTGTAGCACAACATACAATGGTACCGATTCCCTTGTTCACAAACTAAACTAAATTTAAGTTCAGTGCATCTTTTTCTTTGTATTTCATTAAGAAGAGGACAGAAGATAAATTTTAGTTTAGTCCTGTCAAATTAATCAGCGCCTGCCACTACTCCATACAAGTTTAGACGTGATTAAAAACTTGCCTACTAAAATTACGTCAATTTACGTCAAGCGCTGATTAATTTGACAGGACTAAACTAAAATTTATCTTCTGTCCTTTCCTTAATGAAATAGAAAGAAAAAGATGCACTGAACTTAAATTTAGTTTAATTTGCGAACAAGGGAATCGGTACCAATATCTAACAAAAACCCTGTCCGATCCAATAAAGGCGTAATCCTCGTTCAACATACGTACTAGAAAAAATGATATATAAATGTATCTAAAAAAAAAACAAAAGGTAATTGATTTTTTATTTTTATAATCCATGCGAAATATAACAGTGAATATGGGAAATTTTCATAAGTTAACAACACTCCACCCGCCGGCAAAATCTTGTTATTTTTACCTATTTTTATTTCAAAGATCCACCGCCCTATAGTACCGCGTTGTAGGCACTCGTTCGACTCTTTGATGTTGCCGACTGGTTGCCTACCGGCGCTCTACTTGTTGGCCATTTGCCAGTCTTTCGTGTAGATAGCTTTTGATCGGACGTCTGTACGTATCACGTGCCGCTATCGTTTCGCGAACAATTTCGTATTCCAATCAGCCTTTCCACTGGATTTTTATTTATGGGGTCATGTTAAACAAATTGTTTATAAAAGAGAGTGCGATTCGGAAATCGAAGTCAGAGATCGAATTGTGGCAGCTTTCGACTCACTTAAATCGGACACAAATGCGCTGCAAAGAGTACGTGCAAATTTAGTGAAAAGGTATCGAATGTGTATCAGTGTTGGAGGTGGACTTGTGGAGCACGATCGCCGAAGTATGCAACAACAAAAGAACTGAAACCTGCAGTCAGTAAGTACATTGCCCAAAGGACATCATATTAAAAAAAGCCCTTATCAGGGCTACATTTAATTCAATAAATTGTTTCTTGATAAACATGATTAAATCTCGGGATCACTATGCCTACAAAACAATATCAGCTGATACCTACGCGTAGGCATAAGGTATGACGTAGCGTAATTTTCTTTCGTTATAAGTTTGTTTGGCGGCACGCGACAAAGCAGGTTCATGACAAAGGATCATACAAACCGCGGCTTCTTTGACACAAAACTGTACGTAGTAACACGTGAACTTTGTCGAGCGATCAGTGTTGCCTTTGATTCGTTTTCATTTTTTATTTTTATTTAATTATATTCACAAGGGAAAAATAATAATCTCAAATCCATTAATTGGTTACTTAATAATGTACGCAGTACGATGCCGAATAATACCCTTAAGGATCGGACAGGGTTTTTGTTACATGCTGTATACTGACTTTTTGAGACACTATTTCATTTTATTTAAGGTTAAAATGCAATTTAATAGAAATGAAAATATGCCTAACAAAATTATTCTAAATGAAATTCTGCCATCTTCACAGTACGCCAAGTGAAGCTATGCCAAATAATCATTGCTCTAAATAATTATTATGCTAAACGAAATTATGCGGAATTTTAAGTCTGCCAAAGGTAATTATGCGAAGTAAAATTCTGCCATCTTAAAAGTATGCCAGCGTAAAGTCGAGCATATAAACATTCGGCCAAACAATGATTATGCTAAACATTTTTGATGCCTTACAAATATTCGTTTAAAGAAGATTATGCCAAGTGTGTTATGCCAAATAAAATTCGGAGCATCAAGTTTCTGCCAGATAGAGGGAACCCTTATTCGAAAGAGATATCGTGGTCCTGGCACATGGGCAACTGAAGGAACACGGGTGGGTTTTAGTCAGTAAAAGTCTGACACGCCCTCCCGCTCCGCTCAAGAGCGGGAGACGTCATTTGATGATTTCCCACCCACAAAAAAAAAGACCTTAGAAGTTATATGTTTTCAAAAGTGTGAGATATATAACTAGAGTGTTATATGGTCAAAATGACCGGCGAGGAAAGAAATAGAACACGAAAGAAATATTCTTAGAAACATTAAGGGGCTTTATAACAACAAGGGTGACATTACTAGGACCCACCCTTAACGCCAACATAATAGACGGGTCATTCGCAAATGTGAAACACAGCAGACCCTATCAACATACCAGCGCTGCGATATGTATTTTCTAAATAGCGAAGCATTATGTTGAAATAGAAGCCTGTTTGGCCTCGCACAGGTCTTCTCTTATTTCTAGTTTCTTTTTTTTCGATGTTAATTTTATTCGTTTTAAAAGCTCCTTTTTCGCTTACTGTTTGTATTTCGGCGTGTCCCGAATCTATACTAATATTATAAAGCTGAAGAGTTTGTTTGTTTGTTTGATTGAACGCGCTAATCTTAGGAACTACTGGTCTGAATTGAAAAATTCTTTTTGTGTTGGGTAGCCTATTTATCGAGGGAGGCTATAGGCTATATAGCATCACGCACGCTACAACTAAGAGGAGCGGAGCAGTAATGAAAAATGTTGCAAAAACGGGGAAAATTTATTCCTTTTGAGAGTTTCCGTTGCGTGCGCTGCGTAAACGGTTAAAGTAACGCAAAAATCATGTATGACGGAATTGTTCCTTTTAAAAAGTTCTAAAAAAAAGTCCGCGAGAGCATATGTCTATCTTTTAAAGTTGACTCACTATAACTCAAAAGGAGCGAGCAGCAACGAAAAATGGACGAAAAATAGCAGGCAAATCGATGCGACGGGAAGGGTCAGAAGAGCAAAAATTTTACGCGGACGAAGTCGCGGGCAGAAGCTAGTAAAATATATTTCTTTCTTTCAACTGAGATTATATATAGCAACTTACTACTGTCCGTTCTCACCTAAAAGGAGTGACAGACTAATCTTAGATACGGAGTGCACGAAATTTCATGAATGCAAATTACCATCCAGACGTTCCAAAGGCATAGCACAGCGTCGTTTTAATGCATTCCACTGGAGATACCAGTGTCCACATTGTATGTGCTGAGGACGGTCATACCACTCCATAAGGACTGCGCCCAGAATATAAGGATGGTGGGATACTAAACATTTTCGGACATTTTGTATGTCCGAAAATGTTGTGTCCAAATCCGACTAAAGAGACTTCGTAACATTTTCGTAGTAAAATTGTGTTTATCCTATGTGAGAACGTTGCTATTGTCGTCAATATGACCAAAATAAACGTACCGATACCCTTAATATAACCCTTAAAGCAAATCAAGCGGCAATTCAGGGTTACAAGCACGATTTGGGATTATATTTCTAATAAAAAAGGTTCAGGTATCGCCCTGGATTGGAAACATGCCCGATAGGTATTGATGAGTCCATGTAGCATTAGAACCAAATGATTTTAGTCGCCAAGGGGCATTTACGTAGAACACTAACAGTAGAAATGGCTCTACCTTTTGTGAGTTCAACAATTTTCATTGCATTATTTACATTGATGAGCAGACATATTTATCGAACTCAAGAAGCAATGAATTAGACAAACATTATTTAGATTTTAATTGATAGTGTGTTACGGAATTAGGGTGCTGATTTGCAAACGTTGTTTACAGAAACGAAAGCCCATTGCTACTGACTCTTGAGGTGGTTAAAAAGGTTATGTTATGAAATAATATGTATGTAACTTAGATGCCGTTAACGATTTTGGTATTTTCTATTGGCCACTTTCGGCTTTACTGGGATTAGATTATATTCATCATCATCATTTCAGCCGAAAAACGTCCACTGGTGGACATAAGCCTCCCTCAAAGAGAGGGAGAGTTTGCCATAATCACCACGCTTGGCAGGCGGGTTGGCGATTGCAGTATGGTGGTCAAATGCATAGGGAAAGCTGCTGCCCATTCCTCCGTAAGTCCCTTAGTCGCCTTTTACGACACCCACGGGAAAAAAAGAGTATTCTTAACGTCCGGCCCCACACGGAACAGAGAAGATTATATTAAAACAGCCTAAATAAAGCTTACACTACGAAACTTCTCGCTCAAATCTGTTGTCAACGTCTCTCCAATCCTCCAAAACTTAGACAATCTTCGTAGTGGTTTGACATTTAACAGATATCGTGGGAAGTAAATGTTCTGAAGATGTTTCGATCAATCAATTTACTTTCACTATGAATGTACTCAGCCTTCCACTACACGGTGGTGCTTGAGCACCTTGTGCCAAAGTGAGTTGGACTTTTGTGGCTTTGTGTAGAGAGAATAATGGTTTCGCAGCAATATGCGAATCATTCCTATCATTACTCAGGTTTTGGCCCTTCGTGGTAAAGATCTTCTATACAAAATCTAATTTATAGGCATAGGTACGGTAATGTGGCAGGATTTTATCGCGCAGTGGAAATTCACATCTCGGTTTGACCCGAGAACTGAAAATACAATAGAGTGCATCCCAGCATGTCTAAAAAACACGCTGTCTGAATTTCAAGTCTTGCCGCTCAGCATGGCGTCGAAAATCGATATGTTTCCGTCAGTTCCAACATGAACTTATAAAACCAGTATAACCTGGTCTCTTTTTGTATTCAAACTCCATATAAAGCTAGGCGAGTACCACCTATGTGCGGTCGACTGTATATACTATATCAATTTTGTCCCGAAAGTTACTAATATTAAAAACGAAATGTGGGTGCGAAGATACTCCTCTGCCTAACCCTGCGAAGAATCACAGGCGTGAATTTATGTTTATGTGTTGTCTAAAACGATCAACAATATAATTACCACCACCTCAGAGGCTCCCCCGTATAGAAAATTGTAGCACAGAATTGGAAATTATCGATAGCCTAGTAAACACAGCAATTATTCATACGTCTGATATTGCCCAGGAAGACGAAAATACGGAAAAATATACACCATTTCATCCATTAGAAGCGACATCACATGCAGAGTTAAAAGCAGCCCTTCGAAAGTTCAAAAATCAGAAAGCACCTGGCCCTGACGGCATAAGAGCGGACGTTCTAAAATTGGGTGGAGACACGATGATGGCCATATTCAAGCGAATTATGGATTATATTATTAACACGGGATACTTCCCTAAGAGATGGAAAGAAAGCACCTGCATTTTCTTACATAAACCAGGAAAAGACTACACACAACCCAAGTCATACAGACCAATAAGCCTCCTTAATATCATGGGCAAATGGGCTGAACGCATTATTCTTTCGAGAATAAACACAGAAATCAACGAACTGATACCCGAACACCAACACGGATTTGTTCGTCAAAGAGGCACAGGAACACAAATATTGAGGACTGGCAAATATATCACCGACGCCTTGGAAAAAGGACACAGTGTGGCCATGATATCAACTGACCTCAGCAAGGCATTTGACTCAATTAATCATAAAGGCCTTATAAAGAAAATGTACGAAGCAGGAGCACGTAACAACATTATAAAAATAATAGAAAATTATCTGTCGAAAAGGACCACCAAAGGCAGATTTAGAACAACAACAGGAACAGAAAAGGACGTTCCACACGGCGTTCCACAAGGCTCAATTCTAGGACCCGTACTTTTAAATTTATATGTTGCCGACATTCCAAAATCACGAATTGCTGGTCAGATGCTATCTCAATATGCAGATGACCTATGTATTCTCAATGCAGCGGAGAAGCCAGATCATGCCACAAGGCGCGCAGAATGGGCTGCGGAGGAGGTGATCGATTACTACAAGAGATGGGGCCTCCAATGTAATGTGGATAAAACGGAGTGTATCATGTTTTCTCACAAAAAACCCAGGTGAGGGCATATAAACAGTGGATACAGAAATTACATCCAATTAAAAAATGAAAGGATCGAATATAAGAACCAAGTAAAATATCTCGGTGTCGTATTTGACAAAAGACTATCAATGAATGAACACACAAAAGAAAGAGTAGAAAAGTTAAAACGAGTAAAAGGCGCCCTAAACTCCATCATAGGGTACCGATCTAAAGTGAACATATACACGAAACTACTCATCATACAAACATGCCTCTTGCCGGTACTCGATTACGGAGTCATTCAACTTCTACCGAGATACAGCAAGAGCAATCTGACGAAACTGGAACGACAATACAGAATGGCATTGAAAGCTGCAGGTGACTTCCCACGTCGCACTGAAACTAAAACCCTCTGGGAAATGCTTGGACAAGACCCGTGGCATCTCAGAGCACACGACCTCCATCGCGATATGATCGAAAAACTAACCTCACTTACGATCAGCGGCCTAGAAGATCCCGGTCCCACTTACACGAAATATGGACAATTCAACCCGTTCCTTTTCTCAAATAGAATAGGCGACATAGATTACATAAACAAATCTGAGAGAAGCACACCGCTCCACAAAAGAACGGCCCTCACCCGTCAGCATAGGCTTTGACTCGCAGAGTCACTCCTAGTTTATAAGTTACTTCAGGTCTAGGACCTGATGGGATCTTAAATCCAAAACTTCTCATACTTGTTTTATATAATTCAATCGTGTGTGAAAAGAATTACACATTAGGTTGCAAAAGATCCCCACCCGGACATACTGCGCCAAATAAAATGCAACGAAAAACACTTGTAAAATTATGATTTGTAAGTGATATGTAACCCTCTTTTTTTACTAACTAATGAAATAAAAAAGTATTCTATTCTATTCTATTCTAACAATATAATTAAGTCAGTCTGCGAATCTTGTATCGTTTTCTACTTAGCATAATTTATTCGCAAGGCCACAAAGTTTATCACAAAATGTTCTCTAATATTAAATTAATACAAGTTTCATCCAGCATAAGTTAGTTAATTCAAAATCATAATATCCGTTATATTGTTCAAGTAATTTCTATATCTACAAATGGCGTTGTACCTGTACTACGTATTTGAGAATGTTACATATTGATCTACCCGGTTCGCTGCCGTGATTGGATTGGAGATTATGCTCGATAGCAGATAACGCATCCCACACCGAGATTGACACCACAAACCTAATGGAATCACGTTGACAGCATCCATTAGATAGATTCCCAAAATCTGCATCATTTATCTAATGGATTAGTTTCGACAAGTCTTTATACATATAGCTCTGTCGATAATCTATACCAGTCTTTCCCAAAGTGGGCGATAACGCCCCCTTGTGGGCGCTGCAGGCCTAAAGGGCGGTGGTAAGAGACCCAGAAAAAAATAGGGGCGTTGTGTAGACTCTACACAACGCCCCTATTTTTTTCGCCCACTTTGGGAAAGGCTGATCTATACTAATATAATAAAGCTGAAGAGTTTGTTTGTCTGTTTGGCTGAACGCGGTAATCTCAGGAACTACTGGTCCGAATTGAAAAATAATTTTGGGGTGGGTAGCCTATTTATGGCTATAGGCTATATAACATCACGCTACGATCAAAAGGAGCTGAGCAGCAACGAAAAATGGACGAAAACTGGCAATTCGATGCGACGTGAAGAGTCAGGGGAACAAAAATTTGACGTAGACGAAGTCGCGGGCAGAAGCTAGTCTAAATATGTAACTCATCATCCGCCTAACCTTTTCCCAACTATGTTCGGTTCGGCTTCCAGTCTAACAGAATTCAGCTGAATACCAGTATTTTACATGGTGCGACTGCCTATTGAGCTCCACAACCCAGTTACTGGGTAATAAGATACCCCTTAGTAAGACTGGTTGTCAGACTTTCGGGCTTCTGATGACCCGTAACGACTGCCAATGATCCACAAATGACAGCCGAGACCAACGGCCTAACGTGCTTTCAGAGGCACGGAGGGGTCTTGGTATGTAAAGCTGGTCACCCATTCGTGAATCAACCGATAACTTAGCCATACATAACCCCCACAGAACAAAGAATAGATTTCTTTATTCCGTGATAACTCACAAATAACTATCCAAACAAATCCAAATTTGTAACTATCTGATGAATTTCTTTTTCCAGGTGGAATCACGTCTTTCTCTGCGATGTTAAACAACTCCGTACATGTCATTATGTACAGCTATTACCTCCTGTCTGCAGAAGGAGGCCCGAAGATGAAGGCCATCCTTATCAAGTATAAAAAGTGGCTCACTATTATACAGATGGTAAGTACTTTTGCTAAGAATTCGTGCAGTATAAGGGTTGTGTTCTGTCTAACCCTTGGGAGGAAACGTATCTAAGGGCCAATAACTTTAGGCCCTGGTCCTAACTTGCGAGTCTAGAATTATCGTGTGTTAGACCATATGTATAGTGGACTTCAGCGTATGCGATATAGATTTTGAAATCCTTTTGATTTCGTATTTAAGTTGATTCATTACGCTAACTCGCGTGCTTCACTTTATCTGTTTTTCTTTTACCTAATATATTTCTTCGATTTAGTTTTCTTATAACGATCACGTGGGTTTCATTTTCCCCGAAGGTTTTTTCAAATGTCAATGAAATATTAATTGCAAATCTTAATAATTAATACTACGTATCGAAGATACTATAGTTAATAAAATAACAAATGGTTGGCAAACTATACACAGACACTTAGAGTATGATTGCCAGTTTTATTTTCTACTAGCTTCTGCCCGCGACTTCGTCCGCGTTAAATTTCGTGTTCCCCCGACCCTTCCCGTCGCGTCGAATCGCCTACCCGTGCGATTTTCCCCGTTTTTGCAACATTTTTCATTACTGCTCCGCTCCTCTTGGTTGTAGCGTGATGTTATATAGTCTATCGCCTTTCTCGAAGGCTACCCAACACAAAAAGAGTTTTTCAATTCGGACCAGTAGTTCCTGATATTAGCGCGTTCAAACAAACAAACTCTTCAGCTTTATAATATTATAAGTATAGATTTCTAGCAGAAAACGTTTCCTACAAAATTAAGTTTGCTATTTGAATTCATAGTGATGTATCCGCGGGGATGTCGAGAACCCAATTTCCTGTCCAACGACTGGCAGAAATAGCAAGGTCGAACATTATACGATTGACACATTTGGAGCGCGGGCTTTATTGTGCGATTTTTAATTCCTTTTCGTGCAGATGTATTTGTGCTGGTGCAAAATGTACTGGCTGTAATTCTAAGTTTATGTGCCATTAAGTTTGATTTAATGAATTAGGCATTAGGGGCTCTGTATTTGGAAAACCACTTCATTAGTAATCTATATAATATTTTAAAGCTGAAGCGTTTGTTTGATTGTAAGTTTGTTTGGTTGAACGCGGTAATCTCAGGAACTACTGGTCCGAATTTAAAAAATATTTTTATGTTGGGTAGGCTATTTATTGAGGAAGGCTATAGGCTATATAACATCACGCTACAATCAAAAGGAGCGGAGCAGCACCGAAAAATGGACCAAAACTGGCAGGCAATTCGCTGCGACGCGCGACGGGAAGGGTGAGGGGAGCAAACATTTGACGCGGACGAAGTCGCAGGCAGAAGCTAGTGTATAAGATGGATGCGTGCCCACATTTATAAATTAATTGGTACTTAGGATCAATTCAGTGACTATGTGGAGATACGACTGTAGCATCTGACTGATCAATGAATCTTATAAATATATACCAGCGATATATTTTCGTGCACTGAATTAATAACGCTCTGCTCAGCACCCGAGTGTTGAAAATTGAACAGTGTATATTTTCGACGCGATGGGATGCACCTTGTTGCATTCTCAATGTTCGGTGCAACACCGAGCGTTAAAATTCCAGTGCATGATAAAATCTCACTGCGATATGTTTACGTCCGTCCGAACGTGGTCTTGAAAGGATACAGTTTAAGGCTTTACTATTACCGTGGCCCTGGCATATGGGCAACTGAAGGAACACGGGTGGGTTTTAGTCATTTAAGTCTGACACGCCCTTCCGCGCCACCCAGAGAGGGAGACGTCATTTGATGATTTCCCATCCAAAAAAAAAAGGCTTTATTATAGACATGAATTACGCCGATTCCTATGGCCTATGGCCCCTGTTGGGGCATTGTGATCTATTGTCCATTTATACCATTCGCAAGAGAGGATGAATGCCATTTACGGCAGGTTTTTCTGAGGTAATCAGATAAACTGTTAATAACTAACTTAAGATTCTAAGACAAAGATATGCATTTCAAGCGAAGTTTTTCTAACGACTGACTGGTCTAATACGCAAAGTGTCAAGATTATTCAATAAGTATTTTTATGTTTTCTTAATTTAATTACATATTCAGAGCATGTGTACTCATTATATGTAAACTGTGGTTACCTGTAACTGAGTGTGAATTACAGAATAATGTATAATATTACAAGTTTGATCATTGTTAAAAAGAATTGTTACGTAGCTATGTCTCGTTGGTAATCTTTAACTTAATTAATTATGGAACCAATGGTACAGTCGAACAAATAAACTAAGAATAACATAACATCAAGCCTTGTTTCTCCTAAGGGTTGGGCAGAGGTGTTTCTATAGTACACTCACATTTCGCCAGTTATGTTAAAGTGTCATGTAATAGGGGGCGAGCCTTTTGCCACCAGCCGGATACAAATTAATGATTATTTATTATTCGATCATTATTAATTTATTTGTATGTGAAATATGGGTGAATCATATGTACACCTCTACTCAACCCTTCAGGGAATCAAAACGTGATGTTAAATTAATGTTTAAACGTAACTAAACATAGCACTATACTTAATTCCTCTCAAATCACATAAAGAGTAGGAGAGATAAATGAACCATTCCTTGTAAGGACCCGAGGGGTAATTTAAACAGCATAACTGACTTACAGCAGGAATGGCTTCCATGTTGACAGTTCAACAACATTCACTGCTTGATTTACATTCTTGAGCAGACAACATTTTCGAATATATAAAGCAATGGATTAACCATAAAATTTAAATTAGCTAATAGATTGATTCCTTTAAAACTATTCAGATTTTGATTCACAGTGTGTTTCGCACTTGTTGACGCAATTAGGGTGTAGGGTGATTAACTTCATTTGCATTTTATTATCAACTCCTTTGAAATAGTTTAACTGAATATCCTGACGGTTTTGCTTTGTTTATGCCTCGTTTGCACATCTGATTGAGATTGATTGAAGTGGTAATTTTATTGGGAGCTCATTTGTGCTGATGGGTCTTATTTCTGAAATAGGTGGCGATAATTTAGAGACTTAGCGTTTGCCGGGCAAGTTATATTTAGGCCCAATTTGTGATAGAATTATCAACCATAATAATGTTTGTTGTTAATTTGTTCAGTAAAAAATGACATGATAGCGAGTAACACAACTAAACAGAACCCACAACTGTACAGTATGATGCATAAATACCTACTAGGAGGGCTAACCCCAAATAAGTTGGAATAAGCCAGCAGAAAGAAAAGAAGTTGAATTGACATTCCAACAAGAATGAATGTGAAAGAAGATTTAAGTTCTAATAATAACTTAATAGAATTTAGATTTGTTTAGGCAATATACGTGATAATTTCAAAAAGAAATTAGCTTACTTATTAATTACTTTGTTTAAGCTTATCATTCTTTTCGACTTTTGAAACTGTACTTGTAAGGGTCGTAGAATGATGTTAAATAAGGTCAGTAACTCAAGAATTCGACTATTAAATGCAAAAATAATCTTTCAAATATGACCGGTAATTCTAGAGATTAGGGCGTCCACAAAACAAACAAACACTCAGTTTTATAACTAGTATAGATCATAATAAGTAATTGAGAATTGTTAAAAAACTTGTCACCACTGATGAAGCAAAATTGATATCATATCAGTAATTACAAGGCATTACTATGACAAAATTTGAATCTATCACTTTTTAATCTCTTCTGGTAAATGATAGTTATACTTTAAATACTTTTTCTTTACAGATCCAGTTCACACTGATGTTAATATACTCCTCACAAGTATTCCTGCCGAGCTGCCCAGCACCGCTCGGAATCACCATACTATACTTTCCTAGCGTCATATTTGTATACTATTTGTTTTATAACTTCTTCAGACAAAACTATTCAAAAGATAAGAAGAAAGTGCAATCATGTTGATAAGGGTGGCAGTAAAAATATTTAGGTAGTGTTTCATTATTTTATGGAAAACTTGACTAGATTTTGTTTTGTTTAATTTCTATTAATTTATTGCATTTAATCAGTCTATGGTGTGATCTCTCTGTAGAGTCTCAGGCCTCCTCAGTCATATTTGTGTGACCCCCTGGTGTGGGGTCAAATATTGGAGTAAATTTTTTTTTTTTTTTAATTTATTTATTCAATTTCGGACAACAATAAAATCCATCTTGTTAGTGAAAGAATAACTTATAACTAATGTTAGTAATACAACACACAAACAATATCAGCAACAAATAATTAATTAAGTTTTCGAGGCAGGTTGCGCAGAGAATGATCAAGCAAGAGAACAGCTACCTAGTTGATCATCCTCTCTACAAAATGCCTCAGAACAGGGGAGTAAGGACTCTCCGCCACTGTTTTCAGGATACTATTGTTACTGACCCGCGTCTGATGCATCAGTGAAGCAACTTTTTTGCGTATCAGGGCGTGGAACCCGTCAGTTCGGTTTTGCGAAAACATCTCTGATGCACTATAAACCCTGACAGAAAGCCTTGAATAGGGTGATTTTGACTTGGTCACTACAACGGGAGAATCTACGGGCCAACATATTACCTCGGACCACTAGAGCCCTACGTTCCCTCTCAATGTCTACATTGTCCTTAAGGTCGTCGGTAAGCATGTGCCCCAAGTATTTAAACTGTTCCACTTTGTTAATGCTCATGCCATTTAGGGTGAAATTAGGAGTATGGTTTGGGCACTTGCCGGCGGCCTTAAAGACCATGTATTCGCATTTTTTGACATTGTAGACCAGACCATGCGTAGCAGCGTACCTCTCACACACCTTCAGCATATCTCTGATAGACCCCTCAGTCGGGCCCAGCAGTACCATGTCGTCCGCGTAGCTAATGTTGTTAACACTAACACCACCAACCCGGCAGCCGACACGCATACCGCTGAGCTCGGCTATAAGATCATCTACATACAGGTTGAAGAGCCTGGGAGACGTCAAACCCCCCTGTCTCACACCGCACTCCAACCCGTACGACTCAGAGAACGTTCCGGACCACTTTACATGGTTGGTCTGGTTTGCATACCAATACCGCAGGATTTTCAGAACTTCCGCCGGTACATTCCTGTCCCCCAGCTTTCTCCACAGCACATCGTATGACACAAGGTCGAAGGCTCTGGAGAGATCCAGGAAACAGGCATATACCGGCGTTTTGCGGTCAGTGTAATATTGAACAGTATTCTTTAAGCTCAGTATAGCACTTTCTGTCGATAATTCAGGTTGAAATCCGAATTGTGCGTCGTGCAAACACAGATATTTTTTCAAACATGAGTCAATAATACTGTCCAATATTGGTGTCGAGTGTTAGTGGATATCGGTTGTTAAGAGTAGCGTGCATTGCTATAGGCATTGCCATAAGCAGGGCCTACCCCGAAAAATCTCTTTAAGTCTGTCAATAACATTTTATAGTTTTTTTTTACAATTTTAATTTGTGTCCTGAAAGTATTAAGAAACTAACTACATTAACATACCTAAAAGAAACCCGAATTTGTCTGCCTAGACAAGAACAGCGGCCTAGTACCTACCTATTCAGAAAGGCAATGCACGCCACTGCAACACAAAGCTTATGTATGACTTGTCTCCCCCTTGTAACACAATGTCACACTTTGATTGATTGCTCCCCCTGAATGTTCAACATAATTTACGGATGACCCATTAGGCCCAACATGTAGATTTGCAAATACTAAACATGTCTGTAAGAGTATAAAGAGAGAAAATTGCAAAAAGAAAATGATGGATTAACAAATTGGCTTTGTGCATAACATCAAAAATTCAATCTTATTATTTTGTGATAATCTCATACTAATAAAAAAGTTCTCATAAAATAAACACTGCATTTCCCTATCAGATCCATTTCAGTTATTGTATGAAAAACAATAAAGAAAGTTTATTCCTGTTGGATAATATACAAGAATTAGCCAAAGTTTAATAATAATTAAAAGTAAGTTTTTTTACCTAACAATGGTTAATCATTCACCTGTCTTCACAGAGTATGATTATAAAAAATGTATTATAAGTAAAAGGGTTCACTTGATAATCTTTTCTTTGTTAACTCATGGTCAGGTTTTTCAGTTTACTTTAAACCTTTTAAGAAATGGATTTGGTGTCCAAGAAAAAAAAATGTTAACTATAAACGAAACATACTTAGTAGTCTCCCAAAGTTGTGGCAACTTTAGGAGACTTATGGCTAAACCAATCAATGCTCTTGGTTAGCTTTCTGCATAAGTATTGTTAAACTTATTTGTATCATTTATCAGCGAGAAATCTTTATATTGGCCGTATATCCTCGCCTTTGCCTCACCTTGGCATCTATGGATGGTACACATAAACAACAAACTCTAACCTTGACATTGCCAATAAATTTAATGAACATTACAAATATTTTTATTCTGAATTTGCGTTTCTATTCGTTCTAAGTTGGTATACTAGGTCGCGGTATTGAGCAGTCTCTAAATTAATGTGTATTTTTTATACATTTTAAGCGTTTGCTCTGTGATTATCTCATAAGGTTAAATCTTTAACTAAAATGTCGAATATGTTTTGATGAATTTCCGCCTTTAAGTAATATTTTCAAAGTAAGTGAATATATTGTTAGCAAAACCAGTGTAGAAATTACAGTTTTATTGACGATTAATTTAGTAATACGGTTAGTATGAAACGTCACTTACCGTGTAATAAGAAAGCAGGCCAGCATTCTCATCCAACACGAACCACCGGTACTGCCAACCCTTCATCACATTTGTCCATTTACTTAGAGAACCCTCCATCATGATTACAAGTCAAAAAATATAGCAAAATACATAAAAATAAATAAAGACTGTGAATTTTACACTGCGGTATGAACCTCATCCACCATAAATAATCCATATGATTGACAGTTTGAATCTGTGTTGCTAGACGTGAAAAATTAAAATCGCTTGTGCAGGAATCATTTTTGCTCGATTTTTCGAATCGATTTAAATGCTATTGTTATAGCAATAAAATATTGCACATAAATACTCAAATAAAATATTTTATATACCTGTGTGGTGTTTGTATTTTGAATATGAATGGAAAAACTGATTTTACAGAAACTTGAGTTAAAGTACAGAAAAAAATTAAATTAGATTTGATAATATCGGAAATCCACACACAACTAAATATTTTAATTAAATAAACAGGGATAAAATGAAAACAAGTTTAATAGGCAGTTATTTTATATTGTACAACCATTATCACTTTTGTAAAAAAAACAATTACGACTACACGCAACAATCGCGTTGAATTTAATTTAGTAATACTAATACTAGACTATTTACAAGGATCAGACACCATTTGGCATTTTGCATATCAATGTCTCCTAAACGATCTACCGTGTTTCGTTTTACTGTAACCTGACGCTATTGACACTTTGTTTGTGTTTTCCTGATCTAAGTTTAAGCCTGATAAGTCTACAAATAATGGCACATTTTCAGAACCTTCAGCAGCTACGTCGTCGGTTTTATCCTTGTTAAAACTTTCAGGAGTCCCCTCTCCTTCAATGGCCAGAGATTCAATGTCTTTGCTAAGGGAGTTGTTCTCTGCTGCCTCAACAAATGCGTTTGACAGGTCACCATCCAGTTTGTTCACGGTTCCTGAAGCAATGTCGTACATGAAGATTTCTTTTTCGTCAGCAGCCTCAGCATCTCTGTAAACAAACATATTTCGTTATAGCACATCTATACTTATATATATAGCTTGGCAAAAAAGAGTCTGTCGTGGTAACCATTGGAACTAAAATATATTTTTGGTGGCAACACTGCTTTGTTTATCATCAAAAAGTAGCTAATCTGTCATTGTGTTATGTTCCCAGTTGTATTTTACTTATTTCTAATTAAATATCAATGATTAATGATTTTGTAATATAAAAAAATAATAAAACAATAAGGAGTAGTGGTGTGAGCTGTGATACACCAAGTTTTCGTAAGAAATTTGGCGGAATCTGAAGCGGAACAAATTTTGTCTCCATTTGACAATGATTTCGAAAGAACTGCCGACACGACAGGTATTTATCCAAGAAATTTATCTTTTAGTCAAAACCAGTCATTGTTTTTCCTTGCTAATACTAAATTTTATCGGTATTATAAGTTTCAAGCCATTTTATTGTTTTATTTACTAATAGATTATTGAGGTTATGTTTTCAAGTTTGACAAATCGCGTGTACGTTGACTCTTGATGTTTGATACTTGAAATTGAAAAATGTACATGGAATTAATATGGTTGTCTTTATATTTTTTTCAAGGTAAATCTCACAGTACAATTAGAAAAATTGTTAATGAAGGTGAAAAATTTAAGGATTTTTTCTACACCTGGAGAAACACCAAAACAGTTGGCGGAAGAAAGAATTAGACGATTTCGATCTGTGTGCACGAGACAAAAAGTTCAACACTAAAGAAACAGGCAAGTATTTTTTTTTTTTGTTAATGCTATTATCGCATACCACAGTAAAAAAAGTATAATTTATATTTATTATATTTCAGGTGCCTATTCTACGTAACATATTATGTATAGTTTGAGGAGACGGGTTGTAATGGGAGCTGTAAACGTCTAAGAAAGATTTTTACACTATTTAGATTTCATAATTACACATCAGTGTTAACGGAAAACATCCATCAAAGCACCGAAAAGGAATACACGAATGATGTTATGTCACGTTTTTCTTTTTAAATGAAATCTAAATTTTTACGTGTTATTTCATTATCATTGTCATGTGAATAGTGATAATGTTATGCTACCCACATAGAGATACCTCGACGGCCCCTACGTAAATCATTGAAAGTGATTTTAGTCATTTTTCACCAGAGTCTTTTGAAGTTTCTTTGTGGTATATTTCTTAATTAGAGAGAGTTACATCAAATCTTTGTTATCCGTGGTTACTAAACAAATTAGTAGATTTATTCAGATATATTTATTTGTGAAAATATGTAATAGTTTCATGGAAAATAAAGTTTTGATAGTTTACATCGTCAAAAGGATATTTTTTTTTATCGGAACTGTCAGTTTCGATTATTTAAGACGGAAAAAAATTCATAGCTTTTAACGAAACAGGCACTTTCGATTATGTACTTCAAAATTAATATGAAAGTATTTAACGTAACTGGTAGTTTCGATGAGTTACGCCATACAAAAACGTAAGTGATGTTACTAGTTTCGATAAAATGGTTATGTTAAATGTATATAAAATGGTACAGTGTTAAGGCTTTATCTGATATCGGTGTTTACAAAAAGCAATATCAAGTTTTTTAGAACTTTATTATTAAAAATCACAAATATCTTACTTATTTTATTACTTAGTACAATCACTAGAAAAATCACAACCATGTTAATTAAGTCTTTATTAACGAAATTATTGTGCGAAAAAATCAGTTCGAAAACAAATTACTTAGATTAATTAACATTAGCTATTGAGATCAAAATTGTATAAAACAATGTAAATAAAAATATTCTTCTAAAAGAAATAAACAAAAATAGAACAATTTTGTTCGCAGTTCAGTCTCATCATGAACAGCAAACCACAATTTATTCAAAAAGTACTTAGACACACTTAAAACAATAAACAATTGAGATCAAAATTGCAAAAATCAACGTAAACAAAAATATTTTCCCAAAAGATACAAACAGAATAGAAATTATAATATTTTATAATTTACCTCTTCATCATGAACGTCACAATAGAATCTAATCAAAAGTTTTGAACAGGAACGATAAAAAACACTTTAAAAATATATGGCCAAAGAAAATAGGAACTATAAAAGATATAATTATAGGCATACAAACTCTAATCTGAATCATCATCATTTTCAGCAATATTGCTGTGCTTAATATTTTTATAAAATCTATGATATTCCTTTGGAATCACATCCGTACTGCATAAAGAAAGGAGATCTTTGTACTTAGCCTCGGTAATACTAAGAGCATCAGCATAAGCCATTTTTAGGTCGTCGTTATTATTTATTCGCTTGCCACGTCTTCTTGTAACTACCGAGTTTAAGCAATGATGCTCACCCTTCCACTCGTATTTAAAAAAAAGACAGTTCGGTACATCCTTCTCTACCCTGATTTCCTTGATTTTATTCCACATTATGTTCCTATTGCTTGTGTCTTTCTTCCAATTTCTTTCATCTAACAAAGGTTTAAAATCAAATATATCCTGTTGAGTTATTTCTATTACATTATATGGCTTTCCAGTGGTTTTGGCCCATCGTACTAATGCATACCACTGATCCGGTGTGTAAATTAACTTCCTTTTTGATTCCTTCTCAATGAGCGCATGGACACTGTCGCCCTCGTTTTGTGTGTGGCCCTTTTCCAAAAATCTGTGAGTTATGTCAACATTGTATGCCTTTGATAAATACATGTACATTGAATATACAACTCTATTTCTATTCTGGCCTAAGCAATTGTCTGACCAAAACAAAAACTTCTTTACACCTTTATCAATAAGACCCTTCATAAACATCATCAAACAACTACTGACTTCATTAGCTCCCCTTTTACCCGTGCATTCTGTCCACATATAACAGAAACCTTCCTTATTTGCTACGTCAAACACGGTGAAATTATAGACGGATAATTTCCTTTTATAATAAAGCAGGCCAACATCTCCATGAGGAGAATTTAAAATTTTCTGAAAATCGAATGTTGCGCATACTACTTTCGAGCAATTTTGAGCTACTCGTTTGTCATTGTCTTTAAATTCTCTAGCAATTTTTTTATTCTCAATGTGCTGAGAATGTGTGCTTATTTGATCCTCAGTAGGGTTCACAATGTGTGAAAATGAATGGCATTTGTCACAAATATCTTTTTTTGGGACGAAGAATCCTACGTTTAAGTTTTCATTCACTATGTCAGTGTACTGGCGTAATGTGAGAGCTTGACTGTCGTAATTTTTAATTTGGTCCCATTCTTTGTACAACGAGAACATTTTATTCATATTTAAGTTACTATCCAGATATATTTTGCTGCTATTTTGTCGTGTATAGTGTGACGGGACTGGTTCAAATGAAGCTACGTGGTCGCAAACACTTTTTATCATTGCAGCGGTGCGTACGACTGGATGATTATGGTGCTTTCCTCTATCATCGGGTAAAGTAATTCCTTCTTGGTTTAATTTAGTATGAGCAGTACGTATGATTTGATCAGTGATACACAAAGTATTCAAAAATGTTTTAAGGCAAACTTGTACTGGTTCATAGGACGTTTGATAATCAGTTTTGTCGTGAGGTAGTGGTAAAAAATATTTCGTAGTATATTTTCGACGAGAAGGACCTTCAATAGTAATGCTTTTCTTGCTATTCTTTTCACTAAATTTGTTTATATATTCCCACTGCTTACCATGGTCTCCTAATTTCCAAAAATGCGTCAATATATTTTGACGAGTCTCAGTGTCGAATTTGTTGTAACATTTTAATTTACACGTAGTAGAACAGACCGGTCTTAACTTTTTTTCTGGTTTAACTTTGCCCTTTCTAGTAATATACTCTTGACCAGAATTCAACAATAGTTTCCTTTTGTTATCTATCCATTTCTCAACGCATCTTTTTCTTTTTTTTCCGGGGTTTGCTTTAAATGTAGTGTTTCTCTTTTTTTTTAATGTGATGCTCGAGCTAGGTGATTCACATTCCGATATTGTTATAAGAGAGTCAACACTTGCAATTGGCGCTGGACTATCGATAGGCGTAGGTGGTCTTTGATTCTCTGATTCAGACAGCAGCGGTGTTGATGGAGATGGGCCGGAACGAGTGGTGCTGTGGTCGAAGTTTTCAGTCTGGTTTTGTGTAGTATTATTAAAATCCAGTAGTGGGGATGGCAAAGGCGTATGTTCTGAGCTACCTAAAATAAACGATTCCTTATCACTGTTTAGTGGAGTGGGTGATGCTGGTATTGTTTTTTCCAGAAGTGTAAAATCAGTTGACAACAAGTTTCTGTCTGATGATAGTTCTTCATCAATCATACCCTCTAAAGTTTCCCATTCGCCGTCCCCAAAGTTACAAGCGGCGGGTAAAGGTGAATCTAAAACAAGATGATATTTATATAAAGAACAGTAGGTATTGATAGGGGTTGTATCGTGAATTCAGTTCATGATTCTATGCCCCAGATTTAAGATTTCTCGAGAAAATATTCACTTCTTTATCAAAACATTTCAACGCTGAGGGGTCTAGAATCATAAACTAAAATCATGATAAAAGTCACAATATCCCTGCACCCTGTATACAAAATGACAAAACATCAAATTAATTCTCCTATAATTACCAAAAACCATATATTATTCAAAAATAACAAAAAATATTTCGCAACAAATGTATCGAAAATAAGAAAGAAATAAAGTTCTATCTGCATAAAACATTGAAACTGGTAGTTTCGTTTTATTACTGAACTTCAACTACGACGTAAAAATACGAAACTGTTAGTTTCGTTTTAATCCTGAACTTCATCTCCGCAGAATAAAAATGCAACTAAAAGTTTCGATAAAAATTCACCGTCGTATTACGAAGTAAAATATCGTAACTGGCATTATCGATTAATTACGTGGTTTTTCTATTAGAAAGCCATATTTTGTCATTAAATAACCTTCATTGTGCACTATTTTTATTAGGAACTGAAAATCCCACGTGGATTTTAAGTTACAATAATCCCTTAATTCTCACTTAAAATATTTTAAGAAGATATATTATTACTTACCGGGTTTAGGTATCTCGTCATCTGTTACTAAATCAAGAATTTTTCTCGATCTTGAGGCACTGAATCGACTCATTGTGTAGATTCATAAAACAAAATAACTTATTAAACTTGCAACAGTTGTCAACGTACGAGTCACTCGTTGCCACAGCTCGCTGCTAACTGGCAGCAGCGCCGCGTAAATTGACGAATGTGGTATATTCGTCTCGCTCGCACGCCGCTCCCTCCCTCGTAAATGGTCGAATCTGGACTTTCAATGAACTACTTCGCAAATATTTGTTGGATTCGATCTTTAACGATTCAAATTTCTGCTAATAAACACTATTTTAATTATTATTTCAGTGGAATGTAAAATAATACTTTTAAGAAGCTGATTTAACGAATAAAAAAAAAATGAGTTTTTTTAGTTTCGATGAATTACGTAGGGGCCGTCGACCTGACGCCTTCATTAGTCAACTGTTCAAGTTTATTCGATATTGCCCGAATGCGACATGTATAGGTACTCTCTGACTTCCGATTAGTTTCGGACAGTAAGCAGCTGTAAGTCGCCTTCTTGTCGACTATAAACTGTTAGCATTAACAGGATTCGTTCAGTATCATTCATGTCAAATTTGATACAGGCATACCAACCAACGAATGGTTGTGAATACCCTAGATGGTGGCCGCAAATGCGATTGCTGAACATTGTGTCTAGTGTATTGGGTTCAATCGGCAATCCCTGAGTGTAATTTAATTATTTTTTTTTTTCATTATGTTATTACTATGGCACTCTTAGATAAAAGGTTATTTCAGCGAAATAATGCGCAATCTACTAAATACAATGAAAGTAAAAGACTATGTGTATATCAAGTCTTGAAATCTGTACTGATGAGAATTTCCGGGATCTCGTGTTTGTGGATTAAAACAACAAGTATATCACTTTTAGTCCTAGTATACAGGATGGCCATACCTGCTAAGCAGGTGCCCTCATTTTTTCCAGACTCTTTTTTGCCAAGCTGTACTTATAATATTATAAAGCTGTGTTTGATTGAACGCGCTAATCTCAGGAACGACTAGTCCGAAATGAAAAAATCTTTTTGTGTTGTATAGCCTATTTATTGAGGAAGGCTATAAGCTATGTAACATCACGCTACAATCAAGAGGAGCGGAGCAGTAATGTAAAATGTTGCAAAAAAGGTGAAAATCGCACGGGTAGGCGATTCGACGCGACGGGAAGGGTCGGGGGAACAAGAAATTTAACGCGGACGAAGTCGCAGGCAGAAGCTAGTCATTCATAAAACACATTGTTTTGCTTTTAAAAACAAAATAGAATAAACGCTATAATTTCTTACCCAGTCACAAGCAAGACGACAGATTGCAGATCAGTGGCTGTCTTCTTTTCAACATCCAACCACTTCACGAAATTGTCCTTTGTTGGTCGTTTGAGTACTTCTTGCAAGCTTTCACCAGCAACAAATTTAATTCCTTTTAGGTTTTCTTCAGCTGCCCGTTCCGTCCTCGAATGGGCACCTAAAGCTTCAGTCTCAACGGGAGCCAAAACAACGACTGAAGTAACTTTTCTCCCCTTAAGGACATCCGGTAGCGGAAACTGATTACCACTCACTTTCAATGGCAAATATCTGTTATACCTTTTGTCGTTTAATGCTACGGGATCAACTTGCGTGGCATTTTCTTTTATGTATTTCTCAGCCAGTTGCTGTCCTTCGGGAGTATCGGGGTTAAAATGAACAACTTTCATTTCAACAGCTTGACCATTTGGTGGAGGAGCCACGTAACTGGCAACATTTTCTGAAGCAGCAAATTCTTGATCATCTTCGATGTCTTCATCAATTCTAGATTGAATAGAATCTCCGTTAGGCTTGACATAGACGGGTCTATTTTCACTAGAAGCAATCTGTTGACCACCACCAGCACTAAAGAAGTTAGCCAGCTGGTCTGGAGGCAGAGAATCCAAAGGTGTTTCTCCTACTTTATCGTAATCCAATACACTGATGTCTGCGTTGTCTAAGATCCCTGAAGACAACAACTGCTGACGGAGGTCATCTGGAACTTCGTCAGGGAGTTCGAAAGTGGGCTTCTTTTTCTTCTCTTCCTTTTTAGTGTCTGGTGCAGACGTTACTGAATTCTGCGTAGAGGACACATACTTCGGCGTTGTTGGTTTGATTTCCACCGTCCTAGATGTTGATTGATAGTAAGGAGAAGACGCTGTGCTTGTTGGAAATGTAGGGTGTGGGCGTGACCTTTCCTGGATGTATTGAGACCTAGGCGATGTAGCTTGAACTTGCTGCTGGTAAACGCTCTGGTATTGTTCTTGCTGTTGCTGCTGCTGATGTTGTGAATGCAGTAGTTGCGCTTGTAGGCGTTGTATTTCTTCTTGTTGTTTTTGGACGTTATGCGCTAACTGTAACCTTACTTGTTCTTGTTCCGCATCCAATTGTTGCTGCTGCTGTTGATATTGCTGCTGCTGCTGCTGTTGTTGCTGTTGTTGTTGCTGTTGACGATGTTGTTGTTCGTGTTGGTGACGTTGTAGTTGTTCTTGCTGCTGACGCTGCTGTTGCTCTTGTTGTTGGTTACGATGTTGCTGTTCTTGTTGCTGGTGACGCTGTTGTTGTTCTTGTTGTTGGTTACGCTGTTGTTGTTCTTGTCGCTGTTGTTGTTCATGCTGGTGGCGCTCTTGTTGTTCTTTTCGCTGTTGTTGTTCATGCTGGTGGCGCTGTTGTTGCTGATTATGTTGTTGTTGCAGTTGATGGTACTGTTGTTGTTGACTAGGTGTGGGTGTAGGTTGACTAGGGCTAGACTCTCCAAGGCCACTAAATGGTTGCGACGTAGGTCCATTAACAGTAATGTGTTGTTCATATTTAGATATAGCCGGTACCAGTTCACCTCCACCAGGAACCAGGCCGCCAACATTTTGTTGATGTTCAATGTTTGATGGGTGGTTAAAAGGCCTTTCAGACGGTGAGCCTTGGTGGAAAATATCTGGTGTAGGCGAGGGTTGAGGATGGAAATTGTACAAAGGAGCAGAAGAAGGTGATGGAACAAACTGATTCTGGGGGGAGGGTGATGGTGAGGGGAATGAGTGTTGTTGTTGGAATGGAATCTGAGGTGATGGTCTGGGTAGTCCCTGGGGTCCTTGGTGGAAACTAAATTGTTGTTGAGGTTGAGGCTGTAGGGAATGTTGGTGAAAAGGTGGGCGATTATCTTCAATAAGCGGTGGGGAAGGTTTCAGATTAAAGAATGGGGATGCACTGGGGTTTATGCCGATCGATGGTTTATTGTGGATAGAATCGAATTGCTGAGCTGGTCTTTGCTGAGGAAGTTGTTGGTTAACCGGAACGATTGGTCTTCGATGTTCTTGGAAATGGGCTGGGCTCGGGCTTGGACTTGGGTGACCGAAAGACTGCAGGGGCCTATTTGGTAGCGGTTGCTGTTTTGGAGGGTCCACTTGTTCGGTAGTGATAGTGTGATAATTCTCTTGCAAGTATTTAGGATCGTCAAAATAAGTCTTAGATTGGGATGGGAAAGGCCTCTGTGGTCCAGAGTGGAAGCTTGTTCTTGGGGGTCCATTGAACTGTGGTCTTGAGGCAAAGGAAGGTGGATTATTTATGCGTGAATGGAAACTGGGTCCATTGTTTGCTCTGGGGAATGAGGCTGTAGGGAAAGTAGTAACTGGGCTAGGAGCAGTTGGGCTGCCAAAATGTGGACCTATGGGGCCATTTGAGAAAGCTGCGTTGAAGGTAGGTGTTGGTCCGAATGGGATACGGGGTGTTTGAGGCTGTTGTTGAGGTCTGAACGGTGACACTGAAGGGCCTTGTCGTGGCAGCTGTTGTTCATTAGGTACGGGTTGAGGCTGAAATTGGATTCGACTTTGAGCTTGCGGGGGTCCAGATCTAAAGAATTGTGACTGCTGCTGATGCTGGTGTTGGTGTGGAAAGAAAGATGGCCTCGTACTGGATTCCACGAACTGTGGCTTTGGCGACGCCGATCTCTCTAATTGCGGATGACTTTGATGAATTTGAACGCTATGATGGCTCTGTGGAGAGGGTTGCGGAGGTGAATTGGGTAATGCAATAGCCGGCTTTGGTGCTGTCTCTTCGTGGTGTTCAGAGTGGCTGTGGCTTTCACGCCTGTCACCATAATGGCGGCCTTCGTTGCCAAAAGTGATTTTTACACTGCTGTCACTATGGTACTGTTCGGATTCCGGCTTGATAATGGCTCGTAAAGTGGTAGTCTTTGCAGGTAAATAAGGCACAGGTGTCACTGTCACATATTCATCTTCATGTTCATGATGTTCGTCTTCTTCGTTGGTTGGAGGAGTTATAGCGGGGATGGGTTTCTCATATATGACCTTGTCCTTAGAATGAGGGTCTTTACTGTATTTTACATAGAAAACATGGACAGGTTCCTTCTTTTTCTTTTGAACTGGTTGAGGGGGAGGTGCCGGCAGCGTCTCATTGGACTCCTTAATAATAATTTCGATGATAGGTTCAGGTTCTTCGTAGTACTGAGGATGGTGACTGTACAGAGGAGCGGTTGGTAATGTGCCATAAGGAGGACCGTAGCTTTCGGCACTAGATTGGTCTTGTAAATTCAGGATTTTGGACTGAGCGTAGATCTCATTTTTATTAACAACTGTTTCCTCTAAGTTTTCCTGATTGCGATCATACAGTGGATCTTTTTGCGAATACTGCACGACTGGCTCCATTTGAACAGCGTATGGTGGCAGTTTTCCTTTCGTTGGGGCATGAGAAATGCGTCGGTTGTTGCCCAGTGCTCTGTAATGCTGAACTCTTGAATGTGGGAGTACGAGAGAGTATTGTAAGTTTTCATGTGTTCTTATGTTGTCTAATTGTCGTTTCGGTTTCGTTTTTGCCGTCGAATTCTTTGCCGTTGCTATGCTGAGCACAGCCAAGGCTGTGACCTGAAACAAGAAAAATTATACCGTTAATCGATTAGGTAAACGAATATTTTATCGATAAGATTTTTTTGCATCGGGCAACTTTTTATTATAACAATGGCTTTCAAAGGAGTAATAGGTATGAACAAAGGTACTAATGATAAATCTATCATTATAACCTGTGCTTTTCATTAATTTCATAAAGAATCTTAGCAAGAACAAATTATTCATGGGTTCAACTCATATGAGTCGTATGTGGTTTCAAAGAAAGTTATACAATTTTAATGTCGTATGCACAGTATGCACTTGTCATAGTCGACAATAACAAACAAAACCCATTGTTGTCACTGTGGTCGCCTCCCTCCGCCAGTCCGCCTCCCATTAATAGTGATGCACAGACACTATGAATGTTATATAGTGAATAGAATCGATTTCATGGTGGATCGCTTGAGTGGGAAATCATGTTTTTTAATTTGTTTACATTTTGTCTCTTAGCAGTTGTTTCATGATATGACTGAATGCAATTTGTATATAATATCATTGACTGAATGTTGTTGTCATTAATTTCTTATCTAACCGTATAATATTAGGCCCCTATTTATGTAATTTTTTAAAAGAAATCGACATTATATTGCGTAATTACATTTATTTATTACATACTAGCTTCTGCCCGCGACTTCGTCCGCGTCAAATTTTTGCTCCCCTGACCCTTCCCGTCGCATCGATTTGCCTGCTAGTTTTCATTCATTTTTCGTTGCTGCTCGCTCCTTTTGAATTATAGTGAGTCAACCTTAAAAGATAGATATATGCTCTCGCGGACTTTTTTTTGGAACTTTTTAAAAGGAACAATTCCGTCATACATGATTTTTGCGTTACTTTAGCCGTTTACGCAGCGCACGCAACGGAAACTCTCAAAAGGAATAAATTGTCCCCGTTTTTGCAACATTTTTCATTACTGCTCCGCTCCTCTTAGTTGTAGCGTGATGTTATATAGCCTATAGCCTTCCTCGATAAATAGGCTACCCAGCACAAAAATATTTTTTCAATTCGGACCAGTAGTTCCTGAGATTAGCGCGTTCAATCAAACAAACAAACAAACAAACAAACTCTTCAGCTTTATAATATTATATAGTAAAATATATAGTATAGATAGTATAGATTAAGTAAATTAAAATACCTATTGATTTCCGCCTGTCTGGCTTAATTTACTTATGGAAAGTAAAAGTCACTAGCAAGATTAGAGCGGTTTGATTAATTATGTAAATTGAGATGGGCTTCAAAAACAGCTGTTTGCCACACACACACAGTCACTGGCCCGTCTAGTTTTGTTTAGTTGAATCAAATGATGAGTAGATGTCGCAATTTTCAAAGCAATCCAAATTAGTATCAATATCAGTCTCTTATCGAAATTAGGTGTCATTTGCTTTTTTATCGGAGACTAGCTTCTGCCCGCGACTTCGTCCGCGTTAAATTTCTTTTTCCGCCGACCCTTCCCGTCGCGTCGAATCGCCTACCCGTGCGAAATTCCCCATTTTTGCAACATTTTTCATTACTGCTCCGCTCCTTTTAGTTGTAGCGTGATGTTGTATAGCCTATAGCCTTCCTCGATAAATAGGCTACCCAACACAAAAAGAATTTTTCAATTCGGACCAGTAGTTCCTGAGATTAGCGCTGATTGAACATCAAACAAACAAACAAACAAACTCTTCAGCTTTATAATATTATAGTATAGATTACAAATTTATGAAAACGAGCCTCAAGGCGTAGGATCTTCTTATGGTCCTGAAGGACGGTAGAGTTGGGCCGCGTCTCATCCAGCAGGTCGATGGTCCCTATTAACAATGTCGGCTATGCATTTTTACCAATATTCACTTTTTAGTTTTAACAATACATTAAACGATCAGTGCAAATTTGAACATCCACAGTCTTATAATATTTTTTTTATCGTCAAAACAAACTTTGAACTGCTCCACTGAACAGTAGTCTTTTTGCGGAACCGACATTGTTAATAGGGACTATCGATTTATATAAAAAAGTGAATATTAGTAAAAATGTACAAACGATATTGTTAATAGGGACCTATTAACCTGCCAAACTTAACCTTTTCCCAACTGTGTTAGAGTTGGCTTCCAGTTTGACCAGATGCAGCAAAATACCAGTATTTTACATGGAGCAATTGTCTATGTGACTTCTACAACGTAGTTAATGGTTAACACAATACCCTGAGTGATAGATCTTAGCCCGAGTTCTGATATTCTGTCACCCTACCCAAGATGACAAGAAACAAGCAAAGAAAGCAATGTAATATACAAACACGTCATTATTACGAGGAAGATACGAGTAAACACACACACACGACGTAACGACGGAGAAAGTGTTTTGATGTGAAAAGGCTCGTGTTTGCCCACTTTGGGACCACAGCCTGCGCTTGCGCGGGTGGCACGCGCGGAAGCGATTTGTGATGTCAACGCACTTTGCACAATAGAAATCTGGTTATGAATAAACGAGGATGTGTTTAATTGACGTCTCTAGGCTTGTGGAGTGAAAGATTGACTTCGTAGGCCGAGTACCATAAGGCCATTCTCTAAGCAGGTAGCCGATATATGGAATGTAAATTTAGTGTACATGTACCATGAAGAAGTAATCATTTTTTTTGGGATCAGAAATGTCGATTAACAATTCAGATTTTTTTAAAATCTCATATTACTAAGCAAATTAAAAAAAAACTGAGAAAACAGTTTTTGATCAGCTCTTGGCATTCATTCGATATCTAGAAGCTCTAATAAAACATCAAAAGGTGTCAAGTGTGAATCCTATAGCTATGGTTTTTTAACATGTTTAAACAACCGCTTATCGCGAGCTCTTGCGCCGCACAGCCTCAAGGAAATTTGGTAGGCTGTCCAGTTGACTAGTCGGTCGGCATTCCAATAAGATTAAAAGTATACCACGGAAAGCCAGCATCCACTTTTGATTCCGACACTCCCCTCAAGTGGACTTCGAAATTTGGATAGTCATTTTCAAATTGTTTTTTTTGTTTTTGTAGAGACGTGAATTAAACTTGTATTCAGTGAAATTGATGGTGCATGAAGCATGAGTTAGGTTTTGAATTGCGTACGTAGGTATGTAGATCGACATATGTAGGTCGAAACTGACAAGTCACAAAATTCTAAAGTGAAAAGTTTGGCTAATGACCAGTATGGAAGTTTTGCAGTGATACGAATGCTGTAAATCTAGATAATCCTACCTACTCACACAATTTTAATGTGCGTGGCTCTTAACATATCATGCGCGGTTGTCAGAAGTGACGAATTGACTAGCTCTCAATGCCTTAGTGGCTTTAAGCAGTTTTTAGTTTTATATACATAGTGCACATTTTTACTCCACTGAAAATCGTTTGAGTCTAGACCGCCTGAAGGGTGAGTAATGTAGAGAGTATTGTAGAGCAATTAGTTACTCTGAATCACTCATTTAGCATCCATAGGTATTCGTAAAAAAATCATACGTAACGCACGTTGCAAAATGCATTTTTTTGTTATCTCGCAACACTGACATTATGCATAGTGTTGCCAAATTGAAAAAGAAGTAAAAGTGACCGTTTTGGCCAAACCTGCGGCCATCTTTCCAAAAGTGGAATAATGGGTGTTAATGTTTCTTTTAGCGTGGGCAAAGAAAACTCTTGCGAAATTGAATCAAGCAATTGTCAATGTGGGCCAGATTGTCCAAGATAAGAGGGGCAATTCTCGTAGTTTTAAGAACGATCAGTCTGATCTCAGCCTCAATCTGTCAAAAATATTTGGAGTTTCCATACCTTTTGACAAGTTTTTGACATCTGGTTCTCGCCGAGATGAGACTGGGACTAGATTTTGAACGTTTTTAGTTACAAGAATTGGCCCTAAGATGTTATCAAATAGTTTTTGGCGTTGCTGCTCACACGCAACAACTTTTGACAAACAGTTCCGGCAATTAGCATTAGGACAAGCCATGTAAATAGTTATACAATTTGTTTGTAACTGTCAAATTAACAATAGCTATATAAGTTATGGGGTTGCCTCATTACAACCTAACGAAAGGCTTCAATTGGTCTTACGAATCGCGAATTGCAAGTGAGCACAACACGGGACAGCAGTAATGGAGTCGACTAAGTTTAAGATCAAATGACAGCTGATGGAGTGCCTGTACCTCCTTTTTTAAGAGATGTATACAGAAAAATACAAACCATGTTGACTTCTACGAAGAAGGAAGGAGGATGACAATACTCAATGATAAAGTGAACTATTCATTAGTATAAAGCGTTTGACTAAAGAGTTCCCTTGGTTATAATGTTGGTAGCACGAAAAGTCATGATTTTGTTATTTTTTTTCAACACTTTATTTCCGTGCTACCAACATGTAGGCGATGAGTATTCTTTCCCGAAACGCATTCTGGATACTGATCTCACAAACGTTAACTCTTGACAAAAAATCTTAGAGGATTTCAAAGAATAGTGCCTATGTCTATACCGTAAACGGATATTATAACAACGTGCCTAAGAAAGTACGTTTCACTGTTCCTTTGTATATAATTGCCATGTTTAACCTTTACGTCTGCGGCTGCATTTGCGCAATAAATCTGACCACTCTCTTGAGTTTTGCATCATTTTGCTGTATTATTTTAATGTTTCCCATACTGTTCTGTTATTTAGCGCCTTGGGAACTGCTTGCAACATCTCGCAAATCTTAGCTTAGACATAATAGAGTGAGAACGTGACTATTGTCCGGTTCCTGGTTCTAATAAACTTTATCTTTTTTACCATAACATTTACTGTATCTACCGTATCTTTTGGTAATACATATTTGTAATACAGTGGACCTTTGTGGTTTTGGGGACCGATAAAATGATGGATGGACTGTGTGGATGATGATATGATTAGAAAGGGGATGACTACCGAGATGACAAGTTATAGAGCAATTTGGAAGAAGAAGCCACTGTGCACTGCGACTCAACATACTAACCACTTATTATAGAACCTTTCATTACCTAGACCATTATTACAGCCTCTAGAGTATAACATTTTCTTCTAAAGTATGGAAACTATATTTCGATACTTTGAATTTCTTGTCGGAATCAATAGCGTTTTGTGAAAGCAAGTCTGTGTTGACTTGACTCATCGGCCATCGCAGTTAAAACTGTTGCGTGAACTTTTATCACTCACAAAGGTATCTCTCAAGACGAAAAAAATCACGTGCGTCCCAATTCCTAAGGTATACAATCTGTTAAATAGGCATTGTTAATTTTCTTAGTCGTGTCGAAAGCAGGACAGTGTTGACCAACACTTTGCCAGTATACAGGCAAAGTATTTCTAATACAACTATCGTAACGAACAAATAATTAGATACACTAAAGGCAAGCTATAAGAAGATTACCTAAAGCGAGTAAGCCATTTGAAGGCCTTCGAAATGCTGCATCGTTAAATCTGATAGTTAAAGATAAATTTGCTTCTACAGCTGCAAAGCTTGACTACGCAATGATCTATTTACTAATCTCTAGTTAGGTGCCATCAGTAAGAATTTAGAGTACATCAGTCGGATTGGCAACTCGATGAGCCTGATTACCTCATCTTTTTTGATCTTGAGTTAAAGTCACAAAGTAAATATGTTGCGCAGTCTTTTATCACCCATAAACTTATATCCCAACATAGAAGCTATTGTTTTTAACAGCACGTGTGTCCTAATTACTTAAGAACACATGTTAAGTGTCTGTAAAGATTTCCTTAATAGGCAACTGAACTAAGAAATACGTAGATACACTTTGGACAGGCCTGTTGGTCTAGTGGTTAGTGACCCTGACTGCTATGCCGGAGGTCGTGGGTTCGATTCCCACCCAGGAAAAATGTTTGTGTGATGAGCACGATCATTTGTTCTGTGTCTGGGTGTAATTTATCTATAATATGTATGTATTTAGAAATATATAAGTATGTTTATCAGTTGTCTAGTACCCATAACACAAGCTCTGCTTAGCTTGGGACTAGATGGCGTTGTGTGATAGTTGTGGAATATTATTATTATTATATTATTATTATTAATGTAATATGATTAATGTAATATGATTACTTTTGGCATGCTATAAAAAGATTACGTAAAGCGAGTAAGCCATTTGAAGGCCTTCGAATAGCTGCATCGTTTAATCTTACAATTAAAGATAGATTTGCTTCGACAGCAGCACAGCTTGACTAAGCAATGATTTATTTGCTAATCTCTAGTTAGTTACTATCAATAAGAATTTAGATTAAATCAGTTGGATTTGCCCCTCGTTACCTACGAGTGGTGACAGAACGTACTACCACGTCTATTTTAATTTACCTGTTTTAAGCAGACCGTATACTCACGTTGACTCGCCATGCAAAATTATACCAGCTACGTCTTTCCGCCACAACGCATGAAAATTTCAAAATTGTTCTGTCACATTACATTATGATTTTTGGTGCTTCAAAAAGAAGACGTCCTGCTCGTGCGCTGGTGGTACGTAGAATACGCACGACGCCATGATACGCCCCCACGTCCCTACATTCCCGTTGCCTCAGTCACATAGTGCGTCTATAAACGTTGACCATAGATAACGATAGTGCCGCTAGTGGCCAAATGTATCGAAAAAAAAAATACGACTCGACGTCATTATACGTCTAACCATTTTGTACGAAGAATTGATGTGTCATTCTACATATACCACGTGATCGAGTACCGTCCGCGAAAGGGTTAAATAAAGTCAGTAGGTAAAAATGTTGCGCGGTCTTTTATCACCCATAATCTTATGTCCAAAAACGGTCGCTTTTATTTTCGTGAGCACCTGCTGCGTCCGAATTTCTTAAGAACACATCTTAAGTATCTGTTGAGTATTCCTTAACAGGCAGGTCAGTTACGAAATAAGCAGATACACTAGAGACTATTAGAAGATCAACTTAAGCGAGTTATCTATTTAAAGGCCTCCGAACAGCTGCTTCGATTAATCTGATAGTTAAAGAAAGATTTACTGCCACAGCTGCACAGGCTGACTACCCCATGATTTATTTGCAAACTACTAGTTAGAAGCCGTCAATAAGAATTTATGAATTTAGAGTACTTTGGTGTAGTGGTCGCAAACGCTACTACTGCAAACAAATTGTTATAAGGCTTTTCCTTCTGGAGTTTCTTAGTAGTAGCCCAGAATCTAGATTTGGGTTAGATTAGATTAGATTTACCCCCCCTACATTGGACTAAAACATAACTGGCGAAATTTGGGAGTAACTAAGTAGGTACTAAAGGTGCACCTCTGTTTGAACCTTCGGGGAATGTTGTGTATGGTGTACTGTTATGTGAATTTAGAGTGCATCAGTTGGATTTGCATTTGCAACTACGACAGTACCTACTCAGTCCGACGACCTAATCTATGTTAATCTCAGTCGTTAAGTATTTGTGAGTACATATGGCTCTCGACCTACATTTGTAAGCTTTGCATCTTCAATTTGTGAGATTAGTTGAATATAATCCGTTTGAGCACGTTTTGAAGATTTATCGTTACTACACTCGAGAGCAATGAATCCGGGTCACTTAAAGAATCCTAAAAATCTCGGAAACTAAAAATGCTAGGTTAATGCAATAAATTGTATTTAATAGACAATGTAATACTCCTTAAATGAAGGTATTAAAACTTCTTAGTTATTGTAAAGTTATATCATAAAAAAATCAAATTTGAAAAAGGGCCACTTTCGAAGATGGAACTACGAAATTACAGCATTTGGTTTTGCTTTTGTTTGTAATCTGTCATTTATGTGGGTACATAAACCATGTTGATAGTGCTCTATATTCATTATTCAAGCTGAAATTATGTCGCTTACGCCTGAAGAATGCACCAGAATACTTACAATGCTGGAAACCGGCCGGAGTCAGCGCGATACAGCCTGGACTGTCGGTGTGTCGCTGTCAACAGTACAAAGAGTTCTCCGACGTTACGAAGAAACTGGTTCTAACCTACGCAGACCAGGAACGGGCAGAACCAGGTGTACCACAGCACGAGAAGACCGATACTTGGTGAACACCATGCTTCGAAATCGCTTTCTCACAGGAACTGAACTCACAAATCAGTTTCGACGCCTCGGAGGAAGTAACCCAAGTGCATGGACAGTAAGACGTCGGCTTGCTGAATCTAACTTAAAACCCCTTAGACCTGCAAACGGCCCTAAACTGGAGCGTGGGCATCGTATTTCAAGACTAAGATATGCCCAGAGCCACGTAAATTGGAGTATTGAAGATTGGTCAAAAGTTATGTTCTCCGACGAATCAAAATTTATGCTCTACAAGCACGATGGAAGACACAGAGTGTATCGAAGACCAGGGGAAAGATTCAAGCAAGCATGCATCGAAGAAAAAGTAGCCTACGGTGGTGGGTCTGTACTTGTGTGGGCCGGAATTTCTTCTGAAAGTCGCACAGAGCTGGTGATCATAGAAAACGGCTCTTTAACTAGCGTAAGATATGTGGAAGAAATCCTCAATGATCACGTTGGTCCATTTATGGTCAATTTAGGTGAGGATGCTATATTTATGCATGACAATGCCCGACCTCATACAGGTAGGATTGTGAATGACTACCTTCAAGAGATGAACATTACTCGTATGGAGTGGCCAGCGCGCAGCCCGGATATCAACCCGATCGAACATGCTTGGGACGAGCTAGGCAGATGCGTAAAACAACGAAACCCTCCCCCAATCACGCTTCGTGAGCTCAAAATTGCTCTCACAGAGGAATGGGAGAATATTCCCCAAAATCGTATAAGGAACTTGGTGTACAGCATGCCAAACCGCGTAAACGCAGTAATGGAAGCACGAGGAGGCAATACGAAGTATTAAAATTCAAGAAAATCGTAATAAAGTTCAAAAATTTCATGTTTCCTATTTTTGTTTTAAGGAGAGATCAGCAGTTTTTTTCTTTATGTAATTTTGTGTTAATAAAATGTATGGTGACTCATATTTTTTTTACTTTCATTTAAAGAGTATTACATTGTCTATTAAATACAATTTATTGCATTAACCTATCATTTTTAGTTTCCGAGATTTTTAACATTCTTTAAGTGACCCGGATTCATTGCTCTCGAGTGTATTTTAAAGCTTCTTACCGTTGAAATGAAAACTTCCTTACCAAAAACATAAACGTTCAAATTGAAAACAAAGTTTTTCCTCGTTTTGTTGAATCAAATGCTAGTATAATAGTAACAATAATTGAAACGTTGATTAAAAGACCAACGTTTTTTATTGATTTCTGTTTCCGTTCATTAGTAACTAAGTTATAGCAGTTAATATACGTTGATAGAAAGCCACAGTCTCTAAACGCCCACAGACTCAAAAGAACAGGGGGGTAAATACTTATGATACTATCAGTAGCTATGGCTTTCGTCTTGATAGTTCAACAATATTCATTGCGCTATTTACATTGAGGAGCAGACAAATTTTATCGAACGAGTACATTAGAGGAAGTCTGAAAGTGGCAACGATAACTGAAAAGTTGTGAGAAAATCGGTTGTCATGGTATGGGCACGTGATATGGAGGAATGAGGAAAATATCGTGAGGAAAGTTTTGAGTATGAATGTCGATGGCTATAAGAGTAGGGAGTGACCAAAGGAACGATGGATGGACTCGGACTGTGTGAATTTGAAGATAGAAGATAGACTGTACAATAGAGAAGTGTGGAAGAAAATGACACGTTGCGCCGACCATAAATAAATTGGGAAAAAGACGAGAATGATGATGAAGCAATGGATTAGCCTTCAAAATGATTCAGATTGAGATTGATAGTGTATTTCACAATAAGGAGCAAATAAAATAAATCACTAAGTGCACCAAAGCACGAAACCAACTTCTCTATTTATAGAATCACCTCAATCGCGTAATATCATTACATGAATTGCGTCCGCGCATCGCATCTACTTCGTATTAGACAGTCATTAGGTTACACACGTAATAACAACTGGCCCATATTGGAGTGCTCAGCAAAATGACGGGGCAATTTAGAATGTGGTTGCACTTAGGGTCACCGTTTGACAGCTTCTTAGCAACTTCACTTTGAAGATATATTTGAGACAGCTACATAATTGTTGCTTGTAGCTTATTTATAACAGCCGGACCAGGTAAGGCTGCGCTTGCCGCGGTGTGATCTTTACGTACCAAGACGTCTCCGTGCCTCGGAAAACGCATTAGGCTTTTGGTTCTCCTCTATCATTCGTGTATCTTTGACATTCCTTACGGATCTTCAGAAGCCTGAAAATCTGACAACCTACCTTCTGTACAAGCATGTTATCACAATCAGCCTATAATGTTCCCACTGCTGGGACACAACACAAACCTCCTCTCTGCAATAACGGAGAGGCAATATTGATGTTCGCTTCATGTCTTTATTTATATAATTATTCTAGCCATGACCCGCGGCGCCGCCCGTGCAATGTTCTCCCACGGGATCGTTCTATCGGGATGAAAAATATTCTATGTCCTACCCCAGGTTATAGTCTACCTTTGTATCATCAAAATCAGTTTAGGCGTAACGCGTGAATAGGTAACAGATAGACAGTTACAATTACTTTCGCATATTATACGAATCCAGCACCCTTACTGCATAACCCACTATTAATCAATTTTTTTATCATTTTGAAGGCTATTGATAAACCATTGCTTCATATGTTCCAAAAATTTTTTTGCCGAGCGATGTAAACAAGGCAATAAATGTTGTTGAACCGTCAAAATGAAAGTCATTCCTATAGCGATAGCGAGTTACACAACATCTAGGGCACCCTGAGCCCTAAAAGGACAAGTAAACTAGAGGTGAGGCGTATATACTGGTACAGGTATATATACCAAGTATGTGCTTCCCAGTATGCAGCCCGGGTACAGACCTGAATACTGGGTAAATACCTTGAAGGTATGACGTCATACGTATAGGCCAGTACGAAACGAACCGCTACCACAAGGTATCAGCCAGTTCGTGCAGTATCGGTCCGCCGAAACCACCCGAAGCTACCCAACCGTTTACGGCAGGACCCGAAGCGTCATTCGTGCTTTAGGAACGTTCGGACGATCCAGTTCAAGTAGAAAAAAAAATACATGAATATAATTGCGTAATAATTTTATTGCATAAAAAATATAACGAATTACATTTTTTATCATATCAAAGAGTTCCTTAAAAATATATTGTGTGTAATAAAGGGATTTTTAACTATGCAGCTATTCTAGTTAGTCAATTTAAATAAAATTAATGTTATTTTGCATATAATATTTAGCACTCACTAATAACCATCTTCATATCTCATACTTGAAACGTCGTACCTACATAATATTGGAGGTATGCCATACTTATCGCATACGTTTACTTATCGAAATCATTAAACACCCAAATACTTACAGGTATTTTGAAACCCGGTTTTTGTACCAAGTATTTGGCGATACCCATACCTTGAAGGCCGGGTATGGAGATTGGCAGGTATATCTCATCTCTAAAGTAAACTTGGGTGGTTAAAAGTGAAGATACTATAATATCTTCGGACCCAAACTAGGCGGAGCCTGTACTATGGCAACTAGACAACTGATGTAGATACTTATATATTTCTAAATACATACATTGTAGATTACTATACAATACTTCAGCGTGACAGCCCTAAAGTCAATTTAGTCATTACTGCCACTATTCCTTAGTATACCAAATAAGTCTTTCTGTGTTCTCAAAATACCTAGTTGCGTCGAAGGCCCTGGTTGCACCTGCGTCGTAGAGAGTAATTTAGATTCATCTACCGATTAGTTACGCTCCGGTTGATTCGCAACGAATGTTTGTCAGTTTGTCACGGTTCGGGTTAAAGGTTAATAGATTTTTCATCGAATTCTCGATTTAGAATGCATAGATTCTGTTCCGGTTAGAGTTGTTTTGGTACGGAAGAAATTCGGGTTACTTTTATTTTTTTTTCGACTTCTGCTTTCAAACTCCTTCAAATTCCTTTGGTAAATAGTTTCGCCAGTCGGTTCTAATAAGTAGAGCAAAGGCCAATAGTAGTCTTTTATAATTCTTATCATTATGAGGTAATAATTTTAGCGAAAAATGTCCAGTGTTGGTCATTTTGGGCCTGGCATGGCCTTTCCCCAAAGATTGTCACAATGACCGGTTTTGCTATCCACATACATCGGATTCCCGGGATCTTAAGGATAGCATAATGACGTTCTGACAGCAATAAGCCGATAACAATTATGGAAGAATAATAGTGGTGGCCCAGTGGCACTTAATTTCATCACCACTGCTCTCAAACGGTAAAGGAAAACTTCGTGAGAAAACCGGCAGGTCTTAGAACCAAAAACAGATTATCATTTGTCTTTGTCCTTTTCTGCAGGATATTAGTCAACACTCATGAGCCTTTTTTTAAATTATCACCCATTTAATATTCAGTACATTCATTTCGTGACCTCGTTTATTCCTCGCTCATCTACAGAAGCTGAATATCATCGCAAATATCGCACTGCGTAAGCATTGCATAACGTTATGTATTTGTGTAAACTCTTGAAATTGAAAGGTGTTCGCCATTTAACGTGCCGTCACATGTAGGTGATGAAACTCTGTATTTCAGTTGCTTTTACGGTAAATGTTACAGCAAATAATATTCTGGAGCTTTCTCAACGCGTATAATAGTTTTGCAATGTGTGTTCATTCATTTTATTTAACTTTAAATTAAACGAACCTAAGTGGCAATTATTGCATTTATGATTCTGTCTTGTATGTATGAGGTGATCGTAAAGTCCTTGCAAAATGGGTTCGTATCGTAAACTTAGATAAGTTTATATTTTATTGCGTATCGACCGTTCAATAATTCTCAATAACATTACAGAATGAAGATTGGGATTATCTTTACACTTGCCTACTAATGTATGTAGATACTAGCGACCCGCGACCATCTCTACCTCTTATAAAACTTATAAAGCCCAAAACTAAGGACTTAAATAAGTGTTCTACCAAAAACAGTAATTAAAACGTGGTCATAGCAAGCACTGGACCCAATAAAGATCCTACTCCACCATAATATTTCCTCAATAGAACCTGTCACTTTACTCCAATAAATCAGATATTTCTACTTTCCGTCACATCTCATAACGTAACCATCATTTTAACGTAATGCTTTCCTAGTCGACCACTAATCGTAGTTTGTACTGTTCTTACTGTTAGGGTGCGCACACACTCGCGTGCAAGACTTGCGTGTTGTCGCTAACTTGCGACACGTAGTTTTAGACACGCAAGGTACCTGTGACTTTTCTTACGTTGGTGTATTACAGTATCTACTTATTTTATGGTATTTACTTGGACCGGACATAGCTTCGTGAATGATTGAATGTTAATTTAACAAGACACAATGATACGTGGTACAGATTTTTAAAAATGTGATACGCATACATATACTTCTTTTTTCGTTCAGCTAATAGTTTGATGGCTAGCACCGCTTGTTAATTTCATAAATTGTCTAGTTTCAAACCGAATTTGGTTGTTTATTGTAACTGCCATCAGCGGTGGTTTGTGGTTCTAATGATTTGAAAAATCAACGTTTATTACTTACTGGTAGACCATAAATAGACATTTAGACAAAAAAAATGTAGTTAAGTTTTGAGTTGAGTTTCACGATAACTGAAAAATGCGTGCACTGGCTGGACAGGTCCTCTCAATTTGTGAAAAGACCATTTTGGAAATTAATTTACATGGTTTTCGCATGATCTTACCAAGATTGTGTCTGGAATTTAAAAGACACTGACCTCTGAGTTTGTTTCGGCCTTTCTTTGCAAAGTATACAGATAGGGATTGCCGACCTACATAGTTCGTAAAAATGTTTGTACAAAACCTACTTACAGAAATTAAATAATTTATCATTAATGTTTGTCTTGATAATCTTTGCAAGCACCTCAACTATACACTATCAAATTAAAATCCACAAGATGGTGAGAACTCTCGCATTTACCGATGTGTAATGGCCCTTACATTGACTTGAAGTCTGACATTTGTTGCAATTTGCCAGGTCGTGGGAATGGGTGGGATGGGAAAAAATGTAGCAAACATAATTGTGTGGTGATCTTGTTTACATGGGATTAGGGGGGAGCTGGTTAATACCGTACTTGTTACTAGTAACCTGTATTTAGTTGATTACTGACTACGGATCGATGGGAAGTGGTCTTGTTTGCTTAGTATCATTTCGTAAAAGCTGTCGCTCTTGTTTGGCTGGTTTACCTCCGTTACAGGGTTTTAAGTATGTAAAGGAAATATCATGTTATCGTTTGGCCATGTCTTTCAATGTTAAAAAATGAAAGTTACAAAATTCTTACGGACTATTTGGCTTGTAAAATCTCTTCGTGATCTGTTCAAACAATAGCTTGTCAACATAACACAATATGAGACGTGAAATGTTATTATAATTACCTAATAATTGTAGTATAGGTAATCTTCTGCCTCAGCCCGAGATCTATAAACGTTTCTTAGCTTCGACAGAGACTGAAAAGTCACTTAGCAGAAGCTTAGCAGACTGTTGATTCAAATTACAAATGCAAGTTAGAGATAAAAACATGTCTTGGTCAAAGTACAAGCTAAGTAATAATCTCGGCCTTAGCAGTTCTGAGAAAACATACATAATGAGAGAAAATTTCAGCAAGAAAGAATCAAACCTCTACATTGTTATAACCCGACAAAATTACAATTACAACCACCTTTCGAAAGCAAAGATATAAATCTATTTACAAGAATGATTAATTGTTCATATCTAATTAAGATATTATCAGACTGTGAGACAGTTTCGATAAAATCTCACAAAAACTATCAGAATTGGTCACAATGACACAATGTCTTCTTCACTAGGAACTGATTAACACTGGCATCAATTCATTGTTTAAACGTAAGTAGCTTCCTTCTATTTGGATGGTAAAAATGTTGTTCCGTTTGTTCTTCTATGTTACGTTTCCGTTAATCTTATACCTTTAAACGAGCAATTCTTGTATATATATATTATTCTTGTATAATCTGGATGACCGAGCTTTGCTCGGTATTTTTTGGTAAATTGTGTTTAAAATAATAAGTTTATGTTCAAGTTGACTATCGTATTTTCATGAAATTTAGTATACAAGGGGTTTCGGGGGCGATAAATCGATCTAGCTAGGATTGATTTCTATAAAATGTCGTTTTACTCGTGTTTTCAATGACCAACTTTAACGATAATCAACTTGAACATAAACTTATTATTTTAAACACAATTTACCAAAAAATACCGAGCAAAGCTCGGTCATCCAGATATTAATCATTTATATCTGCTTTCCGGTTGTGACTGGTATTCATTCATATTATCATCTTCCCTACAACTTTTGTGTAGGGAAAATGATGATGGTTTCTCTTGACTAAAGGTACAAGTTGGTAGCTGACGACATGAAGCTGCAGCAAACGACGTGTTGCAGTGACACTACTGGTTTCTACGTATTTCTATGAAATGTCGTCTGCTGCTGCTACGTGCAGTCGGCTACCAACTTGTACAGACGCCACCAGGTCAAGCTACCCGAAACTGTCAATTTTTCCCAATGAACCTTGAACCTAATGCTCTAGAGATAAAGTCGAAAATCTATCAAAGAAATCTGACAGATTGTAGTAGCTTGATGTGTTGGCGTCTGTACCTTAACAGTTAAAGTGTCAAAAAAGCATACGCCGTTAGAAAAAATCATGATTTAACTGATTTAGAGACAGCCCGTTTGGTATGTTGTAGTTATTTTCATTCGTTTAGTTTATAAATAAACTCCCGAAAGAGCGCTTCTCTTTCTGGTTTAATGATGGTCTGACAGTTTGAGTACTTTTATGCGACCTACCCAAATGTTGTTTCTTCTCAAAGTAGGAAGATAGAAAACACCTACCTCATCTAGTTATTTTTAAATTTGGTTAACGTGTAAAACTGTTTATACAAACCGTTTTACAGAAATGAATTCATTTATCATAATAAGACACAATTAAATGTCTACGGTTAACTTGTAACTCAACTTCAACAGTGACAGGTCAGTGGCAGATACAAGGGGTTCTACCTTACTTTTTCTATTAGTCGGTATGCTATTTTTCTTCGACCACAAATAAATCGAGATAAGGCAAGAGAGTGAACTTTAAGTTACAACATACGAGTAGCTATAGGTTACATTACTATAATACAAAAGCAGTTTAAATGACAGATAAGAATAATAAAGATCTATTTACGGATATAAAATATTCCACCAACGCTATTTCTCACTTGACCTTTCCAGTTAAATTTCAGATACCTATGTATCACATTTAGGTAGTCTGTTTTAACATCAAAGGATACAAAAGGTCAGCTGGTCGGTGTCAATGCACCGCCTCGTATAATGGGTGCCTCGAACATGAATACGGCACCTTTGACTACGGTCACGGTAATTTTCATGCCCACCTACGATCGGGTGTGGTTAGGGCTATGAGCGAATAGCGTATGTTTATTTTAGTGGTAAGAAATACAAGACATTTGGAAGTCATTCCTAGTAAAAGAAGCTTTAGTCATTAGACCATTTCTGATAAATAGAACAACTTCTAAAACGTTCATAAAATGTATACAATCTATAGCGATGTTTGGGGTGGAAACTAGTGGTGAGCGTTGCGACAACGAACCGTTTCCGAAGACCGTTTTATGTTTTGCAACGATGAAACCGTTTTACGTCCTGGGTCCAAACAGTCTTCGTTGCACAAACCAGTCTTCGAATGATTAGATGCGATTATGTATTTTACAGCTAAGAAAATACGGTCAAGAACCCATTGATTCAACTATCACACTTGTTGCGTCGTCGTCCTTAATCCGTTCCAAAAACCGTTTTATGTTCTGCGACGACTACGACGATGAAAGTGTTTTTATTACGTCTTGGGTCCAAACAGTTTTCGTTACACAAACCCGTCTTCGAATTACTTTATGCGATTTTTTATTTTACTGCTAAGAAAATACGGTCGAGAACGCATTGTTTCAACTATCACACTAGTCGCGACGTCGTCCTTAGTGTACCGCGTTCGTTTACAAAACAGTTCTTACAGTAAAAAGTGATTTTTTTGTCAATGGTAGAGAGTCTATATTTTATTACTACTTCTCGAAGAAATTGCAACTAATTCACGCGACGAAAACGCAATTCTATTCCATATTCGATAAGTTTCGTTTTTTACAAAACGGTCGTCGTCGCAACAACTGGTTTGAAGACGGCTCTTCAAACCAGTTGCGACGACGACCGTTTTCTGCAACCGTTTTCGTAGTCGGAAAAACGGTTGCGTTTCGTCCGTCAAAAATTCGACAACGACCCACCACTAGTGGAAACCCTCAGGGTGTAAGTGCCCATGGTCAGTTCAACGAAATCTCCAAATGCCTGTATGTATGCCTTATTTCCCGTCACACAAAGGCTGAGATTTACCTTGGTTAGAGGCTAAGCATTGCCGTAAAACGTGGCAATACAGCCAGTCTCTTTAGTATGTAACCAGTCGACAGCGATGCGGAGGATTTTTTTGACGCCATATTTTAGTTTGTTAACAGTTTTAGTTAGGTTAGGATAGTATATTTTAATAGTTTGTTAGTTAATTTAGTACAAGAAGTTTATTCTGTGTAGGTACATATTTTTATCCTCTTTAATAAACACTTTGCATTTACGTTTCTTTAAGTGACTTTGATAAGGTTAGGTTCACCATACATGCATACCGACATCAATCAAAATTTAAATCTGTACCTATATTAAAGAAGTAAAATTTGTTTTTTGGGAAGATTTTATGGGTAATCTCTGGAACTACCAGTCAGTTTATTATTTTTTGTATTTGGTATCCGTTTTCTCGAGGAAGGTCATATAATGCTAGTTAACATCAGGGCGCAACCCTAAGGAGTCGAGTAAAAAGAAAGAACGCCAAAACAAATCGAAGTAAGGTTGTGGGCGATGTTATAGGATATATTTTATGTTAAAACATTATATGTGGGGATTTCTCTTCGAAACATAGGTGGATCCGCAAGCCAGGAGGCATATATCGCCTGGTGGGGTCGTCACTACGATCCAATGTGTTAACTTCACAATGCTAATTTCATACCCGCTATTTCTTACAATTTAGCAACATATAACAGTAATGCCCATCGCATTAATTCCATTACATTATCTCTATCGCATAATCTTCTGAACGTTTTTAAAGCGAATGATAATCAAATCATAAGTCACGAAAATGAAAGTAAAGTTTATACTCATGATAGTGATGGTGTTCTGTATGTTTTATAGTTGAAAGTGATGAGCGCTGTGATAGGAAAGGCTGATGTTCTGACAGAAAGAACAGACATGATGAATCCATACTATAATATTATAAATGGGAAAGTGTGTGTGTCTGTTTGTCCGTCTTTCATGGCAAAACGGACCAACGAATTGACGTGATTTTTTAAATGAAGATAGTTGAAGAGATGGAGAGTGACATAGGCTACTTTTTGTCTCTTTCTAACCCCCCACTTCCCTAAAATGGGGGGTGGAAGTTTGTATGGAGAAAAAAATAATAATAGGGGATGGAAATTTGTGTGAGACTCTTTAACGCGAGCGAAGCCGCGGGCAAAAGCTAGTACTAATATAAAGATAGAATACTAAAGAATACTTATATGAATTTTGCAAGGGGAGGACAGAATGGGCGGTAGCAATCTTTTAAAGACAACCATTGTAAGAATTTAGGGAGAAGAGACAATACTGCTGGTAGTTTCTGGTGTATAGATGAATGATATCTGTGTTATGATGAAAAAAAGTGGAATGAGCATGGAGGTGACAACAGCATGATACTAACATAGATACAGTTGTCGAAATCATGTTTAGTAACAGAAGTTACACCGTATGTTTCTTTTAAGCAAATTAGTTGAAGGCATTAAGTAAATCAGTTGATTGTATGGATAAATATATGATGAGCTCAGAGCAATACTGTTATAAGAACCAAAATACTAATTTTAGGGTATAGTGCAATTAAAACTTAGATCAGGATGTTTCAAGGGAATATAATTTACATTAAACACGTTATAATCTTATGAAATATCAACACCAGAGAAGGCTATAGGTATAACAGCAATCCAAAAGATTCCATAAGGTATCTAATAATTATTATTTAACAACATATCAATCAACACACGCTGCGTTCTTAATTCACACAATCATTCAATATTCCTACACATCTAAACAATTGACCATAATAACTCACAATGGACGGACCAAAAGATTTGATTGACTAGAGCATCAATCGATTGAAGTTTGATTGACGGCTCGACGTGATAATCGCACCTTTTTGTAGTGACCGTGACGTTTTGACGTAATTATTGTTACCTCATAGAGAAAAGTGCGGTAATTATTATAATTACTTTGTGTGTTGTGTGGGATGTGTTAAATGAAGTGTAGGTGTTTGGAATAAAAGATAATTGTGGTGATATTATTGTTATTATTGAAGTAAATTGTCGCTGTAGGGGTTCCTTTGTTGGATCCTATATGGTGTTGTTTTGTGACATTTAATTTATGTTAACATATAGCAGTAATATAACTTTCACGACTGATTTCTCCGAAGAGATAGGTAGAGGTGCATCTACAGTACCCTCATATTTAGCCAGTTATGTTAAAGCCTCATGTAGTAAGAGGCGAGCCAATTCTTAGAGCCAAAAATCCGAAGACATGTAACATCTACCAACCCGCACTGGGCCCGTGTGGTAGAATATGGCCTACCTCCTCCCTCTCACCGAGAGGAGGCCTTTGCCCCAGCAGTGGGAAAATTATAGGCTGCTGGTGAGGGATCTTCTTGCGGTAAACATACCTATTGAAATTAAAGACTGACATTAAAACACAAAATAATGATGCCTGTTTTTGAACTTAAAATCTAGTCTTAGAAAAGTTGGATCAATGATTGCGAATGTGATTAATATTTCTAAGGCCTAACTAACACTTACCTATATACATCAAGTTACACAGTAAGTAGGTAATTACCTAGTTTTTTATATTAGCAGGCTCTTTCACTTTCATCTTATTACAGCAATTAATTATAATCTTTGACATCAGCAGTTATTGTTCTTGCAAAAACCTGCGAAGTCGCATTGTTAAGAAAACATCATTTGGTTTTACGGTCATCTCTGTCTTAATTCGAATAAAATTATGCATCTTCACAACAAAAAAGGCAATGTAAATTGAACATAATGGTATCATCTGACAATATCTTAAGAATAATGACATCAAGTAGTTACGGCACCTTGCGGTTACATAGACGCATTTGCATACGTTGCTAGAGCAAAAAATAAAAACCGAATTTCAAATCGGTGTTGCCAACAATAAACATTCTATCTTCAGCGTGAGAATAAAAAATAAACAATAGATCCGATTACCTCACTTTTCGAGATACACTTTCATTTAAATCTGTGTTCTTTATGTAAATGGAATAAGGTTGGAACTGGCACATTCTGTTTTAATGGGATATTCTAATGAGAAAATTATGGTAAAGACATTTCACTTATAGGTGTTATGCAAATTTATTGGGGTTTTTCTCGTATCGTGTAAAGTCAGCTAGAACATAGATGTTACGTAAAGCAGCTAACAGGCCGATTAGTGAATAGAAATCATAGTTTTTATCGGGTCGTGTATCGCTGTTTATCTTTAGAGGAAAGGTCTCCTATTAACTAATTATACTAATGTCTTATCAATAGAGATCAGATATTCAGGTGCATATTCACCTAAAGTTGAAATGTTGGCTAATATGGAATGCGCGTTTTTTCCTTGTTTTGTGTGTTGTTTTAACTAACCCTACAAACATATGTATTTGCATCTGGGGTTAAACATTAATTTTGAATAAATATGATCCAAGAAACCCGGCTTTGATAAAAAAATACGAAGCCGCTTCCGTGCTTTCACAGCTAACATAGATAACTTCTTATAAATTAAGATTTGTATACTATCTCCTTCGTGACCAGTGGGCCACGTCTTTCTGTCTTATGCCACTGTTTCTATTTTAGTTCAATTGGTACCAGAATCCTAATTGTGTAACACACTATCAATCACAATCTGAATCATTTTGAAGGATATTGCTAATATATTCATCCATTCCATTGGTTCATTTACTTGAAAAAGCCAATCAGATCAGCCATATTGGGTCCGAAATCCAAAGTCAGCAAAAATAAGTCGGAGAAGTTCTTCTTAATGTTTTTAACTATATGCCTAATCTTTACAGTACTTTGGGTTTTGGGCCGAACTTCGTACAAAACGTCTCCTTCATCTGGCCCACAACGTAAATAACACAATGCAGTTCTGTCCTATTAAGACTCAATTTTGTTTTGACTAACTTCAATTATCCCAAACATTTTGAGTTCACTGCACCTACTGAACTATTTTCGTTGTAAGGTGCCAACAACATATACTTCTAACTAACCTAGTAGGCAGTTTCAATAAAAGCCAGCACATTAAGTCTACGTGACCGCCACCACTAACACTGCAGGTGTCACCGTTTGCATAGTAATAGCCCCTATAAATAGGTGATAGACGATCGTTTACACGTATGTCCATCACAATTTCGCCCATCTCTCTTTGACTTTCTCGACGGTTCATTTGGTTTTCCTTGCTTTTCCACAACATGGAAATTTAGATGCAGCAAGACTGTTAAACAAGGATTTATGAGAAAATGTACCTAACATATTCTATACAGCACCTAAATTCGAAGTGAATCATTTTGAAGCGATTTTCTCTAGCACTTCGCCGGCGACTTCGTCCGCGCGTCTCACGGGAACTGTGCCATTTCGGGATAAAATGTAGCCTATGTTACTTGGCGATAATGTAGCTTTCTACAGGTGAAATAATTTTTTAAATCGATTCAGTTGTTTTCGAGTTTATCCATTAAAAACATACATACAAAAATCTAATCTTTCCTCTGTATAATATTACCTTTAACATTAGACCTTGCAAAAGTGAATGATGGTGAGATCTCATATTAAAGCACCAGGCAAGATTAATTAACATGAGAACGAAATAATCTGCATACTACATAGTTACATTCATCATCATCTAGCTTTTACCCAACAATGTTCGGGTCGGTTTCCAGTCCAACAAGATGCAGCAGAAATACCAGTATTTTACATGGAGCAACTGACTATTTGACGTGCACAACACAGTTACTGGATGATACGACTGCCGAAGATCCACTAATGATAGGCAGGACCGACGGCTTTACTTACTATCCGAGGCATAGATAAAATATAAAATAAATAAATATCTTAGGACAACCAACACACCGTTATCTGATCCCAAACTAGGCAGAGTCTGTACTATGGTAACCAGACAACTGATAAATATACTTATATATTTCTTCCTCCTTCCTTCCTCTTTCTTTCTTTCCTTTCTTTCTTCTTTCTTTTTTTTCTTTATTTTTTTCTGTTTTTAGATGCATGTTTAACCATCCACGGATCAACCGCGGCAAGCGTAGCTTAACGAGGATATTAATAATCAGCCTCAAGCCCCTCTATAGGATTAAAAAAACTAAAACTCATTTACTTAACGTCAAGAAGTCCACAACGCGTTGTGGGCTCTTCGAAATCTACAATGTGATGGTTTTGTTCGTACACTCATAAAAACCACACAGCGAAATTCCCATTGTCAAATGTGTCAACTCATAAATTGTTTCTAAGTGTTTAATTTCGCCAAAACAGCCTTCACAAAACCCATTCACGTTTATCGAAGATCAAGTTCACGACACTTTCTCCGCTGGTATGGGAGGCGCCATGTTTTATTTATCAATACCGACGTATAATGAGCTCCTACGCATTCACTGTACGAGTAGCAAGTACATCCGCGACAGGACTAGGTTGTATTGACAGCGGACAGAGGTATAATTTAACTGGTGCTAAGTCTTTTGTGGTTGATACTGACATATTAGAACGTTTGTGGTAGAGAAAACTTGGAAATTTTGCTAAGTTCTAATGCCAATAATAAACGTTCTTGTTCTTGGGCGTGTTATTATATAAGTAGGATTTGGGAAGCGATAAAGCTTGAGAGACAGAGTCTTAATTAGTAAAATTACTTGTTTAGAAGGCTAGTCCATTTAATGTACCTAATTCATATACATATGAGCCATTATACCCAGCAGGAGACTACGATAGTTTTAGTTAATATCTTCATTATATATCATCGACATATCACAAAACAAGATAAGTTGAATCATCCTGCCAGGGTGGTGAGATTTGTTCGAAAGAGTTACTGTGGCCCGGGCATATAGGCAACTGAAGGAACATGGGTGGGTTTTAGTCAGTTTAAGTCTAACACGCCCTCCCGCTCTGCCCAAAGCGGGAGACGTCATTTGATGATATGCCATCTTTACTATATTTTACTATATATACTATATAATATTATAAAGCTGAAGAGTTTGTTTGTTTGATTGAACGCGCTAATCTCAGGAACTACTGGTCCGAATTGGAAAATTATTTTTGTGTTGAGTAGCCTATTTATCGAGGAAGGCTATAGGCTATATAACATTACGCTACAACTAAGAAGAGCGGAGCAGTAATGAAAAATGCTGCAAAAGCGGGGAAAATCGCATGGATAGGCGATTTGACGCGACGGGAAGGGTCGGGGGAATAAGAAATTTGACGCGGACGAAGTCGCGGGCAGAAGCTAGTCTACAATAAAAAAGTTAAGTTAAACCATTTTAATCATTCGTTCTTTACACGAACTCGTTCATTACCCCAACACAATATATAGTTGTGGTGTGGTATCATTAGGTATTTTTCTTTGAACTGTCAAGTTACTCATTTTTTATCCATTATTTATGAATATAATTTAAATATTTTACAATTCCTTATTTAACACTAAAATTAATATATTATGTACAAGTTTATAAAAACAGAGAAAAAAAGGCTTCAAAAACTCGTCTGCATCGCTGTCAATGGGAAAAGTTCCCAAAAGGCTGGCAGCATTGCCACGTTGTATGGCAATGCTGATTCTTTGGCCAAAAATAAGTTAAGTTGAATCATAATATTTTGGGATATTTTAGCTCTTTTCGCTCGCTGTATAACCTCGTCCCAATGTAACGATTGTTCATATCAAGTTTAGTTAAGATAAATTATTGCTTATAGTCACTCTCGTTAGCGTAACGTTTGGCAGTTCAATTTTACTCTCTACAACTATACTAGACCGGCAGTGAAAAGGTATTTCCGAGTCTGAATATTTAGTGGTTTTTACATAAGTTTGAAAACAAGCTTGAGTTTAGAGAGATGGAGATAAGTCTTGCTTTTGTTCGTCTTTGTTTTGCTCTTTTGAATACCTCTACAAAGGTTTTAGTTAGATAAATCACGGGAAAAACTGTATTTCTGAATCCTAAAATCGGGTGAAATGTTGATCATGGAAGTGACTGCTGATGAGTGGTTCCGAATGGTGCCAGACGTAAAGAATAGTACCATCCTATTTCCTCCTCTGGGTGTCGTAAGAGGCGACTAAGGGATTTACTGAATGGGCAGCAGCGTTCCCTATGCGTTTTACCACTATACTGCGATTGCCAACCCGACTGCTAAGCGTGGCGATAAATGCGATGCCCCCCCGCCCCTTCGCCTCCCTAACTATGGGCATAGGGCTATGTCCGTCTTTCGGCTCAAATAATGACTAACCGGAGATAGTTGGAAAAACATTGTTTCGGGTTTTAGTCTATAAGCCTTAACTCTGTATTACAGGACCCTCCTGGCAATATAGTTTTATTATACGTACATAGTTTTGATTACCTACTAAAAACAAATTTCTACCTAATTAATTTAGGCATAAGATTCAACATATCTTTTTCAAAATGACGGACGGAAATATAATAGATTTTACGTAATGAGGAGAAGCTTTCTAGGCGCTCTATGACGATGTAAAACTGGAATTCTTTAATTAAGTAAGTAGATTGGATATTATACATTGCGGAAACGAATATTTACAATGAAGTTAGAAAGTATGAGATAATCTGTTAGTTACCGCTGTGCAATTGTGCAATTTATTTTAATTATTAAATAAATCATTTATGTCTTTGAAGTGATTGGAATTGAATTCTGAAGTAGAATTTTGTTACGATGGTATCTTTATTTAATTTCCGCCCTGAGGGCGTACTCAAGTGGCAATCGTTTTTAAAGCGTTTCGTATTTCTATAACAACTTTCAGAAGCATTGCATAAGCTTGTTCGTAGCTTGTGTTTGCCTTTGTGACTCTAATATCATCGTTATTGCTGATAATGTCACTATATCACAATTTGAATCATCTGAAAGTTGTATTGCTAATCCATTGCATTTTATGTTCATAAAATGTATCTGCTCATTAACGTAAATACGCAATGAATGCTGCTGCACTGTCAAAATTAAAGCCATTCCTTCTGTGTGTACTGTTACCCAATTACTTCGCACGTTTAACTTGTCAGTTATTAACGAATCACTTTAGATCTCTGGTCATAGATTTGTTCTGACCTTTGTGTTGTTGGTACAATATGTATTTATTTTATATTAGTTCCTTCTCTGGGTATAAACGATTTCATTTAATTTAATTGCAGAAACAGACTTGAAAGGAATTGCTTTATAGTAACTATTTTTCGAAACAGATTGCTGTAAGTTTCTGGTGACTATACACATATAGGTTTAAAAATCAAATCAGCCATATCTGTTACCCTAGTTTTCTTGATACTAACTAGAATACTGCATCTTCTTCACCTCATCTAATCTTTACGGACCAATAACCAAGTTATTAGCCTTCTTTGATACGTGATAAAAGGTTCAAGCTCAAGGCCACAGCGCAACTTATAGATCAGTAGGTGAATGCACTGTAGTGTTAGAGATACGGCTGTCACGGATATACTTCCATTGTACGTGATGTCACGTTTTAATCTCTGAATTTATTTCTCAAATGTCATAAAATTTTACAAAAAAATAAAAATTAAGTTAAAGTTGCTAATTACAACGTTTATTTCGTAGTATTAAAGTCTGAACATTAAATTAGATTGTCGCATAAATAAAACAAAAAATGAAAACTAAAGTAGTTCGCAACCTGGTGTCATTGCAATGACAAATTGTCAGAATCCGATATTAATTTCAGTGTCTTTGTCTCTTTCCTTTGTCTCATCAATAAGAAATATATAACAAAAACAACAACTTTCCTCTTTCCTCTGTCACTCATAGCGCGGAAATGAATAAACCGCTCAATTTCAAGGCCACAGTATTCAGTAATAGAGCAGTAGGTCAATGCATTGTATCGATCGCTCCGGCTGTCACCGATCTACTTCGTACCACACAATAGATCACGTAGTATAAAAAGAACAGTGAAGTGGCTACCTATCAAAATGGCCGCAAATCAAGCGGTAAATTGAAATTCAAATGGCTGTCAACTGTCAAGTTGACGTTTATTTTGAAGTCGAGTGCTTATATCTTACGTTAATAGAAGTAGGCAGGTGTTAATTGCAGGTGGAAAGGAATCCAGAAGATGTGTGTGTTATGTACAGACGCCACCAGGTCAAGCTACCCGAAACTGTCAATTTTTCCCAATGAACCTTGAACCTAATGCTCTAGAAATAAAGTCGAAAATCTATCAAAAAATCTGACAGATTGTAGTAGCTTGATGTGTTGGCGTCTGTACTTACATTTGTTATCAAAAGGCCAATTTTTGTAATTAAAAACATTTAAAACTTAGTCGCTGACTCATGTCGGTGACTGTCAAATGTCAAAAAAGTATGAAAACTCGAGGCATTTTTGACAGATGGAGACTGATTTATGACTGTTAACGTTCTTAAAATGATTGAATGATTCCCCTAATATCAATGATTCAGTTTATTACTAATAGAGAGATTACATCCAGTGGTGATAGAGTTATTAATCCCATATCACAGCTATACAGACATAATTGGCATCCTTAAAGTTAACTATGCCAGTACATCATGCTAAACAAAAATCGGGTAATTGAGAATCACGGGCATAAAAATGGACTAAAGTAGAGATGCATCTTTTGGTTTGCATTTCTTCAATTGAGCAAGTTTTTCTGAATTTCGCCAGATAAAACTATAGACTATTTAATAAGAAACTTGGTACGACAACAGCTACTTACTACCCTTTCGACCCTTCAAGTCAATTAGTACTAAGTTAAAGAGAGAACAATTTTCGCATGCACACCCATCATTGAAGTACCAAAAGTGAATGCAAATGCACGCGTTATGACGACAGATGATCGGCTTTCTAACGAGCTGCGCGTACGTATCCACACTTGATACTTACTTGTGACAGTTGTATAGATAATCTAAAAGGTTCAATTGATGTGAGAAAGGATTAAATTGATAAATAAAATGATTTTTTGCAGCTTACTGTATGGAATCCTGCATATCCTTTGCATTCAGGTTGCAATGCCGAAATTATCATCTGAAGTAAGGCGTGGCGTGGTTCAAACGGGGACAGTTTTTTGTTCGATATTTAACAAAGTAACTGATACAAAAAAGAAAGAGTCAAATGTGATTGTTTGACACAATAAAGCCAAAACTTTGTTCTGACAAAAACTGCTCTCTAGGGAATCACACGCTACTGAAACGTTATTTACGAAAGTAAGTGTATCTGTGTTCGATTTGTTAAAATGTATATACTGGGGCAATCACACACTGGTAATGTAAACAATGCATGATAAATGATAATAATATTAAGTTTAAACATCTCAGTGTTCAAACTTCAAATCAGTAAAAAATTAACAATTAGTTAAATCTTATCGTTAATTACACTAATTAACTCTGTCTGTACATTAACTTTTGACGCCCAAAGTAGTGAACGAATTTCGATAAAATAAAGCAGATAGATGGCATCCCGGGGAAGCACATAGACAATTTTTTGTATCAGTAGCAAATTCCTGTGGGATTATTTACGACATCCACGCGGGCGAAGCCGTCGGCAGAAGCTACTGCCTTTTTTTTTTTTTTTTTTTTTTCAGGATGGGAAATCATCAAATGACTTCTCCCGCTCTGGGCGGAGCGGGAGGGCATGTCAGACTTTTACTGACTAAAACCCACCCGTGTTCCATCAGTTGCCCATGTGCCAGGGTCACGGTATCTCTTTCGAACAATCACGCGACCCCGGCAGGAGAAGCTGCCTTATAATGTTTTTTGAAAACTATATTGATATTAACATTCGTTACTATTTAAGTTACAACATCCTTTTTAGGGTTCCGTTGCCAAATGGCAAAAAAAAAAAACGGAACCCTTATAGATTCGTCATGTCTGTCTGTCTGTCTGTCTGTCTGTCTGTCTGTCTGTCTGTCTGTCTGCCGTATGTCACAGCCACTTTTCTCCAAAACTACAAGAGCTATGTTGTTGAAACTTGGTAAGTAAATGTATTCTGTGAACCGCATTAAGATTTTCATACAAAAATAGAAAAAAAAACAATAAATCGTGGGGTTCCCCATATATAGAACTGAAACTCAAAAATTGTTTTTTTTTCATCTAACCCCTACGTGTGGGGTATCTATGAATAGGTCTTCAAAAATGGTATTGAGGTTTCTAATATCATTTTTTTCTAAACTGAATAGTTTGCGCGAGAGATACTTCCAAAGTGGTAAAATATGTGTCCCCCCCCGTAACTTCTAAAATAAGAGAATGATAATACTAAAAAAAATGTATGATGTACATTACCATGTAAACTACCACCAAAAATTGGTTTGAACGAAATCGAGTAAATCGTTTTTTTTTTAAACGTCATAAATCGTAAACTGCAATTTACCTTTCATTTAATCAACAGAAATATAAAAATTAAAAAAAAAAACATTTATTTTCATAAACATGAACCTTCTGTATAAACCGAGAATACCTACAGGTTTGTCCGGAACCCTTTGTGCGCGAGTCCGACTCGCACTTGGCCGGTTTTTTTCTACCAACCATCTTCCCAGCGACAGCGACTGTTTTACCCATTAATTCCATCATGATTGTTAATGTCCCCCACAAATCCAGTCTGACTGTATTTCTGCCTACATTGCAGATATTTTGAGCCGCCAGTGATATTGCAGACATAACGGTGGGCAGCACCGGTCTGGCGGGAATGTAGAAAGCTGGGCAACGTGCGCCGGCGCATCGTAATCAAGCTGTTTCGGTGATCACCGTGCTCTCTACAGTATTATGTGCAGAGAGTAGGCAGTTAAGTAAATAATTAATTAAATATTTTGTAACTTTATGACAATGTTTAACATACATAACACTGTATTCCCCCAGGATATACGCAAAGATTTAAGTTATAAAATAATTTTATTTCTGTAAATTCGTTCACGAAACCCCGTTAAAATAAAATTAAAAGACAAAAATATTTTTTGTTTAAAACTGGAGGCGTTTAGTTTATGACTACTCTTACAAAAAAGCACGACAAACTCGAGTTCACTGTCTCTTTTGAATTACTTATAATACTAGCTTCTGCCCGAGACTTCGTCCGCCTTAAATTTCTTGTTCCCGTCGCGTCGAATCGCCTACCCGTGCGATTTTCCCCGTTTTTGCAACATTTTTCATTACTGCTCCGCTCCTCTTAGTTGTAGCGTGATGTTATATAGTCTATAGCCTTTCTCGATAAATAGGCTACCCAACACAGAAATAATTTTTCAATTCGGACCAGTAGTTAGATTAGCGCGTTCAATCAAACAAACAAACAAACTCTTCAGCTTTATAATATTAAGTATAGATTGATATCGGATATAGGCCGGGTAGATTGATTGAAGATAAGTATGTCAGAGTTTAGATATAGTGTTATGCGCATACGACGTCAATTTTTGATCGACGTCGCCATATCTTTTGGCTACTAAAACTAGTTGCCTATTAGAAAGTCCTGTCAGTTTAATGATCTACTTGTCTCGTTTTGTTGTTTGCCTCGTGCCTGTGCAGACGTCATTAAAATATGCCTTATTTGGGCCCATCTCTCTAGGTCAGTCGACCATGTATACGATTGTAAGCACTTTCATCACCACTGATCTCAAAACGGTGAAGGAGAACATCATGATGAAACTGGCATGTCGTAGAACCAACAATTCGAAGACATGTGACATCTACCAACCCGCACTGGGCCCGCGTGGATTACAGCCCACTCCCACTCGAAGGGAAGGGGCTTGTGTTTAAGCAGTGGGAACAACGTTGTTTGAATGTTAAACAAGAAAACTGTGAAGTGCAAACTATTCAAACAAAAGAAACAGGGATACTTTTGTGGTAGTAATCAAGTACCTATTACTTTTCAGGACACGACTTCTCTTGACCGATTGATAAAAATAAAGTATCACCAAATTACTCAAACAATAATGGCATTATCTATTATAATGATACTAGCCTTTGCCAGCGGCTTCACCCGCGTATATACGTACATATAAAACTTGCTCTTAAAGCACTCTATCTATTGATGAAAAGCGCATTAAAACTCGTTGCGTAGTTTAAAAGATCTAAGCGTACAAATGCGGGAAGCGACTTTGTTTTATACTATGTATAAAACTTTTTAACAAAAAATTAAACCACCGAAAAAACTGAAAAGCAAACAATAATAATCCTTAAAATTATGAGTCGGCGCTTTGAGTAATCTTTGTTCATTGATTATTCAGCGCCGACTCAAAATTTTAAGGTTTATTATTTTGTGCTTTTCAGTTTTTTCGGCGGTTTAATTTTTTGTTAAAAAGGTTTTATTTTATATTTTTGTGGCTTTAATATACTTATAATACTTGGCAAGGTATACCTTATCCAATAAAAAAAGAATTATCAAAATCGGACTACTCTGTATAAAGTTATGCGTGGTTATACATTACAATCAGTGAGTGAACAATCAATCATCCCCTGTTTTCCGACCCTTAGCGTTCGATTTTGTTTTCCAAATGTATATGGGACCACCTTGGGAGTATACCCTTTCCAATAAAAAAAGAATTATCACAATCAGACCACTATGTAAAAAGTTATGCGTGGTCATACATAAAAAAAAAAAAAATATACGCGTCGAATTGATAACCTCCTCCGTTTTTTTCGTCGGTTGAAAAGAGCAAAGTTTACAGACCGAAGTGCAAAAATCTGCACTAAGGGAGCATTTTCTTTTAAGCCTATCCCCTTTTACACCTTTTGATGTCTCCAAACCACACAACTTCCCAACAGAAGACGTTACTTAAGTCCTACCAACAAACCGCATAATAGCAACATTACATAACTTAAACCAGCAGGTTAACTTAAACACAGCGGATAAACTAACAGTAAGTGGCAGTTTCACAGTTTTCACTAAAAACGGGTCTGCGTGGGAACCGAATGTCGTTGGAAGGATGCAATGCCGACCAGTGCCGGAGCAGTTAATCTACATCGACACCGGATCATAATTAAGTAGCTACCGATCTATCAGTTTCACTTTAATAAGTATTTACTTGATGACGAGAAAGGCAAATAAGAAGTACCAAAGTATATCAGTAAACAACAAGTAAACACTTTCGTCATCATCATTATCGACGTCCACTGCTGGACATAGGCCTCCCCCCAGCACCGCCACTTCGACCGGTTCTGTGCTTCTCGCATGCAGCGGATTCTTGCGGCCTTCATCAGGTCATCGATCAATCTTCTGGGAGCATTTCTAAAGCCACGTCTTCCAGTACGCAGTCGCCACTCCCGAACCCTTTGGTCCCATCGCCTATCTGTTCTACGAGCAATGTGTCTTACCCACTGCCACTAAAGTTTGGCAATTCTTTGGGCTATATCTTCCTATACTCTTAAACCTTCATACTCAAAACTTTCCCCACGACATTTTCCTAATTCCCCCGACCACCAGAAAAACACAGAGATAATGAAACTCGATAAGTTCTAAGAAATAGATTGAATTAATCAGAAAAGAAAGTTGGAATAGAAAATAGTATTTACCCAGTTTCCATTTTTGATCAAATGAAGCAGGTGATTTTAAATAACTAGAGTGTAAAGGCCAAAAGACAACAGTTGCCCAAAATCGAAACCCTTAGTGCAGAAACGAATGGTTTAGCTACTGTTCTAACAGGACCACCAATTAAAAGAATCATATAAAACTATATTTCCTAACATACCGGAATATTACAGACGACCTTGAGAAGTGAAGATGAATCGTGAAAAGATTGTTGGCTACTGCTAACCGTAGCGAATTCTGAATTTTTTAGTTCCAACATTTAAAAGTTACAAAATCATTGCGATTTTAGTAATCTGTTTATATGTGTGACTTAGAAACAGATTGATATATCTAATCGCGTAATTGATTAAGTAGATTTCATCATTTTAATCATTTATTCATTTACTTAACATTTTTGTTTTCACATGGTCATAATACATTAGACTAGCCTTTCCCAAGTACAACATACTTGGGTCGGATTTTTTTTTGGATGGGAAATCGTCAAAGGACTTCACCCACTCTGGGCGGAGCGGGAGGGCGTGTCAGACTTTTACTGACTAAAACCCACCCGTGTTCCTTCAGTGACCCATATGCCAGGGCCACGGTATCTCGTTTGAACATCCTCGCGACCAGGTGGCAGGACCAGGCGGCTGGCAGGTGGGTCGACTTCCACTCTGATCGGATGCAGGTGAACACCATATATTACATAGAGCGACTTATTTTTAACCATTTTTTTCTCTGGATACAAAATTTTACCACCATACTGCGATCGCCAACCTGTCCGCTAAGCGTGGCGATTATGGCACCCCCCACCCCCACCTAATTAAGGGAGGCCTAGATCCAGCAGTGGATGTCTTACGGCTGAGATGATGATGATTTGATTTAAACTGACTAAGTTTTCGGTTTTGGATTTGTGAATAGGGTTTATAGGACTCCTAGGATAATACTGATTGATGTTCGATTCGGTACGGAAGTGTATCGAATGTTTGTGAATAGCTAAGCTGTATTTTTTATTATTTGGTTTTTGATATAGTAATGTCCATAAAAGCCTCCTAGACAAAGTAGCCCAAGTGGCCTTGTGTTAACCTCGTAAAAGGAAAAGTTTAATCAGTATGCCGACTTTCTATCGCTCGTGTATCAAAATTGGTTCAGTGGTTTACGAGATCATTGCGAACTTAGAAATAATTATCGGTGGTTCAGAGGAAATCGCCTATTTACTGGATAAGTTGCAACTTACTCGTTTACTTAATCTTCTTGTTAGTAGTATTTATAATGTAGGTTCTCATTTTATTAAAAGGCCGCATTATCTATCACACTTCTTAACTGTAACTTATAATGTTATAAATGCGAAAGTGGATATGTTTGTTTGAAACGGTTTCATGCTAAAACGTCGAAACGCATTTGAATGAAATTTGGCACCCAAATGGAAAATGGCATGGGTAAGGATATGGGCTATTTTTCATCCTGGATCGCAGACGAAGTCGCAGGTAAAAGCTAGTTGTCTATAATTATCTCTTTACTTTCAATTGATTTAATTGCTTTTGACTAATATTGTTTATTTAGTATGCTTATAAAACCTGATTGCAGGTAGATATTTTTAATAACCACATTCTATATTGCCTGATTTGAACAATACGTCAGATCAACCTCACGTGCACAAAAACACAAACACTATGCCACCGCAATGAAATATTGTCTTACGCTCTATCTAGAGCCTGTAGTATCTACATTCACTATCATATGGTTCAATCTTAACGGAGACTACCCATCTCACCCTCTCTTGAACTCTCTTTCCTTAGACACATAGTTCGACGGGACGGAAATACGACACGACTGGAGAGCGATCAAAAATAAATACTAAGTTGGTACTGACTAACCCATATATTGAGTTAACTTTACAGTCATCTTCTCTGCTTCCCTCTAATATACATTTATTGACGAAAACAACAGGCGAAATTTGGGTGTACTATAGGTGCACCTGTGCCCAACCCTTCGTGGAAACAAAGCATGATGTTATGTTGTGACCTCAGAGACTGGTTGATTAAGCCAGCAGGACGTCAGTAAGAATTCTCGTTACGAACAAATCATAGACCCTACATTACTATAATCCCAAAATAAAAATGGGCATAAACAACTATTACATCGAATTTACATAAAGTTATCGATATAACCATCATTAAAAACGTAATCAGTGGGTAATGTGGCCATAGTTTTAAAAGAGCCATTAGGTACAGTTTGTAATATTGTACAAATTATCGTATTGTATGTTTGTTTATAGAGTTATTATGTTATGTAAGATATTTAATGGGAATGTCATGGCTGTTCCTAGCGGTGCCATTGTGGAAATCTCAGAACTTGTTTGTGTGATCTGAGGTGGAAATTGTTATGGTTATGTTAAATGGTTATGGGCAGAATGATGTGGTTTTTTTCTATTTTTGGTTCGTTTATGCGGTCGTTTAATACCCGGTCAGGTGGAAGTAATAGTAGCCAAAATTTATTTACACTATTTACACAAAAATTATAAAGAAGAAAAATTTGATTGTTTGTAAACTTGTTTGTAATGGATTAACTCAAAAAGACTTAACCGATTTAAAACATTCTTTAATTTATGGAGAGCTACATTATTCCGAAGCTACAAAAGTCGCGGGTGAAGTGCTAGTACTGAAATAGAAACAAATCTGCCTAGCCTTTCCCCAGCTATATTGGGGTCAGCTTCAGTCTAACTGGGTGAAAGAAGAAAGAAAGAAACTAGCCCCTCCATACAAAATAAAATATACAGGTTGAATAATTTCACCAAATAAATATGTTATTTTGTTGGTTGTTATTGCCATGAGAATTTCAACAAAGTTTTCATTTAGTGTTTGTATAAAACATAATTAATTACAGTTCATTTTTTTCACTGGCAACAGTTGCAAAATACGTAATGTTAAGATGAATAGAGACTGCATTCATCTTATTTCATTTTCTTGACAACATGAATATGGTTCATAAATCATATTTATTGTGCTCAAACTGAATTCATTCCATCTGAGAATAGTGATGCGACTAATTTAAATATTTTATCGATAAAACATGTACTTACTCGCTTACAAAATCAAACTATACTCGTATATCACAATTTACATTACACATACCAATGAATAAGTAAACATCCAGTTTTGTCACCTTATTCGACCCGTGGCGGCCTTCTAAGAACTTTCTAATTCAAATAGACATAAAACCATAAACCACGTGCATTTATCATAGTTTAAGACTAGAGATAGTCGTATGAACATAATTTACTTTATTATATTGTTATTACACTGTGTTGAGGTTACAGTATATCGATAATTTTTATTTTTTATTGACATGTTAATGGAAAAAAGCATGACAGGTGAAAAAGTGTTGGGCATGAACAAAATTAGACATTTAAAGGGCTATCACGCTGCCATTTTTTATTGCACAATAAAATTAACTAATTGACTACTTCGTTAAGGTCTCCAAAAACGTTTTCTTCTTTTAAGATTTGTTGTGAATAACTCTGTGCGTATGAGTTACACAAATTAAGTTTTAATTAGCTTAGTAAGTTAGATGATTTTTTGTTGCCTTATAGCTAGACCACCAACAACCTGCTGATGTCAAAACGAAAGATAACGGAAATCTTATCGACATTGCATCTTTATCGACACTTAAAGTCCAACAAACACAAATCACATCACTATCACTTAACATCTCTGCCATCCTTCCTTTTTTAAAGTCGTTAAAACGAATCAGGGACATATGTTACGTCACGTAATTATTATTATGAGTCTGTGGTTCAGCCTAACGACTGCCGCCACGCGAGTGATATAAAAAAAAGTTAAACTTCTTTTTTTAATGGCGGGTAAAATGGATTATGTAAAAGAGATTGGTATGTTTAATGTGATATGATAAGACGGGACTACATAAATGTTGAGTAAGAGAATTATGTTGGAGTTATGAAATATGATATCAGGGATTAATCCGTAAGTAAGTACGGTGGTTATTTATTTATTTCTTTAGTTACATTCACAAGAATGGGTGGTCTGTACAATTTGCTCAACTATAATTTAAAAAAATTATAAGGAATATTACTGAATTCCACAAATGTTATATTAAAAATAGTAATTATGGAACTACACGTGGTATTTATAATGATTAGTAACATGACATATTTCTCCATTCATAAAAGCCGACAGAAAATAAACGAAAGTGAATCTCCGAATCTCCAACTATTTGCGTTGCTCTTAGCGGTTTATGAAAAAGTAAAAGTTGTAAAAACCATGACACTTAATGTTGAAATTATACGGTTCATAATTGAATGGCAGATGGGTGCCGAATTGGCAATTTTACTGTTACGCTGTATGTGTCAATTGTGGACACCTTCGAACTTTCACTGAAGGTCACACGAAAAGGCGTGGAGATGTCATTACGAATAAAAATTTTATTGTTTGTTTTACGTAATCTGTCGTATTTTGTATAATTTAATTAGCGTTAATGGTATGTTTTTAGCACTTTTGGAGGCTTTTAATTGGGGGTTTCAAGTAGCTAGAAGGTTTTATGGCTCATTTTATGATTGCTTATTGTGGAAATTATCAGTGTTATCTGATGTGTACCTGCTATAAAAATAGCAGGTTGGACTGGTGAGATACAGGGACACTATTATCTCAGTTACACCATGAACTAAAACAACAACAAGATTTTTTAATCTACCCCAGTCAGTCAGCAATTATTACACTTGTAGAACGAAAGGGTTAAGCAGTTTTGAAAAAACGAAAGGTTTTTTTTGTAATTTTTTTTTTTTGCTATATTTTGTGTGCCGTTTATGTGTGTGCTAAATTAATGAAATTTATTTCTTCTTTTTTCTTCTTTGGTCACTGAGTCAGCACTGCCGCCAGCAAAAAAAAAATTATCTACAAAATCCACCGTCAAGTTTGACTAAACTTCACTTTTTCTTCCACTCACAACTTCCCACAAGCAACGCATCCAACACGATTGTTCCACATACTTATAGACTAACAATGGCATCGTAATACACTTGTAATATCAGCTATTATCCAATTGGTTGAACAAATCCGACTTATTAAGCGTACCATTGATTATATACGGCTGTTATTTACAACGAGAGTCTGTTGTTTATTAATTATATTCACTGTTTGTGTTCACATGATATGAGCAGGGTTTTAAGATAATCTGGGAGGACTGGGATGGGTTGAAGATGCGACTAGGGTATAAGACTTTGTCCCACATAGATTGGTTTCCGTGTGGTGCAGGACATAAAGAATAGCATCATCCCATTTCTTGCCGTGGGTGTTTTATAAGGTGACTAAGGGTCATACTAGCGAATAGGCAGCAGCGTTCTCTAAGCATTTTACCATTGTACTGCGATCGCCAACCCGTCTGCCAAGCGTGGTGATTATGGCAAAACTCCCTTTTGGAGGAGGCCTATGTCCAGCAGTGGACATATTTCGGCTGAAATGATGATGATGAGATTGGTTTATAATAATTTTGCTGGTAGTCCGCATCGCTAGTTTTTCTACCCAGCTATAGCACTAGGAAGTGGTGAAGGGTGGCTATTTTAGGGGACAATCTTATGTAATTATGATGTTCAAAAATTGCTGTTTTTTAGCCCAGTTTAAAGAAAAGAAAGACCCACCACGCGGCCCCAGTGCGGTTTGGTAGATGTCACATGTCTCCGATTTTTTGGTTCTAGGACGTGCCGGTTTCCTCACGATGTTTTTCCACACCGTTTCGAGAGTAGTGGTTATTAATTTATTGACACAAAGATAAACGCCATACAGGGTTCAAACCCATGACCTACAACTCGTACCTTTACGCCGATACCATTGGGCCACTACTGCTCTCCAAATTACTCCAATGAAGGAGAGAACAAAAATATTTCAACGTTTGTAAAATATTATAAAAGTTACTTTAGAGAGTTTCTTACACAACCCTGGTCAGGATGCGGTACAGATGACACAACTTCACCGACCTCCTTTCAAACCATGCTGCCAATAGCATACCAAATTTTTGTCATACGAAGATTACCATAAAATCAACCTTAGCATTGATTACGCTCATATTTAACATTTTTATATACATTTACCAATAACGGAAGTATTAGGCAATAGGTGAATAGTGATGTAACCCGTTTTATATTATACAAGGAAGTGTCTAAATGTATATTAAAACTTATACAGTGAAAGTTTGTTATTTGGGAAATATTTTATAGAAACTGTATTATGTTTATAGAGAAATTATGGTAAATATAAATAGTAGGCATAGTTATGGAAAATAATACAAATGGAATCGAAAATTTTATGAAGGCCTCATTGGACTAGTGGTCGCTAGCTGCTGCTGCTGCTGATCTTGAGGTCTTGGGTTCGATTCTCAGTTCGGACAAAGTGTTGTTAGGTTTTTCCTTCTGGAATTGCTTTGTAACAGCTTGGAGTGTAGATTGTTGCGCGGTTCGTCACGTTACGCGGGATTTAAACATGACTAGACACTACACCTCTGTCTCACCCTTCGGCGTAACATGGCGTGATGTTATATTATATTATGAATAGAAAATAAAATTTACAGTTTGATTTCATTTTGTTTTATGATTCAACACATGGTTTCCTGACGATAAATACTAAAAAAATAAATTTAGAAAAGAAGAACAAGATAAATATTTTAAAATGGTCCGTACCCATATAATTTTTGTAGACCACAATAATTTATGAAGATATTTTAAAAGATCCAAATAACCAGCGAAATTAATCACCAGCCTTTGATTCTTTAAACAGGGACATGCCATAAACGTAAATGACATAAGGAAACAACATAATTATTAATCAAAGTCGTAACAGCTATAAACACCTGGTTAACAGCTTTTTCTACTACAAGTAATAATTTGATGATGACCAAATGAGATTTTAAGTGAAAGTTGCCAGTGAAACCGAAAGTATGCTCTTCACGGCTAAAGGCCGAGCGAGTGGTTCGCCTTTATATTTAAAGGTATAAGGTTGAAAGTCCCATGAATAGCCTTAACCCTAAAATCCTCAATAAAAGTGGGTATATCTATAGGACTTCACGTCTATAAAACGTCGTATAAAAGTTTCCAAAGTTCAAACTTCATCGGTCAGAATTTTACAGAACTTAGAACTTTAACAAAAGAAGAAAACTGATTTTAAGTACAACAGTGATTAATCTATTATTCAGATTATGCTCAGTCTAGCTACCAAAATCATCAACATACTAAAAAAAACGACACATCATGTGTCAAATCGGATCAGTTATTTTTGAGGTACGATCGAACATCCATACATAAATGGACATAACTATGTTAAACTCTTAACCCTAGATTTGCTACACCATAATCTGGTAAAAGCACGTGTATTTAAAACAAGCCGACATCAACCAGAGCACGTGCTCGCAGTTGTCACGGTCCATTTCATGCAATGTCAAGGCTGACACCAACCAACCGTGTCGGTACTGCATAGACTACACCCTTACTTACGTCACGACTTAGTGGTATACGTAATAGAAAAATGTTGTTTTGTTAATTACATTTTGTAGACAGTTTTGCCTTGAAGATCGGATTTTTTCCGGAACGGGAACAAAAAAAAAACATACTACTGGGGTAAAAAGTATCCTATGCCCTAACTTAGTTCATGGTCTTCCTGTGTGCAAATTTCATCGAAATCCGTTTACCTATTTAAGTATAAAAAGATAACAGATGAACAGAGAGAGTTACTGTTACATTTATAATTATATTAGTTAGGATTTAATAAGTTTAATTAGTTACGATTCTACTTTAGAAAAATCATTTTAGAGGCATCTTTTTTAAATCATCAAATGACGTCTCCCGCTCTGGGTGGAGCGGAAAGGCGTGTCAGACTTTTACTGACAAAAATCCACCCGTGTTCCTTCAGTTGCCCATGTGCCAGGGCCACGGTATCTCTTTCGAACAAATCTCGCGATCCTGGCAGGTTCAAAGGCACCTTAGTTTGGGTTTTAAAGTTATTAATTAGTTCGTTTTCGGATTTACATAAAAGTTTTTAATAGGAATTCTAGGCACGATTTTGACCCGGTTTCTGTGAAATCAAAAACTTTCACTCTTGCTCAGTTATTAAGAAGGTATAGCAAATCCGTATAGTAGAGTCAGCGTCATTAATATCGGGACAAATAGAGTGTACTAAATGACATAAACAACTATGAAATTAAATATTAACTCAATGACACAAGGTCCTGCTGGGGTCGCGTGATTGTTCGAAAGAGATACCGTGACCCTGGCACATGGGCAACTGAAGGAACACGGGTGGGTTTTAGTCAGTAAAAGTCTGACATGCCCTCCCGCTCAGCCCAGAGCGGGAGAAGTCATTTGATGATTTCCCATCAAAAAAAAAAAAAATGACACAAGGTACGTTTTAGAATGAAGACAGTACACGACAACTGTCATTTTGACAAGAACTTTATCCAATAGAGATAAAGGGTAATTTTCTTAGTTGGTAAAATCATTTGAAGAGTCTTTTCGTCCGGATTATTTTGAAGCTCAGTACAGGGTAAGTACAAATCTTTAGGTAGGTATAACACATATAATTATGTAATTTTAATTATGACCTACAATATTTAAAATATTTCAACATTGGATTGTAAAATGTCACCTTAAATTCGAGCGATTTTTGACAACGGAACCAGTTACAATTGCAAAGTAAAAGGGACGGTAATGACATACATACACACACTCAGAAACAGGTGTTACAATAATGGTTAAGGTTGTAGGAAGCAATCTACATAATTATTATTGAGTTCCTTGTGAGAGGGTCAGAGTTTAAACAATAGAATAAAATACGAGGTAGGTAAATGTGACCTAGTTTTGCGCTACCGTTTTCTTTTAACATGACAGATTGGCAGTACTTTTGTTCAAAAAAATTGTTAATAATATAAAGTTATAACATTCCTCCACCTGAAATGATTAATCATTACTCCCTGCTCTTACCCAATTTATTTGTGGTCGGTGCAACATGTCTTTTTCTTCCACACTTTTATTATAGTCTTCATCTCACTAGTCATCCCCTTTCTATCCATATCATAATTCACACAGTCCATCCATCGTTTATTTGGTCTCCCTCTACTCTTATAGCCATCGACATTCATACTCAAAACTTTCCTCACAACATTACCCTCATTCCTACGTATCACGTGACCATACCATGACAACCGATTTCGACACAACTTTTCAGTTATCAGTGCCACTTTCAGACTTCCTGTTATGTAATCATTTCTTCACGTGAAAAGATTGGTCACGTTTAAAAAAAAAACAGTCTTAATCCTGAAACGCTGTCAAAAATTTCAATCATATATTTTTAACACACTGTATACTAACTTACATGTATACATATATCGTGATATATATAGACATAGTGCATGTCCTTGTATAGTATTAGGTTAAGGCGGACAGGTTAATATGCTGGTTAATATTACAAACATGTACAACCTCATTGGTTCAGGTTGGGGACCGCCAGATTTCACTAGCACACTGGCCGAATTTAATCTATAGGATATAATTTAATATGCGGAAACGTATGTATGTCTTTATAATTTAAATATGTACTTACACAACGAAGAAATGCAACAGTTGCAGAACAGTTGCAAGACATGGTGACTGTAATGGATGAAGCATTTAAGATGAAGGGTATGAATATAAATGTGAATAAGACGAAGGTCATGGTGTTTGAAAGAGAAGAGAACGTATCGGTGTGTGATGTGAAAATAAATGATAAGAATGTTGAGCAAGTAAGTGAGTTCGTATATTTGGGGAGTTTGTTTACAAGGGATGGAAAGATTGATAAAGATGTGGAAAGAAGAGTGAATGCGGGAAATAAAGTAAATGGTACTTTACATGCGATTGTGACCAACCAGTTGATGTCCGATAAGGCTCGACTGGCTGTTCACAATGGTGTACTGGTGCCTACGCTTATGTATGGAAGGGAATGTTGGGTGTGGCAAAAGAAGCATGAAAGCAGAATAAATGCTGTGGAAATGCGTTCCTTGTGAAGCATGTGTGTGTGACTATGAATGATAGGCTGAGGAATGATGTGATAAGAGAACGGTGTGGTTTAAAAGAAGATGTAGTGACAAGAATTGAAAAAAGTGTGCTTAGATGGTTTGGTCATGTTGAGAGGATGAATGAAGGATGGCTCACAAAAGGTATCTACAAGGCAGATGTGAGTGGAAACACCGGGAGGGGACGCTCTAGGAGGACATTTAGTGACTTTATTGGTGATGTTCTTCAGAAAGGTCAGGTGCGTAGTACTCGCAACCGGCGTGTGTGTATGACCAATTGTATGAACCTAAACGAGGCAAAAGGAGTGGGTAGAGATCGTAGCGGATGGCGTTCCGTGGTTTCTGCCTACCCCCATGGGAAAAAAGCGTGATTGTATGTATGTATGTAAAACGAAGAAATTTTCGAAATGGGTATTTAAATATTTACATAGGTTTCTATACTTTTAGTTTCAAACACGTTTAAGATCAGAAAATAGTAAAATTTACTTCCTCGAGTGTCACACTAGTTTGGATATTTCAACTTCTATAAAGACCGCCTTTTTCTTATCCTAACCGATAGCTTTTATACATCAGTATCATTGAAGAGCAATCATTTGGATAAAATGGTCGTTTGAATCCCACTCTCATACCGCCTAATCTCGCCCCGTTCCAACAACAAACCCAAACAAATCTCTTTTTATATCACACTTATCTGTCAAAATATTTATCTTTATTCAAATCTTTCACTAAACTATCTTTTTCATTGCTTTAGTAAACAAACTCCGCGTTGGACGAGTCGCCCCATTCACTGCAGCCAATCGTGCGTAACTTTCGACTCACGGTACACAACGATAAAGTTCAGAAGTTTAAATCGTTTTGAAATAGTATTTGACATGTGTAACGTGTAAAATCAGGTCTAAAAAGTGGATATCCTTGAATGTCAATATATATATTGTAAGTCATTGTCTTATAGAGTAAATTTTCTTTAAATTATTCTCTATCAGTCTGTGTTCAAACTTAAGGTTTGATAGCAAAAACTGAAATTGGAGCTTTACCTCGATTAAAACCTTAGCCAGTGGGGTGAACACGACCTATTGTGATATATGTTTATCACAGTTTGGGATCAAAAACCGAGATAAAGCGCGGGACTCAACACCACCACAGAGGCCGTGCTTGACGTTTAGGGCTTTATTTCCATTCAGAAGGCAGCCTTACCCTACTGTTATTAGTAAGTAGCTTAATAAGAAGCACAGTAATCTTAGTAGTCCAACTTACACGGAACTACCTGTATAAGTTTGATTAACAATGGTATAGGTACAGTTAAAGGATGTGACCACGAATGTGACAGAGATAGTTAATTAATTAATAATTCCATAATAAGCCGTTAAACACAACTGCATAATTAAGTATGTGCAACTTCGAATTTATATTTTTGTAATTCAAATTACAAAGCTGTCAGCAAGTTGGACAGCAGGTCCCAAAATATTAGAACTCTAAGTACGCTTCTTTCTTGACATTGTCCGTATTGATACTTCTGTATAAACTGTATAAACTGTATATTTATTGTCTGTCACCGCTCGCCGGTCACGACTAGCACCTGTTAGTTCTTGCCGCCATGTCACTCAGGTAGTCTCATTTATACGGATGATAGTGTCATTTCTTGTGACATTTTTTTACCCAAATGTTACTGTGTGAAACAGCGGTATAGTTTCATAGATATCTACTTTATGTTTAGAGTTTACTTTTAAAGTGAATAGAAATTTAGATGTAGTGCAATTTTAGATATCAGTGTATTACTGTATTTTAAAGTTGGAGAATAAAGCAATGGTTATGGCCGCAACTTACGAGTTTTAGGTCATCGGTTCAAACCCACACAGGCAGTTTAATTTGTGTAAATTATTTCAAAACCACTGCTCTCAAAACGATTAAGGAAAACATCGTGAGGAAACTGGAATATCTCAGAACCATAACTTAGAAGACATATGACATCTATTAACCTGCACTAGGCCCACACCCTCTCGAAAGGAGGAGGCCTAAGTCCCACAGTCGTAGGAACTTTATAAACTGATTATGTTATTTAATTAAATACGAAAGTATCAAAGCCACAAGGAAAGTTTCTATTAAACCTAGATGATATTTTATTTCCTTTATCTACTTGGTATAACATAATACGTTTTGTCATATAAATTGTAGGTATTACTATTGCTCGCACATATACTTAAAATATGTCACTGTTTTATCATAACGAGAATACTTATACCATGATATTAATAATTTGTTACTATTGCAATTTGCTGGATAAGTAACGCTTAAATTAAATCAGAAATATACAATTTACGATTAAATACTGTTCCTAATCTGTAATGTAACTGCAAATTATTCGCAATAAACCGTTTTATTTATCACTTCATTAACTTTCATAAAACGCCCATAATAACACATTTTATTTTACATGTATATTCTTGTATACATTTAATTTTAACTTGTATAATTTAGAATACATTTGAAAATGTTCTTAATTACTTTTTGTGCAATTATGATATAATTTTACACTCATATGTCTGTTAAATGTAAAAACGAGTGATGTTAATTTGCAATTACACTTTCTCTGATCTAGTGTTACATCATTTTAATAGTTTGAACTTTGTAAAATGTGTGAGATTTCGTAATAAAACATAATTAAGTATATTTAAATATGAAACTTGAAAGGAGGATAATTTTGTGACTTGGAATGTAATATTTTTAAAGTGTTATTTTTAAAATACAACATTGTTTTCAGGCCATTGTCATTAAGATTAATGTCATCTGATTATATTTTATTTAATCTTCTTGTGTTTATGTTTCGACCCAAAATAGTAATTAATATTTAACATTGCCAATGTTTAAAGGAGATCTTGCCTTGATATGATTAATTATAAAATATATTCTAAGATAGAATCATCAACACTTGCGCTAGAAGATTCACAAAATATAATTTCGTAACGAAGAGATGGTTACCAAAGCATTGCATACATCTGCCAACGACCTTGGCATTTCATTAATTATATGAAAAAATACATACAATCTAAACTTGGGGTAAAATTTAGCAACTTTCGCATATATTGCTTTACTTACTTTTACTTGTTTACGTTGTTCAAGGTCTCAAGATCGATTCCCTGGCTGAACAATATTTATGTATTACTCAATTTTAAGTATAACATTTTTAAGTAACTTACTTAGGTGGTTACACGAGTTACATAACATTGAGAGAAACATAGTGTGAGGTCACTAGAATGAATCAAATATTGTTGACTTTACTTTCGTAACGTTCAGATCTAATTTGGTTTTTAACAAACACAATTTTTATAAAAATACTGAGATATTTAATATAATCTTTAAACCACCAATAAATAAAAATGAATCTCAGAATGCACTCACAATTCGTTTCGTTAAATAATAAACGTCAATTAAGGTAATTAAATTTATGCAAACGGTAGCCTTATGCATTTCTGTTGCATAAACCTGATGCCGGAAGTCTGAAGCTGTAATTATTGACGACTCTCGCGAGATGAGAGGATGCTTCGAGGTTAATGCCCGAGTTTGTCCCAGATTTTATAGAAAATAGGGGTTTTAGAACATTGATCACGAGATTGTGATTAGCAACGTATAATGTCGTTCTGTGAACAGTAAATCTTAGTGGGATTCAAAGTTTTTACTCCGTGCTAATGTTGAAAAAATCTTGTTAGTAAATTTGGTTTTCATAATATGTGCAATACCGTGATCGTGGTTTGATTTTTGCCTAAAAGATATGTCAGAAAATAATTTTGTATATTTTAGCATTCATTTTCATAATAATACAATTAAAAAATCACATCACTAATCCTTCAAATAAATATTGTATGGTTATGAAATTATTTCCCATCACAGTGTGTTACATTAACAGGCAGAACCAGACGCTCTCTAGGTAGATAAACATAGAGAGTGGACATTGTAAGTTGTATAATACAGCCGTATACTCGAGATAAAGTAAATAGGTGAAAACCGTGTGCACCATCCGAGTGCGCGCGTCGATGTCTTTTACACCGAGGAGTTCCGTCCGCGAATCTGACCGACGACGAGTCGACCTACTTTTGACAGACATTTCTGTACATTTTACGTAATCAACGAGGATGTAATGTATAGAAAATATCTATACATCTTGTACATCATTATGCAGGTGAAATTTTAGTTCTCGATAATTTACTTGCACATTCACTTATGTGAATGTTCGTTCGGTTATAAAAGTTTATGTTAATATTTTTATGTGTTTTTATTGAATGTATAATTTATGATTTTTTTTCATTTTTCGTTAGTATGGATTATATCAGTCTCTTATATTATCCAACTTTGTTTCTACAAATTCAGTTAATTGAAAGCTGTTCTGCTGTGACTGCTGTATAAATAGAAGTCTATGTATAGAGAGAAATTGTACGGTCAAGTGTTATTTTTATATACTCAGTCCGATTTCTAATACTTTTAACGTGTTCAGAATAAATTTGGATTTATTTGTTAAATTTAAAAATGTGAGATTGAGTCTTTTAAAATACTTTAATTAACATATATATATACTTAAGCCATAAGAGGTTAAAAAAAAATATGTACTCTTCACGACATTGTTAATTATTTAACTTTCACACCAAAAAATCCTCAGCCGATATATACCAATTTCCAAAAATACAACATCGAATTTTATATTTTTATCACGGACGTATATTTCGATGGGTCACTCTCATCCAAACATATAACAATTTGACACAATAATTTCCCACTTTTACATTTAAACCGAAAACACTTGGACACGAAAATCCGAATCTCGAACGGAAAACTTTCACTAAGAAAAAAAAATCTCCAAAAAAATTGATTGGTAAAAATATCACCGATTTTGAACTTACCCAAAATATTAGCCTCATTTTATCCAAACACAGCACTATAGAAAAGTTTAAAAAGTAGAGTAACCGTCACTACACATGCGCGAGGGTGCGCGCGTCTCCTGCGACTGACGACTGCGTGCGCCGGCGAAGCCTCCCCGCCTAAGAAAGTGTACAACCTTCACATTACATATTATGTAAACTTGAAAAAGCGCAAGTGCATTATGGCTATGAGAAGATTTTTTGATGGTATTGTTTAGGAATTATTTCAAATCTGACACCACGGTCTAGTGGTGGCAAGCGCTACTGCTGAGTAAGAGGATTCGAGTCATTGGTCGGGCAAAGTGGTATTGTATTTTTGTATCTAGAACTTCTTAGTAGCACCCAGATTTGTGTCCGGTTGATGGCAATAGGGTCGCCCCCTAATACATGAGACGTAAAGGTATCTGGCGCTATGTAGGAGTACTATAAGTACACCTCTGCCTAACCCTTTGGGAATTATATGCGTGATGTTATGTGTATATGTAATTTAAAACTTATTTTTCGCCCACATAAAATTGTAGCATATTTGACGGTTATTCCTAAATTAGATGGTTGGTTGGTTGGTTGGATCTTGGGGAACAAAATTGATCGTCATCATCATTTCCACCAAAAGACGTCCACTGCTGGACATTGGCCTCCCCAAAGCTCTGCCAATTTGACCGGTTCTGTGCTTCTCGTATGCAGCAGATTCCAGCGGCCTTCACCAAGTCATCGGTCCATCTAATGGCCTCCCAACGCTACGTACGCTTCCAGTACGCGGTCGCCACCGCAAAACGTTTCGGCCCCATCGGCCATCTGTTCAACAAGCAGTGTGCAATGAGTGTATTTGTACAAAATTGTTCAGTATTATTAGATTAAAATAAAGCTTTATTTAGGTAACATTAAGGAAAATTAAAGTGTTATTTGGATAAAGATGCGACCCGCCGCGCCGTCTTCGCACGGGTGACTTCAAAACTTTAGTACAGAAATTAATTCTGTACTAAAATTTTCTTTAGGATAAATGCTAAGTGATGTTGAAGACGGGTCCACCCTTTATGGCAGAATTTTTTTCGTCATAATATTATTTTGCATAACAGCGGATGGCATAAACTTCATTTCGCAGAAAATCGTTTGGCGTACACTCATTTATCATACATTCACAACGCATAATTTTATAAGTCAGAATCATCTTTAGGCATAAATTTTATTCCATAATAATTAAAAAGTAGAACCATCATATCGCAGAAAGTTCGCAGTCAGAATCGTCTCTTGGCATAACTTCATATCGATAGTTATTAAAAGGCAGAACTATCATATCTCAGAAACTTTAAACTTAGAATTATCCTTTGGCATACATTTCATATCGAAGAAGCATGAGCATGCAAACAAGCATGCAGCATGCAAACAAGCATGCAAACAAGCATGCAGCATGCAAGCAAGCATACAGCATGCAAGCAACCAAGCATACAGCATGCAAGCAACCAAGCGTGCAGCTTGCAAGCAAGCATGCAGCAAGCAAGCATGCAAGCAAGCATGCAGCATGCAAGCAAGCTTACAGCATGCAGGCGAGCATGCAACATGCAGCATGCATGGTTTCTGTCACGGCTTCGGCGCTGCGGGGCTCCGGCGGTCCCACGCGACCTCATCGTCGTAGATGGTTTTACGCTCACCACCGTGGCTTCGGCTTGCTGGCCGGCTTGGCCGGCCAGCCTCAGCCGCGGCGGTGACCGTCAAAACCACCTGCTCCTCAGCTCGCGGGCCGCCTCGCCACTCCGCGCCTACGCGGGCTTAAATTACACTCTAGGGGTAGGGCAGACAAGACTACGTGGAGTCGGTTCTGTAGCGATTCGTTTCTGTCAATAATTTTTGTAGCACAACATATACTGACTTTTTGAGACACTATTTCATTTTATTTAAGGTTAAAATGCAATTTAATAGAAATGAAAATATGCCTAACAAAACTATTCTAAATGAAATTCTGCAGTCTTCATAGTATGCCAAGTGAAATTATGCCAAATAATCATTGCTCTAAATAAATGTTATGCTAAATGAAATTATGCGGAATTTTAAGCCTGCCAAAGGTAATTATGCGAAATAAAATTCTGCCATCTTAAAAGTATGCCAGCGTAAAGTCGAGCACATAAACATTCGGCCAAACAATGATTATGCTAAACATTTTTTATGCCTTACAAATATTCGTTTAAATAAGATTATGCCAAGTGTGTTATGCCAAATAAAATTCGGAGCATCAAGTTTCTGCCAGATAGAGGGAACCCGTTGAAGACATCATCAAAATTCATCTAGTAGATTAGAAATCCTAAGTAAGTGCGCTGAAAATACAAATAAATATGTCTTGTAGGGTTTCTCAAAATGGGCTCGGTTACTAAAATTATTTCCGGGACATATGTATTTATTTATTGATGTACGGGACGCCCTATATGGGCATATATATATAGTGACCTTATTAGTGATGTTCTTCAGAAAAGCCATGTGCGTAGTACTCGCAACCGGCGTGCGTGTGTGACCAAATGTATGAATGTTAAAGAGGCCAAAGGAGTATATAAGGTAAGATTCGTAGCAGGTGATGGCGTTAGGTAGTTTCTGCCTATCCCCATGGTAAAATGGTGTGAATTTATATATGTTTAGGTATTTGTTTATACAGATTATAATTATGGGGACAAACAGTATCTTTGGCATATAACATAAGGTGTAATACCGAAGTTGTTGACGGTAATTTTTTTTTTGATTTTGTAAATGAAAAAAAAAACTATGGAGCCATTTATTCTGATGTATGTTGGCTTGAAGGAACAAGGTAGTTGGAAATATGTCATGCTCACTTTTTCTCACTGATGTACTTATAGGATCATTCTGTCCCCTACAAAGTAATTGAGCTGGATGGTCTTGATCCACCCATGTTCGTGAACGGGCACCGGCGCCATTAATTAAACTGGAGGACTTATTTTATAATTAAATTGTTCCCAAATATATACGCAGAAGCAACAATAATAATTTACCCAGGATTTTATAGTATCTTGAATTACAAGATTGTCCTTGGAATTTCTTGCCCGTTTTTTTCCATTGAGTTATTCGTTATGGAATGGGTACTAGCTTCAATGTTCTAACTGACCGACCTTTGAGATTCAAAAGTGCCTATAAATGATTACATTGAAATAAATATTTTGAGTTACAAATATAAAGAGGTTAACCGTCGAATTTGACACGGCGCGGCGAGAAGCGTTCGGAAAGCTACCTAATATGTTTCCGTCCCACATACCGCAGTGTATCAAGACGGAAGTATTTAACCAATGTGTGTTGCCAGTGATGACCTATGACACTGAAACGTGGTCACTCATAAGGGGCCTCATTAAAAAGCTGAAATCACTGAAAGGGCAAAAGAGAGGGCTATGCTTAGAGCTGGAGAAATCTGCACGAGAACGAATATTATTGACATAGCCCGAAAACTTGCAATGCTTGAGTGGTAGTTGGCAGGATACCTACATTGCTCGCAGAGCCGAAATGATGTGAGCGAAAGGTCCTGGAGTGGCGTCCGCTTACTAGAAGACGTGGCGTGGGAAGGCCTCCCAAATATGTACCGACGAAGATGATTCTACTGGATGCGAGAAGCACTACAGAACCGATCCAAGTGGCGAAGCTTGGCCTATGCCCAGCACCGGACATCTTTTTGCTGAAATTATAAAGAAAATAACTACTGGACTGGTACTGCTGTTTCAGTCTATACTGAAACAGCAGTACCGCCACACCGTGACACCGATACACCACTGGGTCACATTAATTATTACCGGAAATTATTATGAAAACACTTCCTAGGATGGCTAGACCACAGAACAAATATACCTTGGGCTAGACTGCCACCTGCTAGTAGAGCTGCACTGATTGGACAGGTCCACTCAATCTGTGCGGTTCTTTTGTTAAAAGACCAATTCAGACACCTATCCACATGGTCTTCACATGATTTGACCAAGATTATGTCTGGACTTTAAAAGAGACTGTGATCTCTGAGTTTGTTTCGGCTTTCTTCTCAGAGTACTCAGATAGGAATCGCCGACCTCATCTTGTTTTAAAAAATATGATTGACGTGTAAAAGTGTTTGTGCAAACCTACTTGCAAAAATAAATTATTTGATCATTTATAGCTATCATGTCAATGGCTATAACTAGAGCAAAACGACAAGCAAGACATACTTTTTTGTTAGACAAATGAATTTTGGTAAGCTGAAGATGAGAACTGTCGCTGCCGTCTTAGATGTGAAGTTGATCTGGAGTGTAAACTGCCACGGCATCGCCATTCTCTGCCTGCTACTGAGAATTACCTGATGGAAAACCCAAATAACAGTTTGTCTGACACGGGAGTCTAATGCAAGACCTCATACTTAGCAGAGCATTTCTAACCACTAGACCAACGAATTGTGTCTGATTTGCAAGAAAATGGAATGAAATAGTATAAATTGTTTATTTTTACATCTTATTTTTATTTTCGTATAAATCTGAAACTACTAAAACTGATCAGTATTATGTATCTGGGCGGTTGGATTTAAGTTCCTTGATCTGGGCTAAATATTCGTTTTACGGAAATAAAAGCGAAATAAATACTGGCACTATATAATCACATACAATCTATTTGTGTGCAATTCAAATTGACATAACAAATTTTCGTGTTTTTCGTTTGACAGACATTTTTGGCTAAAATAAAAGCAGTAACGTATTTTAACAAAATTTTTGCGATATTTTTAATATGTCTACAAGAATAAAATTTAATGTAAAACATGTAATACTCGCACGGCATAATTTTAGTGATATATTAGCGAACTGCACTCCAAAACTATCGGGGTTATCTCGATTGGTCGTACCAAAGGCTATACCCGTCAGTAGGTCCGACTGCGACTACTATAAGCAAGCATATGTAAAAAGACCTACATTTAATAATGCAGAAGCTGTTCTTCCCCAAGCATTACAACATTTATCATTGAAACGGGTATCTTCAGATAAGCAAATTACCAGAAAATGGGTTGATGATGTAAGTCAATTATTGATTTGGTAATGTCGTATAAACGAAAAATTCCAACGATTCAAACACACAATTGTATTCTTGTTTTTGACTTAGTCTTTTGGTCTTTTTAAATAGACCTGATACAAAGCAGGATCGTTGCAGGCTCTTGAAAGGCATATGGAATTCGCGCGGATAACCTGTGCATGAAGTTCGCATCTTTACGTGTTCAAGTATATCGCGGTAAAGCAGCTTTGAATCACTGGCCCCACGTACTCTGATGTGGTTGTATGATGCCTACAGCCAGCGCATTTTGCGCATGTTATAAGCATCGTGTTCTAGCACAGTATAAGGTGCCCTTACTGGCCATAGTGTCAATGTCTGTCAATGTTTATTTTCAGATGCAAACCGGCCCAATCTGCTCCCCAAGTTGTTGGTTACCTTGGGAGTCATCATGTACTTTCTTTTACAACTTAAAGAGCCCCAAGTGCCCCGTGAAGCCAAAATACCTCCCATATTCATGTCCCCCGATGCTTAAAAGTAACCCTTACAAAGAGCCGATAAAATCCTATCCATTTACTGAGAGCACATCGTGTTCTTTAAAAACTGTTGCTTTAAATATGTGTAGATTTTATTCTGGTAATCCGTGTCAACCTAGGAGACGTAGGAGATGCAGAAGGAATGCAAAAGCGTGTAAATGCGACCCTTGTCTACCAAAAGAGCCAGAGTGCAGGCCGGTTCCGAAAGAATGTAAAAAAAAGAAACAATGTTTACGGAGAGGTTGTATACCGATACTGAAAATTCAACCGAAACAAGCAGATCCATGTGGAGTACCGAAGAGCGAGCCTTGCCCAAAACCTCCCAAACGAAAATGCCCAAAACCACCAAAGTGCCCAAAACCGATGTGATATACATGTACACTTTTATTTTATTGTTTTCAACCAAAAAAAAATTGTTTGATAAAGTTTCCTCGTGGCTTGAATGTTTAAACGCGTGTTTAAATTAATATACAATTAATTGTTACGTTAACTGTACATAATACAACATTTTAAGGCAAGATTATAAGAATTCCAACTTCTTAAAACTCTTGTGCATATGACAGCCGCAACGATTCGCAGCCCATCACGTATCTATACAAAAAAAGTCGTGTCCGGTGTGTACGTAGTGTATGATACTATATAGAAAATCTTCGAAAGTGATTGACTAAAGAGAATTTCTGCGTTTCGGTGCGGCTCGCTGCTATCTACGTACGCCTTTATTCTGTTTTATCAGTCTGATGTTCCATCTACCTTGTATTAATAGACGATTAATAATATTTATAGGTCATGAAAACGAAAACAGCTTTTTAAAGCGTCGGCTCATCACTTTTAGGTGTACATGTATTGTATTTGTATATGTATCTATCTTTTTCTGTAACTCGATATACGATACTGACGAATGTGAAATTCACAACACTTCCTTTCAGCTTTTTCTTAGTCCTGTAAATAGGGTCGTGTAGACATTTGTATCTCGTTTATATTCAAATGGTTTGTAATAAACTACAATATTTTTATTTTTTTTTTTACTTAAGGGCGGGCGAAAAAGATTCATCTAGAAACATTCTTGTCGCTTTCAAGGTTACCCACAGTTTGCAAACCCAGCTTCAATTCAACGTTTGGCGAAGCTTTGTTTAGCGAGTTTTAGTTTAAATAAACATTGTATTATACACATGTGCTCTCAGTGATTAGTCTTTTTGTCTTTTGGGTATATTTATCAGATGTAATGGCTCTTGTTCACGATGAAAGTAGCTTGAACAAAAGCATGTAAAGGTGTGAGATACATTGACAAGCTACCCGAGCTAGATACATTATATAATGCGTCAATAACTCGTTACACGATTAGGATTATAAAAAAGTGCTATATATTAAATTAAAATACAGATGTAAACAACTCTATGACTTATGGTCTTCTAAGAATCCGCTTACCAGTCAGTTATGACTGACGAACTGCCATTATAGGCCGTCGTGTCGATTAAATTACAAAGCTCGAACCAACTACAAATTCAAAATTTATTTTCAGGTACTAACCGGTCCAATCTGCACCCCTGCCTGTGGGTTACCTTGGGAGTCACCATTCAGTTTCTATTACGACAAAAAAAGCCCTAAGTGTCCTCCTTCAGGTCCTAAAGCACGATCAGACTGCTGCCCTGACAAGACCCCCGAGCCCGTGTGTCCTCCACCCAAGACGGTCCCCACATGTCCGCCCCCGAAGCCTAGATGCAACCCTTGCTTTCAACCGAAAAAAACCGATCCGTGTGCTAAGGTTACACCGTATACTATGAAAACCTTTGTTTTAAATAGCTGTAGATTTTACTCCGCTGATCCATGCAAACCTAAAAGTCCCCCAAAAAAATCAAAATGTATACCACCAAAGATTAAACCAAAATCATGTGGACCGAAGGCGAAACCAGATCCGTGTGCACCCAAGCCCAAACCCAATCCTTGCAAACCCGCAGCAAAGCTACGCCCATGTGGTGATACACCTAACAAAGGTCCAGTATGCCCTGGCAGTGGTTCTAAAATGAAAAGAGGACCAGTTTGCCCTCCCAGTAAGAAGAAAAAAGATGACTGTTGTAGTAGTGGTCCTAAAAAAGGGCCAGTTTGCCCTTAAATCGCGTGCTAAGGTAAGCCGAAATGCTGGAACACATCATGGATTTACTTTAATGTTCTAAGTACAAGCAAAAAGAGTATAAGTTTTAAATATTTTTGTTTCTGACTGAAATTAAATGCATGTTTAAAATATCATATTACCGTAACTTACTGCGTTTTCTTTCACCGTTGGTCGGCTATGATAGAGCCCGGAGAATTTGAAAACAGTAGCCATCACTTCATAAAATCTATTATTGAAAGCAACATCTTAACACAAGATTTTGCAAATTATAACGACATGCGACACCTTAAGACCTGGCGCACACTATGCGAAATGCGATAGCGATAGCTCGACGACTAGACGCAACGATAGCCCACGGCCGACGATTTCCAATAAACACACGTGTACAAGTGTGTAAATCTATTGTAACAACTAGTCGCAGACACAAACGGCAACTGTCCACAGTACAATCAACTGCAGCAACAAGTGTCAACCTTTCATGAGTGCAGTGACACCCATGAACTGGCGATGAATACAATTGAACTGGAATACGACTTGTTTGTAGCCCTAAAAGCCCTGTTTCTCGCAGAGTATGTCAAGGTGACCAAAAAGGTATAAACAGTAAGATATATAATAAGTTAGCAGGTAATATGAGTGAAAATTAGTGTGTGAGCCCCAGCTGTAACTATAGATTTGATCGGTGATGACAGCATCCCTATATGTCCTACTGTTATGAGTCACCTCAAATGAAAATAATAATTTAAATCAAGAAATTAATTAAACGGTCGAAAATAAATTAATCGAAAAAAAAAACCTAGCTTTTGATAGCTTAGTTTATCCAAAAATACTCACCAAAACAAAACGAATGAATCCAAATTCGATGGGTTTATCTTGTTTAGTTAAGAAGTTCCTACGACCGTTTTCCAGCTCCATCATCAGAACAACTTCATGATACCATATTATTTTATTGTCACCGAAAATAAATATGTACACCAAATCTGAACCCAATCGAACATCGAGAAGTGGCTCTAATTTAGCTTCAAAGATTCGTGCCTAACACACATACATACAAACATCGCAAGTAAAATAAAAACTTGTAATTAAATCTTTCGCTAAGAAAGGAACACGGTATCTTATTAAAAAGTTACTGTACAATTATTTATACAATTGAGTTAGATAAATGTAGGGAATTGTATGAAACTGATGTCTGGGTCCTCTTTATTGTTATACAAGGTGCAGTTTTGGATCTGCAAAACATTTTAGGAGGTAATTATGTTAGTGATGTTCGACCCGAGTCAACAATCAAATGGGCAGGTATTTCTTTTTCATTTTATTCTTATTTACGGAAATTGGTAAGTGTGAACTCCCTTTTTTAATAAAACGCGGCCAGTCTGTACGTGTCCTTAAACTGCGCTTTCACACACACAAACAAACGCAACCGACATTCCTTCCATAGATTTTTTGAAGAGGTTATTCTAAAAAACAATAAAATTGAAAAATCTAAAATAAAAAGTATATAAAGTATTTAAAGATTGTTGACTTGGTATCGTATTGTTATATGATTATTTACGAGTATCATAACAACCTCCTGAAATGTTTTGCAGGTTCAAAACTGCATCTTGTATTACTTAAGGTGTCGCCGTGTCGGTATACCGTGTGGTGTCGGACGTAAAGAATAGCACCACCCCATTTCTTATCGCGGGTGTCTTAAGAGGTGACTTAGGGATTTACTAGAGAATGAGCAGCAAGGTTTTCTATGAATTTTACCACCATACTGCGAACGCCAACCGCCTGCCAAGTGTTGCGATTATGGCAAATCCCCCAAATTAGGGAGGCCTATGTCCAGCAGTGGACGTCTTTCGGCTGAAATTATGATGATGAATATAACTTGCTTAAGGACAATTTTTAAGAATATTAGATTTCACAGCGACAACTAAGTGTCCGTTTGTTCGGGGCCAGTGATCTACATGATTTGGTTAAGTGCAATGTTGAGAGGTATGACTCTCTAATAATGTCTCATGCAGCTGTGTCCACTAGCCACTACCTCTTCTAGCTATTGTCTCTTTCAGCAGACCCCTGTGTTAATACAGAAATATAAATCAAATTTCTTTAGTGATGAATTAGGTTCAGGCTTTGGAAAATGTTTCCCAATTCGCCATAGATTTTCCAATCATAGTTTTTATAAGTTTTAAATAAATGATTAAAAGAAGAAGAGAGAGAAGAAAAGGTAAGCAAATACTAAATTACGATTGATTTACTTGATCTGGTTGAAAAAATGTAAGTACAAGTTATATAAATAATGTAAATGTTTGCATACCGCTTGATAAAATACTGAGCTGATGCTTTGATTTATCATACCAAGTATTGCGTATTACCATATTTGCAACACAAAATTATATTATATTCTATTGCACATGGCCCAATCAACTCCTTTTTATTAATATTCCCTTTAAAACTGCTGAAGCTTTAAATTCCTCCGACGGTTTCTGCTGCCTTACTTAAAAATAATTTTAATGCAGGCCTTTTGGAGTATAGGTTTCTGCATACAAACCGCCAAGCTGTTATATACAATAGCAAGTAAATACAGCTCTTGATTTGCTAAGATCATACCTGAAAGACAGAAAGGTGAAAGTTCAAGTAAACGGCATAAACTCATTAGGATTCAGAAATGACACTGGGCGCACCTCAAGGTTCAATATTGGGTCCAATCTTCTTTTAAGATTACATTAAAGGTTTACCCTAATCACTTCAAAATACACTGACGATGGCGTTATTTACATATATCGCGACCGTAAAAATATGGTTTTAAATCATTGTAATTTTGTAAATTTAAGGGGAAGACGAGGTGGAGTGACGATCTTCGCAGGGTGGCTGGTAGCAGCTGGATGAGAGTTGCCGAGAATCGAATTGAATGGAGTGCAATTGGAGAGTCATATGTCCAGCAGTGGACTGCTATAGGCTGATGATGATGATGATGATGAAAGGGCAGATATATAAGGTGTATCTATTCATACACGAAATATTTTAAGGGGTACACCTGTAGGTGGTAAAGAAGCTATAGAAGCAAAAATAAAATGTTTATCTTAGCGTTTTTGAATTTTCGTAATAATTATAATTTTAAAACCACTTGAGACGTTTTGTATAAAACCTTTACTCCAAATTCTATGAATGGCCCGCCTAACGCTGCGAGGGTGGTGACCGGACGGCACGAGCATGGTCGCGGTGTCTCGGACCGTAAAAAATAAGAAGGAGCCAGTATTTCTTATGTGCGTCAAATAATTTATAAATATTAAATTTAAAAGGAAAGATTGGAATGGAAGGATTTGGGGGAGGCCTTTGCTCAGCAGTGGGACAGCTAATAAAAAAAAAAAAAAAAACCCTTAGAATTTTTTTTTCGTTGCTATAGCTTCTTTACCACATGCAGGTGTACCTCTTAAAATATTTCGTGTATGAATAGATACACCTTATTTAAAACCATGGTTAGACCTGCTCTCTTGTATGGGTCAGAAAGTTGGGCCACAAAAGGGTTGAATGAAAGGCAATTACATGCAGCGTGTCGAGTTACACGAATGGATAGAATAAGAAATGAGTACATAAAAGGTACTACTAGAGAATGGACAGCAGCGTTCTTTATGCATTTTACCACCATACTGCAATTGCTAACCCGTCTGCTAAGCGAGGCAGTTATGGCAAAACCCCCCAAATTGTGGGAGGCCTGTGTCTAGTAGTGGACGTCTTTCAGTTGAAATGATGATGATGATGATGATGGTGATGAATTCTTAAATTCGATTCTTTCGGCTCTTCGCTCTCTTCGGCTCTAAAAAGTGTATATTGACCTTATAAAGGCACGTGTAGACATTACTATCTCGTTTTATTTAAATACTCATTATTAAAATTGAATTCTTAAATTCGATTCTTTCGGCTCTTCGCTCTCTTCGGCTCTAAAAAGTGTGTTGACCTTATAAAGGCCCATGTAGACAGGGTCCACCCTTTATGGCAGAATTTTTTTCGTCATAATATTATTTTGCATAACAGCGGATGGCATAAACTTCATTTCGCAGAAAATCGTTTGGCATACACTCATTTATCATACATTCACAACGCATAATTTTATAAGTCAGAATCATCTTTAGGCATAAATTTTATTCCATAATAATTAAAAAGTAGAACCATCATATCGCAGAAAGTTCGCAGTCAGAATCGTCTCTTGGCATAATTTCATATCGATAGTTATTAAAAGGCAGAACTATCATATCTCAGAAACTTTAAACTTAGAATCATCTTTTGGCATACATTTCGTATCTAAGAAGCATGCAGCATGCAAACAAGCATGCAGCATGCAAGCAAGCATAAAGCATGCAAGCAACCAAGCATGCAGCATGCAAGCAAGCATGCAGCATGCAAGCAAGCTTACAGCATGCAGGCGAGCATGCAACATGCAGCATGCATGGTTTCTGTCACGGCTTCGGCGCTGCGGGGCTCCGGCGGTCCCACGCGAGCTCATCGTCGCAGATGGTTTTACGCTCACCACCGTGGCTTCGGCTTGCTGGCCGGCTTCGCCGGCCAGCCTCAGCCTCGGCGGCGACCGTCAAAACCACCTGCTCCTCAGCTCGCTGGCCGCCTCGCCACTCCGCGCCTACGCGGGCTTAAATTACACTCTAGGGGTAGGGCAGACAAGACTACGTGGAGTCGGTTCTGCAGCGATTCGTTTCTGTCAATAATTTTTGTAGCACATCATATACTGACTTTTTGAGACACTATTTCATTTTATTTAAGGTTAAAATGCAATTTAATAGAAATGAAAATATGCCAAACAAAATTATTCTAAATGAAATTCTGCCATCTTCATAGTATGCCAAGTGAAATTATGCCAAATAATCAAAGCTCTAAATAAATGTTATGCTAATCGAAATTATGCGGAATTTAAAGTCTGCCAAAGGTAATTATGCGAAATAAAATTCTGCCATCTTAAAAGTATGCCAGCGTAAAGTCGGATATATAAACAGTCGGCCAAACAATGATTATGCTAAACATTTTTTATGCCTTACAAATAGTCGTTTAAATAAGATTATGCCAAGTGTGTTATGCCAAATAAAATTCGGAGCATCAAGTTTCTGCCAGATAGAGGGAACCCATGTAGACATTACTATCTCGTTTTATTTAAATACTCATTATTAAAATACAACTATTCGTATCGATAAACAGGTTCCTTAGAATTTGGACGCAATACTTTCTAATTTTACATTACGTAAAAGACTATGCCAATGTTTTTTTTAGATAATTGTTATCTAGATTTTTGGTAAGCACCAAAGATAAACATCAGCGTTTATAATACTACTATTTCACCAGATATGTGCTATATGAAACTATATGACCACTTTCACTAATCTATAATATTACTAATCTATACTAATATTATAAAGCTGAAGAGTTTGTTTGTTCGATTGAACGCGCTAATCTCAGGAACTACTGGTCCGAATTGAGCCTATTTATTGAGAAAGGCTATATAACATCACGCTACTATCAAAAGGAGCGGAGCAGCAACGAAAAATGAACGAAAACTGGCAGGCAATTCCATTGTAGTCACACCAGATTATCACACCAGTATGACAAACAGGATTTTTTTTCTCGTTTGTCACACCACTGATTTTACCACACCATGTATACGATAATTGCTAGTACCTTTATATTCTAATGAAGTCTATATCCTGATCGGCGTTTGCCAACCTCCGTTCTTTGCAATAGACTTCTTTTCTATTTAGATTTTTCTACTTTTAGTTATACAGGGTGATTGGAAGATGGGTGCAAAGCTTTAAGGCGAAGATAGTACAGACAATTTAGAACCATTTAAGCCATGGTTGTCTTAGACGAAGTCTTACCAAATATTTTTAACCAAATTTTTAAGTTCTTTTTCGGAAATTCTCAAAATTTAATGTAAACTGCATAATTATGGCCAAATTGAATGATAAATGAATTCATGTTTTATTTATTTAATTAAAGTAATGTGTAAGCAATCAAGCAAAACATGTTTTAGGCTTCTGTGTCATTTTTTATGATTTTTTTTATTTTAGGCAGACTAATTAAAACAACATTTGAATTAAAATTATTTATTTTTCATGTTCACAATGACGGCCGTGATTCCTAATACAAGCACGGCCCCGTCTTCTAACTTCTGTAGTCGTTATTTTCAACATCATCTCCTGCTTCATTGTCTCAAACGCTGAATTTATTCTTTGTATCAATTCTTCTCTAGTGTTTATTTCTATGTTGTTATACACCAGTTCCTTGGCCTGGCCCCACACGAAAAAGTCCAACGGGGTCAGATCTGGGGAGCGAGCGGGCCAAGGGATGGGTCCATCCCTGCCGATCCAGCTATCAGGAAAGCAATTGTTGAGGTGTTTCCTTACATTTAAAGTCCAATGCGCTGGACAGCCGTCTTGCTGAAAGATGACTGTTCGGTCTCTTTCGAAGATCGGGACACCTGATTCCTCTACCAGCAGTGGTAAATCAATTTGCAGAAATTGCAAATAATTTTCGCCATTCAATGGATCAGGCAAAAAGTGGGGCCCAATCAATGTTCTGCCAATTATTCCAGCCCATACATTCACAGAGAATTTCATCTGAAATGACACCTGCTTCTTAAAATGTGGATTGTTGTCTGCGTCGGCCCATTCATGGATGTTGTGAAAGTTTGTAATACCTTCCCTTGAAAATTTACTTCCATCCGTCCACAAGATTGATTTCAGAAACCACGCATCTTCGATGTCTTTGTTGAGGAGGAAACGGTAGAACTGAATTCTTCTTTGAGGATCTTGCTCTACTAGACCTTGCACACTCCTGCCATGGAACGGATACTTATCATTTTGGTGCATTGTATGCCACACCTTCCATTGAGAAATGTTTAAATTTCGAGCTACTGCTCTAGTACTGGTAGTAGGATCCGCTTGAAATGCTGCTAAAATGTCTTCGTCGACGGCAGTTTCGTGTCTGCCCGGGTTGACTCCAGGTTCCACGCGATGAAACCCATCTTGGGCAAGACGACGAAACATGTTGTAAAACACTCGGACATTCGGTATCCTGCGATTCGGATAGCGCTCTTGATACATCCGTCGCGCCAAAGATCCATTGCCGTCTGCTCTACCGTACATAAATACGATATCCGCATATTCTTGATTGGAAAAAGTAGCCATAGTCACTTAACAATTAAGAAAAACGGCGTAGGAGCGCACTAAATGTCAACTCAACACAATTAAGTCAAAAATCAACACGTGCAGGAGCGCGAGGCTACGACTGGACACGGTGAAACAAAAAAGTTCAAAACTAACGCAAACAACACGTGCGGGAACGCAAAGGGCTACAACTGAACACGGTAAATTGTGAATCAACACGACAACGTCCACTCACAAGGGCAGTAGTTTGACTAATAAGTAAAAGATGTAACTGCCTCAGTAACTAAGACCATTTTGCTGTAAAAACCAACTCTTATCGCTTTTTGCTATTCATTGGGCGTTCTACCTGGAAATGCCGTCGCACCGCGCTCGCTGGCCATTGTTTAGAGAATCCCCTCAATGGGTTCATCTCAATTGGTTCCTGCATGTGCCAAAAATTCTTAGAATTGAACAATGTTATCATTTCGAGCACATAAAGTATTCTTTTAAGCAAAAATTTTGTGTTTTGTTAGACTGCCTAAAATTTAAAATTTCTCCCTCGAATTGGTTTGTAGGTCCTAATTTCAATAATTTGTGAGATATCCGCATAAATGATACCTCAAAAGAAGGTCTTCAAAAAGGTTTGAACAAAAAAAGCACCCTCCGTTTTTTTTTTTTAAATAAGTTTTAAAAGACGTATTGTTCAATTTTTTTATTTTTTCTGAGCTTTAAATATCTGTAAAAAAATGTCTAATGACACAGAAGCCTAAAACATGTTTTGCTTGGTTGCTTACACATTACTTTAATTAAATAAATAAAAAAATAATTCATTTATCATTCAATTTGGCCATAATTATGCAGTTTACATTAAATTTTGAGAATTTCCGAAAAAAACTTACAAATTTGGTTAAAAAAATTTGGTAAGACTTCGCCTAACACAACCATGGCTTAAATGGTTCTAAATTGTCTATAATATCTTCACCTTAAAGCTTTGCACCCATCTTCCAATCACTCTGTATTTATTTATTATTAATTATTTATTAAAACATTATGCACAAGTAAAAAAAATACCGTACAAAGGCGGACTTAATGCCTGAGCCATTTTCTACCAGTCAACCTTAGGGTGTGACACTCCCTCTCGCTCTGCCCAGAGCGGGAGGAGTCATATGATGATTTCCCAACCAAAAAAAAAAAAAAGAAAAAAAAGGGTGATGCGAGAGACTTTTTCATTATAAGGTACAAAGGATTTTCATTTCTTAGTTAATACAAAAAAAAACCTAATACAAATTGCATTTATATTATATTCAGCTGTAGATGTCCAGTGGTTCAAATGATAATGCAAACTTGCATCTAGTACTGGCCGGTTGGAAACGCAATGCTTGAGATAATGATAAATGCAATTGACAGACCAACTTCAATAGAAATAATTTGCACATTTAAACATCAACGATTTTGCAAATCGTGCATTGGTTTCACATTCGCTTTGTACCATGGATTTTTGTATTATTAATAGAAAACGTGGACAAGTTTTTTTATTTAAGCAACACCAATACTATAAACAGAAAGTTTATAAAAATTTATCTCAAATATGGTTTTGTCGTAACCGTCGTCGTAACAGTATAAAGTGCTCTGGTTCGGTCACAATAAACGTAAGTACCCTATATCTACTTATGTACTTGGTTTTGTTTTTCGAACGGTTAGCATAAGTAGGTACATACATTTTTATCCCATTTCTTTTTTTTTTCTTTTTTTACCCAAGTTATTCTAAGTCGTAACCTTTCAGACTCGCATCATTAGCCGTCTAGAAACATAATATATTTATTTAGTTATATTATTACATAGTCGTTGTTTAACTTCACAGGGTGATAATGTTGTAAAATCAGTCGAGCACAAAAATACATGTCAACCAGATGAGAACCAAAATGAAATAGCTATTTCTATACATAAAATGCATGAAGTAGCTAGTACTTCTGCGGAGCCAATGACAATAGTCTACAAGGAAAATATAAGACCTTTAAAAGAAAAAGGGTTGAAAGTACCACTATTCGATAGCGTAAAGTGCAGCCGTTTTCGTGCATTTACAATGCACGAAAACGGAAACTAAAAGTCAGCAAGATCGTTTTCAAACGTATTGAAGAAGTACAAGTACCCGCTACATTTGAGAAATTTGTCGTTGCTGACTATCAATATGAGCATACCAGACTATTAGTATTTTGTTCTGAAGAAGCAAAGCAATTATTAAAAAGTGTGAAAGAATATTTTATAGATGCGACTTTTAAGAGTTCTCCACGACCATTTCCACAATTACTTTCTATCATCGGCGACTTGGGGAGCACGTCTCAAACAACTTCAGTGATACCGCTAATACATGTGCTCATGAGCGACAAAAAAGAGTCGACATATGCTGCATTGTTTGACATCCTGAAAACTAAATTTCCCGATTGGTGTCCCACTGTATTCCACGCAGATTTCGAGATTGCCGGAGCAAATGCCTTAAGATGTTTTTTTCCACATATATCGGTAAAAAAGTGTTACTATCATTATTGTCAGAGCTTATGGCGAAAAGCGAAATCAATTGGTTTGAAAAGTAAACTACATAAAAGAATTGTGGGACTATGTCCGCTAACTCCATTAGAACTTGTTAAAAATGGATGGGAATACATAAAAAGAGAATCTAATGAATTTAGCGGGGAAAATATGAAACAGTTCATAGCATACATGGCCCGACAATGGCTAAATGATGAACAATATATGGCCGACTGGAATATAGTTGGTCAAAGGCACAGAACCAACAACGTTTGTGAAAGTTGGCACTCCCAATTAAATAAAAATATAAATAAAAACTACGTAACCATACTAAAATTATTAACCGTATTATTCAATCAAAGGGAAATTAATATCGAAAAAAAAAAGAAGGGCCGATCAAACTGATAAAGATAATTTTATAATTTTCTGCCAATTAAAACTTTTAAATGGTGAAATATCATTGGGACATTTCCTGGAAACCTTGCGTTAAAAACGTAATTTGAAGGTTTTTAAATGAATAAAAACGTAATTTGAAGGTTTTTAATTTAACTAAGTAGTAAGTACCTATAACTAGGACAGCACTAGTTAGGAATAAATGGTGTGGAAAAATCAGTGGTGTGACAAACGAGACATAAAATCCTGTTTGTCATACTGGTGTGATAATCTGGTGTGACTACGAGTCGGCAACGGGCAATTCGATGCGACGGGAAGGGTCAGGGGAGCAAAAACTTGACGCGGACGTATTCGCGGACAGAAGCTATAGTTATATAGCCTATAGCCTTCCTCATAAGATAGGCTATCCGACTCAAAAATATTTTTTCAATTCGGACCAGTAGTTCCTGAGATTAGCGCGTTCTGGTTGAACGCACTATCGCTGACAAACAAACAAACGAACAAACTCTTCAGCTTTATAATATTAGTAGAGAATGATCAAAGAAATCTACCACTCTGCAAATAGATAACTTTTTCAGGGTGCCCACCCAATACGCCATTAATTTTGTAAGGGTGACAACATTTCAAAAGTTCATAATAAATACCTAACCAAGCATCATGTCTGTAATCCCCGACAGTTAGCCAGTGTACCTATAGTACATTCATACTGAAATGTGGGTGAACTTCAAGTCTTTCGTGGTGCGAGTTCCAACTCACCAAATCGAGACCTTCCTCAAGGAAGAGTTTTGGCCGAAGGGTTTCGTGTATCGGCGATTTCGCGGAAGGCTACGTGACACCACGCAGACGCAGCGCAACACGATTACACGATGCCGTCACTTCGTGTGCAATAGTTTTTATGTTTATATTGTTTTTTTATTTGTATGTACTTTAGTCTGTAAGGTATTTTTTATGATATGGGTCTTTGTAGTTCGAAATAAAGTGATTTGATTTGATTATAGGTACACCATAGCCTAATAAACCCATAGCTTAGCAAAATCAACCAATAATGTTCCCACTGCTGGGACGCGACACTATTAGATGTAAAATTATAAAAAAAATACAAATGTAAAAGAAAAATGTAATTTAATTAAAAGTAGATTTTTGTTTTTTTTTAATTAAGCAGCCATCAACCGCTGCTGCTACGAATTCCAGCTAGAAAAATATCATAACATTTCGCCTGGCCGGAATCGAATCTAAGACCTCGTGCTCAGGAGTAGCGCTTGGACTAAACAACTCAGCCTATCACAGCCCACTGGACATAGGCATCTCCCGCCACAATACCCTGTCTTGCGCCATCCGCATCCAGTCTGTCTCAATCACTTTCTTTAGATCATCGGTTCACCTAGCTGGGTCCCACGCTGCGTCTGCCGATACGCGGTCTCCACTCCGGACTCGTCTGCTCCATCGGCCATCAGTCCTTCGACAAACATGGTCAGCCCACTGCCACTTCAGCTTGCTTACTCTGCGAGTTATGTAATTAACTAGCTTCTGCCAGCGGCTACGCCCACATATTATACGTATCAACCTTCCTCTTCAATGACTCAATCTATTTAAAAAAAACCGCATCAAAATCCGTTGCGTAGTTTTAAAGATCTAAGCATACATAGGGACAGACAGAGGGAAGCGACTTTATTTATTTATGTTTGATACTATGTAGTGATGACGGTTCTTTCCCACTAACCAACGAGGTCAAAATTACTGTGGTAGAATCAGGCCCGATCTTCACGGTAATTACTATTTACCAACGTACGTATCTGCAGATGGACAAGTTGAACTCATCGGCCATTACTTTACAACATCAATTTCGATTTTCACCTCAACTATTCGGTTATAGATTTCCTTTACCTTCGATTAAATCTTGTCGTGATGAACCCATCGATTTCTTAATTTTGATTCACGTAATGTTTTACGTAAAGAAATGTTAGTTTAGTCTCTCAGTTCACACGCAAATTATTATTTTTAGAATTTATTTTATAGTTCTTTTTAAGAAGGCTAAATATTAACAGCCGCATGAGCCGACTGAAGGTTAAGCTACGTTTGTCGCGGTCGGTTTGTGGATGGGACCGTCCATAACATATCGATCGAGACTCCTCCGCCTCGCCTCAAAGAGATGTCAGCAGCACTGAAGGGGTCGGCCAGGACCGATGTCTGCCGGGGTCGCGAGATTGTTCGAAAGAGATACCGTGACCCTGGCACATGGGCAACTGTAGGAACACGGGTAGGTTTTAGTCAGTAAAAGTCTGTCACGCCCTCCCACTCTGCCCAAGAGCGGGAGACGTCATTTGATGATTTCCCATCCAAAAAAAAAGAGACCGGAGGAGTCTCTTTTTTTTTCCTCCTCCGCCTCGGAAAGCACGTTATGCCGTTGGACCCAGCTTTCATTTGTAGAACTTTGACAGGCGTTACGGGTATTTACAAACCCGAGAGTCTAACAATCAGTCTAACCATGGAAGCGAGCGTATTGTCCAATAACTGGGTTTCGGACGTCAAGTAGGACGTTGCTGTATGTAAAATACTGGTCTTCGGCTGCATCCGATTAGAAGACTAGAAGTCTACCACATAACATAGGTAAAAGCAGGCAGATTGATTGATTACTGATCTTAAATTAAACTAAATGTTAGTACATTCACCAAGACCAGTACCATAATTGTGTAACGCACTACCAATCAAAATATAAATTACTAGCTTTTGCCTGCGGCTTCGCTCGCGTTTAATTCGGGGTAACACTGTTCCCCTTTCCTGATTTAGAAAACAGAAGAGAACTCGGAACAACAATCTTATACCTTTAAACGAGCAATTCTTGTATATATATATAATCTGAATCTCGGAAACGGCATCAACGATTTTTATGAAATTTAGTATACAGGGGGTTACGGGGGCGATAAATCGATCTAGCTAGGATTCATTTTTATAAAATGTCGTTTTATTCGCATTTTCAATGACCAACTTTATCAATAATAAACTTGAACATAAACTTTTTATTTTAAACACAATTTATCAAAAAATACCGAGCAAAGCTCGGTCAGCCAGATATTGTTATTTTAATACGCTAATGTAGACGATATTATGTGTCTTTCCATTTGGGGATAGAATGTAAAGATTCTGGGCATTGGACACACGCGAACATGCTACATACAATTGTCCATGGGAAAAGCACGGCTTTTCTAAGTTCACCCCAGCCACCAAAAAAGGAAAAATAAAGTAGCCTATGTCACTCTCCATCCCTTCAACTATCTCCACTTAAAATATCACGTCAATTCGTCGCTCCGTTTTGCCGTGAATGACGGACAAACAGACACACACACTTTCCCATTTATAATATTAGTATGGACTTAAAAGGTTAATATGTTTGAAAAATGTGTCTGCTCAGCAAAGAAAATAACGCATTAAAGCTTCTGAGAGCACGAGAAGTTGTAATGCAGGGGCGTCAAGAGGCATGTACCGAATCTACAGTTGCAGGTCGATGTCCCTGCCATATGCCTGTATTTACTTTATACCGCTTTATCCCCTGTATTTAACCCCAAAAAGGTAAGCAGAGCTGCATTATACACATACACAAAACATTTTGAGAGAGCAGTCAGTGGTGGCCCAGTGGTATTAGCCCCGACTTACGAGTAGTAGGTCGTGAGTTCGAACCCAGGCAGGCGCTTTACTTTGTGTAAATAATTTCATCACCACTGCTCTCAAAACGGTGAAGGAAAACATCGTCACCGGCATGTATTAGAACCAAAAGTTCGAAGACATGTGACATCTACCAACCCGCACTGGGCCCGCGTGGTGGATTACGGCCCACTCTCTTTCAATGAGAGGAGACCTGTGTCCCAGCAGTGGGAACAATATAGGATGATAATGATGACGATGACAAAACATTTTCACAATTTCAGTCACAAATTCAGGGTTACGAAGAATATCCTAACCTAATGGTAAATGTCAATAATATTTTGCCCGACCAGGGGATCAAACTCGTTACCCTACGGCAAGCAGTATAATGTTTGTGGCTCGCAATCACTAAACAAATAAGAGTTAATCAGATGTTTATTATTTAACACTTCTAACAGTCAAATTAAAGATGAACATAAAATTAATTACCATAATTGGACAAGGACAGAACACAATCTAATTTAATTTAATTTGTTTCACGTATTGAAAAATAACCTTGTAAAATCATCTTTATGCAATTGGGAGTGTTTAATAAATAAGAGGTTTTATATGTACCTACTTAAATATACTTTTACATTATGTACACTCTTATATTAAAATAATTGCAGCTTCCGACCATTTTTATGGTTCCGTACCTAAAAGGAAATAACAGAACCCTTGAGGGATTAAAAAAATTCAAAAGTCAAAGCATTGAATTCAAATTGGCACATAAAAGGCACTTTACAATTACATAGACGAACGGCAACAATTAAAACAGAGTTAATTCTAGTCGCTCATTCGAAAAAGTAGGTTCGATCGATCATCTATTTGTCCGTTCATCTGCATTATACCTCTTTAAAATTATATCAAGACGCATGGTGGTATCTATCAAGTAGAAGTTAATGTAAAATGCGTAGGTCTTTGATCCTTTGAAGCTCTCAGAAACACGGCCATTTATGAGACATATTTAGCATACTAGCAAATTATTCAAAACCTATTGGGTACTTTCCGTTGACCTACAGTCATGAAATTTGTACAAGTACAGGAAAAGTCCGAAAATCGACTTTCGATGGCGATTACAAACTTACATTAAGTTCGAGAATTGACTGCAACGTATATCGATGTATGGGAGATGTTTATCCAACTACAATTTTATGTTGGTTCTTAGCTTCTTAGGATACATTCATCGACAGGCCTGTTGGTCTAGTAGTTAGTGACCCTGACTGCTATGCCGGAGGTCGTGGGTTCGATTCCCACCCAGGACAAATGTTTGTGTGATGAGCACGATCTTTTGTTCTGTGTCTGGGTGTAATTTATCTATAATATGTATGTATTTAGAAATATATAAGTATGTTTATCAGGTGTCTAGTACCCATAACACAAGCTCTGCTTAGCTTGGGACTAGGTGGCGTTGTGTGATAGTTGTGGAATATTATATATTATTATATTATAACTACGGAACCCGTCATAGTGCGTGGTCCGTCACGCACTTAGCAAGTACAAAATACTTTAGCACCTTGACACGATTTTTACAAGTCTGAAAGGAGTTTGATTTGTTTTTAATGTGGATATTTTGAATGTTTGCATATTTTATAAGTAATTTACTTGTTTAAGTTCAATTTACAGAAGAGAGTCGAAATTACAGATACTTTATAAAAAAAAACATACTTACCTATTTAACAGTTAGTTTACAGTCAAGCAGCTGTATTGAAGTTCGCAACAAAAAAGCTGCAAGCTACCTATGTAGACCATCGGGGTATTCAGTATTGCATATGTAAGCTGTCACGCCCTTTATGCCAGGAGACTTCTATTTTTGCAGTCATGTTTACATTATACATATTTTTTGCTTATGCTTGAGTATAGTTTTCATTTTATTTGTTGGTATATTGGGTTGGCTAGCTGGCATATAGCAAATCATTTAATTTAATGTTTTGTGTCTCTTAATGTTTCATTGTATAGAATCAAGTTCTTCTAACTGGACAGACAGCTGCGCTGCTGGGGAGTTTGTCTGGTGGTTACTGGTGACGGGTGGGCGTTTTGGGGAACTGTCTTTTGTAATTTTGACGTTCGAGAAATGCTGACCCTCAGCCTAATTTGAATAAATGACTTTTCATTTTGATTTGCGTAGTTTTCGATGTCGATACCCAATACGTGGGTTGAGTATAACTAGTTTATTATTGACAATGTATTATTTTTTATTTGTGTACGCACGGCCACAGGTCAAACTATACATTTCCAGTATAAACTGAATTTTTATTGTACGAAAAGCCTTAGATGCAATGCGAGGTCAGCTTAAACTGGAAATGCTGACTTGATATGTAGCCGGATGCACATAAACATTGTGACTTATTTTATTGCCTCGGATGATCTGTTAAGGTGCTATAATAAAATTGTAATTAAAATCTATACTAATATTATATAGCTGTATAGCTTGTTTGTGTGTTTGGGCAATCTCAGGAACTAATGGTTCGAAATGAAAAAAATATTTTTGTGTTGGGTAGCTTCTTTAGTCAGGAAGGCTATAGGCTATATAACATCCCGCTACTATCAAAAGGAGCGGAGCAGCAATGAAAAATGGACGAACACTGGCAGGCAATTCGATGCGACGGGAAGGGTCAGGAGAGCAAAACTTTGACGCGGACGAAGTCGCGGGCAGAAGCTAGTAAATAAATATAAAGAAAATCATGTTCCGTATGGTGCCGGACGTTAAGAATACCACCATCCCATTTCTTCCCGTGGGTGTCGTAAAAGGTAACTAAAGGTCCAAAAGGGCAGCAGCGTTCTCTATGGATTTTACTATCATACTGCGATCACCGACCCGCCTGCCAAGCGTGGCGATTATGGTGAAACCCCTATGTTTTTGGGCGAGGACTATGTCCAGCAGTGGACGTCTTAAGGCTGAAATGATGATGAAAGAAAATCATAACATAAGAGGTGGTAAAAAGTAAATCAAATTATTTAAGATATGTAATAATAATATCTTAGGACAACCAACACAACGTTATCTGATCCCAAACTAGGCAGAGCCTGTACTATGGCAACCAGACAACTGATAAACATACTTATATATTTCTAAATACATACATATTATAGATAAATTACACCCAGAAACAGAACAAATGATTGTGCTCATCACACAAAGATTTGTCCTGGGCGGGAGTCGAACCCACAACCTCAGTCTTAGCAGTCAGGGTCACTAACCACTAGACTAACAGGCCAGTCAAAATATAAAAGTATCCTGCAGTGTTTATTAACTTATATAAAAGATCGTACGATGAAAGAAGAATTAATCGTTCTTTCGTCGATCAAGAGATTAAATTAAATCGGTATTTAGCTTAGCGTCCGTCACTTACATTGTTGTGTGTTATTAAATGTATTACTATTAGCATCATGTAATTTTGCTGCAATATTGAAAGGTAAGTATATAGTACAGATTATATCGGCAGTTAATCGTTTAATTTTGTGTTGTAAGAGATAAGTGGACGGAACAACTAACTTAATTAAGTTCCAAGGAGTTGAATCATGTATTCATTTATTCAATCTGTCTGTTACCTATTCATTTCTTAACTGCTGAATAGATTTTGATGTCCTGCAAACAGGCAGACCATGACTAGAGGGGTAGTTGCGTAATAAATATTAGGAATCGCCTTCATTTTGATAGTTCCACAACATTGCGCTGTTTACGTTGCGATTTGCCTGCTCGTTGCTGCTCGCTCCTTTTGAGTTATAGTGAGTCAACCTTGAAAGATAGACATATGCTCTCACGGACTTTTTTTTAGAACAATTCCGTCATATATGATTTTTGCGTTACTTTAACCGTTTACGCAGCGCACGCAACGGAAACTCTCAAAAGGAATAAATTTTCCCCGTTTTTGCAACATTTTTCATTACTGCTCCGCTCCTCTTAGTTATAGCGTAATGTTATATAGCCTATAGCCTCCCTCGATAAATAGGCTACTCAACACAAAAAGAATTTTACAATTCGGACCAGTAGTTCCTGAGATTAGCGCGTTCAATCAAACAAACAAACAAAGAAACTCTTCAGCTTTATAATATTAGTATAGATTGTGATAGTACTACAACATTCATTGCGTTAGTTACGTCCTTTAGCAGCCAAATTTTTCCAATATATGAAGCAATGATTATCAATATCCTTTAAAATATCTTCTTATCTTCTTTGTTTTTTTGATGCGGAACGGGGAATTTTACTGACTATAACCCACCCGTGTTCCTTCAGTTATTTATTCTACCTGATGTCACTAACCAATTCCCATTGAACTTTATTTGGAAGCCTGCTGTTGGATTTTCAAATTTCGACGCTGAGTTGACAGTTGTAAATGTAACAGCGCGCTTTTATTAGGTGTCGCCTTATGCGGGTGCAGTCTTCCGGGACCCCGACTCATAGTAGGTAGTATAAGAAACAGTAGAGTTTTAGTCGGTAGGAGTCCGACATAACGATCTGCTCTCTTCAGACGGAAGGTATTTATATTCATAAACATTTCGCCGCCGCAAAAAACATGGTGTCGCCTAGTGCTAGGTAGTGAAAACGGGCAAAATACTTCCCTTTCTTTCACTACATTTACCTTCCACCATCTAAATCATAAATTATTATAAACAAACAGTTTTACACGTCAATCCTATTTTTGAATAAGACGAGGTCGGCGTTTCCCTTCTGACTACGAAGAAAGGCCGAAAGAAATTCAGCGGTCAAAGTTTCTTTTAAAGGCTTGACATAATTTTGGTCAACACCATGTAGATTGTTATCTGAAATGGTCTTTTGAGAATAGAACACAACAGATTGAGTGGACCTGTGAATTCAGTGTACGCATTTGTCAATAATGGTGTATCCATAACTCAGAACTTAAGGAGCTCAATGATATGACAAACCAAAGAAAAAGGTAGGTCGTATAAATTATTAAAACAAGCAAACCCACGATTAAAACTGAGAAAAAAACTAGAGGAAATATTTTTTTCTAAATATTATTAAAATCAGTAAATATTTCTTTCAATTATTATCTCTCAGACTAGTTAAAAAGTTAAATGATCACAAGACAGAACAATTCTTAGAATTGTGCAATTTAGAGGTTTAATTAATTGTAATGATTTTGTCGATAACTCGATATTCAATTTATTAACTGAACTGGAAATAGTTAAGTCTTTAAATTTATATAAAATCAAGTTAATGGATTTTCGTTAGTGACAGAATTTGTGTTCCATGTGGCGCCGGGCGTAAAGAATAGCACCATCGCATTTCTTCCCATGGGTGTCGTAGGGTGCGACTAAGGGAGTTACTATAGAATGGGCAGCAGCGTTCTCTATGCATTTTACCACCATACTGCGATCGCCAACCCGCCTGCCAAGCGTGGTGATTATGGCAAAACCCCCCGTTTGGCGAAGGCCCATGTCAAGCAGTGAACGTCTCTCGGCTGAAATGTTGATGAGGAAGCAGTTAATAGATTTTATATTAATTTTACAACAGATAGACTCCTTAGTTTTTCTTGTAATTCAAAAACTATAGAACGCTACTCTATGATTCGTGCACACTCCTTTTGCACAAATTTCGTTTGTGTTTACGTTCGACATCTTGTTACTTTAATACTGCCGTTGTGTATCTGTTTAATAGATCAGTAAACACTGTTTCATGCACACAAGCGAAGGTAGCTAAGCCCGTGAAGTAATATAATCAACTTAAATATGGAACCAACAGGATCACAACTACAAAAAAGTTATATAACTGTTTGATTTATTTATGAATTAAAATGCTTTAAGCTTCTCAAGATAAATTCATAAGCACGATAGTTCTCTTTATTGGACCTCGAAATAGAAATACGTTGAACCAAATTCGGAATGCCTCTGTAAATGATGGCCCAACGATCTGTCAAGATATATTGGTCACACTGTATTTCTCGTTGCGGTCAAAGATCAAGACGGTGCAAGTGACACATAGCCTTATAATCTTTAACCTTTGCGCTTCTGGACCTCTGTAATAGCACTATTTTGTGTGGTGACTCGATTTGTAGGAGGTAGACCTACTGTGGTGGTGCAATTTGCCTATGGTAACTGGACTGCGGTAGGCAGTTGATTGATTAATTGTTGTGGTACGAAATATGAGAATGGACTTCATCATCTAGATCAGTTCTCTCGCTCAAGAAAAGTACATTAGATGTAAGTTCAGTGTTAGTAAAAGACGTGACACATATATGATAGTTGATCACTGACGGTTCACGCTGTCGCATGTCGGTGAGTACTCTCTCTTCATCTAGGTTTAGCAGCTATAACAGATATTGAAGAAAATACTGGCTTAGCAACTCTCGCGTGGCGGGCAAAACGTCTCGCTTGGTTCATACGCAACCAGCAACTGAATGGGCAGTAATTCTACTGGTAGCACTTGCAAATCTTTGGGAACTACATAGTAATTTAGATAAAACTTCTTTCCACCCTTTGCAATTTTAAAGATTTGCTTATCGTCAGCGATTGTAGATTAACCTCATGCATCTGTACGCTACCATTTCACCTATAATGAACACAATACTGCATAAAATAATAATATCTATTGATACTGACAATGTTAATTTGACCCTGGACTTCACCGTTTCCCAGTTTTAATTATGGAGGAAAATCCTGTGCAACGATATTGCTCACAGCTGCTTATACGCAGATAATAGAAATAATGTTTCATAACTCTCCCTCTTCTCTTTCGTTTTGTTTTTACAGTTTTGAAAGAGTGATCGCGGTTTGAGTTTACCATCCCTCCCGACATTTTTAGGCTTTGTTCTTATCCAGACTTTTGCCTTATTTTTTTTTTTACAAATATGTTCTGTGTGTTTCTTTCTTTCTTTCAAAAATTAAACGATCATATTTGTTTCCAAATGTCCTGTGTTTTGTTAAGATTTTTCCTTAGAAGGTAGCCCTAATTGTGGTGGTCAGGGCAAGCCACAGAATGTATACCTGTGTAAGCTTGAATAAATTCTTGATCGACAACAGAGCTGTATTTTATCAATACTTTACCCACTTCAAGCCCAATAAAACTGGCATAAATACATACACGTATCTACGTACTCTCTCAAACTGCATTTTAGTACTAAGTTATATATGTATTTATGCATTAACGAGAAAACCAATTTGATGGCGGCATACAAACCGCGGTGCTATGAACTCCATCCAGTTCACTAGTTCATAGAGAAGGGACACGCATCGCATCGCATAATATAGTAGCCATTCGTATTTACCATACTCGGTGCGGCATAGATTAAAACATGTATAGATGCGATCAAGTACCTATAAAACATTAATACCGCGAGGGACACGAGACGCGACTGCGGAACGGGCGAATAGTCATTTCAGCCCAAAAACGTCCCCTGCTGGACATAGGCCTCCCCCAATTTGCGTGGATTTGCCATAATCGCCACGCTTGGCAGGCGGGTTGGCGATCGCAGTATGGTGGTAAAACGTATAGAGAACGCTGCTACCTATTCTCTAGTAAGTCCCTTAGTCGCCTTCAAATGGGATGGTGCTATTCTTTACCGTACGGCACCACAGGCAACGAGCAAATACACACTTTTAAATTAAACACTTTTAAATAATAAATTATTTTCTGTAGGCCATTCGCATGAAGTTAATTTTTATTTGCCGGGGAATCAAAATCTCCAGCAGGCGTAGCATGACCACCATAGAAACGAGTTTTGTCGACGGAAGAATAGACAAATGGCACGGCGATGTTAAACTGAAGAGAGGAAATATTTCTATTCTTCAGTCGACAAAATTCTACGATGTCGAGCATGGCGACTAATTTTTCTCTCCTTGTGAGTTGGGGTTTCAGGTGGGGGTACATTTTCTTTTACTGGATTATATTAATTATAATCATCAACACAATACTCTAAGATCGTTTAATCCCACTGTAACTGTCTGTCTACCTTAATTACATTAGTTACCACTCTCTTGCTATGGAAAGAATAACTGTCTTTGTCTTCATAGAGACCCGAGTCTACGGGTCGCCCCGTGCTCGGGCCGAAGACTTGTCGAATTGAATAGAAAGAACTTTGTCTATTCTTGGTAGAATAGAGATAGAATTGGTCATGCTACGCCTGCTGAAATACATATATCTGTAATTGATGTCTACGTTTTGAATCGTATGCAATAAAGTGCACATTCGTTCGATTTTCTTCTATTTGCTAGTTTTCTTTTTCGTAACTATTGCATAAATTATGAACACACTAATTGAATATTTAATACTCATACTAATTTCACTATTAATATTATTAATAGTTTTATTTACATAACCTTTTACTTATAAAAGTTCAAGAGTATTGTTGCAATAGTGACATTTTAGGAGAAAAACAACAAGTTGAATAACCGATGATGTCGCGATAAACTAGATTATGAATGAATGGTCATTTGACTATCTTATTCAACAATAAATATGTTGCCAGGTGGTATTCTACATGGCATCGCGTCTCTCATAACTATTTCAGAATGGCACATGCCGTGTTTATAATATTAGCCAGTCAGTGAGTTGGTCTATGCCATGATCCCATGACCCGTTACACTGACGGGCCGTGCTAGGCGTTGCTAGGCCTGTCGAGGCCAGTCGCGGCCCGTGCCGCGAGTGCAGTGCAGTTACAGCCCGTTAAGTAGTAGGCCACGCCAGGTGTTGGCGCGTCGTGGCCTGTCGCGGCCCGAACCGAGCATATTCATATGAACAAAGCAAAAAGAAACACACACGGCTGTGACATACGCCAGACGCCGCGCTTTTGAAGTAACTTACTCTAGACTGAGCGGACGGGCAGAACATGGCCTGTCCGCGGCGTAAACCGTGTTATCGTGTTAGTGTTTTACCCAGTCGCTTGGTTGTAGAGGTCAGATAGGCTGTTGCTCCATATAAAATACAGGCATTCAGCTGCATACTCTTAGACTGCAAGCCGACCCCAATATAGTTCGATAAAGGGTGGGCAGATGACTAAGTTGCTAGGGGGGCTGGCTTCCCAGAATGTGCCGGTACATGAAGTGACCTATCTTACCTACATAACTCACTTATTGGGTAAAGCCTCTTGTTAAGACTACCTGTCAGATTTTTGGTCTTCTGATGACCAGTTATGACTGTTAAAGATCCACAAATGACGGGATCAACTCCTGAACGTGTTTTTCGAGCCACGGAAGGGTCTCGGTATCCTGCAGGGTCACCTGCGGGTTCCTTCAGTTGCCCATACGCAGGGTGGCCCTGGCGTATGGGCAACTGAAGGAATACGGGTGGGTTTTAGTCAGTAAAAGTCTGACACGCCATTCCGCTCCACACAGAGCGGGAGACGGGAGATGTCATTTGATGATTTCCCACCCACAAAAAAAGGGTCTCGGTATGTCAAGTTGGTCATCCATCCACTGACCAACCGCGACAAGCGTTGCTGCACGTATTTTATCGATCTGTGTAGCTGTTATTACTTAACCAAGAGTCCTCTCCAGAGAAGGATGACAAATCATCTAAGAATTAATGTTAATTTCTTCCATTATATGTGTAAGTATATTTTAGTTTAAGACTTCACATATTTATATTTCCTGTTCTTGGTCTCACAAACTATTATCTACATTTCTTTTTAATTTCTCCTTTCGCAGTTCTACTGGAAGAAATTCTTTAACACGTTGAGTGCCGATCACGCCATATCGCGTGATTCGTCGGCTCTGCATAATATGGCCGATCACGCGATATCGCGTGCTTGCTACTAACAATTTTATATGCGCTCTAAATCTGTTGCCGTATGGAATTAACCAACAATCTGTGTTTGGCACTCAACGTGTTAAGAAATAAGCAGTAGGTACCTATGTACTCATTTCTTGATTGTGTACATAAATGATTAAATAAATAAGATCATGAACGTAGGTAGGAAAGCATCTGATGATACTCGTATATGAATGACTCAGTCATTCAGTCTCACATCTCTTACAATAACCTACTCTATGCCATCGCGATAGATACTATAATATCCAAAAATAACATCGGTTAGCCAATCGTCCTACCTGTTGTTACGACTTTGGTAACACCATCACATTCTCATGACATAACTAGGGAATGTATGGGAATGTTGCATCATTTCCTCATTGATAGAAAACTTATTTAAATCGCTTCGAATTAACATTGTTTGAATTTTATTTAAGTTATTCATGGTTTCGATATCAAAATTAATGTTTATGGTCTTCGATAAATGGTTTGATTTGTGTGAATTGACTTAGAAAATCATGATCAGGCGTTAAAAGAAATCTTGATGACGTCGGTGACCCTTTGGCCCTTAACCTAAAACCGTCAAATGTGAGTGCTGATGTTGATTGTTGTCGCAATCATTTTTGAGAGGTCTTTAATATATTTTTCAGGTCAATGAGAGTGTAAAGAAAAGACAGCCTTTCTACTGACTTATCATCTGCCTATCCTTTTTCCAACTATGTTGGGGTCGGCTTCCAGTCTGACCGGATGCAGCTGAGTACCAGTATTTTACATGGAGCGACTGCTTATCTGACCACCACAACCCAGTTACTGGGTAATATAATACGATACCCGTTGGTAAGACTGGTTGTGAGACTTTCGGGCTTTTGACGATCCGTAACGACTGTCTAAGATCTACGAATGACAGCCGGGACCAACGGCTTAACGTGCTTTCCGAGGCACGGAAGGGTCTTGGTATGTAAAGATGTTCACCAATCCACGCACCAACCGCGGCGAGCGTAGCTTATCCTGATCGATTTATAAGTGTGGCTGTTACTTAGCTACATGCTCCTAGTAGTAAAAGCACAGAACCTACCGAAATGGCAGTGCTTGGTGAGGCCTATTTCCAACAGTGGACGTTTCTCAACTGAAATTTTGATGATGGTGAAATGTTACCATTGACTCTGCTTTGAATCCTATTGCCCACGTTGGCACTCGTCTGTAATTTTCCTGCTGGAACGAGCAGAGGCTACGTTGGTAAACTTAAAATGTGTGAATATACAATAAAATAACGGAAACAATAAGACCCAATAGTCAATAATTGACCCCTGGTGGCGGGCGTACATAATACCATCACCCCATTTTTTCCCGTGGGTGTCGTAAAAGGCGATTAAGGGACTTACTGGAGATTATGCAGCCCGTTCTCTATGCATTTCACCACCATACTACAATCGCCAACACGCCTGCTAAGCGTGGTGATTATGGCAAAGCTCCCCAAATTGGGGGAGGCTTGTGTCTATCACTGCTCGTCCTACATCTGAAATGATGAGGGTGATGAGACAATAATTTACCTAGGCGTACCGTGTTAGCCAGTAACTGGGGTGCGGACATAGCTAGGGCTGCCAGGTCATAAAACCGAAAAGCCGGACAGACCCGCCAGTTTAGCCCGACATTTGGGTAAAAAGGCCGGACATCTTTAATTTTTTAGTCTAAAAAAAAGACTAATGAACTAAATACACTTTAAAATCTTTCAAAATCAAAATCAAAAGTCATTTATTCAAACTAGGCTGAGAGTCAGCACTTTTTGAACGTCAAAGTTACAAAAGACAGTCCCCCCAAAACGCCCGCCCTTCGACACTTCCTAGTGCTTTAGCTGGGAAGAAGAAGTGGCGGAACAAACTCCCCAGCAGCACAGCTGTCTGTTAAGTTAGAAGAACTTGATTCTATACAATTGTAAGGAGGTAACATTATGAGACACAAAACATTAAATTAAATGATTTGCTATCTGTCAGCTAGCCAACCCAATAATCCAGGAAATAAAATGAAATCTATACTCAAGCAAAAGCAAAAAATATTTTTATCATGTAAATAAAGGTACCAAAATAAAAGCCTCCTGGCATAAGGGCGTGACAGCTTACATATGCAATGCTGAATCACGTTCACATAGCTGTTACGACCCGAGTTACAACTCGAGGCCTCAAAATGATGAACTAGGACCATCGGCGTAAAAACAAATAAACAGGTAGGTAATTAACAACAATACCAACATCAAGGTCAGCAAGACGACCAGTCACCACCAGCAGCACCCGTTCACGAGCATAACGCAAAGATCAGCCATTACCCCCCTCGCCTTATTTGAGGGAAGGGGGTAACCCGACCCCTGACGCTACCGCAAGCATTGACATCTAAGGGAGCATGACGAACTTGCTGCCGGTTGCTCAGGCAAGAATTGAATGACAACTTGTCGAGGTCGCTAGCTAATCATTTTATGCAATACTAATCATTATAATATGTCAAAGCATAGAACATGTCAAAACCAATAAATACACAAAAAAAAATGACTAACACAGTAAAAAAAATATATAATAAAAATTATATTACAGCTATATAACCTATCACTAGGTACGCTAATACTGGAGAAAGAACACAAACATTGTCTTGAGTTAATCACAGCGACCAACTAGTTTTGTCATTTAAATAGTCGTTGATGGAATAATATGCCTTTAGACAAAGGTTGGATTTTACTTGAGCTTTAAACGCATTACAAGGTAATTCTAGTAAATAAGGTGGTAGCTTGTTGTAAAATGTTATACCAAGCCCAACAAATGAGTTATGCACCTTATGAAGCCGGTGAAAGGGAACACGTAGTTTGTCCTTATTTCTAGTGTTAACAGTGTGAAAATCACTGTTTTTAGCGTGTAAGTGTAAATTTTGCCTAATATATAAGATGTTGGCGAAGATGAATTGTGATGCTACCGTAAGAATACCAATATCTTTAAAAAAGTCCCTTAGAGAAACTCTGGCACCTAGCTGGTAAATTGCTCGAACAGCTCGTTTCTGAAGGACAAAAATATTTTGAATATCAGCGGCTTTGCCCCACAGTAGAATACCGTAAGACATAATGCTGTGAAAATAACTAAAATAGACTAACCGAGCTGTAGCAACGTCAGTATATTGTCTTACTTTTCTGACGGCGTAGGCGGCTGAACTGAGCCTCCCCGCTAGACTTGAAATATGTGGGGCCCACTGTAGTTTGCCATCCACTGCTATGTAACATAAAGTACTTAATTAATATTTTGGGTTGGCATACACCTTTAAAAGCTAGCTTTAAAATTGAGTAGTAATAACGCGGAGAGGACAGTGGTAACTGGTATAAGTGCTAGTTCGCTCGCTTGCGCTAGCGATACAAGATGAGGCGGGTGAAGACAAAAATTATCATATCTAAAAAGCCTAACAAAAAGCCGGACAGGCCGGACACCATCTAATTTAGCCGGACATGCAACTAAAAAGCCTGACTGTGTCCGGCTTTATCCGGACGCCTGGCAACCCTAGACATAGCATAGGCGGTCGCTCCATATAAAATACTGGTATCAGCTGCATCTGGTTAGACTGGAAGCCAACCTCAACATAGTTGGGAAAACGCTAGTCAGATGATGATGTCTGGTGAGGTCCACTCAATCTGTGTGGTTCTTCTTTCTGTATGTTTTTTTCATTTCAGACACCAAACTTTATGGTCTTCACATAATGTGACCAAGATTATGTCTGGACTTTAACTGAGACTGTAACCTCTGAAATAGTTTCGGGCTTTCTCCTCAGAGCACACAAATTAAAAACGCTGACCTCATCTAGTTAAAAAAAAAATATGGTTGACAAACGTGTAAAAGTACTTGCAGAAATAAAATCATTTATCTTTAAAAAAAAATCTAGTGAAAAGTTGGTCTTACTCTTCACCATTTGCGGTTTCTCGATTTCAACTCATTAATTTGACTCACTGGGAATTGCCGACTTTCATCTATTTTACGGAATTACCCACTATTTAGTTAATTACCAAAGATTTCTTTATTTTACCGTTTTCCGTTGTTTGTTGCAGGCAGGTGTTTATTTTGCAATAGGATGCTTCGATACTGATGAATTCTTTGCTCGATTAGTTAGAAATAGATCGTGTAAAGTGTTATTGGGTTTATCAATCTGAAATTTTTTAGTAGCAGCCTGAAGTCTGGATTTGTGCCCGGTAGATGGCAATAGAGTTGCCCCCCTATTACATGAGACTTAAATATACCTTTGCCCAAACCCAGCCCTTGGGGAAACATGGCGTGGTGTTATGATGTTATGTTTAGACCTTCAAAGTAATTTTACATGTTTTTGCTCTCTGTTAAATTAAATCTACATTTCCATAGGCATTTTCGACATCATCTCCCATCACATAACAATTTAACTCGATCAATAATTAATCAATATCAAAATTCATTTATTCAAACTAGGCTGAGAGTCAGCACTTATTAAACGTTAAAGTTACATAAGACAGTCCCCTAAAACGCCTGCCTTTCACCGCTCCTAGTCAGCCAGCCAGCTAGCCAGCAAGCTGGGAAGAAGAACAGAAGTGGCGCAACAAACTCCCCAGTAGCACAGCTGTCTGTTAAGTTAGAAGAACTTGATTCTATACAACTTCCATACAACTATCGAGTTTCGGCTTCTCCCATCCAGCTGCTACCAGCCACCGTGCGAAGATCGTAAGCATACCGATAAGTATGTCAAATGTATGGTAAACACATACATATAATATTTCATACACCAATAACACTTAGTCATCTCTGTCCGGTTATATTCCCACTTCCCACACTACAAACGTATAAAGCCTTGTTTACACAGGACAAGTTACTCCACGTTCATTTGGAGGCGCCAATTTTCACGGGATAGGCAAGTGATTACGTTTACAGGTGACAGTGGCTCGTGGCTAAGTAACAGACGCACTTGTCGATCGATGAAGGAAGCCGTTTGCCGTTTGCCGCTTCCATCTATAAAGAGACCACTAAATACCCCGAATAGCACGTCCAGCTATAATTTGTACATCTTTTACAGTCGTTACAGGTATTCAAAAGCCTGTCTGGCAACCACAGGGAGTGGCTCCAAGAAAAATACTAGTAGGTTGAAGCATCTGGTTAGACTGAAAGTGGACCCCAACATAATTTAGAAAAGGCTAGAGGAGACGTTGAGTACTCATGGACATTCTCGCCTCTTCTCGGTCGAGTTACTGTCCTCGTGTGAACGAGGCTTTATGATAATGACAATAACTGTAGGTCCAAGGTTAGCACTCCTGAACCTGATCGACTGGTTTGGTTTCGGTTTCCCTAGCTAGGGCTTGGGCTTAAATCCAATAGTGATCTAATCATAGATATTTACGTACTTAAGGAAAATGTGTCTGAAATCCTTTTAACTTTGAAATAATATAGCTTGTTGTCAACAAGGGCTAAATCGTAATTGTAATACAGTAAACACAGAGTCCTTTTTGGCAACAATCTCATCATCATCATCATCGACATTTCAGCTGAAGGATGTCCACTGCTGGACATAGGCCTCTCCCAAGGAGGGAGAGGGGAGTTGCCATAAGCGTTGCAAACGCTAGGTAGGCGGGTTGGCGATCGCAGTATGGTGGTAAAATGCATAGAGAACGCTACTGCTCATTCTCTAGTGAGTCTCTTAGTCCCTTTTTACGATACCCACGGGAAGAAAAGACATGATGCTATTCGTTCACCCTACCCGTGCACCCCTCTTGACTCGATTTGACTATGGTTGTGTCACTGAACAGTAATTGCATCAAACATTGGTACAGTTGAAGTTTATATGGAGAAAGAGTGCAGAAAGGTAATATACCTAATATAGTTATAAATACATAAAGTCTTAAATGAATTATGGTCGGATTTTGACCACTTGGCGACTACCAGTAACTTTTATTCCCTCACGTAAGAGCAATTTGTTTTTATTGTTAGTCAACTTATGGTCCTGGGTGACAACTTTCCCGTAAGTGGGAATAATACACAAATTTTATTTTAGCATATATTTCAACCCAAAACCCACAAAAATACATTATAAGCACTACACCAACATACACTATTACTGCTATTCTTAGCTGCTGTTACATCAATCATGTCAATACGAAATAACATAAGAATAATTTCAGACACTAAATTTCCTCTTTTTGCACAGAATCATAACATAACTCCTTCTCGCTCTCATAAGTTGCAATTAAGTAATCAGTCGTAAATAAAACAAAACTTAATAATTGGCACGATGCACCAGATGTTGGTATTATCGGAGTGTGGGTGTATTTTATTTATGTAGTGTTTATGTGTGTGTTTGTGTGTGCTACGTTCACTTGTTGATGAAACTGGCGGACATCTGTAGTTGGTAGCCGTTTGTGCAATTCTTATTCACTGCAAAGACTGTGGAGTTCAAAGATTTCATCGTTTATTTTTGGAAAAGTAGAGCAAAACTCAAAGAATTTATTTCAAACGACCTTTTGCCAGCGGCTTCACCCGCGTATTATATATCCATCCTCTTGAACCATTCTGTCGATTAATAAAAACCACATTAAAACTAGCAGCAGCAGCAGCAGCGCCAGCAGTTTCGAAGGGTAAAAGATCTAAGCGTAGAAACATGAAATGCAACTTTATTTTATACTAGCTTTTGCCAGCGGCTTCGCCCGCGTGGAGGTCGGAAATTATCCCGCTGGAACCTACTACCGGGATAAAAAGTAGCCTATGTCCTTTCTCAGGCTCTAAACTATCTGTGTACCAAATTTCATTTAAATCGGTTCAGTAGTTTTTGCAGGAAAGCGAGACAGACAGACAGACAGACAGACAGACAGACAGACAGACCGACAGACAGACAGAGTTACTTTTGCATTTATAATATTATAGTGTGGATAGTGTGGATTATGTAAAGATAGGCACTGAAGAACTTTTGAAAATCAACATTTACATTAAAACAGTTCCTTCTTTCCTAGTTTCGTATGGAGAAAAATGGGCAAAAAAACTTCACCGTCACCTAGGTACTCTGTTAAAATGTTGTATGGTGTCCGATAACACTATCCAACAACGATCAGTTTTGTTACGTGTGTGGAAAGTTCACAAAAGATGGCAAAAAAATTAGTTGCTTTAATTTTAGGACTCCAAAGTGGCTATACCAAATTCCGCTGTTTCTTGTGTGAATGGGATAGCAGGGATCGATCAAAACATTACACTCGAGAACAAAGCTATTATTTAGTCGATTAGTGTAATCAACTGGTCACTAATCACAATAAGCTCGTTAGCATATTTAGCCTATAATGTTCCTCTTACATTTTTCTTAAATTTTATGTTACGTTATTTACGTAAAATGATAAAGATTTTACGAAGGAAGGTTTGTACAAACACGTTTTACACGGCAATCATATGTTTTTAAACTAGATGAGGTCGTTGTTGAGCAGACAATTTTGCCAACATATGAAGCCATAATTCTGAATCTGATTGATGTGTGTGTGTCACGAATAGGGTGCTATTGTGTTGGCATATTATGTTACATGGTGGGTCATCTAGGCAAAAATATAAAAGATATTGCTCTCCATTTCACAGCACGGATAATACAATTACGCATTAAGTTGTATCGCTCAGCAGATTGGCCAATAGGCTCGTCTTACCGCCATCTTCCAACGACATTAGATCCACGACTTATTACGTAAATTACATATTATATACATATTTGTAATATTACGGTCCACTGATTGTATCTCGTTTCAACCCGTTATTAGGTGATGTAAAAGAAAATATATAGTATTATGTTGTACGGCAAAGAGGCTTACAGGTTAAGTAATAAGAGCCGCACGGTTCGATTGATCTAGTGAAACTACGCTTGCCGCGGTTGGTTCGTGGATGGGTGACTGTCTCTACATACCAGGACACGTGCTTCAGTGCCTCGGAAAGCATGTTAAGCTGTTGGTCCCTGTTGTCATTCGTAGAGCTTTTACAGTCGTTACAGGTCATCAGAAGCCCAAAGTCTGATAAACTGTCTTTCCAAGGGATAACGTAGTGCCCAATAACTGTTTTGTAGGTCAGGTCTATTAATACGGTTATTTGAAAACAATGTCAAAGCCAATTACTTTAAAAGAATTAACGTGGAGTTTCTTGTGGACTCTTCTCCATAGGAACTGACCAATTGGAACTGTGCACCTCATCATCATCATCATCATTTCAGCCGTAAGACGTCCACTGCTGGACTTAGGCCTCCCCCAATTTGGGGGGCTTTGCCATAATCGCCACGCTTGGCAGGCGGGTTGGCGATCGCAGTATGGTGGTGAAATGCATAGAGAACGCTGCTGCCCATTCTCTAGTAAGTCCCTTAGTCGCCTTTTACGACACCCACGGGAAGAAATGGGCCTTGCACCTAGCTTCTGACTAGAGATGTTATGGATATGAAATTTCGGATACGGATTGGTTACGGATGTAGGAATGATTATTATACCGGATACGGATACGGATACGGATATGAAATTATTTCGGATTATCCGTTAGTTTCGGATAATTTCGGTTACGGATATTAAACTTTTGAGGAATTTCAAAAGTAAAATACAAATTGTTAATAAAATGGTTTTATTTATGTGTCACCATTTGGTAGGAATTACAATCAGTCTGTGAGTAATTAATAATAATAATAATAAGTTTTTTTTTAAACTAATATTTAAAAATATAATTTATAAGAATGTTTAAATGGAATAAAGGATAATAATAATAATAATATAAAAATAATTAATAATTATTACAGCTATTTAAAATAAAAATGATTATAAATATATATTGAGTGTTATCTAATCTACCTAAAATAAAAATGTAATAACAAATCCGATATTATCCCAAACATTTATTTCGGATTCGGTTACGGTTGCGGATATTTTTTTATATCGGATATCCGATAGTTTCGGTTACGGTTACGGAGCTCCCTAACATCCCTGCTTCTGACGATTCTTAAATGCCCATGTAGGTTTATTTGAAATAACATATTTTGATTTCGTTTGATTTCAGATATGCAGTTAGTTGCTTCATGTAAAATTTTGGTATTCAGCTACATCCGGTTAGAATGGAAGCCGACCCAACATATTTGGGAAAACGCTAGACAGATGGCGATGATGTTCTGAGGTAAAGACTTTGGTCGATATAATATGCGTGTTATCTGAGATGGTCTACAATAACTGCCATGGATATGATAATACATCAAGGTTTTGTATGTACCTTTGCAAGGACTGCTTTTTTACTTCTCCGGTTTTCAGTCTAGTGGTCGTAAGCGCTGTAACTGAGCATGGTTCGATTCCCAAGCCGAGCAAAGTGATATTGCGTTTTTTTATCTGGAATTTCTCAGTAGCAGCCCGTAGTCTGGATTTGTGCCAGTGTTGATGGCAATAAGGCCCGCCCCCTATTACATGGGACTTAAACATAACAAGTGAAATTTGGGCTTACTATAGGTACTCTGCTCAACTCTTCGGGGAAACAAAGCGTGATGTTATGTGTTTTCTAAATTATCTGTTTTTTTTCCATTGCAGCAACAATTACCTAACACTCTTTACCATATTAAATTAAATATTTTATAAAAACATATCAATTAGTTAAGTTTCAGTTACATAAGCATTAGGTAACCGAAGGTTAACGCGAAATAACCATAACGTTTAACGATTGCTAACTATGAACTAAAATAAGGTTATGTGAAAACATACGATTCTTTACCTCTTCAGTGACTGCTTAATTCTTGACCGCCTTAAAAATCCTCCTGTTCTATGGATGATGAGTGAACTTTACATTATCTCTTACCTCTAATAAGTAAATATAAGATTTCTTTGAGAAAGAGGCGGTTAGGCTTTAAAGAACAAAGTAGCAAACTATTATCTCCCTTCGGTTGTATGTTCTCTCTGATTATGATTAGATCATCTGCCTTGCCTTGATCATCTGCCTTGCCTTTCATTAGATCATCTGCCTTGCCTTTACCTACACATACATATGTACATCACACCTACATACACATAGCATAACACCAACCCCGTACCCTTAGTTCGCAATAAACGTTTTCAACCGACGAAAAAAAACGGAGGCCGTTCTCAATTCAACGCGTATTTTTTTTTATGTATGACCACGCTTAACTTTTTACATAGTGGTCCGATTGTGACAATTCTTCTTCTATTGGAAAGGGTGCTCCCAAAGTGGTCCCATGTAAATTTGGAAAACAAAACCGAACCCTAAGGGTCGGAAAACAGGGGATGATTGATTGTTCACTCACTGATTGTAATGTATAACCACGCATAACTTTATACAGAGTAGTCCGATTTTGATAATACTTTGTTGCTGGATAGGGCCTTGTCAAGTATTATTAGTACATTAAAGTCACAAAAAATTATAAAATAAAAACTTTTTAACAAAAAATTAAACCACCGAAAAAACTGAAAAGCATAAAATAATAAACCTTAAAATTTTGAATCGGCGCTGCTTTTCAGTTTTTTCGGCGGTTTAATTTGTTTTTTAAGGCTTTTTGATTTTGAATTACCTAACAATGTTGGGGTTGGCTCCTAGTCTTACCGGGTGCAGCTATGCAGCTAGGTGTTCACCCGTACTATGAAAATACCCTTTTGTTTCCCAACAGTACCGTTCAAAACGTTCTCTCGTATACTATCATATTGTCTAATTAATCTCACATTAACCTATAGGCGAGATGTTTGGAACAAGAAAATAATTAATGATTTTAACACGAAACTGCGTGCGATGCTGTGAAGTGCCTTATTTATCATGTGTACATAATAATTGTAGTATCATTGCATGTGTAGGAAGAGCGTGTTTCCATTTTTCAACGCATTTTTTATATTATTTAATTACGTTCAGTTTAGAGTCGGACGTAAAGAATAGTACCACCTTTTTGTTCCCTAGGATGTCATAAGAGGCGATTAAGGAACAACAGAATGGGCAGCAGCGTTCTCTATGCATTTTTCCACCATACTGCGATCGCCAACCCTCCTGCTAAGCGTGGCGACTATGACAAACCCCCCCAAATTGGGGGAGGTTTGTCCAGCCGTGGACATCTTTCAGCTGAAATGATGACAAAGATGGTGACGGTACATCTACCTAAGTGTTCGCTGCCAGACTAGACCCCTACAATACGTTTTCAATAGCGCAGTGGAAGTGTGATAACCGTGGGGCTCTAGAGACAAGAGTGGCTAGCGAAACTAGTCCGCCGTACGCGGAGCAGACAATACAAGTACAATTCAAGTAACTCACCTACAATACAACAAAAGAACTTACCTGTGGGTAGACGAACACCAGCTCCTTGGGGTACCTGGAGTTATGTATGTAAGTGAGTGTATATGTATCGTGATGTGACGTTATGAGTATTCTCCAGGTTACAATCCGCTGCAATAAGGCTGGAGGCAATCACAGCATGCGGTCTTCAAATCACTCGTTCCCAATAGCGTCACTTCCACTTAACCTTCAAAGTTCTTCAATGTCAAGCAACTAAACTAAACCCGTGTTATGTCTTCAAATTGGGGTTAGTTACAATCAATACAATTGGGTCATGACAGATTGTCCACAAAACGACCGATTCTCAGGGATTACTTTACAAAAGATCGCGAGATTCAACACGGCGACGTTCCCTTTTTCAAGCACTTCAGTTTTAGCAAACGTAACCGTAACCGTAACCGTCAAATGGGGTTGTTTAACAATCAAAGCAATTGGATCACGACTAATTGTCACAAACGGATCGATTTAAAAGGATTAATTTCAACAAACGCGTCGCGGAATTCAACACGCGACGGACCTTTTCCAGCGCCAAACGGACGTGTCAAGTGTCAAAATCAAACTGACAAGTCAGATGTCACTCTGTTACTCGTTTAGAAACGTAGGCGCATAGAGTAACTAATCGAACAGGACGCAACACTAAGTATCGACCCTCTGCTGGGCGTCTGTCTGTCTGGCTTCCCTTCTCTTGTTGTCGTGCTCTTTTAGACATTTTCAGGAGACCAGTTCATCACATCGTCTAAGAGTTACTGCAAAGGAAAAGAAGTAAAACTAAAATTATTTATCAGTCATCCATTGATAACGAACTCTATTGCAGTCACGACCCCTATTCTAGATTTCATCATATTCTCGATGTTTTATCATATTTCACTCATTTCTTTCGTCATATTATCAATTAGCTTCTGCCCGCGACTTCGTTCGCATCAATTTTTGCTCCCCTGATCCTTCCCGTTTCATCGAATTGCTTGCCAGTTTTCGTCCATTTTTCGTTGCTGCTCCTTTTGATCGTTGCGTGATATTATATTCCCTATAGCATTCCTCAATAATTAGGCTACCCAATAAATAATTTTTCAATTCGGACCAGTAGTTATAAATCTCATAGGTTGCCTTGCAAGAAATCATTCCCGAAAAAAAAAGAGATTGCTCCACTCGGTCCAAACATTGACGGTACATTTCGGACAGTGGAAACAAGTTCGTGCCAAATCGGATGATCCCATAAAGCCGAGCACATGCTAATGAAGCAAACACATGAAATACATACAAACCCATCATTAGTTACGAAGTGAGTTGCGTAAATGTTGTTTTCCATGCTATTTGGGATTGTAACAGACTGATTCTTTGATTAACAACTACGAAAGGCTGATTCTTTGATTTGGTTAAAAGTAAAACAATATCCATCTTTACTACGGATGGAAAATTTTGTTTCATTTCGATTACCTTATTTGCCTGCCCCTGAGAGCAAACAGCTATCGGAAGAATGGAAGTCGTGTAGTTGATTTAAACTGACAAATTACAATATTTGGATTTTGGATTTGTGAACAGCGTTTATAGGACATCTACTTTATTGATTGTTTTTACCTACTGGTTTGCAATGTTTTTCTCCATTCAGTTTTGATGATTGATTTGGATAGATTTTTGGGAGCTGATTACGGAAAAAATAATTTAAAACATCGGGATTTTTAGTTCGCAACGTCTTTTTGATGCCAACATTACCTAGGCCTTCCTTCTGGTTCTTCTAGTTATTTATGATGTATAGATGGGATGATGCTATTCTTAAGGCGAGGTTGCAGTACTTTTTAACTTTTTCAAACCTCTGTAAATCGTGCAAAATGACAATATTCCGTAAAAACAAAAATAGTTTAAGAAAATTGATTATATTGTCCAGGGTTGTGTGAAGACAGAAACGTGAATTAAAACAATTGACTCGATAAAAAAAAATCATAAAGATAACACTAAATCACTATTTTAAACGTTTGCCCTGAAGAGATTCCATCATCAAACCATGTAAAATTTATACCAAAAGATAGGGCTTATTGTTTTTAAGGGTTTGGTGAGAACACATTTTATAATTTCCTTATATTTTTTTTCTACGAAACAAATTTACACGAAATTTAGCAGTGCAAGCGCTCGTAACGACCGGCCAGTGCACGCCGAGACGTCTTCGAGGTAGGACGCACGCCGTTTGTTCCACAGACTTCCCCCCTCGCTTGCGCTTTGTAATAGATAAACAATTTAATAAAAACTTGTGTTGGTTTGTAACAAAAATGAGTAATAAAAAGAATAAAAGGATATACAGAAAGTTGAAAACTAAGGTATATCGAAAATTCGTACTTGACTCGTACCCACGTAATTTCTAATAATTTACTGTAAATAAATAATTAAGTAGATAATCTACTTATTTACGGTAAATAATTTCGTTTGATAACGTTCAGTTCCAAACATTATTTACCTACAATCATTGCTTAGACGCGCCACAATACAAAAAAGTACAGTAGGTAAAGATTTACTGAACAGATTGAATTTGTTCAAACTATTTTTATGGTTGCTCAATAACTTTAAATATCGTATAGTAAAATAATTGATATTAAAAAATCTAGGTAATTATACCGAGATTTTTCAAAATCAATTATTATACTATACGATATAATATAAATAAACGTCGTTTCACGTCATTAAAAATATCTAATATCTAACGACGTAAAATGTATACATATATATAAATGTTACATGAAGTTTATTTTGCAGCGCTTCAATGGGAACAAAAAGCCATGGGTAGTTGTCACTCCTTAGATAAATTTGAATGCAATATGTGAAAGTCCCACATAAGTACTTTAACTTTATTACTATTGGTTCACCTAGAACTGAGACCTCACAATGCATGTTCCGATTTTTCCATCTTTGCATAGTTACTAAAAGAGTATGACGTCAAAAAACAAAACATAATTTACACATATACAAAAACATTACAACAGTTACAGTTTCAATTAATCTTCGTTTTTTTTAGGAGTGCTTGAGTCAAATACAATTTTGAATTTTGAATCTGAGCATAATCGGTCGCAGGGGTAACGATCAAAGAGGGGATCGAAAAAATGAATATAAGAAAGTATAATGCACGAGTGAGTCAAAAGAAAGGCCTTCATTTGTAATAAGTTAACGAAGTAATCAAAGAAATACATTTGCAACTTCCAGCGCCATCTAGTCACATGGTCTCTCTTCAGAACGAACTACTAGTCAAAGTAAGGTCACCATCACCATAATTTAATAGATACATTCTCTCGTACTATGATTATAACTAAATAACGAATATATCTGTATTTTGATATATTTTCAATGAACAAGGAAATATTCAACATGCGATATTGCATAATAGACTTCGACTTCTTGGACTATAGTCCCAGACATTAAAGTTTCCCATACACTTTCTGTGACTATGTGTTGTGACAATGCGTTTCTTTAGTAGGTTGTTTTCTAATAAAGTTATCGTTATTATAATAGACCAGCTGACCTACCCCAATTCGCAAGGGTTATTCTCGGTAATATATCCCAAATAATCTATACTATAATAATATTATAAAGCTGAAGAGTTTGTTTGTTTGTTTGTTTGTTTGATTGAACGCGCTAATCTCAGGAACTACTGGTCCGAATTGAAAAATTCTTTTTGTGTTGGGTAGCCTATTTATTGAGAGAGGTTATAAATTATGTAACATCACGCTACAACTAAGAAGAGCGGAGCAGTAATGAAAAATGTTGCAAAAACGGGGAAAATTTATTCCTTTTGAGAGTTTCCGTTGCGTGCGCTGCGTAAACGGTTAAAGTAACGCAAAAATCATGTATGACGAAATTGTTCCTTTTAAAAAGTTCTAAAAAAAAGTCCGCAAGAGCATATGTCTATCTTTTAAGGTTGACTCACTATAACTCAAAAGGAGCGAGCAGCAATGAAAACTACTAGCACTAGACTAGCAGGCAAATCGATGCTACGCGACGGGAAAGGTCAGGGGAGCAAAAATTTGACGCGGACGAAGTCGCGGGCAGAAGCTAGTCATAAATATTTCTCTAAACATTCCTCTTGGAATAATCGACTGAATGGTAAAAATTCGAATAAAATCTGTTTGAGATTTACATTATTATGTATTTTGTGTATAATACTTTATAATAATCGATTTATTATAGAAGCCACTAAATGTAAGCAAATAAAATTATTATATTACTGCCATTTTTTTCAGCGATCTGAGTTTTTAATATTTTTGATATATTAAATTCGCTTGTTTTAGGACTGATGGAGACGATTCTTTGTTTGTTGAGGTAAAGAATAACAACGCTGATGAAAAAAGTGTTGCTTGTAGGCGAACTATAGACGCGAATTATTTCTTACGTCAATTGCAAGAGAAAATATAGGACAACGCGTTGTTTGAATGTAAAAAAGGCTATTTTAAATTAATGGGTGAAAGAAAATTTGGGCTCATGGCAAAATTCAAGCTCCAATCCAACATGTGCCAAGAAATTGTGTCAGTCAGTTCAGAAAATGTTGCTGATACTGAAGAGAAAAAGTCTTTGGATTCAAACATAGAGGCTACAACCGGCACCATAGCTATAGGCATCGGGCATTCCCCGTTCAAACAACTGTTTTTTGCAATCGACATTCCCATTTTCGCCACCCATGCGCTACAAACAAAGTTTAAGAAATTAATAAAAGAAGAATACAAAAAAAACTCTAACGTCAATTTAAAGGAACCCAATATACCTTACCTTCTGCATTTACGCTGCGTTGTGGCATGTTCAAACGCTTGCGTCGGCTAGCTGCCGGGCGCTCGCTCGCTGCGTCTATACGCTCGATACATACCTATTATGCGGGGGGTGAGGAAGCGTTTTCATGCCTACACACCGCACTACAAGCTGGCCCATACGGACCTATTACATAAAACAAAGATATAACTAGCGAAATGTGGGTGTACTATAGCTGTACCTCTGCTCACAAGGCATGAAATTATATATGACTAGCTTCTGCCCGCAGCTTTATCCGCGTCAAATTTTTGCTCCCCTAGTCCCCTGACTCTTACCGTCGCATCGAATTGCCTGCCAGTTTTCGTCCATTTTTCGTTGCTGCTCCTCTTGATCGTAGCGTAATGTTATATAGCATATAGCTTTCTTCAATAAATAGGCTATCAAACAAAAAATATTTTTTTAAATTCGGACAAGTACAAGTACTTCCTGAGATTACCGCGTTCAACCAAACAAACAAACTTTTCAGCTTTACAATGTTAGTATAGATGGTGATTAAAAACATCATGATCGACGAGTTGAATTGTTTTATAATTGCCTTTCTCAATAACATTGCTCTACACATATGAACATATAATAAAATAATTATAAGTACCTATTGACCTCACGACCTTTCCATCACCCCACATTACCAATCGTTCTGAACTCATTACTCTCCCAATAACTTACGTAACTAATTAACAAATGACCTGAGAATGGCTACCTTAATGAATATGTTTGCACCACCATATAAACGAAGCTATTGTGATGTCTGTTTGTAACAAACTGGTCTACAGACCCTTCACCGGGCTCTTTTGTTGGTGAGCCCTTCGAGATGACTGTTCGATGCTATTGATTTCGTAATTATGATTGTGTGGTGGGTTATTTACAATGTACATAGTGGTTTTTGGTCAAATTATTCCTCGGTGTGCTAATTAAATTTAGATCTTTGTCACAATTATAGACCACGCATGTTTTTACAGAATAGGAGAGCGTGGCACTATTAAGTAAATAAGCGTATTTATAGATTATACAATAGAAAATATATCTCATTCAAAATTGCATGCAAAATAGTGATACTAAATATATAAGAGTATATAATACTTTTTTTTTTTGAGTTTGTGTTTCCATAAAAACCAGAATAGGGCTATTCTGGGTTCTTATTTTGTTCTTCTTTTTTGTTCTTCTTATTTTGATCTTCTTTTTTCTCATGTCGTTCATTCCACGCGGGCAACGTTGCCAAATACAAACTATCTAGAGCTTGGCTGAAAAAGAAAATATAATTTGATTTAAATTTCATAAAATAATCACAAAAAACCACTAGAAATGCGACGTTGCCAACCCGCGTCATCAAAATAAGTTTGATCTTCTTTTTTCTCATGTCGGTAGAAAATAATAGGAAAAGTACATACCGTCTTTGGATGCGATGGCTCCACGACCTGTCGGCCTGGTCAGATAGCACGCCATTGGACTGTAGCATTAGATACGTGGGATGACACTAAGTATTCTCTTAAGTTAAAAGTGCCTATACGCTCTTTTGATGCATTTCCAACAGACTATTAGAATAAATCAGTTGTTCAGTACCTATACATACATACGAAAAAAGTAACTATGTATTTCATTTGTTGCAGATTTTTTTTCGATTCCCTCATTTATTACTCTTCTCTAAACCGCAAAAAGATGAATGAACTTGGTAAGTCTATTCTTAGACCATCTTATAATAGCCAAACAAACACAGACACCAGGCTGCTCGGGCCAAGGACGAAGGGAAAGTTGACCCACAACCACTTGCATTTCCTGATTCCACGTAAGTGTTACATCACGTGTGGACACTACAGTGATATGAAATGTTTTATTTATCAGTTATAGCTACTTAACAATAACATGAGGTACCGTGCCAATGATATAATAGCCCGCTTTTCATTTTGTAACAGGGTGTGTCATATTAATGTGATTTCAGTGAGTCAAAGCCTCGATTTTTCGTATTCTATGGCCTTAGGTTAACGTTGTATTTAGATGAAGTGGTGACCTGACGATAGCAGCAGAATGTGTAACAAGTGTTATATTGCAATAGGAAGACTATTGCAGCTGTGATATTTATTGTAACTTCAACTTAGCTGTATGTATCAATTTGCATAGTTGAATATGTAAGCGAGCACGCACTTTATGCGTGGAGGCTTTATTTACGATTTTGTTTTATTATTTATTTCAGCTTGAGTTTAGTTTTTAATGTTCTGTTGGTGGTATATTGGCGTGTGCTAGCTGACATATGGTGAATAATGTATGTTTTGTTTTATAATATTAATTAATTACACAATATTGTATAGAATCAAGTTCTTCTAACTTAACAGACAGCTGTGCTGCTGGGGAGTTTGTTCCGCCACTTCTTCTTCCCAGCTAAAGCACTAGGAAGTGTCGAAGGGCAGGCGTTTTGGGGGGACTGTCTTGTGTAACTTTGACGTTCAAAAAGTGCTGACTCTCAGCCTAGTTTGAATAAATGACTTTTGATTTTGATTTTGATATATCCGTCGCCAACATTTCTAGGTAGGCTGTTGAGTGCGAATTCTGCTAGTTTTTCTCAAACGAAAAATAAAGAAACAATGTTGTTTATTGTCCTCTAATTTTTTATCATGTAAATAAAGTATAGCTGTGTTAAACAGGAAAAACGTTTCGTGGAAGTTTTCTTCGTCTCAGTCTTTGGTTTATCATGCTTCAACAGGGTCTTTGTTAAGATAGTTCATCCCACGCGGTTTGGCAACGTAGCATTTTTAGTGGTTTTTTGTGATTATTTTATGAAATTTAAATCAAATTATATTTTTATTTTCAGCCAAGCTCTAGATTGTTTGTATTTGGCAACGTTGCCCGCGCGGAATGAACGGTCTTTCTTTTTTTTTCTGGATGGGAAATCATCAAATGACTTCTCCCGCTCTGGGCGGAGCAGGAGGGCGTGTCAGACTTTTACTGACTAAAACCCACCCGTGTTCCATCAGTTGCCCATGTGCCGGGGTCACGGTATCTCTTTCGAACAATCACGCGACCCCAGCAGGCATCGGTCCTAGCAGACCCCTTCATTCTTGCTGACATCTCTTTGAGGCGCGCATGGAACACTACGCGCCGTCGACCCGAGCTTGATCTTTACCGGGCGGCGAGCTACCCATTGCTCGCCACCCGCAAGCTCGCGCCTACGGTGGCCGGGAGTCCGCTATCGACTCCCGACGCCCGGGGCGTCTCCTCCTGCGGCGGCTAGGGACGTGAGGGCGCAGAGACTGCCACTCCCTCACGCGCCCCGCCTCCTCCTTTGCGAGCATTACTGCTTCGCAGAAGGAGGTGACGGCTTCCCATGCGGACGCGAGAGGTCCCTGCCGCCGATCGCCTCCGCGAGGACACGGCGGTGCTCCGCCCAGGCAGGGCATACTTCCACCGTATGCTTCACCGTGTCTTCTAGACGATCCTCACAATGGAAACACCCGGGCGTATCCTCCTGCTGGATGAACGGTCTTAAGTGACAATTTTAATGACATTGGTCTAGTTGACAACGTAAATGATATCCTGACTGCGAATCAAAAGATGGTTTTGAGTATTGGTTCTTCGTGTCTAAAATATTTTTCTGACAGCTGAATAAAAAAAAACCATAGTATTAATTATACAAGCAATGCATAACACAGAATAACCCACAAACAGTGACACAAGTGCAGCACCGAAGCTAACATAGTTATTAGCCGGGCATCCTTTCACTAGCCTACAGCCAGTCTACAGCCACCGCCTCCGATAAATTGCCACTTGAAAGACAAGAGGATTTCGTAACTTTACCACTGTGGTGTAGAATGTATAGTACTTTGATATAATTTGGATAAGAGCTCTATTATGAAGACACTATTATTTTATCGCATGCTTTGTCTCATCTCAAAAGTAAAAGGTAAAACGAGAAAAGTTGTTTCAGTTACACTGAGAAAACTGACAATCATAAAAGAGGTGAATTCAGCTTAAAGTATGATGAATTCACTCAAAGGACGGAGCATAGTGATTCACCAAAAAGAACGATGATAATACTGATGTTGATGATAACAGTATTTAAGATGATGTGTCACCATGGATTTAGTTTTAGTTACCTACTATTTTTCGATGCCTTCCTCATATATCCAGTTATATCCTATTAGTTTTCCTACAATTTTTCGGTGACTTCCTCACATATTCAGTTATGTCATACAATTTTTCCAACTATTTTTCGGTGCCTTCCTTATATATCCAGTTATATCCTATTATTTTTCCTACTATTTTTCGGTGACTTCCTCACATATTCAGTTATATCATACAATTTTTCCTACTATTTTTCGGTGCCTTCCTCATATATCCAGTTATATCCTATTAGTTTTCCTACAATTTTTCGGTGACTTCCTCACATATTCAGTTATGTCATACAATTTTTCCTACTATTTTTCGGTGCCTTCCTCATATATCCAGTTATATCCTATTATTTTTCCTACTATTTTTCGGTGACTTCCTCACATATTCAGTTATGTCATACAATTTTTCCTACTATTTTTCGGTGCCTTCCTCATATATCCAGTTATATCCTATTATTTTTCCTACTATTTTTCGGTGACTTCCTCACATATTCAGTTATGTCATACAATTTTTCCTACTATTTTTCGGTGCCTTCCTCATATATCCAGTTATATCCTATTATTTTTCCTACTATTTTTCGGTAACCTCCTCGTATTTTAGGTTAGGTCCTCTTACTTTTCCTACTATTTCCTCATATCTCTGGTTATAGCCTATTATCTTACGGAGGTCGCCCTCAATAGGAGGATTGTGTTTTTTAATAAACCAATTAATATCTCTATAATACACCAGTGATTAGTTGTAGTTCTACTCATTCTCCATCAGTAGGACTACAACTAAATACTGGTGGATTACACAGAAATTGTTTGGATTATTAGAAATCACAATCCTCCTATAATTGAGGGCGCCACTGGACTTACATGATCCCCTTATTTTTAAGTATCCAATATTGGTTCTTTCCTTTTAAATATTATTAGGTGTGAGCTCAACATTAAAAAAAACTGAAGAACCCTAAACTTGAACCTTAAAAAAATGGAGAGTAAGTAAAAAAAATAGAAAAAAGTACCTTGGCAAGAATGGTAAGAAGGTGAAAAGGGATGTATGTATAAATTAAACAGAAAATTGAATGGTATTTTTATTTCCATAGTATGAATGAATAATTATTATATACTCTAAACATTTATATTCAGTATAAAAGAAGACTGTTTTGTTTAGAAACATCCTCGCCTTAATGATTACAGTATCTATTTGTCGGTCATTATAAAGAATCATTATATACATTATGTTCAATAATTCTAGTTTTTACAAATTAAAATAAAGGTTGAGACGAGTAGAAATTTAATTTACAAAAAATAACAAACTTTACATTAATGTACCTATAACTAAAACATTTTTGCCCTTAAGGTGATTGCTTCAGGGTAGCCGTTTTTTGCAATTTGCAGGCCAGTGCTAGGTTGTATGTTAATTAAATGTTGCACGCGGGTGTAAGTACATAAGTTGTACTACATACGTCTTACACCCGCGTCTAACATTTCAATCAAAACCTAGCACTGGCCTGCAAATTGCAAAAAACGTAAGAAAATTTGAATTTCGCGGGCTACCCTGACGCTTTCACCTTAAAGCTGCATACAATAAATTGGTTAGGTATATTATTATAGTAAATATCTATTTTCAAGTAAAGTGCTACCATAAACACTCCGATGAGACTAATCTATCCCTCATACAAATACTTTACTTTAAAATCTATTACTAAAGGTGAACGCACACTTTTCAGAGCCGAAGGAGGCGAAAGAATCGAATTTTAGAATTACTTGTATGAAATCTTATGGAACCTCGCACACTTACCGAATCGGACGAATAAGGTCGTACGATTCGGTGCGGATAAGTGTGCGAAGTTACATTGGACTTCATTTAAGTAATTCTAAAATTTGATTCCTTCGCCTCCTTCGGCTCTGATAAGTGTGCGTTCACCTTAAACCAGCTATTGGTGCTGGCTCATACCATTACTTTATGCGGACACCGTTATCGGGCCGTCTTTATAGGATATCCTAAAGGGATATCCGATAAATACCGTAACTAAGGGTAGATTACTAGTTGAGCGCACTCTGCTATAAAAAAATAACTGCCCTTGGACTCTGCAGTGCCTCAAACTAGCAACGCCGCGTACGGTTTAAGTACATAATTAATAATTATGTAAACGTTTCCAAAAAAAATTGATATTACTGGATTCAAAATAAAAACACCTTAAAAATGAGCAAACGAGTTAACTCGTTTGCGCATTTTCAAGGTATTATAGCAGCGACCGTAAGCCGTTAGAATACCTACAGAATTTTGAAATTTTTACTCTAGGTACCATCTACTTGTAATATATGACGTGTTACCTCGCATTAGAGTGAGCGTGTTAGGACACGGAGAAACGGCATTTTGGCAAGGAAAGCACAGATAATCATTACCACGTTTAACTTCATAAGAATTGTAATGAGAATTAAATTCAATAGTTTCAAACATACAGCAACGGAAAAAAACCTCTTCAGTATCTGTCACCAAAATTGCATCAATTCGCGGGCTACCCTGACGCTTTCACCTTAAAGCTGCATACAATAAATTGGTTAGGTATATTATTATAGTAAATATCTATTTTCAAGTAAAGTGCTACCATAAACACTCCGATGAGATTAATCTATCCCTCATACAAATACTTTACTTTAAAATCTATTACTAAAGGTGAACGCACACTTTTCAGAGCCGAAGGAGGCGAAAGAATCGAATTTTAGAATTACTTGTATGAAATCTTATGGAACCTCGCACACTTACCGAATCGGACGAATAAGGTCGTACGATTCGGTGCGGATAAGTGTGCGAAGTTACATTGGACTTCATTTAAGTAATTCTAAAATTTGATTCCTTCGCCTCCTTCGGCTCTGATAAGTGTGCGTTCACCTTAAACCAGCTATTGGTGCTGGCTCATACCATTACTTTATGCGGACACCGTTATCGGGCCGTCTTTATAGGATATCCTAAAGGGATATCCGATAAATACCGTAACTAAGGGTAGATTACTAGTTGAGCGCACTCTGCTATAAAAAAATAACTGCCCTTGGACTCTGCAGTGCCTCAAACTAGCAACGCCGCGTACGGTTTAAGTACATAATTAATAATTATGTAAACGTTTCCAAAAAAAATTGATATTACTGGATTCAAAATAAAAACACCTTAAAAATGAGCAAACGAGTTAACTCGTTTGCGCATTTTCAAGGTATTATAGCAGCGACCGTAAGCCGTTAGAATACCTACAGAATTTTGAAATTTTTACTCTAGGTACCATCTACTTGTAATATATGACGTGTTACCTCGCATTAGAGTGAGCGTGTTAGGACACGGAGAAACGGCATTTTGGCAAGGAAAGCACAGATAATCATTACCACGTTTAACTTCATAAGAATTGTAATGAGAATTAAATTCAATAGTTTCAAACATACAGCAACGGAAAAAAACCTCTTCAGTATCTGTCACCAAAATTGCATCAATTCGCGGGCTACCCTGACGCTTTCACCTTAAAGCTGCATACAATAAATTGGTTAGGTATATTATTATAGTAAATATCTATTTTCAAGTAAAGTGCTACCATAAACACTCCGATGAGATTAATCTATCCCTCATACAAATACTTTACTTTAAAATCTATTACTAAAGGTGAACGCACACTTTTCAGAGCCGAAGGAGGCGAAAGAATCGAATTTTAGAATTACTTGTATGAAATCTTATGGAACCTCGCACACTTACCGAATCGGACGAATAAGGTCGTACGATTCGGTGCGGATAAGTGTGCGAAGTTACATTGGACTTCATTTAAGTAATTCTAAAATTTGATTCCTTCGCCTCCTTCGGCTCTGATAAGTGTGCGTTCACCTTAAACCAGCTATTGGTGCTGGCTCATACCATTACTTTATGCGGACACCGTTATCGGGCCGTCTTTATAGGATATCCTAAAGGGATATCCGATAAATACCGTAACTAAGGGTAGATTACTAGTTGAGCGCACTCTGCTATAAAAAAATAACTGCCCTTGGACTCTGCAGTGCCTCAAACTAGCAACGCCGCGTACGGTATAAGTACATAATTAATAATTATGTAAACGTTTCCAAAAAAAATTGATATTACTGGATTCAAAATAAAAACACCTTAAAAATGAGCAAACGAGTTAACTCGTTTGCGCATTTTCAAGGTATTATAGCAGCGACCGTAAGCCGTTAGAATACCTACAGAATTTTGAAATTTTTACTCTAGGTACCATCTACTTGTAATATATGACGTGTTACCTCGCATTAGAGTGAGCGTGTTAGGACACGGAGAAACGGCATTTTGGCAAGGAAAGCACAGATAATCATTACCACGTTTAACTTCATAAGAATTGTAATGAGAATTAAATTCAATAGTTTCAAACATACAGCAACGGAAAAAAACCTCTTCAGTATCTGTCACCAAAATTGCATCAATTTGGCCAAAAGTGGGTAAGAATTGTTCATCATCTATATCTACAGTAACAATAGAGTTCCGCTGCCATATAACACCAGCTATTGTAGCGGAAGTAACCGAATATTTGAGGACAACGCCAGTGCCGAGAGAAAACTTGACAGTGTCTCCTGAATTTAATGCAGATTTTTTTCCTAGTATTTTTGTTGTAGGTATTGTATTTTTCACAAACAAGTCATTGAGCATAAGTTGACATTTTATTGCTAGAGTCTTGCAAACATTGACTCGATTAAAAGATGATCTAGCCACTAACTTAGATACCCTGTGCTTGGCTTCAAAACGCATAGCCCACATGTTACGTACGGGGCCGAACTTCATTAGCATGGTAGGATAATGAGTCAGAAAATGAAACTTTGGCTGCAGGGGTGATTTTGTTAGCTCCGTGTACAATTGATTAAATTCTGCTATTATAACCCGGAGTTGAATATTGGTGTCACTGAAGACCCTATGACTTAATAACCTGTCGGTGATTTGCCGCAACATAATGTATAATTTCCATACTTTATTTTCTAAAGGAATGTAAAACCCGGCTATTAGGCTGAAGTATCTAATAAGGGTAAGCATTTCTGATGCTGAAGTTTTCAATTTTACTTTCGAACCTTGGACAACTAAACAATTACTTGGTTTTGAATTCCTATCTGGTCCATAATCAAATGAAATTATTCTTTGTTGCAATACTGAGATCTTTAAAAGACCTTCGGCAAGGAAGTGGTTTATGACAAAGGTCATTACATAACGAGCTACACCTTCTAATATATCATGCATTGGGTCTACTGCTACATTTTGAAATAAATCAAATCCTGTCACCTTAAGCCAACAGCATGATTCTTTAATGCCCGTGTTAGGTGTATCGTTTTCTTGCAATTGAGCGTGGTATGAAGTCATATTTCTAAGCAAGTTACTGTTTTCATATAGAGCAGTTTGCAAACCTTTCTTGTCAATGTTACAGATTCTGCAACACTTGTTAGCTGAAAAACTTTCAGTAAACCCGAGAATTGAATTCAGGCCTAAATTATCGCCAGTTATAGCAACAACCTTCAATTTTACGGTTCCTTTAAAAAACTTATTTTCTATAAAAATTCCTTTGTTTTGCAAGTAATTCAATTCCTCAATAACAGGGTCAAAAATAGCTTTGTTTCCATATTTAGTTTTGTCAGCAGAATGGCAAATAGCTAACAGCAAAATGTTATTCAACAATGAAAATAAATGTGGTGGGAGTGCTGGCAAGGAAACGTATACACCACCAAGCTTATGCACCCCAGCGTGGCTCCCCAAAGGATTTCCAATTTCAAAATCATCATAGTATACTACTAAAGGAAGAATAATGTCCGACGCCTGCGGTGTACACATTGCCAGCCATACAGATCCCTGCATTACATTTTCTAGACACATTGGCCTCATCGGATTTTCTTCACGGATTATTAAATTACCCCTTAGGTGGTTCAAATAATCCGTTACATCTTTCCAAATAGTGTCAATGGAAAAAAATTTCTTCAAAACCTGGCGAAGTTGAATTACTTGCATTGTACGTGGCTTGGTGTGTAATGTTAAAGTGTTACTCCTTTGTGAAATGTCAGGACAATAACCAACGATTACTTCATGTGGTGGTATAAAAGAACCTAATAAATTCAATTCTCGGAATCTCAAATATTCTGAACGAAACGGAAAAAAGATGCCCTTCAAAGCTGTGTTGAACTTATGAAGTCGTTTATTAATTTCGCTTCCAGACATGCTTTCCTCATCAGCTAGCACAGGGCCGAATACGGACATTAAAGACGGTGCGATATTGTCAAGAAGGGTTTGCAAATGACTAACCATAGCTTGTACAGACGATCGAGATACAGAGGGATTTACATAGAGCGTTGAAATAAATTTCAAAACTTCTTTATGAATAATACTATCAGCATTATCAAGGACTTCCGGTTCACTATCAGCTTCAATGTATATGTGCTCAGTTGCTACTTTGGTAGTCTCTGTTTCACACATAGGAACTACGCAAGCCTCGTTTGAGGTGGATGGCAAATAACGAGTGTTTACTTTATTCAAATGTTTTAAGTTAACATGTTTTCTAAATTGTCTAACGTCCGTGAAATACCGGTAGCATGCGTCTTCACCACATTTATAAACTCCAGTAATATCAATTTTTTCACATTCTTTCCTTATGTGGGTAATAAGTGAAGAAAACGTGGGAAAAGTCCTTTTACAACTGTGACACTTCATCTTAATTTAAATTGTGACTCCGAGAGTAACTAATATCTCCTTCACAGATTGTGACATACGATCGTACGATGTTTTGACTTTGTAAAAACCAATTTGGATAATAAGCCAAATGTTATAGCTTTCAGTAGGATATTTAGCCGCAGTAGCATGAAATATTTTAAAAGTCACATCAACAGCCTCAGTTAGTGTTGTGAACTTGTAAAACGTATTGTCACATACTGTGAAGGAGACACCTGACTGGCGGCACCAAATTATAAATGGTTGGAGGCTAATACCTAGGTTTTGAAGCTTTTGGCGACGCTCCTCAATTACCACTTGCACGTCTGCGTCATCATCCACGATGGTCACAAATCCATCCAATATCTCCGCTCGTGAAGCTTGCCAGTCTTTTCTAGATCGACGGGCAGGAGGAATATTAAAGAGACAGCCGAGTAGCAATATCGCTGCTATTAATTTTGTCTCCGGTTGTTCATCTGGAAAGAAAATAATAATAGTATATTTGACACAACACATCATCATTAACTGAGCAAATAGGGAAAAGTATCAGAACAAAATAAAATCTATCTATATAAGTAAAAATGAATTGCCGAAATGTGTGTCCGCCCGCCCGTTACTTCTGAACGACTGCACCATGTTAGATAATTTTTAAATTCTTTTTTGTCTATATATTTTATAACGGGTTCACCGACCCAGGGAGGTCGAGCACCTAGAACTATATAACAGAATCATTTCCTTACCGTCACAAATTGCCAATGTATCAGCTATTTTTCGACGAAGAAACGAGTCCTTTGTGGTGTTAAGCTTCTGCTGAGCAGCTTTTAGTATGTTTTCCGATGAAGCATCCAAGGCGTCGAGGCCCCCGGATTTATCAGGGAACAGTGCTTCGTAGTCATGAGTCAGGAGTCGCCATCCATCACTTGACTTCAGGATAGGATACTTATTGAAGTACTCCTGTAATGTCCCTTCCTCGTAGTACAAGTACCGGAGGCGAGCTCGCACCGTCTCCCGCCACAGGGCACTGACCTCCTGCCACGGACCAGCTGAAGGACTTGACAGCTGCTCTAATGCTGACGCTACGTCCTCCACTTCACCTGCACACAAAAATTAAAACGATTAATAATTAGTACAATGACAATAACGGTTCTTAGATTCAGATATTTTGTAATTTGTAACGAAAATTTATACTAATTCAGATATTTTTCTCAATAATTTTGTTCTTGATAATTTAATTCAATCTGAAAACATAAAATTTCTTGAAAAGGAGTTACCTTCTTTAAGTCCGGTCAGGTCGATTCCAGCGAGTGGAGGGGTGTCTAGCCTAGGACTGGACTTGGAGCGAGAACGTGACTTGGGCTTTTCAATAAGGCCCAACGAAACTAAATGCTGCCGTCGAGCCCTTCTGGCGGTGACTAACCAGCCAGAGATATTGCGCTTAGCCTGGTAAGCATCAGCCGGCAGGTACGGCGCGTAGTATAGGGGTGGTGACTCCTCTTTAAATAATCTGCCAATGTCGTAGGATAGAGCAAGCAGCTGCGAATCTGTCAGAAGTACCGGGTTTTCGGCCGTAATGAGCTTCTCCATAAGCAGCTTGCATAAACGCCCACGCACGTTTGAGGGTAAGGTGCCCGTTTTCTGCCCAATTGCTATTATTTGTTTTCCCTCGACTGATGAATTCAGTATGGTATTCACCTGAAACACAAATAGTATAAGTATGGCATTACAAACTAAATATGCAAGGTAAAAGTAAAAAAAAAAATGTCACTAAAATGTTGAAAATACAGGTTCAATACCTACCTTCCATTCAGTATAATGATCAGTTGGAGTCGGTGCCAGTCTAGGCATCATGCATTTAGTTGTTAGTTATAGCTGTCACCAACTCCAAATATATTACTGATCTTTGTGACATATAGTATAGCTCCTAAACGGCCGTCCGTACACACATACAGGACAGGACAGGTACAGACGTTAAACTTATCTGTTTACGCCGGGGGTTAACAATATTGAATGTCAATTTAAATTCCTTATCAAAAGTACAGGATAATAGGCAATAACTTACTAAATTGCTCCCGGTGGACTCTTGTCTAACTGCTTCACCCACTGACGACGACGAGTCCAGTGGTATCACCAGTATGTCACCATCCTAAAATAATATTTACTTTGAGACAATGTTATAATAGTACATGTAACAAAAAGGTGTGATAATATGAGTATGTACGGTCAATTAACCTCAATAATCGTTGAAATAATCACTAAATGTGTCCGAGTGCGACCGTTAACTAACAGGCTATAGCTAGCCCTAGCCGGAGATAACTCAAGGGAAGTGTTATATTTTTTTACTAGTAATCGGTTCAGCATTGCAGGTGTGAACGGTCCTGCCCTCGTCCCTTGATCCGGCCCTGATAAAAACTAATCGATCAAGATCAGGACTGATCCTGGTCTCAAAGAATGTCTATACCAAATTTTGCATCGGTTCAGTGTCTTAGGTATGAAAATGTGAAAAGGTCCTGCCCCAGCCGACAGATAGACAGACAAACTTACTTTCGCATTTATAATATTAGTATGGATGTAATTACAAATTAATACATATTGCTCTTGAACCAAAAAACAGTAAGTACGAGTACTTTTCTACAATTTTGCAGAACTTACCAAATTTTCCTGGTTAAGTCCTGCTTCGCAGTCTTGGTTGAGGATTGAGCTTTGCAGTCCTTCACACGGTGGCAGAGGCTCTAAGTTACAAGGTAGACTAGTTAACAAGTCATTCCTCAGGACCTCTTCAAAGAGTGATGAATTGTAGGAGTTATCCTGAAATTTAACAAGAAATTTAAAAAGGTAATAATAATGTACTTAGTTGGTAAACTAACAAGACTGATGAAAAGTTATGATTTTATTCCACTTTTTAAATAAATACTGCACCGGTTAAATTGTTAGGTATCTTAAGAAGACTTTAAAATAATAAAAGTTAATAAGTAGGTACCTACCTACCTACATGCAAGTAGGAGAATGTGCATTTAAGCGACGCAGGGCATGTGTAAGCAAAAAGTTTAAAACAAAATTTACTTTTTTGAAATACAATTTAACATGAAAACAAACCATATCTTTTGGTTGGTCGCTTTTTAACATGGCCAGAGCTGCTTCAAACCGGAGTCTGTCCCCTATTTGAGGGAACATACTATGTATGTCTTGTTTACTAAGCATCTGCATTGTTGCGATATCAATTCTTTCAGCTGAAAAAAAAGGTAAATTTAACAGCGCCCTAATTGCAGCTGTGAAATGCACTACGTCGCATCGACTTTATAAAATGTAGGTTGGTAGAGCTCGTCTAAGCTGAAATGACGCGCCCCAATACTTAAATTTGTATACGTACACTACGGTAAATGCGGTAGTGGGGCGCGTCATTTTAGTTTAGACGCACTCTACCTATTTGTTTTTTTTTGGGTTGCAGTTGCACATCGAATCTAGTGTATAATATAAATATGAACGTATATCTAGGTAGGTGGGTAGGTACCATACGACAAGACTATTCTTGGTTGGAGTGTACAGCGGCCAAAAAGTGTTATTTTCGCAAATCGTTTATTTTCTCGATTCTATATTATGTAACACCTAGAAAGGCTAAAAGTGTCTGGGTGTTTTTTGTCTCCGACCAACCGTTTGTCGTAAAAACGATGTCGAAGGGATCCATAGGTAAGGTTATGTTAGAACTGTGACCTTGAAATTGGTCGCGAAATTTTTTTAAGTATATTTTCATAGTGCCTCTAAGACGACACTCTGACCCTATTCTTGCTAGAAATTAGAATGTGTGAATGTAATGTGTGAGCTCATGCTAGCAACTTACTAGGTAGGTTTGTCAACTTACTTTCAAAACGATCGATGTAGCGTTCCAAATTCCACTTCTTCAAAAGATCACGCGTAGCCATATCCATTTTTGCACTGATCAAACACGTTCACTGGCACTAATGGAATTGTTATTGCTATTAATTAAACGAGTCGTGAGTCGTGACTTGCCGGCTGTAGCCGGTGAAATACAAATGGCCGACCGAAATGGCGCGGCGGCGGAATTAGAGATGTGCCAACTCGGAAAAAACACAAATCGAGTTAGCTCGAGTTGAAATTCAGCTAACTCGAATTAATTCGAGTTAACTCGAGTTAGCTAAAAGAAGTTGAGTGTATGATTTGTTACAAATTACTTTTTTACATCATTGGTAAACTTCATAGTTCGTAGGTAGCAATTAGAAAGGTCTTTATAGTTTTACTCATTTATTTTTGGTTTTAGTCTTATCTTAGGTATAGTAAATACTCATATTTAACATTAAAACAAGTTAGGTACCTATTAGCAGTCTTCACAGAATAATATCAGTCTGACTTTATAATACAGGTACTAGGCTATGAATAACTTAATCATCACAATGAAAATATTCTTAAACAACTTTGTTATTTTTAACCGATTTCAAAAAAAGGAGGAGGTTATCAATTCGACTGTATTTTTTTTTTTTTTTTTTATGTTTGTTACCTCATAACTTTTGACTGGGTGAACCGATTTTGATGATTCTTTTTTTATTTGAAAGCTGGTGCTTTCCGAATGGTCTCATTTTAATTTGGTTCCATTTGGACAATGGGGTCCATGTGAAAACCATATAAGTCTTAAATTTGCATTATGTATTTGCGCGACAAATGAACGAATAACGCGATTAGATTAGTGCGGAGTATCTACCACAACTAAAAAGTAAAAAAATAAAAACTTTTTACACAAAAAAACAACCGACTTCCTTAAAAAAAAACACTACAAAGTCAAAAATAACTTTAATTTCGGAAGTCGGTGGCAAAAACCTTAAATACAGAGCCTAAGACACCGACTTCCGAAATTAAAGTTATTTTTGACTTTGTAGTGTTTTTTTTTAAGGAAGTCGGTTGTTTTTTTGTGTAAAAAGTTTTTTAAATATATAATGATCTACTATAAAATACTTTTGCTTACTTTGTTTATTGGTTGCCACAATCAAATGTTGCAATAACAACTTTTATTCAAATATAATACTACTCGAAGTATAAAATTATTTATCACAAAAAAAATACAATGCTAAAGTCAAGAAATTAAAAATATTTTCCTGTAAGTTAATATTCAGGTTTTTCAACAATAAATATTCTCAAAAAATAAACATCACGTTATTGTGTACATAACTTAGTTCTGAAAAGTATATAACATAACTTCTTGTTAGTTAACGTAATACATAAGTTAAATAAAATATTCTCAAAAAAAAAAAAAAGTAAAGTATCTTCTTGGTGTTACATTTTGTAACAATAATAATGTAAGATAAAAAATGTACTTAATAAAGATAAATAAAAGTTTTGTCAATTTGTTTGAAAAATAAAGAAGAAAACAATTATTCAATACTACTACTATACTGAAAACGATTGCTCTTTCGCTTGATTTGTTCATTACGGCCAGCCCAAACTCGAGTTAGGGAGAATTCAACTCGAGTAAACTCGAATTTAGCACAACTCGAGTTAACTCGAGTTAGAAACTCGAGTTGACACATCTCTAGGCGGAATGAAGTGAGAGAGGGAGACCTCATTATATAATGCCGTCACCTTAAATTTGTAGGACATCATTCAAATGCTACTCATAAATGGGTCTCTGTAATCATAATTTAGTAGGATACACATAAAATAATATGACTATATTATTGAACTTTAATGCTTACTCTAAAAATATGAGATTATTTAATCGTATTATCATAGGATTCACATAAAATAATATGACTGTAATATTAAAAAATGATGCTTACTTTAAAAATATAAGTTTAAAGCATTATCATTTAATATAGTACATTAGGGGGAGGTCATCGTATTTTTAGAGATACTTCTTCATATTAAACTATGAAATCTATTTATATTACGGTGACTGTCATTGTGTTTTTTAATTAGAATCTTATTTATAATTATCATACTAATTTATGGGACAGTGGACCATTTTCTATTACATTGTGTTATTATTTGAAGAAGACAATGTTATTTCATAATTACAAATTTTTACGATGACAAGTATCATAATATTGCATTATTTACCCAAAAAATTCGATTCCATCTTAACACATTTCACTTCTAGCGTAATATTTACTTATTATCAACATATTATAAGACAACGCATCTATTTTAAACCAACGTCACGATATTTTAAGATTATGCCAAAATGACATTTTTCTCAGTGTAATATCCAGCCTTGGATCCTGTGCATCATCATCATCGTCATCATTTCAGCTGAAAGACGTCCACTGCTGGACATAGGCCTCCGTAGTATTTGCCACGACACGCTTGACAGGCGGGTTGGCGATCGCAGTATGGTGGTAAAATGCATAGAGAACGCTATTGCCCATTCTCTAGTAAGTCCCTTATTCGCCACTTTTCTTTTCTTACAATACCCACGGGAAGAAATGAATTTTGTGAAAAGCCGTTATCCACGCGGGTTTAGTGCGGGTTGGAGGATGTTACACCAAGTTACATAAATCTTTGATTTTTTGGCTTTAGGATTGCCGGTTTCGTCACAATGTTTTTCTTTACGATTTTGAGAGCAGTGGTGATGAAGTAAAATATTCTCTGCCTTACTCTGCTCTGCTCACTGCTTTCTTTTATTTGGTGCGGTCGATTCTTTCGGTGCGGACAGGTGTGGTTTAACCTTTAACCAGCAAACGTGTAAAGTGCCTGCCTTGTTTCGACTCATGTAATTCGGGGTCGATACCACTGCCCCACCACTGTTCCTGGATCCTGTAACGTAACGATTGACAATAATATTATTATTGTAGAATTTCAAGCAGCCGTTTTTATCAACTAAGCCCCCTTAGACAACTCAAATAAGAATCAATAGGGATAGAATGCAGCTGGGACAGACTTGCACTTATTCACATAACACGCAATTTAGATATCATTATTTAATCTCACCTGCCTATCCTTATCCCAACTATATTAGGGTCGGCTTCCAGTGTATCCGGATCTAGCTGAATATCCTGTATATCTACGATAATTGAGAGGTACAAAATTTCTAATTAGTGTTAGAAAATAATACAAATTAAAAGGATTTTATTACCACCTAAAGTTATAATTAATGCGTTCATGGTCATGCTAAGAAATACAACACTCCATATTTTACATGAAATGACTGCCTATCTATCCTCCACAACCCAGTTAGGTACTGAGTAGTAGCAATGACCCTTGATTGGTAGACTGGTTGTCAAACTTACGGCTTTCTGACGACCCGTAACGACTGTCAAAGTTCTACGATTTTAGACATCATACAGACATTTATCAATAGAATAAGAAACACTATACGAAAAATACTTAAGTACCGATCACGTATCATGGTACTAAATCATAGATAATAATTAATCGAAGAGAAAGTACAATTTCTTTATGTCATTTATAAAACAATACGACGCTTCTTCGCACATTCCAGTATGAAAAAAGATTGTCTTGGCGCCAACGGGCCAATAAGTCTTATTGGATACACGTAGGTACAGGCAGCTGCATAGATTATGTCGTTACATAGACCGTTAGGCAGTAACATACCTTAGTTCGTCAATCTAAAGGACTTGTATTAATAAAAAAAAAAAACGTGATAAGTATTAAAAAGGTTGTTTACCAAAAGCGACCTTATGTTATACCCGCAGGCAATGAAATAGCTTGAATCACATTGGAACTATCAAGGGGATTTAAAATTAATCTTCAAATATTTCAGCATAGGTTTTTTGGTTTCGGAAGAAATCTCTTAGATCCAGGTGCGGGACTGTAAACACATAGGCGTGGAATGAACGAAATAATCTGTGAATACACGCACAATTATAAGTATTTTAATAATAGATTAGCTGCTGCTCGCGGCTACGCTCGCGTGGATATTGGAAATTATCCTACAGGAACGTGCTCCCGGATCAAATAGTGGCCTATATTACTTCTTAACTTAATTTCTTCTTACTAGAGAATGGGCAGCAGCGTTCTCTATGCATTTTACCACCATACTGCGATCGCCAACCCGCCTGCCAAGCGTGGCGATTATGGCAAAGCCCTCCAAATTGGGGGAGGCCTAAGTCCAGCAGTGGACGTCTTACGGCTGAAATGATGATGTTTACTTCTTATAATATAATATCAACTCTATTCCAGCGAAAGTCCCGCCAAAATCGGTCCAGCCGTTTCAGAGATTAGCCGGAACAAACAGACTGACGGACAAAAAAATAAAAAATATGTTTTTTTGATGTAAGTACCGTATATACTTTCATAAGCATTTAATGAAAAGCTGTTAATTTGACATTACAAAGAGACACTTTATTACTAATTTTATTTATTCGTATAGATTCCGGTACAGAGAGCCCCTCAGGTTCTCACAGTACGTAACACGTATCTATCACAATCTGAATCATTTTGGAGGATATTGCGAATCCATCGCATGAATGGATAACGAAATGAATGTTGATGAGCGGTCAAAATGAAAGCCAGTTAGTGCGTTAGCTATGCAGTGTATGACCCCATTGCTTTTAAAGAAATAATCCAAAAACTAGAAGCACAATCATCAATTTTGCCCACCTCCGGATAGTTTCCGGTTTATTATAGACACTACCTAGACTATTCAGGTTCTGGCATTATAATCAAACTAGTGTTCAAAATCAGTAGTATTGACGTAACATTTAAAAGTATGAGTGTACTAGAGGTGCACCAAATTGTCGTTACGTAACGTAATAGAGAGGTGATGATAGCTGTAGCAGATTCACACGTACCACGGCAAACTCTGAATATACTGTTTAAGGCGAGGTTATCATACTTTTGAGACCATTATGTATTTTGATTAGAAGTAAAGATATTGCTACAGATAAACTGTAATTTATGTCATTTTGGGTAACATGTATTGCCAAAAACCTAATAATATGAAAATAAACATAAATGTAGATAAAGGTACATTGGTGCTTATGATATGACTTTGTAAATCACTGGTAAAATATAGGCATTCAGTTGTTGTTGTTGTTGGTCAGTTTTTCAGCTGCTAGTTAGACTGGAAGCCAACCCCAACATAGTACATAGTTTTGAAAACACTATTCAGGTGATAATATATATGACAAAACAATAATGACCACTTTATTAAACCCGAGACGCCTATTTGAAGTCAATCACTTTGACTAAAGATCTGCTTCTAGGACAGTCGGGGTGCACACACCGGAATTAAACACACTGGCGGTTAAAAATGTTATACTATCCTCACCATCCCATGAACTTGATTTGATGAAGGTGGTCTAGTAGATATCGCTATTAGCGAAAAGACCGCCTTCGTACACTTAATATTAATGGGTTTGTAAAAAAAAAATGTTTAATTCTGGTGTACAGTGAAGTATCTATTTGTATATCCAGCAGTAGCCAGTCTCGTCGCCAAAGTCATTCTTCGCAATACAGTAGGTATTATAACATAGGTAAATATTTAACATTCTATGCGACCTCGCCTTAACGAACAGGTGACCGGCTGCGGCATTCCAAATAAAAAAGAAAGGGTTTTCTATCTATATAATATCTTTTCACATCGAAATAATAAAAATAACGTTATCTACTAACATCATAATCTGTTATACAACTATTTATAATGAAGATTTCTTCTTTATATGAGAAGAAAACCTATAATCTGCTGTGGGATAATTACAGACTAGTATTATTTAAAACAAGATGTCGGCCATTTGTACATTAAGATTGTAATTGTATAATGTAATTATTTTTTTAAGCTAATGTTCTGTGTATTATTTTTTTGTAGAACTATTGTTACGTAATTGTATAATTTCTATGTAAATACGAATAGAGTAATAATTAATTTCCAGAATTAAAACGTATATGACCCGTGGAGCTACAAATGATACAATTACATAGTCCACTCCGCCGTGTCTCGGAAAGCAGGCATCGGGGATTCCGACTGTCGATGTCGTTACGGGTAGTCTGAACTCCGAAGTCTGTCGGGATTCTGACTACTCGTGCTATAAGGTATCGTATTGATACCGATGCCAGGAACCAGGGTTGCCGATGACAGGAAGCAGGGTTGTCGATGTGAGAATGTAGGGTTGCCGATGTCCAATCGTAGCGTTGCTGATGAAAGGAAGTAAGGTTGCCGACGACAGGAAAAAGGGTGGGCAGTGATGAAAAGTAGAGTTGGTGATAACAGAAAATAGGGTTGCCGATGACAGGAAGCAGGGTTGCCGATGACAGGAAGCAGGTTGTGGAATGATGAAAGGTAGGGTTGCTGATAACAGAAAATAGGGTTGCCGATGACAGGAAGCACGGTTGCCGATGACAGATAGTATGGTTACAGATGAAAGGAAACAGGGTTGTCGATGTGAGAAAGTAGGGTTGCCGATGACAGGAAGTCGGGTTACCGATAACAGAAAGTAGGGTTGCCGATGACAGCAGGCATAGTTGTTGATGTGAGAAAGTAAGGTTACCGATAACAGCAAATAGGGTTGCCGATGACCAGAAGCAGAGTTGTCGATGACAAAAAGTAGGGTTGCCGATGACTGAAAGTATGATTGCCGATGATAGAATGTAGGGTTACCAATGGCAGGAAGTAGGGTTGTAGATGACAATTAGTAGGGTTAACGATGACAGGAAGCAGAGTTGGCGATGCCAGAAAGTAGGGTTAACGATGACAGAAAGCTCTTCTGAGATTATAATAACTTGTCACACGTCATTGTTACCGATCTTAGCTCCATTTTACCTCATTAAATAATAGTAATTATTATTTAGTGGAGCTCTAGTTTAGCTCATCCTTAAACAGATGAGATTAATATAATAACGAACGTGAATAAATTATAATAGACGTGAGAAATATTTATTACTTGCATAAGTAAACATGTTTTATTCCACCTACATAACGGAATTTAACAACTAGATTTTTGAGTTATTTGTAGACATGCGTGTGCATCTGCGTGCTAAACTTATTTTATGCAATAGGTACGCATATTTTTTAAGGAATGCGTATTGTGTAATACTAATAAATGTGTCAAGTATTTAAAATTGTATGGATTGAGTAATACTGGATATTGATCGTGTTTCTTGACGTCAATCCACGAAGTAAAATCTTTTTTGTGCGTCATTCAGTATCACTTAAATGGGTAGAATTAACACAATCATGAATAGATATCAATTACATAATAGTTATTAGGTAGGTATGTCTGGACTAGGAGAAAGGAAAGGGGTAAGGATCGTATCAGTTGGAACTCTGTAGACTCTGCCTATTCCCTTGTGCTTATGTATGTCAGTGCAGTAGGGACATCGTCGCACAACCTGTAAATGGATTCAATACATCATTGTGAAAACCCGTTGCTTAAAGTTTTTCTTCGATATTTTATAAACAATTTAGCTGTTTCATTCATGTTGACCACAGAGGTACTTATATATGACACACTTTTTTTTAAATAACTGATTGATTATGTCTATGCTACGTCTAGAATCGTGTGCTGAATTCACGGTATAAGAGTCCCCCTGTATGTGATTAGACTCCCCATTCCACCTGTGTTATAATCTATACATCTATACAAATAAATAAAACTGAAGTGTTTGTTTGTAATTTCAAATTAACAGCTTTTCACTAAATGCATATGAAAGTAAATACGGCACTTACACCAAAAAAAACATTTTTTTAACTTTTGTCTGTCTGTCTGTCTGTCTGTTTGTTCCGGCTAGTCTCTGAAATGGCTGGACCGATTTTGACGGGACTTTTATTGGCAGGTAGCTGATGTAATAAGGAGTAACTTAGGCTACTTTTATTTTAGAAAAAAATCTATTATTTTAGAAAAATACCTGCGTTAATTTCCGACATCCACGCAGGCGAAGCCGCGGGCAAAAGCTAATATAATAAATGTATACAAATAAATACAATTGGAGTGTCTGTTTGTAATATTAAGATAACGACTTTTTACTAAGTGTATATGGATGTATACACGGTACATATACCAAAACAATTTTTTTTTTAAATATTTGTCTGTCTGATTGTTCCGGCTAATCTCTGAAATGGCTAGACCGATTTTGACAGGACTTTCACTGGCAGATAGCTGATGTTACAAGGAGTAACTTAGGCTACTTTTATTTTAGAAAAATACCTGCGTTAATTTCCGACATCCACGCGGGTGAAGCCGCGGGCAAAAGCTAGTATTCAATAAATACTATAGGTAAATTACACCGAACACACACAAAAAGGTGTGATGTCGTAGGTTTTTTTTTAATTACATACATTTTCCATGCTGCTTATATCGCTTAATATTGTGATTGCTATATACAATCGTTACATACAGAAATTACACATCATTTTTACAAGTTTTTCAATAAAAACTTGGTGGCCACTAAACATTTACAGGTGGTATACTAACCCGCACTGGGCCAGCGTGGTGGATTATGGCCCATTCCCTCTCACTGAGAGGAGGCCTGTGTCCCAGCAGTGGGAACAATATAGGTTGATTATGATGATGAAATACAGGTGATATTGTAAAATCATGATAAGCTCTTCTAAAGTAGAGACTTCAAACACGGTAAGATATTATTATCGTGCTTCAAACCAAATACTTACGTTTTTACAATTGGAAAATTTACGCTCAGGGAAAATAATTATTCAAGAAATTGACACACTACGTCAACTTGCCGTCTTAGGGGCAGTGGTCTCGAACCTACCGATTTTTCGGTATTTCTACCGATATGGGCTCTGTTCTACCGAAATACCGAAATATAACGAATATTCTACGATTTCACAGTACAGATAGTGGTACAGATGGAAATGTCATTTACCGATTTCGGGTACAAATATACCGTTTTTAACTGGCAATTCTACCGATCTCGCTCTATGACATTCGAGACCACTGCTTAGGAGCAGCGCAGACGGCACACTTTTTGTGCGATCGAGTCTGCGGCGCACAAAAAGTCTAAGGCTAAAAGCGCCGGACTTTTTGCACGTCGTGTGCGTTACTGCATAGGTTCTATTTCCACAGACTAAAAAGTGCGTCACGGATAGTCTGTCATCTGCGCTGCACCTTACAGCCATTTCATACAACGAGAGGAACAATTTAAGCTGGTCAAGTTGCTAAACAATTTTCTATGACTTTTACCTGCTATATCCGTAGCGTGTTCCGTGTGATGACGCCGGACGTAAATAATAACACCATCTCATTTCTCGTGGGTGTCGTTAAATGGACTAAGGGACTTCGGTACTCGAGAATGGGTAGAAGCGTTCTCTATGCATTTTACCAACATACTGCAATCGCCAACCCGTTTGCCAAGCGTGGCGATTATGGCAAACCCACCCAAAAATAATAATTGGGGGCCTATGTCCAGCAGTGGACGTCTTTCGGTTGAAATGATGATGAGGATGATGCTACATCCGTGATTCATGTAAAATACAGTTCGTTTTCGCGCCAAAATGTCTCGCAATACCTTTCAAATTACCATAAAAGAAGAAACGCACTACATAAACACACATAAACATATACTTATATACTCTTTGTGAATTTCTCCCGCATGCCTTCTCGTCCAAACGCAGAAATTATGCTAAATACATATATGCTTAGTTTTGTTTGTATGTTATTATATAAATGTTATACCTAACCTTCCAACAGGACATTATACACAGTAGAATGGTTGCCAAATGTTACACACGGGACTTAAGAACGACAAGCTCCACACTTTTCTCTTAGTTCCTAGGTCATGAATTCTTACACGCCCATCTAGGACGCCTAGAGCTCGTCTTTCTTGACGTGAGAAGTTTCGCTGGCAATGATCATCTTTATCGTTACCAAGGATAATAGAGGTGTACTTAAACTCTGCTCTGGCATGGTGATTTTTGAGATTTAAATCACTGTGGTCACCTTTATTACTCAAATCAAATCAAATCAAAATATTTTAATTTCACATAAGCCTGCAAGGGCACTTATGAAACGTTAGAAGCTAGGTGCACGGTTCCAAATTGTTGATTCCTATGGAGAAGAGCCGGCAAGAAACTCCACGGTTACTCTTTTAAAAATAATTGGCGTTTTACAATATTTTCAAACAATAGTTTTAATAGGTATGCGAGAACAGTGTAGGACTGTCAACAAGTACTACTAAAACCACCAACCAACCAGGTACTTAATAAAATAGAAAATTGTCTACAGTCTACAAGACCTACAACATTCTCACATTCACAAAATATAAAAGAATTTACTTAAATGATAGTATTACATAAATAAAACATAATAACCTATTTAAACCAAATGTCATACTGCCTTGTTGATCTAGTGGTCGTAAGCGGTACTGCTGAAATGAGGTACTAATTTCGATTCCCAGGTTGGGTAAAGTGTTATTGTGTTTTTCTCCCTGGACTTTCTCAGTAGCAGCCTGTAATTGTACCTGGTTGATGGCGCTAGATTCACGTTCTATTACATGGGACTTAAAAATAATTTGCAAAATGTGGTTGTACTATACTGCCCCCGTTGTTATAATTACAGTAAGTCGTGTTACTAGCGTTGACTTTTTTACAGTACAATGATTCATAAATCAACTCCTACATGGGATATTTTTCTTTTTAATCTACGCAAATCTTTTGTTTTCCGTCTAAATATCTAAGTTACCTGCCATAATCATTAAGATACACCAATTTAAAAAAATGTTGAAAAAAGTGCGATATCCCGCGTTTATTTATTTTTTTGAGTTACTGTATTTACAATAACGGGGGCAGTATAGGTAAATTTCTGCCCTGCCATTCGGGGAAATATGGCGTGTTGGTATGTATTGGTGGACGTATAACACTATTTTTAATATAAACCTAATGTTATACTTTTTTTCAATATTGAAGTTGACCGCTCGCTTCAAATAGTGTCTAGCTAAGCACTTCAAACTGCAAACTGCAAACACTAATGTCAAAATCAAAGTCTTACCGTTTATTTACTTTTAAATGTGAAAAACTAAAAAAATTGACTTCTTTTTTGCTATCTTCCAAATAGTCGTTTTGTTTTAACCCCACTACAGCGAAGCAAAAAGGAGGCTTATGGTTTACTTTAGAACTACTCCGAATGTGATTAAAAGGTAATAACGATATTGAGATTTTTCGAATTGATTTTTCGGTAAAGACAGTGCTTCGAAATCAAAACCGCTCGTCCACCGCATCGTCCGTACATCACATTCTACTCACAAATCCGCATAGAGCGACGCGCGCCGAATAGAAAGGTACTGTGCGGTGAAAGCGAACGATCGTGTCCTTGTAATAAATCTAGCGCTTCCTGCTCTACAGCGGTATTGTTTTAGTGAATAGTTTAGTAGTAGTAGGAAATTAGTAGGCTTCTATGGGACATTGTAAAATTAGCTTTTTTCAAATACCAAAAAAAAAAATGTTTTTTACCGCGCCTTAAGACAATTATGTAGGGTGGTAGGGAAATCGATGCGGAACTTGTAACCCTGGTTTCAGAACATGATTCTGAATCAACTCTTCTGAATGTGTAAAAAATTTCAACACAAGGGGTTTGCCTGGGTCCTGCCAGGGTCGCGGATTCGTAAAGTTACCGTAAGAAGTTGAAGCATTTCGTCTGTTATGTAAAAAAAAAACTACACTTTTCTACGACATAGCAGTTATTTTTTTTTATAACTGATGAAAAATGTTTACATCTAGAATCATGTGTTGAATCTAGGGTAACAGGTTGTCGCGAGATTTGTTTGAAAGAGCTACCGTGGCCTTGGTATATAGACAACTGAAGGAACACGGGTTGGTTTTAGTCAGTACCTAATAATCTGACACGCCCTCCCACTCCGCCTAGAGTGGGAGACGTCATTTAATGATATCCCACCCACAAAAAGAAAGGGTAATAGGTTGCGTGTCAGTGACCTTGTCACCCTGTATAATTGTATTAACCAGTCAATTACCGTAATTACAGACACAATTAAAAACCATTGTGTCTGATACCAAATGAGGTATCTCAGGGACTTAGAGGTTAAGGCGCGGTAAAACGCAAATTTTGAGGTATTTGACAAAACCGCATCACTGCAACATATTAGGTTCGAAATACCGATGCGTTTGAACAAATGTGCAATAAAATACGAGGATCTTTGCAGGATTCCTTAGATTAAAAATAAATTCACTTCTCAGTGGGATATTTTTAGTATTGTTTCAGTTGATTGAGTTCCCTTTATTGTATAACACTGGGCCCGCGAAAATTCAGTGAGCGACAAATTTCCGCGGCGATTTTATTGCGTCCGTGCGAATGTCGACTTACTTGATGATAAATACATAGGTGGTACTTCCCCAGACGAACTATTTCACAAGGAACACTAACTTTGCAATTATACTGCAGAACTTACCCAACCCTCTTACTCATAAGGCTATCAGATTTGCGCAGTTTGGTAAGCAGCTGTTCTAAGACTTGGAAGCTCTCGCAGCGGTCAATAACGTGTTAGGTCAAAGATCACACTTATGTGTAATATAAGTGTTGAGTAAATAACTTTATTTTATAGTGCATATTGATGATAACCTATGGATAAATCATGTTTATAGTTCTCAATGTTTTGTTGGTATTTACTAGCTGACATATGGCAAATAATTTAATTTACGTTTTGCTTTTCATAATATTAGTTACTTACATATTATTGTACAGAATTAAGTTTTTCTAAGTTAACAGACAGCAGTGCTACTGGGGAGTTTGTTGCGCCACTTCTCCTCCCCAGTGAAAGCACTAGGAAGTGGTGAATGGTGGGCGTTTTGGGGGACTGTCTTATGTAACTTTGACGGTCAAAAAGTGCTAACTCTTACCCTTGTTTGAATAAATGACTTTTGATTTAGATTTTGTTTATTACTTCTTAAAGGTAAGTATGTAGTAATTTCGAAACGATTACCTGGAGTGTCGGAGGTTTTGTTATTTCATAGTAAGACTCGCTTAGACACGCACGACACGACAGCGCGACGCGACTCTAGTCAAACAATTTCCATTAAATTTTCATAGAAATTGTTCTATTACAGTCGCGATGCGACGCCGCGCCGCCGCCGGTCTGCTTTTAGATTAATTTTCCATGAAATTATTTTATTTGATTGATAAGAGTGTCTATGGATTCTCATGTCCGTTCTTCTCATACTCTTTGGAATGGACAACGAGCTTCATCTTTCGACCCCAGAACAATGCAAAAGTGCCTGTAATTGGTTTATGTATATTAACATCTATACAAATAAATAAAATTGGAATGTCTGTTTGGAATATTAAGATAACCACTTTTTACTGAATGTATATGGATGTATACACGGTACATATACCAAAACAACATTTTTTACAATTTTTGTCTGTCTGTCTGTTTGTTCCGGCTAATTTCTGAAATGGCTGGACCGATTTTGACGGGACTTTCACTGGCAGATAGCTGATGTAACAAGAAGTAACTTAGGATACTTTTATTTTAGAAAAATACCTGCGTTAATTTCCGACATCCACGCGGGCGAAGCCGCGGGCAAAAGCTAGTATAGTATAAAAACAAGTAGCTTCTCACATCCAGCGGTGCGGTTTTCATCAACAGACAGAGTGATTCAAAAGGAAGGTATAGTATGTTATAGTACGCGGGCGAGCTACTGGCAAAACCTATACTAGCTGGCTGGCTAGCTATTATAAAATTGATAGTTTGTATGTTGCTTACACAAAAATTACTGAACAGATTTGGATGAGATTTGGCATACAGTTAATAACCTGGATTAACACATAGGATCCCGGTAGTACCTACGTTCCTGTGGTATAATTTCTGACCCCAAGGCTCCGTGTGGTGAAGAATGGTACTAGCCCATATCTTCCCGTGGGTGTCGTAAAAGGCGACTAAGGGAGTTACTAGAGAATGGGCAGCAGCGTTCTGCTGAAATGATGACGCGAGCAAAAGCTTGTAATACTTAACTGAGACGTTGGAAATGCCTCGTTCACTGAGTTAAGAAACTGTCGTTGCTCCCCCTTGGAGGGTTTACATAATCACCACACTTACCAGGCGGGTTGGTGACCGCAGTGTGGTGGTAAAATGCATAAAGAACGCTGCTGTCCATTCTCTAGTGACCTCGCTCTAAATAAAACGCGTCAAAAGATCCTGGTAGCGTTATGAATCAGAGGTTTTTTAACAGATTGAGGCCGAATTTCACCAATGGAACCGAATGTAACCAACACGTCTAAACCGCGTTCAAGAGCTGTCAGTGTCCACATTCCACAAGAATGTTCCAGTGGTGAAATTCGGCCTAAGATTGACATTACAATGCAGAAATGCAAAGGTGTTTTTTTTTTAAATATATGACCCTTAATTTTTGTTCTTCTGAAATCAATGACTAAGATGCTATGGTTACAAAAAAAAAATGGTTGCAATTCCGGTACACAACAAATTCCTAACACTTGCAAAATGTGGGTCAGAATGTATGAGTAATTATAAATGAGATATTAGTTACCAATCTTACTTAACTGCTAACGATACCAACGTGTACCTACTTAATGACTTAAAGATAATTATGTGGTAGAATAAGAAAAAGATGAGATACTATTCTAAGACAAATAGATTTTTGGAGACACTTGCATCACTTGCATGGTGGTAAGAAACATTTGATTGATTATTATATTTTAAATTGCATCATTTTATTTATTTTTTTTTTAATTTTGCATGTTTTGAAAATTATTTCTATTTTTAAGTAAGCGTATAAAAAATCATGAAAAATACTGATATTCAGTTGCATGGTATGGTCACGTGATACGGAGGAATTAGGAAAATGTCATGAGGAAATTTTTGAGTATGAATGTAATAGTAGAGGGAGACCAAAAACACGATGGATGCACTATGTGAATTATGATATGGATAGATGAGGGTGACTACTGAGATGACGACTAATAGAGAAGTGTGGAAGAAAAAGACATGTTGCGCCGACCCTAAGTAAATTGGAATAAGGGCAGGAAACTGATGATGATGAGCTACCTCCGATCAGACTGGGACGCAGATGGTGATGATTTTATTAAGGGAATAACCAACGGAAATTTCATACTTTTTTTTTGGGTGGGAAATCATCAAATGACTTCTCTCACTCTGGGCGGAGCGGGAGGGCATGTCAGACTTTTACTGACTAAAACCCACCCGTGTTCCATCAGTTGCCCATGTGCCAGGGTCACGGTATCTCTTTCGAACAATCACGCGACCCCGGCAGGCATCGGTCCTAGTAGACCCCTTCACTGTTGCTGACATATCTTTAAGGCGCGCGTGGAACACTACGCGCCGTCGCCGTCGACCCGAGCTTGGTCCTTACCGGGCGGCGTATTTACTAGATTTTGTCCGTGCATTTTCTTTGAAAATATCAAAACAAAAAGCTAGTCTATTTGAGTCATTTTTTTTACTGAGATAGACTAGGTATTGTCGAGTATTATTCAGAAACAAAAGCTCACTGATTAGAGTCTGACTCGTGACTAAAATAGTATAGCCTTTGTAAATTCGCTACCGGGCGGCGAGCTACCCATTGCTCGCCACCCGCAAGCTCGCGCCTACGGTGGCCGTTACTTAACCAGGTATTTACGAACCTGAGGCACAAGTTGCTTATGGGCGAATAAGGCATTATTTTCTGTTAGTTTCAAAAAGAAAAATCATTCCAATTTCTGAAGAAAAGAATTTTGGTCGAGATTGTCGTTAGTTATAGGAAGATCAAAGGAGGTACGCTAAGCAGATTGATACAACACACCATCATGCCTGTTACCAACAAAAACAGATACCTATGTACCTAATAGGATATCCACATTTTGATGAGTTGGACGATGAACCTACGAGAGCCGAGACGACCTACATGGCGACCTGATTTATTGCTGTCTAACGTACTTAATACCAGACTAAAAAATAAAAGAACATTAATTACAAAATGCATTTAACATTAATTACAATATTAAATACATTAATAACGTCAATTTCTCAGACTTTTAAACCAAAAAACAAAAGAATACATTTAACTAATAAACAAGATGTAACAAGTAAAAAAAAGAGAAAAAATAATACGTCTACGACATTTTGATTTGTCTAGCATATTATCTTACAATCAATTCCACGCCATTCATTGTGTTTCCGTTACGTAGTTCAAAAAAACAAAAGAATGAATGAATGTTTTCTGTATTAAATAACAGTCGAATCCGTATCGAATGCTGTTAGATAACTCGTGATACTTTTATTGAAAGTTAAACATAATTATTTTCGTTTATTTGTCACACTTGTTTATACTCACGCGAATTTACGAGGCACGAAATTGAGGACGCGATTTCGCTGCAAAAAAGATAATCTTTTAAGGTCTTATTATCTTTACGTTTTATGTAATATGGCACTTCGCCTGCAACTTTGTCTGTGTGAAGTTTATAGCTTATGCTACTCCGGAATAATGTAGCTTTCCGAAAGGTGAAAGAATGTTTTAAATCGGTTAAAAGGTTTTCAGTTTATCCATTACAAACAATTTTACAATCTAATCAAAATCAAAAGTCATTCATTCAAACTAGGCTGAGAGTCAGCACTTTTTGATCGTCAAAGTTACATAAGACAGTCCCCCAAAACGCCCGCCCTTCACCACTTCCTCTTTATACAATAATATTAGTGTAGATATTACTAGTGTGGGGAAGGCGGGTGACAGATCGAAGGCCCATCTGATAAGTCAATGTAACATTTGTATAGCTATTTACAACCATTTGACAGGTTATCGTATCAAAAAGGACACTTTCCGATAACCTGATTTGCCTTGCCCCAGACAGCAGACAGCTGTCAGAAGAATAACGGTCGTCTATTTGATTGCATCATCATCGGCAGTCTGTAATGTTCCCACTGCTGGGACACAGGCCTCCTCTCGGCGAGAGTGAGTGGGCCATAATCCACCACGCGAGTTCAGTACGGGTTGGTAGATTTCTGGTAGATTTCCGGTGTATTTTCTCACGATGTTTTCCTTCACCGTTTGGGAGAAGTGATGATGAAAATAATTTACACTAAATAAAGCGCCTGCTTGGGTTCGAACTCACGACGTACTACACGTAAGTCGCGCCCGTTATCACTGGGCCAGCACTGCTCTATTACTATTATTGTTACTATTTGATTTAACCTGACAAAATTTTCGGTTTTTGGATTTGTGAACTGCGTTAAGAGGACTCCTACGAAAACATTGATTTATGCTCGATTCGGTATGGAAGTGTATCGAATGACTGCTCTATCATCATCATCATCATTTCAGCCGAAAGACGTCCACTGCTGGACATAGGCCTCTCCCAAGCACCGCCACTTCGACCGGTTTTGTGTTTCCTGTATCCAGCGGATACCTGCAGCCTTTACAAGATCATTGGTGTACCTTGCGGGACGCCTTCCAACTCTACTTCTCATGAATAGTTATGCTGATAGGACTATCATATAACATTAGCAAAATGTTAGGATAACATAACCTATAACTTTACGTCTGTATTCCCAGAAGGGTTGAGCAGAGGTGTATCTATCGTACATCTAAATTTCGGCAGTTATGTTTATTTCCATGCGATATAATATTGAAGCCTTGCTGTTGCGGACGGCGGAAGAAGAAACGGCTCCGCTGGTGCTGACTAGAGGACTTGCCCGATGCTACACCAAAACGAGATAAGAAGCAAACATGCATCAAAATAAAAAATAAAATACTGGAAATATGTTTTATACAACGTGTGGTTATAAAAGTGTTTGTTCGTGTGTGGTTGTAATATGTCTAAGGGACTTTCTAGAGAATGGGCAGCAGTTTTCTCTATACATTTTCCACAAAACTGCGATAGATAGATAGAACGTTTATTTGATGCACACAAAAGACGCAACACAACACAAAGCACGATGAAACAATAATTGATTGGGATAACAAATTAACGAACCAGATACAAAATTCCAATATACAAAGATAAAAAAAAAGAAAGGAAGACATGATATAGTAATGATAACACTTTGTGACACAGATTAAAATTCAAAAGTAAAATAATGTGCGGTGTGCGTCTCAAAGTTGCACCAAATGGGAGTTCAGCTCAGCATGTGTCAGGTAAATATACCGGACGCTGTTATTCTGCTGTATCCCTGCAGTGACCTACGGACATCGAGCAGATGAGATCAAAACGGGAATCATTATTTTCGATGTTGTGAATAGCGGAACTTGCGGGGTGAAATTATGTAAGTAGTTAGTTCCCTCCTCTGTAGCCCCATAGTATGCGCGCATGACATTTTCGTTGACCGCTTGTGTCCACTTCATGCGCTGCACACTTCCACCGGTAGCGGGGACCCTATCAGAAGCCGGTGGGCCTCGGAGTCCCAAGCTGGCTGGTGGTCGGCCTCGTCCGCGCCGACGTACTGGTGGTGGTGTCGTCGGCGGCGAGAAGTATTCGTCGCTCGAGCTCGACGCAACTGCAGCGGCCGGTGTCACTGGACTCACGTCTGGAGCAGGATCCGGCAACTGCGAGCCGGAGCTGAGCGACGAACCCGAAGATGTTAGGCGTGTGTTATGTAGAAAACGTGCCCGACTTCGCGTCAGCATCTCACAATTTCTCGTGTTATTTATTTTTTTCTTATATCCTGGTATAATGTTATAATTATAACACCAATATCAGGTACTTTCTTGGTGTTGTAGAAACTTATAATAAAACATTTTTCCATGATTGGTGTTAAAAATTCTAGAAAAAATACACGGAGAAAAAAATTTTTGCACCGTCAAGCTGACAGTTGGGCCACAGATTATAATTAATCGCGATCGCCAACCCTCCAAATTGTGGGAGGCCTGTGTCCAGCAATGGACTTCTTACGGTTGAAATGATGATGATGAATAGTCGACCTTACCAACAATCGGAAACGATAAAATAATTATTGTTTAGTATCAAGTGAATGGCTGCACCTGCATTCTTAAGTATGATACTCTACAAAATAACATCTACATTCTAATTCACATTTCATTCAACATTCCCTAATTATATAACACGTCTAAAGTGGTCCATTATCTTTGAAGTTATAAGAGCTGAGCTTTTGAAAGCTAAAAAAGACTTAAAGATTAAATTAAGATATCTGCTGTACCCACTATCTAAAAGTTTTTTATTAAGAATACCCTAATTAAATACACTACAATTCAACAGGCCAAGCAGGCGCTTCACTTTGTGTAAATTAATTCGTCACCATAGCTCATAAAATGGTGAAGGAAAACATTGTAAGGAAACCGGCATATCTTAGAACCAAAAATACGAAGACATATGCGACACACCAACTAACCCGCATTGAGCCCGCGTGGTGGATTATGGCCCACTCTCTCTCACCGAGAGAACGACTGTGTCCCAGCAGTGGAAAGATGATGAGTGGCTGCTGATGATGAATTAGCGTATTAAATAAATGCTGATATGAATTCGGAGCAGTTTGTTTTTTTTTGTAAGTAGGAGATGTATAAATTGTGTTGTATTGTGTACTAGCTTCTGCCCGCGACTTCGTCCGCGTCAAATATTTGCTCCCCTGACCCCGTCGCATCGCAGCCTGCCAGTTTTCGTCATGTTTTTTGTTGCTGCTCCGCTCCTTTTGATCGTAGTGTGATGATATTATATAGCCTATAGCCTTCCTCAATAAATAGGCTACCCAACTCAAAAAGATTTTTTCAATTCGAACCAGTAGTTCCTGAGAATAGCGCGTTCCACCCCCCATTTTAGGGAAGTGGGGGGTTAGAAAGAGACAAATAGTAGCCAATGTCACTCTCCATCCTTTCAACTATCTCCACTTAAAAAAATCACGTCAATTCGTCGCTCCGTTTTGCCGTGAAAGACGGACAAACAGACATAACTTTCGCATTTATAATATTAGTATGGATATTGTGAATAGGAGAGGATCTGAATTCGAGTGTAGGTGTTTTTATGGAATCCCTATTCGCCATCTATCCACACTAAGGCCTTTTTTTTTCAGGATGTGAAATCATCAAATAACTTCACCCGCTCTGAGCGGAGCGGGAGGGCATGTCAGACTTTTACTGACTAAAACCCACCCGTGTTCCATCAGTTGCCCATGTGCCAGGGTCACGGTATCTCTTTCGAACAATCACGCGACCCCGGCAGGCATCGGTCCTAGTAGACCCCTACACTGCTGCTGACATCTCTTTGAGGCGCGCGTGGAACACTGCGCGCCGTCGCGTCAACCCGAGCTTGGTCCTTACCGGGCGGCGAGCTACCCATTGCTCGCCACCCGCAAGCTCGCGCCTACGGTGGTCGGGAGTCCGCAATCGACTCCCGACGCCCGGGGCGTCTCCTCCTGCGGCGGCTAGGGACGTGAGGGTGCAGAGACTGCCACTCCCTCACGCGCCCCGCCTCCTCCTTCGCGAGCATTACTGCTTCGCAGAAGGAGGTGACGGCTTCCCATTAAGGCCTGACAACACCCTATAAAGCCTAATCAGCTGGACTGATATTGACAGGGCTTTCACTGGCAGATAGCTGATATTATTAGGAGTAACCGTGTGAGTACCATACTGCGATCATCAACCTGCGAGCCAGAGATTCTTTCGGGCGCAGTTCTGTAGGATAAACTTAAAGCATTTCACCAGCACCAGCTAATTTTGAATAAATGCTTTAAGTTTATCCTACAGAACTGCGCCCGAAAGAATCTCTCTACCAACCCCATACCGCCCACAGCGTTAACAACCTTTCTTTGTATCAAAATGACCAGCTAGACGGTGATCAGACGAGAGTAATGATATAATAACTCATTATGCAACAATGCATGCCAATTGAATAATATATGAGAGCAGGAATTACCGGTTGCTGTAGTTATGTGTTATAGACAATTGTTATTTGTTTGTGAATGGACCGGTCTTTTCGGGGTTTGAAAGTGGAAGAAGTAATTTATACTTGCTAATAATAAAGCGGAAGCGTTTGTTTGCTTTTTTGGTTGTTTGTTTGAACGCGCTAATCTCTAAAACAACCTGTCAAATTTGAAAAATTCTTTTTGCATTTGATAGTGCATTTTTTTAAGAAAGCGTATAAGCTATACAATATCAGGCTGTGATTTCTAAAAATCAAGTAAAAATAAAAAAGGGAAGAAAGAACGCTAAGGGAAAACAGAGTTAGTGCGGGCAGTTGATGCGATGCGACGGGGTGGGTCGGTGGAACAAGAAATTTCACGTGGACGAAGTCCTAGAACCTACAATAGTGTCAGATGCAGTTCAGAAAAACTGAGATATTGATATTATAAATATCGTGATGATCACTATATGCTCAACGAGAGCGGTGTCTGATGCAAATCAGACAACGCTTCTGACTGCTTAAGTGCTTATAAAATACTAGCTTTTGCCAGCGGCTTCGCCCGCGTGGAGGTCGGAAATTATCCCGCGGGAACATACTACCGGGATAAAAGTAGCCTATGTCCTTTCTCAGGCTCCAAACTATCTGTGTACCAAATTTCATTTAAATCGGTTCAGTAGTTTTAGCAGGAAAGCGAGACAGACAGACAGACAGACAGAGTTACTTTCGCATTTATAATATTGGTTTGGATAGTTTGGATATATATATATATATATATATATAATATATATATATAAATATATAATATATATATATATATGACACCAAACTATATGGTCTTCACATGACCTGACCTAGATTATGTCTGATTTAAAAAAAAGGCTCCCCTGAGTTTGTTTCGGCCTTTCTTCTTAGAGTAGTTCGATAGAAAATGCCCATCTCATCAAATTTTAAAAATACGACTGACGTGTTAAAATGTAAAAAAAAAAACATTTATCATTTACATCAAATTTCGTTACGTATATTTTGAACGAACCACGCTGTCACATAAATAAACACGAAAAGCGGTTTTAATTTATGTTACGTATAGATCATTCTGTAGAATAAGTAAGACAGACAGATATAAAGTACGATATATTATGTGGTCGTTTATATATGCATACTTAATACATTGATATACAAAACTTAATCATAGATAATCGGCTTAGGAACCTATTGCCTACGCCTACACCCGAAATGACCCTAAATCATAACAATAAATAAAGAATATATTGAGATCAAACACTTTCACTATGAAAGTTGTAGTAAATAAAAAGTTTTCTATTAATATTGTTTGTTTATCGTAAGGCTGTTTTACTAATGGGTTAAGCAGTTCTTAGATGAATGTGTGAAATAGCCTAAATAAGGTAATACAATTGTTTAAATGTATAAATTGAACACGTCGCCCTCTACAAGACATAAAGTAATGAACTTAAATCATTCAAACTCAAATGAAAGAGCTTAATTAGCACATTTCAACAATATAAATAATATTAGGTAAACACCAAAATACTCGTAGATATTTTAAATAAAAAATAAGTTCAAAAACTAAAACCTGACTACTGTGACTAAAAGTCACGCTCTAAAATGCACAGAACCGGTCGAAGTGTCGGACTTTGGGGGAGGCCTATGTCCAGCAGTGGACGTCTTTCGACTGAAATGATAATGATGGTGATGATTAATATGAAAGTTTGAGTTTGACATAATGAGCGTTAGCACAAAACTATAACGCCGTTTTATGTTTTCGTCTTTTCGTCTCATCCATCTCCACCGGATCAGAGCAAAGATCCCTGTTAAAACAGTAGACTAGGGTGTGCCTACTTAAACATAAGTATGATTATTACTTCTTCAAGTGATAAACGCACAAGTGATTCATGCTCATTCAAAAATACCCACTTTTGTTATGAAACCTACCTATCGTAGCAAGGTTACCTTCTTCATGTGAAGACTGCTTAAGATATCAAGTAAACGATGTTACATATGACAGCTCATCGGTATTATCAAAATAAACACCGGTAAGTTACCGTGGGAAAATACTTGGACATTAGTTATTTAGGAGGACCACTCTCAAAAGCGAAAGATTGAACGGTTACAAATACAGTTCCGTATCAGTCCGATAGGAATTCTAGCTTCGGAAGCGCAGAGAAGCTAATAGAAAAGGTAACATTTTTTGTGTGTTTGTATGAGTTAATCTCTGGAAGTATTGATGCGATTACAAAAAAACCGGACAAGTGCGAGTCGAACTCGCCCACTATCCTACTACCATTTTTCTTTATACTTGTAGTTTATGACGGTATTGCCAAATTCCATAGTTCTAGGTCAACGGGAAATACCCTATACATTTTGATTCCCTTGAGAGTGTCGAAATATACGTTTTTTGCAGCATAAACGGCCCTATCTTTTTTCACGTAAACTTAGATATTTGGTTTTTCTACAGCTTCAAGAGACCTTAGATTTGAGAATATCGTTTTTTGAACTCGACACCTCCACGCGTTCTCGAGATAAAGCGCCTTGACAGGCAGACAGACGAACGGAGAACACAGTGATCCTATAAGGATTCCGTTTTTCCTTTTGAGGTACAGAACCTTAAAAGCAACAACTTAAAAAAAAAACATAGTGTCTTTGGTGTTCCATTTTTGTGTTATTGCCACCGACTTCCGAAAGTAAAGTTATTTTTTACGTTGTGGTATTTTTTTTGGAAGCCCGTTGTTTTTTTTTTTTAATAAATTCCCTATTATTCATGTAGTTGTGGTAAATTCCTCACAAAAATTCTCAAAGTTTCAATTGCTATGTAAATAATAGTGACAGGAAGTTATTTTTAACACTATCAACATACCTACACACTAAGTGAAACAAATATTATTGATGCGAACTAAAAAACCACAAATCAGAACTAAACCATATTAACTTGCTACCACTCTATAAGTATTTCCTTTAAAAAAAAGTGGGTCAAAATCGCGCTATAAGGAGTCGGTTACAAACAAACATACAAGTGAAGCGTGTAAAATGAAGAACTTTTCAAATTGGTTTACAAAAGACGGTGTTTCGCCGTAACAAACATATTAAAAAAAAACCGGTCAAGTGCGAGTCGGACTCGCGCACCGAGGGTTCCGTACAAACCTGTAAGTATCCTCGGTTTATGTACAGACGCCAACACATCAAGCTACTACAATCTGTCAGATTTCTTTGATAGATTTTCGACTTTAATTCTAGAGCATTAGGTTCAAGGTTCATTGGGAAAAATTGACAGTTTCGGGTAGCTTGACCTGGTGGCGTCTGTACATAAGGTTTATGTTTATGAAATAAATGATTTTTTTTTAATTTTTATATTTGAGTTGATTGAATGAAAGGTAAATTGCGGTTTACGATTTATGACGTATTAAAAAAAAACTACTTACTGGATCTCGTACAAACCAATTTTCGGTGGAAGTTTACATGGTTATGTACACCATATATTTTTTTTTTAGTTTTATCATTCTCTTATTTTAGAAGTTACGGGGGGGGGGCAACATTTTACCACTTTGGAAGTGTCTCTCGCGCAAACTAAAAAACCTCAAAACCATTTTTGAAGACCTATCCATAGATACCCCACACGTATGGGCTTGATGAAAAAACATTTTTTGAGTTTCAGTTCTAAGTATGGGGAACCCCAAAATGTATTGTTTTTTTTCTATTATATTTTAGTATGAAAATCTTAATGCGGTTCACAGAATACATCTACTTACCAAGTTTCAACAGCATAGATCTTATAGTTTCGGAGAAAAGACGAATCTATAAGGGTTCCGTTTTTTGCCATTTGGCAACGGAACCCTAAAAAATTGAAACAGAAAGCTACACTATTTCCGGGTGCCTTTTTATAAGATTTTCTATGCGGATGAAGTCGCAAAAAGAAAGCAAAAGATGATATAAAAAGTATACATAGCACCACAAATCACTAATATCTTCCCCTATTAAAAATTCAATCTGTATGTTTATTCGGTAGGCTTATTCATGAGTTTTGCAGATAAACTGGTTAGGATTGCGTCAGCCGCCTTTCACGAGACGAGACGATCCTTGGGTCACGAGTGTGGCCGAAACTGGCTACATCTTAGTATAGTTGATTATTTACAACTAAATTGTAGGTAGAAGTTGGCTGTTCATTATTCTAAAGGGATTAAATACGAGAGATATTATTTACGAGAGGTGTTTTGGAGAGAGAGGTATCGCAATGCAGATGTGAGTGGAAACGCCAGGAGGGGATGCCCTAGGAACACTTATATTTTATTGATGATGTTCTTAAGAAAGGTCAGGTGTGTAGTACGGGTTCCCTCTATCTGGCAGAAACTTGATGCTCCGAATTTTATTTGGCATAACACACTTGGCATAATCTTATTTAAACGACTATTTGTAAGGCATAAAAAATGTTTAGCATAATCATTGTTTGGCCGACTGTTTATATATCCGACTTTACGCTGGCATACTTTTAAGATGGCAGAATTTTATTTCGCATAATTACCTTTGGCAGACTTTAAATTCCGCATAATTTCGATTAGCATAACATTTATTTAGAGCTTTGATTATTTGGCATAATTTCACTTGGCATACTATGAAGATGGCAGAATTTCATTTAGAATAATTTTGTTTGGCATATTTTCATTTCTATTAAATTGCATTTTAACCTTAAATAAAATGAAATAGTGTCTCAAAAAGTCAGTATATGATGTGCTACAAAAATTATTGACAGAAACGAATCGCTGCAGAACCGACTCCACGTAGTCTTGTCTGCCCTACCCCTAGAGTGTAATTTAAGCCCGCGTAGGCGCGGAGTGGCGAGGCGGCCAGCGAGCTGAGGAGCAGGTGGCTTTAACGGTCGCCGCCGAGGCTGAGGCTGGCCGGCGAAGCCGGCCAGCAAGCCGAAGCCACGGTGGTGAGCGTAAAACCATCTGCGACGATGAGCTCGCGTGGGACCGCCGGAGCCCCGCAGCGCCGAAGCCGTGACAGAAACCATGCATGCTGCATGTTGCATGCTCGCCTGCATGCTGTAAGCTTGCTTGCATGCTGCATGCTTGCTTGCATGCTGCATGCTTGGTTGCTTGCATGCTTTATGCTTGCTTGCATGCTGCATGCTTGTTTGCATGCTGCATGCTTCTTAGATACGAAATGTATGCCAAAAGATGATTCTAAGTTTAAAGTTTCTGAGATATGATAGTTCTGCCTTTTAATAACTATCGATATGAAATTATGCCAAGAGACGATTCTGACTGCGAACTTTCTGCGATATGATGGTTCTACTTTTTAATTATTATGGAATAAAATTTATGCCTAAAGATGATTCTGACTTATAAAATTATGCGTTGTGAATGTATGATAAATGAGTGTATGCCAAACGATTTTCTGCGAAATGAAGTTTATGCCATCCGCTGTTATGCAAAATAATATTATGACGAAAAAAATTCTGCCATAAAGGGTGGACCCGTGTAGTACTCGCAACCGGCGTGTGTGTATGACCAATTGTATGAACCTCGACGAGGCTAAAGGAGGGTGTAAAGTTCGTAGCTGGTGGCGTTCCGTAGTTTCTGCCTACCCCCATGGGAAAAAAGCGTGAGTTTATGTTTGTATGTATATTATTTGCTGTGTTGACATCGAACTGTTTTACAGTTTTGGAGAGCGGCGAGCGAGAGGCCATCGTGACTTTTGACCCCACCGGTTGCAGTAAGCATTTATTTACTGGCTTTTTTTACTGGCCTGTTAGTCTAGTGGTTAGTGACCCTGACTGCTAATACTGAGGTCGTGGGTTCGATTCCCACCCAGGACAAATCTTTGTGTGATGAGCACAATCATTTGTTCTGTGTCTGGGTGTAATTTATCTATAATATGTATGTATTTAGAAATATATAAGTATGTTTATCAGTTGTCTGGTTACCATAGTACAGGCTCTGCCTAGTTTGGGATCCGATAACGTTGTGTTGGTTGTCCTAAGATATTTATTTATTATTTATTTATTTGGCTTAGATAAGTACTTAGTCGAGTTATTATTGACACGCAATTATTGGGTTGTGGAGGTCAGATAGGTAATTTATTTAAAACCTGGTATTTAGCTGCATCCAGTTAAACTGGAAGCTGACCCTAAAATAGGCGGGAAAAGGCTAGGCAGATGATGAGTTTTTAAACTAAAAAACTCTGAACTTCAGTTACAGTCCGACTGAAAAACACAAAAGATATCTTCTCGGTAAGACAATTCTCCCTTTGCACTGCAAAACGATCGCCAACCCGCCTGCCAAGCGTGGCGATTATGGATCCATCAAACCCTAACAAATTGGGAGAGGCTTATGTCCAGCAGTGGACGTCTTGCAGCTGAAATGATGATGACTGCAAAACGATAATTCTTGTCTATTATCCATCCATACTTTCGTTCTTAATTGAGGGGCTCGTGGCTAAGTAATTATCGAGTAGGTTAAGCTACGCTTGCCGCGGTTGGTCCGTGGATGAGTCCTCCGTGCCTCAGAAAGCATGTTAAGCCGTTGAACCCGGCTGTCATTCGAAGATCTTTGACTTTCGTTACCGGATCGGTAGAAGCCCGAAACAGACTTATGCCAAGTGGTATTGTATTACCCTATAACTGGGTTGTGGAGGTCGCCATTTAAAACAACCGACTTCCTTAAAAAAAACACTACAAGGTCAAAAATTACTTTAATTTCGGAAGTCGGTGTCTTAGGATCTGTATTTAAGGTTTTTGCCACCGACTTCCGAAATTAAAGTTATTTTTCACTTTCTAGTGTTTTTGAGGAAGTCGGTTTTTTTTTTGTAAAAAAAGTTTTTATTTTGTACTTTTTAGTTATGGTAGATACTCCGCACTGATCTAATCGCGTTATTCGTTCATTTAAGACTTATATGGTTTTCACATGGACCCCATTGTCCAAATGGAACCAAATTAAAATGGGACCACTCAGGAAGCACCAGCTTTCAAATAAAAAAAGAATCATCAAAATCACCCAGTCAAAAGTTATGAGGTAACAAGCATAAAAATTTAAAAAAAAAAAACATACAGTCGAATTCATAACCTCCTCCTTTTTTTGAAGTCGGTTAAAAATACTGGTATGCAGCTGCATCCGGTTAGACTGGAAAACGACCCAAACACAGTTGGGAAAAGGATAATAGTCGTCTTTCCTTATTGTAAATATATCCGCTATGAGCTTCAAGCTTTATGACCGTTCTGGGATGGGTCACTCGCTGCGTAGTTCCCGACCCTTCGCCGCAGTCACAAGATTTGGTTACTGCGCACCTACTTGCCTCGTGTTCAGAGTCGCCATAACATTTGCATCGGGCTGTAAGTCCTCATATAGACGAGTGGCATGCGTCAATGGCGGATGCAACCAAAGTCGTAGATGCATCGACTTCTGCAGTTGCCTCTGGCGCGTGTCACTCGTGTATATGATCTTTAACAGACTTCGAATACCGTATATGTATTATAGGTACCTAAGCCAGATTGAAAACATCACGTGCTCTCAAAAAGTAACAAGGTGTTACCCCATTCCTGGTAACATTCGTCATGGTTTGTCAGCATACAAAATACAAATTGCAAAACGTGGATTATTTTCTAGTCGCGGAAACTATTAAAGAAAATGTGTAGACTTTTGTTAAAAAATGTTTTCAAATTCTTATGAGTTTTTGTCATGGATATTGCCGACATGGTCATTAACACTTCGAGTAGAAGGCTTTGTGCTAATGAAGGTACATTGCTTAGTTTTCTCTGCTTTTAGAAGTCCTAGCAAGCACCATTTATGCATAGTTTTGCAACATATTATGTAACCCTATTTATGGATTACCTATACTTACGTATCCTAGGTCATGGCTCTCATTCCCAGGTTGGCAAAGTCTTATTGGATTTTTCCATCTGGAATTTCTCAGATAGCAGCCCGGAGACTGGATTTGTGCCCAATTGATGGCAAAAGGCTCGTTTCCTATTACATGGGACTTAAATATAACTGGCGAAATGTGGGTGTACTATACGTACAACTCTGTCTAACTCTTCGGCGAATAAGAAGAGAATAAAATAAACATAATGTTTTGATGTAATATTTCAGCATACTAAAAATAAGTAATTTCTTACTTACATTAACAAATTACTTATTTTTAGTATCTATTAAACATAAGCAGTAACACATTTGCTAAGATCTGCAGCGTTACTCCATATTATAAGTTTTTTACCGTCTTTAAATGCAATATCAGTCATTAAACAAAATAGAGAGTCTAAAAACTGCTGCAATATTTAGAAATATAGTCTTAATTATAAGTCATTTTAAGACTTTGATGACTTCACTAGTTTTAAAGTGACAGTCGGTAATTAATTGCCTTTTGCAATGTAGTATTTCATATTGCGCATTTATATTGAGATGGATGGCTTATGTGAGGAATAATATAAAAGGGATGGGAGTTAATGAAGAGCAGTGGTAGCCCAGTGGTAACGGCTCTGACTTACAACAGTAACAGGCACTTAACTTTGTGTAAATAAGTTCCTCACCACTGCTCTCAAAATGGTGAAGGAAAACATCGTGAGGAACGCGGCATGTCTTATAGTCAAAATTTGGAAGAAGGGCCCGCGTGGTAGATTACAGCCCACATCGTCTCGAAGAAAGGAGATCTGTGTCACAGCAGTGGAGACATTATATAGGCTGATTATGGGAGTTAACGGTAGCGTGATGGTTGACAGGGAGCATACAATTACGAAATCGCTTCGTACCGACTCTGAGTACCATGAGACAAGGGCTGGAAATAATGACATTGAGACGGATGTGGCAGTTTTGGATTGATTCTTGTATTTTTTTTTATTACAAACTAGCTTCTGCCCGCGACTTCATCCGCGTTAAAGTTCTTGTTCCCCCGACCCTTCCCGTCGCGTCGAATCGCCTACCCGTGCGATTTTCCCGGTTTTTGCAACATTATTCATTACTGCTCCACTCCTCTTTGTTGTAGCGTAATATTATATAGCATATAGCCTTTCTCGATAAATAGGCTACCCCACACAAAAAGAATTTTTCAATTCGGACCAGTAGTTCCTGAGATTAGCGCGTTCAATCAAACAAAGACACAAACAAACTCTTCAGCTTTATAATATTAAAAGTATAGATTACACTTTATAAAAAGGTACATTTAAGACTAAAAGATGACCAACATGGTTCAATCAAAATAAAAATAAAAAGCACATAAACCTTCATGGACACTTATAAAGCTAGGTGCACAGTTCTATTCGGTCGTTTCCCATGGAATAGAGCCATACTCCAGGATTTCGCTTTTTAAATAATTGGCCTTTACAATATTTTCTTATTAAAGTGTTAATGGATATGCAAGGACAGTGTAGCCTGTGTATACCAATAACCTACTTAATCAAATTGAATGGTTCACCAATTTACAGTCTACAAGACCAATAGATAAATATTATAAAATATCAATAATTATCATTTTAACCGAATGAATCTGCTGGACGTAGCTGTCTCCCCCAATTACGGGGCCTTTGCCATAATCGCCATGCTTGGCAAGCGCCTTGGCGATCACAGTATGGTGTTAAAATGCTTAGAAAACGCTGCTGCCCATTCTCTAGTCAGTCCCTTAGTCGCCTTTTACGACACCCACGAGAAGAAATGGCATGGTGCTATTCTTTACGTCCGATACCACATAGAACAAAATAAAAGCCTACTTATAAATAGTTCATAAGTCCATATACAGAATAATAATACCGATCATAATAAAAGTGAGAGCTTCAGCATCGTTATTCGCCGGAGCTCAAACATTATTCAGAAGTGTTGCAACTAATGGATTCACAACTCGAGTCATTGAGTATATTTTGTAATTCCGTTCTAAACGACAATAATGTGCGTACATTTGCTTCTTTTAAAACACGACCTTGCTATACCTTTCTAAGATCGTAATAAGATGCTGGTTAGATGACCTCATATAGAATAGCTCTTTGACATCGTGGCTAATGATGTTGACATCGTTTTTTTCCACTTGTAGCTATAATATTTTAATTTTAAGTCATGCAATAATAGGTGACTATCTTGTGATACTTCAAGGGGTTTTCCGATGAGTTGACTTGGAAACCTTTGAAACGGTGCCAGCGTCTGTGTTCCCTTCCATATTTAACTCGTCTGCCTTCAAAGCAAGAGTGGACAGGCATCTTCTGTGCACGCTTGTTCTGACATAGACCTCATCAAACGCTTTCCATAGAGCGTGATTGAAATCAAGAGCAGGTCCATTCTTGCTGAATGATAAAAAACAATGTTCAAAGTAAATTGTCTCGAGCATCAAAAGCCATGGATGTCGATGCATGGTCCATGGTTTTTGAACCGAAACATACACAGTACTACTTGGTGGCAGAACTTTAGAAGTAGGTATGGTGGTTTTACATCCATAAACGAACTCTTTCAAGTGTTATAATACGGGTAAATAAGTACTTTGGGGTTAGTTGAGTGTGCTCACTCACACTTGGTAAACCACTAAGACATGAGGTGGTCATCAAAGAGGGGCTTGCGGCTAAGTAAAAAAAGCTACACTGGTTGATCGATTAGGTTAAGCTACGTTTGCCGCAGTTGGTCTGTGGATGGGTAATAATCTTTACAAACCAAGACCATTCCGCATTAGCGTGGCGATTATGGCAAAGCCCCCCAAATTGCGGGAGGCCTAAGTCCAGCAGTGGACGTCTTACGGCTGACATGAAGACCATTCCGTGCCTCGGAAAACACGATAAGCTATTGATCCTGGCTGTCTTTGATAGTCGTTAAGGGTCGTAAGCAGCCCAAAAGTCTGATCAGCAGTCTCACCTTGGTAAGACTGGTTATCAAACTTTGGCGTGTCGTATTACTCAGTAACACAGTTATGAAGGATACGCAGTCGCTCCATGAAAAATACTTGTATTCTCCTGCATCTGATTGGACTGGAAGCCGACCATAACGTACAGGGAAAAGACTACGCAGGTAATTATGAGATGCGCATAAAAGATATTGGTGTGCTTTTGCAATCATTCGTTCCAATGAACATAATTATTAAATTATTAATTTTATGTTATTTTATTCAATATTCAGCTTTGTTACGTTATGTGTGAATATTTAATTTTATTTTTATGGTTGTATTGTTTTAGTGCAATGTGACGAAATCCATTATTTTTTTTCTAATTTAGTCTGATTTGTAATATTTTATTAATTTAAAAGGTGTAATCGAATAGTTCCTTTAATACGAATGTTGCGCATGCCTAAAAGTGATGTATTTACATAGTGCTAAAGATCCGTTTTCAGTATCACCTAATCCTCCTATCTTTGTTAATATGTCGCCGGTGCCTTGCTTAATAAATAAATGACGAAGTCTCACTGAACAGTTGCCAAAGTAGGGTTTACCGAAATAATAATGAGTCATATCAAAGTTTATAGAAACATCTAAAAATTGCAAGCACCGACATCGAGTTTTTTAACCTTCTGCAATATCCTATCATTCAAAACAAATGTAAAGAATGACTTAATTACAAATGAAAAATAAATTTAAACGGCCTGATAACTGAGACCACAATCAATAAGCCAGGCTCCCAGTATTGTTAGACTATCTACCAATTTCCACAAAATTACGAAATGTCCTTGTTACATATTTCAGTAACATATTGTGTGAATCCGGAGAGTTATCGCGATGCATTCTGCGTTCTGTGATTCACGACGATGAGAGATCTCCTAAACGTATTTCTTTTGAAATCCATTGTTACTGTGTTCCAGTTTTCGTACATTAGACCAGTAATGACCAGGTGCTAGTGTTATATTGCTTTTCGTAACGTTGGAAAAATATGTTTTCGAATTGGTGCAGTGTTCTTGAAGTAGCATTGTAAAAGATTTTATCAGTCATTTCAGAGAATCAATTTTGCAAGTTTCAATTGTTTTAAATAGTCTATCGCTTGTTAAATTTTATAGCGTGTTGTCATGTGTGAAGATTTTTAATTGACCTGTTGTTAGTCTTTTACAAAGATTGATAGATAAAGTAGTGGCACTTTGTTACATACCAGTTTGACTTTGAAAATTACTTTAGACTCTAGACTGTCGCAAATAAATGCAGCATTGCAAAATATTTACAAAAGATGTTGTGAATAATCTTGACATATCCTTATTTGAAGAGCATATGCAATACCTCAAACCACATTATTTTCTATTTCAACTAAACTTTCCAAGTTAATCTTGCATAACTAACTAACGGTGACGATTTTTTCAAAGAACCGTCTAAACTATACAATTGAAGTATGGTGATCATTGATCAATGCTCCTGCCTCCTGTGCCAGATCACTGCATGTTACGATTGAGTAATAGTATAAGTAAGAGTGTGAATTTCATCTACATGTGACAAAACGATTTACAATAAAGAAGCTCTCTCCAATAACAATGAAAACAGCTAATTGGATTACCAAGTTGACTTTCTCAACGGTCAGCAGTTCAGATTATAATCTAGGAAGCGTGGAATAATAGTGCTAAATACGGCGCTTACGCAACCGCGTCGCTTCGTCTCCATTCGCCATTGTTCGGATGGTTCCGGCCTTCCGGTGCTGTTTATTCTTTTTAATTAAGTCATTTATAGCGTGTGTGTAAGTGTGTCAGTGGTTTGTATGTATGCATTGGTCATTGTAGTGGGTTTTAGGTTATTCGACATTTTAGATTAATTTACATGAGCAGCGCGTTGAACTCTTTTTCATGACAAGTGATCTTCAGACAGAATGTTCTATTTGTGAAATGCACAAAAAACATTTGCAAAATGAATACTTCTCTATCTCATTCTAAATGAAACGCAAAATGACACAATAACAAGTCCGTGTGTGCGGTAGCATTGACCTCAAGAACTGCTCTTCATATTCGCGTGATACTTTCACCGCAGGGACGTAGGTAGGTACGTTTATTTCCTGAGGATGTTGTGTGTGTGTCATCAAGACCCGGATTTGGTGGCACATCCAATTTGGATGCAGCCAATGACCTGTATTGTGTCATCCATATAAATGTTATATTTTATTATTTGGTACTTCATTGTTTATTTTGAAACCAAGGAGTTGGTAACTGTTCATCTAATCCTGGACTTCTATAGAACTCATTCGCCGTAAACCCTATCACCTGCGTACATGAGGACCTAATGGTTGCGTCAGCGAAAGGTTTGGGCCAAACAAATTCAGAAAACCATACTTATACATTTTTTCGTGTTATTTTTACCATCGACTCGTTTAGAAGATAGAGCGATTAGGATCTTCAAATAAAGAGAATTCTGTGCTAAATAATAGTTAATGATTTACGTATGTACCCTGGGCTTAATGACGGTGATTTTTGGAACTAGAAAATAGAGGTAGCTGGAAAGTGGATGATTTTCTCGCTAACGCATAAAACCACATTCTTAGACCTGTTTAGGCGCAAAATGTATGAATTTTGAGCAGGTCATCAGGTCGTTGACCTCAGTCACTTTTACTTGCACTTATAATCGCCTTACTCAACAGCCTGTTTACTGTCTAAATCTAACACCGTATTCATAATAATAATTTACAAAATGATTTAAGTGCTTACTTACAATTAATGTTGGAAATACCAATAAAGTAACTATGTGCAACACACTTTTGTACTTGTAATAAGAGTTACAATTATACGAATGCTAACTTAAATGCGACCTCAATTAATATTGCTGAACATCAATAATTTTGATAGATCAAACATTAACATAGTTTAAAACATCGTTATAATCTTGTTAGTGTCAAATGTTTCAATACAATCATATCGCAAGACGAGCACAAACCAACAGTTGAATGATGTAAGAATTTATTATCCGATGCAGGTAAATGTACAAATTGGAAGTGTTGAAATACGACACGTTACGTGCAAACTTGAACAATTTGAGCGTTTACCTCGACTGGACTACTTAAGTATTTGATAAGAAATTAATACGGTATTTGCCTTAAATTTAGTTTTAGTTTTTGAATAGAGTAATTTTGGTCACAAAAAAACTGATTCTAAACGATTGATTGTAACGTGTCTTACAATGTAGGTTCTTCTCGTAATGCCCTAGAATCAAAGGTTCATTAGCATAGCCATATTTTCTACATCAGTTGGTCATTAAATATTCCAAGTAGGTAGAGCTGCGGGATAATTGTGTATCACACTAACAGTAGCTATGATTTCTTTTTGGCACTTCAACAACATTCATTGCATTATTTACGCTGTTGAGCAGGCAATTTTATCAAATATACGAAGCAATGGATCAGCAATAGGGTATCCTTCAAAATTATTTAGTGACTAGCTTTTACCCGCGGCTTCGTCGCGTGGATGTCGGAAATTATCGCAAGAGGACGTACTACCGCGGTTAATGTATTAAGAATACATTAATCCAGGTTATATACGTAGTAGCTGTTACCCGCGACTTCGTCCGCGTAATATTTAACAAAAAAGTTTTCCATTGTTTTTTTTTCGTGATATCCTATTTATTTTTTCTAAAATAAAAGTAGCCTAAGTTACTCCTTGTAACATCAGCTATCTGCCAGTGAAAGTCCCGTCAAAATCGGTCTAGCCATTTCAGAGATCAACCGGAACAAACAGACAGACAGACAAAAATTGTAAAAAATGTTGTTTTCGTATATGTACCGTGTATACATCTACATACACTTAGTAAAAAGTGGTTATCTTAATATTACAAACAAACACTCGAATTTTATTTATTTGTCTAAATTGAAAGCGTGTTACTCAATCAGGTATAACAAGCTGATCAAGATGAACGGCAATTCTCACTAATTTATGGCTTTATTTAGTTTGGCATTGTATTTCAGTTAAATTTGCAACTTACTCCTTTTCCAGTGAACCTGCTTGCAAGAGATAAACCGAAATCAAATGTTTATTAATGTAAGTAGATCTTATAAGAAAGACACTTTTACTCGTCAATATTTTAAATGGTCTGGAATCCGAAGCAGATGACGAAAAATTATATAAGCATGAATCTAAGAAACCTTTTACAGATGAGTCCGGACATAACCAAAATTCTTTACATCTTATAAATATTTAAGCGATGCACGTTCGATCTCCGAAGAATTTTAAAGTAGGCTGCATTAACCATATTTGGCATAGCCCTATTCCGAACTGAGAATTTCGGAGTAGGCCTTAGCATTCTAGTTCATTTTGCTAAAATTTGTAAACCCACACCTTTAAAAGTCGTGTGAACATCGTTTGGCTGCTGGATTTGGGAGCGACGTGTTACTAAAAAGATGGGCGATTCAGATAAGATGCGACGGAAAAGGATTATTGCAGAATATGTTGAAGTGTGTGATTCTGATTTAGTTAGTAAACTAGGTTTCTGGGGAATTAGTTTGATGTGCAATGTTTTGAATATTCATTTTAATTTGCTATGTTAAGTAGTTACTGTTAAGCTACTTAGAGTTAAATTAGCAACGAACTCATAATATCATTCACTCCATACTATTGAGTTCGTTAACATTACAGCATGACATTATGCCAGTATTCGGCTAAGAGTTAGGACAGAGCTACACGACTGACTGATGCATGAAAGCCGTCTGTTGAGACAAGTCAGCTCAAAGCTGCAATGGCTCATTCTTCAAAAGATCCTGCCAGATATGGCCCTGCATTGTTAGACTCATATAAAATTCTTATGTTTGGACTTGAAAAGAGACCATGACATGTGAATTTATTTCGGTATTTCTTTTCAGGGATCAGGCGGCTAGGAAATTCCAGCGACATCTAGTTTTAAAATGTTAACGTGTACAGTCACGAGCAATAACATAGAAACGCCCTTAAAATTCAAATTCATGTAGCAACAGTAAATCGCAAAAATAAGTATGCAAACTGTGTCCAATAATTATGTAAACGTTAAATTGTGTCAAAATGAACTACACATTTTTATCAAATTTTCGTCAACAATAGATTACCAAAAAATAATATTAACTTTTAGTTACGTAATTATGAACGCAAGGAAATTTCAAAAACATGTTTACAGTACAGTTTCGAAATTATGTAAACAATTACAAAGCAGCAGTTTCAAGCACCTTGAGCTCGGAAATAAGTCGCAATTCGGGTTCAAAAGGAACCCAAATTGTGATTTTACCTAATTGACAAAACCAGAGTACATAAATAGTTATAGGATCTTATTGTATTATTTATTTTTAAATTTTTTATCATTGCGTTATACATATTGTGTCATAGTAAGGTAAAAGTAGCCATCAGTGAGTGGTATCGACTCGCCCGTCCACTGTTTTTATTTCCGCGTACCGTCCTAAAACTATTGTGCTATTAGATTCCTTTTTACTTTTTTTTTGCTATCGTGGTGGAAATCCTAATGGATGTCCTCTGCCCTGGGGCGGACGGAGGGGTCTCTCAGACTTCTACTGACTAAAACCACCCCGTGTTCCCTCGCACACTTGCACCGGGGGCTACGGGGACGCTTAAGCATTCTTCAACGCAGCCCTCGGCTGGTGCCGGCCTGCCACTGTGGGCCCCGTCTGGTCAAGCTCCAACTCCCCCTGAGTGAGGTGTTTGACTCCCCCCGCGACGTCTAAGAGGAGCGCGCGTGGTCCATTAGGGTAGCTACACACATAAGCGGGCCGGCATTAATCGGCACAGCCGGGAGGTAAAATCGAATATATGTAGATGAATATTCGGGAATCACAAACCGCTCGGCAAATTTTAGTTAAGCTAAAAATGTGGGACTAATACGACGTGTTGTTAGTTTCCGACCACCCATTGCGCGTGTGTTGATCTACTGAATGTCCTAGTTGGCTGACGCGCGACGACCGAATGAAGACCGATTGGAGCCGAACGTCTGTAGTAGTTGCTACGGGTCGGCTTTTTCGTTCCACAAGTACTGCCGAATCGAATGATTTGTTGACCCGAATGAACTACCCGATCGGCACAAACCGAACAAGTGCAGTAATTTCTTCGGGTCGGTTTTGTTGTTCGACAAATACTGCCGCACCGACTATGCCGGTCCGCTTATGTTTGTAGCTACCCTTACGCGCCACCACCTCGGGTCATATATGATAGGGGGCGGCGGACGTCCCCGAGTCCGCCGTCCCTGGACCCATTTAGGGGGGCCGGTAGAGGACGTCTACCATTAATGTCCTCTACCGGCCCCCCTAAATACATGTATTTTTAGCAGGTGCACCAGGCGTGCGGTGCGCCTGCGCCTGCTGTGGGTTGGGAGAGCACTCGAAATCGGCCTCTCCCTTTCCGCTGCCTCCTTCTGCGGCATGACATTTTCGCTGAAGGAGATCATCGCATCCCACGACGCTGCGCCACCGACCATAGAACGGATCACAGCCGGCAGCGACAGATCGTTTCCTTCTTGCGAAACAAGGGTTCGGCGCGGCTCCTCCCAAGCTGCGCATTCTGCAAGCGTTTGAACACCGTGTCTTCCCGACAATGGACGCAGTTATGACATCGAGCGTGTGACTCCCTGCCTACCCGAAGCAACCGTGCCCCGAGAGCACCTGCGTCGCCCTAAATGACAGGGAGCCGTGCCTTCTCCGAAGCCAGTCATCTAGCATCGGCCGGACCGCTCCCGATGGTGACGAGGCCGGCGGGCTATTAGATTCCTACGGCAACATTGCAAATCATACAGAAATGATAGGCGCGCAGTACGGTTGTTTTTTGATGTCGTGCTGGATAAATATGTATTTCCTGTGTTATTGTGATTATTATTGAAATCGATATAAAATCAACAGTAACAACGTGCCATATCGTATTTCTACATATGAAAACACTGATTTTGTAAGTCCTTGTTTTATTGCAGTAACCAACCCCTATTTATTTATAAAACTGTAGTTATTACTGTAATAAACTTAACAAAAACAGGAAAAAGTAGGTATACACTTTCAATCTCATTTTAATGTATCCATGACAATTCCTATAACACGTATACAATTGTATATATGTTATAGAAACTGTCATAGATACTTAAAAATTACATTGGAAGTGTAAACTTTTTACTGATTTTGTTTCGTTTATATTATTGTGAAACTAATGTATACCCAGTTTTGACACAGTTTGATGGTCAGGTAATTTAGAAAAAAATATCGTACACATATTTTTTGAATGGTAGAAGTTAAGATATTTTAGAAAATGTGACAATGTGTATATATTATTGCTCGTGACTGTACCTAAAAGTGTCTATAAAGGTCTACTTACAACAATTTTTCCAATCTTTGCCTATAATGATGACTTGTAATTGGCTGTCAGTCTCACACATTATTTTTTATTCTGTTTGTTTTAGCTGTAAGTCATCCAAACTTATTAAATAAATAACTGAACATTTCATTTCAGGTCTTGTTTTGAATTCCTGAGAAGTAGCTCGGATTCTATATCTGTGCCCGGTTGATGAAAAAAGGCTCGCCCCCTATTACGTGGGACTTAAACAATCGACTTAAAAGACTTAAACGTGGCTGAACTTACTATTATACATAGGTGGGCATTTTCATTTTAAATGACACATCGCTGTTTTTGAGCTGTCCTTGCAAATGCACATTTTTTATAAATATTTAAATATTGATTTCGGTTATAAATTTAACTTATATTGAAAATATATGAAACAGATTATCTGTTTTTGATATTTACAACAAAATAGAATAATGTAATTTTAGTTAAAATCACATTTTAAATTATGCTAATTTCCAGTTTCATACTGTCCCTTTTTTTGTTGGTCAACTTTGGATTAAGTTTTTAGTAAATTTTTATATGGTGGATTGTGTGACGATGAGTTTATTTCCTTAAGAAAAGCTGGTTCTTTATTTTATCATTAATAGTGTATCGGTTTTCATTGTTGTTCATTTATAATTATTTTTTATAATTTGTCCCTCATTTTTTTGCATTCCGGACATGTCTGGTTTTGTAACTAACATATTCGTTCAATTTTGTACCAAAGTGTGGTAAATTTTATTAGTCTTGCAACCTTATGCATGAGACTATACTAGAGAATCAGCCATTTTGAAACCAGTGTCAAAAAAACGTTTATTCGGATGGACGTGTTCACTCGTGTTCGAAATTTACCATCGGTGTTCTTCTGGTAAGTAACGTCATTTTATGTATTTTAACGGCTTATTGTTACTGTACATTTTATGTTCAAAGCATGCCTTGGAATGTATTCTATGGGAAAAACACACGGTATGCAAGGATTTGTCGTGTTATATTCCATTAATTTTAAATTAATTTCGAAGCGGCAGCATTTTTGTAACGTCTGTTTCGTAACGTTACAATAGTACGGACTAAAATGTTACAAAACAGACAAGTAAAGGTTAGGTCACAAAAGCGAATTAATTATTGACCGACCGCGGTGGAGCCTAAAAGGAGGGTAATGTTTTAGTTGCTTTGTAGGTCAGTCTTCACGTTTCCTCCAACATGATAAACGAGTAAACCGATTTTAAGAAATAAGATTTCCTTTAATTCTTATTTATGGATTATTAACAATAGCTAGACAACGTTGTTAAAAATAGGCGTTGTAAACTGTAGGTATTTATAAAATGTCTATGGTTGTGACTTTCTTAACACGTTGAGCACCGATCACGCGATATCGCGTGATTCGTCGGCTCTGCATAATATGGCTGATCACGCGATATCACGTGCTTGCTACTAACAATTTTATATGCGCTCTAAATCTGTGGCCATATGGGATTAATCATCAATCTATGTTTGACACTCCACGTGTTAAACACTGTGGACCAAAGTTTTCGCTTATTGAAAGATTCCTGGAAAAGCAGTTATTGATAAGTAAATACATGTGAGAGTTAAACTCAAAATTTACTGGTTTCACTTTTTTAGTTTTTAGATCACAATGGCTTTAACGTCAGCTGAAAGAGTAAGAAGATATAGAGGGAAATTAAAACAAAATCCAGAAAAAGCGGAAGAAATCCGGAGAAGAAATTTAGAGCGCATTAAATCAAAGAAAAAAAAAGTTTCTCAGATGACTGAAGAAGAAAAAATGCGAATGTACTATTAGGCACGTAGGTACTATTAGGCACGAGTATTAGTGTAAGCTTATTAAATAAGTTTTTTACTAACTATATTTTTTTTTTATAACCGGGATAAATTTACGGGCGCTAATGTCACTTTGCAAAATAGTGATGCAAAATAAAAAGGTTTTAAAACGGTATTGTAGTCATAATTTATTTTATCTGTTATCAAGGGTCTCTACAATAAAGTAACTATTATTTTGATGTGTTCATTTACGTAATTATTTTGCAAAATGACGTTAGAACCGATGAATTATCCCGGATTAATTACATTTTCAAGCATACATATTTTTAGAAATAGGTTTCATTTTAAAAGAGTTATCCAGAGTTTGTTAAATGTTGATATACCTATTTAAAAATGATAAATTTTTAAGTTTTGTGTTATAATTGTAGGACTAATACTCAATTTTATTATAAGCTATTCGATGATTATTAATTGTTAATTTATTCAATGCTTAAGGTGTTTAAAATTACTAATGGTTTTTGCAAATTGCACCAATGTTTTCCGTCGAATATTAGTTAGATGTGGTTTGCGGTTTATACTACAAATACGACATAAAACAGAACTGGACTTTGCAAAAACGTTATAAAAAATTTAATTTCAATGGCTAACTTAAAGCTGGCCCGTTAAATTTAACTAAAATAAATAATTGATATTTATGTTAACTTAATAATAATTTTTCTATTAAACAATTGTTCCTAATAACAAATAAGTTTTCTATTAAGTAATTTTACTTAAATGTTAAGAAAGATACCAAAATTTTATACCAACTACTAGTAGTAAAATAATTCATTTATTCCAGATGAGAATTTAAGTTGATTTAATCGTTTTCTATTACCTTAACACAAAAATTGTTCCTATTATAATTCTCTCTATTTTAAGTTTTCCAAAATTATTATTTGTTTATTGGAATATTAAACAATATTTTATGCATAAAAGCGTATTTAATTGTCCCTTTTTATATTTTCTTGCTATACTGAGAACTATACCCTATAATTTCTGTTTTGTAACATCTTTTGTCTATTTGTAACTGTCCCTATTTTTTTCCGTAATATTTACGTTTTTTTCTCAAAAATCCTCATCCATATTAAAAATATTTTTGTTATAATGGTAAAAACAAATTAAAATCTTTTTGTAACAATATAAATCAATATGGCATCTAAAAAACTAAAAACGTGACGTTAAAAATAAAACTTTGTTTTGCACAAAATGTTACAAAACGGATTGAAATGTTATCATAGTTATTTCAAATTGAATAATTTATTTCATATTTATGGTTATTTTGTAACTGTTTGCTCCAAAGTTAACAATCGTTAATTTATTCAATTTAATTAACGGTTTATTAAATTTTTTTGTCAATTTGATTTTTGTTACAAATCAGACAGTTTACGACCACCCTACTCACAAAAATATCAATTTATACGAAAAATATAAAGTTATTAGGTAAACTTTTCTAAAAAATATAAAATTTATTAAATTTTAAATTCATTTAAATATTTTCTGCAACCTTAATTAATAAAATTGTAAATTCTATCGAAATAATAATACGTGTCATTTAAAATGAAAATGCCCAGGTACACTTCTGCCTGCGTTACTTATGGATTTTTGTTTTATTTATGTCTAGATCGGGACATAGATAAGACTTAGGTAGTTCTTGACATTTAAACACGTAGGTAAATAACAAGCAGTTAGAAACATTTTATTACTTCCATATCCGTTACATTCTAAAATAGCCGTAGAAGATTCTTGAGTATGTTATGTAGTGTACGTACCTACCTACCTATTGACAGTTGTTTATTTTGAGATAGTAATCTATACTCCGGTTTTTTTTTGTAATAACGGATGAAATAAATTAATCGATAAAACTAGCTGTCAACTCGCACTGGGCTGGCGTGGTAGGTTACAGCCTTATCCCTTTCGAAGAGGGGAAGCCTGGGTCCCAGCAGTGGGAACATTAATGGCTGATTATGATTATTATCGCCCTTATTACATTTCTATAAGACTTAAACATAATTGGCGAAATGTGGGTGAGCTATCCCAAGGTATGGTTCTGCTTGATCCATCGAGGAACACCAGCGTGGTGTTATTTCATTTCGCACATATTCACAAAAATAGGGACGTGTGTGTAAAATTTTGCTGTACATAAGCTCAAAAAATCCGGAAGTGGTCATTATTACTTAATACCTAGGCAATACCTTAGTCGTATGATGTGAATATTTTATCACAATGCAGCGAAGAAAGTGCTTTTATTTATGTGGAAAAGAAAGACCGCCGCTATCCTATTGTTACAATATTGTTAGTATTAAAGCTTACTTACGATAAAGCGTCACAATTAACTTCGTCTAGGTACTTTCAACTTTTTTCTCACTTTTAATAAAACTAAAATGGACTGGCAAATTGCCTTTTTGCAAAATGGTAATTACCTAACCACTTGATTCATAATTTATCTATTTTTCACAACTACGCTATGGTCGGTTTCCAGTATAATCAGATTAAGCTGTATACCAGTATTCAATGTTGAAAGGGTCTGGTTTCCGCATTTAGTTCTTGAAGTGGACCATTGTGCGTGAGCCAAGGCGGCCGACGGTGGTTAATCAAACCAGCCCACTTCCCTCCAGAAATTGACTGTATCCCCGAGGGTTTCTGTCTGTCATTCAAGGATGGCATAGCTTCACTGGACTCCCTGCAGTCTGAATATTACATAGCGCGACCATACGTGTGGCGCCGGTCGTAAAGAATAGCATCACCCCATTTCTTCCCGTGGGTGTCGTAAAAGGCGACTAAGAGACTTACTAGAGAATGGGCAGCAGCGTTCTCTTTCATTTTACCACTATACTGCAATCGCTAAACCACCTACCAAGCGTGGCGACTATGGCAAAGCCTCCCCAATCAATGAGGCCTATGTCCAGCAGTGGACGTCTTCCGGCCGAAATGATGATGATGACATATAGTGACTGCCTATCTGAACTCCACAAACCAGTTTCTGGGTAATTGGTACGATACCCCTTGGTAGGACTGGTATGTTATGAATGGTCACCCACCCACAGACCAAGCTCGGCAAACGTTGCCTAGCAACCAAACATCGAGTCGTGTGGCTGATATTAATTGCTATTTTTCAACCGACGAAAAAAAACGGAGGAGGTTATCAATTCGACGCGGATATACTTTTTTTTTTTTGTGTATGACCACGCGTTACTTTTTACATAGTGGTCCGATTGTGATAATTCTTCTTCTATTGGAAAGGGTACACTCCGAAGGTGGTCCCATATAAATTTGGAAAGCAAAGTCGAACCCTAAGCGTCGGAAAACAGGGGATGATTGATTGTTTACTCACTGATTGTAAAGTATAACCACGCATAACTTTATACAGAGTAGTCCGATTTTGATAATTCTTTTTTATTGGATAGGGTATACCTTGCCAAGTATTATAAGTACACTAGCTTCTGCCCGCGACTTCGTCCGCGTTAAATTTCTTGTTCCCCCGACCCTTCCCGTCGCGTCGAATTGCTTACCCGTGCGATTTCCCCGTTTTTGCAACATTTTTCATTACTGCGCCGCTCCTCTTGGTTGTAGCGTGATGCCTATAGCCTATAGCCTTCCTCGATAAATAGGCTACCCAACACAAAAATATTTTTTCAATTCAGACCAGTAGTTTCTGAGATTAGCGCATTCAATCAAACAAACAAACAAACAAACTCTTCAGCTTTATAATATTATAATAGATTAAAGCCACAAAAAATTATAAAATAAAAACTTTTTAACAAAAAATTAAACCGCCGAAAAAACTGACAAGAATAAAATAATAAACCTTAAAATTTTGAGTCGGCGCTGAAAAATCAATGAACAAAGATGACTCAAAGCGCCGCCGACTCATAATTTTAAGGTTTATTATTTTTTGCTTTTCAGTTTTTTCGGCGGTTTAATGTTTTGTTAAAAAGTTTTTTGTTTCACGAAGTGAATGACGCGCATTTTACTTATAATTACCAAGTGTACAAACACGCTGTGAGTGTAACCGCATTAGATCTCGGTACCATTCGTGTTTCTGGCGATGTGGGAAATGTGATATGACCTGCGGGCTGAGCACGGCCTAGGTACTGTGTCATCGCTTGAGTCACACAATTGATCATAGTTTTGGCGATAAAACCGTTTTTTCATAAGACACTAGCTTCTGCCCGCGACTTCGTCCGTGTCAAATTTTTGCTCCCCTGACCCTTCCCGTCGCATGCGCCTGCCAGTTCTCGTCAATTTTTCGTTTCTGCTCCGCTCCTTTTGATCGTAACGTGATGTTATATAGTCTATTGCCTTCATCTATTAATAGGCTACCCAACACAAAAAGACTTTTTCAATTCGGACCAGTAGTTTCTGAGATTACCGCATTCAACCAAACAAACAAACAAACTCTTCAGCTTTATAATATTATAATAGTAAGTATGGATGACATAACAATCACGGCTTTACTACGGCTGTGCTCGCCTTGCTGAGTGTCCTGACGCTAGGCACTCGTCTTCACGAACACTTCCATAGTGTGTTTATAGTAGTACCTACACTTGGTTTTAAGCGCGTCGCTTCGTGATATAAAAATACTGTAGGTACTTAGCCACAAGCCCCTCTTCCTTATTACTTACTTTATTAAGTAAATACATGGACTTCATTCGCAAGATTGTGCAGCAATCCAAATAATATCGTGACCTACATGTATCTAAAGTACATATTACAAAATTCTCATTGTTTTTAAACTGCAATAGCTTGTTCAAAAACTTCAAGGTACAAGTAGTGGGCGGTATCGTGAGGAATCCCACACGATAACTTAATGCCATATTGTGGCATATCTTGTTAACACCATTTATTGCCAACCATGAAGCACCAAGTTTGTCGTAGGAACGATGACCAGTTCTGGAGTGGCACAGGCTGGGAGAGCCTTATGTCTATGAATGGACTGCGATAGGCTGAGACGATTAGCACTATTGCTATTGTTGGAGCTTAGTTTGTGACATTTTTACCAATTTATCGTTTTGTACGTATGTAGTATTTTTTATAATTATTTCCTGTCATCGTAAAAAATGGATGGATTGTTGTGTGTGGGGTGTGTGAACTGCCAGGGTCGCGAGATTTGTTCGAAAGAGATACCGTGACCCTGGCACATGGGCAACTGAAGGAACACGGGTGGGTTTTAGTCAGTAAAAATCTGACACGTCCTCCCGCTCCGCCCAGAGCGGGAGACGTCATTTGACGATTTTGCACCCACAAAAAAGGGGAGTGTGAGAGAAAAAGAGTAAGTGATAGCGTGACGTTTAACAGAAGAGAATGGAAGAAAAAGACGTGTCCCGCCGGCCCCAAGTAATGTTGTACAGGCAGGAAGATGATGATTTCATGATGATGTCAAAACGAGATAAAAAATTTTAGTCGTGCATCGATAAAGAATTGCCACCACAGTGCGATGCTGATGGTTAGCGGCAATATTCCGACAACTACGGAACCCGACTCACGGTTCCGACTACTACTATGTTATAAAGACTTACATATGTACCTGACTACCATATTACTAATTGATTTCACTTTAATTTATGTTTTGTTGACATTATTTTGTTTGTATTCATATTTTAACTTATACAATAATTTTAATGCCGAAAGGTAAACTGTAGCCGATCTAATTCATTCATGCACAACATCTTATACCTGTACCTACATTCATAGCAAATAAACTACTGATTCTGATTCTGATACGTGAGCGAAGGCGCAGTCAAAAGCTCATAGTATATTATCATATATTATAGTTATGTAGTCATATTATATTACTCAGTAGCTGGATGACCGAGCTTTGCTCGGTATTTTTTGGTAAATTGTGTTTAAAATAATAAGTTTATGTTCAAGTTGATTATCGATAAAGTTGGTCATTGAAAACACGAATAAAACGACATTTTATAAAAATGAATCCTAGCTAGATCGATTTATCGCCCCCGAAACCCCCTGTATACTAAATTTCATGAAAATCGTTGGAGCCGTTTCCGAGATTCAGATTATATATATATATATATATACATATATATATATACTAGCTTTTGCCAGCGGCTTTGCCTGCGTGGATGTCGGAAATTATCCCGCGGGAACACACTACCGGGATAAAAAGTAGCCTATGTCCTTTCTCAGGGTCTAAACTATCCGTGTACCAAATTTCATTTAAATCGGTTCAGTAGTTTTAGCAGGAAAGCGAGACAAACAGACAGACAGACAGACAGGCAGACAGACCGACAGACACACAGACAGAGTTACTTTTGCATGTATAATATTAGTTTGGATATCTTATATCTTTAAACGAGCAATCCTTGAGAATTGCTCGTTTAAAGATATAAAATAGACCTTAGCTATTCATCCAATCATTCAGAAACTAAATTCAAAATTTAACGTGTGGTACTTAGATGATGGAACGCTAGGTGATGCAGACACCGTTTTGGAAGACCTACAACTGCTGAAACAGCAATTTAAATCTATTGGCTTGGACCGTAACCCATCAAAGTGTGAAATCTAGGACCTTTCTGACATTACCGACAGACAACTGACACTTGATAAAAATGCAATAGCCCCACTAATCAAAATTATAGAAAAAAGTTCACTGCACCTCCTAGGTTCCCCAATTTTCGAAGACAGCTTTTCTCAATTCATTAACGATAAAATTAAAAATTTCAACGACATTTCGGACAACTTTCCAAAATAAATTTACACTCGGCTTTCACCCTGATTAGATACTGTTGTTTTGTCCCAAATTTTATGTATTTTCTTCGCTCTTCCCCTTTATGGAAGCAGCCACAGCTCTTAGACAAAATTGACCAAATTATTCACAGCACACTAACATCCATTTTAAATGTGGCCTTGGACGACCGAGCGTGGCTTCAAGCCACTCTACCCATCCGCTTTGGTGGGCTCGACGTCCGTAAAATTACTAGTATTAGCCAGGAAAATTTTAGCTCCTTCCCTGGTTGACTCTGAAGTGCCGTGGTTCACCGATGCAGTGAATGCCTGGAAAATGACTTGCCCAGAAACAGATCGGCCCGTGAACCCATTTTCCCAGAGACAGTGGGATGAGCCGCTCTGCAGGTTGGTACGGAATAATCTTATAAATACGTCCACCAATACTGCTGACTGTGCCCGCCTTCTGGCTGTGGGGGAGTGGGAGTCGGGCCTCTGGCTTCAGGCACATAGGAACTATGTTGAGTGATACCACCTTTCGGCTTGCTACAAGCCTGCGTCTGGGCGCTCCTTGCGTGGCTCTGCATCGCTGCCAATGCGGTGAAGGTGTCGACTACCTCGGTCACCATGGCCTATCCTGCAGTAGAAGCGCAGGACGGATGGCACGGCTCGCTAGTATCAATGACATCATCCGTCGTGCTCTTGTCGTCGCCGGGGTGCCAGCTGTTCTAGAACCTAAAGGCTTGGCACGTGACGATGGGAAGAGACCAGATGGGATGACCATAATGCCCTGGAAGTTAGGTCGGCCTTTGGTGTGGGATGCAACATGTGTCGACACCCTTGCGCCATCCCATCTTCTTAGTACGGCGGGCTGTGCTGGAGCGGCTGCTGCAGGTGCCCTCAAACGGCGCAAATATTCCAACCTAATTGGAAATTATATGTTCGAGCCGTTTGGGGTTGAAACTCTAGGGCTTTTAGGATATGCGAAACCTGAATATAGTTTGTTCAGAATCAGTAACTGAATCGATTCCAATAATTTTTACACCATGTTATATTTTGTACCAAAAATATTTAATTACGCTTCCAAGTCGCGGGCCTTAGTGTTTTGTTTCGATTTTAAAATTATCATGTCTTTCTCGTATTCAAACGTCCGTTACACGGAGATGGTACGTACACTAGCTGTTTGTGGTGATCTGCATATGTTTTTGCGTGGACAACCAGGTAACTTATCAAGCTTATAACTTTGTGATTATTAATGATACAGTTTTGAATATTTTTTCATACATTCATTACATAAAAATACTAGACCCGTGTTTCAGGTTTCGCATAAACAAAAATTAATGCTGTATACATGTACATATTATTTTTCTTTGGATTGAAACTTAGATTTTAAATTATGTAAATATTGTAAGATATTGTATATAAAAATAAAGTTAAAGATATATTGTTGAAAAAAAAAAGATAGACCTTCGGAAGCTGTAGGCGTGTACACAAACAAGCAATGTTTGTAACCTGCCTACATCGTTTACACAGCCTTTACTTGGTACATAAAATTGGCGTGCTAAGAGTGTAGGCAGATCACCATGATTCTTTGCGCAATATTGACCACCAAGAAATGTGAGATGCTAAGTGGATTCAAGGTGGTGACATCATTCGGTAGAGAATGCTACCATAAGACAAAGTATGTGTATGAACTGAAAACTGCAGGAACCCAGCAGAAAGCAAAACAAAAGAATGGTCAGCTAACGAAAAAGACAGAAGCCTGCTATATTTTATAAGGTTAAATGCTGCATACACGCCATAAAACGACGAACTCTATTTGTTGTCTATGTCATTATTTTCCTGCCCTTATTCCAATTTATTTGGGATCGGCGCAACATATCTTTTTCTTCCACAATTCTCTATTAGTCGTAATCTCAGTAGTCACCCTCTTTCTATGCATATCATAATTCACAAAGTCCATCTATCCTTTCTTTGGTCTCCCTCTACTCTCTTATAGCCATCGACATTCATACTAAATACTTTCCTCACATTTTCCTCATCGCTTTGTTTCACGTGACCATACGATGACAATCGATTCCTACACAAGTAGGTACACAACTTTTTAGTTATCGGTGCCACTTTCAGAATTCCTCTTATGTAGTAATTTCTTATTCTATCCATTCGTGTAACACCACACATCCCTCTTAACATTCTCATCTCAGCTGCATGCAATTGCCTTTCATTCACCTCTTTTGTGACCCAACATTCTGACCCATAGAAGACAGCAGGTCTGACCATGGTTTAATATAAGTTCCCCTTGAGTTTATTGGGGGGATGGATTTGTTGTCTATGTGATAGATTTCTACCGACGTGATTTTTTTATTTAGTGGGAATTACTGTCCGTATGATGCCGGACGTTAAAATCAGCATCACCCCATTTCTTCCTATGGGTGAAGTAAAAGGCAACTTAGGGACTTACTAGAGACTGGCCAGCAGCGTTCTCTATGCATTTTACCACCATATTGCGATCGCCAACCCGCCTGCCAAGCGTGGCGATTATGGCAAAGCCCCCCAATTTGCGGGAGGCCTATGTTTTATTTTATTTTATTATGTTAGGGTGGCTTACAGCTAACAATACAGAATTAGTGAGGTAATCCACGATAAGCCATTTACAAGCCTCCACAGATAGCGATGTGCAGCAATGGATATCTTAAGGTCTATTCACACAGCGAGTGCGGCGTGACCGGGCGCGACGTGACGTGGCGCCCGCGCCGGCGCACAGTGGGCCCATACTGAAAATTAGTGGACTTAGGCAACAAAGTTACCATATCGATGCGATTTTTTTTTTATATGACGTGTTATAATATTCCTGACAACTTTTATTCTTATAAAATTTCTTCTAAACTTGATAGTTTGTCTTGAAAAAAATTTATTAGATTTTTTTGTATGGAGCGAATCACGTTTAGTTTTTTTTCTTCAATTGTACTAATATGTTGGGTGTGTGGCGTGAGTATATGATAGCTAGGATCATTCTCTATCCACGAAAAAAAAATCAGCGCCGGCCATCTGCGGCAGCGCGAGTAATCATTCGGTAAAAAAAAAATAATTTGGAAGAATTTTTTTGTCATTTAAAATAAATTCAAAGCATATTTTTTGTCTCATTTGGCTGTTTTCACCTTCTTTTTAGTTAAATAAATAGTTTTAATAGCGCATACGTACTTAGAACTAGTAATTCTGGTAGAGACTTAGTTATTATTGCATGTTATCGGTACAAATGAGTCATCAATCACAATGCAGGTGCTCTGCATTGTGATTGATGACTCATTTGTTTGTGCGCGCATAACTAATGAGTCATCGAAAAATGCTCGTCTCTGATTGGCTGTGTTATTTTTTAACTGCACGTTATCTATTGTTGAATAAATATATCGTAATGTTTCAGGTTATACTAATTTTGTTAATGATAGGTGAAATAATTTAAATTTGTACGGGCAAGTCGTTGATAATTATCTACATAATCAACTGTATGTATATTATTATAGTATAAGTTATCGTACGTATGATCAATATGAAACTGTGAAGTAATTGTAGCCCTGAAAAGGGCTGTTTGTCATATTCCTAACCCTGATGGGCTTTTGTGGGAATAATTTAGAGCCGGATCACATTATTTCTTGTTCCAGAAGTACTAGTGGGTCAGGCAAATTTTCGGACTCTGCTATGAGGCATTCTTCTTCCTCCATAATTTTACTGTCACAGGGAGGCTCAGTAGTCTGTAACAACTGAGTTGCTTCAGGCAACAACTCATTATGAACCTGTTTCATTATTTTAGGCCTTATGTAGGATATGTGGGGATCAGAGCTTATTAGAAGTCCATGGAGGATGTCTTCGTTTGTTGCTATTCTCCCCGTTTTCCGAATGTGCCTCTCCCTGACGTTTCTGAAGTCCTTATTACGGGCTTCCGAAGCTTCTTCAGATAAGGTACCTAAAACGAATAAGTACATACATTTTAATTTCAAAACGCAATCGAGTCAAATAATACATCAAACTATATTTATTTTTTACTTACCGATTGGCAAAACACCAAAGTGGTTACAGATGTCTGCACCGTGCATTAGAAGTTTATGTACACTAACTGGCATGTAGTACCACGAATAGTGTTGCATGTACACATCAGCTGTTTCTCTACAGTATGTTCTAAATTTTTCACAGTCAATGTTTTTGCCTGATGATATGGCTTGTAGAATAACGGAAAATCTGAAAATCAGATTTTCGTCAATTCCCGTTATTCTGGAAGATCTTTTGTAATCTTGGAAAAAGCGCCTCGCTGTATTCCCGTCGTTTGTAGTTCCAAAACCCTAAAATGGGAAAACAATACTGTAATATACAATACATAGAGATATAATTCACAAACAACATAAAGAGAGCGAAAATTAAATACATACCTGTTTGACTATATCAATCAGCATTCCAGTTTGCTCACGAAACTCTGGCTGTGTGGTATTTTTTTTAGCTTTTTTCAAAGCCTTATGTTCGCCGCGAGCAGTCCATCGTTGAAAATCCAGATTATAAGATATATGGAGAAGACATTCCATACACCGAATCTTCATATGCAGTGAAGAAATTCCTTGTTTGTAAATTTCTTCACGAAGTGGTTTAGAAGTCAAAGCGTCTAAATTATTCATCTCACTCGGTTTTGCCAAGCAAATGGGACACGTTGCATATGATGGTACTCCAGCAATAATATTGGCCACTTTTCCATCAATCATGGTCATATGCAATTCATGTGATACAATAATATTTCCACACTGTGTAGATATTCGTTCATCAATTTGTTTTTTCATCTCAGACTCTTCAGACTTTATAAAGTCAGCTGTCTCCGAAGTGAAAGTGAACTTCACTGGTCGACAGTACAGAGTTGAGCAAGGTGTGGGGTTCTCCCAAACTAGATTTTCATTCCCAGATGATGGCCTAGTAGACACTAGCCGAAGAGGGACGATGCTTATCATGACTACTGATGAATCATCGAACTCTGTAGCTGTGTTTGACGTTTTCTGTTTATAGTTACTCTGCGACGAAGAACCATCAAGTCCCCATTTCCAGGTCAACTTGAGTTCTTCATTTTGAGACCTATCAACAGTATTTATATCAAGTAATATCCTCTCCACAGTGTGGTCCAATAGCGCTTACAATTTAATGTGAGCTCCGTTTTCGGTAATCTCCATACTCTCTTGTGGTGGGTAACATCTTTTCTTGGCATTTACAAGCTTTGGATAAGATGGAAAGGCAGCACAGTTTTCTTCTTTCAGAAATTGTCGAAGAGCTAAGTACTTCCATTTCGGGAGCGCAACTCATGTATAAAGAGCTAAACACTTATCTTCAGAGACAGTACTTAAGCTCTGCTTTTTGAATAGTCTCTCTTCTACTTCGGATAGCGCATCTGGATTACTGGAAAGGTATTCGACCACTTTTGCCAGATTCGTTTTGCCGTTGTCTTTCAATTTTGTTATGTACCAGTGCTGCAACTCTTCCTCGGAATTTTCTTCTACTATGGAAGTAGAACGTCTTTTCTTTTGCTTATTACTTAACTCTTCGAACAGTTTTCTGTGCTCCTTTTCTGTAGATGTTCCCGCTTCCGCAGTACATACTGCAAGAGTAGGAACATGGCAATCTATATCCACAAGCTCAGATAAGGCTGCGTCCGAAAAGCCCATCACACTTCTCAGATCAACACTGTCACAAACAGGCCAGTTGATGTTTTTTTCCAACCACTTGCGATTAATTACACGATTCATAAAAGTTTTTTGATCTCTACTTGACTCTATCCACTTTTTATACAAAAAAGTCGACAGAACTCCTTGATTCGGTTCTTGTCTTCTTCAGAAACTTCGGTAGTCAAGACAGAAATGATACTTTCATACAGAAACATATGATTTTTCAGATCACCGCCACTTCTTAATTTCACAAAAAGATCTAGGTTGGTACAAAATCCAGCCATAGTTCTAATGTAAATATAAAAATACAAGTATTTCACTGTGTTCACAAACAAGCGACAAGAGCGAAACTAGATGGACTTAATGAATGTCTTTATATTTATAGTTAGTGTTAATTACTCAAGTAGTGGACATAACAGTGAGTGAAAATTATTCAGCCAATCAGAGACGAGCATTTTTAGATGACTCATTAGTTATGCGCTTAGCCGAGTGCACAAACAAATGAGTCATCAATCACAATGCAGGTGCTACCGATAACATGCAATAATAACTAAATCTCTACCAGAATTACTAGTTATAAGTACGTATGCGCTATTAAAACTATTTATTTAACTAAAAAGAAGGTGAAAACAGCCAAATGAGACAAAAAATATGCTTTGAATTTATTTTAAATGACAAAAAAGTTCTTCCAAATCATTTTTTTTTTTTTACCGAATGATTACTCGCGCTGCCGCAGATGGCCGGCGCTGATTTTTTTTTCGTGGATAGAGAATGACCCTAGCTATCATATACTCACGCCACACACTCAACATATTAGTACAATTGAAGAAAAAAAATTAAACGTGATTCGCTCCATACAAAAAAATCGAATTAATTTTTTTCAAGACAAACTATCAAGTTTAGAAGAAATTTTATAAGAATAAAAGTTGTCAGGAATAATATAACACGTCATATAAAAAAAAATCGCATCGATATAGGAACTTTGTTGCCTAAGTCCACTAATTTTCAGTATGGGCCCACTGTGCGGCGCGGTGAGAGCATTCACACTGCGAGCGTGATCGCGTCCCGTCCCGCCGGCACACATATACAATACAAGCAGTGTAACGCGAGTGTCGAGACGGACTAAACAATCTTGAGCCGTTAGAATTATAATGCGGTATTTAGAGATTTATGAAAATACTTATTTTCATTTATCCAAAAAAATAATAATATATATATGTTATGTGAAGTACATTTAAGATAAAAATAAAGCAAAAACATATTATTGTCAAGTAATAATAACTTACACTTCGTTGAATAAATATTTATCATATTTTGCTTTTCTAGGATCTATGATTTCTGGCAATTCGCAATTATGGTACGGCTGCAGAGTGTTTATTTTATCTTTTTTTGACACAATGGTATAAACGACCCTCACACTCCATTGCTAAACAATTAAAACAAAAATATAATATGATTTTATAATCTATTAAAATAATACTTGATAATAAACGAAACTTATCTTTTACAAAAATAAATAAATGGGAAGAGTAGCAAAATGTTGTAGTCGTAGTATATTTTTGCGTTCACGATACGAGCGTACTACTACATACGTAAACTATACAACACAAAGTGGTGCACAGTGGATCGAAACTGCTATATAAGGGACATTCGTATTTTTTTACAAATTGCATTTTTTTTAAATACTTATCGAAAGATCTCGTCATTCCGATAAATAATTATCATTACAAGTAGCAAAATATCTAAAATATTGTTTTCGGAAAAATATTATAGATATTTTTGTAAGAATTGAAACAGAAACTGCTTAAATTTGGCCATGTCTTGTAAGCCCAGGCTTTCAAACTACTATATTCTTATTCTTTGACTTGCTGGCTATAATTTTACGCTATCAGCGCGCGCTCATAGTTGCCCGTTCAAGAGTTATGAGGTTCGGAAAAATGAAAAAAAAAAAGTACCTAAGTCAATAGTACTTTTTCACTAATAATATTTTGGGGACATAGGTGAAAGGATTCTATCTGTGTCCTCTTATGAGTATTGTAGGTGAGGTTGTGGAAGTAAGAATCATGCTTGTAGGTAATCATATTATAATTATTACACATGTAGTACAGTTTAGAATTACATACACTATTTAACACAGTTATTAATTAAACTAATAGGGCATAGATAGAACATTAAAACATTTATAATGATCATGTTTATTGCAAATTATGCTTCTGGGAAAATTTGTGAAACAAAAATCGTGATTGAAATCTTACTGGCTCAAGAGAAAATGAAAATCTTGTTTTTTGTAGATCGTCCCAACTGAGAGATCATTATTTTGAACTACATTTAATAAACCAAAACTTATAGGTAGAAGGTAGATACATCAGAAATTGTGAAAAATTTTGTACTATTTGACGAATCAGTCGTCCCTGTAAGTGTTATACTTAAAAAGATAAAACATTTTTTACAATCCTTGAGGAAAACGTTGAGTAGGGTGACCATATCACATCCTATTATGTAATTATGAGTGAAATTAAAAAAAAGATTAAAATAAATAGGTTTTTTTTTGGTTACCTTAAAAATTCAGAACTTTTTGTGTATAAAAATTACTTAGAATTAGAATTACGAACTTAGAATTCCTTAGTAAGAGCACTACACATACAGTACATAACTTTGCAGAAACGTGTCATTTAAAAACGTAATTTTATATTATTTAAATTATGTAGTGAAACCAGGCACAAATTACTTGTATAAAAACGTTTAAAGTGCATCATAATTTGAATTGTACCGGTAATGATTCCGACCGTCAATATGGTCACCCTACTCAACGTTTTCCTCAAGGATTGTAAAAAAAAAATATATCTTTTTAAGTAAGTATAACACGTACAGGGACGACTGATTCGTCAAATTTTAGTACAACATTTTTCACAATTTCTGACGTATCTACCTTCTACCTGTAAGTTTTGGTTTATTAAATATAGTTCAAAATAATGATCTCTCAGTTGGGACGATCGACAAAAAACAAGATTTTCATTTTCTCTTGAACCAGTAAGATTTCAATCACGATTTTTGTTTCACAAATTTTCCCAGAAGCATAATTTGCAATAAACATGATAATTATTCATACTTTTTCAGTATTAGGTCGTGTTTTACAAGACCACTCAATTGAAAATTGTCCACTCTGAGTGATCCATATAAACCGTTATAAATCTTAAACGTGGCTTTGAAACGAATCGAAATTTTGTTTAGCAGCTTTCACAAATCCTTCACAATTAATTAAAATGCAATTTATAAACACATAGGCAGTATATTCTTGGATATGCGTTATGGCTTTTTCTGCAGTTGTCCAGATTGAGAGATCCAGTTAATGAGTTCTAACTTTCTTTGTTTAGGTTTCACAAATTTTATACCTTACCATGAAGTTTTCACAATTATTTCCTAAATCCTCTTATAATTTGATTGGGATTGGAAGAGTTTTTCGAAAAGATCTCTCAATCCACACGCACATCAGTTTCGATCCACTGTGCACCGGCGCCCCGCCCGCGCCCCGCCCCGTCTGAGTTGTATTCCGACTCGGCGCGGCGGCGGCGTGACCGGTCGCGCCGAGCGCTCTGTGTGAAGACGTCCGTAACTCAGACCAAATAAAAAAGGTAGACGGCGCGTACGCCAACAATAGCGTTCGAAAAGTGAAGCACCATTTAGAGAATTGTGTGCGTAACCTCAGTGTCGCAACACTTGTATTGCGTCTGTGTGCGAACGAAAAAATGCTGCCACCAAAAACTTTTTTCCCCATTTCTGATTAAATAATTGTGATTTTTTATGACATAGAAATACTTTTAAATAAAACACTTTTTTACGATTGGGTACTTTTAATAAAAATAAAAGAGACAAATTTTAAAAACCTTTGCGTTGCATTTATTTCCGGTAATACTGCCTTTTTTATCCCTAAATTTTGATGGCAACAAAGTTTCGTTATTTCGGTTTAACCTAATAATCTCAATCCACTTTTGTTTCTACTTTAGGTCTCTTGGGAAACTAAAATAATAAAAACACTTTGTTTTCAAATTCAACAAATGAAAAGGTTAAGAAATAAATTAATCCAAAACTATATTTTACATAAAACAGTTTTATATTGTACTTGTATATAGAAATAATTATCCTAATAATCACATACTTATAGCTTATCGTATTGTATTCATGTTATATTACAAATATTTAAACCCGAGTAATTTATTAATGCTTACTCTGTTTATTTGACGTCGAAAATAGATAATAATAATTTTCGTAGTAATTAAAAAGATTTAACCAATACACAAACAATTTTATAATTAATAATTCTTAAACTACCCGCATTTCGGGGAGTTTTGTTTACGGATATACTGGTCACACCGAAGATATTATGCGAGGTTTCGTGTTCCAAAAACGCATACCGAAATATTTTTGTATTTTTATTTCAAATTAAACAAAATTAAACACTTACTGGTGAAAAGTTATCCCGCATGGATTTTTTTGTAATACAGAATTGTTTTTACAAGTTTTTACGACACAGGAAGGCATTTTACAATAATTACCAATTTTAGGGTTATGACGTGTAGCGTATTCGGTGTCACGCGACGCACTAGAACACGATCGGCTTCCTATTTCTAATTTGGCTTCCTTTACCCTGCTTCACTGCGAGAGCGCGGCGCTCCGTCTACCTTTTTTATTTGGTCTCAGGTCCGTAATATCTAGTACAGACGCCAACACATCAAGCTACTACAATCTGTCAGATTTTTTTGATAGATTTTCGACTTTATTTTTAGAGCATTAGGTTCAAGATTCATTGGGAAAAATTGACAGTTTCGGGTAGCTTGACCTGGTGGCGTCTGTACATTACAACTACTCAGCGTCGCGTCGCCGTCACGTCACGCCGCGCCCCGCTCGCTGTGTGAAGACACCTTTACGGCTGAAATGATGAGTACCTATCCATTGTTGTAAGGCCTCCCCCACATTAGGCGTGCGCGATCCTCGGGCGTGTGAGTAGCGCGAGCGCCGCGCGCGCGTCGCGAGCGTGTCGCGAGCGCGCCGCGTGAGCGTCGCGTTTAGCTGCCCTGCGGCGCGCTCGCGGCGCGCACGCGGCGCTCGCCTTGGCGTTTAACCCCCTTCAGTCAAGTCAGTCACAATTTGAACAATTTTTGTTTCAAAATCCACACTATCCACACTAATATTATAAATGCAAAGTAACTCTGTCTGTCTGTCTGCCTGTCTCGCTTTCCTGCTAAAACTACTGAACCGATTTAAATGAAATTTGGTACTCAGATAGTTTAGAGCCTGAGAAAGGACATAGGCTACTTTTTATTCCATGACTTTGTCTGCGTCCGCGATAAACGACATTTACGCAGAAGTCGCGGGCAGAAGCTAGTCTTTTATAAATAAAGTGCTGATTTCTTCCCACACCTTTTTTTTGCAATACGATCACTATACTCCTTTGTAGTCATGTCCCATATCGCAGGACGATTCTGTATTTCTAGGATAAAGCTTTCGATATTAATTTCACTCGTGACTCTATTTTTAACGTGTGTCAACACAACACTGCCCACCATGTGACTGACCGAAACAGTAGCAATATACAACAAGTTACCAGAATCCATAAGGACAGAGAAAAAAAGCCATCTATTTACTAATAAATTAAAAAAGCTGCTGTTAAGCAAATGTTATTATAGCGACAACGAAATTTTAAATGATAAATCCCTGAAATTAGTTTAAAAAATTCCAAAGCATGTATTTCATCTATTTTTAATTACTATTTTAGAATAAGTTACATTATAAGATAATCAATAGGTCCTCCTCTCTACCTACTGTATTTTCCTTTGCTGTGCCCGACAGGATCCACAATTGTTTCTAAATAAAATGTTTTACCACAATAAAGTATTGAGTATTGAGTATTGTAGCGGGCGAAGGGGTAAGAACGCGACTCGCGCTCGCGACGCGCGCGCGGCGCTCGCGCTACTCACACGCCCGAGGATCGCGCACGCCTAATGTGGGGTCAGCCTAAGAGTTTAACCGTTTTTAGCGTTTTCCTTTTTCTAGACTTTAGATTTTCAAGACTTGCGACTAATAACCTTTTGAGATATGTTTATTGAACGTAGGCTACGTTCAGTTTCATAGGAGAAATAAGCACTAAATCATAGTCAAATCCGCCCATCTCCGGCGCGTTGTAGTCAACGAGAGCGTCTCAAAGAGATGTCAGCACGCATTGAAGGGGGCTGTTGGGGCCGATGCCTGCCAGGGTCGCGGATTTGTTTGAAAGAGTTATCGTGGCCCTGGCACAGGCACATGAAGGAAGACGGGTGAGTTTTAGTCAGTAAAGCTGACACGCCCTCCCGCTGCAGAGCGGGAGACGTCATTTGATGATTTCCCAAACAAAAAAAAGGACTCGAATTTCTTACGAGACTCATCCACTATGCTGCATTTTCTTTGTCCAATTTGGTGATGGAGGACGACCTACATACGTCACATATTTCTAATGCTCCACAAACGAAATCCATATTATGAAAAAAGTAAGCTGGTGGTACAAAAAAAAAGAGAAAAAATTATCACAATAAAAAATTTATTATCTATATAACATAACATCGGGCCATAACCACAGAACGAAACGACTGTATATTACATTGTATATATGTATATAGGCTATACATGGCTTGAGGCACGTTACATTAACTGAGCAATGTTCTACACATGTACGAAAATATCAACTCACATATAGTTACTCATTTATTGCGTACAATTGCTTTTTTTTTCTTTAAAAAAAACATGTTTGAGCATAGAAAAAGGTATGTTCACTAAAACTAAGTTAATAATATCAAAAACTTTTATGGAAGAATATTTTGTTACAATTGTAGTACTTAGGATATTTATTTTTATGAAGATAAAAAAATACTTTTTTTTATAGAATAGTTTATGAATTGGAATTCATGCATTTGATGGACTAATGAGAAGTGCTGTTTTTTTTACGTTTTAAAAAAGAATGATTTTATTTCAAATGTATGACGTGAAGATAGTGACCTTTTATTATATTTATGTTAAAATAAATAAAATTGTTGTACTAAATCTTATTCTAATGACTCAATGAAGCGTTTCACAAAAATTTGTCATAATTTTAAACATGTTTTATTTTTTTTATTTGTGAAAATATGTTTGTCTTAATCTCTTTTTACATTAACTATATTAGTGTAACGTGCCTAGGTACCTGGTGACTAACGCATAAACAAAGAAACGTGGACAAAATAGCTATCAATAATTTAAATATACATAAATATCCTTCTCATAACAAGCCTTAACAAAACTAAAAAAAGTTATTGTTTTCATACGAATCTTGATCACCTTATTCACACATATACATATTCGCTATGTATTATCAATCCATATTTTTAAAATATATTATTGCTTGTAGACTAATATGGACTACATTTACATATAAAAATATTTTTATATTACATAGAAGTACTAAATGAGTAAAATAATATTCAAGACAGTACATGTTCATTCGACGTTGCACGTTTACATTAGTGTACAAGCAACAATCGCTCGTCTAACAAGGAGAATAAGACACAAAACGGTTTGCTTAAAAAGGGAAGTATCGTTATTGCCGCCAGGTACCGACTTAAAAACGAGTAGTTGTGATGTTTTACATGAAATCGTCGTAGTCATCGTCGAAATTGCCATATGCGTCGTATTGATTGAGATGAGCCTGGAAATAAAGAAAATGTGGACATTAGAAAAACATTTTAAATTGCTCTCCATAGATACCTTTTAGTGGAAGCTGAAATAAACGAACCCTGCACGTCTCGTATTTGCTTCAATGACAAAGGACCCAAAATGTCTACACAAATATAAGCATAAAACACGTATTTTTCCCATGGTTCCCTGGGTAAGCAGAAACTACGGAACCCTACCTACTACATACTCATTTGCCTCGTTTAGTCCATACATCTGATCATTCACACACGCCGGTTGCGAGTACTACGCACCTGACCTTCCTTAAGAACATTATCAATAAGGACGAAAATGTCGAATGGTGAACCAAACTAAGCACCATTCTCCCCGCCACCGAGAAAACGACTGGCTATCGACCATGTTCTCGCCCAGGAAATAAATGTAAAAGAGATCATCATTTTCTGCCAGATTTTTCCAAGCTATGTTAGAGTCTTGCTACAGTCTAACCAAATTCAGTTGAATACCAGTATCTTCTTCTTCTTAGTGTGACGATCCCAATCTAAATAGGAGTTGGCCCAGAATTTAGCTACGAGTTTAGCATATCGTCGTTGCGACTTTAAGACCTCATATGTGTCACTTGGCAAAATCACTATCTTACGCGTTTGTTTTTCTTTTTTTTACTATCATACTACTTTTAATTTCAACTAACAATAGCAAAATAAAAAGCCGGAAATCATATCGCTGATTCCTATATTTTTTGTTGTAGTTGGTTTTATTATACATATTTTTTTCAGTGGTTTATATCGATTGTCACATAAAGTTGAATTTAACACATAAGAGGTCTTAAAGTCGCAACGACGATATTAATTTTCACCAGTATCTAACATGGAGCGACTTCCTATCTGACCTACTACATAGTTACTGGGTAATACGATACCCCTTGGTGAGTCTGGGTGTCTTTCGAGCTTCAACTCGTAACAACTGTCAAACATCTATGAATGCTACCTGGGAGCAACGGCTTACAATGGTGTACGAGGCACAGAGTATCTTACTTAAAGACTTCCTCTTTCTTTACATAAAGATGGTCATCCATCCACGGAGCAACCGCGACAAGATTAACCTGATCGATCGACCCGTGCGGCTGTTATTACTTAGGATCAGTTCTGAAAGAGCGGAAAAATGCCTGAGCAATTTACTGGCTTCTTTGAAAACAGGACTGTATTACCATAGCCTAAAGTAGAAAATTGTATGCATATTGACACAGTCGACTCGCACATGGGCGCGACTCGGTTGCTTTCGGTTTGTGTTGCGTCCAGTGAAAAAGCTTCAAGTCTGTGCGAGGATTTGTCCGTTCTATCTCGTTCTATATCTTGCTCTCGCCCAAAGAATCATGATAATTTATGTAGTTGATCGCTGAGTCCACACCGCCAGTGAGAACCGTCTCTATTGTTATTTCTTGAGTTTGAATTTAGTCGGTAGCTAGACGCTTCCTTCTTTGGACATATCATACGACGAGACGACACATCGGTGAAACGACTTGTCCTGCAGGAAATGTTGAAGGCACAAGAGCTCTCGGCATGTCGCCCATGCATCTGCCAGGGTCGCGAGATTGTTCAAACGAGATACCGTGGCCCTGGCATATGAGTAACTGAAGGAACACGGATGGGTTTTAGTCAGTAAAAGTCTGACACGCTCTGCCGTTCCGCCCAGGGCGGAAGAAGTCATTTGATGACGTCCCATAAAAAAAAAGAGGGTGACAGTCAAAAATGTTCCAACCCAAAGTTCAAACAGATAAGAACAAAAGAATACATCAAAACCTTTTCAAATATTCATGATAATAATGAGCAAGTTGTCATTATTATCAAATTGTTAGTAAATAACATAATCACTCTACACTATCATAGTGAAGCAAACTTGACCTAGAACAAGTGATTAAATAATTATTATCTAAAATTTTTGATAAGAGTATCTCTTGCAGTGTGTGGTAGGGAAACGATAAAACACGTAGTTTTTATCTTATCATTTTGACAACGAAATATAGCAGATACTGACTGTTACGAAGATGACACAACAAGAGATAGAGCATTATTGCGACCGAAGATTTTTATACTACTGCATGACGAAAGAAAGGGCCTTGTGGTTAAGTAATACCAGCCGTCTATCGACCACGTTAAGCTCCGTGAATGGGTGCCATCTTTATATGCCGAGACTTCGTGTCTCGGAAAGCACGTAAAGCTGTTGGTCTCGGTTGTTCTTTGTGTATCTTTGACAGCCGTTACAGGTCATCCGAAGCCCGAAAGTTTGACAACTAATCTTACCAAGGGTAGTACTGGGATTCAGCAACAGAGAGGTCCAATTTGGTGACCAAGAAGTGCTAACTCGAGCAACAATCCCAATTTGGTGTAAAGAGAAGTCTTTGAGCGCACTGGATGCACTTTACATTTTAGGTAAACTGACCAGTGGGAACACCGAAAACATGTACATCAAATTATGCCATTACAAAGACTGACACAGTAGTCTAATCCCATTATCATAGATACTGCTATAAAGTAAACACTGTAAAATAAACAAGGGAGTCTACACCTAATTCACTGGTTGGATCTGGTTAGACTGGAAGCGACCGTCTGCTGTGCTGACTCTAAGCCAAGTTTGAATAAATTAATTTTGATCTTGATTTGACTTGCACTGTGTAAACATTCACAGTACAAGTCAGTTCCAAACCTCATGCAATATAACATGCTACTGCATAAAATGTGCCACATCAGTATTTTCTAATTTACTGCTTACAACAAAATCGCAATGAAAGTGTGGCTGAATTAATCATAAATCAATAAATAACGTATACTCACATTATCGCCTTCAATTTTTAATTTAGCCTTTCCCTTGCCCTTGGTCGGCTTCTTGGATTTGTCCATTTTCTCAGATTTCTGCTTCTCAATGTACAGGTTGTCTACTGTCAACTTTATCCTTTTTATGTCTGCTGATGGCACTGGAAAGAGAATATTCGGAATGATAAATTTATTAATGTAATCCACATTATGGTTGTGGAGATCAGATAGGCAGGTGTTCCATGTAAAATACTGGTATTCACTTACATCTGATTAGGTTAGGTTTTTTTTGTGTGCTGCTTTTGGCAATTGAGCCGATGTCGACTATTCTGCCAATGTTAATCAAGTAAATAAAATTAAAATGTCTGTTTGTAATCTCAAAATAATAAACTCTTTACTAGTAAGGGGCCATCCATAAATTACGTCACACGAATTTCTTGATTTTGACCCCCTCCCCCCCCCCTCCCTCGTTCTTGTCACACACATTTGTGAAACCACCCCTTTCTAGTGTGACTTCACATATTTTACAATTTTATATCTAAAAATAACTATCGAATTAAAACAGCAGTTCCGAAATTAGTTTTATTGCAATTTAAATTATTTTTTAATAAAACTAATATCAAATCAAACATTGCAAGAAATTGGAACCTTATATCTCTACAGATAGAGTAGCAAATGTTTTTGAGTTTTTTCATGAATAGTTCAAAGTTCGTGTTTTACTTAACACTTAGATTAAAATAGATTTTGAAATGTGACGTCACGAAATTTAGGACCCCTCCCACCCCCTTGACACCCAATGTCATACTTCGTCGACCCCTTCCCTCCCCCTTAACGTGTGACGTAATTTATGGATGGCCCTTAAGTGAAAAGTGATTATTTAAAACGTTTGTCTCCTGTTTGTTCCAGCTAATCAACAAAAACAATAATAAGAGGTGCAGCAGAAACTTTACCGCATTCTCGTCGTTGCAGCGTTTATGCGCGGCTTGTGTATTTTTTTTTTTAAATAATGATTGTACAAAACCATCATAAGACGCTTATTTATGAATGCTTTATTTTTCAAGCCATATTTTTATATGTTTATCTCATATTCCAGTCTTTTATACCATTAATAAAACCATTTATACTATTAATAAAACCATACCCACATACAACAACAGTGTACTTACATTGAACAACTATATTCCTCATGAACTCATCGATGAAGGTTGGGAACTCCTCGCTGGCTTTGTACATGCATATTTTCTTGGTGAGCATGTCAGCAAACTCTGTGAATTCTGCCTTTGTGGTCGGTTGAAAACTGTCTATTTTGCCTGTGCCGGAAAGCTGGTCAGCTGTTACACCTGGAATAAAGATTTTATATTACTTGATAACTGATCAACTGAGTCTGGATTTGGGCCCAGTTATACCATAACTGGTTTAGCTTTCCTTAATCCTTCGGTGATTTTATAGATGTGATGTTATTAACAGAGCATATTGGTTGACAACAGGCTACATACTTTTATTTTATCTTAATAATAATTTTTGATTGAATTGATAGTAGCCACTTGGGACTTCAACATGATCAGCCTATATCGTTCCCACTGCTAGGACGTAAACAATAGCACCATCGTATTTCCACCTGTGGGTGTCTTAAGAGGCGACTAAGGGACTAGAGAATGGGTAGCAGCATTCTCTATGCATATTACCACCACACTGCGATCGCCAACCGCCTGCCAAGCGCGGCGAATATGGCTACCCGCCCAATTGGTGGGAGGCTTAGTCCAGCAGTGGACGTCTTACGGCTGAATTGATGATGATGATGATGATGATGATGATGATGATTTGGAACTATTACTAGCTACTACTAGTACATATTAGCAGATGACTCGTGCAGTTTGAAAACTTAAGATAGATTGATGGAATAAAATTTATTATGTACACACGGCTACAGATCAAGCTATATATTTCCAGTTATAGCTGACCTCGCATTGTATAGGTTTTTCGTAGAATGAGACGTCAGCTCATCCTGGAAATTGCTTGATGAATAGCTTGATGTGTGGCCGTTCATTCACTTTACGTAATATATGTACATTCAATCAGTAATGTTGTAGTAATGTAATCCTTTCTTGCAGCACTAGCAGGCATTACATGCAACTGTCGGGCTTGGGGCAGGTACAAATTGTATTGTATAAAGTATTAGTGTAAAACTATGGACTAAAAATGACGTCTGATACAAATAAAATAAATAAATGTACATGGTACACTAATTAAATTACAGTTATAAATGTAGAAATTTTACTTAGGGTCACACAATGAGCAGTCTGTATGCCCATTACAAGAGCCAAACAATGTAAAGTTAGACAAGTTTTTATTTTTTTATTTAGTATCAGTCATGCAGTAAGGTACTGACAGCCAGCAAAAGGCTAATAGAAATGCTGAACTTTACACGTCTTCAAGTAGACCAGGGTTTATGCTGGTAGAATGCCAAGAACCTTTGCCTAGGCACACCTCTCATTTCCATATTAATTTTATTATTGTTATGAAAGATACCATTCAGGCTTGTGTAGCTGAATCAATTAGAAGAAATTAGGAAACAGATAGACCATGATCTAGGTCCCAACTTTTATCTGTTGTGGTACGAATTTGTCCAACTACTGGAGAAAATGCTTTAAAGGATAAATTCCGACTCCCATGTGTAAGCGGCAGGCAAAGACAAAGAGTTTTAAGCAAGTTCAGCTACTAACCAAAGGTTTCCAGGGCGAGCCTTAAGTCAGACTCTTCCTGTGCTTTCTGTGCGCGCAGCTTCTCTGCCAGCTTTTGTTCAGGAGTTAGTTCTTCTACCACCTTCTCTACGGAAACACGGTCTGCCTTCTCGCGTTCAAGACGCTGGAATGTCAACCAAATGACTTTAAAAATGGAGAATAATATAAAACTACAAGAAGGTTTAGTAGAAAAAGATTTAGCACAGTACATGTTGTTCAGTAAAAATGTTGGGGAACATGTGTAAGCACTCAGATTGATCAAATCCAATTCCCAAATGTAATCAGATCTATGAACTATTTGTTAGATGTAAGTTAACCACATTTATCGAACCTAAATAAATAGATATCTTAGGACAACCAACACACCATCACCTGATCCCAAAATAGGCAAAGCCTGTACTATGGAAACCAGACAACTGATAAATATACATATATATTTTCTAAATACATACATATTATAGATAAATTACAGCCAGACACAGAACAAATAACTGTGCTCATCGTCATCACACAAAGATTTGTCCTGGGTGGGAATCAAACCCACAACCTCAGTCTTAGCAGTCAGGGTCACTAACCACTAGACTAACAGGACAATCAAATCTAATAATGCTGATGGAGCGCAGACGTGGGAACGTATGTTACAATCATACATGAATGATTTACCTGTGGAAATCTGCTCCAAGGTACTAAAACATTACTTTCTAGATGGCAGTGCGATCTAGAAAATCTTTTTTTTTGCTTTTATCTATATTGTTTGTTAATTAATATGTACTGAGTTGCAGTGTCTGGCCATAACGCTGTTAAACCCACGATAGTTTGTGTAATATGTTTAATTGTTAAACAATAACATGCAACTTTTTTTTTGAGTAACAAAATGTTTAAAAAAATGTGTAGTTTGAGATGACACACAGATGAGTACTTGCTCAAAGAAATAATATAGATCATACAGACATAATCTTACATGAAAACAAACACAATCCCTATGTGAGGATGTTCATATTATTCTTACTGTGTCAATATGTTCTATAACTTATTTACGGTTTATCAGAGAAACCTATAGTAATTATCATTAATTACAAACATTACACACTTGGTAATGACACAGTGTTAATTGAATACTAACTGCGTAGTTGGGCATTGTTTTACACGCACTAACAACACAATTAAATTGAAATATTTGTATTTATATTTAATTTCAGCACATAAGGAAACTTGAAAGACCATAGCCATATTATCAGCTTCATAATTTATTCCCTAGTTATCAATCTGATAATACTGTCCCATCTGGATACTAAGGGCCAAATATCAGAAACAGTGAAAGCTATTGGAAGATAAATTTAACAGATATCTTTTAAAATTTTGCCAATTTCATTGGCTATAGCAGTGACCAAAGTATAGTAGCCATGTTAATTACAAATCACAAATCAGCAAAGTATTGTGAAGGCTTGAATGATTTTGATCAATCAAAAAAAACTTAAGGCCTCTTTCATGTCCAATGCAAGGCGGGCAGGGTTGAAAAAAATCATGATTAGAAAAAAAAATCTAATTAAGTACCATGTTTCAAAAATCCTAATTAATCATGATTCTTTTTTTATTTTATTATTTAATGTAACTCATTGAATGCCGTAATAAGAGACACAATAGAAAGACAATTGCTTATGTCCAACTGTGTAACTTAAGACATTCAAAAGGTAAACTACATTTTTGCGCAAAACGGAATGGGGCCTCAGGGTATTGCGCGGACACAGCACGGGGATTTCCCTTCTGTGTGACATGTGAATGCCACGCAAAAGGGAAATCCCTATGTGATGTTTGTACATTTCGCTTACAATTACAGTGTGACTTTCATTCTAACCAATAAACCAACATTCATTTGTTCAGTTTTGTTTACTATTGCTGTGATACGTGCTTGATCAATTTATTATAAATATTTTTTTTTCATGTTGATTTCTGTGAAAGAAAGCCAAATTAAACATTTTTTTTTTATTGAAAATATCTTTTGATTCTAATTGTGATTTAAATCAAAATGATTTATTCATGCCAACCTTGCATGGCGGTTTAGTAAAAAACTTGTTTCTTGCAATGTATTTACTTACTTGTATTTTCCAAATGTGGTGCTCTACTCAGAGAAATTGTACTTAATTCTCATTTAAAAAATAATTTAAATTTGCATGAGTTTACTAAAGTAAAATTCCTTCATTGCACTTTTTTGAAGAAAATAGTGTCCACACATGTTTTAAAGAGGTCAAATGATAGTATTGTACGTAAAATGTCTGCCTAGCTAATTGAAATAAGTTACAAATAAGATTCTTGCTAAATATCAGACACACAGAATTTTAAACAGGTTCCATAAATTTATTGTGACTTTCTATTGAGACATTTGCTCCAGTTTTGACTGGCTTTGGAACTTTCACAGTGTCTAATCTAGTTAGACCGTACATGTGCTTTTGTAGCTCTACATACATGAACAACTAATAGTATCTAGTTCTTATAACAAATAATAAGTAGTATCTAGTTCTTATAACAAATAGGTAGGCATGACAGAGAACATTAAACAAATCTGCAGAACCTTACAAAATTGGAAGACTTCTGCAATGACTATAATAAATATTACGTCAAATTACCAAAACTCACGCCCTATGACAAGGATGTTACTGTCCAATGGCCTTGTGATTTTAAGTTCACGACATATGTTTGCCGAAATCATCCTACTCACCTCTTTTTCGGCTATTTTGTCCTGAATTCTCTTTTTTGGCTTCGCCGGAGCAGGCACTGAAAGCTCAGTTTTTTCCTCATCTTTCTTTTCTTCCTCCTCGTCTTCCCAACTTTCCTGCAATATCACTGACGTCAACACGTATGCACCGAAATTGAGGTTATGTATTAAAACTCGCAAAAACTCACTAAACACTAACGTAATACACGACGGTAACAAAAATAAACTTTTTGGCAAAGCACACGTTACCTTCACGACCTCTTCCTCATCTTCGCCTTCCCATTTATTTGAAGTAGTCAACGTGGTCGGTAGTTTAGGCTCAAAATTATCTGCGTCTGGAAATAACCACGCAAGGACATCACAATACAAGTTAACGTAGAAAATAATTATTAAACGCTTATTACTACTACTTACCCCACGAATCATCCATGATTGCGGACCCCTAAATAGCACCAATCTAATTTTGTTACTCGTTTCACGTGAAGACAAAATCAGACAGCCAAGTAACTTGTGCCGCAATAATGGTTTTTATCACAAGATGTCTCCAGGGTCGACAGTGAATATAACAACAATATTATACTCAGGCGAATATTGTCAAGCGACCAAGGATTTTCTGCAATGACCGCGACCGGATTGAGAAACGATAGACAAATGACATAATTTTGGCGAATTCTCAACAAAAATATGATCAAATTTTGATAAGCAAAAATATGACTCCATTGCAGACGATAATTTCCGAATCACTAAAAATTTTCAATATGGCCGACTCGCGGTGTGACCAAAATCTTATTTCTATGCAATAGAAAAAATCAACATTTTTCAAACAAGGTTTTCTTCAATTTATTATTGAAAAACAGCGAAGTTTTGGGTTTCTAAATTTTATTTTACAGTCGTGCCATGGATGAAGAAGACTGAAATAATCTTTTGTGTTTTGACATCCGTTGTGTTTATATTTTGTGCTAAGGGCTCAATAGCCTTTTTTTTGTATGGGAAATCATCAAATGACTTCTCCCGTTCTAGTCGGAGCGGGAGATGTCAGCGGGGATGTCAGACTTTTACAAACTAAAACCCACCCGTGTTCCTTCAGTTGCCCATGTGCCAGGGTCACGGTATCTCTTTCGAACAATCTCGCGACCCTGGCAGGCATCGGTCCTATCAGATCCCTTCAGTTTTGCTGACATCTCTTTGAGGCGCACGTGGAACACTACGTGCCGTCGACCCGGGCTCGGTCCTTACCAGGCGGTGAGCTACCCATTGCTCGCCGCCCGCGAGCTCGCGCCTACGGTGGCCGGGAGTCCACTATTGACTCCCTACGCCCGGGGCGTCTCCTCCTGCGGTGGCTAGGGACGTGAGGCGCAGAGACTGCCACTCCCTCACGCGCCCCGCCTCCTCCTTCGCAAGCATTACTGCTTCGCAGAAGGAGGTGACGGCTTCCCATTCCCTCTCGCTCCGTACCATGGCTCGCACCAGGGCCGGACGCGAGAGGTCCCAGTGCCCAGGCAGGGCACACTCCCACCGTATGCACCACCGTGTCCTCTAGACGATCCTCACAATGGAAACACCCGGGCGTATCCTCCCGCTTTATCCTGAACAGGAGGCCTGTCCGGTGGTGACACCCAGGCCTGCACGATCAAGGCTTCCAGGAGAAGCTCCCGGGCCAGCTTCTTAAGTGCCCAGCGCGGACCACACGGGGCCTGTCGAACTGGTGCGGTCGTGGTCTGGGCGGAGACGTCAAACCGGATATACCGGTGGTCGTAATACGTCTCCACCCCCTCCATTACGGCCAGTCAATGACCTGCGGCGACAGAGTGGGACTGGCGAACGAAACGTCCACCACTGAATCGCCCCGCAGCCGTACGCAGGTAGGGACAGAGCCCCGGTTAAGGACGACTAGGCCTGTCTCCAGAGCCCAGTCCTGCACCATCCTGCCCCGTGTGTCCGTATACCGGAAACCCCAAGGCAAATTCTTGCCGTTTTAGTCCCCGAGTACGAGCACGGGGAGGGGACGGAACCCGACGACGACAACTCTCAACTCCGCAAGGGAGTTGTGGAACTCGGTGAGAGTTCGGCTCGAGGAGAAGTATACTCCTACCAGAACAATCTCCCCGAACCGTGCTACTACGCAACCCCGTACCCTCTTGACAGGGTTGGGGTTCCGGCGGCGGCCGACGAAATGAGGGTCACTAAGCCGCTCAGGTCCTCCACCCAGTCATCCCTGGGTGGGACAAAGTACGGCTAAGTGACCACTGGCTTGCCATCAGAGGACTCTGAGAGGGTCCTGCTACTGGTCCCTCCAGAGGGATACCCCTCCGTGGCTAGCCTCACCTCTCCCTGGGTCAGCTCAACTGAACTTGCTCGGCTCGGCTCGCTGGCCTCCCTGGTGGGGAGCCCTCGGCCCGTGCCCCTTTCTTAGAGCCCACCCCGCCGTGATATTTTTCTGCGGGCTGAGCTCAGCCGATTTTTGGGCGCTTCTGGGACAACTGACGGTTCTTTCCAGATGCGCCCACCATTCCTCACTCCGGGCTCGTACGCAAACCCTTCGCGCTCGATGCGGCGTCGGACTCCGACCCCGCATCGCTCCCTTACACTTCTTTGTTTTGGGTTTGTTTTAAAAATGTATCCATATCTGTTCCCACGAGTAAAAACATGTTTATAAGAGAAATCCAGTGGTTCGCACTAGTGACTAATTAAGCTACCCATTAGTCAAGCTGTCAACCTCTCTCACGGTGCGCCGCCGCTTGGAGGTTTGAGGTGATTTTTTATAGAGGTTTTCTACCTCACGGCCCGGGCGATTAAGCCAAGACCCTCGACCCCCGTCAAAAGTCAGAGACATGACCGTGACAATCTTCGGGGCTACGAGACTAACGGTGGCAGAAGAAGGAGACTCCTTCTTGCCTGCCCGGCGGCAGTGTTAGTGCACACCGAGCCCGCTCTAACTCCACCGCTGTGTGTCTCTGCTAAGAGTTCAGAGGGACACACGGTGGAGCGTTCCTCCGATAGGACATTCACGTACGGGCAAAAAAACCCCTTAGGCACAAAGTACCCAATGGGGAGTCCTTGCCCGCACCCCAGGGTGCACTGTCCCGGAGATTGGCCTTCCTCCCGGACGTATCCATAAGGGAACTTCAACCCACGGGCACACGAGGAGGTTTCCTGTCCAAGCACCCCGCTCAATAGCCCTGAGCATAATATAATATTACTAAAATAGTTTACTGTAGGCCAATGCCTACAGTAAACTATTTTAGTAATATTTTACCATCAAATGAAATGAAAAACATTACCTATATCATTGTTTTAGTAATAGTGAATCTCCTTTACAATTACTAAGATCTAACACCGTTGGTGCTAGTGCGTTTGTTAACATCATGTCAGATACTGATTTCGATTGCATCCTATTAGACTCACAGACTAATTGCGAATTTCACCTATGAGATTGAAGGCGATACTATTTAACTAAACTGCGTTCAATAGCTGGCAGTTCTTGAATACGGTTTTGATGTGTTAAACGCGTTCAGATGCATAAGTGAAAATTGCACTTCCCACTGAAAATCTGTCTCAACTTATCAATCTGTTTAACATTGCCTCTACCTGTGTCTGACTGAACAACGTTTATATTGGCGATGCAAAGATTCTAACTAGCGCCTCAAGTGTCAAAATTGTGAAGCTGTCTAAAAACGACACTTTGACAGTTTTCGATACAATTTACGTCACGGAAAAATTTATTAATCCAATATAAATCAGATTTATGTGTTTTCTTGCTAGACAAAACAATAATTATGTTATCAGTAGTCGATGTAATTAAAGCGTCTGCACGATACACAAAACCAATGCGTACTGGAGAAGAATTATTTATAAATCCATCCTCAACGTCAATTTTTTCACTCTCAAGTCCAAGATCTTCCTTTGATATTGATACAACTATTTTCCTGCGTCTGATATCAGCCTTATTTTCTCGAGCAATTGATTTTATTTTTTGGGCTAATGGTACTTCTTTATGAGAGCTTCTTTTAGGAATATTCTGAGACGGTAAGACATTAGGAAACAAGTTCTGTCTTTTAGAATCTGGAACAATAAACATAATCTCGTTATCTGACGACAAGCTCGCCTTAGCCTAACCTAAATAAATACTTATAAAATACATGTGAATACAATATAAGTACAATAAAATAATTAAAACATAATTATACTTACAGTTTGGAAATAGTTTGAAGCACTGAATGGTTTGAAGCCTGAAAATGATGAGAAAAAACTCTCATTGCTAATGAAATCGGCTTGCCTATTCTTAAAGCAGTCTCCCGATTTTTCTTCACAATTTTGTCTTTTGGAAAAATTTATTCTCGAATCTCCTTAAGTACTACATTGAGGAACGCAACAATATTTCGTATTTCTGCTTTCATTAGCAACAGGTTTTTGTATGTCATCGTGAATTCGTGATCCATCTGATAATGTCTAAACTTAATCTCAACTATAAAGCAGTGTCGTTCTTAGACAACTTCTAAACTTTGCCGCTAGAGGCGCGCGGATAATCTTTGCATCGCCAATTGTGAACTTTGTGTTTCAGGGTTTTCAGTATAGTATTGTAACACTGATTTCTTATTTCAAATTTGACAATGGACAGATGACATGTTGACATTGACATTTTGTCCGCCAAATTTAAATATTGCGCTTTATTTATCACAAGCTCACAAGTTATGAATATTATGTATTCATACGATGTTTGTTTATAAAAAAGCAAAAGAATACAGATCAAATACTTTGATACCGCTATGGGTCTTACTATGGAAGTATGCGAAGACGCGATTCTACCGGTACTGTCGCACTTTTTGGGAATCGTTTGGCGGAGTATCTTTATTTCTTATTTTATTTATAATCCACCAAATAAATCTCGTTGAACCTGAAACCGTCGATCCTGAAGTCTCCACAGTGAGTATTATTTTGTGCGATTTATGTCGCTTTTTTATCTGGTTTTATTATTTCACCATAATAGGAATCACTTCGTTCCAAGTCAAAGTATTTATTTCAATTAGGCCCAAAAAAGGCACTTTTGAACGTCAACTGTTACATGAAAATTGAATTGATTCTAGTTTCCCCTTCCAAAAGGTAGATTTCTAAGGAGAAGAATGGGCAAGAAACTCCACTGTTACTCTTTTAAAATAGTTTTCAGTATTTTGTATACAATATTTATACAATTATATGTGAAGACGATGCACCTACAATAAAAATACCAAACCACAACAGGTAAAAGAACTGAAAATGAAGCAATGAGAGATAAATTAATTATATGATAGATATAAGGTGCTCACATATTTACTAAAACATTGCAAAGGCAAGAATACGAATTTCGTTATATTTTTACAAGTTACAAATCAGTGTATGAGTTATAGTAATCCTAATCATAGAATGTAAATAAGTGTCATAGGGGCAAAATAAATCTAATACAGTTAAGTTAGCAAACAGTTTGATAAACTCTAAGACTGTCCTATGGAGCGAGACCAGCATATTTCCAAGCATTCTTATCTTGGATGTAATCCTATAATTTGTATTAGCTCGTTTACAAAGTTTACTTTTAAACCTCCTTTCATTTAATTGCAATATATCAGAAGGTATTTTGTTGTACCATGTTCAGTCAGTTTTTAAGTTATAAATGTTTTATTACACCACATCACGTCTTCTTCCTATGGGGTAGGTAAAAACTACAGCATGCCAGTACGCCACAATCCTTTCTTGCTCCTTTTGCCTCTTTTATGTTTATATAACAATCTCTACATTGATTTATTTTTCAGATGATGGAAAACCAAGGTTCCAGGTTAACAAGAGTATTTTTTTCACCTTTTAACAATTTTACCGAAAGGCTAATGACTAGAGCGGAGGCTTATTTGAATCAAGAGACAGGTAATGATGCAGGATCCTCTATTTATTAGTTTAATATAAGACAGGCTTGAAGTACCTACTATATGTTGTGTGGTCCATAATATTTCCAGCCTTAGAGAATGTCCCCTCCTGCCTTTATATTGAATGTATTTAAATCTTTTGGTTTAAGATATTCTACCAAAACAACAATGGGAATTCGAGAGCATAGGATTCCCTATAAAATTTCATGCAAATTTCTTCAAAAGCCCCAATGGAATTGCAGAGGTGAAGTTTAAGGTAATGCAATCAAATTAAACCTACCATTTTACCTTCTTTATGTTTTCTAAGTTAGCAAAGTACTCATATTATCTCAACTTATTAAACAAAAGTCCACTCTAAGGTTCTATTAATATGGGTACTATGGTGACTACTTCTGTCATTGACCACTAAATAATAAAAAAAGTTTAATAAATACTGTTTATTAACCCAGAGTAATACCACAGTACAGATATTAGATACCTTTACCTGGTAATACATAGACGCACAGTGGTAGGTATTCTAAAATGATAAATGAATAATGATATCAAAGTTCAAATGTTACAAAAATTTATATGGGGTAGCTTTTAACATGGATTCAGTATTCGATTAAAAGTCGGCTATCTCCTACAAAAGTGCAATACCTATGTGGTCAAAATGTGTCAATGGTCAATTAATATAGAAGGACCCACAAATTAAGCATTAGGTACTTAAGTCTTTTTACTTATCCTGGTTCCTTTACCAAAAAACCTTTGCCCAGCACTGGTAACTTAGTTCTCTCATCACCATCAGTCATCAGTAGCATATAATGTTCCCACTGCTGGGACACAAGCCTCCTCTCGGTGAGATGGAGTGGGCCATAATCCAGCACACGGGCCCGGTGCGGAATGTTAGATGGCACATGTCTTAGAATTTTTGCTTCTAAGACATGCCGGTTTCTTTCACTGTTTTGAGAGCTGTGGTGATTAAATAATTTACACAAAGTAAATTCCTAGCTTGCTTGGGTTTGAACCTTTTTTTTGTTTTCGGGGGGAAACCTTCAAAAGGTGCCCGGTCTTCAGGGATAAAACCGCGGAGGGTGGGATTTTTACCTCACTAAAACCCAGTGCCGGATTAAGCCAGCGCGGGACCGTAACAAAATTGTGATGGGAGTCCCATTTTTTTTTGTGGAGGGCAAATCATCAAACGACGTTTCCCACTCTGGGTGGAGCGGAAGGGCGTGTCAGACTTTTACTGCCTAACACCAACCCACCACTGCTTTAGTTGCCCATATGCCAGGGTCACGGTACCTCTTTCGAACTAATCTCACGACCCTGGCAGGTATCGGTCCTAGCAGACCCCTTCAGTTTGCTGACATCTCTTTGAGGCGCGCCTGGAACACTATGCGCCGTCGACACGGGCCTGGTTCTTACGGGGCGGCGAGCTACCCATTGCTCGCCGCCCGCAAACCCGCGCCTACGATGGCCGGGAGTCCGCAATCGACTCCCGACGCCCGGGGCGTCTCCTTCTGCGGCGGCTAGGGACGTGAGGGTGCAGAGACTGTCACTCCCTCACTCGCCCCGCCTCCTCCTTCGCGAGCATTACTGCTTTGCAGAAGAAGGTGACGGCTTCCCGTGCCCTCTCGCTTCGTACCATGGCTTGCACCAGGGCCGGACGCGAGAGGTCGCCGCCGCCGATTATCTCCACGAGGACACGGCGGTGCTCCGCCCAGGCAGGGCACACCTCCACAGGCGATCCACACAGTGGTAACATCCAGGCATTTCCTCCCACTTTCTCCTGAACAGGAACCCCCCAAAGCACCCATGCCCGGTGAGGACCTGTGTTACGCGGAAGGTGAGGACGCCGTGGCACCTCTCTATTCACTCCCCAAAGAAGGGACTTACCGCCTCAATTGTGGCGTGCCCATGATGGGAGCCCCTTGAGTTGCATTACCTATTAAAAAGGATATAAATAAAACAAAACATTTAGAAAAAGGCTTTTCGTGTAAATGTAAGCGAATTTAGAAATAACACTCGTCAAATCAATATTAGAATATCATTGTTTTCTATGTAGTAAGGTCATTCAAACGTTCTTGTCCGATTGTGTATCTTAATACATTTTTAATTCGTTTTAATTTTGAAAAAGAACGTTCTCTGCTGCAGTTTGTGATCATCAAACTCAAGTAAATGCGTAACACTATTTCGACATTTGGAAAACACGATTCCAATGAATATTTCGTTAAAAGTTTATAAAACTGAATTTCCAGAGCCTCATGCTTTTTACTGTCAATACCAGTAGCCACTTTAGTTTTGAGCAGCTTCCACGTCATCTGGGTAAGAGCTATAATTGAACCTCTTTTCAAAATCTCTTCCGCCGTTAAAACTTTAACTGCCGAATTATTCTGAATACACTGGTAACTAGCTAACGCAGTCAGTACGTTATCGATTATGACAATATACACTTCAATTTAAAATTGTTTTCCAGTGTGAAAATAATTTTCAAAAAAATGATCGAGTGAATTAGAGTCTCTCTGCAACGATGTCGAATTAACTGGCGATACATCGAGGTGATGAGGTGTTTGTATGACACTGCAACGATGACGGTCCAGGTTTATGATACGAAAACCAACCCCATCCAACTTCTCAGGGGGGTGAGACAGGGGGATGTGATATCCCGGAAACTTTTCACCGATGCACTGGAGGACGTTTTTAAGACGCTGGACTGACTGGACAAGGAATCCATGTGAACGGCGAGTACATCTCACACCTTCGTTCCGACGACATCGTCATAATGCCAGAGACGCTGGAACAGTTAGACCAGATGCTGCATAGCCTAAATGGAGCCTCTCGGCGGGTAGGCCTCGGTATGAATTTGGACAAGACAAAAGTCATGTACAAATCGCATATCTTGCCTAGGTCTATCCACATCGAAGGGTCGCTTCTCGAGGTTGTGAAGGAGTATGTCTACCTAGTCCCAAGTCATCCAGCTTGGTAGACACAACTTCGAGAAAGAAGCTGACAGGAGGATCCAGTTGGGTTGGTTAGCGTTTGGAAAACTTTGTCAAGTCTTTTCGTCGCCGATACCGCAATGTTTTCAACCAGTACGTCTTGCCCGTTATGACATATAGTGCCGAAACGTGGACCTGGACACTGACAGTTGGGCTGGTCCACAAATTTAAGGTCGCTCAGCGTGCTATGAAGGGGGCTATGCACGAAGTTTCTTTGATGGATAATATCAGAAACGAAGTTATCCGGAAAAGAACTGGAGTCACCGACATAGCTTGCAGAGTAAGCAGATTGAAGTGGCAGTGGGCTGGCCATGTTTGTCGAATGGAGCAGACGAGTCCTGGAGTGGAGACCGCGTATCGGCAAGCGTAGTGTGGGACGCCCTCCAGCTAGATGGACCGACGACCTCAAAAAGGTGGCTGGGACAGACTGGATGCGGAAAGCGTAGGACAGGGTGCTTTGGCGCAGCATGGGAGAGGCCTATGTCCAGCAGTGGACTGCGATAGGCTGAATTGATTGAATTAGAGCCGCTGTCTTGGTCCTAGTTTGTATTTAGCTTGTGTTTTCTCTTATTCGATTGATAAGAATACAATTTCTTTGATTTGTAGTTTTTTTTTGCACAGACGTGGGGCCCGTAGCATTCGCTGCCTTTTGCTACATGGTTAATCCAGCACTGCTAAAACCACCCTGGTGGTCACCATCTACTCGTGAAAGGGGTACCGTTACCTCTCAAAAGACTAATCTGGAACTCCCTCTGTGCAACGCCTTTAGGGCACATCTCTGGGGAGACTGTAAAGGGGCCTCCCCGAAACCTAACCCCAAAGCTTGGGTTTGAACCTACAACTTACAACTCGGTAAGTCATGGCCATTACCACTGGGCCACCACTACCTAAATACCTATCTACAATTATTTTTTCAAATAATTTAATAAGATTTTTTTAAATTTCAGGATAATGGGTCATTCAATACTGACTTAGAATATTCAATAAATGTGATTACTGGTGAGGCTAAGAATAACCTAAATAAGGCGTATTATGGACTTTTGCATACTTTTACTCCTAAAGGTAAAATATAAAATAAGTTTATTACATATCATTTTAGCTTACATTGCATGTCGAGGAGTCTCCATTTAGGCATAGAAATACCACTGTAGTTGAAGGCTCAGCTCTTCCCTTACATTATAAATATATTTTAATTTTTAATTAACAAAAGAGAAAAAGTAAGAAAGAAAATACGATCTATTGTACATGTGCGTGAGTGTGATTGAATGTGTATGTGAGTGTGATAGTGTGTCTAAGTATGTGTGCGTGTGTGTGTATGTGAGAGAGAGAAGGAGATTTTGAGTGTACATGGTGTGACCGAATAAGCTAATAACATCACTACATATATCATTTATTATTACGTCACCCGTTGCAAAAGTAACTCTGTATCATCATAATTTAAATTGTGTAACCATATTATTGTATTTTTTTTTCTATTGATTTTTTTTATCATATATTAAGTTTATTAACTTTGTTGTATAAAAGGTGTGTTTGAACATCATATCAGAATTATAATGTCATGTCCCAGTAAAAAAAAATGGTTTATGTACATAAATATAACTTTAGCTACATTGAATACTGAACTGTGATCAATTGAGTTAAGGTTCATAATAACAAATTTTTTTTTGCAGTGGAAATAGCCCCTCCTTTTTTGGGGCAGTTGCAATGGGCCATAGACAAGTCCTTTATTGAGCAACTTAGTCGTCAGAATATTGATCAAGTAAATATCACATAGTTAATAATTTTAAAAATAAACTGCAACCAAACTACGAAAAAACCGCCAACTAAAGTACGCACGGGGCCAAATCAAATATAGGTACATTTCCAGTATAGGTCCTAAGCGGACTTCAGATTTCACGGAAAGTCTATATTGCGAGGTCTGTTAAAATCAGAATCCTCTTTTGGCTTTGCCGTAGTCGCGTAACTAGCAGAATATAAATACAATAGGCCACTAATCTATGTATTCATTTATGCATTAAGGAATGGGGGTTCCTCTTTCCGGAGGCTTTTATAATTATAATTATTGTCATTGTCTAGCCTTTATACTAATATATTTGATACAAGCAAAATAGATACCACTCTTGTTCTTCCATATTTCTTTATTATTCATCATTTCAGTAGTCACCCTGTCATATTACGCTTTTATTATTATGTGTTACTGAAGGAAAGGCGATGCAATAAGGTAGCCCGCGAAATTCGACAGTAAAAATAAAAAATCATTTAATAGGATTAAATGAACTTAGACCGTCTTATTACAACACTCTAATTTTAGTTTTAGCCAGCTTTTGTATTTGCAACTTTATTTCTATTTGGATAAAGTTCTCAATGCAAGAATGACAACTTAGCGCCAGCCTAAGTTGTCAGTTCTGTAAAAAGAACTGCATACCCAAGTAGCACAGAACTGCATTATAAATTGTCAGTTAAGGCCCACAGCGGTAATCTAAGCATTTATAAAGACTTATTAGTATTCACCTGTGCTGCAACAGCTGTTTCGATAAAAACGTGGCTAACTATAATGCTTTTTTCTGTACAGTAATTCTATTAAGCACCACAAACACGCCACAAAGTCACTGTTATTGAGCGCTTAGTAGTGCAGTACCCTATTAGCTGTAAGTTTGCTGAATAATAGCCCACACGTGTACTATACAACCGTTGCATTTTAAGATAGAACATATCACCCACTATAACATAATCAGTTACTTTGTGAAGTTATTTAATGCTTTATGCTGCATACAGATTCACTTTTCCCCTATTAGTCAGGTGTTTACCATACACTCGAATAACAGCATGTATCCAAGTGTCGGCATGCGCGAATGGAATATTGGACGCGACGGGTTCCGTATGTTATATTTATTAATAAATAAATAAATAAAATGAAATTAATTTATTTCAGACATAACCCATATGACAAAAAATAAGATAAAAGTAACAATGCTGCAGCAGAAAAGAATAAAATGTCCCTAACAAAATAAAAATATACGTCACATAGTTGAAATAAAATAAAATTTCACGTCGGATTTAAATTAAAGTAACAATAAATAATAATTGCACATATTAACAAAACAATACAAAAAAGCCTTTATAAATAGAGGTCAGTATGTTTGATGACATTAGGCTGAGTAGGTACAAAAATGCCCTGCTACAAAAATCTTCTTATAACCTACCCATTTTCGGGACTAATATGGTTGCGACAAAATTAATATTGTTGTTTTATTATGTTTCTGGTACTTACCTAAAAATGAAGAAGATTTATTAAGGGAAATCCAAGATTTTTTTAAAATAATAAATTAATACCTTTCGAGACTTTTTAAGATTCCAGATAAAAAAAACAACGTAATTTTCTTTATTTTTATTTAATGTTCCCTTTTTAAAGTACAATTTAGGGTGTACCACCCTGGTCCAGGCCTTGAATTTTCATCTTTTTATAATTTCAAGGAGTACAAAAGTTCTTCTCGGTGGCCACCATAGAATTTCCTTAGGTTTCCACTGTGCAGGAACGAATGTTAGATCGACAACACCTCTCTCTATAGTCTGAACTATTTTGAAAGTCTCGTTCTGTAAAAACAAGAAAAATATACTTATTATAATAGAAGTATTAGTTTCTTAATGACAACATTATCTATACAGTTTTTGAGGAAAAAAAACAAAAGATACAATAACATATTAAATACCTAAACTTAACGTAACATAATGCTATTTCATGTGGAAGTAATTAAATTATTAGGCCAGAAAAATACATTATCTTTAGATAGGTACCGACTAATTGATAGGTATTTTGTCGCATATTGAATAAATCAATAACTTATGTATTATACATATAATTAAATTATAATCTCAGCTACTTAAATTACAATTTTAATAAAGTACTTATCGTCGAAAAACAACTAAAAAAGGGAACGAAATGGCTTTAAAAGAACCACGGCGGAACCCTAAAAGCTTGGATCCATAAAGGTACTTATCTAGGTAACTGACGCAAATGTGAACCAATACTACTCTCCTAATCGATCCATGTCTGATTTGTATTTCACAAGTGCTAAACTATTTTACTCTTGGCTGAATTACAGGCCACATGTGAACACCCGTACAGACCTTAGCATTAAATTGAAATTAAAACTGTTCACTTGCCATCCGCCATATTCACTGCGTTACTTTGTATTATTATAAAATTTTATCTTTTAATTTTTGTTTATTTTAGAGGACATCAATTGTAAACATGGATTAAAAAATAATTACACGAATACAGTTTTTTTTTTTGGTTACTTTGTACAAAAACGAACATATTAATTTTATTTTCATTCTAATTTTGTTGCTTTTCTTTTAGTATTTAGTAGTATTCCGAGGGCGCGTGAAAATTTTGAACTAAATATGTATGGTATTTGACAGTAAAGTTACCTTCCCAATAAGATTTCGAATATAATAGGAGGAAATCAATGTTTTACTTACCTTAAATTTTATGTATGTATATTCTCACAAATGGCACCTGAGATCTTGCACACAACGATACACTTCATGTTTTACAATTTGACAGTTCATATCAAAGAAAAATAAATAATTTAAGTTATTGCATTCCACAATTTCGCTCAGTGTGTAATTTCAACTGTATAAAAGTATACACAATGTACACATCGTCTTCCTTGCTGTACAATAAGTAACACGTGCCTCATTATTCAGCTCTTTAGGTGACTGTTACACACATAAATGCTACTATAATGGTGTTATAATGCAATTATTTGTCAATTGGATTTCTTATACAGCTATGTGCTGAAAAATTTGTGCCCAAATTAGAGTTATATCCTCTGAGGATGCGCTGTCTACGCTATTATTCAGCAACTAATGCATTCACTGTGCACTGTGAAAATGCTGTTATACAGCACTTTTGTGCTACTTGGGTATGTATATGTTATGGACCAAGTGAGAAATTGAGCATTATACATAATGCCCGGTCATTATGAAAAATGCCCAATATGAGAATGCAATTTGATAATAATTATTCAAATAATCAAATTGACCGGGCATTATACATATTGTCCATCACCTTTTGGGCAGAGTAATACAAATATATTTAATGACATAGAATTAAAGCGGCAGTTCAATATTTGAGTTATGGTAGGTAAAAAAAATAAAAACTCATGTTTGCAAACTAGTTTAGCAGTAAAAACTGAGCAGTAAACTAAATAAAAATGAGTCCTAAAATAATTTAAACGGGCAGTTCAATAAATACTGAGCCGTGGAATAGTTGAACTGGGCGGTTAGGCGCGTATAGTTAACAAATCGTAATTGGTTAGTAATAAATTTTATTTTAAGCAGTTCTATAAACGATGAGGCATGCAAGCAAGCATGCAATATGCAGCAGGCATGATTTCTGTCAAGGCTCCGGCGCTACGGGGCTCCGACGGTCCCACGCGAGCTTATCGTCGCAGATGTGTTTTACGCTCACCACCGCGGCTGAGGCTGGGCGGCGAAGCCGGCCAGCGAGCCGAAGCTGCGGTCAAAACCACCTGCTCCTCAGCTCGCGGGCCGCCTCGCCCCTCCGCGCCTACGCGGTTTTAAATTACACTCTAGGGGTAGGGCAGACAAGACTACGTGCAGTCGGTTTTGCAGCGATTCGTTTCTGTAACTAAATGCAGCACAACATATTGAATTTATAAGACAATACTTGTAAAAATTAAACAGTCGTAAAAATTAATTCCCATATTTAATTACTATTTTTTTATTGTTATTGTCATTTAACTTAAAATAAACTGAATATTAAACCATTTAAATAATTAGACTTATTATTTGGATTAATTATCAAGAACTTCTACATCAAGAATTCACTAATTTTTGCATTTAAAACTTAAGGAAAGTCATAATGGCGGTCTCTGATTGGTCAAAGCGTGCCACGCCATGCGTGCCTCCCTCCCTGCCCTCACACCGCGTCATATTTAGCTTTATTATCAAATTGCCCAATTATCAAGTAGCAATATAATAATGACCGTGCAATGTGATAAATAATGAAGTTAAAATAGTATTAATCACTTTGCCCGATAGAGCTAGACATTATTCATAATGCTCATACATTATGTATAATGCCCGCATTAATCACCTGGTCCATAACATATACATATTGGGTTCTTAATTAAAAAACTGGCTTGAACGAGACCTAAATAAAACACTTGTTGGGTAATAATACCCTTACTGGGTTTATTGATGATTACAATTCTGTAAAGCCATAATTATTACGGTCGCGAATCATATTTTGATCTATATGCAACCTGACACTGACGGTCACTTTTTTGCAATTTCAGGTCAGTGACTGACCTGAAATTGCAAAAAAGTAAGAAATATTCGAATTTCGCGGGTTACCTTGGCACATGTAGCCTTCTAATACCCCACCCATAGATATTACTATTTTTGTGTACTTACCTAAAGTATATTTTATTTCAGAAAATAATCATGTCGTCCGTACCGAACTACATAACGGAAGAGACACTGACTCTGCACAAATTCATCATAGTATGTACCATTCTTGGACCACTGCCTTTTTATCTTTTCTATTCGACGCGTCTGATCGTGGAACGGAGATCTGGAATGAAGGTTAGTTCATATCGACTCCTTCTTCATCATCATAACAGCTGAAAGAGGTCCAATGCTGAACATAGGCCTCCCACAAGCACCACCACTTCAACCGGTTCTATGCTTCACGCATCTGACGGAGTCCTGTGGCTTTCACCAGATCATTGGACAACCTTGTGGGAAGCTTTCCAACACTAAGTTTTCGCGTACGCCATCGCCACTCCAGAACCTTGACTGCCGAGTCAAGGTTCTGGAGTAGGATCATAGAATGTTACGTATGCAGCGCGTGTGGTTCTGCGGAGTAATTGAATAACAAACCAACAGTAGTACATATGTGCCAAGGTAGCTTTAATTTTACTGGTTCATCAACATTCATTTGTTGAGCATTTTGCCGAACATATGCAAAGGATCCGTGTGGTGCCGAACGTAAAGAATAGCACCATCCCATTTCTTCCCGTGGGTGTTGTAAGAGTCGACTAAGGGAATTACTAGTGAATGGGCAGCAGCGTTCTCTATGCATTCCACCACCATACTGCGACCGCCAACCCGCCTGCCAAGCGTGGCGATTTTGGCAAAACCCTCCAAATTGGGGGAGGCCTATGTCCAGCAGTGAACGTCTTTCGGCTGAAATGATGATGATTATGATGCAATGGATTAGCAATATCCTTTCAAATGATTCAGCGGGGTAATTGTGAAACACTAGTAGGAATGCCTTTTATTTTGACAGTAAAACAACATATCCATACAAATAAATAAAACTGGAGTGGTTTGTAATATTAAGATAACCCTCAAGTAACACAGAACTGCATTATAAATTGTCACTTAAGGCCCACATCGGTAATCTAAGCATTTATAAAGACTTATTAGTATTCACCTGGGCTACAACAGCTGTTTCGAAAAAAACGTGGCCAACTAAAACGCTTATTTCTGTACAGTAATTCTATTAAGCACCACAAACATGCCACAAAGTCACTGTTATTGAGCGCTTAGTAGTGCAGTACCCTATCAGCTGTAAGTTTTCTGAATAATAGCCCACACGTGTACTATACAACCGTTGCATTTTAAGAGAAAACATATCACCCACTATAACATAATCAGTTACTTTGTGAAGTTATTTAATGCTTTATGCTGCATACAGATTCACTTTTCCCTTATTAGTCAGGTGTTACCATACACTCGAATAACAGCATGTATCCAAGTGTCGGCATGCGTGAATGGAATATTGGACGCGTCGGGTTCCGTACGTTATATTTATAAATAAATAAAATGAAATTAATTTATTTCAGACATAACCCATATTACAAAAATTAAGATAAAGTAACAATGCTGCAGCAGAAAAGAATAAAATGTCATCAACAAAATAAAAATATATGTCACATAGTTGAAATAAAATAAAATGTCTAATTTACGTCGGATTTAAATTAAAGTAACAATAAATAATAATTGCACATATTAACAGAACAATACAAAAAAGCCTTTATAAATAGAGGTCAGTGTGTTTGGTGACAATAGGCTGAGTCGGTACTCCCTGCTACAAAAATCTTCTTATAACCTACACATTTTCGGGACTAATATGGTTGCCACAAAATTAATATTGTTGTTTTAAATGTTTCTGGTACTTACCTAAAAATGAAGAAGATTTATTAAGATAAAACCAAGATTTTTTTTATTATAATAAATTAATAAATTTCGAGACTTTTTAAGATTCCAGATTTCGAAAATTTTTCTCAGAGGTAGTCAGTTAGGAAATACCTGTACAGCTAGCATCTAAAAAAATAACGTAATTTTCTTTATGTTTATTTAATTTTCCCTTTTTAAAGTACAATTTAGGGTGTACCACCCTGGTACAGGCCTGGAATTTTCATCCTTTTATAATTTCAAGAAGTATAAAAGTACTTCTCGGTGGCCACCATAGAATTTCTTTAGTTTTCCACTATGCATGAACGAGTGTTAGATCGACAACACCGCTCTCTATAGTCTGAACTATTTTGAAAGGCTCGTTCTGTAAAAAACAAGAAAAATATACTTATTATAATAGAAGTATCAGTTTCTCAAAATGACAACACTACCTATACAGTTTTCGAGGAAAAAAAAAAACCACAAGATACAATAACATATTAAATAGCTAAATTTAACGTAACATAATGCTATTTCATGTGGAAGTAATTAAATTATTAGACCAGAAAACCTACTAATTTATAGATATTTCGTCGCAAATTGAATAAATCAATAACTTATGTGTTATACATATGATTAAATTATAATCTCAGCTACTTAAATTACAATTTTAATTAAGTACTTACCTTCGAATAACAACTAAAAAAGGGAACAAAATGGCTTTAAAAGAACCACGGCGGAACCCTAAAAGCTTGGATCCATAAAGGTAGTTATCTAGGTAACTGACGCAAATGTGAACCAATACGGCTCTCCTCATCGATCTATGTCTGATTTGTATTTCACAAATGCTAAACTATTTTACTCTTGGCTGAATTACAGGCCACATGTGAACGTACAGTAGCATTACATTGAGATTAAAACTGTTCACTTGCCATCCGCCAAATTCACTGCGTTGCTTTGTATTATTATAAAATTTTATCTTTTATTTTTTGTTGATTTTAGAGGATATCAATTGTAATTAATTTGGATTAAAAATTATTTACACGAAAAATTTTTTTTTTGTTTCTTTGTACAAAAACGAACATATTAATTTTATTTTCATTCTAATTTTGTTGCTTTTATTTTAGTATTTAGTGGTATTCCGAGGGCGCGTGAAAATTTTGAACTAAATATGTATGGTATTTGACAGTAAAGTTACCTTCCCAATAAGATTTCAAATATAATAGGAGGAAATCGAAGTTTTACTTACCTTAAATTTTATGTATGTATATTCTCACAAATGGCACCTGAGATCTTGCACACAACGATACACTTCATGTTTTACAATTTGATAGTTCATATCAAAGAAAAATAAATAATATTAAGTTATTGCATTCCACAATTTCGCTCACTGTGTAAATTCAACTATATAAAAGTATTCAAAATGTACACATTCGTCTTCCTTGCTGTATAATAAGTAACACGTGCCTCATTAATCAGGCAATATTCAGCTCTTTAGGTGACTGTTACACACATAAATGCTAGGTACTATAATGTTGTTATAATGCAATTATTTGTCAATTGGATTTCTTATACAGCTATGTGCTGAATAATTTGTGCTCAAATTAGAGTTATATCCTCTGAGGATGCGCTGTCTACGCTATTATTCAGCAACTAATGCATCCACTGTGCACTGTTAAAATGCTGTTATACAGCACTTTTGTGCTACTTGGGCCACTTTTTACTAATTGTATATGGATGTATACACGGTACATATACCAAAACAATATTTTTTACAATTTTTGTCTGTCTGCCTGTTTGTTCCGGCTAATCTCTGAAATGGCTGGACCGATTTTGACGGGACTTTCACTGGAAGATAGCTGATGTAACAAGGAGTAACTTAGGCTCCTTTTATTTTAGAAAAATACCTGCGTTAATTTCTGATATCCACGCGGGCGAAGCCGTGGGCAAAAGCTAGTAGCATATAAACAAAGTCCGCACATTTATCGTTGGGCAGTTGCCCACTAAACACAACTCCCTTCTGGTTGAAGCACCCTCCCTTTTCTATAAAGGATGAGTGAACTTAACACCCTGCTCCTCAAATCGTCATACCTTTATACGTTATTTGCGTAGAGCAGACAATTTTTTCCAACTTGAAGCACTGGAATGGCGATATCCTGAAAAATGATTCAGATTCTGGTTTACATTGTGTTAGTTTTTTTTTTTTTGGATGGGAAATCATCAAATGAACAAGTCATTTGCTCTGGGCGGAGCGGGAGGGCATGTCAGACTTTTACTGACTAAAACCCACCCGTGTTCTTTCAGTTGCCCATGTGCCAGGGTCACGGTATCTCTTTCGAACAATCACGCGACCCCGGCAGACATTGTGTTAGTAACACCCTTATTACGTAGACATAAAGGCTTTTTTCACCGGTGTTAGCCCATTCCGCGTCGATAAATGTAGGGTGACCCTTACGCAATTAGTGTCCAAATTGTGATTGATAGTGTGTTACGCTATCAGATTCACAATGAAAAATGCTACCATCATCATCATCCTTGCATTATTCCGGTTGCATCTTTTCGGAGTTCGGGGCCCACGTTCCTGCTTTTACCCTCGACTTCAGGTGGTGTTCTGTGTCCCTTATGGTGAGTCTGTTGGTACGCATGCCATCTTTTACGACGTCAAGCAAGCGCTTTTTGGGTCTTCCCCTTCTGCCGGGGCCCGGCGGAAGCGGCATGGCCAGGCATTGGTTCAATAACGCTGCTATTTGTAAGCAAAACGATTCGAACGTTTTTGTTTTAAAGAAACAAGCATAGCCTGACAACTATCTTCAACTTTGCATTTCCTAATGAATGTCCGCTAATATCAGTGTCGTTTAGCTACTTATCTGTTTTATTTTTTCTTCAGGAGCTGATGAGACACTCGGGCATAGACTCTGGCGTGTTGCGATTCTCACATGTCGTAGAGGCTTTATTAGTTGGCGTTTTCTACTCCATAGCCGTCACAGTGATTCTGAAGGTGAGTATGTTGCATTCTAGCCTGTAATGAATAACTGTTCAAGTTCAAAGACCCATGGCCTCCATCAACCCACTCCCTTGCACAGGGAGGAGGCTTGAGTAGTGCACTATTTGGGTAGTGGGAACTAGTGTTGCAAAGGACTCGAGTCCTGGAGTCGTAATTTTAAAGACTCGACTCAATTATGCAATACTCAGTGTGGACGATAAAGGATTCGAGTCTTAAAGAAAAACTCGGAGCATGAAGATGAGACATGTAACTCATCATTGGAAAACACTCGAATAGAAGGTGATAAGTTCAAATTAGTGGTTAAAAATTCTGACGAATTACTTAGATACATACATACATACATACATAAACTCACGCCTTTTCCCATAGGGGTAGGCAGAAACCACGGAACACCACCTGTTACGATTTCTACACACTCCTTTTGCTTCGTTTAGGTTCTGACGAATCTGACGAATTCACAGGACTAGTAGTAATTACGACTCGAGGATTCCAGTCTTTTGCAACACTAGTGGGCACTGTATAGGCCGATATTGCTGTGATTGTGACTGTTTTAAGACTTGTGACTTTTATTCGGTGTTTCTTCTTCTACCTCATTTTTATTTTATTTTCCTAGCGGATTCGCTAGGAAAAAAAAAATGAATATCAGGTAACTAGGCTCATACAATTTCCAATCTAGCCCTTGAAGCCTCTTGTTTCATAGTTCTACAAAGACCATTGTAGATCACGGAGTAAACTGGGGGGCACCGATATGGTAGGGAAGACGTGCCTTTAGGATAGAGAAGGATTGTAAGCCGTACGGATTTGCACCCTAGAGTAGTCATTGGACTAGTGGAGAGACGACTGATATTTATCTATGGGAGGTATTTTAACGACATCGGCTCCAAGTTGATTCAGGATAAAATTAATCATAACGTTTTTAAGTCATCATTATTTCAGCCGTAAGACATCCGTTGCTGGGCATAGGTCTTCCCAAAAGGGGGTTTTGCCATAACTGGTACGCTTGGCAGGCGGGTTGGCGATCGCAGTATGGTGGAAAAATGCATAGAGAACGCTGCTACCCATTCTCTAGTAAGTCGCCGTTTACGATACCCACGGAAAGAAATGGGCTTTTAAAGTACTTAAAAAAAATGGCAGTTAGTCTACTATTTTTGTTTCCAGATGGCGTGGAAACCGATACTGCCGCACAGCAACTTTTTTATAATAGCTTTTACGATAGTATTTCATTTTCTGAACACAATGTCCTTTGCGTTCATCACTACTGCACTGTCACAGGATTGTAAGTATCTATGATTATAGTTAAGTAGTTAACTACTCTAAATCTAAGTAAATCCAATGTTACAAAGTTCTATTGGCGCGTGGCTGAAACACGAACTAACGCTGCCATTTTGTTTTGTCCATACAATTTCTCTATTGTGCAGCGACACGTACAGTGGTGTGCGAGGAGAGAGCGCGCGAAGTGTAGTTTACATCTCCAGGTTTACCTGGCCTCGCATTGTACAGGGTTTTCATACAATGAGGAGTCAGCTTATACTGGAAAGATATTGTCTGATATGTCGCCGTGCGTACCTAGTTCGCTACATTTTTTGGTTTTGCGGTCATTTCTGTAATGTCATGTTTATTTATCTTTCAGTTTTGCACGCAGACTGTATCGGGCTAGTACTATACTTGTCTACATTTATTTTTGACTTCTTGTGGTTTGCCTACAAAGAACACACGTATATATTATGCTGTATATTGCCACATGCACCAATCTATTTATTCTGGGACGAAGTCCTTTATTTGGAAAAGATCGGTAAGTACAACTTGATTGTCTTTCCAAAAGTTTTATTTTTATTTTTGCCTTATCAAGGAGTCGGTTAGGTAAAAAGATGAAGCTAGTTGCCCATAACAAAGCATATGGAGAAGAATGGGCAAGAAATTCCTTAAACCCTCTTTTAAATCAAAATATTTGATAGATAATTTAATTGGTAATAATTCACTTGAAACGATTTCGGGGAATCGATCTTTGCGCAAATGGACATACGCGCAAAGGACACTTGCGTGAAAGAAACTTGCGTGAAAAACACTTGCGTGAAAAACACTTGCGCGAATCCACTTGCATATGTTGTGATATTATGGACAGTGTTTTTCAACTAAAATGATAAATTGAACCCTGTGAAGAATGTTGCATGTTTTTTTTTAAACCTTAATTGTTACGGTTTTTAGGCGTAGGCACCCAAATTTGGAACATAGACAAACGCCACATCGACAACTTTTCGGTGTTAATAGTCTGGGTGCTCTTCCTTGTTCAACTAGATGTGACAACAACCCTTGCATGGTACTTGGACCAAGTCATGCCGGGGTGTTACGGCGTTCCTAAGCAGTGGAACTTCTGTTTCAAGGTAATTTTGAATTTATCTCTTAAGTGTTAAGTTCCGGTTTTCTCCACACCTGGTTATTAATTGAGTGTATACTACCCATAGGTTTGATGAGTAGGAATGTCTAGTCTATTCTATTCACACGAATGTAATACAGTCGCGGAGGGATTTTGCGCATAGAATTTTCCACTTTCGGCATTGAACCGAGCATTAAGATTCCAACAGCAGTGGAGCACAGGAGCACGTGCCCCGTCGAAAATTTTCCCCACCTTTGAGTTATTGGACCTAGGAGCGGGGTACTCAAATTTTCGAGGTCGTGTAGATCGCTCTTGTCAACATTCTTTTAATGAGGATCAATTCGACAAAAGTATATAGCAATTTTGAATACTACATCGAATACAATATAAATAACTGAGTTCATTTCTTTTTGAATCACTCAAATCCATCGAGAAATTACGAAGTTATTAAACTTTAAAAAAAGGGAGTTTTAAAACGCACGCCGCGCGCGCGAAACTGCTGATGACGTCACGAGGCTCGATCGCCCGCCACGCGCCGCACTGCTTTGTTATGATTTGCGGAGTTTAATCGTTTTTTCTTGTTTATTTATGTTTTATAGATATTGGTAGATAGGAAACATGGAAGTCGGATTTACGCAAGGCCTAGTCGGACAATTTCGCGAAGATTGATTCGTTTGTGGTTGAAAAATTAAAAAAAAATCAATTTATTCCAGTGCACAGGTAGGTACTACGTTTTAGAATGTTTTGATTTGGCAGGTACGTACCTTTTTCGTGTTTCTACAATGTGTAGGCACCTCTCTACCTATTTTAAATATTATTTCTTACTAGCTTCTGTCCGCGACTTCGTCCGCGTAAAATTTCCTGCTCCCCCAACCCATCCCGTCGCATCGATTTGCCTGCCCGTGCGAGGTCTTTGTATGCGTGACGTTTTTTTTTGTACTCGGCTCCTAAGGGTCTTTGCGTGACCTTATATAATATATAGTCTATAGCCTTCCTCGATAAATGGGCTATGCAACACTAAACGTACTTAACTCTTCAGCTTTTACTTGGGTGTGCTACGCAATGAATTTTTTGAGAGACCAAGGCGCGCGCAATGGACGTGTTTTATAATAATATGGATTTTTTCACTTTTTCTTCGAAATTTTCTTCGAAAAATAAAAAAAAATATTACCCACGTGTTGAGATTTATATGTGAGGGAATTGTAAAGGGGGTCGAAAATTTCATTATTTTTGCGATAGGAAACGCCATTTTCGAGATATAAGCAAAAGAAAAGGAAAACAAAAATACAGTACTGTTTTTGCACATGAAGGCGAGGCGCGAGGCGCGTGCAATGGACGTGTTTTATATGGAATTTTTCACTTTTTCTTCGAAAAATAAAAAAAATATTACCCACGTGTTGAGATTTATATGTAAGGGGGTTGTAAACTGCCGGGGTCGCGTGATTGTTCGAAAGAGATACCGTGACCCTGGCACATGGGCAACTGATGGAACACGGGTGGGTTTTAGTCAGTAAAAGTCTGACATGCCCTCCCGCTCCGCCCAGAGCGGGAGAAGTCATTTGATGATTTCCCATCCTGAAAAAAAAAAAAAAAAAAAGGGGGTTGTAAAGCGGGTCGAAAATTTCATTATTTTTGCGATAGGAAACGCCATTTTCGAGATATAAGCAAAAGAAAAGGAAAACAAAAATACAGTACTGTTTTTGCACGTGAAGGCGAGGCGTTCGTTGGTGTGAATTTTAGTTCATAACTACTAGTTTTAATCCACACCTTTTAATCGCGATTAAAAATAGATTTAGTTAAAATAAATTATTATATTAAAATTTTTTGAAATGCAGTATAAAGTACTTTTAGTTAAGGGGACATGGGGCGTCGCTTCTCATGAAAGTACACCATTTCTTTCTATTTTTTGGGTATTTTGGGACACAAAATAACAATTTGTCCGGTGTAGCAACACTTGTATTTTCGCATCGTGGCACGATACAATATTTTAAGAAGACATTATTCGTTTAAATGTTCTGCGAGTCACGTAACTAAAGGCAGAAAGAACGTGCGCGGCGGTGCCGCGGACGCGAAAGTGGAAGATGACGTCATCAACGAATTGTGCGTATTGGCGAGCGTTTTTGAAAATGCAAAATTAAAACCGCTCTAACTTCGTCATTTTTGGTCCAATTTGAATAATTCTTTCACTGAAATAATTGGTTTAGGTATGACTGTAATTCTACATATTTAACTAAAATCGTCGCTGATCCTCATTATCAGTTATTTTTTTCTACATAGGTATATACGTCGAGACAATAACTCTTATTTCTGTATGTATGGTCAAAAGAAAATTCTGTGCTCTCCTCCGAGAAATGAATCTTGCATCCGACCTTGAGAGTATTAATGGTCTTTACCTTTTTTTTTCTGGATAGGAAATCATCAAATGACTTCTCCCGCTCTGTGCGGAGCGGGAGGGTGTGTCAGACTTTTACTGATTAAAACCCACCCGTGTTCCTTCAGTTACCCGTGTGCAAGGGTCACGGTATCTCTTTCGAACAATCTCGCGACTCTGGCAGATGGTCTTTACCTTACCTCTTGATGTGAATTCAACCGAAAAGACCTCCTCAATGTTTTGTTTCTCATCTGAGCCAATAAAATGAAAAAAGAGACGGATGAAATGGTAATTGGTCTAAGCGATATTTTTTGTTGCGATGTTGATTTATGTCACCCGCGGTGAAAAGAGTCATTGGTCTTAATCTACGTTGATCTATAAGATCGGTAGCCACCACATTGTGTCCGCAATTTATAGGCGAATTATGTCAGTGATATGTTTTTTTATGAAAGTAGTGGGTGTTTAGAGTGAGAGAGCGTTTTTTGAAATTGGAAAATCGAACCGCGCTGCATATACATTGTAGAATGCAATAAAGTATTGAGTATCATTTTTACGTCAGCTCGTTTGCCCTTTTTGCGGCGGTCTTCTAGGAAACCGTAGCTTATAAGCGAATTTATTTTGCTATATTGTAGAAAGAGAAATGCGAGAGAGGAGGGAGGAGGGGAGGGGATATTGTTGGAACTGAATTGACCTGATTTGTTGTTTGTGTTGTGGTATTTAAATTGTAGAAAGAGTACTGGTGTTCGGATAAAAAACGAAAAACAATAGCAATGCCGTCTTATCTGATGAGAAGAAATGATATGAACTTTGAAAAGTTACCCAGAAAAGCTGAAATTGCTCTTCAAGTGTTGAATGTCTCTAAGGTATTTGTTGGATTCTTATATTATTTGTATTTCACTACGATCAACTGTGGCGTCTTTACTTTCCATGAGTACTGTACTTTAATATATTTCAATAACTAAGTATTTGTTGTCGCCCTTTAACACCAAAGCAATACAAAATAAAAATAAAAATACTTTGCTAAAGTTTTTAAGCAATTGAGAGATATTTCATTCAACCTATTCATATTTTACTTGTAGGTAAAATTGTTCATGGGAAGTATAAATGCCCTAGTTGACGGTATAGATACTATAGCTAGCCTATTGCATAACACCCTTTTACATTACGAAGGAATAAAAAAAAAAAATATCATTGGGTCGACAACGTATATAACGCAATAAATGTTGTCAAAATGACAGGCATTATAATATCTAATTGTTACTGGGTTTAGCAATTACCCTGCAGCTAATTTTAAAACCTCTAACTTAACAGACACCTATGCTGCGGGGCCGTTTGATAAGCCATTTCTCAGGTATTGAAGAGCGGGCTTTTTGGAGGAATGTCTTTTGTAATTTTGCTGTTCATAAAGTTCTATTTATTTATTATTTATTATTAGGCGTTGCTGTCCCACTGCCTATAAAGTTCTATAATATACTTTTATAATTTCACGCCTTCTCCCCGTGAGGAAGGCAGAAACTACAGAGTACCATTTGACAGGCCAGTCGGTCTAGTGGTTAGTGACCCTGAATGTTATGCCGGAGGTCGTGGGTTCGATTCCTACCCAGGACGAATTTTGTGTGATGAGCACGATCATTTGTTCTGTGTCTGAGTGTAATTTATCTATAATATGTATGTATTTAGAAATATATAAGTATGTTTATCAGTTGTCTAGTACCCATAACACAAGCTCTGCTTAGCTTGGGACTAGATGGCGTTGTGTGATAGTTGTGGAATATTATTATTATATATTATTATTTCCTTTATTTAAATTTTTACAACATATAAATTACATTTTTAAATATTAAAATAACAAAAATCATAAAAACATTTAAAAATATAAAAAATAGTAGCCCACCGGTATCGGGAATAGGATCCAAGCTACCGGTGGTCAGGGCCGCTGAGAGAGGAACCTTCTCACTATACGTGCCGTGTCCAGTAATACCGCCTTCTGGATCAAGCGCTTGATCCAGCTGCCTAACGAGAGCCTCTTTAGGTGTTGGTCGAGGCTCTTGGCTATTATGCCATTGGCCGTCACGACTATCGGCACAATGACTGCTGTATCCACATCCCACATCTCGACAACCTCGCGAGCCAAGTCAAGATATTTGATCTGCTTATCTTGTTCGGCTTTCACGAGGTTCTCGTCATGCGGGACTGCTATATCAACAATCATTGTGCGACGCTCTGATCGATCTATCACCACTATGTCCGGCTTATTAGCGACAATAGTCCTATCAGTGATGATAGATCGATCCCAATACAATGTGATATTTCCATTTTGGAGAACTGGGTCGGGCACATACTTATAGTACGGTACTTCTGATTCCACAAGACTGTATTTCAGAGCAAGTTGCTGGTGGATAATCCTGGCTACAAGGTTGTGTCTATGCAAGTAGTCTCCGTTAGCCAGACGAGAACAACCAGAAATAATGTGTCGGATTGACTCCCCCGGACGGTGGCATGCCCGACAGATGTCAACCGTGCCATCCTTCACAATATATTTCCGGTAGTTGTTTGTCATCATAACTTCGTCCATACTTGCAAAGACAAAACCTTCGGTTTCTCCAAATAGATCTCCGAATCGTAACCAGGATACGGACGCTAAGAGGTCTACATCGGGTCCATGTAGGACCCGGTAAAAGCGTCCGTGGAGCTCCTTGCTTTGCCATACCTCCCTGCGGTCATTAGTATCTAATACTTTAGGTTTGCGCCAGTTCTCGTTAGCCAAGGAGAGCGGGGTGAAGCCCTTGTCCACTGAGACCATATCTCGGTGCATCCCCACATCGGCTTCAAGGAAGTATTCCCTGAGACTGCATATCTCACGGTTGTGCAGGGTCTTGGCATTTAAAAAACCTCGACCTCCGCACTTCCGCGGGATATACAGTCTCATCACCGAGGATCGTGGGTGATGCATCCGATTTACGGTCAGCAGTGTGCGGACCCGTCTATCCAGGGCGTCCAGCTCCGTCTGAGTCCATTTGAGTATGCCGAAAGAGTACATCAAAACTGGCATAACCCAACCGTTGAAGGCGCGCACCTTGTTTCCGCCTGATAAAAGACTATTTAGAACTTTATTCAGGCGGCCAAAGAAGCGCTCCCTCAACGATTGTTTCATGTCAGCAGTGTCGATGCCTAACGCTTCCGACATACCCAAATACTTGTATGTTTCGATTGAGGAGAGGGATCTTAGGTGTATGGAATCCGTGAGTTGGGTTCCCACGGATTCCACAATCTCCCCTCGCTTCACATGCATGACTGCAGATTTGTCCACACCAAATTCCATCCTGATGGCGCTACTGAAGGTTTCAGTTACTTTCAGTAGCTCCATCAGTTGCAGATTGTTGTGGGCAAAGAGTTTTAGGTCATCCATGTAGAGGAGGTGAGATATAACCTGACCACCTCTCCTCAATCGATAGCCTATACCTGAATCCTCCAGCAGTGTGCTAAGAGGATTCATGGCTAGGCAGAACCAAAGTGGACTCAAACTATCGCCCTGGAATATACCTCGCTCAATCCTTATCGGTTCGCTATTCCTCTGGATTTGTCGACATCCTGGATAGCGAAGGACCGTCCTCCACTGCCCCATACATGACATCAGGAAGGTGCACAGCGTTGTATCTACTTTGTACAACTCTAACACCCTCCTGAGCCATGTGTGTGGTACCGAGTCATAGGCCTTCTTATAGTCTATCCAGCATGTCGACAGATTCCTTCGGGAACGACGAACCTGTTGACTAATGGTCATATCGATTAGGAGCAGCTCCTTAGTACCGCGGGACCCGTTCCTACATCCATTTTGAGAGACAGACAAGATAGAGTTTGTGTCAATATGATTGTAAATTTTAGCTCTCAAAATGGATGTAAGAATTTTATAGACCGTCGGTAGACAAGTGATCGGTCTATAATTTTTGGGTTCCGCGGTGCTACCTGATTTATGGAGCAGGTGGGTTATCCCTGTTGTTAAGAACTGGGGCAACGACCCTGACTCTAAGGCTGACTGGAACTGAGATGCCAAGCGAGCGTGCGACTTTTGGATCCACTTGATCCAAAAGTTGTGCAGTCCGTCCGGCCCCGGAGATTTCCAGTTAGGCAACGGACGGACTGCACAAGCGACATCTTGGGGGCTGATGGTAATTGCCCCCATTTCTGGTATTTGTCCGCACGCTCGCTCGATCTGCCTAGTCCAGTCACCTTCGGTGTGATTGACAGGCACCGACCAGATGTTTCGCCAGAACGAAGACATGGCGTCATCATCCGGAAGGGGCATGTCAGCCACACCTTGGTCCGGTCGCTCCCAAGCTCTGTAAACCCACCTTTCATCGCTTTGGAATGTGCGATTCTGAGTGTACCGCTCCACCCTCCGCCGATACCGACGAATACGGTTTGCCCATGCACAGATCTTCTGCTTCAGGAAGTCGATGCGCTCTGTGACGCGGGGCAAATAATCTCGGGGACTAACATCAGTCCCGGAGAACGCCCGCTTCACAAAGCGCATCACTCGAGGGCGAGTATTGCCCTCCCTGAAGCAGATTAACTTACCGATGAGTGCTCTAGCCTCACCGATACGACACTCAATCCTGCACTGCCAAGCTGGTACGGCTGGTTTTGGTCGTGTAGCTCTGTCACTGTTAGGAAACTTAACATGAGCTACACGACAAGCCGCTACAGCTGCGCAGTACAAGATCGAGTGGGTATCAACCAGGTCTTTGCTGCCGTCAAAATATGTTGACAGCTGTGAGTCTAGAGCACACACCAGCGCCTTGTTTTTCTTATGCATGGGCAAACGAGGTAAACGTGGTCTATGTTCAGGCGGAGTAGAGCGATACTCCCTGAAAGCATCCTCCAAAGCGCTCCTCAATCGTGCATTGCATTGGGTACTCACGGATATAGCTCCGTCATCATCCTCTCCACCAACACAGTTGGGTCGCGGTGAAACACTGGGTAAATTTTGCAGTTGCACCGCGACCAGTGGCGAAGCAGGCGTAACATGGCTATTCCGTGATTCGAGGCAAAGTCGATCAAGCACGGCGGCATCCAGCATATGATTACGCTGGATGACCCGTGCCTGATCCGATAATCGTTGCGACGACACGTTGACACCTGGTTCAAGCACCTGAAACAGAGAGAGCATCCGACCACGGTACGCAGTCAAGTTAGTTCCCCCCTCTGTAGCCCCATAGTATGCGCGCATGACATTTTCGTTGACCGCTTGTGTCCACTTCATGCGCTGCACACTTCCACCGGTAGCGGGGACCCTATCAGAAGCCGGTGGGCCTCGGAGTCCCAAGCTGGCCGGTGGTCGGCCTCGTCCGCGCCGACGTACTGGTGGTGGTGTCGTCGGCGGCGAGAAGTATTCGTCGCTCGAGCTCGACGCAACTGCAGAGGCCGGTGTCACTGGACTCACGTCTGGAGCAGGATCCGGCAACTGCGAGGCGGAGCTGAGCGACGAACCCGAAGATGTTAGGCGTGTGTTATGTAGAAAACGTGCCCGACTTCGCGTCAGCATCTCACAATTTCTCGTGTTATTTAATTTTTTCTTATATCCTGGTATAATGTTATCATTATAGCACCAATATCAGGTACTTCCTTGGTGTTGTAGAAACTTATGATAAAACATTTTTCCATGATTGGTGTTAAAAATTCTAGAAAAAATACACGGAGAAAAAATTTTTGCACCGTCAAGCTGACAGTTGGGCCACAGATATTATTATTATTATTATATCTGCTACGAGTGTTACAGACTCTTTTTGCCTTATTTACATTCACACTTCTGGTCATACACGCAATCAGGTTGCGATTACTACGCAACTGATTTTTCCGAAGAACGTCACCAATAAGATCACAATATAAATCCTCCAAGGGCGATTCCACTCTCATCTGCCTTGTAAATAAATTTACGTTTGTTTTTGAAACGTCTTTTTAATATCATGGATATGCGGTAAATAGGTGCTGCGTTGCCTCTTTCAGCATTTCTATTAATAATGATTATTTTATATTTTCAGTTTTTGCTTGAAAATCTGTGGTGAGTTGTTTATAAAGTAATACTGTTGCAAATCTTGAAAGCATTATGCACGTCTTTATAGTTTTTAGTCTTATTTGAATGGCTTTAGCTAACAGGCTGGCTAGAGCAGTGGTGGCCCAGTGGTAACGGCTGCGACTTGGGTAGTAGGTCGTGAGTTCGAACCCAAGCAGGCGCTTTGCTTTGTGTAAATTATTTCATCACCACTGCTCTCAAAACGGTGAAGGAACACATCGTGAGGAAACCGGCATGTCTTAGAACCAAAAATTCGAAGGTATTTGGTATCCACCAACCCGCACTAGGCCTGCGTGGTGGATTATGGCCCACTCCCGAGAGGAGGTCTGGAGGTCCCAGCAGTGGGAACATTATAGGCTGATGATGATGAAGCTAACAGGAGATGACAATGTAGCATAGTTAGTCAATAGCGTCCCCACAGGGCAGACCCCCGCAGCGTAGGCGATGGGCTATAATCCACCACACGGGATCCATCAGTGCGGATTAGCAGATTTCACATGTCTTCGAACTTTTAGTTTACGGACATGCGGAATTCCTTAATGTTTTTCAATTACCGTTTTCAAAACAGTGGTGGTGATGAAATTAAATACACAAAGTAAAGTGACTGGTTGAGTTTGTACAACCTACAACTCGCAAGTTCAGACCACTGGGTCATCACTGCTTTCCGTGACGATGTTCAAGCAGGGAAATTAATTGTAAATAATATTGACATTTAATACAAGTGTTTAAGAATGACAGTTGTGATTTGATTGACGGACATAGTTGGTACTTAGTAAATTTTCTTCCATGACTTTTCTTCCCACTTTTCTTAGTTAAAGTTACAGAAATAATATTATATTAGTTGAAACGAGTCAATCAGACAACTCATTCTTCAAGCCCATACTTCTTGAGACGTAATAATCTATATATTAATACGTGAAGCGAAAACTTTGGATCCCTTTTTACGAAAATTGGGCGGACGGAGGAGTATGAAATTTCGCACACTTATAGTTTATACAGAGAAGAAGTGACGAATACTAATATTTTTTTTAAATTATGCGAAAAAATATATTATTTTCAATAAATAACACGTTACGCACACTACTATTCATTACCGTGTATTTAATACACACATGCATAGATATTCCTTTGTTTATGGTCCAATCGAGAATATCTGTCTTTATTTTGTGTCTATAGTCTTATAGTTAGAGAGCTGGCGAGCATTTCGGTATATGATTTGCACACGTTTCACGTCGAATGGATTGCAGTTTAAATAATTACCAATTGATTTGGTCCAATCAGTTAAGGTCCCATTTCGCTGCGTTTTCGCGTTACAGCGGATTGAAGTTACTTAAAAAAATCGGTGTATTAAATCATTTGCACATGTATGCCTCTAGAGTTCATGGTCACAATCATCTTGGAAACGAAGAAAATCGAAGAGACAGACATTCAGGACTCTTCATTATCATGGGACGGAGTTGCAAAAATGTTAAAAAAAAAAGCTCTACTAAGTCATTTGCACGCGGTTCTTATTGCGGCCATTCGATTCACTATGACTCTGTGAATTCGAAAAAACATGTGGCAGACTCTTTGCCAACTGATTTTCAGCTCTATAACTTTTTGAAATTCACGGAATCAAGAGACAGCGGCTATTACATGGGATTATTGTTATTATTTATAGTTTTATTCTTATAATTTTGTTTAATATTGTCCTCAAAACTCACGGTAACGATTAAACTTCTTATCTATGCAATCATACTTTTTCTCAATGCCAACCAGAAACGAAATGCGCTTAGAAATTAATTAGAAAGTTTTTTTTTTTAATTGCATGCTTGATTGTAATCTGAATAGGATTAGGATCTAGATAGGAACAGTCTTTAACTTTTTTTAATCACGTTTTATTTGTGTAAAATACGTAGATTTTGAACCAAGACGTGTGAAAGTGCCTGAGAGCGAGAGAGAAGAAAAGCGTGCAAAATAAAAGGGGAGGCTGTATATAGATATACGCTCTATACATTTAGTTTCACAATACGGAAAAGGTTGGAACAGACTTATACCGTTCTCACTCATATTCCCAAATAAAAGAGAGACACCACGAAAGGAACTATGGGGATATTTTATACCTGTTTGGTTTAGCGCGAGCGTCGGGTTGAAAAAAAAAAACAAATGGTCTGCCTTTGGAATATCAGAGGCCTGAACGTCTGCCTCATCGATTTTCTTGCTTTTCATAAGGAATTCAAACATCAGTCTAACAGGTAGACGTGTGCGCATAATATAGCACACCTTTTTTTACAATTTTGGAGCACTGTCAATAGACAACGCAGAGGCAACATGTTGGCAGACTATTTTTCCATGGTTCTTCTCTCTGTTTTTAATCGAACAATTCAAATCTGCCAAGTGTGCACTACATATAAGGTTTTTTTAATCATAAAAATAAATGTAAAAAATGAATACTACAAAAGTCAGAGCCCTGGACGTCTGCCTTTTGGATTCTTTCTGTTTCCAAGATGACTATGATCATCAGCCCCAGAGGCAGACGTGTACACATAATATAGCACACCTTTTTTTTTAAACATTGTTGAAACGCTGTAAATTTACAACGCAGCGCCAACAGGGTGGCAGACGAGGTCCTTGATGTTTCTTAGGGTATAATTATCACTATTAATAACGTCTGCCTTGTATGCTGATCATATCGAAATTTTGCTCGCCAGCTCCCTAACTATTACTGAATGTCAAGTATAACCATGGGTAACAAATTAATTTTATAGATATACATATAACCTATTTCATTTTTAAAATCTATGATACAGAATGTCAAATATAACCATATTTTTTATATTTATTATTATATATGTTCTTTTTTTCATTTAATAATGTATTTCTATTCAAATGAAGTACGGTCGAATTTCGAGCAATGGGCGATCACTAGTAAAATATAGTTAGTCCTAAATTATATCGATAACCAAAGGTGAATTCAAGAATAAGAAAAGTAGTTAATCCCTTTTTTCAGGTATATAAACAGTTTGGAAGCAGATCTAAAGTGATAGCATTGAACTCGGTGACATTTGACTGCTATAAGGGCGAAGTTACTATGCTCTTGGGAGCCAATGGAGCTGGGAAAACCACCCTTATGCATATTGTCGCAGGTTTGATTACTGTTTAATTATTTTACTATCATTGCTCGCAAAACAGATGGTTAATGGGGCCCGAAAGGTTTTGGAGTGGCAACCGCGTACCGGAAGACGTAGAGCTGGTAGGCCTACCACAAGGTGGACCAATGACCTTGTGAAGGCTGCAGGAATCCAATGGATGCGGCGGCAAGCACAAAACCGGTCGAAGTGGCGGAGCTTGGGGCTTCTTCCTTTGTCCAGCAGTATGATGATTTAAATATCGTATTTTGATCTTCAGGAAACTTGCAGCAAAATTATTTACAGTTTAAAAAAGAATGAAATGGAAGGACAAGTTTCCGCTGATAAAGACTTATATAAAAACGAAAAATATCGACACGAAATAACTGTAGATTATAGCATTATCTGCTTAGCCTTTTCCCATCTATTTTGGAGTCGGGTTCCAGTCCAGCCCGATGTAGCTGAATAAAATAAATAAATAAATATCTTTAGGACAGCCAACACAACGTTATCTGATCCCAAACTAGGCAGAGCCGGTACTGTGGTAACCAGACAACTGATAAACATACTTATACATTTTCAAATACATACATATTATAGATAAATTACACCCAGACACAGAACAAATGGTTGTGCTCATCACACAAAGATTTGTTTGAATACCATTATTTTACATGGAGTGATTGCCTATCTGACCTCCACAACCCAGTTACTGGGTAATACGTGATATTGAAATAAATGTTTTGTCTATGACGAACAGTATGAACATTTTTATAAAATAGCGGCTGCCATCCAGACGTATGTGACAGGCTCTTCCTAAAACTGGATTATTATTAACGCCTGGGTCAGACTGTCCCTACAAGACAAAATTAAATCAGCTTTCGAAGTGATGGGTATTGGTATCTTAACACCGTTAGCTCTATGGGGGAAGCACATCCTCCTTAATTTTATGTACCTACCTTCCCCCTACATAAGCTAGGCCCATGATAAGATCGATGTTTCTGTTTCAGGCATGTTCTCAGCCACTGAAGGCATGGTCTACCTGAACGGCTTTGCTGTTGCAAACAAAATCAGGGAGCTTCGGCACTACGTGGGTTTGTGCATGCAACGTAGCATCTGCTTCAGACACCTCACTGTTAAGGAGAACATCATGTTCTTTAGAAAGGTTTGTTCTTTTTATATTCAGCCTTTAATGTTCCCACTGCTAGGAAAACAGGCCTCATCTCAGTAAGAGGGAGTCGGAAATTATTTACCACGCAAGCCCTGTGCGGGTTGGTACATCTAGATGATCACATGTCTTTGATTTTTGGTTAATGGACATGCCATCCATCCATCGTGAGGAAACCCTCACGATGGATGGATGTTTTTGGAGAGCAGTAGTTCGAACCTATGATTGACAACTCTCCAGTCGTGGTATTACCGTTGGACCACCTCCAAACCCAACCTTTTTACTTCTAAAGAAGTTCTATGATTGTTGTTAATTTTTTTTTGCTTTTACTTTTGACTTATGTTCATGACTCAAATTCACAGGCAAGAAAGAAAGAACCAATGATGTTTTTATTAATATTAATTTCCTTATTGTTTTATGTAACACTAGCTGCACTAATTGTTGCGCTGCAAATTATGATTTTAATATTACAGTTACGAACAAAAACAAACAAAGGTTTTAGTGTGGAACAACTGCTGAAAAGGCTCAAGTTGATTGAAATAGCTGATCATTATGGCTCACAACTGACCGATAAGAACATGAGATGTTTGCAGGTAGGTCGTACGCATTACAAACAAGCTTACATCACCCGATTTTACACATGAAAAAATTGCTAACAGAGATATGACATATTTTTATTGATAGATCTGGCTTTGGCTTTGCATTTGTATTTATTGAACGAAGTTCCTAAACGCAGCTTACGGCAGAATAAACTTGTAGAAATAGTCACATAACAATAAGCCTCCTCCGTGGGACTTTTTATTATAGAGGGTCAAATTAAATTACCTGGCTATATTTTATCGAGTTGGGTATCGATATCGAAAACGATCGAGTTAAAAATAAATAAAAAAAAAAACATAATTCCAACTTAGTTCAAAATTTTAAATGACATTAATGTGTATATTAAGGCTACCAAACGACTATTATGTTTTAGAAAGAAACAGCGAAAGTAAATGAATGAATGAATAAAAAATAGTTTTCACGGTTTTCGAGGGTGCTCCAATAGTGAGATTACGGTAAAAAAATGTAAAGTAAAAATAAAATTTAAAATTGAACAGAATTCGTTTGAAATTAACTACCAAATAAGTTAGCGACAATTCGCGCGAAACGGGTTTTAGATCTTTTTACATAGTTTATTTGTTGAAGGTTGCATGCGTGTTGGTAGGAGATGCAGATGTACTGGTGTTGGATGAGCCAACAACCGGCATGGATGTCGAGGTGCGCCATCGTCTATGGGACCTGCTAATGGTATAAACATCGATTTTGATGTTTTGTCTTTAACTATTAAAGTCGGCTTTCGCGTCTGTCTGTATGTTCTTAGCATAATTAGTCTATAATGTTCCGACTGCTGAGATACAGGCCTCCTCGGGCCAACTGCGGGTTGGAAGATGTCACATGTCTTTGAATGTCTGGTTCAAGGAAATGAACAACAAAGCCCGACAAGTTACTGCTATAGGCAGAAAAAAATCAGAATGGACATATACACGACTGCAGAGCATGTCCTGATTTTAATCCTTAGGTCGAATACACATTGCCAGACCTGGGTCTTATTGGATTATTTTGTTTTCGACTCTTAACGACGTAATTGGCTGACTTTTCTTTGATGATCGGAATCATCATTGTCACCATCATTTCAGCCGAAAGACCTGCACTGCTAGACATAGGCTTCTACCAATTTGGCGGGTAAGCCATAATCACTACGCTTGGCAGGCGGGTTGGCGATCGCAGTATGGTAGCAAATGAATAGAAAAGGCTGCTGCCCATTCTCTAGTAAGTTCCTTAGTCGCCTTTTACGACACCCACAGGAAGATATAGGATGGTGCTATTCCTTACGTCCGGCACCACAAGGTATTTTGTATAAATTACTCACTTGAATTTCATTCTTCAGATATTGCGTGGCGAGAAGACCATACTTATGTCGACGTCCTGCTTAGAAGAAGCGAACGCTTTGGGTGACAGAATCGCTATTCTAGATAAGGGCGTGCTCAAATGTCATGGCAGTCCTTCGTTCCTCAAAAATATTATTGGTGAGTTTGTAGTTTTGCTCCAGTCTCAGCTCGTGGGTGTTATAAAAGGACACATCTGACGAGGAAAGGGTGAAGATGTGTGGACTTTAATGCTTTGAAATAAAGCCGAAAATAACACAACTGGGTAGTACGATACCCTTTGATAAGATTGGTTGTCAGACTTTCGGGCTTCTGACGACTCGTGACGGTCAAACAGAATCCTTAAACCATTATGTGACAAGGTGGACAGCCACTTGATTAGGGACTGGGTGCGAGGGCACGGGCCAACATTGTGTTGAGCCACCTAGTTATTAGTAGTTGTTAGTTTAGTTTTGTAAGTTTTACTAAAAGAATGTTAAGCCGTTGTTACTGTAACTACATTGTAGATCGTGTCTTTCATATGTGATCAGCAATCTTCTTGTTGTTGCTGGTACGAGAGTTATAAAACGTTGGCCCAAAACTTAGCCAGTTCCTTGGCTCAAAACGTTGCCAGTTCCACCGCGATATCGGTGGCAATTCAGAGGTCACCTCAAATCACAAAAAAAACTAAATATATTTTGATAAATGATTTTATTTCTGCAACTAGGTTTGTACAAATATTTTTACACGTCAATTATATTATATTTTTAAAACGAAATGAGATCGGCGTTCGCTATCTGAATACTCTAAGAAAGGCCAAAACAAACTCAGAGGTGACAATCTCTTTTAAAGTACAGATATAATCTTGGTCAGATCATGTTAATACCATGTGGATTGGTGACTGAAATGGTCTTTTGAGGAAAGAACCACACAGATTGAGTGGACCTATCCAATCAGTGCACGCATTTATCACCTATCGTGCAGCTCAAATCAGAACTAACCCAGGTCCATGGTTTATCCGTATGCTAAACCATCCAAATCTATTCAGCCGTTAAGACGTGACTAAGTAGACAGACCTACAGACAGGTAGACTATTACTGCTGGGTCTCAGACCTGTTAAATCAGTGTATGCATTTACCAGCTTATTTTAACTTAGTGATTCATTTTATTCAGTGATTTGTCCAACAGGCACCAGCTTCACCCTGTCAATAACATTAAAAGACAGCGCTCGTCTATATGACGTAAAGAAGATGGTGGACGGGATGCTTCCTGAGCTTGAGTGCAAGATTCACGATATGACACGTATCACGTTCTCATATCCTACGAGAGAGTTCCAGAAATTCCCCATTCTGTTAGAGGCTTTAGAAGAGAAGACAAGTTTTTTTGGAATTATTCTCATTGATGTTGGAATGTTTATGGAAGAAGTTTTTTCTAAGTAAGTGGTTAATCTTCTTTTTCTTTTTCTCTTCGGTAAAGAAACTATAGAAGCAAAAATAAATTTTTATCTATAAGCGTTTTTGAATTTTCGTAATTATTATAATTTTTAAACTGCTTGAGACGTTTTGTATAAAACCTTTACTCCAAATTCTATGAATGGCCCGCCTGACGCTGCGAGGGTGGCGACCGGACGGCACGAGCATGGCCGCGGTGTCTCGGGCCATAAAAAATAAGAAGGAGCCAGTATTTCTCATGTGCGTCAAATAATTTATAAAAATTAAATTTTGAAAAAAAAAAATTAATAATTTTTTAAATACATTTAGAAAGTTTTTTTTTTCGTTGCTGTAGCTTCTGTACCACCTACAGGTGTACCTCTTAACATATTTCGTGTATGAATAGATACACCTTATATATCATATCCAAGGTGCAGTGGGATCCCAGTGTTAACTGCTCCGACAAAAGAGTTGTAGGTGGCTGGAACCCAGGCAAGCGCTTCACGTTGTTTAATTTATTTCGTCACCACTGCTTGCAAAACGGTGAAGGAATTGCTATGTCCTAGACCCTTGAATCAAAATTCGAAGACATGTTATATCTACCAGCCCGCATTGGGCCCCTGCGGTGGATTACAACCCACTTCCTCTAACAGAGAGGAGGCATGTATTTCAGTAGTGGGAACATTATAGGCTGATTTTGCGTATGCTATATCAGAAATACTACTTTGTACACACAGTTACATATCAAGCTATGCATTTTCAGTATTGTCTGATCTCATATTGTATTGGATTTCCGTATAATGAGAGATCAGCTTAAACTGGACGTATATAGCTTGATATGTAGCCGTGCGTACAAAGTGTAAGTAATATAACTGAAAACCTCTTTAAAGCGATATGTTAAGAAAGCCCGCGAAATTCATGGTTTCTGTTTTCGCATCGACGTCGGTGCCATTCTTCATAGTCATTTCTTATTCTATCCATTCGTGTAACCATTCTCATGTCAGCTGCATGCAGTTTTTAGACGTTGTGTTGTCTAATAGAGTTGAGGAATAGCGAAGGGCACTCTAATTGTCGTGAATAAAACAACTCCAACTGATCCAAATGAATGAGTGTGGTCGCGGTTGATGAGGTAGATTGATTCTTCCGTGCTGTTTATCTTGATGGCGTTTACGCTGACCTCGGTTACACGGTCGATGTGGTAAGCAACTGCGGTAGAAGTTTATCATACCTAAAAATCTGCTTAATTCTTGAACTGTTTGTGGTTTCGGATATTTGACTATGGCTTGTGTTCGCTCTTGAGTGGGTTTGATTCCTTCTGATGAGACTTCGTATCCGAGGAACTCGATGTTTTCTTTGTCAAACTCGCACTTGTCGATGTTAAGACTGACGCCGTAGGTATTTAGGCGTTCGAGTACTTGTTCTAAGTGGCGGTGGTGTTCTTCCTTATTTCTCGAGTGTACGAGGAGATCGTCGACGAAACAGAATACGTTCTCATCTAGTCCTCGTAGAACCTCGTGCATGAAACGTTGAAAAGTTTGACCGGAGTTTCTTAAGCCGAATGTCATGCAGGTGAATTCGAAAAGTCCAAATGGTGTTATTATCGCTGTTTTTTGAGCATCTTCATTTCATGCAGTTGGACACGTGGGCACACGACGCTGATGACACACGCGTTCCGCGGGCCAGCAGGCAGTCTTCCATCTTCGCTCGACGACGGCGCCCGGTGAAAAGGATCGCGCCTTGCTCGCACGTCCTATTTATGCCTTTCCGGCGAATAGTTCCGAGAGCTACACAGCGCTCGCGCGCAGGCGCGCGACGCCCTTCGCTATTGGTCGATGATTGTAAACAATAACAGATTGTACCTAAATTATCATTCCAAAAATGTATATAAGTAGAGTGTTTTTGTATAATAAAATCAGCCAGCCCCGGCTGGAGGCCTAAAAAGGTAACTTTTTAGAACTCGCCGGGCCACAATCCGTTTAAGTAGTAAGAATCTTTTCAGATTAACAACGAGATGACCTACAAAAAAAAAAAATATATATAATAAAATCATTGATATTATTCACTCATTCATTGGGATCAGTTGGATTTGTTTTATTCACGACAATTAGAGTGCCCTTCGCTATTCCTCAACTCTATTAGACAACACAACGTCTAAAAGTTGCCTTGCACTCATCCCTTTTTGCGCGAATTCGAACAGAGAAGCATGGTGCAGTTGATTCTTCTACGCGATTTTAGTGTTATTCCTATAGTACAAATACGCTACAGGAGCTGATGGATGCTACTGAAAATGCTAAACTCGTAGCCAAATTCTTGGCTAACTCTATTTAGATTGCTATCGACGCGCTAAGAAGAAGAAGTACAAGATACGATGTTTTCCAGTAATTTCAATAGAGCTGTGGCAAAAAGTTATTAATTTGATTATTTTAAAAATTTTAGGTTTATCGACACTGCGGAAGTGGAGCCCACCGAAAAAAGCAAACGGTTCCATGGTAAGTAATACATTAGGTTCATCTTCATCAGTGTTATAAAGAAGTAAAATTTCATGTAGCGGGACTATATGAAATTGTACCTCTGGTGAAAGCTATGGTGGTAATAAAAATATTACTGGCTCAAACATCTGTTCAGTCATTGCAAAATCTTCAATATACCCTACACGGTTAAAAAAATTGCATGAATCGTCATATTTATACATACAGGACCTACACATATGGAGGCAAATAAATCAACGTATTTGACTGCCTCTTTGGTCAAGTGGTCGCTCCCCTACTGATGACTATGAGTTCCTGGGTTCGATTTCCAGGTTGGGTTAAGTATTATGGACACCTTTCCTGTTCATAACGATGCGGACGAATTGTTTGATGCCATTTGATTCTTTTCTTATTTACAATATATACTTGTACATTATGTTAAGACTGAGCGTCAAAATTTTAATAATATTTTAAGATAAGTAGTTAATTAGGGGATTAAATATAATGATCACCATAAAATGCTTTGATACCCTTAGTTCTTTAACCAAAAATATATACTTGACACCAGAAAAATAAAGTCTAAAATTACAATAGTACTAGCTATTTTAGTCACGACTGCTCTTTAAATTGTATTCGAACACCAAATGTAGTAAATGATCACCAAATCATAACTTGTACGACAAAACTGTACTGCGACTCACAATAGTTCGAATGCACGCTTGTGCGATACACTCGAGCTCACATAGTATAGGTTGGCAAAAAAGAGTCTGTCGTGGAAACCATTGGAACTAAAATATTTTTTTGGTGGCAGCACTGCTTTGTTTATCATCAACAAGTAGCTAATCTGTCATTGTGTTATGTTCCCAGTTGTATTTTACTTATTTCTAATTATCTATCAATTATTAATGCTTTTGAACATATAAAAAATGAATAAAACAATAAGGAGTAGTGGTGTGAGCTGTGATATACTAAGTTTTCGTAAGAAATTTGGCGGAATCTGAAGCGGAACAAATTTTGCCTCCGATTGACAATGTTTACGAAAGAACTGCCGACACGAAAGGTATTTATCCAAGAAATTTATCTTTTATTCAATGCCAGTCATTGTTTTTCCTTTCTAATACTAAGTTTTATCGGTATTATAAGTTTTAAGCCATTTTCTTGTTTTATTTACTAATAGATTATTGAGGTTATGTTTTCTTGTTTGACAAATCGCGTGTACGTTAATTCTTGATGTTTGATACTTGAAATTGAAAAATGTACCTACATGGAATTAATATGATTGTCTTTATGTTTTTTTTCAAGGTAAATCTCACAGTACAATTAGAGAAATTGTTAATGAAGGTGAAAAAAATTAAGGATTTTTTCTACACCTAGAGGAACACCAAAACAGTTGGCGGAAGAAAGAATTAAACGATTTTGATATGTGTGCAATTAGACAAAAAGTTCAACACTATAACGAAACCGGCAAGTATTTTTTTGTTAATCGCATGCCACAGTAATAAAAGTATAATTTATATTTATTATTTTTCAGGTGCCTATTCTACGTAATATATTACCTATAGTTTGAGGAGACAGGTTGTAATGGAAGCCGTAAACGTGTATGAAAGATTTTTACACTATTTAGATTTCATAAATAAGAAATGTAAAACTGACACATCAGTGTTAATGGAAAAAATCTATCATAGCACTGAAAAGGAATACAAGAATGATGTTATGTCACGTTTTTCTTTTTAAATAAAATCTAAATTTTAGCGTGTTATTTCATTTTCATTGTCATGTGAATAGTGATAGTGTTATGTACCCCACATAGACATACCTGACGCCTTCATTAGTCAACTGTTCAAGTTTATTCGATATTGCCCGTACCTTTCGAATGCGACATGTTATAGGTACTCTCTGACTTCCGATTAGTTTCCGACAGTAAGCAGCTGTAAGTCGCCTTCTTGTCGACTATAAACTGTCAGCATTAAAAGGACTTGTTCAGTATCATTCATGTCAAATTTGATACAGGCATACCAACCATCGAATGGTTGTGAATACTCTAGATGGTGGCCGCAAATGCGATTGCTGAACATTATCATCCATATTCTAAGTCTAATCCTCATGTTTTCCTCAACTCAACTCAACCTCACTGAGGTAGTTTGATATTCATAGTTGCAATTTTACTCCTCGTCTCAAATAATTTCCTCAGTCGAGACTGATGAGAATTTCCGGGATCTCATGTTTGTGGATTAAAACAACAAGTACCTTATCACTTTTAGTCCTAGTATACAGGGTGGCCATACCTGCTAAGCAGGCGCCCTCATTTTTTCCAGACTCTTTTTTGCCAAGCTGTACACTAGGTTAGGTTAGGTTAAAACTGTGACCTCCTATGAAACTAGAAACGAATAGATTCAGTGTGTCGCATAAGCGTGCATTCGAACTATGGTGAGTCGCAGTACAGTTTTGTCGCACAAGTGTTATTCGCACACCCATTTGTCGAACTCACGTAGTACACTCTTAATAATTTCGTGTTCACTAACTATTTTTGGGTTAACAATGATTTTTTTTGGAGTCAGTTTGCTTAAATAGGATAGCAAGATGTAAAAACTTTGGTTATAATTTTACATTGAAATGCTGTTTTAATTTTGGTGATCATTTACTACTTTTGGATTAACAATGATTTATTTGGAGTCAGTTTGCTTAAATAGGATAGCAAGATGTTAAAATTTTGGTTATAATTTTACATTAAAATGCGGGTTTAATTTTGGTGATCATTTACTAGTTTTGTCTGTTATATGTTACTATATCTGGTGGTAAGTTAAACATAAGCCATTAATTAGTACTAGTAAAATGAATACATGAAGCAAAAACTTTATACCCCTTTTTACGAATGAAATGATGGAGTATGAAATGTGGCATAATTTAAGTTTATGGAGAAAGTTTATATAACATGTTCGAATTTCAACCGCTACTACGCACGGCGACACATCAAGCTATGCATTTCCAGTATAAGCTGACTTTTTCTTGTACGAAGCGCCTACTCAAAGCGAGGTCAGCTAAAATTAGCATTTGCATAGCTTGATATGTAGCCAGGTGTACACATAAATATCGTTAGTGTTAGATATTAGCAGTGATCGGATATGCGGATGCATATTTACCTAAGGAAGTGGCTTCTTATTTTTTATTAAAGCCGGGTTTCTTGGATCATCATATTTCGTATTTAAAACTAGCTTTTGCCCGCGACTTCGTCCGCGTAAATGTCGGTTATCGCGGACGCAGACGAAGTCGCGGAATAAAAAGTAGCCTATGTCCTTTCTCAGGCTCTAAACTATCTGTGTACCAAATTTCATTTAAATCGGTTCAGTAGTTTTAGCAGGAAAGCGAGACAGACAGACAGACAGAGTTACTTTTGCATTTATGATATTAGTGTGGATGTGGATTAATGTTTAACCCCAGATGCAAATACATATGTGTGTAGGGTGGTATGTGTTAGTTAAAACAACACACAAAACACAAAACGCGCATTCCATACTAGCCAACATTTCAACTTTAGGTGAATATGCATCTGAATATCCGATCTCTAGTTATTAGGATTTCCATTCGAAATTTCTCAGTAGCAGCATGGACTTTGAATTTGTGCACGGTGAAGGACAATAGGCCCTATTACATTGTATTAAACAAAAAAAAAAAAACAGTTTTTTTTCTTCTAAAAAGTGGGTGCACTATTACCTCACCTCTACCTAACTCTCCGTGGGAAAGAGGCATAGTGTTAAGTATGTAGTAAGAAATGTATTTTTGTACGCAGGCACTACTAAAGACCGTATCGTGGGCCGCAAACTGGTGCTCAGACAAGTATGGTTCCTAACCCAGAGAGTGTTCTACTATATTATGATGAAGAGGGTCCAGTTTCTTGCCCTGGTAAGATTTCTATCATAATGCCATTTGCTGCATTTTTAACCCCGACGCAAAAATAGGAGTGTTACAAGTTTGACCGCTGTGTGTCTGCCTTTGGCATCGTAGCTCTTAAACGGGTGAACAGACTCGTGTGCGGTTTTTTTATTTAAAGTTGGGGTTTTTAGCCGTAGTTCTTAAACATGTTTCATTAAAATCGGTTTAGCCGTTTCGACACAACGATCCTTTAATCAAAATATTACCTACAAGTTCTTAAGGGCCAATGGCCAATACGAAGATTTTTTTTTACTTTCAGAGGTTTTTGTAATGATCGGGGGTTTTCTTAATTTTAAATTTTTGTTTTCGTTCATATCAAGACGAGGGTCTAGTTAGGCTCCTTATCTCTTCATGTAACCCATTCCTGAAGTGATTGAGGTCAGAGCGTCGGGGTTTCTTACGTTTTTGGTAATTCTTTGTATCATTTGTCGATTACTTTGCCTGCGGGGCGAGTACGGCCTCTGCGATCAGCTTGTCACGCATTTTGTGATTCAAGGCAAACTTTGTGACTCAAGACATACACAGAGGCCGTGGTCACCCCGCTGGTGCAGCCCCACAGCTGAAAACAGTAGGTCCATACAGGCTTTAGACTTGTGTAGGAAAATATCGTGAGGAAACCGGCATGTCTTTGAACCAAAAATTCGACGATATGTGGCATTTACCAACCCGCATATGGCCCGCGTGCTGGATTACAACTCACTTCCTCTCACAGAGCGGGGGCCTGGGTTGTAGCAGTGATAACGTTCTAAGCAGATTATCCTTACGCTACAGCTAAGAATGACGGACTCATCCACCTTATTTCTTATAGCGCGTCATGGTCCCCATAATCTGTTTATTGATAATCACGTTGACGACAAACTATTCGTTCCGGCACAAGAAGCTGTTCAGCCACCAGATAACACAGGATCATTTTGACATCACCCAACTGCTGTATAACGTCGCCCCTACTCGAAGAAGTGGACTGTTCGACGGTGTCAATAAGTATCCAGGTGTAAAAACCGTGTATGCATTGAATATTGATAGAGGTAAGAGTTTTTTTTAGTATTTTAGTCAGACTTGGAGCTGAAGTAACCTGCACTTGCATAATCCGTGTGTCATCATCATCATTTTCTTGCCCTTATCCCAATTTATTTGTGGTCGGCGCAACATGTCTTTTTACACGCTTTATATTAGCTTCACTTGTATGTTTGTTTGTTTGTGTGTTTGTATGTTTGTTTGTAACCGACTCCTTATAGCGCGATTTTGACCCACTTTTAACGACCAGATTTCATTTCAAGACCGATGACAATGCAATAACTTCATAAATTTGTGCAATTATCCTTGCCAGGGTTACCAGGACAGCAAAAAAACTGTCTTCGAAAACTACGCTGACATACGTCACAAACTTCGCTGGGTGTTTCGAATTTTGAGACGTATGTCAACGTCTCAAAATTCGAAACACCCTAAAAAATAGAAAATAAATAATGGTTTAAAAAAACTAAAAAACACGCTTCCATAGAAAACCAAACTAAAAAGTAGAAAATAATGGGAAAAAAACGTGGGGTGCCTGATCAAAAAAAAAATACCTTAAAAACCACCCCACGATTTTTTCCCATTATTTTCTACTTTTTAGTTTGGTTTTCTATGGAAGCGTGTTTTTTAGTTTTTTAAACTATTATTTATTTTCTATTTTTTTCTTCCACACTTCTCTATTAGTCGTCATCGCTGTAGCAACCCCTGCACAATACGAGTGTATAGTAGCAAAATCCCTAATCCTTCTACATCCTTAATTGCTTCATATGCTTGGAAAACTGGTCTGTAAAATAGGCTTATTTGCTAAATAAATGTCTTACTTCCTCCTCACAAGTCATAACGAAAACAAAATACAATCACAATCAATCAATCAATCAAAAAAAATAATCAATCAAACAATCAACACAACAATCTCATATAATTATCATTAACGCTGAAAGAAGTCCACTGCTGAACATAAGCCTCTAGGTACCTCGACCGGTTCTGTTCTTCTCGCATCTAGCGGATTCCTGCGGCCTTCACCAGGTTTTCGGTCTATCTTCTGGAAGGCCTTCCAACGCTACTTTTTTCAGTACGCGGTTGCCACCCCTGAACCTTCCGGCTCCATCGGCCATCTGTTTTGCGAGCAATGTGCCCTGCCCAATGCCGCTTAAATTTGCCAATTCTTCGGGCTATGTCGGGTATCTTGTTCTCCTACGGATCTCTTCATTTCTGAATTCGATCGCGTACGAAAGCTCCAAGCATAGCCCTCTCCGTTACTCTTTGGATGATTTTCAGCCTTCTTATGAAGCCCATTGTGTCTCGTCTAAAATATAATTGACTAAAAACTGTTTTTTTCTTCACAGAATTGGGCGACGCATCAGGAGGACACTCAAACAAAGAAACTGTAGGCTTTAAAATTACTGATAACTACTCTAGAATATTCCATCCTACAGACCCGGGAATTACTTCGAAATCGATAAACATGTTCAGTAATATTTACTTGTCTATGTATCTGCCTCATCTGAACAATACTATTCGGACTACGTATGCAACTTTAGCTAAACCTCGACCCACTGGTATTAAAGAAGTGAAAAGTTCTTTCCTATGCTTGAAATGGACGTCTTGGGTGACTTTTTGTAAGTTATTTTCTTTTAATATTGTTTACTGTTTGCCGCGTTTGTTTCTTTTATAGGTGACCATTTTTAAATACGTAAACCTCTCCGTGCCTGGGAAAGCACCTCCGTGCCTTTTTTTTTTTTTTTTCAGGATGGGAAATCATCAAATGACTTTTCCCGCTCTGGGCGGAGCGGGAGGGCGTGTCAGACTTTTACTGACTAAAACCCACCCGTGTTCCATCAGTTGCCCATGTGCCAGGGTCACGGTATCTCTTTCGAACAATCACGCGACCCCGGCAGGCATAGGTCCTAGTAGACCCCTTCACTGCTGCTGACATCTCTTTGAGGCGCGCGTGGAACACTGCGCGCCGTCGACCCGAGCTTGGTCCTTACCGGGCAGCGAGCTACCCATTGCTCGCCGCCCGCAAGCTCGCGCCTACGGTGGCCGGGACCTCCGTGCCTGGGATCTTTAACAGTAGTTACGGGTCGTCAGAAGCCCGAAAGTCTGACAACCATTCTCACCAAGGGATATCGTGTTACCGTAAACAGGGTTGTGGAAGTCAGATAGGCAGTCGCTCCATGTAAAATACTGGTATTCAGCTGCATCAGGTTAGACTGGAACCCGACCTCAACATGTTGGGAAAAGACTAGGCAGATGATTGTTTACTAAGACCATGTTTGCACAACGTACTTACAAATATCGTGACGGGACTTCATCGTACACTGGATTATCAACTCTCTGTGTTGAACCGAGCATTGAGAATACAACAGAGTGCATCCCAGCACGTCGAATACAGACCGCTTGATTTTCAACTTTCGGCGGTAAGTAGTGCGCGGAAGTTCCAGTGCGCGAAGAAATCCTACTGCGATAGTTTTATGTTCGTGTGAACGTGAACCAATAGTATATTTGAGCATGGCAAATATACACACGTGTAAGGAAACATCATTTGGTAACCTAGGGGATTTTGCTTAAAACACTTGTAATAGCAAAGAAAGAAAATACTTTTATTTGCGGCAAACAAGACGCACAAAAACACCAGAAACATTCAGAAATAAAAAATAAAGTGTGGGTAAACATGCGTCACATCCACGCAAAATGGCCATCACTCAGCATAATGCTGTGACCCTATGCGAGACAGAGCCCCAGCGCAAAGCAATGCAATGCAATGCAAAATAATGCTTTTTGTTTTGAAAGTTCAACAACAGTTATTACGTTATTTACGTGGTTTAGCTGAGGTATATTTGTAACATTTGAAGCAGTGGATTGGCAATGTATTGACTTAATGGCTACAGTTTACGCGTCAACGTCCTTGTCGACCTGTTTATCCGTGAAAATGTTCAAAACATACACACATACCTTACTTTACCCACCCCTGTCGCATTTATCATACATATTAATATTAATAAGGATTTCATATTATCATCGCATTTCTTCGTCCCCTAACAAATAAAATCTTCCTCTAAATATTTTCGCTATGTTAATAAGTTTCGACAATTTATGGCCACTTATTTTAAGAATATGAGTATTTTTCCCCTATTATTATCGTCTGGAATACAAAGAGTCCTCGTCTTGTTCCCTTATTTTATTTTTTTTATATGTTTCTTTAAGACCCCTAATTTTGCATCATGTTTACTTCCCGTAGCCCTTATTTCCATCATTTTATAATGAAATACAATGAATTACATCCCTAGATTTGCCCTCATCGTACTTATATTCTATTCGCGTTAAAAAAATAGTGACTCATCAGAGCAACTGCAAAGTATAGGCGTATTCATACTGGGGTAAAAATTAAACGATGGTTCCATAAAAAGTCAAGACGCTGGGTCACTCCGTGTGGTGCGGGACGTAAAGAATAGCACCATCCCATTTCTTCTCGTGGGTGTCGTTAAAGGCGACTAAGGGACTTACTAGAGAATGGGCAGCATCTTTCTCCGTACATTGTACCACTGTCATTAGTAGATCTTTGACATTCATTACGCGCGTACAAAAGTACGTAAACGTACGTAAACCTCTTCGTGCCTCGTTTTCGAGGCACGAAGAGGTTTCGGTATGATGAGATGGTCACTCATCCACGGACGGTATAAAAAGGTATTTTATGGAAAACAAAGATCTTTATTTTTCTTCCAGTGGTAATTCTCCCTTTGTCTCCAATAATAATACTATGCATAGTAGAGCGACAGTGTGGCATAAGGGACAACCATATGATGGCAGGCTGCACCCCCGCGGTCCACTGGGGGGCAAGACTCCTGGCCCATATGATCATATACGTGGTCGTGATACTAATACCCGTCATTGTTGTCGCTATATTACTGGACTTTGATAATACATTTACACAAGTGTGGTTTTGTGGTAAGTAGTTTTTTTTTAAATTTATACTATATACTTATACTATAATATACTATAATCTATACATATAATAAAACAGTAAAAAAACTGTGTCTGTACATTGAACATAATATTAAAAAAAAAATAATTGAGGGGGGTTTAGAAACAGTAAAAGAGCACGAAACAAAAAAAAAATCTGTCTGTTTGTCTGTTTGTTTGTACACGCTAATCTTCGGAACTACTGGACGGATTTGAATGATTTTTTTGTTTTTGTAAGTTTTGAATGATTTTTTTGTTGTTGTTGTATTAAGTCTGGGCAACGTATAGGCTATAATTTATCTTGGAAACTTGAACACCTAATGCAGAACCGTAACAGACCAGCTAAACTATAAGAGATACAAAAATGGTACCATAGCAAAAATTGTTTCACGTGATGAGCATTTTCTGCTAAGAGAATAAATTTGAAGATCTGGAACACCTGATGTGGAACTCCAACAGCCCAGCTACACTATAACATATATAGGAATGACGTCTTAGCAGGAGTTGTTCAGCCTGAAAACAGTCTCTGTTGTCATATAAAATTTGAAGATCTGAAACAGCTGATGTGGAACTCCAAGAGCCCAGCTATACTATCCATACTTCCATACTTCCATACTATCCATACTAATATTATAAATGCAAAAGTAACTCTGTCTGTCTGTCGGTCTGTCTGTCTGTCTCGCTTTCCTGCTAAAACTACTGAACCGATTTATATGAAATTTGGTACACAGATAGTTTAGAGCCTGAGAAAGGTAGGCTACTTTTTATCCCGGTAGTATGTTCCCGCGGGATAATTTTCGACCTCCACGCGGGCGAAGCCGCTGGAAAAAGCTAGTAACAAATATAGGAATGACGTCTTAGCAAGAGTTGTTCAACCTGATGAACACTCTCAGTTGTTGTATAAAATTTGAAGATCTGAAACAGCTGATGTGGAACTCCAAGAGCCCAGCTACACTATAACAAATATAGGAATGACATCTTAGCAAGAGTTGTTCAACCTGATGAGCACTCTCTGTTGTCGTATAAAATTTGAAGATATGAAACAGCTGATGTGGAACTCCTAGAGCCCAGCTACACTATAACAAATATAGGAATGACATCTTAGCAAGAGTTGTTCAACCTGATGAGCACTCTCTGTTGTCGTATAAAATTTGAAGATATGAAACAGCTGATGTGGAACTCCTAGAGCCCAGCTACACTATAACAAATATAGGAATGACATCTTAGCAAGAGTTGTTCAACCTGATGAGCACTCTCTGTTGTCGTATAAAATTTGAAGATATGAAACAGCTGATGTGGAACTCCTAGAGCCCAGCTACACTATAACAAATATAGGAATGACATCTTAGCAAGAGTTGTTCAACCTGATGAGCACTCTCTGTTGTCGTATAAAATTTGAAGATCTGGAACAGCTGATGTGAAAATCAAAGCTATCACTAATTTCACTGTATAATTATAAAATAACATAAGCTGGGAGTACCTCCACGCGGTGAAGGCGGTAACAGTTTAGGACTGATTTTCGATGAAAATTCTATAAATCATTGAAAATTTGACTCTACTGGCTAAAACTCCCATTTATTATTTTATTTTATCGAAGAAATATGCCTTCGGGCTTATGTTATTTGAGTGTTTAATTTTCTTTTCCATTTATCTTGGTGACACGGTAGCCTACCCGGTAACGCAGGGGAGCATTCACTTAGATTTTAATTGATCAGGTATCTTCAGAATAAAACTATAACCATGCCTAGAAAGAGGTCAAATCTTTCCCGACGTTCCAAAGGAGCTAAAAGATTGAGATTCATAAGATCCCAATAATCTACCGAAGAGCGTCAGGATGACTTGATGCTGTTCGAGAACATCAGGCTACAACTCGCTCCGTAGAAATATCTTCGGATCGCGAAGCTCGCTTGCGTTCTCAGCGTATTTATGCATCTACATCCAGGTCTCTAGAGACCAGTGAAGAATATGATGCGCGACTGTCCACTGATCGTGAACGTCATGCATTGTCTCGCGAGTCGGAGACGTTTACGGATAAAGAATTGCGCTCGAGTTCTCAGCGTATCTACACATCTGCTGCTAGGTCTCTAGAGACAAGTTCGGAACATGATGCGCGACCGTCCACTGATCGTGAACGTCACGCATTGTCCCGCGAGTCGGAGACGTTCACTGATAGAGAATTGCGCTTGAGTTCTCAGCGTATCTACACATCTGCTGCTAGGTCTCTAGAGACAAGTGCGGAACACGATGCGCGACTGTCCGCTGATCGTGAAAGTCACGCATTGTCTCTCGAGTCGGAGACGTTCACTGATAGAGAATTGCGCTTGAGTTTTCAGCGTATCTACACATCAGAGGGCCTAAAAAGGCCACATTAAGCAATTCATATTCTGAATTCCCAGCAATTCATTAGCAATTCCTGTAATTTACGTGAAATGATGACACATATTAGCACAATCATACTCAATTCAGTTCAGAATGAACTGTCATTATGGGTTGTCAATTTGTGACCATATGCCATTTTATGATTTATAATATGATTCTTATTATCCTATTATGATTCTGCCAAAGTGGCCTTTTTAGACTCGCTGCTGCTAGGTCTCTAGAGACAAGTGCGGAACATGATGCGCGACTGTCCGCTGATAGTGAACGTCACGCATTGTCTCGCGAGTCGGAGACGTTTACGCATAAAGAATTGCGCTTGAGTTCTCAGCGTATCTCGCGCCGCGCGCCCCCCCCCCCCCCCACTGCCCCTATGGCAGGACCAACCCCAGTACAGAGGAAAGGTCAGGCTCCCCTTGATGCGTTTAACGTAATCACCGGGACCTATAACACCTACAGCATATGAGTCATAACATCTAACACGTCACATCACTTAGACTCTATCCCAGATCAGTTCGACTCTGTCGCCGACACAACGGCCGCGATCGACTCTCTCACAGAGCACGTACAATCGATCGTGAACGAAAGTTCACGGGAGGTTCCAGATACGGATGACTATAAATGGAGGCTCCCCGACGATGTACGTGATCTGCTGACAGAGAAGAACGCGGCCATTCGTGCCTACAGCAACTTTCCCTGTGACGCTAACAAAGCTCACATGCGTTACTTACAGCGTGCTGTAAGGACACGTGTGACTGAGCTGCGTGACGCTAACTGGGACAAGATGGTGGGCGAACTAGAGCCGACTCATGTCGCATTCTGGGAACTTCAGAGGAAACTTAAATCCTCTGAGTTTTCCACTATGCCCCCCCTGACCCGCCCCGATGCGACCATTGCATTCGAGGATATCGACAGGGCTGAATGCCTAGCCGATAGCCTCGAAGCCCAATGCACACCCAGTTCGCAGCCAGTAGACCAAGCGTTTGTCGATAAGGTAAACGCGGAAGTCGAACGCAAAGCCTCACTCCCGCCCGTTGAAGACCCTGATGATCCCCTGCCCCCTGTCACACCTGACGAGGTGCACGAGATCATCAAGGGTCTGAAATCTCGTAAAGCCCCCGGATCAGACGGCATCACCAACAGAGTGATCAAGCTGTTCCCCGCTCACCTGATTATGCTCATGTGTACCATCTTCAATGGTGCCTTGAGTAATAATATTTTCCCCCAAGCGTGGAAGGAAGCCACCGTCATTGGCATCCCTAAGCCCGGTAAGCCCAAAACCGAGCCCACGAGTTACCGCCCCATTAGTTTGCTCAAAGTTCTCGGCAAAATCTATGAGAGACTTATTTATAAGCGACTCAGAGATTATGCCGAAACCAAGGGCCTCATCCCCAACGAGCAGTTTGGTTTTCGAACCCAACACTCGTGTGTCCATCAGGTACACCGTATCGTCGAACATATCAATGCTGGTTTTCAGCGTGGTATGTTCACGGGCGCTGTATACTTCGATATAGCGAAAGCGTTCGACAAAGTCTGGCACAACGGCTTATTATATAAGCTGTACCAACTCGGAGTGCCAGACCGTCTCGTGCTCATCTTACGAGACTTTCTTGCGAACCGTACCTTTCGCTATCGCATCGAAGGGGCACTTTCCTCCCCTCACCCGATCCGTGCAGGAGTCCCTCAAGGCTCTGTACTAGCCCCCCTCATCTTCACGCTGTCCACTAGCGATATCCCCAGAAGCAAGAAGGAAAGGTTAGCTCTGTTCGCAGACGACACTGCCATCTTCTTCTCGGGATTTAGTGACACAGCGCTGGTTCGCTACCTCCAAACCGCAGTCGACGAGCTCGGCGAATGGTTCAGGAAGTGGCGAATCGAGGTCAATCCCGACAAAAGTCAGGCGGTCTTTTACACCCGACCGCGACGTAATCACCCCCCTCCCCGACATCTCAATGTTCGGCAAGCAGATCCCTTGGGCGAAGCAAGCCAAATATCTAGGTGTCATCCTCGACGAACACCTCACCTTTTCTGAGCACATAAAGCAGGCTCGCTCGCGGGCCTCTTTCGCTCTCGGTTGGCTCCATTGCGTCCTGAACAAGCGGAGTAAAATGTCTCTTCTGTGTAAGAAGCGGCTTTACACCGCTTGTATCAGGCCGATTATGACATACGCAAGCCCAGTCTGGGCACATGCTAAACCCCGATTCATCCATAGGATGCAGACTCTCCAGAACCGTTTTCTCCGTCAAGCCACAGGCGCGCCTTGGTTTGTTCGGAATATCAATCTTCATTTAGACATGAAACTCCCGACTATCCATCAATTCATGAAACGCGCTTCGAAGCGTTTCTTCGATAGGGCCGTAGCCCACCGCAACCCTCTGGTTGTGGCGGCAGCTACTTACACCCCCTCCCGTATCAGTAAAGTCCGCCGCTCGCGGCACGTTCTTACCGATCCTGATGATCCCACTACTCTCCTCCAGGAGAGTCGAAAAGAGACCAGTACAGGTAGACCAGCACACAAACCGTACCGACCTCGCCGCCGAGGTCCGTCGTCGCGACCCCGACTTAACAGTCCCTCCCGACCCTTGCAAGAGCCAGCCCGCGATGCTGTGCCGTTAGCTTTAAATTAGTCCCTAAATAATTTAACCCAGATCCAGCCAGTCCCTTGCTGTCCCCCTACCAGTGATTGCCTAAGCTGAGGTTCGTACCCCCCTCGGGGTAACCCTTAGAGCTTTCGCTTTAGTTTTTAAGTATAATAAGCCCCGGCTGGAGGCCTAAAAAGGTAACTTTTTAGAACTCACCGGGCCACAATCCGTTTAAGTAGTAAGAATCTTTTCAGATTAACTAAGAGATGTCCTACAAAAAAAAAAAAAAAAAACTCAGCGTATCTACGCATCCGCTGCTAGGTCTCTAGAGACAAGTGCGGAACATGATGCGCGACTGTCCGCTGATCGTGAACGTCACGCATTGTCTCGCGAGTCGGAGACGTTTACCGATACAGAATCACGCTTGAGTTCGCAGCGAATTCGCACATCTACTAACAGGTCTTTCGAAAAGAGTCATGAACGTGATGCGCGACTAACTGCTGATCGAGATTATCATACATTGTCCCGAACACGCACACAACAAAATATTCATAATCAGTTAGAAAGTGAGAGAGAAAGAATTGCTGGAGTACGGCATGAAGAGACAGAAAAAGAGCGCAACGAACGTTTGAATTCTGATCGCCTTCGACATTCTCTGAACAGAATGTCGATATCATCGGATGTGTCTCAAGATATCGACGTAGGGCATGGCGACCTTCCTTGGGTTGATAAGGAACGGAGTGCATTTACGTACACTCATATGATTGACTACGCCACATATTCCGCCATCTGAGGTATGGTTCAAAATTGTACATTTTGTGAAGCTGATTTCCTATTGACATACAAAAATAAAAGATCTGGAACTACTCCAATCGTCTCGCTCATCCCGTTGTTTTCCCGTCCCGGGGCCTTAGAATTCTGCATCAGACGTTTCAGATCTTCGATTTTGAAGACCCCGTTGTCGCTGGCATAAGCAACAGGATCTGCGTACGAAGTCGCGGGCAGAAGCTAGTATATACTATAATAATATTATAAAGCTGAAGAGTTTGTTTGGTTGAACGCGGTAATCTCAGGAACTACTGGTCAGAATTGAAAAAATCTTTTTGTGACGGATAGCCTATTAACTGAGGAAGGCTATAGGCTATGTAACATCACGCTACAATCAAAAGAAGCGGAGCAGCAACGAAAAATGGACGAAAACTGGCAGGCAATAAGATGCGACGGGAAGGGTCAGAGGAGCAAAATTTTGACGCGAACGAAGTCGCGGGCAGACGCTAGTCTCTACTAAATGTTCAGAATGTGTAACATAATTAACATAAACCAGGTGGAGATTCACAGATGACTTCGCCTTGGTGTGTAAATGTGGTGTTAACCCACAAAAAATGCGGCACTTAATATCTTGTCCAGCGTGTCCTGTTGATTGCACGCTACAGGAGTTCATGGAGGGTGCTGATGAGTGCTAAGCTCGTAGACAAATTCTGGGCTAACTATGTTTAGATTGCTATCGACGCGCTAAGAAGAATATAAAACCACATACACCCTAATCAGAGTATGGAGTTAAAAGCATAATACAATTACTAAAATTTATTGTTTTACTAACTGTTACCTATTAATAAAAAAATCGTGTTGACCCTAACATTATTTTATGCATTTTAAAATAAGTGTTATTGCTTTGCAATAAGATAGAGTTTTCTTTGGCTGGAGGTAAGGATGGGAATAACATAAGTTGAAAAAATAAACCGGCTCAGTGCGGGTCGGACTCGCGCACCAAATGTTCCGTACAAACTTGTAGATATTCACGGTTTATGTTTATGAAATTAAATGTTCTTTTTTTAATTTTTATATTTGAGTTGATTGAATGAAAGGTAAATTGCGGTTTACGATTTATGACGTATAAAAAAAAACTACTTACTAGATCTCGTTCAAACCAATTTTCTGCGGAAGTTTACATAATAATGTACATCATATATTTTTTTTAGTTTTATCATTCTTTTATTTTAGAGGTTACGGGGGGTGGGAGGGGGGACACTTTTTACCACTTTTTGCAAGTGTCTCTCGCGCAAACTGTTCCGTTTAGAAAAAAAATGATATTAGTAACCTCACTCGATACCATTTTTGAAGACCTATCTATAGATACCCCACACGTGTGGGTTTGATGAACAAATTTTTTGAGTTTCAGTTCTGAGTATGGGAACCCCCAAATTTATTGCCTTTTTTTCTATTTTTGTGTGAAAATCTAAATGCGGTTCACAGAATACATCTACATACCAAGTTTCAACAGCCTAGCTCTTATAGTTTCGGAAAAAAGTGGCTGTGACATACGGACGGACGGACAGACAGACAGACATGACGAATTTATAAGGGTTCCGGTTTTCTGCCATTTGGCAACGGAACCCTAAAAATGACTGAAATCTATTCAGTAGTCAATTATGAACAATCTAGTTTCAGGACTTGCGTCTATCCTGTTAGACCTTGTATACATACAAATAAATAATATGAGTGTCTGTTATGTCGAAATAACAACTTTTTATGAAATGCTTACCCTGTATTTTATAAGATAAGAAACAAAAAAACACATTTTTTGTGTGTCAATCGTCTGTCTGTTTATTCCGGCTTATCTAAACGGCTGCCCTGATTTTGACGAGACATTCTCTGGCAGATACCTGATATTATAAGGAGTAAAGTAGGCTGACTTGAACTTTTTCTACCAGTTCCACGGTCCTCTGTGATAATTTTCGGCATCCACGCGGGCGGAGCCGCGGTCTGCAACTAGTGTATTAATGAAGCTAAAAAGATTTTTATTTCTTTGAACGCACTAATCCCTGGAGTCGAATTGGAAAATCTTTTTGTATTTTATATCCCAATTCTTGAGAAAGGATACACTTAGGGTTTTTAAACATCACGCTACGACCCTTAGGACCCCGTAAAAAAAATCATAAAGGAGGTAGGTATTATAGATGTGATATTATTGCCCGAAGCCTAGATCTGTGCCCGATTGATGGTAATAGGCTCGCCCCATCACATGGGACTCAAACATAATTGGTGAAATGTAGCTTGTACACTTCTGCCGAACTGTGGGTGGGTTAAATAATAGGTCTTTACCTATGAAAATGCCGTTTTGTATGAAAAAAATTAAACGAATTTTTTTCATGTATTTTTTATTTGTATTAATCGAAATAATCACCCATGCAATCAATGCATCTTTGGCAACGCAGTGGCAGTTTATTGATGGCCTTTTTAAAAAAATCAGCTGGACGGGAGGCAACAAATTCTTCAAAGGCATTTTGTACTGCCTCTCGGGTATTGAATTTTTTTCCCGCCAAGAAGTTATCCAAATTCTGGAAAAAGTAGTAGTCTGTAGGCGCAAGGTCTGGTGAGTAGGGCGGATGACGGAGAGCTTCCAACCCCAGTTCTTGCAACTTGGAGACCGTCTGCTGTGCAGTATGAGGTCGCGCGTTGTCGTGCAGGAGCAGCGGAGACGAGCGATTGACCAATGCTGGTTGGAGATGTGTCAGCTTCTCCATCATTGAGTTCAGTTCTTCACAGTACACATCTCCAGTAATGCTCACCCCCGGCGCTAGACCACCAAACAGTGACCATCACTTTTCTAGGGGTAAGTTTTCGTTTAGGGCATTGTTTAGGTGCTGAACCAGGATCCAACCAACTTGCTGAGCGCTTGCGGTTATCAAACAGAATCCATTTTTCATCGGAGGTAACAATGCGGTTCAAAATTCCTTCATTTGTGTGTCTGTTGAGCAGTGCAAGGCACGTCTCGACGCGTACTTCGCGCTGGCGATAATTGAGTTCGTGGGGCACCCATTTGTCAAGCTTTTTTACCTTGCCAATTTGACGCAAATGGACCAATATTGTTTTGACGCTAACGTCGAAAGCTGCTGCTAATTCAGCCGTAGATTGTGTATCATCAGCTTCCACAATCGCCTTTAATTCGTCATTGTCGACCAAAGTCTTCGGACGACCGCGAGGTTAATTTTTCAGGTCGAAATTTCCAGAACGGAAGCGAGCAAACCAATAACAGGTGGTGCGTTGGTTTGTAGTGTTAGCTCCGTAAACGTCGTTGATGTTGCGTGCCGCTTGTGCCGCGTTGCTGCCACGACGGTACTCATATTCCATAATTACTCGAATTTTTAACGTATCCATGATGACGAAAAAGATTGAAATGCGATGAAAATGTAACACTAATCAATAAACAAATGACTACTTTTGGAAAAAGAATTCCATGTTTTTAAAATAAAATTAATTTGAAATTAGAATTCTTAGAAATGGCAGGCGAAATGTGGGTGTACTGTAGGTACACCTCTGCCTAACCCTTCGGGGAAACAAGGCGTGATGTTATGTTTATTTTATGTAGAATTCTTAGACAAACAAAAATTATTTTGATTTGAAATGGCCAGTACTGCAGAACGGCAATTTCATAGGTAAAGACCTAATATTTGAAATATAATTCCGCGACCCTGGCAGGCTTCAAGAGCTACAAGGGTAATGAGTTTTTTTTTTGTTGCCATGTAATAGTGTCATTTGTTTTTCTTTGTTTTAGTTTGCCTGGCTACATTAATGTTTATGTTTGGATTAGCTTTCCTAATGTACTTGTATTTACTGAGTTTCTTTTTAAATGAACATATTGCTATTGGCGAGATATACATCAAGTCATTGTTTTTTGGTGAGTAAATATAATTATTAATTTATATAATAATTTACTTTATTTTACACCAGATTATACATAAAATAAAAAGTATGTACAGCGCCAGCACATCAAGCTACCCGGAACTGTCAAATTTTCCCAATCAATTTTGAACCTAACAATTTAGCGATCTGTTATAGAAATTTGACAGATTGAAGTAATTTTATGTGCTGGCGTCTGTACATAAACTCACGCCGTCTTCTCATGGGGGTAGGCTTGAACTAAAGAAACTACAAAACATACAGTGGGCGGCTTTACCTATCTCTTCCAGGCATCCTTTTTTTTTTTTTTTTTTTTCAGGATGGGAAATCATCAAATGACTTCTCCCGCTCTGGGCGGAGCGGGAGGGCATGTCAGACTTTTACTGACTAAAACCTGTTCCATCAGTTGCCCATGTGCCAGGGTCACGGTATCTCTTTCGAACAATCACGCGACCCCGGCAGGCATCGGTCCTAGTAGACCCCTACACTGCTGCTGACATCTCTTTGAGGCGCGCGTGGAACACTGCGCGCCGTCGACCCGAGCTTGGTCCTTACCGGGCGGCGAGCTACCCATTGCTCGCCACCCGCAAGCTCGCGCCTACGGTGGCCGGGAGTCCGCTATTGACTCCCGACGCCCGGGGCGTCTCCTCCTGCGGCGGCTAGGGACGTGAGGGCGCAGAGACTGCCACTCCCTCACGCGCCCCGCCTCCTCCTTCGCGAGCATTACTGCTTCGCAGAAGGAGGTGACGGCTTCCCATTCCCTCTCGCTCCGTACCATGGCTCGCACCAGGGCCGGACGCGAGAGGTCGCCGCCGCCGATCGCCTCCACGGGGACACGGCGGTGCTCCGCCCAGGCAGGGCACACCTCCACCGTATGCTCCACCGTGTCCTCCAGACGATCCTCGCAATGGAAACACCCGGACGTATCCTCCCGCTTTATCCTGAACAGGAACCCACCGAAGCACCCATGCCCGGTGAGAACCTGCGTCAGGCGGAAGGTGAGGACGCCGTGGCGCCTCTCTATCCACTCCTCAAAGAGGGGACTTACCGCCGCAATTGTGGCGTGCCCAGCACTGGGTTGCGACAATCGTACCCGCCATGTCGCCATGAGATCACACCGGAGCTCTGTCCGGCGTGCCGCGATTTGTCGCGGCAGCGGAGTTTCGCCCCGGCGTTTCGCCTCCTCGCGCCACTCCCACATGTGCGCGAGGACCTTTGCCTCCAGATCCCATGGCGGCACTCCGGCAAGGAGGCTCGCCGCCTCGCACGAGACCGTGCGGTATCCCCGGATTAACCGGATGGCCATGACCCTCTGGGCCGCAAACAGCCGGCGCGCTGGGCGCAGTCTCAATGAGGGTGCCCACACCGGTGCTCCGTAGAGGGCCATGGACCGCACGATCCCCTTCCAGGCATCCTTGGAATGGACAATGAATTTCTGGTTTAAATGTTGTCTTTTTTAGTGCAAATAAGAAGTATAAAAGTACAAATATACTATCCATACTAATATTATAAATGGGAAAGTGTGTGTGTGTGTCTGTTTGTCCGTCTTTCACGGCAAAACGGTGCGATTTATTGACGTGATTTTTTAAGTGGGTATAGTTGAAGGGATGGAGAGTGACATAGGCTATTTTTTTTTCTTTTTTAGTTGGCTGGGGTGAACTTAGAAAAGCTGTGCTTTTCCCATGGACAATCGTATGTAGCATGTTCGCATGTGTCCAATGCCCAGAATCTATACATGCTATCCCCAAATGACATATAATATCGTCTACAGGAGCATATTAAAATAACATTCTGTTCCGAGTTCTCTTCTGTGTTCTAAATCAGGCAAGGGGAACCGTGTTACCCCGGATTTAACGCGAGCGAAGTCGCGGGCAAAAGCTAGTAATAGATATACCAAAGCCCGGTTAAATAGTTAAGTACGACCTTGAAGGTCAATTATGAGATGCCATTTAAAAAAAAAAATATATATTATGTTATATCTATATAACAGAAGGTTAAGGTTGAAGTTATTTAAGGTAATTAATTAAAAATAATAACGAAATCGACTGTCATTAGGAGACAATGCTATGGCATCTTATTTCTTTACATACGGACTACAAATAATCATGAAGTCATTACTTAAACATAGTTAAGACCATGTTTGTATAAGAATAGCTTCTTTAACCACCGGAAGGTTTTTTTTTTAAATTTCATTTGAAATACCTACCTTCTCGTTGTCAGCTTATTTTATACCTTTAAACGAGCAATTCTTGTATATATATATATAATCTGAATCTCAGAAACGGCTCCAACGATTTTCATGAAATTTAGTATACAGGGGGTTTCGGGGGCGATAAATCGATCTAGCTAGGATTCATTTTTATAAAATGTCGTTTTAATCGTGTTTTCAATGATCAACTTTATCGATAATCAACTTGAACATAAACTTATTATTTTAAACACAATTTACCAAAAAATACCGAGCAAAGCTCGGTCATCCAGATATTGTCAAAAATTATGAGTTACAATTACACCTATAAATAAAATTTTAACAAACGCTACGTACATGTACATGTCATGTACATGTACGTAGCGTTTGTTAGTGTTAGATATTTATAAACTGTAATATATAGTTTACCAACCTAATAATATTAAATGTAATACATCGCATTATGTTCCATAAAAATCCGTTTCACAACCAATACCATTGTCACGTTATTCAGACGCAAACCATCGCGGCTTGTAGTTCCGTGACGCGTTACTAGATGGCACTGTTTCTATGACGCCGTTTTCTGAATGGCGGTGTTAAGATTCTCCGCTAGCGAACGACCCTCAGCGATTTCCGGACTTATGGCAAGACCTTACTTCATAGGATCATTTCTATAGTAAGCTCTTCTCGAGACTTTCACACTATGTGAGTCCTCACAAGTCACGATGATGAGACGTGGCGCGGCGCCCTGAGCGTGAGGCGGGCGGTGGTGTTATACCAATCAGCCTTCGATGATCGTTCGCTCCCTTCACAAGAGGGGAGGGTGGGGCGTTGTCGCTGTCTGAGTGGCTATTTTAATCCTGTATAATCATAACAATCCGGGAGTCAACCGGATTTGTCTCCGATGAGTGCTTTCGTCCCAAGATTTCAGCATTATGTTTATACACAACAATAACAGATCCAAATAAAGAAGAATTGAATCACTGCTGCTGAGAAATTCCAGATATAAAAACCCACAGTTTACTTTTTTGCCCGACCTGGAAATTGAACTCAGGAGCTCATTCTCAGCAAGGTCTTTGTTAATATTTAATTAAAGATTACATAAAATAAAATATTATGAGAGTAGCCTATAATATTTTAAGGATAATAATTCCCTAAAATACAGTTTTAACATTTTCGAAAAGTAAGAGACCTATTTGTTACATGTATTGAGTATTGACCATTGTAAAAAAAACTTATTTGATTCTATTTTTCTTTATTTGTATCTGTGGTTTATGTTTACATCTTTACATAGAATAAAACCAAGTCGCTTTTCATGTATACGGCTAGATCTTCTAAACTACGCAACGGATTTTGATGCGGGTTTCGTCAATAGACAGAGTGATTCAAAATTACGGTTTATATATAAAAAAAATGGCATAAGCTATTAAATACTAAGCGCCTCTTTTTTAGCATAGTTTAACTACTTTAGTAAGAGAGAGGAGTAAACATATTTTGAAGTAAATAATAGGTGTTTCAGTTTGTAGCAAGGGTCATTCTTTAATGAAGAAGAGACAGTTGATATCTTTGCCATATTCCTTCCTTAGTATGAGTGTTTATGAGTAACAGTCCGTGCGGAGACTGATATAAAGAATGAACAGTAACATCTGGTGGTAACAGTCTTTGAGATAGTTATATTGGTAGGAAATAATAATATTTGTTATTTCTATATGTTACGATGTATAAGCCTCACCTCTATAATCATAAAAATCAAGAAACAACGGGGACTGTCTCCGATGAGTGCTTTCCTCCCAAAATTCCAGCACTACGATACGAATCCCACTCATAACCTGGTAGAAAATAACATTGCACAAAGACATAACTTTGACAAATTATTACGTTGAAAAAATTGACAACTTAGAATGCACCCTATATAAGTTTAGAGTTGACGAATCTTACGTGGCGTACGATAACTTTGCTTACCCCGATAGGAACAAGCGTGAGTTTATATGTAGGTATCTAAAGACTAAAATAAACTACCTATATTTCAGGTGTCATCCTACCAATCCTCCTATCAGTTCTGGAAGTGGTTTGGGTTTACTCTATATACATCGCTGTACCGTACTTCACACTGCTGGTGGTGGCTCGGTTCAGCCCGATCTTCGCTTTAGGAATGGGCCTAGCTAGACTCACGCTAACAGCGAGACTCAACGCTCATTGTAAGCTAAATAGGCGACTCTGCCCTAATTTGGAGTTCGATGATAAAGCTTTTGACGCTAAAATTTGCTGTCGTAAGTATTGGTATATCTACCCACCTTTAACCCTTAATTCGACGCCGTGCAGTATACTTCCCGTTAAACTACGAAGCTAAAAACCAGCACCCCGTGTTAAAATGCGGTGTTTGTTTTTAGCGACGTAGTTGGCTAGTTCAGGGTTCAATTTTAGCACCTAAAACTCAAGACATACGGTCTATTTTTCATGTAGATTTTTTTTTCATTCAACGGGAAGTATACTGCACAGAGCGTCGAATTAAGGGTTAAAAATAATATAGGTAGATACAGCTTTAGAAAGCAGCTGCACAGTTTGATCGACCAGGTTAATAGGTGATCGACAGCTGTGGTGCTGAAGAGTTTCACGTTCGAAAAGTGCTGATTCTCAGCCTTAATTTGAATAAATGACTTTTGATTTAGATTTAGAACAGTGCCGGGGTGGACCACAAGTCAGCCATCATGAAACAAAGTTAATTGTAAATAGCGCCATCTATCCAATACATCGTGAACTAATAAATTTTGCAGAGCGAATTGGAAGTTGCCCGTAATTTACTCGCGTTGTGCTTTTAGTCTTCATCAAAATGTGTAGATGGAGAGAGATATTTTCTTACACAGCTGTAAATAAGGCACATTTTATTAAAACTGTGTTATTTTCCGTTTCAGAGTCGAAATCGTCAGAACCATTCCCTTATTTTGTGTCAAACGATACCGGATTGTTTGATCTCATTAATTTGTTCATACAGTTTATCGTTTTTACGGTGAGTAAACCGTAGTTTTTTTGATTGTATGTAATGTTTGACTGTATGTTTGACATCAGTACAACGTTAGGTTTGGAATTCGTTTAGTAGTTAGTACGGGATTCTGGGCCCCCGGCGTTAATATTTTTCGCGATTTCTTTTTTTAAATAAATTGCTGTCCCATTCGTTTCACCGTGTAGGCATTACTTACTTTGGTTTGGGACAGCTATACAGAACAATTCGCAGGAAAAACAATAAGGTGCAAGTAAAAAATAATCTTACGCCGTCTTATTACGATCTAACTTTGTCTAACCTTCTAGCCAGTTTTTGTACTTATTTCGAACTTTATGGTTTAAACGTTGCTTTTTTTTACTACAATTTGGAACCTAGGAACGGACTACGTTGTTAGTTTTGTAAAAGGAACTGTATTGTGATTTATGTTACGTTCTTATTTCAAAAGCAGGCTCGATGGGTTATACTATACCTAAAGAAAAACCTTGTTTTGTTATAAGACCGACAATGTTTAATTGTAAGATTCCTTGGCTGTACACATCTCACTAATAATTTTAAATTAAAATAATAATTATACACTTAGCTACTATTGTATTATATGATAATAATAAGTTTATAGACAAATATTCAAACGTGTGTATTGTTTAAACATAAATCTTGACAAAAACCAATGCACCGTGTACCTTAATACCTTGAGAAAACGTTTTTCACTTATAGAATTAATACCATTTTAACCTACGATAAGCGATAATGACGTCTTAAATGCATTCAAGAGCTATCAGTGCCAATATTCCACAATAGCTCTTGAAAACGGTTTAGATGTGCTGACTGCGTTTAGTTAAATTGGTGACATCTACTCTAAATTGAAAGCTACAGGATAATCCGCGAAATTCAAATCGTCTTACGTTTATTGCAGTTTTCAGGTCAGTGTCAAGCTCTATGTTAAGCAAAACATGATTCGCGAGTATTTCATGAAAAAGTCATTCAATGGGTTTAAATGAACTTCTGGGGATGTATCGATTATTTTAATGGTCACAATTCTGTAAAGCTATATTTGTTACGGTTGCGAATCATATTTTAATCAACAATATCTGGATGACCGAGCTTTGCTCGGTATTTTTTTGGTAAATTGTGTTTAAAATAATAAGTTTATGTTCAAGTTGATTATCGATAAAGTTGGTCATTGAAAACACGAATAAAACGACATTTTATAAAAATGAATCCTAGCTAGATCGATTTATCGCCCCCGAAACCCCCTGTTTACTAAATTTCATGAAAATCGTTGGAGCCGTTTCCGAGATTCAGATTATTTATATATAAGGTGTATCTATTCATACACGAAATATTTTAAGAGGTACACAAGCGTAGCGTAGGTGGTAAAGAAGCTATAGAAGCAAAAAGAAAATTTTTATCTAAGTGTTTTTGAATTTTCGTAATAATTATAAAAATAATATATTAAAAAAAAATTAAATGATTTTTTTTTCAAAATTTAATATTTATAAATTATTTGACGCACATGAGAAATACTGGCTCCTTCTTATTTTTTACGGCCCGAGACACCGCGGCCATGCTCGTGGCGTCCGGTCGTCGCCCTCGCAGCGTCAGGCGGGCCATTCATAGAATTTGGAGTAAAGGTTTTATGCAAAACGTCTCAAGCAGTTTTAAAATTCAAATAATTACGAAAATTCAAAACGCTTAGATAAAATATTTCATTTTGCTTCTATAGCTTCTTTACCACCTACAGGTGTACCTCTCAAAATATTTCGTGTATGAATAGATACACCTTATATATATATACAAGAATTGCTCGTTTAAAGATATAAGATACAACCTGACACTAACCTGCAAATTGCAAAAACCGTCAAAAAATTAGAATTTCGTAGGCTACCTTAGAGCATCTTAAAAAATATTTTTTTTCTGACAGTAACTTGAATTTTAGATACTGGTATTGCTACTGGAATACAGAATACCACAGTACCTATACGAACAGTTCTCGTTTTCTGCTTACAAGGAACCTGCGCAGGAGTTCAAAGTTGAGAGTGTTATACAAGAGAAAAATAACGTCCGGACAGCAATTCAAAATAGTAAGTAGATTTCGACATTATCTTCATTAGGGTAACTTTTAAGGTTGCGTAGCCGAATGGAATTTATTGGTGTAACGTAATTATGTAGTATGAATCTAGACGCTGAAAAATATTATTACACAAGATTCACAAGGAAAGTGACAGCAGTTCAAATAAGGTACAGTCAGCGTCAATAATATCGGGACGAACAGATTGTGCAAAATGATCTAAACAACTACGAAAATGAAATAATAACTCAATGACACAAGGACTGTTTCAGAATGAAGATAGTACCCGACAACTGTCATTATGACAAGAACTTTATCCGATTGAGATGAAGTGTTGATATTTGAAATCTGGGTGTGATCGTAGGCAGCAAGGTGAAATTTGCCGCACACAAAAGGCTGCCCAAATGCTAGGCGCAGATTTAAGTGCGGTTCCAGAGGGTCCCCAGAGTACTAAGGTGTTACTCTACAATGCCTTAGTGCGCAGTCATCTTGAGTATGCTAGCAGTGTTATTCCCCCCTTTTTATGCAGTGCACTCGCAACGTGTGGAAAGCATAGAGCGAGCTTTCACGATATATCTTGGTTTCTCTTCTTGGCTTTGCCCACAAAATGCCATACACGGAACGGTAACAAAAAAATTATTATACTGAAGCCGAACATCAAATTTTTTTGCTTTGAGAATGCTGTGATTTTCTTTCAGAAAGTTTCGAGGAGAATGTGTTACTAGTTGACAATATACACAAAGACTACAAATACGCTAAGCACATTCGAAAGAAAAAAAAAGTTGCCGCCGTTCAGGGTATTACATACGCAACACGCCTCGGTAAGCAATTAATTAAGAATCACTCTTAGTTTTTATTGACCCTTAACCACTGAAGATGTTTAAGTAATTATTCTATCTATATACTTACTCATATTAAGTTAGCTGAAGAGTTTGTTTTTTGTCTTGTAACGTAGATATTAATCTCTAAAAAAATAAATGCTTTTTATTTAAAAAAAAAATATTACATTCATATTCCCCATTTAGCTAATGGGGATTATGTTTGTTAATTTTTTTTTTTGTCTAAATAAATTAAACACGTTAATATAAACCGAAGAAAAGTATTAAAATTAAAATTTTTGTACGGTTTGTTGATCAAAAATATTGTTTAAATTAAACAGGGTTCGTTTAGGGTTCTACTTAGAATTTGAATATATTGAAATTGAGACTATTAGGTAACCCAGTGGTATCAGTTCCGACTTACAAGTTGTAGGTCGTTAGTTGGAACCCAGATACGCAATTTACTTAGTGTAAATCATTTCATGACCAATGCTTTCAAAGTGGTGAAGGCAAACATCGTGACGAAAACCAAAAATTCAAGGCATGTGACATCTAGCAATCCGCAGTGAGCCCGCGTGATAAATTGTGTCCAGTTTTAAAAATAAAAAGTTGTGTAATGGGAATATTATAGGCTGATTATGCATTGAATAGCCTATAGACGTTATCAAGAATTGGCCATCAAATGCAAAAATTACTATTCATTTACGAGTGGTACTCGTAGTTCAAAAGATAAGCGCGTTCAAAAACATTAGTACAGATGTTTTATGATATAGATGTTTTGCTACCAATTTACGGTACTAAAATATAATTTGTCCTCCTTTTTCTATTCAGGCGAGTGCCTAGCAATACTAGGTCCACAGTCTGCCGGCAAGTCTTCGTTATTGAATATGCTGGCTGGAACCCTCGTCATGACGAGAGGCAACTCCTGCGTAAACGGCACCTATATTAGGAGTAATCGAATGAAGGTAAGAATTACGAATATACGAAACGAACGTGTCCATGGCACCGTCAAAGTTGTAAATACCGTTAGATTACAATCTAACTAGCGAGATTGTAATCTGCCGAAAGATTGTAAGCCGTCAGATTATAATCTCGCTAGTTAGATTGTAATGTAACGGTAATTACAATTTCACGTTGACATATACACCATGTTGCCGACGATATACATAAACTTTGACCAGATGTTCAGACCATGAAATAAGCATTTTTCATTATGGACACATTAATGAATTCTTATTTTTTATTTTTATAAACTAAATATCGTGACGTAAATCACCCGACATGGTTGATTCTTTATCCGAGTTGGGAACGTTGTATTTTCATTCATAAGATTTGGCGGGTTGAAAATTGTCATAACTGTCTTTGGGTTGTTATCCCGTTTCTTTTTTGTGTTTTATCTTTATTTCCCTCTGACTTCAGATTAGAAGCACTGTCAATAAAACGCCCTATTTACTTAAAGATAACTTATATGGCTACACAGCAAAAAATTAAAGTCGAAAAAGCAAACAATAAATTTAACGTAAAAAGTTTTCGAACTGACCACCTTCATTTTCGACAAAAATATTCAAACAAGTCCTAATTAGGTCGTTTAAATTCACAGACATTTGTCTCATTTGTTTATCAGCCTGATATATTCTTTCTAAGAGCTGTTCACGGTTCTGATTTGGTACAGAGTACACCTTCTCCTTTAAATTTCCCCAGATAAAAAAGAAGTCTTGGGACCTTGCCGGCCATGCGATATTTGTGCTACCTCGTCCAATCCAACGGCCAGGAAAGGTTTCATTTAAAAATTCTCGCAGTTGGGTGCCATAACATGCAGGGCTTGCACGTTGTGGTGCACTTGCGTTCCTCATTGTGTTGGGGCCACATAGTTCGTAGAGTTTGATGACGTTAGTAACCTTACTTAGGAACTTATTAAGAGCTTAGGAACATTTTAGTCGAAAGACGTCCACTGCTGGACATAGGCCTCCCCTAAGCCTCCTTCAACCGGTTTTGTGCTTCCCGCATCCAACGGATTTCTGCGGCCTTCACAAGGTCATCCTTCCACCTTGTGGGAGGCCTTCCAACTCTACGTCTTCCGGTACACAGTCGCCACTCCAAAACCTTTCGGTCCCATCGGCCATTAGCTCAATGTGCCCATTGCCCACTGCCACTTAAGTTTAGCAATACTTCGGGCTATGTCGGTTACCTTGGTTCTCTTACGGATTTCTTCATTCTTGATTCGAATATGTACGAAAACTCGAAACATAGCTCTCTCTATTGCCCTTTGAGTAACTTTCAGCCTTCTAATAAGTATAATGGGTATGTTTAATGGGTTTTCATAATGACTGTAGTAACTTCATAAGATAATTAATGCATGGTGCACTCACTGATAAATTGTTTTTTATTTTTTTTAATAGGACAACATTTATTTGTTCATGTTGGTACGCTTTTTGGCAAAACACAGAGAATCTAAGTATATTGTAACATCTCTCACACCGTGTGACCTGTGTTTACAAATAGGTACAAGTTTCTTATTCTTATTACTAATGATGATGATATGCGAATTTGCTCTTTGTGCGTCCTGAAGTTCTATTTAAAATGTTTTAAATATCTGACTGCTTTAGAATGTTTTTTTCATTACAGTACTTACACGAGATCAGTTTCTCTTCAAACTCTGGGGGTATGGACGCCTTCATGACCGGTGCACAGAATTTGATGTTCTTAGCCAAACTAAGTGGATACTCCACTATATCGGCCCAAATGCTCACGTACCACGCGCTACGGTGTATGGGTAAGGAAAACGCTGAAAATTATCTCACTAGGACAAAAAGTATTTAACCTCTGTTACTCCTAATAACATCAGCTATCCGCCAATGAAAGTCTCTTCCAAATCGGTCCAGCCGTTTCGGTGATGAGCAGGAACAACAGATGTATAGTAATAACCGTACTACCGTATATACTTTCAATTAATATATTTAGTAAAACGCTGTTTGTTAGACATTATAAACAGACTAGCTGACCCAGCGAACTTCGTATCGCCTCACATTCAATAAATGTTGTAATAAACCTACCAAGTTTAACAACCTGGTATGCGGTGGTGATCTGGTAAGCGTTTTCTAGCTGTCACTCATATGTTTGGTTAGCTCCTACCCAGTTATGATAACCTAGTACTTCGAAGGCATAAACCGTTTTCTGGTTGACACTGCTTTTTGATAAGCAGCTCATACCAAGTTTTGACCACATGGTACTTCGAAGGCAACGTTTTTGTCATTACACGTTTTATAGTGACTTGTATTCTCTTTGACGTTTTATGTCACGCCACACGGGAACGCGGGCGAACGGGATAAAAGTATCCTGTGTCCGTCTCCTGGTTCTAAGCTACCTCCCCACCAATTTGAGTTGACTTGAGTTATAAATAGTGTAACTAACACGACTTTCTTTTATATATATATATAGATATTGCACTTTTATGCATTCATATGTTTATACTGTACGTAAAGAGCCCCTCTTTACATACATGTGGCTAAATGAAAACAGCCACGCGGAGAGATCAGGTTAAGCTTGGTTAAGTTTGCCGCGGTTTGTTCGTGGATGGATGACCATCTTTGCATACCAAGACCCCTCCGTGCCTCAGAAAGCACGTTAAGCCGTTTGTACCGGCTGTCTTTTGTGGATCTTTGACTGTCGTTACGGGTCATCAGAAGCCCGAAAGTCTGACTACCAATCTTACCGTAGGAGGGGTATCGTATTACCCAGTAACTGGGTTGTGGAGGTCAGATAGGCTATAAAATAAGCTTCTATGTGGTAATTTTTGTTTCCTCTACCAGGTCTCCTCACAAATAAAACCGTAGTATCTAAATACAGTAGCGGCTGTTTGCGACGCCTGTCACTTTGCAGTGCGTTGGTGCTGGTACCTAAGGTGGCCTTTCTAGATGAGCCTATGAAGGAGCTTGATGCTTGTAGTAAGCCACTGGTTGCTAAGGCGCTGTTGAGGCTTAGGTCGGGGCCGGCGGCGGTGGCGCTTGTTGTGGCCGAAACGAGGTGCGTTTTTTTTACTTTTCTTCAATATTTGTTGTAATGTATAATGTTCACGTACAGGTGTTAAGTAAATATTCATAAATAGGAACTATTATTTTTTGTGTGTCACACACAAAACAAGAAAAGTTGGGGAAAAACATGCGTCACACCCACCCAAAACGGCCATCGCTCAACATAATGCTGCTCGTAGCAAAACGTGGAACAATAATAAAAAGCTGGTTGCTATTTTGTTGCAGAGTAAATAAGATGGAGTTTAATCGAATGCAATAAAAAAAGGGTTTCGGGACATAATTCTGTAAAAATCCAAGTTTATTGAAATAAGCAGACAAAACTTCATAATAGAAACGTGTTTTAGTACATGATGACTGTTTTTAAACGGTTTCTTTATATTTGCCGTGCAACATCAATTTTCAGTCATCATTATTGTTTTTATTTTCACGAAATTGACTCTATCAATAAAAGTTATGATATTTTCAAAGCAGGAGAAATTAAAAGGCAGTTTTTTGTAGATGAATAATGGTTTAATTTCACCCACTTGCACTTTATCCTATATATGTATATATATAAGGTGTATCTATTCATACACGAAATATTTTATGGGGTACACCTGTAGGTAGTAAAGAAGCTATAGAAGCAAAAAGAAATTTTTTATCTAAGCGTTTTTGAATTTTCGTAATTATTATAATTTTAAAACTACTTGAGACGTTTTGCATAAAACCCTTACTCCAAATTTGATGAATGGCCTGCCTGACACTGCGAGGGCGACGACCGTACGGCACGAGCATGGCCGCGGTGTCTCGGGCCGTAAAAAATAAGAAGGAGCCAATATTTCTTATGTGCGTCAAATATTTTATAAATATTAAATTAAAAAAAAAACCCTTTGAATTTTTTTTTCGTTGCTATAGCTTCTTTACCACCTACAGGTGTACCTCTTAAAATATTTCATGTATGAATAGATACACCTTATATACTTGAAGTAGCAGTGTTTGTCAAACTTAACTTAAAATTGTTTCCTGCGATAGTTGACACGAGAAAACGAACCACTCAACTTAGATCCCAATACAAAACCAAGCAAGGAGAAGTATTTTAAGCATGGGTCCGGTTATATACAATAAAATTCCTGATATCATTAAGAATGAAAATATTTAGAACTTTAAAACAAAATTAAAGATTTTTTTTTAATAGAAAAATGCTATTATTCAATCACCGAATATTTGAATGACATGCTGTTATAAAATTTCTGACATTTCTTATGTTGCCATTATTATATTGTCTTCCATATTGACAATCTAATCTAAGACATAGTTCAAATGTCTTGACAATCTTTAGAAAATTAAGTGCTGACAATTTTCATTTTAACACACTAACTCCGGACATTTATTTTTTATTTTCATTATTTTAAATTTTTTCTCACTACAAATTATTAATGTAATTGACATTGTTCAGTGTGATTTAAAATTCTTAATGCGATCTAATTAATTTACTTGTTTATGTGTGGTTCATGTGTCTAAATTAATTTCTTGTTTAATTATTTTGCATGTATGACTATTTTTGTATGCCTTAGAAGCAAAATATAGCGCCCTCAATGTTTACCATATAATAACAAATAATGTATCTATGTTTTATAATAAAGAAATGAATTGAATTGAATTGCAGCATGGACTGGCGTCTCCTCCAGCCGGTCTTCGACCGCATAGCAATAATGGCGAAAGGCCAGTTTGCGGCCATAGGACCAGCACAAGAGATCCTCCAATCAATAGCCAAAGGCTACACGGCACGGATCAAGCTTAAAATGATCACGGCCTACAGGAGGGACCGATATTATGCGGATGACGAGTCTTCGGAATGTGAGTGTAGTTTTTAGTACTTAACTACATCATTATTTAAGTATAAAGGGTGTTAAAATATCTTTAAAACCACATTCGCACAGATGAAAAGACGTCATCATCAACATCATTACAGCCGAAAGACGTCCACTGCTGGACATAAGCCTCCCTCAATGTGAGGGGGTTTGTCATAATTGCCACGCTTGGCAGGCGGGTTGGCGATCGCAGTAAATCCCTTAGTCGTCTCTTACGTCACCCACGGGAAGATATGGTATGGTACTATTCTTTTCGTCCGGCAACACACGGAACATGGATGTAAAAATACGCGGCGAGATTTTATCGCGCAATGGAATTATAACTCTAGGGTACTTACTCTCGAATATAATTCCAATAGATCGACATTGGAATTGACAGTCAAACGTCAGTGATTGGCTGGACTCACTGAGTCTAGCCAATCCCTGACGTTTAACTCAACCAACTGACGTTTAACTCAACCAACTGACGTTTGACCAATGTCGATCTATTGGAATTATATTCGAGAGTAAGCACCCAGGTGTTAAACCAAGCGTTCGAAATTCAAAAGAATGCTACCCAACACGTCGGTAAAACTAACTTTTCTACTTTCAACTCTCAGCCCTAAGCAGTGTGTCAAAGATCGCAAAGCAGTGCGCAATAAAATTCCGCTGCGATATGCGAAGGTCGACTAACGAAGCCGACAATGATTTGTTCCTTCTAATATTGTTTTTGTTTTGCACTTTACTTTGGAGGTATGTGGAAAAGGGTCTATAGTTCCCTCAACCTCCGTAGAAAAGGGAAGATCCTCCGACCAGACGTATATCGTGTCGTTGTATATTGATATCGGGGCGTTGTATATGCCACCCTCAAATTGTAAATACCGTTAGATTACAATCTAACTAACGAGATTGTAACCTGGCGGTTCATAATCTGTCAACAGATTGCAATCTCGCTAGTTAGATTGTAATCTAACGGTGTTTACAAGTTGACGGTGACATATACATATATGCTAGTTGTGCGGCAAACTCTGCGTGCCCGATTTAGGGTTTTGCATGATGCCAGTGTGATGCGTAGTTCGGATGTGGCAGTGTAGATACCGCTAATACCATATTTGATAACGTTCTGGTAATGGAGATATTATAGGTCGAAAGAATCCTTTTTTTTTACGAAAATATGTTTTAAATAACTTTAAATACTCCTACGACCGCTTGTTCCGTACGCCTAACTGTGCGACAAATAACAACGTTTTCTGGTATCCAACGTTTGGGCAGAGCCTTAATAGTTTGTTTTGTTAAAGCTGAATCGGACACGGACCTCCTGGACGCAAGCAAACATCGCACAGACAAGAGTGTGATGTTCGCACAAAATTTGAATGACTTTAAGAAGGACTTTCTCGAGATATTCAGTACTAGCAGACTTTCTAGAGAACATTTGGTAAGAGAAATAAATGAAATAGTAATTAATGCAAAGGATTCTTGGAAGGATCTGGAGGAGGCCTTTGCTCGGCAGTATGAAATGCTAGCAAAGATACCAAAAGTAAAAAATATCCCTCCGGTCTTGGGTTCGGTTCCCAGGTTGGGCAGAGTGTTATTTTTCCACAGCTTTCCCCCATATTTTCCCATTCATCTTTGCCTGCTGCCTTTTCTGGCTAATCAGTCAAAACTAGTCCAGGTCGTCGTGCCAGCGTTTTTTAGTCCTGATAAGTCAAAAAAAAAAAAAACTTTTACTAGCCTAAGCTGTCCTACTTCTGGGCATAGGCCTCCACTTCTTCCATATTTCGCGAGCTCGCGCGTCCTCCTTGTAGTTTTGATGGAACCTATACCGTTCGTCCCTCCATCTCCTACGTGGTCTGCTGCGACCTCGCCACACTTTCTAAGGGACCAGTTGTGCTATTTGGGCCCATTGTTTAAATTATTGGGCCAAACCCTTGCCCTTGCTGGCTAATTAAGATCAGATACACGGGTGGATGGGTGACTATCATCACATACCAAGTCCCCTCTATGCCTCGGAAAGCACGTTAAGCCGTTGGTTCCGGCTACCATTTGTGGAACTTTGACTATTGTTACGGGTCGTCAGTAGCCCGAAAGTCCAGTCTCACCAAGAAGGGATTGTATTACCCATTCAGTGGATGGGCTGAGGGAGTTTAGACATGTATTCGCTCCCTATAAAGTACTGGTATTCAGCTGCATCTGGTTAGATTATAAGCTGACCTAAACATACATAGTTGGAAAAGGCGAGGCAGATGATGATGTTTCAATTACTGTACAAATATTTATTTTTAATTCCAGTTCATGCTGTACTATTATATTGAAGACAACGATCAAATGCTACGCTACAGTGTCATGTTTCAAAGGCTCCAAGAATTAAAAGAGAAATATGATGACTTGATTGAAGATTACTACCTTAGTTCCACTACAATTGAAGATGTTTTCTGGAGACTTGAGTATGAAAAGGAACCGGAACAGAAGACCTCTACGTCACAGACTTAAAATTGAAAACACAAACACGATGTTTACTCTGTGTTAACTGGTTGTGGGGTTGCCAGATTAAAAATGTAGCTTTATACTTCGTAGGTTTGCCAGATTGTAAAAGTAAATTTTAACTGATTCACAACGCAATACAGTTATTTTTGGTTTTATTTATATTCGCGACAATATACTGGTTGTTTCATTTATCCCAGTTTTAAACTACTGATTGTATAGGAACTATCAATATCTAGAACTATCTAGCTGTATAACTTTAATAAAAGTTAAAAAAATACATATAGTGTGTTAGGTACGAGTGACATACTTCAAAGGAGTGTAATACTCTTGATAATTCGGGAGTCGATAGCGGACTCCCGGCCACCGTAGGCGCGAGCTTGCGGGTGGCGAGCAATGGGTAGCTCGCCGCCCGGTAAGGACCAAGCTCGGGTCGACGGCGCGTAGTGTTCCACGCGCGCCTCAAAGAGATGTCAGCAGCAGTGTAGGGGTCTACTAGGACCGATGCCTGCCGGGGTCGCGTGATTGTTCGAAAGAGATTCCGTGACCCTGGCACATGGGCAACTGATGGAACACGGGTGGGTTTTAGTCAGTAAAAGTCTGACACGCCCTCCCGCTCCGCCCAGAGCGGGAGAAGTCATTTGATGATTTCCCAACCAGAAAAAAAAAAAAATACTCTTGATAATGAACAACTACGGGACTCCCCTTTTTTGTTTTTGGGTGGTGTTTAGTCCCGAACGATTTGTTTACTCTATGCGCCTACGTTTCTAAACGAGTAACAGAGCGACATCTCTCTTGACAGTTTGATTTTGACACTTGACATCTCTCTTGGATTTCGGTGGGAAAAGGGGGAACGCGTGGCCGGTTGTATTTCGCGATCTTTTTGGAAAGTTATCCCTTACCCCGGTCGTTTTGTGGACAATCTGTCATGACCCAGTTGAGGTGAATGTAGCTAACCCCTAATTTGACGTAATAACACGGGTTTGGACATATCTTGTTGAAATGGTTTGAAGGTCAAGTCAAAGTGACGCTATTGTGAATGAGTGATTTGAAGACCGCATGCTGTGATTGTCTCCAGCCTTATTGCAAGCGGATTGTTACCAGGAGAATACTCATAACGTCACGACACGATACACATACACTCACTTACATACATAACTCCAGGTTGGCACCAGAGCAGTGTCCTTCAACCAACAGGTAAGTTCTTTTGTTGTATTGTAAGTGTTTGATTTGATTGTCTGCTCCGCGTACGGCGGACTAGTTGCGCTCGCCACTTCTTGTCTCTAGAGCCCCACGATTATCACACTTCCACTGCGCATTGAAATCCTATGGTAGGGGTCTAGTCTAGCCTGGCAGCGTACATTTTTGGTAGCAGAGGCGTGGTTTTAACCTACAAAACCACCAAATTGGTAATTTACAGTAGGCTAATTACTTGGCAGTCTCTATAAGGGAAGTAGTAATACGCTGTAAATATTTGTTAACTATGATTGCTTGTTTGTTTGAAATAATTTGTAAATTTGTTGAGACGAGTAACTCATGTTACCATAAGTCAGCCCGGGTTGCATATGCTAGTAGAGTTGAATGAATTGGGCTATGTTACAACCCCTTGTTTGTGTTTGACCTCTGTGTTGTATTGAATGTCAGGAAGACATTAAAATATTGAGTTTGTACCATTGATATGGTTGTTTGAGAAAATTAATATTAGAAATTGGCATTTTTGAGTATTACCATTGTTTTGAGTTGGAATAAAGGATTATTATTGTTTTACCATTGACACAGTGGTTTGTGAACTATACATTTGGAATTGGATTAGAATTTGAATATTTGAATTGAATGTGAAATAGAATTTTTTGAACGTTGATATTGATTTTGAATTAAAATAAAAGTTTATTGTTGAATTGAATTGAAGCGAGTATTTGTTATTTCTTGAGTTGCTGATTAGTCAGTTTGGTAATTTGATTGTTTGCTTGTAGTTATTTTGTAATTGATTGTTTGAACTTTGTTACTTAATTACCTTTTGCTTGGTTTATTTTATTTGATTGTTTGTGTTGGATTTCCTTGTTATTAATTGATTGAACTTTGTTATCTGATAATTTAATTGTTTTGTTTATTTGAATGGTTTTGTTTGTGCAATGGCATACAAATGGAAATATTGCAGTGCCGGACACCTGTCCAGGTCAAGCCGGAGACCTCGGTTGTTTCAGGTCCCGGACTATTGAGTAGACTGCCTACTTTGGAACTGCCACATTTTGACGGTCGTCTGGACCGCTGGTTAGGTTTCCAAAACCTGTTTGAAAGTTTGGTTGATGCACGCTCGGACCTCAGACCCGCCCAAAAGTTGGCCTATTTGTTGTCTGTCCTAGAAGGTGAGGCCCGAGCCTTGGTACAGCATCTGTCGTTGACTGACTCAGCCTACCCTACCGCTGTGGAGCTACTCACCCGGCGGTACCAAAATAAACGTTGTTTGGCTGACGTTCATATTGAATTGATTTTGGGGTTACCGGTCATTACTGGATTGTCAGCATTGCGTACTGACCTGTTGAACCCGTTGGTGGCAGCGACCAACGCTTTAAAGCAATTGGACTTGCCGGTGGACCATTGATCTTACCTTTTGGTGCACGTTGTGCTGCAACGGCTTCCTGCCGATTTGAGGGCTCGTTTCGAGCAAAAGTATGGTGGGGATAGTGTCACACATCTCCCCCCATTTGATGACCTCGTCCAATTTTTGGAGGATGAGTGTCGGTTTGTGGACAACTCTGGCGTTGCCACTGAGTCATGCCAGCCGTCTTCCCGGCCACGAGACCAGGGACGGACTAGGGCTCGCGGGCCTGTTGATGGTCGCCCCGCCGCTCGTTTTGCTGGCACCCAGAGTCGTCCTGGTTGTGAGTTTTGTAGGGACACGGGGCATGGCATGGCAACTTGCGCGGCCTTTTTGAAGTTGCACGTGAGTGCCCGCCGCCGAATTGCCAATGCACGCCGCATGTGCTTCTCTTGTTTGGGGGCTCACTTCCATCGGGACTGCCCCAACCCCCGCCCTTGTAGAATTTGTAGGGGGTCCCATTTGGGCATTTTGTGCGCTAACGCGAACCACGCTGGCAGACCAGCCTCTGATGAAGGTTCGCGTACGGGGGGGTACCATGGAGTTGGTCACCGGGCTTCTGCCTCGCTGGTTCAGAACCGGGGAGAGGCCTGCAATTTTGAGCGCCGCACTCCACCCCCCGCGCAAGTTGATCGGGAGCCGCGCGACCGCCATTTGGTCTCCCCGCGTAAAGGCGATTACGCAGTTGTTGCTGGGCAGCGCTGGCCAGACCAGCACCGCCTTCCCTCCCCTCCATTGGCGGAACGTCCCTGGTTGGAGTCACGCCCCCCGCCATTCAGGCATCCGGTGGGATATGGCTCGGGACACCGCGCGTACGAGGAATTTGAATTCCATCCTCGTCGGAAAAGACTTGGGCCTGGGTGCGGCGATCGGTCGCCGCCCAGGCATTGTTAGGAAATAGGCGCCTGCTCCGCTAAGGTACCCCTCAGATCGACACGGTTTTGTTGCCAACGGTATCGGTCAGGTCTGGGGGCCCACGGGGGACTCTGTTGTGGTCCGTGCCATTTTGGACACGGGAGCCCAGGGTTGCCTTTGGTCTATTGTTTTGTTTTGTTTGTATTGTTTTGGGCAAAATTGTTTTCTTGAGCGCCTTTGGACTGCGGGACTTGGCTGGGACGAGCCAATTCGGGAAACCCTGTTGGAAGATTGGCTCCAATTTGTATCCGCACTCCTTGCAGTCAACGAGGTCGTGTTACCCCGCGCTATCCTCCCCCCTGGGAGCTACACTGCTACCCTTGTTTGTGATGCGTCTTCGCACGGTTATGCAGCTGTTGTTTGTCTGCGCACCGTCTGCGCAACAGGCCAGGTGAATTTGTCACTGGTCTTGGCCAAGAGCAAGGTGGCCCCCCTCCGGACGGCACTGACCATCCCTAAGTTGAATTGTCAGGGGCGGTGCGTCTTGTGCGTCTATTGAACCACGTTGCTCACACTTTGGGTGGAACTGTGGACATTCGGGCTTCTTACGCCTGGACGGACAGTCAAATTGACTTGTGTTGGTTGAAGACGTCCGTCCACTCTTTGGAGGTCTTTGTTGCGTACCGAGTGTCCCAGATTCAAAATTTTGATACGCCTTTGATTTGGAGGCACTTGCCTGGAGATTTGAACCCAGGCGCCGTGGCCTCACGTGGGTGCATGGCACTCCGCTTGATTGCTCACCCCCTATGGTGGGGACCAGACTGGCTGACTCACCCCGAGGATGATTGGCCTCGATCGCCAGTCTTGATGTCGGGTCCTTTGCCCGGGCTCAAGGTGCTCGCTGTTGGAACGAAGGATCCTGATTTTTTTGTTGAGTCGATAAAGCTCCCTCGACAAATTGTTGAATTGTTGTTTTTTTGTTGTTGAATTGTTGGTGACTGATCGTCACATTAAGAACTCGCATGCCGGTTGCAATGCGCTGTTGGCCATTCTGCAGCGAGAGTTTGGATATTGTCGGGAGCCGTTAGTAAGTTGAACCCCTTTTGGACGATACGGGTCTTTTGTTGTTTGGTTGTTGACGGTTGAGGCACTCTAGCCTTCCTTATGGGGCCCGTCACCCCCTTTTGTTGCCTCAGGAGGGCCATTTGGTTAAATTATTGTTGTTGTTTGGTTGTTATTGTTGTTTTTGTTGTTTGTTGTTGTTTTGACCCGCCAGCCTGCCCCCATTGGGAGGGTGTTTTTGAGGCCGCGGTGAAAGCGGCACAGGGACTCTGGCGCAGATTGTTGGGAGACACCGTTCTCACCTTTACGGTATTTTGCCGCATTGAAGCTGTATTGAACTCGCGTCCATTGTGCCCGCTGTCTTCGGACCCGAACGTCTTGGAGGCCCTGACCCCAGGCCATTTTTTGATTTGACAGCCACTTGTCGCCCTGCCGGAGCACCCTTTTGTCGATGTGAGCCAAAATTGGCTATCGCGGTTTCAGTTGGTGCAGCAGCTCGCTCAGAGTTTTGGAAGCGTTTGAGCTTGGAGTATTTGCACAACCTCCAGCAGCGCGTCAGGTGGACTGATAAAACGCAACCTTGTCGGAATTGCCAAGTGATTAGAGGACGGGAAGGCCCGTCCGGGGGGGGGGGGGGGGTAGATGTTTAGTCCCGAACGATTTGTTTACTCTACGCGCCTACGTTTCTAAACGAGTAACAGAGCGACATCTCTCTTGACAGTTTGATTTTGACACTTGACATCTCTCTTGGATTTCGGTGGGAAAAGGGGGAACGCGTGGCCGGTTGTATTTCGCGATCTTTTTGGAAAGTTATCCCTTACCCCGGTCGTTTTGTGGACAATCTGTCATGACCCAGTTGAGGTGAATGTAGCTAACCCCTAATTTGACGTAATAACACGGGTTTGGACATATCTTGTTGAAATGGTTTGAAGGTCAAGTCAAAGTGACGCTATTGTGAATGAGTGATTTGAAGACCGCATGCTGTGATTGTCTCCAGCCTTATTGCAAGCGGATTGTTACCAGGAGAATACTCATAACGTCACGACACGATACACATACACTCACTTACATACATAACTCCAGGTTGGCACCAGAGCAGTGTCCTTCAACCAACAGGTAAGTTCTTTTGTTGTATTGTAAGTGTTTGATTTGATTGTCTGCTCCGCGTACGGTGGACTAGTTGCGCTCGCCACTTCTTGTCTCTAGAGCCCCACGATTATCACACTTCCACTGCGCATTGAAATCCTATGGTAGGGGTCTAGTCTAGCCTGGCAGCGTACAGGTGGGATATGTCAATGACGGCAAAATGAAATGACACTCTGCGTAGTGCGGGAGGTCGTGTCAGACTTTTACTGACTAAAGCCCACTTGTATTCCTTCAGTTGCCTTTGCCAGGGCCACGGTAACTTTTTTTAACAAATTCGCGACCCTGGCAGGAACTACGTGACCCCCTACTTTAGGATCGCGTAGGTATTGCGCTTTGAAGGGAACAGCGAACAGCTGTGTTTTCGGATACCGTACCCAAACCGCAGATACAAATGTGTATTTGACAGCCTATATCATGACAGTTCCTTCACTGAATACATGGACATCCTGCATAATTTTGAACGTTTTTGGCGTCCAGAGGTTCTCGGATAGCGACAGCGCAGGACCTCTAGGCATCGTCATTGATCGAGATGCGTGCGAAGTCGAAAGTCCGTGCGTGCGTGTGTGTCTGTACTGTGTTGACGCTACGTCTTCACGCACACATTCACAGTATGTTTGTGGTTACTTCAGAACCTGCATCGCTTTGCGAGATAAAATACTACAAGTTCCAGTAGGCCTCGACATGACTTGTAAGTTCCTATACAAGTCTTGACCAATCTGATTCCTACTTTAGTCCTAGTTGAGTGAAAATGGCTAAAAAGAGAGTAGAATTATTCTTAGAGATCCACAATGAAAAAGAATTTGAGAATGTTTTAAGGAACAATGCGGATCAGCTTATTTGTTAGTATTGTTTTAATTCTAGTATAGGTAAGGGTTAGGCTGCATACTTCACATTGGGTTTGTCACCCAAAGCGCTTTGTTTGGAGTTTTTGTAGATACGTGATCGAATCAGGAATGAAGAGATCCGCAGGCGAAGCAAGGTAACCAAACTTAGCCCGAATAATTGTCAAACTTAAAAGGTAGTGCGCAGACCACGTTGCTCGCGGTTCTGTAGTATCGACCGCGTACCGAAAGACGCAGAGTTGGAAGGCCTCTCACAAGTTGGACCGATGACCTTGTGAAGGCCGCAGGAATCCGCTGAATGCGGGAAGCACAAAACCGGTCGAAGTTGCAGCTTCGGGGAGGTCGATATCCAGCAGTGAACGTCTTTGGCCTGAAATGATGAATGATGATGACATACTCGTAGCAGACACTATGAGTTCGATATGTTGCATGTTGGTGCAGCAAGGGCTTAACGGACATCGATGCAGAAATTGTTGCCATGAATTCAGCAAATAATCGTCGAACCACCAGCGTTAAAAATGTACGTATTGTGGACCTACATGATCAATAATATGGAACCGTTGATTTTTCGCAAAACCGACAAAAATGTGCAGCGCTTGTGTGTCTATAATCTTGTGCTGAATTCATGATAACAGTTCGGAGAACGATCTGCAGGTTACGCTGTAAGTTATTGCTTTTTTTGCCCACATCACATTGGGCATACGGTAAACGTCGTACGACTCTTAAACGCATTTAGTGAGTGTAAATAAAAATATTTCCAATTAGGTTAGGCAAATTATTACCAGACAGACAGCAGGAGAGGCTTCGGAGAGTAGTGGCGGCCCCGCGGTACTTATCGGCTCCGATTTACGAATTTTAGGTTGTGAGTTTGAACCACGGCAGGCACTTTGTATATTTAATTTCATCACCGCTGCTACCAAAACGGTGAAGGAAAACATCGTGAGGAAACCCTCATGTCTTAGAACCAAAACTTCGAAGACATATTGTGATATCCACCAACCCGCACTGGGCATACGTGGTGTATTATGGCCCAAACCCTCTCATAGAGAGGGGACATTATAGTGTGATTATGCTGTGACCAGAGAGTACTGAAATACTAAGTTTATATCATAGGTGCAGAAATATACAGTAATGCTTTTGGCTGGTGCACAGCCCTTGACCGACTCTTCCATACTGTGAAGGTGGATTGGAGCGATGGTAAACTAATACTATTAAAGGTAAGAAGTACTCTGAGCTCCATTAAAATCCTTGTTTCCAATTGATGGTATTCGCATTTAAAAGAATATCAACTTTATGCTGTTGAAAAATTATGTTGATTTCAGAATAAGTAATATATAATATGTATATTGAAAAAGTCAGAAAAATATTTGAAGTTATAGCGAATAGGTACTGAACTTTATGTGTGGGTTGTAAAAGTTGTTTTTGCGAAACCGCATCTTGTTTACATGCTTGAATAGTAAATTGTGAATGTATATTGTGTGTATATATAACAGATACCTACATCAATTTTGATTCTAAAAATCTGTTTTTCGTATCACTTGCTCAAAAAAGTGACATTCTATGCCACAAAAAACTAACATACAAATAGTCATTTTTAATCTGTTAAAAACGGAAAGAAAATTGTACTGAATTTCATTCATCCTCTAGGGGGAGAATGTGATTTAAATTTGGAATACTCACCGAAATGTATACTGAACTACATCTGTGTTTACACCATTGAGTTTGTATAAAAAGCATTATACATCTTTGAAAAAGGAATACGCATTTATTATGCAATTATGATTACTAGTGATCGCCAAGTGATCGCCCATTGGTCGAACTTCGACCGTACTTCATTGGAATACAAATACATTATTAAATGAAAAACATACATATTAATAAATATAAAAAAATTTGGTTACATTTGACATTCAGTAACACTATAGACAAATAATAATAAAAACAAATATTCTCGATATGATCATAGATTTTAAAAATGAAATAGGTTATATAATATATCTATAAAATTAATTTATTACCTATGGTTATACTTGACATTCAGTAATAGTTAGGGAGCTGGCGAGCAAAATTTCGATATGATCAGCACATAAGGCAGACGTTATTAATAGTGATAATTATACCATAAGAAACATCAAGGACCTCGTCTGCCACCATGGTGGCGCTGCGTTGTAAATTTACAGCGTTTCAACAATGTTTAAAAAAAAGGTGTGCTATATTATGCGCACAGCACACATCTGCCTCTGGGGCTAATGATCACAGTCATCCTGGAAACACTAAGAATCGAAAAGGCAGACATCCAGGGCTCTGACTTTCGTATTATTCATTTTTTACATTTATTTTTATGATTAAAAAAACTCTATATGAAGTGCACACTTGGCAGATTTGAATTGTTCGATTAAAAACAATGAGAAGAACCACGGAAAAAGTGCTCCAAAAATGTAAATAAATGGTGTGCTATATTATGCGCACACGTCTACCTCTTGGACTGATGTTTGAATTCCTTATGAAAACCAAGAAAATCGATGAGGCAGACGTTCAGGCCTCTGATATTCCAAAGGCAGACCATTTTATTTTTTTTCTCAACCCGACGCTCGCGCCCATCCAAGCAGGTATAAAATATCCTCATAGTTCCTTTCGTGGTGTCTCTCTTTTATTTGGGAATATGAGTGAGTTCCGACCTTTTCCGTATTGTGAAACTAAATGTACAGAGCGTATATCTGTATACTTTTTATTTTGCACGCTTTTCCTCTCTCTCGCTCACAGGCACATTCACACGTCTGGGTTCAAAATCTACGTATTTTACACAAATAAAACGTGATTTAAAAAAAGTTAAAGACTGTTCCTATCCAGATCCTAATCCTATTCAGATTACAATCAAGCACGCAATTTAAAAAAAAAACTTTCTAATTAAAATTCCAAGCGCATTTCGTTTCTGGTTGGCATTGAAAAAAAAAATATGATTGCATAGATTTCAGCTCCAGAAGTTTAATCGTTACCGTGAGTTTAGAGGATAATATTAAACAAAATTATAAGAATAAAACTATAAATAATAACAATAATCCCATGCAATACCCGCTGTCTCTTGATTCCGTGAATTTCAAAAAGTTATACAGTTGAAAATCAGTGAGCAAAGTGTCTGCCACATGTTTTTTCGAATCCACAGAGTCATAGTGAATCGAATGGGTGCAATGAGAACCGCGTGCAAATGACTTAGTAGAGCTTTTTTTTTTGTAACATTTTTACAACTCCTTCCCATGATAATGCAGAGTCCTGAATTTCTGCCTCTTCGATTTTCTTCTTTTCCAACCATAAACATGGACCATAAACAAAAGAATATCTATGCATGTGTGTATTAAATACACGGTAATGAATAGTAGTGTGTGTAACGTGTTATTTATTGAAAATAATGTATTTTTATGCATAATTTAAAAAATATATTAGCATTCGTCACTTCTTCTCTGTACAAACTATAAGTGTGCGAAATTTCATACTCCTCCGTCCGCCCAATTTTCGTAAAAAGGGATCCGAAGTTTTCGCTTCACGGAGGTATTAATATATAGATTAAATAAAATTACGAAAACAGACGAGGCCGTATGAGCTTGATGCCTTTGCTTTTCCGACAAAAAAATATTAGTCTAGGAATTTGCCGCGTTTTTGTTTTCTTCAAATACAAAACGTTAAGTTTATTTTACTTTTAATTGTCATTATTTTTAATAAATGCTTATCTCATATTATTATTGTGTTAATTTTTTCGCAAAAGGGTACGAAAAGTAGAGTATTTTCCTCGGTGATAAAGCTGTCTTAGTCTTGAGTGAACTTAAATCCCTCGCTACACTCAGGACTCGTTTTAAATCCCTCGCTTCGCTCGTGATTTAAGTTTTTAACACCCTCGCTACGCTCGGGAGTAAACCTCGAGTCCTTCCTTACGCTCGCGATTTAAATCGTCACCCGCGACAGAAGACACTGCTTTATCCCCTTGGTTAATAATCTACTATTAAATAGTATTTGTTGATGTATGTCAACAAAAATGCTTGAAACAGCAGATACTGTTTGCCTTGATGACCCCACAGTAATAACATTCAAAGTAAACAACGAACACTTTTCAGGTTGAGGATAAAAATAATATAATTTTGTACTAGCAGGTTCTGCGTTTATTAAGATGTCCCCGAGACAATGAAGTGATACATACCTATTTATTTTTCATAGGTACCGGCTGACGAAATAGAAGCTCTGCATAGATTTAGAGACCAGAGTGAACCAGTCTACATGTTTATCTTGGTAAATGATAAATGATTTTATACCTGTACCTAAATAGGTTTGTCGAAATACTTTAACTCTTTCATTCTTGGTGGTTAGTGTCACTAACCACCTCTTTCCGATTTTTTAAATTAAAATCTGTGCCATGTAGCGACAATCGGTTCAATTATCATAAAAGCTTGTATCATGCTTCACAAGAAGCGACCAGTTGGTCGTTTATTGAATTAATGACAGTTTATTAGCGTGAAACTGAAAATTGCGGTAACGAACTTTTATTCGCATGTTTGATAAAAGAAACTGTGAAACGGGTATGTAAGCTTTTCCTTCAATTTTTTTTACTCAATGTGTTTTCGTAAATCTATATTATACGTGTTCACATAAAAGTACTGCTATTTTTGTGTTTTCGATGTGTATTCACAACGAAAATATACCATGACTGTTGCGGGTTTCTGGTCATAACTTTCATGAAACTTATGCACGTGACTATAAGTGTCTTATCGTATTTGTAACAGTATGCCGCGCCGGCTAACAGATAAGGAAATCACAGAGTACTTGTTTAGACATTCCTTCAGCTAGCGAGAGTATTTGTAAGGAAATGGATGCATACAAGGATGACGAAGATACAGAAGTTCGGCCAAATCTGCTGGTGTTATGTGATTTGATTGGAGAAATTCAAGTAACCGATTTTAACAACTTTGATTCCGATGATGGAATGGAATGAAACGGAGGTCTCGTTTGTCTAGCGTAGTACGTCGGAAAAATGCTGAACATGGAACAATAAAATATCTCCAGTGCGTACCTTATGGCAATGCAAAACATGTAAAGTGCCAAAAAAACTTGTTATTAGATTTTCATAAAAAGTAATTTTACATTATTTTGCCAGTGGAAAAGTTCATTATAACATAAAATATTTATAAATATTATACATAATTCATCATAGTTTTCTTTGTATCAATAGTCACGGTGGTTAGTGTCAATAACCACCTCATTCCTCGAAAGCTTTAATACCTAGATTTTTCTTTCCTAGTTTCTGTGATATTATAGTTATTAATGATGCCAAAACTAAAATAAAAATTTGCATAATATTCTTAATGTAAAAGCGTGACTGAAAGAGTTAACACGTCAATAACATTTTTAAAACTAAGTGGAGTCGGCGTTAGTATCTGACTACTCTGACAAGAAAGGCCGAAAAAACTCAAAAGTCAGTGGCTTTTAAAGTCCAGTTAACATTTTTGTCAGAACATGTGAAGGTCATGTAGATTTATCCGAACAAAATTGAGTGGAACTGTCCAGTCAGTGCACGCATTTGTAAGAAATCGTGCAGCTTACTTCAGAACTTAGAGAGCTCTACGATCCGATGAATGTTGTAGGTTTCAACGTTGTATATATGACGAACGTGGTACATTTTTCAGCTTTTTTCGTGTTATGTAGTTTGATATACAACGGTAGATATCATGTCTGTGTAGTTTTGCCACTAAAATTAGACCCTGCACCCAAATTACAAAAATCTACGTAGGTAGGTACAGTCACGGAAAGTAATTGTTAAGTAAATTAACACGATGCTAAATCGCCGAATCATCACCATTTTATACAATACAACTGCCAAAGAATAATAGTTTTGATTCCATTAAACGATTACAATGCCATGAAATTTAATTTAAATCACATCGTTACATAAATACCTATGCTATATGGGTTCACAAATTACAGAACACCAAAGTAACAAAAGTGTTCCGTGGTGTGGACACGGTGAAGTTCGCTGAGGTGACCAAGAAACAGTTGGATTACTATAACCAGGTGCAAGCAAGATGTGGCTCGGATAGTCTTGGCCAGGAGCAAGAAGGGCTTGGGTTGCACCGGCCTGTGTATGGGCTGGATGAACCTACCCCGGATGAAATGGTAAGTAATCTATACCTATCATCATCATCATTTTAGCCGAAAGACGTCCACTGCTGGGCATAGGCCTCACCCAAGCTCTACTACTTCGCCCGTTTGTATGCTTCCCGCATCAAGCAGATTCCTGCAGCCTATACGTGAAGCAAAAACTTTGTGTGTACAAAAATTACGCGCACGGCGGCGGCGGAGTATGAAATTTAACTCGGGTAAAAGTATATCAGGATTTCCAAGGAAATTCTCAGTATCTACTAGAGGTCAGATTCTGTTTAGTACATTATGTGTCCGGGTGATGTTAATAGTCGCCTGCCACCCTCAATCTCTCATTTCACAACTTTTTTGTGGTCGGCTTCCAGTAAACCGGATGCAGCTGAAAACCAGTATTTTACATGGAGCGAATAGTCTCCCTCGTATGGTATACTAGCGTTTGCCAACGGTTTTGCCCGAGGTGAGGTCGCAAATTATCCCGCTTGAACGTAGGTACTACTGGGATAAAAGGTATCTACCCTGTAGGTTAATCCAGGTTATAAACTATCTGTGTACCAAAATCCAAATCAGTTCAGTAGTTTTTGCGTGAAAGAGTAACAAAAAGAGTTCAGGTGGAGATTCTCAGATGACTCCGCCCTATAGTGTAAATTTGGTGCTGTCCCACAAACAATGCGGCACTTGATATCTTGTCCAGCGTGTCCTATTATTTGTACGCTACAGGAGTTGATGGACGGTACTGAAAATGAAAAGCTCGTAGCCAAATTCTGGGCTAAGTCTATTTAGATTGCTATCGACACGTTTAGAAGAAGAAGAAGTAACAAATATTCATCTGTCCATCCTCACAAACTTTTAAATTATTAGTAGGAATACACCTCACTTTCTCACTCAAAAAGGGCAGACTTTTAAACGAAATTTGCAACGCTAAAACTGTTATATGCGCCATGATTAAAACTATGCTAATCATCATGACACATGCAAGGTAAAATTACATTATGCTACCGCGTCGAAATTACATGGAAATTGGTCGTCCAGGCGCGGAGAGCACTGAAATTTACGGAAACAACCTCGTTTTTGCATTCAAAAATAGGTTTCCGAATCAGCTACGTTCATCTCATTTGGACTATTCCTCATTAGGTATCTAGCTGGACATAGTTGCTTTTCGTTTAAAACGTACTTCAATAAACAATTAGAACGTGTATGTGATGGTTATTAAAATTACACATTTTTTATACAGTTTTCTATATAAATATCAGCGACTCGAAAAATAATAGCCGCGATATTTTTGCGAACGAAGGCTAAAACAAATTAAGTCTAAATGTATACACAGTGAAACTTGCCAAATACCATACCTGTTTTCTATACACATATCTACTTTTAAGTGTTAGTTATTGTTCCTGATTTGTCTGTACCTATTTATTAATTGATTATACTAACATAGTTTAAATAACACGTATTAATAATATGTAATAACAAAATTATGAGTGATGTGCCTGATATAAAGATAAATAAATAAATAAAAATTGACGTGTGGCATTCGGGGACTGCCGCGGTAAAGCTATTGCATAGCATTTTTTTATCAACTTATGCAATTATAATTATTATTTATTTGACCGATAAGAAAACAATTTTTTTATATTTTTTATTTGACCGATAAGAAAACAATATTTTCTTATAATGAATAAATGAGAAGTTAATAGATATCGTTTAAAATATTTTTATTATCTTACAATACATGTAGATTATTCAGGAATTTTTATCATTGAAACTTTAAGTTTATGGTAAAAGAAACATAAGTTTGATTAAACGATATTCTCTAAATATCTGGAAAATACCGCGTCAATGGTGGTCCCATATTTTGTTGTGGATTCTTGTGGATCTGCCCCCGCCTTTTAAATCTCTGATATCTTCTAAGATCTTCATTTAAATTACATGCTGTAAAGGGCCATATTGATCGACATATATTAAATGCACAATGTATTTAAGGTACTTAATTGGATAAGGATTAATGCTGTATTGGTTAAAATCGCTTCGTAAATAAGCCCTTATTTCTCGTAAAAAGTAAAGGATAAAAAATGGTTATTGTGGGTTATCCCTAAGAGATAGACATATACCATCGGGACTTTTTTGTAGACCTTTTTAAGGTGTACAATACTGTAGTACATTATTTTGATCTATTTCGTGAGGTTCAGCCAGCGTTCGAAATGTAAGCGCAAAAAAATGTGTTTATTTATGACATCACATTAGAAACCCCTAAAATTATCAGCGTTTCTTTACTATATTATGCATGTTATATGCATATAAACCTTCCTCTTGAATCACTCTATATATTAAAAAACCCGCATTAAAATCCGTTGCGTAGTTTTAAAGATCTAAGCATACCTACATAGAGACAGACAGACCGGGAAGTGACTTCTGTTAGGTTTTTTTCGTTACGGAATTTCTTGATTCGGTCGCCGCGCTGAAAGCCCACGATAAAAGCTATGCAATAGCTTAATAATTTTAATTAGGTATGTCTTACCGAGAGAGCAAAGGTGACACAGTGATAACGGTCGTGACTTACGAGTCGTGGGTTATGGGTTCGAACCTACGAAGGCCTTTGTGTAAATTATTTCATCACCACTGCTCTCATAACGTTGAAGAAAATCATCGTGAGGAAACCAGCCTGTCGTAGAACCGAAAATTCGAAGACATACCAAACCGCACTGGGCACGCGCGGTGAACTATGGCCCACTCCGACTCACAGAGAGACGGTCTGTGTCCCAAAAGTGGGAACACTCTAGGCTGATTATACACTATTAGTGGCTGTTGATTCCATCGATAAGTTATTGAAATTAAGAATTTATAAAAAAAGAACTTGAGAGGTGTCAAGGGACACCCGGATGGAACGAAGTTCCTTTCGTTATTGTCTGTATAAAATCTCTACTTACCTAACTCCATCAGCAATATCCGGAACTTGTGCAGAAACACTGTCAGGATTCATTATTGTTATTATTTTATTATTATATATTATGTACAAAAAACCTGTAAACACTCAACAAAAATAATCGTCGCGACACCACACTGTTCAATGCGAAATAGAAAGACGAAACGAAAATAACTGGCTTACTTTCTATGAGAGAGAGAGAGAGAGAGAGAGCGAGAGAGAGAGAGAGAGAGAGAGAGAGAGAGACAGACAGAGAAACACGTGCACGCCGTACGGCTTACAACTATAGCAAAAAGTGTCGTTACAACTTTTGGTCTTAATTTTTTCTGTCTAGTCCACTTTCACAACGCGCGATAAGGAACTTCGTTCCAAAATTGGGCCTTTCGTTATTCGATATTGATACCCATTACGATTGTGGCGTTTTGCTAGCTTATCTAAATTAACCATGTAGATACGGTCTATTAAAAACGCATTTGTTATTAACTTCTGCGAATATGTCACTTACATTTGTACATTTTTCGTTTCCCTAATAATTTATCTCGACGTCGGATTTAGGTCGTTTCACGATATAGCAGTCAACTGTCAGAATTTTGCAGACCCATGCAAAATTTATGTGTTATGCGGATTTATGACATACACATGATATACCGAGCTTTTACTTTATTTTTATCTACCTACGTTTGATAAATAATCTGTTAGAAACATAGAAATAAAAATGTGCATGTATTTTAGGTAAAAAAAAAAATGTAATTCCAGATTTTACGTTACAGTAATCTTTATTGTCGTGGTTTAATATTTACAATATACTGCTGGTTGACGTAAAATATCTTTGAAAGTACTGTAGGTAGGATATTCGGTGTTGGTCAAGATGACAGGAGATAGTGTAGATTGTACATACATATTCACATAAAACTTCTCTTTCAACTGTCAAACTGCAAAGGCATGATAAACATGGGAACATGTCTTATTTAAAGCAGGGTGCTAATTAATGAAGACGTGGTACGGTCGTGGGTTCGAATCCAGGCAAACGCTTTAAATCGTGAAAATAATTTTATTACTACACTTTTCTCAAACCGGTATAGATAAATATCTTGACAAAAAACCGGCCAAGTGCGAGTCGGACTCGCGCACCGAGGGTTCCGTACAAACCTGTAGGTATCCTCGGTTTATGCTTATGAAATTAAATGGTTTTTTTTTTAATTTTTATATTTGAGTTGTTTGAATGAAAGGTAAATTGCGGTTTACGATTTATGACGTATTCAAAAAAAACTACTTACTGGATCTCGTTCAAACCAATTTTCGGTGGAAGTTTACTTGGTTATGTACATCATATATTTTTTTGAGTTTTATCATTCTCTTGTTTTAGAAGTTACGGGGGGGGGACACTCATTTTACCACTTTGGAAGCGTCTCTCGCGCAAACTGTTCAGTTTAGAAAAAAAATGATATTAGAAACCTCAATACCATTTTTGAAGACCTATTCATAGATACCCCACACGTATGGGTTTGATGAAAATAACATTTTTGAGTTTCAGTTCTAAGTATGGGGAACCCCAAAATTTTTTTTTTCTGTTTTAGTGTAAAAATCTTGATGCGGTTCACAGAATACATCTACTTACCAAGTTTCAACAGCGTAGCTCTTATAGTTTCGGAGAAAAGTGGCTGTGACATACGGACGGAGAGACAGACAGACAGACAGACGGACAGACAGACATGACGAATCTATAAGGGTTCCGCTTTTTGCCATTTGGCAACGGAACCCTAAAAACAATGAGGTCAGTGCAGAAGGGGTAATTACGTAACTTGCTATTAGTAGGAATTGGTTTCATATTGATAGCTAAACACAATTCATTGCGTTATTTACGTTGCTGAGCTTACAATTTATTCGAACAAATGACGCAATGGTTTAGAAATGATCTTCAATCCCATTCAGATTCTGATAAATAGTGCGTGTCGCAATTAGGGTGCAGGTTGGTACACGCACTAGCCCCGCTTGGTAGATTGTAGCCCACTAAAATTACGCACATTAAAGGCCTATTATGGGTATGTATGCATTGTGCTAAGTAACTCTTTTGGTTATCCTTTTCCCTGACGGGCTACCTGCATTTCGCACCAAATATCACCTGTAGTGCAGACCCACATACATAGCACACCTAATAATTCCTCTTATCTGTTTTCCCTTGACTGCCTTGTTGGTCTAGTGGTTAGCGATACTGCTAAGCAAGAGGCCCATATTGGGCAAAGTGTTATTGAATTTATCCATCTGCAATTTGTCAGTAGCAGCCCGGAGTCTGGATTTGTGCCCGTGTGATACAATAGGGTCAACTCCTATTATATGGGATTTATACATATAGAGATCAGAAACAGGGTGATCACTAGAGATCGGATATTCAAGATGCATATTCACCTAAAGTTGAAATATTGGCTAATATGGAATGCGCGTTTTTACTTTGTTTTGTGTGTTGTTTTATCTAACACATTCCAACCTACACATATGTATTTGCATCTGGGGTTAAACATTAATCCACACTAATATTATAAATTGAAAAGTAACTCTGTCTGTCTGTCTCGCTTTCCTGCTAAAACTCCTGAACCGATTTAAATGAAATTTGGTACAAAGATAGTTTAGAGCCTGAGAAAGGACATAGGCTACTTTTTATCCCGATAGTATGTTCCCGCGGGATAATTTCCGACCTCCACGCGGGCGAAGCCGCTGGCAAAAGCTAGTTTTAAATAAATATGATCCAAGAAACCCGGCTTTAATAAAAAATACGAAGCCGCTTCCGTGCTTTCATAGCTAAATAGTAACATTAGGTAAATTTGCATGCGAATATCCGATCACTGGTGATCACTCAACCTCTATAAAAAAGAGAAGATCCTTTGACCAGACGGGTGTTGTGTCTGGAGGGTAACTGCAGGATTGCTGTCGGGACGTTGTAGTATGCTAGTTGCGCGGTTAACTTTGTTAGCGCGATGCAGAATTTTGCGCGAGGTCGTATGTGGTGATGTATGTAGACGCCGCTACAAACAGAACTGGCGAAATGTACAGACGCAAGCACATAAATCTACTACAATCTGTCAAATTTCTTTAATAGGTTTTCAACTTTATCGCTAAAGTATTAGGATCAAGATAGATTGTGATGCTATGTGATGTTGTAATGCCCCTTTTATTTCAAATTTACAAACGCAAACGATGCTAAAATATGCAAAGCATAAACAAGCTACCACTCAACTAAGGCTGGGTATCAAAATACGATTCCCGTTTATTATTTCAAGCTGAGCTTGTAAACAAGGCTGGGTACACATTGTTTATGTGACATTTACATTTGTTTGTGTTGTACTGAGCTTCCGTCTGCGTCTAATGTTTCACTCGAAAAGGAAATTGGCAGGGAAGCAGCAATGAATTGCGGCCTATATGATAGATGGTGGCAAATGGTAAATGTTTTTCGTTTGTTTGTTTCATTGTTGTTGTTTAAGTCATGTGTCCTCTGCTTCCTGCCAGGGTCGCGAGATTTGTTCGAAAGAGTTACCGTGGCCCTGGCATATGGGCAACTGAAGGAATACGGGTGGGTTTTAGTCAGTAAAAGTCTGAAACTCCCTTCCGCTCTACCCTAGAACGGAAGACATCAGTTGATGATTTCCCACCCACAAAAAAAACATTTGTCCTCTGCTTATCTGTTTTGTTTGCAAGATGTAGGGGTTAGAAAAGTGGTACGACAACGCATAAAAGAGATATGTACATAACCATGTTTTCGAAAGATTAATTTGATTAAATAAAGTTTTTGTTTTCTTTTAACTGAAATAAATTTTATTTGAAAAAAAATAGTTTAAACTTCAGCTACATGTATCCGACGAACCTGGTTGCTGATCTCTTTGGTGACCGTACATAAAAAATGTTGTTAGCATCGGTTTAATTTTAAAGTAGGTATCATCCCGATATCTTTTATATTGGAGACCGTCGCTCAATAATAGCATTTTTGATCGAAGTTGGACACCGTGGAAACCTTTCCGTGGTCTCCAATATAAAAGACATCGGAAGAAAATTAAAGTAGGTAGAAACCAACTTTAAGTTTAACTACATCTGCTTAAAAAAATGCTGGGACCATTATCATATATAGCAGAAATATAATTAAAATAAATAAACGACGTATATTCTATGAAAATTTATGACATTTTGTAATATTCTAGAATCATACACAAGACAGAATATTCTAAAGAAGCTAGCTATTTGGGTATTTGGCTCAGCTATTTGGTGTTGCCACGACAATCGAACAACTGTTTAACAGTCTCCTCTTATTTGGCAGAGATCCGACTAATAAACTAATGCGTAGCTCGTGATGTTGTGTAGTTTTCTCTACCCTTTGGGAAAAAGACGGAAGTTTATGGCTATGTACGTAATAAAAAGGATAATTCTAACATATAAAATATCGAGCCTGTAATACTCGGAAGGTCATGCAGAGGTACAGCTATAGTACACCGATATTCACAAATTATGTTGAAGTACCATGTAACAGGGAGCGAACATGTTGCCACCAACCAGGCACAAATTCGTACTCCGGCTTGCTATTCAGAAATTCACAAAGGAGAAACATAATACTATTTTTTTACCTGATATAGAAATCTAACTCAGGACGTCATGCACAGCAGAGGCGCTTCCAATTATTAGACAAAGGAGGCAGTCGTAGGGGATACTTTTCTATTCTGTTTTCAACAGGAGTGGATGTCAATCAGAGCAACAGAAAAACAGCAAGAAGCCTCATCGTTTATTGCTCGTCGGTTAGCCAGACAGGCGGTGCGCAAGCGCCACCGTGCGGAGCTGATGGTGCCTTTCCTGACGGACGTCAATTTCGTGTTGTTCTGGCCACACTGCTTTCATGCCCACCCGGAGTTGTATGAACAATGGGATGCTAACAGTTGAGTTATTTATCGCGGCTTTTAGATTTATTAATTTTATACTATATACTATGACTAGGGTTGCCACCTTTTTTTCTTGCAATTAAAGTACATTTGTTATTATAGGTAAGATAAAAAAGTACATAGTATAAAAATAAAGTACGATTAATTTCTTTATTATTATATTTAAAAACATATTTTTTATAGCTTTTTGCAGTTTATATCACATACATTTCGAAAAAGTACTTACGACTAAACTTTTCAAAATCCCAAAGAAATCAAATCTAGCAAAATAAAATATTTTCGTGTACTATATTGTTCTCATAAAGTATAGAGTACAATTATGTGAAATAACGTACAATACTTTATTATAAAGTACGGGTGGCAACCCTAACTGTGACTGTGACACTGGTCCCTCTACTGTCGGGGCCTCGGGAGATATTTGTATGTTTTTTGCACCCCCATCAATCTGCATCAACAAGGTTGCCGATGAGTTCCCAAACTTTGAAATCAGGACACATCTATTTAGAAATGGGTGTAAAGCACGTAGTTTACTGTCATTATCAGCAACATCATTACAGCCGAAAAACGTCCACTGCTGGACATAAGCTTCCTTCAAAGGTTTGCCATAATCTCCATGCTTGGCAGGCGGGTTGGCGATCGCAGTATGGTGGTAAAATGCATAGAGAACGTTTGAGGTTGACTATAAATGATATAATTTATATGACATGTGAGGATAGTCTCCTTACACTGTTTGTCTGTAGCTAAATCCACACTGTATATATCCGGACAAGTCATTCCAGAAGAAGATATACTGATAGTAACTCATTTATTAACTTTAGCTTTCTTTGCCAAATATAATAAATTGATGCATCTTAAACCTTGACGCTTCTCCTTTCATTTCTGCTCTCATACTGGCGTGTAGGATGATAAAAGTATGCAAGAGTCAAAGATTTTTCGATGACAAAAACTTATCTGCTTCAACAGACATCGTGATGGTCGGTCGAGAGCTAGTAGAGTTATCAGAAGAGAAGATCACAGACATCTTCTACGCGGGAGACGCTCCGCTAAATGAGGCATCGTTGCACAAGCTGATGTCGGGTCCAGCCCTGGCTCTATGCTTCCGACTGTTGGATGAGGAAGTCGATTTTGTTCGTAAGTGACTTTTCGATTTTGTTTTACTAACTAAAGCAGTTAGAACCTGTTTACACGAAGCACATTTTTTGCCTGAAAAATGCAAAAAGTTGAAGCAACAAATGCCTTGCATTATTGAAACACTGTATAGACGGTTGAACTTTTACGATTACTTTAACCATGGTGTGCCACAGGTAATTCGTCCATTCGCAAGGTTTTCTGCCTAGCCTTTTCCCAACTTTGCTGGCATCGGCTTCCAGTATACTGGATACAGTGAATACTAGTATTTTACATAGAGCGACAGCCTAACTGACCTTCACAACCCAGTTACTGGGTAATACGAAACTTCTTGGTAAGACTGGAGGTCAGACATACGGGCTTCTGACGACCCGTAAATTCACAAATGTTAGCCAGGATCAACGGGTTAAAGTGCTTTCCGAGGCATGGAGGGTCTTGGTATGTATTGATGGACACCCATCCACGAATCAACCGCGGCATGCGTAGCTTAACCTGATCAATCCGTGCGGCTATTATTACTTAGCGACAAGCCATCCGCAAGATCGTATCGTGTAAATTATGTCGTAAGAATTGCGATGCCGACAAAATAGTGGCTTATTGGTATAACATCCAATTAGAATAAATCCTTTATGGACGAAAATAAATATCGTGGCGGGAATTTTTCGCAGAGAATAGTGCCGAGAGTTTGAAAATCGAACAGTGTGTTTTTTCGACGTCCTGGGAACAATTCTGAATTCTCAATGCTCGGTTCAAGACAGAGTTGAAAATCTAGTGCCCGAAAAAATGCTGCTGCCAATTTTTTCGTCCTTGCAGACGTGGTCTAAGATTAGATCTCTTCTAGGCCTAGAGTCATCGCGATAAGTCAGTGCAAATAATTTACTGTCGTCATAACACGACCACCATATTTTGGGGAGATGACAGTTGTCGAAAATCGAGCTGAATGGCGTGCAATTGGAGAGGCCAATGTCCAGCAGTGGACTGTCATAAGCTGATGATGATGATGATGATGATGATGATGATATTTTGGGGACTACATATCATCATCAACATTATCTTGTGGCCCTTTATCTTGTTAATTGGGGTTGGCTCAATATATTTTCTTCTGCCATTTTCCCCTGTCTACCATCACGCTGTCATCCGTTCCTCTCCTCTCCTTTTAAGGGTGCTGTTACTACACAAAGTTTTTATAGTGATGTCAATTTATTTCAGTTACGTTATTTAAATGTTGATACAGTTATAACAGAAACGATGACAGCAAATAAAATCTTTTTTTATATATTGACTAGCTTCTGCCCGCGACTTCGTCCGCGTAAAATTTCTTGTTCCCCCGACCCTACCCGTCGTCGCTTCGAATCGCCTACCCGTGCGATTTTCCCCGTTTTTCATTACTGCTCCGCTCCTCTTAGTTTTAGCGTGATGTTATATAGCATATAGCCTTCCTCGATAAATAGGCTTCCCAATACAAAAATAATTTTTCAATTCGGACCAGTAGATCCTGAGATTAGCGCGTTCAATCAAACAAACAAACAAACAAACTCTTCAGCTTTATAATATTATATATATATATATATATATATATATAGTATAGATAGGTAAAGTCATTTATTTTAGTAATAGTGGACCGATATTTATACCTACTTCTTGATAATATACCTCCTCCTTTTAAGGGTTCCGCACTCAAAGGGGACCCTATTACTAAGCCTCCGCTCTCCCTCCGTCCGTCTATCTGTCAGCGGGCTGTATCTCATGAATCGTAATAGGTAGTTGAAATAATCACAGAGGGTGTATTTCTGTTGCCGCAATAAAAACTAACAAAAATGAAAGGGTCTTCGTGCAAGATACGAGTTTAGAGCGTTTTTTGACTCGCACTTGTCGGTTAAAAAATGACTAAGTAAAAAACTTTTTAACAAAAAATTAAACCGTCGAAAAACTGAAAAGCAAAAAATAATAAACCTTAAAATTATGAGTCGGCGCTTTGAGTGATCTTTGTTCATTGATTTTTCAGCGCCGATTCAACATTTTAAGGTTTATTATTTTTTGCTTTTCAGTTTTTCGACGGTTTAATTTTTTGTTAAAAAGTTTTTATTTTATATTTTTTTGTGGCTTGAATATACTAATAATACCTGGCAAGGTATACCCCATCCAATGAAAAAAGAATGATCAAAATCGGACTACTCTGTACAAAGTTATGCGTGGTTATACATTCCAATCAGTGCGTGAGCAATCAATCATCCCCTGTTTTCCGACCCTTAGGGTTCGATTTTGTGTTCCAAATTTATATGGGACCACCTTGGGAGTATACCCTTTCCAATAAAAAAAGAATTATCACAATCGGACTACCATGTACAAAGTTATGCGTGATCATACATAAAAAAAATATACACGTCGAATTGATAACCTCCTCCTTTTTTATTTTTCGTCGGTTAAAAATAGAACAGCAACTGAAAAGCTCATTCTTTCAAAACAGCTTTAGTTCGTCGAATCCTCTATGAAGAAATACCGCCGTATGAAGAATCAAAGTCTTTGAATGACCTGAAACTGTTGAAGACTGCTTTCGACCGCTACAAGACTTACAGTCCAACGAGAGAAGAAATCTGGCAACAGCGCAAAGACGAGAGGAAGTTTAAAAAAGTAAGGGTGGTCTAGATTTAATGACAATGAACATCATTTCAGAAGGGAAAGACGTCCACTGCTGGACCTAAGCCTCCCCCAATTTGGGGTGATCTGCCATAATCGCCACGCTTGTCAGGTGGGTTGGCGATAGCCGTATGGTGTGTTCAGATATTTCACTTTGAGTGAACGACAAATATTGAGTCGTCTGATATCTGCTCAAGTTGCTTTATACCAAATCCAGCTATTCACTTTATATAACATTTATATAATATAATAGTTTTAACATTTATATAACAGTCTTTTAGGCATCTGAGGTGGCCCAGTAGAAACAGCCAGTGATTTACGAGTTGCAGGCCGTTGGTTCCAACCCAGGAACTTTCCTTTGTGCAAATTATTCCATCAACACTGATCTCAAAATGGTGAACGAATGACCAGCATATACTAGAACTAAACATTTGAAGACATGTGACCTTATAAAAAAAAAAAAAAATAGCGTTTTATTTCAGGCATTGTACCCATATACAAAATTTACAAAAATAAATAAAATCAAATCATAATCAGTTAAAACTAAAGGAGAATGCTCAAAAGTGGTACCAAAAAGTCTCACGCATCAAGACCAACATTTTGGAGTAATTAGTTTCATATTTTTTTACGACGTTACACGTCGGGGATTTAGTTTTTGAACAGGGAATTTATTTTTAAGTTTAAAAGTGTGGATATTGTTTTACTTCCTATGAATGACGTTCCGTTTCACTTCACGTGATAAATGATTAACATAACCTTGATTTTTGAAAGTGCCGTGTTCACTGTAAAAATAATACTCTGCCAATTCTACATTAATTAAAAAATAAACTAGAATAGAATATCTATTTAAAAGATTATCATTATTGTATCTGGTTTTATTATGGTTAATTAGCCGTTCCCAACTGGTAAAAAAGATAGTAGAATGCAAGGAACTTATACTTAAGTTCCTTGGTAGAATGCAACAGAATGGATTAGTTATCTGTGCATCTGACATTTTGCGCATGTACTCTGTAGTTTGTGGTTTGCGCTAGCGAGTAGCGCGTACCGTCTGTGTTTTTGAGAGTTGAGGCTGAATAATTATTGAATTGTTTTGAAAAGTAGAACTTGTTTGTATTTTGTGAATTTTTTTTTTGTGAGTATTTCATTGTGCAAATATGTCGAGTCGGTCGACCGATTGACATCGTCAGTCACCTGGCAAAACCGGCGATGTATCAATAATTGATTTTTGATACCCAGAAACCTACCCAAATATCATTAGAACAAGCGTCTACTCCAATGATTAACTTGTTACAGTCTTGAATAACTCCTACTCAGGTAAGCAGACTTTATTTTACTCTTTGATTATATAGGTACTTATGAATGTCAGGCACCTATTTCCTGACTAATCTTTTAATGAATGTACCAGCTTACAAAACATTATTTTTATAGAATGAATGAAAACATTTTTGAACTCGCACAGGAAATATCCAACAAACAGGTTCGTTTTTTTTTGTTATTTATTAATAACAAAAAAAAAACGAACCTGTTTGAGGCCAAAAAACGCTTTAATCTTAATCTCTTGTAGGTGTAATTTCTTTGAATATGTTACAGAAGATAGATAACGTCATAAAGGGTAAAAGCACACTTTTTCACTCATGGTTTTAATTGCAGATATCTTCAGAATGTGTGCTTTGAACAGAGTGTTTGAGACTGCTTCAAGATCGAGCAAACACAATCAGTGAAGGAAGTTTATCTTTGCCTGCTTTTGGTCATAGAAAATTATGTTGTTCTTGTGGCAATTCTATTCTACGTGCAACTAGACCATATCCTGTAAGACAAGATCGACAAGAGAGAAACATTTTAGTTAGAAATATTCCGCTCCATTTGGTAAATATTTTTATTTATGTTGCAACATAAAAATGAAACCTAATTATTATCTATTTTGACACAAATACTGCCTGATCATTATCATGTATTCCTAGTTACATCACATTACAGTAATACTTTTATCAAGTCTATTACCCATTGTGAAATGTTTTGTATTACATGTATAATCATGTTATTTTTATAGATATCAAGATTGGAAAGAGTATATGTGCTGCTTGCTGGAGGTCAGCTACAAGAGAAGTTCAACGTGGTGATGTGCACAACTCCAATTGCCCAGGTCTGCCAGATGCTGGACCATGTGGAGATCTCAATATTCCTAAGCCATAATTCACGTTTAGATGGCTTACTATGATTGACAACAACATATTTAAAACGGTTAGCTCTTGAGACCTACCAACTCAAACAGGCTAGATCTTATTATGGGGAACACATCCGTCGGACTGGTATTTATTCAGTTGAGGTGAATAATTCTATTGATGATGATGTACCTTGGATTTTAGGGCTTAATAATTACCTCGAGGAAGGATTAATTCGAGACATGTCAACAGTCGTACTTATCACATGTATTTATTGATTAGCAGAGATGATGCTGTGGCTAACACATTAGAAACCATAGTAGGTTATTGCTGCAGTCGCCTCGTCGGTAAGCGAACAGTGGGCTGCTGTGCTCATGTAATGACAATAGTATAGTATTTGAGCTGGGGACGGTATAATGACATAACTTCGCCAGCAACGGATTTAGATGTTTTTTTTCAGGAGTATGATGTATGATTTATGTAACAGTTTTTGACTTTGATCCCTATTAAAAACCCATATGAACTTGTTTGTTTCATTTTTCTATCACTTACCTATCAGTCTGACTGGTCACCCTTATTTATGATAATGTATTATTGGTATTGGTGAGTAGTGGTGGCCCAGTGGTAGCGGCGGCCCAATGGTAGCGGCCGCGACTAACGAGTAGTACGTCGTGAGTTCAAACCCAAACAGGCGCTATACTTTGTGTTAATTATATCATCACCACAGCTCGCAAAACGGTGAACGAAAACATCATGAGTAAACCGGCATGTCTTAGAACCAAAAAATTGAAGCCATTTCACATCTACCAACCCGCACTGCGCCCGCATGGTGGATTACGGCTCCCTCTCACTGAGAGGAGGCCTGTGTCCCAACAGTGGAAACATTATAGGCTGCTGTTTTTTATTAGATTTACGACTGCGCAGCCATTGTAGCCAACTTCAGGGCGGCCAAGAAGTTTGGCAAGAATTATACCCACGTTACCGGCTCACACTGTTGATAATATAAGGGTCGGTCAAATCACCGAGTTTCACATGTACCTGGCTGGAGGCTATAGTTTAGTCAGCACCGGGAAGACTGGTTAAGCAGATAGTGACTTGTATCCAGTAGGTAACTGTGAGACTCATCGTATTAAGGAAAAAACGAGTTTCAGTCACGAGCCCTGTGGCGGGGCTAGACGTTGCTATAACTCGTAAATCTTACTAACTTATATACGTGGATTACGGTTTTTTTAGAGCAATAATATTCGTCCATGTAAAACGTGTCTAAGTAGATATATAAAACAAGTCGTTGGCAGTTTCGTACAAAACAGACCTAGTTTTTAGGTTATTTTGATTTTACAAAATAACTCTGAAACCCGGGTTTATTTTTCAAAAAGAACTTTTGTAGGAGTTAATATGATCAATGTAGTATATAAAAAACAAAGTTTGATTTTGATGCAACATGGTACGGGATTCCATACATCCATGAGCATTGTCCTTTCAAATCAAAATTAAAAACATAATGAAGATTAGAACGAAAAATTCAAAATTAAAATCAATATCAAAATTAAAATCAAAAACAAAATTAGACCACCAGCACAGGACTCGCTTGAGGGATTATGGCCCTTTACCACTTATGTTGTCATGTTAATGCTTTTAGGCAGAAGAAAAGAGGAGGCGAGCTAGATTTTTATCAGAAACACGTCGAATAAATCGACAAGCCTTAGAAGAGGCGTTAGAAGCCAAGAGGAAGGAGCAAGAACAGCGAAAACTGGATCTGTTGAAAGCTGGCGTAAGAACAAAAACTTAATTAGTTCGAACATTGTATTTATATGACAAGTTTTAGCGTTATTAACAATACTTTTATTTAGTTCTTGGTTTATTATTCCTACTAATATTATAAATGTGAAAGTTTGTGAGGTTGTATGGATGTTTGTTAATCTTTCACGCAAAAACTTCTGAACGGATTTGCATTACATTTGGCACACAGATCGTTTATGACGTGGATTAACACATAGGGTATTTTTTATCCCGGTAGTACGTATCTGCAGGATGATTTCCGTTTTCCACGCGGTTGAAGCCGCTGACAAAAACTAGTTTTAAATTATGTGAAGCTGTTTTTCCTCGTTTCTCTTTAACAAATGTTAATATATCTAATCATTAAAATAAAATCAAATTATGTGTTCAGGATCTGGCTGCTTTGGACCGAATGAAGGAGGAGCCTGAAGATGAACTTCCAGAGGATGTGGAGCCGGAGGTGAGTTCGGTTGATTGCACAATGTACACACAGTTACACCCGAGTTTATAAACAACCAATTAATTATTGCTGAGCAATTTCTTACTGACAATATTATTACTTGAACATAGAATTCTGTAGTGCTATTCTGCAAAATCTCACCGTGATAACTTGTGTGAAGTGAGCTTAAAGTGACCAGCATGTCGATTCTGTAAAAATCTCACCGTGAAAAGGTGCGTGGAGTGAGCCGTCAGTGTCATCCCAGTGCTGCTAGGGATTGACCAAACATAACATTTACAATCATAATCGAGATTGAAGAATCAAGAAGTTGAAGCTCGAGAAACACAGCAAGCTCAGTAGAAAAAATGTATTAGCAAATTTTTTTGTGTTTGTGTTACAATTCTTATTTATTTATGAACAAACTTTACACTTAATAAAATAAAATACACAAAGATAGGAAAGCACAAAGGATCTGCTTAAAACATAAGAAATTTCTTGCAGCACATCTGCAATTGGGATGAGAAACATAGACGCATTGTGTAAAACGGTATATGTATATGAAAACAGATTAAATTAGGCTATAGCAACCAAAACATACATAGTTCTATCGGCTTAAAATAATAATTGTACTTACATACAATGTTTATTTACACATTTATGAAATAAAATAAAAAACAAACATAAAATCACGCCTTGTTTTCTCGAAGGGTTGGGCAGAGGTGTACCTTATAGTACAAAAATAAACGAAAATCAATACATGAATAATGTTGAAATCTTGTTAGCAACGGAGATAAGCAATTTGTGTCTCAACAGCACCCATAACTAGATTATTGATATGCCTAAATATTTTGTGTATTGTTGTTATAAAGTTCGTATCTTGAACTGTGTATCCAGAATCTAGATGATAGCTGTTTAAAAAACATTTAGGTATGCTATTTACATATATTATGTAAATAATGTTAACGAACACATCACCAATCACTGAATACTTGCTTTGCACAATTTAATGAAGTTGCTCGATCTCACCTCATCATCTGCCTGCCCTTGTCCAACTGTGTTGGGGTCGGCTTCCAGTCTTAACCGGTTGCAGCTGAATGCACGGGTATTTACATGCAATGACTGCCAATCCGACTCCGACAACCCAGTTATTTGGTAATATGTTACCCCCTTGGTAAGACTGGTTGTCAGAGTTCCGACCTTCGAGTTCTTGGCTTCTATGTAAAGATGGTCTCCCATAGACGGACCGACCGAGGCAAGCGTAGCTTAGCCGGATCGGTCGGACTTTGCGGCTGTTTTTATTTAGCTACAAGCCTCTCGATTCACCGAATGCTCGCTCTCACACCTCTCAAGTAAGTACCTAATATTAATTTGTTGAAAAAATCTACACTTTTACACTAATAATATTATAAATGCAAAAGTAACTGTCTGTCTGTCTGTCTCGATTTCCTACTAAAACTACTGAAACGATTTAAATGAAATTTGGTACACAGATAGTTTAGAACCTGAGAATGGACATAGGCTACTTTTTATCCCGATAGTATATTCCCGCGGGATAATTTCCGACCTCCACGCGGGCGCAGCCGCTAGCAATAGCTAATAATTTATCATTTTGAAATGTTCAACAATGGCTGGAATTGACATTAAAATATACTTCATTGGCTAACTGCGAATACGTCATTGCCTGTAGCAATGACTTGAAAGGCTGAAATTTAAAAAAAAGCTATCTTGACAATGACAGTGTCGGTCACCTCACTTCACCCGAAACCGTTACTCACACGGTGTTGTTGCCATAGCAACCACACCGAATGAGTAACTGCTTGCTCGACGTGAACACTCCACGCGATTCTCGTCACATTTAGTCAAGGTGGAGTGAACTCACGCAGGCGCGCTACGCGAGTTTCATTTGAAACGTTGATTTTTGACACACCTAGTAGGTAGGTAGCAAGATGATGATGATTTGATGTATATTCTTTTATTAATAATACGATTATTAAGTAGGTAGGTATACATGCATCTATATGAATGTTTCGAATACTTGCGTACTAATTATTCTCAATCCGATTACGAAATGGCTTCTACACAAGGTGATAAAAAAAAATTGATACCTATTGATGACAGCGTCTAGCGCGCATGCGCGGCTTGATCACGCGATGCTCGCAATTTCGTTGTCATGGTAACATCACTTCACCTCACGATCACGCGGGTGACCGTTTTGAACGATTGAATTTTGACATTATTATCAAGATGATGACGATTCGATGAATATTCTTTTTTATTGTTTGCAACCAAATAGGTTACCTACAAACATTGAAATAAATGAGTACCTAATAATTTTGTCAGAACTCTAAATATGTACAGGCACATGGTCATCAAAACAAAAATAAAACATAAAAAAAAAATGTATGACATTGATGAACTAGTGACCTAGTGCGCTTGCGCGGCGTGAGCACTTCACGCGATGCTCGTCGCATCATCGCATGTATTCTCGGTGAAGTGAACACGCGCAGAGGCGCGCTATGTACGCGATAGTCATTTGAAGCGTTGAATTTTGACATACCTACCTAGTAGGTATCAAGATGATGATTTGATGAATATTCTATTATTATAGACAATGAGTTTGATGAGAATTATGGCTGATGATGATGAGTGTTTAAGTACACATGCACATCATATTTTATCTCTCATCATCGTTACCTTACCAATCAATGCTCAGACTACGAGAACTACTTCTTCTTAGTGGGTAGCTGTACGGTACTTCATGGTATTGCATATTCTTAGCGTGCAGGTGTCACCACACGATAAAGGTTAAATGAGCAGTAAGTAGGTACACATAGTTTAAAAAAAGCGGATTAATTGTTGACATCAAAGTGTAGGTACTAAACTGTTGTATTTAGATAGGTACATATCTACAAGAATTGAAATAAATCCTTGCGTACCTACTAATTATTCTCTAAACCGAATACGAAATGGCGTCGGCACAAGGCAAACAAAAAAAAAGTTGATACCTATTGATGACAGCGTCTAGCACGCATGCGCGGCTTGATCACGCGATCCTTGCAATGCCGTTGTCATGGTAACATCACTTCACCTCGCGAGCACGCGGGTGACCGTTTTGAACTGTTGAATTTTAACATAATATTTTCAAGATGGTGACCATTTGATGAATATTCTTTTTATTGATAATAACGACATAAGTAAGTAAGTAGGTATATGTTTATCTATACTAATATTATAAAGCTGAAGAGTTTGTTTGTTTGTTTGTATGTTTGTTTGTTTGATTGAACGCGCTGATCTCAGGAACTGCAGGTCAGAAATGAAAAATTCTTTTTGTGTTGTGTAGCCTATTTATCGAGGAAGGCTATAGGCTATATAACATCACGCTACAACCAAGAGGAGCGAAGCAGAAATGAAAAATGTTGCAAAAACGGGGCAAATCGCACGGGTAGGCTATTCGACGCGACGGGAAGGGTCGGGGGAACAAGAAATTTAACGCGGACGAAGTCGCGGGCAGAAGCTAGTCTACAATAAAATGTTAGTCGGCACATTTTGGACGTTGGTATTGCATTTTCCTAATGTTCTTAGTGCGCATGACGATACCTACTTAATAAAAAAAAAACAAATGTCAATGTGAATATGACAGTGCCTAGATGTTGGTTCCCACATAGTATGTGTGAGATTGAATTCTATGGTCCGTCAGTCAGGCACGGCCAGTTTCTTTCATCTTTTTTTAATAGATTTGGGTTAGTAACAACGCTGAAGAACGTTGCACAATATTTACTCGAGTCGATCTACAATCGCTTCTCCAAGACACATCGTGATTAGCCCATGTGATTGAAGACACATCGTGACTAGGCCATGTGATTCCATTTACGTATTTAATTTTAATCAGTTTACACATTGTCAGTTATTATGAACCCACAGTTCATAATAACTGACAATGTCGATTCACATTTTCTGTTTTAGCTATTTTATACATGTACATATGTCTTACTATATTCATTAATTGTTCGTGCGTGTCGCACTTGTGCGTCAGGCAATAAAGGGCTAGTCGAGGAAAAAATAGAAAAAAAACAAAAATGCGATTGTCTGAATTTCGGTTTCGCTATTTCATTTTAAAAACTTCTTTAGTAATTGTTTAGACACTATGCTAGCTTTGAAATCCTTATAAAAATAGTCAATAGAATTAGCATAAGAATATTAGGTATCTAAATCTCGATCATGATTGTAAATATGATAGTTGGTCATCCCTAGCATCAGGTGGAATGACATTGATAACTCACTCCACGCTCACTTCACCCGGTGAGATGGTTAAGAATAGCACTGCTGTCATTAGTGCCAATCTCTACAGCTCACTTTTAGGTCACTTCACCAAACTTCTCACGGAGAAATTTTAACAGAATAGGTCGGCTGTACTATAAAATCTTGATTTATAGTCAACTAGCTTTTGCCAGCGGCTTCGCCCGCGTGGAGGTAGGAAATTATCCCGCGGGCAAATACTACCGGGAACGGGATAAAAGGTGGCTTATGTCCTTTCTCAGGCTCTAAACTATCTGTGTACCAAATGTCATTTAAATCGGTTCTGTAGTTTTAGCAGGAAAGCGAGACAGACAGACAGAGAGACAGACAGACAGAGTTACTTTTGAATTTATAATATAAAATATAAAATATATATATAAGATATAAGTGTGGATAGTGTGGATGAACGTGACGGCACTTGGGTAATAATCAAAGCTTGCTAGTTGTTCTGTTCTGGCAAAACTCAGTTACTTCGTTAAGTTTAATTAGGTCCATTTATAACATCACGCCTTGATTCCCCGAAAGGCTGGGCAGAGGTGCAATTAGTACACTCACAATTCGCTAGTTATACTTAAATCCCATGTTATAAGGGGCGAGCCTATTGCTATCAACGGTTCCCTATCCATTTGCATAAAATTATAAGACCTAATATAACTTGGCATACTTTTGTTTCTCCTAATTTAATTTTCGCATGACATTATTTACGCATAACAGCTTACGCATAATATTTTTACGCATAATTTCTGTAATCATATATCATGAACATTATGCAAAAATAAGGGATCCCGCTATCAACTAGGCAGAAATCCAGGCTCCGAACTGCTACGAGAAATTCTAGATAGAAAAACCAATAACACTTTTCCAAACCTGGGAATCGAACCCAGGACCTCATGCTCAGAATTAGCGCTTGTGACCACTAGTCCAACGAGGCAGTTGTTACAGTGCGCGAAAACATCCAACCACGATTTTATTATGTCCGTGGGTACGTGGGCTTACTAAGAATGACTATGCAGCTCAGTCTGTCGCATTTATTAATGTTCTGTGCTTATTGTTTGACAGGAATGGTATACCGCTCAGTGGTAGATTACAGCCCATTTCCTCTTTAACAGATGAGACAGGATTTGTTTTGTTTGAAGTACTAATCAGCTTTTGTTTGAGCTATAGCATATTTTTATACACCGTGACATTTTAATCGTCTTACAACGGCAGCCCAATTCATGTATCCAATGTCTACTACACATCCATAAGAAAAAATGCACATTTAAATAACTAAAAAACAAAAATATAATTCATTATGATGACGCATGACGTAGTTTGAAATGTGATATTTTGTCTCATGGAAAATGGAGATGGAATGATCTAGCCGACTCGTGCCTGGGTAGGTATGTTTTGTACTGTATGATACGTAAACATTATTAACAGGATGTTTCATCATTCTAATGCATTACTAATAATTTTTCTTAGTACCTATTATCTTAATTAACGGTAACAATTTTTAATCACGCCTAGAGTTATATTATGTGGACAACCTTTGTAAGACGACTAAAATGACACGGTGTATATTCAAGTTTTTTTGGATAATAACCAATGTCTTACTTTTATAAAAAATCTCCAGGAGAAGTCAGAGGAAGAAGAAGAAGAAGAATGCATGGTGGAAGAGGACGAAGACGAGTACTTTCCACCTCCAGATCTACTTATACCTGGATTCTATGCTCCTCCGAACGACATCGCCAAATCTAATGGCATGGCTGTGCTGTTCCCAACGGTACCTTCATGTTGGACTTTATCACCAGCGAAGTAGTTTGTCATTTTGCAGTTCAACAACATCCATTGCGTTATTTACATTGTTGGGCAGAATAAAATTTCGAAAGTACAAAGCAATGTATTAGCAATAGGGGCATTTCACGTCAAGCGGACAGGAAAAATAAAGTGAGGTTCTGAAATTTGTTCATATTAGGTCCAGTTATACTTTTTGTAGATATAAATACGGACACATTTTTTTTATATATATGATGTGTATTTGTCTAGTTATAGGCTCCTAAAGAATCGTCTACTCTAAGCTATTTATTGAAATAAGAAAATTAAAAAAAAGAAATGGTCGTAGTTTCTAAAATTTTGTTTTGTAATGTTTACTTCCGGTTTAGAAGATTTTTTTTTCAAATTTGATTCCATTTTTAAAAAATCAGGAAATTTTCTATACAAATCGCGTAGTTTGAAAATTTATTGTAATCGTTTACAATACGAAAAAATTCTTCAAAAAAATCCTAATTTCAATTTAGACGATTCTTTAGGAGCCTATAACTAGACAAATACACATCATAATATATATATAAAAAAATTATGTGCATATTTATATCTACAAGAAGTAAAACTGGACCTAATATGAACAAATTTCTAAACCTTACTTTTTTTTCCTTGCCGTTTGACGTGAAATGCCCCTATATCTTTCGAAAATTTTCAACTTGTGATTGATAGTGTGTTACGTAATTAGGGTATTGGTTGGTGGGTTCTTAACAATGACGGAATCAACTCAGTAGCCCACTTAACGCAACATAATAATTTCAGCCGAAAGACGTCCACTACTGGACATAAGTTTTCCCCTAATTTGAGGGGTTCCATAATCGACACGCTTGGTAGGTGATGTAGCGATCGCAGTATGTTAGTAAAATGCATAGAGAACGCTGCTGCCCATTCTCTAGTATGTCCCTTAGTCACCTCTTACGGCATCCACGGAAGAAATAGGATGGTGCTATCCTTCCTGCCGGGGTCGTTTTAGTCAGTAAAAGTCTGACATGCCCTCCCGCTCCTCCAGAGCGGGAGAAGTCATTTGATGATTTCCCACCTTGAAAAAAAAAATGGTGTTATCCTTTACGTCCGGCAACACACGGAAAAACATTTTGAATTCTTACCGAAACTCAGGCCTCGAGTTCCAGCAATTGGCACATCATAGAGCGATTATGGGTTTTAATCCTGGATGTCACTTCTCATTTGCATTTGCAACCATTAACAACCTACTTAGCCTTAAGTTACCAAGATAACTACTGTTTTCAACCTACGAAAAAACGGGGCGGTTCTCAAGTCGATGCGTATGTTTTTAATTTTTTTGTATGACCACGCATAACTTTCTACAGAGTAGTGCGATTTTGATAATTCTTTTTTATGGAAAAGGGTACATATACTAGTATATAAATTTGGAAAAATAATCGAACCCTAAGGGTAGGAAAAAAGGAAAGATATGCCTCGCCAAGTTTTATTAGTTGATTAAAGGCACAAATATATTTGAGTCAGCGCCAAACAATCAATAAACAAAGATCACTCAAAGCGCTGACTCAGAATGACTGAAAGGTTTATAATTTTTTGCATTTCAGTTTTTTCGGCGGTTATTTTTTTTTGTTAAAAAGCTTTTGTATAAATTGCTTGTACTTTCTACGACAACGTTCTCTGCTCACTTTGCCCATCGATGATGTCACAATTAAAGGTGACGTAATTTAAAACAGTTGGTACGAGAACGCGTGACTCCTCAGCCAGAGTTTCTGCCACGTCACGTGCTTGTCCTTCTAGAGATAAGCAAGCGACACAAAGCTATAGAAGCCATGACGCCGTATAAACATGCCATCTTACATGTGAGTGTTTACTTTTTTTCAATCCAGAATTCATTTATTCTAATAGCTGAAAATTTGTGATTTTTTATCGACTTCAAAAAGGAGGAGGTTCTCGATTCGTCTGTATTTTTCTTTTTAACCGACTTCAAAAAAAGGAGGAAGTTATCAATTCGACTGTATTTTTTTCCCGTGTGGTTCCATTTTAATTTGGTTCCATTCGGACAATGGATACATGTGAAAACCATATAAGTCTTAAATTTGCATTAAGTATTTACGCGACAAATGAACGAATAACGCGATTAGATTAGTGCGGGGTATCTACCATAACTAAAAAGATAAAAATAAAAACTTTTTACAAAAAAATAGGTACCAAACGACATCCTAAGAAACAAAAAAAAAAAAACACTACAATGTGTTGGCAGTCGGTGTCTTAGGGTCTGTATTTAAGGTTTTTTGCCACCGACTTCCGAAATTAAAGTTATTTTTCACTTTGTTGTGTTTTTTTTTTAGGAAGTCGGTTATTGCACGTACATAATGTTTCACAATATCTGCAGCAATTGTGGATGAAAATCAACATTTTTATTACTTTATTCAAAAAACAAAATTGCGTGATTTACTAGTCACACAGGGATGAGTAAAAGAGACGATGCTCACAAAGACGAACTTTTTCGGGTATTATACTGATATTGATTGTTTAGGTACCTGCTTATTTTTGAACACATAGTCTGGGTTTTAACCAGAGGACCTTGCGGGTATTTAATAACAGTTGAATGGGCCTATTGTTCGTCCCATGCCGCGGTTTGTCCGTGGATGAGTATCTTTATAGACTTAGATTCTTTTGTGTCTCTGAAAGCACATTAAGCCGTTGTTGACTGGTTGTCAGACTTTCGGGCTTCTGACGACCCGTAATGACCGTCTAAGATCTATGAAAGACAGCCGAGACCAACGGCTTTAGCATCATTTAATGTTATCATAATATTTACAGATGGGTATATTTCAAGCCACAACGCCATACGACTGTGTTCACATTGCATACACCGTCAAGCAATTCGACACTCTAGATAGCAGTTCGCTGAATTTGTGAGTAAACAATCTACACTATCTTTGGATAGAATTCTTTTTAAAGTATAGTCGCATGTTTGTAGTTGCTATGTTTATAGTACTCGGGTCACTCAGTGCACTATGGAGCGGGCTTTTTTTTTGTGGTTGGGAAATCATTAAATGACTTCTCCCACTCTGGGCGGAGCGGGATGGCGTGTCAGACTTTTACTGACTAAAAAACACCCGTGTTCCTTCAGTGCCTCATGTGCTAAGGCCATGGTGTCTCATTCGAATAAATCTCGCGGCCCTGGCAGATGGAGCGGGCTATGCTCGGAGTTTCTTTGAAAGATAAAATCAGAAAAGAACTCAAGGTACCGAAATACTTTCTAGAGCGGGCAAGTTAAAGACGAGTCTGGAAAGAGAGACCGAGTACCGGCAAGCGTAGTGTGGGACGCCCCCCAGCTAGATGGACCGACGACCTCAAAAAGGTGACTGGGATAATCCAGGCTTTTCCAGCCACCTTTTTGAGATCATCGGTCCATTTAGCTCTAGGTCACGGATGGCATGGAACAGGGTATTGTGGCGCAGCGTGGGAGAAGAGTATATCCAGCAGTGGGCTACGATAGACTGAGTTGATTGAAGGTAAGGCTCTAGCAAAGCAAGAGTCCCACCCTTTCTTGTCGTAGGTTAATACCGAGTTAGCAAGTACTCAAACTGTGTCGTGAGTTCGTGACGATTTATAGTTGTCCTGTTTCCAGCGTTTACTTAACGTATCATCACGCTTGTATTTTTCGAGAGGCTAGGCTGAAGTGATATGATAACACACTAACATGTCACCAGCTATGTTTATATATACAAGGTGCAGTTTTGGATCTGCAAAACATTTCAGGAGGTAATTATGTTAGTGATTCTCGACCCGAATCAACAAAACAATGGGCAGGTATTTTTTTTTTCATTTTATTCTTATTAACGGAAATCGGTAAGTGCGAACTCCCTTTTTTAAAACGCGGCCAGTCTGTACGTGTCCTTAAACTACGCTTTCACACACACAAATAAACGCAACCAACATTTCTTTCATAGATTTTTTGAAGAGGGTTGTTACGAGAGTTATTCTGAAAAACAATATAATTGGAAAATCTAAAATAAAAAAATATTACTCATTATTGATTTGGTATCGTATTGTTATATGATTTTGATTACTTACGAGTCTCATAACAACCTCCTGAAATGTTATGCAGGTTCAAAACTGCATCTTGTATATTGCCATTACTCGGGAACGACTCCAGACTCCGTGCGCATACTGAAAAAATCCTGATCCTGGTGTACACACCCAACAACACTGCTCGACCTGGAGACTATACCCAGGTTTTCTAGGGTTCAAAGGGACCTTGGGTTGGCTCAGTAGTCGCTAGCAGACCGCAAAGAGGCAGTGAAGTCATTAGAGCGAAGTAGGTATTTATTGTTATTCTTAGCTTACAAGAAAACGCATTCTCTCTTGACTTAATTTTTAAGTCGTATTAATTATGGTATGGCCAACGAATATTGCAAAATAAAAATAAAATGTCAATTATTCAAATAAGGCTGAGATTCCGAACTTTTTAAACGACACCATTTCATAAGACAGTCCCCCAAAACGCCTGCCCTTCTCCACTTCCTAGTGTTTAGTTAAAAGAACTTGATTCTGTTCAATAATAAGCAATTAACATTACGAAACACAATACATTCAATTAAATTATTTGCCATTATGTCAGCTAGCACACGTCAATATACCAAAAAAACATTGAAAACTATACTCATTTACTCAAGCAAAAATTATAATAAAAACGTAAACAGATTTTAATACCTAAATGAAAGCCTTTAAGCAGGAAAGGTTTGTGCTTGGAGCGGGTTTGTGCTTGCCCTTTGTGCTTGGAGGCTTTTATTTAGGTATAACGTTCTGTTTACGTTTTCACCATTTATCCCCGGTTACATGTGCAATGCTGAATTATGTTCACCTGTGTGTGTAACTGAAAGTCACAAATGTAAAAACTAGGACCTTCGGAGTAAAATAAATGAATACTTAATTTCTTATAACAAAAACATAACCATGGTCAGCAAGACGACCTGCAACGTTTGCAACGACAAGCAGACCAGTTCACGAGTATAACGCTAGGATCAGCCATTACCTCCCTCGCTATATTTGAGGAAAAGAGGCAACCCGATCCCCGACGCTTTGGCAAGCAGTGGCAATAAAGGGAGCAAGACGAACTTGCTGCCGGTTGCTCAGGCAAAAAATATGATCAAGTTGTTGGATTGCATACAACTCATTAAAACAACATTATAATGAGTAGAATATGGTGCAGAGTTACTGCATGAGCAGTTGTGGCCCCCTGTTGTCGATAGTTCGAACCCGAACACTTAGTATATTAAGGAGTAACAGATCAAAGTGTATTAACTCCGTCAATGTAACTTTTGAGATAAAAGCATAATCCATAATACTTTAAAGAGAGCACACAAACAAACAACTTTTCTCTATAATAGGGTAGGATAATAAAAAGTAATACAGTTTGCTGCGTCATAATTTGACATTAGTAACAAGGTTAGAAATAGATAAAAAATCCGTTTGTACTTTTGTACTATTCTTATTACGGTGAGTGGAGTTAATACACTTTGATCTGTTACTCCTATTTTGATTTCATCACCGCTGCTGTCAAAACGGTGAAGGCAACCGGCTTGTTCTAGAAACAGCAATTTCAAGACAGGTGAGATCCAGCAACCCGCATTGGGCCCGCGTGGTGGATTTCAGCTCACTCTCTCTCCCAGAAAAAATACCTGTGTCCCGGCTTTGGAAACAGTAAAATTTAATGAAGTCAGTAGATTAAGTCAATAATCCAATTGAAATATTCTCGTAGTACCAATCCGATTCAAGCAGAGAGCCAATATTCATTCAAGTGTTTCCTTCCAGAGACCAATTGAAGCTAGCATTCATGTTGTCAGTCGAAGTGGACGTACCACTTCTTCATCTAATGGACTTGAACCCTTTGCACGTCAGTCGGGACTGCTCCAGTGGAGAGGAAGAATGTGCGGCCATGTTCTCTGTTGATTATGGAGACGACTACGAACAGTATGAAGATTTTGAATAGGTCAGTGTAAAGAAATGATCATTTCAGCCGGTAAACGTTGGGACACATCTGGATATAATCAAAATCAAAAGTCATTTATGCAAACAAGGCTGAAGAGAGTCAGCTCCTTTTGAGCGTCAAAATTACATAAGACAGTCCCCCAAAACGCCCACAGTTCACATCATAGGCCTCTCTCTAGCACCGCCACTTCGGCCGGTTCTGTACTTCTCGCATTCAGCGGATGCCATCACCATATTCCAATTTTGACTGGCCTGTTAGTCTAGTGGTTAGTGACCCTGACTGCAAAGACTGAGGTCGTGGGTTCGATTCCCACCCGAGCAATTGTTTGTGTGATGAGCGCAATCATTTGTACTGTGTCTGGGTGTTATCTGGCGGGCAGAAGCTAGTTATAGATAAATTTATCTATAACTAGCTTCTGCCCGCGACTTCGTCCGCGTCGAAGTTTTGTTTCCCTGAACCTTCCCATCGCATCGAATTGCCTGCCAATTTTCGTCCATTTTTCGTTGCTGCTACGCTCCTTTTAATCGTAGCGTGATGTTATACCTATACCATATAGCCTTCCTCAATAAATAGGATACCCAACCCAAAAATATTTTTTCAATTTGGACCAGTACCTATTCAATACAAACAAATAATCAAATCTTTCCTCTTTATAAACGAACGGGATAAAAAAAAGTATCCTGTGTCCGTCTCCTGGTTCTAAGCTAACTCTCCACCAATTTTCAGCCAAATCGGTTCAGCCGTTCTTGAGTTATAAATAGTGTAACTAACACAACTTTCTTTTATAAATAAGTCATACACGAAATATTTTAAGAGGTACACCTGTAGGTGGTAAAGAAGCTATAGAAGCAAAAGGATTTTTTTTATCTAAGCGTTTTTGAATTTTCGTAATTATTATAATTTTAAACTGCTTGAGACGTTTTGCATAAAATCTTTACTCCAAATTCTATGAATTGCCCGCCTGACGCTGTGAGGGTGGCGACCGGATGGCACGAGCATGGCCGCGGTGTCTCGGGCCGTAAAAAATAAGAAAGAGCCAGTATTTCTTATATGCATCAAATAATTTATAAATATTAAATTTTGAAAAAAATACATTTAGAAAAAATTTTTTTTCGTTGCTGTAGTTTCTTAACCACCTACAGGTGTACCTCTTAAAATATTTCGTGTATGAATAGATACACCTTATATATAGATATTTATGTATTTAGAAATATATAAGTATGTTACCGTGTGGTTCCGGACGTAAGGAATAGCACCACCCCATTTCTTCCCGTGGGTGTCGTAAGAGGCGACTAAGGGACTTACTAGAGATTGGGCAGCAGCGTTCTCTATGCATTTTACCACCATACTACGATCGCCAACCCGCCTGCCAAGCGTGGCGATTATGGCAAATCCCTCCCAAAAATTGTACCAGTCAAATTGGCGGTGCTTGGGGGAGGCCCATGTCCAGCAGTGGACGTCTTGCGGCTGAAATGATGATGAGGATAAGTATGTTTATCAGTTGTCTGGTTGCCATATTAGGCTCTGCCTAGTTTGGGATCAGAAAACGTTGTGTTGGTTGTCTTAAGATAAAACATAAAAGATAACATCACGCCTTGTTTCCCCGAAGAGTTAGGCAAAGGTGCTCCTTTTAGTACACCCACATTTCGCCAGTTATGCAGTTCTGTTTAAGTCTGTCATATGTAATAGGGTGCGAGCCTATTACCATCCACCGGGCACCAATCCAGACTCCCGGCTGCCACAGAGAAATTCCAGATGGAAAAACCCAATAACACTTTGTCCGACCTGGGAATCGAACCCAGGACCTCATGCTAAGCAGTAGCACATGCTACCACTAGACCAACGAGGCAGTCAACCGTCTGTTTTTTCGACGTACTGGGATGCATTCTGTTGGATTCTCAGCGCTCGCCACAACACCGAGGGTTGAAAGACCAGTGCATAGTAAAATATCGACGTGATATTTTCACGCCCGTTGGAACGGAACATGGAGGCTTATAATGCACTAAGAACACTGCTGAATACTTAACTCGCACTTGGCTATCGCGATTTTGAATACTTAGTCGTATGACCAAAAGTTGTATCACTCTAAAACTAAGTTATATTAATGTACAAGTATCTCACGGGCCTGCGACTCTTCTTAGCAGTAGAAGGAACAGTAAGATTTTAGTCGACAGGAGTCTGACATAACCTCCACCCTCCCAAAACGGACTGTATCCATGAGAATTCCCCCACAAAACTGACGCACGACTGGAGTTTACTCCTTATGAACGATTTTAAAATACATAGATTAATAAACATAACATAACGCATAACGTAACGTAACGTAAGGCATAACATAACGTAACGTAACACATAACGTAATACAACGTAACGGAGAAAGTTGCCCATAAATTTTCATACCCCTGGCTTATACCTATATGAAAATCGATTCTTGAGGAGTAAATTCCAAATATTAAACAAATAGTGTCCTCACAGAGTCAAATCTAACTATGTGATATTATATGAGTATTTAGCTTGTCGCAATTATTATAATCTTTGCTCGGTCAGTGTCCTATAACACACAGTCGGCGAATTCCGAGCGTCGAATTGTAGAGAGGCGTCTAGGGTCTTATTTGGACTTTGAGTTACAACGACGCAAATCGCACATGGATACAGGTGAATATATTGTTTTATTTCTCTGTTATTTAGTGAGTGTTTTAATCGTATGAAAAGTGTTTCTTTTTTCCATGACTGTTTTGGACATTTTAGGTTTAGATTTTAATGGAGTAATCCATGAATACGGACTCTATATTATAACAGAACATAGTGTAAAGCATGAATGTCCTGCCAGGGTCGCAAGATTTGTTCAAAAGAGATACCGTGGCCCTGGCATATAGGCAACTGAAGGACCACGGATGGGTTTTAGTCAATAAAAGTCTGACACGCTCTCCCGCTCCTCCTAGAGCGGGAGACGTCATTTCATGATTTCCTACCCACAAAAAAAGCCTTAATGCATTTATTTGTTACTTATTTAAGTGTTCTTTTCATAAATTAACAGTGATTAAATAACATGACACCACATTCGACCGGACGTAAAAACATCGTTGCGAGATACATATTACGCACTGGATTTTTAATTCTAGGTGTTGAACCGAGCATTTAGAATCCAGAGTGCATACACGCACATCGATAAACACACTATCAGTTTTCAACTCTCGGTACCAGAAATTACGTTTAAGATCCAATGAGCCAAAAACATCTCACCGCGATATTTTCACATCCTTGCGAAAATAGATTAAGGGCGAATTTCAACAATCAAACTGAACGCGTTCAGTACGACTAAACTACTTTCAAGAGTTGCCAGTGTCAAAATTACTTTGAAATATTGACACTGACAGCTCTTAAACTAAGTTTACAAGTGCCTGATCTCGTTTAATTTCCTTGGTGAAATCCGCACTAAGTCGTAATAAACTCACGCCAGGATTTTATCGTCCACTGGATTTTCAAATTTCGGTGTTGAACCGAGGATTGAGAATCCAACAGAGTTAAGTGTGAGTCTCAGTGCGTTGAAAAAACAAAGCGTTCGATTTTCGGCATTCGGCGCAGCAGTGCGTTCAGGATCGAATGCGCCTAAAAAACCTCGCCGAAATACATTTGCAAACGTACCACACGGTTACATATCAAGCTATACTAAACCAGTTTTAGCTGACCTCGCTTTGTATAGGCTTTTCATACAATGAGAAGTCAGCTTATACTGGAAATGCATAGTTTGATTTGTCGCCATGCAAACTAACAAGGAAACATTCCCAGGTATCCCTCTCCGATTTTGATGCCGCTGAAATATGTTATTCTACGTTGAATTCTAAGAGACACGTATTTTATTTGTCGGCGAAAAAACATTTTTGGGGGGTAAAATGGACCAAGTTGACCCCAGTTTATGACCCACTTGGTCGTTTGCGAAAATATCGACTTTAAGTACCTATATGAAACCTGACAAAAGTGGTATCCAAATGGTGTATTTAATCAAAAAGTACAAAGGTCACTCGGCTTTTTAAAATATATAGGTACACGTTCGCAAACAGTATGTAAATAAATTATGTTGATTTTTATTAATCTAGTTCAATAGAACCGTAATAGGCAAAAAATTATAAACACGAATACAAATAATTCTGTAATGTAAATCGTATAATATCACAAATGATTTTCCCGCGGGATAATTCCGTAGCATATTAAAAGTAGAAGTGATTTTCATTTTTACAGTTCAACAACATTCATTGCGCTGTTTACGTTGCTGAGTAAACAATTTTTTAGAACGTATGACGCAATGGATTCGATATTGGTTGATAGTGTTTTACGGTATTAGGAGGGCCTTGTGTCTAAGTAATATTAGAGGCACGGGTAACAAATCAAATCAAATCAAATCATTTATTTTTGCAAATATGGGTAATTGGTACATGGATGTTGTTTTTTTTTACATAATAAAGTCCTCCATATTCTACCGTCACATGGGCATGCAAATAAAATTCATTTGTGAAATATAATTAAATTACAAAATACAATAGATACTAATTCAGATAAATGTCAAATCAAAAAAATTATAAATGTCAAAATTTCTTAAGCAATTGTCATGGTTAGGTTACAAAAAAATAATAATGTCGGACTGGTAACTCTAGTAAAATCATTACAATGATGTCAAAACAAAATAATAAGCACATATGTAAATCAGAATAAAAGTATTTCAATCGGGATAATCAGTAGCATCTATAACAATAACAAAATAAGTCAACCAGTCAGCGATTCATCATTAAGGAAGTCGTCAATTTTATAATAACATTTGTCAATTAATATTTCATTTAGTGCCCTTTTAAATTTTATTACAGTCATATTTTTTATTACATTAGGTACTTTATTATAAATACGCGGGGCAGTGCCAAAAAAACTTTTCTGCATTAGCGCGGTTTTACATTTCACATGACATACTTGGTTTAAATATTGAGCCCGTATTGGATTTCTTCTGACCTCCGACAGTTTTTTAAATAATTGTGGATTGTTTTTTACAAACAAAGCTGTTTCCAAAATGTATAAGGACGGAAAGGTTAACATTTTTAAGGATTTAAAATAGGGAAGACAGCTATCTGTTGTTTTTAGATGACCTTATACATCTTTTTTGCATTCTAAATACCAGTTCCTTATCCGTAGACTGCCCCCAGAAAATTATACCATATTGCGGTCAGGTTAAGCTACGCTTGCCGCGGTTGATCCGGGGATGCTTGAACATTTTTACAAACCAAGAACCCTTCTTGCACTTTAAGCCTTTGGTATTCGTGAATCTTTAACAGTCCCCCAAGCTCAAAACTCTGAAAACCAGACTTACCATGATCGTGTTACCCAGTACCTAAGTGTGTTGAGCAGTCTTCCTATGTAAAATACTGGTTCTCAGCTGCATTCAGTAAGACTGGCAGCTAACTTCAAAATAGTTGGGAAAAGGCAGGTAGATGATTGTGCTACGCTAGTAGGGTGAAGGTAGTTGTGAGAAGCGTATGTAGATATAAGTACTTAGGTAGTCTGTTCTTGCTTTATACATAACTAGCTTCTGCCCGCGACTTCGTCCGCGTCAAATATTTGCTCGCCTGACCGTTTCCGTCCCATCGCAGCCTGCCAGTTTTCATCCATTTTTTTGTTGCTGCTCCGCTCCTTTTGATCGTAGCGTGATGTTATATAGCCTTCCTAAATAAATAGGCTATCCGACTTAAAAATAATTTTTCAATTCGAACCAGTAGTTCCTGAGGTTAGCGGGTTCCATTCCCCATTTTAGGGAAGTGGGGGGTTAGAAAGAGACAATAAGTAGCCTATGTCACTATCCATCCCTTCAACTATCTCCACTTAAAAAAATCACGTCAATTCGTCGCTCCGTTTTGCCGTGAAAGACGGACAAACAGACATACACACTTTCCCATTTATAATATAGTCTTTGCTGCTCTCTACCAGCGATGCCATAAGCGAGTATCTAGTTTTAAGTTTTTGAAGCCCTGGCCGGAGGCTTATTTATTAAGGTAGACACCGGCAAGTCCGGTTAAGCAGCCGACTCGTCATAGGTTGACCTGCCAAATGTCAAAAAATATATCTAAAAGTAATCGTTTAAAAAACTAGTAAACACGCTTTCATAGAAAACCAAACTAAAAAGAAAATAATGGAAACAAGCGTGGGGTGTTTTTTGAGGTATTTTTAAAACGATAATAAGCTGAAGCACTCCACGTTTTTTTTATTATTTCGTTTATTTTTTGCTTTTCTGGTGATCCTGGCCAGGATAGTGGCACAAATATATGAAATTATTGTATTGTGATCGGTCCTTGATAAGAGTGCAAAGTTTCAAATTGATCCAACGTTTTGAAGGGGTGAACATTCCGGAACATAGATACATCCCTCATAAAAGCGTGTTAAAAATAATTCATTTCTTTCTTGCCATCCAAAAATATCGCAAACGTTATCATCACAAAAGCGCAATCAATTGAAGACTTTCATATCCACAGTAATAAACACAATTATTTTTAAATTACAGTTTTTGGCATTGAAGTTACCGAGAGCGACACACACCATGATTCCAGGTAAATATATTATGTTTTATTATACCTATTTATGTACGACCAAATGGTATAGCCATGTTTTGTCTCTGCATCACCCTAAGGTTGACTGGTAGAAAATACCTCAGGCATTAAGTCCGCCTTTGTACAGTATTTTTTACTTATGTATAAAGTTTAAATACATATAGGCCTCACACGTATGTTCCATTTCTTCCCGTGGGTAAAAGATGACTAAGGGACTCACTAGAGAATGGGCAACAGCGTTCTCTATGCATTTTAACACCATACAGCGATCGCCAACCCGCCTGGCTAGCGTGGCGATTATAGCAAACCCCAAATTGAAGGAGGTTATGTCCAGCAGTGGACGTATTATGGCTGAAATAATAATGATGAAACTCAACGGAGACTAATCTTCGCAATGACGTCCAAATATGGCGGCGTTATTTTATCGTGCAATCCATTTTCAACTCTCTGTGTTGAACTGAGCATTGAGAATCCTGCCAGGGTCGCGAGATTTGTTCGAAAGAGACACCGTGGCCCTGGCACGTGGGCAACTGAAGCAACACGGGTGGGTTTTAGTCAGTAAAGGTCTGACACGCCCTCTCGCTCCGCCCAAGAGCGGGACACGTCATTAATTGATGATTTCCTACCCACAAAAAAAAAACACTTAGAATCCAACAAAGTGCGTTCCAGTGCACAGAAAAATCACACAGTTGGATTATATAATTGACTGTCGGTGCTAAGCAGCGTTCTAGAACCAGTTCGCGAAAAATCCCGTCTGAACGATATTGTGGACGTACTATAGTATATGTATACACCTCTGCTTAACTTTTCGATGATTACAGGCGTGATGTTACGTTTATGTAGTTATAGCTTCTGCCCGCGACTTCGTCCGCGTTAAATTTTTCCCTGACCCTTCCCGTTGCATCAAATTGCCTGCCAGTTTTCATCCATTTTTCGTTGCTGCTCCACTCCTTTTGATTTTAGCGTGATATTATATAGCCTATAGCCTTCCTGTTCCTGAGACCGCGTTCAACCAAACAAAGAAACATAGAAACAAACTCTTCAGCTTTATCGATCTAATATATAAAATTCTCGTGTCACAGTTTTCGTTGCCATACTCCTCCGAAACGGCTTGACCGATTTTGATGAAATTTTTTGTGCTTATCCGGTATCTATGAGAATCGGCCAACATCTATTTTTCATCCCCCTAAATGTTAGGGGTAGTCCAACCCTAAATTTTATTTTTTATTTTTTAGACAAAGTTTTTAATTTCTATTTTTTTATGATACAAAATACAAAAATACATACAATCCTCAATTTTCACCCTTCTACGATCAACCCTTATTTTTTAATAGCCATTTTAGTAATTTAATCATTTTTCCTCTCCGGTCGAAAACTGATCAATCGTCATTTAATTAGTTATCCCCGCCTAGGAAATTATTTATATGGCAAAACAACGTTTGCCGGGTCAGCTAGTAATATTATAAGTATAGATTAAAATGATAAATGCTTTTATTTTTGCTCTGAGAAGAAAGGCCGAAACAAACTCAGAGATCACAGTCTCTTTTAAAATCCAGACATAATTTTGGTCAAATCATGTGAAGACCATGTGGATCGGTATCTGAAATGGTATTTTAAGGAAAGAGCCTCACAGATTGAGTGGAATCCAATCAGTGCATGTATGTATCAGTTATCAACTTATCATACAGCTAGGGTTGCCAACTATACTGTTAAAAACAGTATTATACTGTTTTTCACTACATTATACTTTTTACTGTTGAACCAAAATAAAGTATACAAAATACTGTTTTCAGCATAACGCCTAGACTAGACTAGACTTTAGAAGAGAGAATTTTACTACTTAATTGGATACCAATTTGTAACTACTTTGTTAGTTTGGATGTTGACTGTCCAATGGATATACAAAATTTATTAAGGTTACATAGAGACATGGAATAAAATGTAGTTCATTGTTGTTATCCTCTTTATGCTAGTCATATATTCAATATTTTCAATAAAATAATAAAAAAATTGAAGGAAATAATGCAACTATTTTAGAAGTTTATAACATTTAAAGACTGAGCTAATTCAAAGAAAAAAATATAAGTATTTTGGCCATTAAACAAAAAAAAAAAGTATTACAGAGTCTTCCCAAGAAGATTTTGATAGAACTACTAATAACTTTATACTTTTTACTGATCAGGCTAATTTATATTTAGAGAAATGGTTCGATTTCAGTCAGACTGACTGGCTTTCTTTAATTAGCTGTTCGTTATTAAAGTCTTTGCTCACATTTAATCATTTTGAGAAAATTATAGATAGTCTAAATTTGTATAGACTCAATATTGGTATGGATGATTTATATTCAGAATTAACAAATTTCAAAGTAATTTATGAAAAAGTATCAGAAAAGATTTTGATGAAATTTTTTGTGCTTATCCGGTATCTATGAGAATCGGCCAACATCTATTTTTCATCCCCCTAAATGTTAGGGGTAGTCCAACCCTAAATTTTATTTTTTATTTTTTAGACAAAGTTTTTAATTTCTATTTTTTTATGATACAAAATACAAAAATACATACAATCCTCAATTTTCACCCTTCTACGATCAACCCTTATTTTTTAATAGCCATTTTAGTAATTTAATCATTTTTCCTCTCCGGTCGAAAACTGATCAATCGTCATTTAATTAGTTATCCCCGCCTAGGAAATTATTTATATGGCAAAACAACGTTTGCCGGGTCAGCTAGTAATATTATAAGTATAGATTAAAATGATAAATGCTTTTATTTTTGCTCTGAGAAGAAAGGCCGAAACAAACTCAGAGATCACAGTCTCTTTTAAAATCCAGACATAATTTTGGTCAAATCATGTGAAGACCATGTGGATCGGTATCTGAAATGGTATTTTAAGGAAAGAGCCTCACAGATTGAGTGGAATCCAATCAGTGCATGTATGTATCAGTTATCAACTTATCATACAGCTAGGGTTGCCAACTATACTGTTAAAAACAGTATTATACTGTTTTTCACTACATTATACTTTTTACTGTTGAACCAAAATAAAGTATACAAAATACTGTTTTCAGCATAACGCCTAGACTAGACTAGACTTTAGAAGAGAGAATTTTACTACTTAATTGGATACCAATTTGTAACTACTTTGTTAGTTTGGATGTTGACTGTCCAATGGATATACAAAATTTATTAAGGTTACATAGAGACATGGAATAAAATGTAGTTCATTGTTGTTATCCTCTTTATGCTAGTCATATATTCAATATTTTCAATAAAATAATAAAAAAATTGAAGGAAATAATGCAACTATTTTAGAAGTTTATAACATTTAAAGACTGAGCTAATTCAAAGAAAAAAATATAAGTATTTTGGCCATTAAACAAAAAAAAAAAGTATTACAGAGTCTTCCCAAGAAGATTTTGATAGAACTACTAATAACTTTATACTTTTTACTGATCAGGCTAATTTATATTTAGAGAAATGGTTCGATTTCAGTCAGACTGACTGGCTTTCTTTAATTAGCTGTTCGTTATTAAAGTCTTTGCTCACATTTAATCATTTTGAGAAAATTATAGATAGTCTAAATTTGTATAGACTCAATATTGGTATGGATGATTTATATTCAGAATTAACAAATTTCAAAGTAATTTATGAAAAAGTATCAGAAAACAAAGATTATTTTGAAATGAATACTGGCCAAAAGTGGAGCCATTTATTAGTAGGTAAGCACCTCAGAAGATTTAAAAAATATTACTAAAATTGTCTCATATCTACTTTCTGTTCCCGTCACCTCAGCATGCACTGAAAGAGTTTTTTCAGTAATGAATACAAAGTGGCAGGAGGACAGAAACAGAGCAATTATTATTTTAATAAAAAATTAGCTCCTCAATTAATTTAATTTTGGTTATAATTATTGTGAGGCGCAAGAACTTTTTAAAAAGATTGTAAATTAAAAAGTTTTGTGAAAAGCTCTAAAAAAAATCTAAAAAAAAAATATGTAATTAAAACATTAAATAAATCAAATACTGTTCATTTTTCTAAAATACTGTTTAATATTCTTCTCAGACCACAATTCCTATACTTTATTTCTTGTAAAAAAAGTTGGCAACGCTACATACAGCTCAACTAGCTCAATGATTTGACGAACAATACCAAAGAAAGGACATTCGTTTAGGCAGCATAAATTACTGAAACTGCCATATTATGCCTGTACTTGTATCTCTACTAATTAAATAGGTTTTATATAACATTCAAGTTTCGCTTGCGCCTCAAATTACTAATTCCACGTTTGATCGGACTTAAAACTATCGCAATGAAATTATTTCGCGCACTTGATCTTCAACCCACAGCTTAGCGCCGAGAGTTCAAATTCGAACGTGTTTTTTCGACTCGCTGGGAAGCACTCTTTTAGATTCTCAACACTCCCTTCAACACCGAGAGTCGAAAATCTCGTGTGAACGAGGTCTTGACTGACATTATTTAAAACATCATTCTGTCTCTATCATCTTCAAACGATTGGCTGAAACAAAATGATGAAGATGTTTTAGTACATTCAGCGATAAATGTACCTAGTGATATATTTCGCAAGCAATCGCAAATGTCCTGCTGAATTGTTGATCTCATAGCGTCATGGGACGGGTCGTTGAGCTCCTTAGAATAGGGTTGACCTGCACGATAACTGATGCATGTGTGCGGGTTCGCGGCTGAGTGAACAAGTAATACAAAAATAAGTTGTAACGCTTAAATTTATTAAAATACCAAGTAACTAAAGCTAGCAGTTACACTTGGCCTTAAAATGTAAAAATTAGATAAGGCTATATGAAAAGTTACAACTAGACAGACAAGATCACGGCGAGCTTTGGCGAGTAATGATCGGGGTCAGAAAAAGGACCTCGCACGATCGTAGTTAGAGACAGACTGCCTGCCTCGTCCAAAGCTCGGAACATCCTTCCCACACCTGCAGTTTTGTAAACAAAGGATGCGGCAAAACGATTGTTACGTAAAAGTATAATAAGACAAAGGAAATATAAATACAAATGGGTACAATAAACGATAACTAAAAATAACAGAACAATGAACCTTAAATAAACATAAAGAATTCCAAAAGGCAATATTACCTATAACTATAAAGAATTATAGAGTACAATAGTACCTATTACTTAAAGTCAGAGATCAGTCAGACCGATGACCTGGTGAATGCCGTAGGAATCCATTGAATGCGAGAAGCATAGAATCGGTCGAAGGCGCGGTGCTTGGGGGAGGCCTATGTCCATCAGTGGACGTCTTTCGGGTGAAATGATGTTCATCAATCAGCTAGGAATGCCAGCGTCTTCTTGTTTTAAAATTAATTAACCATAATAATATTGACGTGTAAAAGTGTCTTTTAAAACCTACTTTTATAACTAAACATTTTTTTTTTGCTTTTTTTTTGTTTCTTATAAAAGCGGTGGAAACCGCCATGAAAACGGCCGTCATGTAGGGATTATCAGTGGAGTTTGACTTATCGGTGTCGAAAAACAATCTCTAGGAAAACCTACCCACTTATTCTTATTAAAAATCCTTTCAGTGACATTGAACGGATAATTGTGTACTCTATGTAGCGGTCGCCGTAGTATTTGAAAACCCTGGCTTTAATCATCTAACACACGTTGAGAACACATGAGAATAGTTCATGTCATGGTAACAATATAAGCCATGTCAGCAAGATAGTGGCTGCTGTGTTGACTGTCCAGGAGGCGTAGGACGTACCTACGTCAGTACGAAAAGTTGTACTAGGAAACATACCTTACTGCTACGTAATAAAGGCGCTAACAACATCAATAGGTGGTTGACTGTATATTTTAGTTTCGTCGCGCATATAAGAAAGGATTCACATTCATTTATTACGTTTGTTATTCTAAAAAAAGATGATACAAAAAGCTTAAAGCTAGGTACAAAGATATGGACCTTGTGAGGCTGTGAGGGCGTAGCTACAAGATAATAAAAAAATAATTTAAAACTACTACTAAAATATCAGTAAAAATCTAGATATTTAAATTGATTTAACAATACAGTAAGGACATACTAAAATAATTATTAATTAGACTGATTACATAAATTTTATAGCATTTATTACTAATTAAAACATAACTATAACGTAGATATAAAAGAAAATGTGAACAAATCATCTCTTGTGCCGTTCTCAATCTTTGTCCGTGCACAATTATGGTTCTAAACATTTCTTCTCTCCTTAAATCTCATCATTATACGTATTTCTTTGCTATGTCATTAGTTATGTCATGATTATTATGATCAGATATATATTTATATAGATAAGTATATACATTATGTATCTATTTTTTGGATCTGCAAATGGTACACAGACTACCCACACTATTGTCTGTCCTTCCCCTTTGTAATCCATCCATAGGTTGTCTTTACAATATATCCTACTTTCTGTAAAATTTCTTCATTCATATTGATAATTTATAAGGTATACATTCAAAACAAAAGGGTATTTTACCTACTCATCCAACTATAAGAAAACAAAAGCGTTAACAAAAACCATCTATTGTTTACAGTATACTCCCTTCTCGTCATGTACATGAGCGTGACGCTGTCTGCGTGCTACTGCCCCACAGACATGATCCATAACGTAGGCCAGTGCGCCTTTCGGATCCACTGCATCGGTGACATCCGCGGGATCCGCCTCCCTAACGAGTGCTGCGAGGCCACCAACTACCCCGTCACTGTCGACGTTACCGTCACCAACGCCATCGAACCATTCGACGACAACTGGGACATCGACTTTCTAAACACTATCACTACCTTGAAAGTGTCAGGACGATGGCAACACACCGAACTAGCCTTCCTAACGTACACCACCAGACTACAGAACTTACATCTTGCCAACAATGGTATTGAAAACATCTCAGGAGCTCCCTTTTATTACTTAACGCGCCTCGAAAGTCTCAATTTGGAGCATAATAAACTAACAGAAATTGAAGACCTGTTCCAGTTTCAAATACACCCAAACAAATTGAGAAGGTTGTCACTTGCTTACAACGCTATAGATGACATACCAGGTGATGCCTTCGGTGAACTGTCATCCTTAGTAGAACTTGATCTTTCTTACAATATTATTTCTGACCTAACTGAAGAACCGTTCTTCAATTTAACGATGCTTGAAATATTACGGTTGAATAATAATAGAATAAAAGATTTAAATGGGGCCGTCAACAGCCTCCAGAAATTAAAGCATTTATATCTAAAAGGTAATGAGATTCAAAACATTGCTGAGGAATCTCTCAAGATTATCAAACATTTGGAAACGTTTGACGTTTCCTGGAACGCACTGGATCAAATCGAACCTGTAATGTTCTCAAGACATTGGAACCATTTCGCTAATCATTCCATTTGTAAGATTATACTTTCTGGAAACCACATCATCAATGTTCCGAACGCTACCTCTAAAGAGATTTCGTCCAGGTATGTTAGGGACTTGGATACAAACAAAGTTCACATACTAACAGAATTAGATCTTTCCATGAACTCTATAACTAATATTGAGTACAATGCCTTCCAATCGTTGATCCAGCTGATTTCCCTTGACTTGTCGAAAAATAAAGTGATTGATTTCGTTGTCAATCCCAATGATATCGCCGACTTAAAATATTTGAACCTCAGTAATAACTACATCACGCACTTGTATTACAAAAGTTTCTCGGCTATGACAAAGTTACAGAACCTTGATCTATCTTTCAATCGGCTTGAGTTTATCCCTGATATGACATTCAATAATAATTACAATTTGAAACTTGTGAATATGACTTACAACGAAATTGAGAAATTTGACAACATTCACATAGTTATGTTTCATCCGGCAGGCGGTGTGCTGGACCTTTCCAATAACGGGTTGTCCAAAATCAGTATACCTTACGGGCAAGGTTTACGTTTGATAACTTTGTTCTTACATTCAAACAATATATCAGATCTCTCGTTGGTTGATCTGAGTCATCAAACAGACCTGAAATCCATAGACTTGAGTAACAATTTAATTAGGGACTTGGATGAATCTTCTTTGAGGTTACCTGAAGCAAGTCTCGTATATCTGGACTTAACTTGTAACAACATAAAATGGATTGGTCCTTCCACTTTCAAACGGCTGCCTCATTTGAAAACACTCCGTTTAGGACACAATATGCTAACACAGTTAGAATACGGCTCATTCGAAGGTTTGACTGATCTGTTGAACTTAGATCTATCATACAACAGGATCGAGTATTTAGATTCGAAATTCCTGATGGATCTCAAGTGTCTACGTGTTCTGTCTGTGAGGTCGAATGATATGAACGTTTTAGACATGAGGAGCTGGTACGGTCATAAGTTTGATTTGAGAGTGAATGTAGATAACAATAATCTGACTTGTGAATGGTTGAGTAAAGTATTGAGCGACTTTAACAATGGGTATACGAGAGTAAAGCCTATTGTGTTGATTGGAGGGAAAGGTAAGAATACCGTGGAAGGTATACCGTGTATAGCTAGCGAAAGCGAGGCTCTAATGGATGGTTCTCAGTACATAATGGCTGACGAAAGGTTGTTGGTTACCAGTCAGAAGATTCTAGAGGCGGTACGGGAACAGAATTATTATTTTAGAAAGTATATGTTAAGAATTATTCAGGAAGAAGCGGAAAAAGCTAGGAAGGAAATAAATAGTACTTAAGTTTCTATTTCTAGGGTTCTATGTTTTTATTTAGATTTAGGAATTATGAGATCAATCTCTTTATGGTTATTGTTTGTATTGTACTTATGTCTTATACTTTTGGATTACAGTACGCGTCATTTAATGTGGGTCATCGAGTTGTAGGTGGGTAGGTAGAAACTACAGAACAACACCATGTCATATTTTAAATACATTTAGATCTACACGCATTTAGTGATTTGTGGTGAATAAGCACGCTTTAGGATGGCATCTATAAATCTTGATGTGCTATCGTAATGCCCGGGCAATGTAGATTGTTACGTAATGATTCTAACAGGTACCTAAATACAGACTTTACTGTTTAGTTTATTAAATTAAAGACTGAGATCGCGGAAGTTAAGTCAATGTTTAAAAACATAATATGACATTTATGCCGTGTTTCTCCGTAGAGATGGGCAGAGGGGCCCATATGTAATGTTTAAATTGAAGCTTATACATTGTTATATATAACTAGATTCAGAGCCATGAATTGTAATTCAAATTCACACCCTTCGACAATAAGCCGTGATATTTCTTAAAATCTGATAGGTCTGATAGGTAGTCGCTACATGTAAAATACTGGTTTTAGCTGCATCCGGCTTGAGTGAAAGCCAAACCTACTTGGGAAAAGGCTAGCAGATGATGACAGTCATTTCATAAAACTGTCAAAAAATGACAGTTTTGTACAATTTGCTTTGCAATTAATTTTATTTTTTGTATAGCTCTCGCCAAACTTCTTGGCCGCCCTGAAGTTGGCTTTCTGAAGCGCAAGGCACGGATCGGTGCAATTTTTTTATTATATTTACTACTGCGCAGCCATTGTAGCCAACTTCAGGGCGGCCAAGAAGTTTGGTAAGAATTATACCTACCTATGTATTGTATTTAGTGATAGTTCATTTATTTGTCAGAATATTATAACAGAGTTATTACATAGTTATACGATTCTGTCGCTTCCGGCGTCCAGTTAGATATCCCAGTCTTAGTTATAAATAAAATATGTATTTGCTTGTACTACATTTTGTCCTATATTTTGTGTTAAATAAAATTATATTCATACACAGTTTTTTTAAAATTTATATAAGGTGTATCTATTCATACACGAAATATTTTAAGAGGTACACCTGTAGGTGGTAAAGAAGCTACAGCAACGAAAAAAAAAATTTCTTAGTGTATTTTTTTCAAAATTTAATATTTATAAATTATTTGACGCACATAAGAAATACCGGCTCCTTCTTAGTTTTTACGGCCCGAGACACCGCGGCCATGCTCATACCGTTCGGTAGCCGCCCTCGCAGCGTCAGGCGGGCCATTCATAGAATTTGGAGTAAAGGTTTCATGCAAAACGTCTCAAGCAGTTTTAAAATTATAATAATTACGAAAATTCAAAAACGCTTAGATAAAAAAATTCTTTTTGCTTCTTTAGCTTCTTTACCTCCTACAGGTGTACCTCTTAAAATATTTCGTGTATTAATAGATACACCTTATATATCAACTCATACCTTTTTTTCATAGGTGTAGGCAGAAACTACGGAACGCCACTTGCTAGGATCCTGACTTACTCCTTTTGCCTCGTTTAGGTTCATACATCTGGGTCATACACGCACGCCAGTTGCGAGTACTACGCACCTAACCTTGGTTTTATTTATATTATGATTTAAACACGGTCAAATAAAATCATCTTGCAATACTTTTTTTTTGTGGGTTGGGAATCATCAAATGACGTCTCCCGCTCTAGGGTGGAGCGGAAGGTGTGTCAGACTTTTACTGACTAAAATCCACCCGTGTTCCTTCAGTTGCCCATATGCCAGGGCCACGGTAACTCTTTCGAAGCTTGCAATACTTTACCCTGGTGTTGGGCTAGGGTCCACCCTTTATGGCAGAATTTTTTTCGTCATAATATTATTTTGCATAACAGCGGATGGCACAAACTTCATTTCGCAGAAAATCGTTTGGCATACACTCATTTATCATACATTCACAACGGGTACGTATTTGAATATCGAAGATTAAAATACCTACGCTTAAAATACCAATGTTCAAAACATCGAAAATTTAAATATCGATTATATCAAAATGTCGAAAATTGTTATACCTAAGCTTAAAAAGTCGAAGATTGAAATGCCGAGTGATTAAAATTTCGAATGATTCAAAATATCGAATGACATTATGCCTAAGTTCAAAATATCAACATTTCATACATCTAAATTCATAATATCTACGTTAAAAATACCTACTAGTTGAAATACCGAAAAAAAATTATATAGGCAGTATGAGTGTATTCATAAATGTAGGTAGATGTGAAATTCTCACACCCTGCAAACCCGTTGCTATTAAGAGTCATTAGTCTGTATACTGCGTAAATGTAACGTACAGTTTATAGAATATTATAGATTTATTATGTCGGAACACGTATTAGAAGTTTTAAAAACTCAAAAAGGTGGATTTAAAGTGCATCTAAATGGTTTTACTTATACGAAAAATCGATGGAGCCAAGATAAAATATATTGGGATTGTGAATATAAAGTAAACCGTTTATTTAAGTGCAAATCACGATTAATAACCAACATTTTTATGGAAGTACATTGTGCAACATTGATATCGTGCAGTGGCGAACATAATCATGAAGGGAACCCTATGAGAGTGAGTGTCGCTGCTAACATTGATAATTTAAAAAGTAAAACGGCAGAACAACCTACCGTTAAAACTTGTCAAATATTACAAAACCATATTGCATCTACCAGTGCCGCTATTGCAACGAAGTTACCAACTAAAGAATCTTTAAGGCAGATGATTATTCGTGAGAAAAAAAAACAACTAAAAATACCTATGGAACCCACAGAGTTCGACTTTGACATAGATTTCGAGTCGACAATGCTCAATAAAGCTAATTTTGTCATTAAACAAAGAATTTTTGCTCAAAATAAAAGGGTTGTACTATTTAGTACAAAGGAGTTAATGAAATATCTGAGTGAAGCAAATTACTGGATAATGGATGGTACTTTTGCAATCGTACCACAGATATTCCAACAATTATATACAATTCATGGTTCGATAAACAATCATGAAAAAACATTTCCTTTACTGTTTGCGCTTTGTACCCACAAAGATAAGCCGTCCTACGACATCATGTTTGATTTAATGATTGAGTACTGTACAGAAAATGAAATTGTATTGAACCCATCACATGTAATCTTGGACTTCGAAAAAGCTCCAGCCTTAAGTTTGCGCCAAAATTTCGAGTCAATTACTTTGAAAGGATGTTTTTTTCATCTGAGACAAATATTGTATCGTAAAATCCAAAAAGATGGATTGGCTTCAAAATACAATACCGACAATAAATTCAACCAGGAAATAAAGTGTCTTTTAGCGTTGAGTTACATTAACCATAATAATGTAGTTATGTATTTTAACGATTTAATAAAAAGTCTTTCAAATGACAGTCTCAGAATTGCACAATGGTTTGGTGAAAACTACGTCATTGGCAAAAATAACCAACAACCAAAGTATAGTCCAAACTTTTGGTGTCAAAATCACCAATCTACGATACCGCGCACTCAAAATAGTGCTGAATCCTTCCATCACCATATTAATGAAATATGTTCTAAAAGACATATTGGTTTTTACCGTTTAATATCAGAGTTAATGAAGGAAACAAAAGTAAATTTAATTGAAATTCAAAAAATCCTTAACGGAGAAACAGAGCCTAAAAAAAGGAAGAAGACGAAGTGTGCGAACACGATGAAAAAAATTAGTAACATATTGGAAAATATTACAGAGTACTCTTTTGTGGAATTGTTAATGGCTATAGCTTCAAATCTTTAAAGTATTTAGACCGGTATTTTTATAGTTGATTTTTGACTTATGTTTTCGATTATTATTATTCAATAAAGAGAAGGATTTTTTGTTTAATATTTTGTATTATTGTCACTGATTATATTGTACATTTGCGTACAAATGTGTTTTATTTTGGGTTTTTATTATGTAAAAATAGGAAAGGAGGTTTTCCTTGTTTTTTTTGTAACCCACCTAGTAACTGATTACCATCTAGCAGCAAACAAGCATGCAGCAATCATGCAACATGCAAGCAAGCATGGTTTCTGCCACGGCTCCGGCGCTGCAGAGCTCCGGCAGTCCCACGCGAGCTTAACGTCGCAGATGGTCTAAACGCTCACCACCGCAGCTTCGGCTTGTTGGCCGGCTTCGCCGGCCAACCTCAGCTGCGGCAGCGGGTGTTAAAACCACCTGCTCCTCAGCTCGCGGGCTGCCTCGCCCCTCCGCGCCTACGCGATTCTAAATTACACTCTAGGGGTAGGGCAGACAAGACTACGTGGAGTCGGTTTTGCAGCGATACGTTTCTGTCACTAACTTTAGTAGCACAACATATTGACTTTCAAGAAAATATTTTAATTTAAAGACCTAAATAATACCTTCACGATTGACCTATGCTTGTACACTAGACACTGATTTTCATGGATAAAATAGGTCAAAATTGTTCCAAAACCGAATTGGGGCACCCCGAATTTACGTAGTCTTTTGGCTGTTACCCCTAGAGTGTTTATAAAAATCCGGAGGCGCGAAGGGAGGACAACCAAATGTTCACCTCCGCAGCTTCGGCTTGCTGGTCGCCTCCGGCGACCAGCCTCAGCCGCTACGGCTCCCACGGGTGCCTATGCTTTGTTACGCAAGGGCGAAGGGGTTGCACTTCCCGTAGCGCCGGAGACGTTGCAGAAGCAACCTTTTTCCACTCATACTACTTACATCAATTTTTTTTCGATATTTTAACTTGTAGGTACGTATTTTTAGGGTGAATTAATGAATGTATTAAATGTTGAAAATTAACCCATTTTTACACGTAGGTATATTCATTTTCGATGTTCTATGTACCCATCGATATTTAGGACGTTCGATAGTTTGTACTTCGATATTTAGGACATTCGATAATCTGTATTTCGATATTTGGATCTTTCGATGTAACTTTTGTAGATATTTAGATTTTAGATATATTGGACGTAGGATATTTAACCATTCGATACTATAAACTTTCGTTATTTTAATTTTCGGTTTTATGGTCGTTCGATTTTTCCATTTTCGATGTTATGAACATCGATATTTTAACAGTAGGTATTTTAATCTTCGATATTCAAATGCGTACCCATTCACAACGCATAATTTTATAAGTCAGAATCATCTTTAGGCATAAATTTTATTCCATAATAATTAAAAAGTAGAACCATCATATCGCAGAAAGTTCGCAGTCAGAATCGTCTCTTGGCATAATTTCATATCGATAGTTATTAAAAGGCAGAACTATCATATCTCAGAAACTTTAAACTTAGAATCATCGTTTGGCATACATGTCATATCGAAGAAGCATGCAGCATGTAAACAAGCATGCAGCATGCAAACAAGCATGCAGCATGCAAGCAAGCATACAGCTTGCAAGCAACCAAGCATACAGCATGCAAGCAACCGAGCATGCAGCATGCAAGCAAGCATGCAGCAAGCAAGCATGCAAGCAAGCATGCATCATGCAAGCAAGCTTACAGCATGCAGGCGAGCATGCAACATGCAGCATGCATGGTTTCTGTCACGGCTTCGGCGCTGCGGGGCTCCGGCGGTCCCACGCGAGCTCATCGTCGCAGATGGTTTTACGCTCACCACCTCGGCTTCGGCTTGCTGGCCGGCTTCGCCATGTATGCAGCCTCAGCCGCGGCGCCGACTGTCAAAACCACCTGCTCCTCAGCACGCGGGCCGCCTCGCCACTCCGCGCCTACGTGGGTTTAAATTACACTCTAGGGGTAGGGCAGACAAGACTACGTGAAGTCGGTTCTGCAGCGATTCATTTCTGTCAATAATTTTTGTAGCACAACATATACTGACTTTTTGAGACAATATTTCATTTTATTTAAAGTTAAAATGCAATTTAATAGAAATGAAAATATGCCCAACAAAATTATTCTGAATGAAATTCTGCCATCTTCGTAGTATGCTAAGTGAAATTATGCTAAATAATCATTGCTCTAAATAAATTTTTATGCTAAACGAAATTATGCGGAATTTTAAGTCTGCCAAAGGTAATTATGCGAAATAAAATTCTGCCATCTTAAAAGTATGCCAGCGTAAAGTCGAGCATATAAACATTCGGCTAAACAATCATTATGCTAAACATTTTTTATGCCTTACAAATATTCGTTTAAATAATATTATGCCAAGTGTGTTATGCCAAATAAAATTCGGAGCATCAAGTTTCTGCCAGATAAAGAGAACCGTTGGGCTACGATATAAAAAAATATGAGAAAAAATAACAAAATATAAAAATCATCATTCGCTGGCTGAAGGTCAATGCCCGTAATCGATCAGTTGTTTCAGTAATTTTTCGTGTAACATAATATTTTTTATGTATTTTTAAAAACCAATAGGTACATAACAGTCGTTTGGTAGCCTTAATGTACACGTCAGTTTCATTTACAGTTTTGAACAAAGTTGGAATGATGAAATTTAATTTTGTTTTGTACATCATTAGGTATTTACTTTTTTATTACTATTTTTTCTTCTTTTTGAGTGCCAATTAATGATATACTATCTTATACCTATACCTACATTGTTGGCAAATAAATATGAATCTGAATCAAAATCGTTACCCAACACGTAGGTAAACTATTGCTTGCTAATTTAATTTGACCCTGTGTATTAATATTAGGTCAAGGAAGGGATTATCAAAATGTGTCGTATTGATAATTCAACAGGGTCCTCATTCACGACCACGATCAGATGACACGTTTTAAGGAGGACAAAGAAACAACACATACCTACAAGAGAATAGGAACGTCGGTCTACGACGCTGTTAGTATAAGATAATTTTGTCCACAAAGTTGCCTTTATGTGCCAGACATATACTAGTAGGTTATATTAGACGCTTACCTGTATTTATTAACCGCCTTCAAAAAAGGAGGAGGTTAATTGGCAAGAAATTTAATAGGTCAAACGGTCTACAATCGGTAAAATTTCTTTAATCAATGTTCAAGGTTGATTGGCAGAATTTTTCAGTTTCGGGTAGCTTAACGTGCTGGCGTACATACGTAAGCAATCATACGTAAGCAATCATACATAAGCAATCATACGTAAGCAATCATATGTAAGCAATCATACGTAAGCAATCATACTCGGAACGAATCGGCGGCTTACTAGCAACAGCTGCACGGATCGATCGATCTACGCTTGCCGCTGTTGATCCGTGGCTGGGTGATCATCAGCTTTACATACCGAGATCCCTCCGTGCTTGGAAAGCATGTTAAGCCGCTGGCTCCGACTGTCATTTGACGATCTTGGACGGGTCATTACGGGTCGTCAGAAGTCCGAAAATGCAATAGCTAGCCTTACCGAGAGGTATTGTATTTGGATTGTGGAGATCAGTCAGTGAGACAGTCACTCGGTGTAAGAGATTGGTATCAGTGGTGTTCAACTGCAACATAGTTGAAAAAGGCTAGCCACATGATCCGTAGGTAAACATAACGTGGTGCAGTGCAAACCTCATTTGATAATCAACAATAGATTTGTCACTCCTTTGACAATTAGGAAAATAAACATTCCTAATTACAGTCAGGAATAACAAGAGTCTCAAGTATTGACATGTGAGTTTAGAGTCCATAACGTGTCCGAGAGAGACAAAAATGCATTTATGTTGTTATTAATTAACAGCAATGGTGACTGTTTGTCTGTGTGTGTAACGATAACCGATGCTACGTCCTGTCAGCTTTACTGATAAAACGCCAAGCGTGATCTACGTATAATTTAGATGGTTCCGCATAATGAAACAAAATTCAGCCATGTTAACAAAATGCACAGGTAATATAAAGGAGTAATGTAAATAGGATTAATGAGCAATCTCATAAGAAGGCTGAAAGTCACCTAAAGGGCAATAAAGTGGGTCAAACTTGGAGATTCCATATTGAATCACAAATTAAGAGATTGGAGACACAAGATAAATGACATAGCCCAAAGTGGCTGTGGGCAGGGCACACTGCTCGCAACACGACAGAACACGGCAACCACGTATCAGAAGGCGTTGCAACGCCTCCCCATAGGTGAATTGATGTCCTAGTAGAGGCCGCTAGATGCAAGAAGCTCCACCAGTTGAATTGGCGGTGCTTGGGGGAAGCCCTGCAGTGTGATTGAGGATGTCCAGCAGTGGAGGTTTTTTGGCTGGAATGATGATGACGGTAACGAATGTAAATGAAAAAAAAAAAAACAAGCAGACTTTGTTTTATTTGTAACGTTTCGTTTGTTTTCCTGTCAGTTTGATTGATTCTTCAGGCTATGGACTGCACCCTAATCACGTAACATACTATCAATCAGAATCTAAATAAATATGAAGTATATTATTAATCCTTTGCTTCATATTTATTCGAAAAATTGGTTTGTTAACAATGTAAATAACGCAGTGCAATCAAGTTTCTATTTGATTAAATACTAGCTGGACTGCCTCGTTGGTCTAGTGGTAGCAAGCGCTACTGCTGAGCATGCAGGACCTCGTCCTATTACATGGGACTTAAACATAACTGGCGAAATGTAGGTGTACTATAGGTACACCTCTGCCTAACCCTTCGGGGAAAAAAGGCGTGATGTTATGTTTAACCCATTGAATGCCGTAATTACAGACACAATTAAAAAACCATTGCGTCTATACCAAATGTGGTATCTCAGGGACTTAGAGGTTAAATACGAGCTTCTGCCCGCGACTTCGTCCGCGTTAAATTTCTTGCTCCCCTGACCCTTCTCGTCGCGTCGAATCGCCTACCCGTGCGATTTTCCCCATTTTGTAACATTTTTCATTACTGCTCCGCTCCTCTTGGTTGTAGCGTGATGTTTTATAGCCTTTCTCGATAAATAGGCTACCCAACACAAAAATATTTTTTCAATTCGGACCAGTAGTTTCTGAGATTAGCGCGTTCAATCAAACAAACAAACAAACAAACTCTTCAGCTTTATAATATTATATAGTACTAGCTTCTGCCCGCGACTTCGTCCGCGTCAAAGTTTTGCTCCCCTGACCCTTCCCGTCGCATCGATTTGCCTGCTAGTTTTCGTCCATTTTTCGTTGCTGCTCGCTCCTTTTGAGTTATAGTGAGTCAACCTTAAAAGATAGACATATGCTCTCGCGGACTTTTTTTTAGAACTTTTTAAGAGGAACAATTCCGTTATACATTATTTTTGCGTTACTTTAACCGTTTACGCAGCGCACGCAACGGAAACTCTTAAAAGGAATAAATTTTCCCCATTTTTGCAACATTTTTCATTACTGCTCCGCTCCTCTTAGTTGTAGCGTGATGTTATATAGCCTATAGCCTCCCACGATAAATAGGCTACCCAACACAAAAATAATTTTTCAATTCGGACCCGTAGTTCCTGAGATTAGCGCGTTCAATCAAACAAACAAACAAACAAACAAACTCTTCAGCTTTATAATATTAGTATAGATATATAGTATAGATCTGGTACTTGTAGACAGGCCTACACTGTGCTCACATACTATTAACACTGTAATTTGAAACCATTGTAAAAGCCAATTATTTTTAAAAGAGTATCGATGGAGTGTCTTGCCGGCTCTTCTCCATAGGTATCAACAAATTGGGACCATTCACCTAGGTTCTGACATTTCATAAGTGCCCGTGTAGATTTATGTGAAATAAAAATATTTTGAGTTTGATGATATTTTGATTGATTCTTTAGTGAACTGTCAAACTGAAAGCCATATTTACTGTTAGTGGGTTACGCAACAGTTTCTCTGTTTTGTCAGACAGCTTAGTTCCAGAAGTAACTGACATGGTCTACGATCAGCTAATGATAAGCACACTATCCGATGGCAGATAGTGCTGTTCTAGATTATACCAAAAGTAGACAAGAAGTTTTTAGGCTCGTTCAGACTAGCGCGCCGCGACACGGTCATAGAAATTGTTCTACGGATATAAATCGCTGAATCGCGGGCGACCGTATCACGGCGCGACAGGTCACCCGTGTGTGAAGTGTCGCGCGCGTTTTCATAAAAATAGTTCTACGGATATAAATCGCGAGCGACAATCGCGTCGCGTTAGTCTGCACGAGCCTTTAAACTATGCACGTGTCAACCCCGACCCTATCTTTGAGAAGTGCATTATCGATTCAATATGCTGATACTGAACCCTAAACAATATTGCGCAGTTCGCACATAGAGTCTCAAGTGTAACAAGAGTACGGACACATCGGACATAATTGTAAACAGTTTTTATTTATGTTCATGAAATAATTATCTTTGTAAGTATTTCTTTCTTTCTTGGTGAAATCTATGTAGTAAAAAATAACAACCGACTTCCTAGAAAAACACTACAAAGTCAAAAATAACTTTAATTTCGAAAGTCGGTGTCTTAGGATTTGTATTTAAGGTTTTTTGCCACCGACTTCCGAAATTAAAGTTATTTTTGACTTTGTAGTGTTTTTTTAGGAAGTCGGTTGTTATTTTTTTTGTCAAATTTTTTTATTTTTTATTTTTTAGCTATGGTAGATACCCCCGCACTAATTTAATCTCGTTATTCGTTCATTTGTCGCCGCAAATACTTAATGCAAATTTAAGACTTATATCGTTTTTACATGGATCCCACTGTCCGAATGGAACCAAATTAAAATGGGACCATTCGGAAAGCACCAGCTTTCAAATTAAAAACAAACCATCAAAATCGGTTCACCCAGTCAAAAGTTATGAGGTAACAAACATTAAAAAAAAAAAAATACAGACGAATTGATAACCTCCTCCTTTTTTGAAGTCGGTTAAAAACGTGAAGCAACAACTTTGTACCTCTTTTTACGAAAAATAAGCGGACGGAGGACTATGAAATTTGGCCCAGTTAATATTTATATAGAGAAGGAGTGCAGAAAGCTAATATTTTTATATAATAATGCCTTAGAAATGCTTTCAGTTTTAAATTAATTATGGTTGACCACAAGCACAATTAGTAAATGTAGAGAATATGTGTTGGAACTTCATGTATTTTACCGACATTTAGTAGGTAGGTATTAATAGTCCTGCAGGTCGTATTTCAGCCATGGTGGCCAATCTCTTCGAAGACAAGCCTTTGACGCAGGAGATACAATATTATTATAGTGCACATGTGTTTGCGCAGACGCAGGTGTACTCTCTCTAGTGGGTAGCTAGTGTGTAAATTACATTATTTAACTGACTCAAAAAGGAGGAGGTTCTACGTTCCTCCATTTGTATGTATTTTATTTTAACGTATGTTTAGCGATATCTTCGCCAATAATCCTTATTTTTTCGTAAGATTTTTTTTCGAGGTCGTCCAACACAAAATTGTAACCATTAATTCAGCACATTATAATTAAGGCTGCCCGGTGCAGACATTGGTCATCAGTAATAAAAAAAAACAGGTGTTTCATGGAAATGTGCCATAGAAATCTACGCGGTTAAAATTTAGAGAACAACAAAAATTTTCTTTATTATACCTACAGACTAAAAATTTGAAGTCACGGGCGCAATCATCATGTACTGAACCAGCAAATTTTATTAACTTTGCTTCGGTAGTTTTTGAGTTAGCTTCAATAATACGCATTTACACGTACTGATGTTTTAAAACTTCATGTTGCTTTTTTATTTATAGTAGCAAATAGTGGTATACAAATTTGTGTGGGGTAGATATTACCAAAGCTAAAAAGTGAAAAATAATAACTTATCCAAGTATATCGACATCAAGACGACATCGATAATCGACTTATTTAATCGAAATAAAAAACAAACTATTTTACTAAGTATTATTATTACTACTACTATGGCATTAATCGATTAGATTTTTAATTTAATTTCCGTTTAGTGCTGGACGTAAAGCACCGTCCCATTTCTTCCCGTGGGTTCGCAAGAGGCGACAAAGGGATTTACTAGAGAATGGGCAGCAGCATTCATTGTGCATTTTACCACCATACTGCGATCTCCAACCTGCCTGCCGAGCGTGGCGATGATGGCAAAGCCCCCAAATTGGGCGGCCTATGTTCAGCAGTGGACGTCTTTCGGCTGGAATTATGATGACGAGATTTTATATATGGCTAAGTGGCTTTTAAAACTGGATTGTCTCAAACTTTTTGGATGCACCTGAATATTTTAATTATTCGGTAAATAACATCGAGCACCTTTATTTAAAAAATTGAGAAAAAGTGGACGTTTATATTTATATATTTTTTTTTTTAAGAAATTCGGCTCTACAGGTCGTAGGTTCGATTCCTACATATACCTAACAAATATCTGAATGTCGATCGACGACTTACAGAACAGGGCGAAATTATATCCCTACTAATATTTTAAATGTGAATGTAAGTTTGTTACGCTTTCACGCGAATACTACTAAACCGATCATTATGAAACTTTGTTCACATATTCGTGGAGGTATTAGAAGTAACATAGGATACTTTTATGAAAAAAAAAAAAATGTTATACACATACTAGTAATTAATAAAATCGAAGCAAAATTAACGTGACCATTTTATTTTGACAGGTGTAACATGAAAATGGATTTTCGAATATTATGTAAGTACCTTCATCTTCTTCATGTCTAAGATTAGGTCAAAGAAACAAGGCCATGCTTTTGGACTCCAAAAGCGTGTTGGGTTGAAGATAATATTGTCTGTGGGGAGGCCTGTACCCAGCAGTGGGTGTTTTCGGGCTGAGATGATGATGATGATGACCTTCATCTAACTTTATTTATATCGTAACTTTTTTAAGATCAAAGCGCCGGTAAGTGTGTAAGATAGTGTGTAAGATTCATATTTTCTTACGTTTTTTGCCATCTGCAGGTCTATGTCAGGGCTGCGTTGAGGATTATAATTCTGTACATACATATTATGTGTCACGGTCGCGAATCATATTTTGTTCACGATACAACTTAAAACTGACCTGCAAATAGAGAATATTAATATCATTTTTTTCTCTTAATTAATAAAGCACTTTAATAAAAACCCAAGAAAACTACTAAAACTCAAATTTTACTACGATTTGCTACAACATTTTTTTAATTAAACAATTTTCTACTACATTTCCAACGTGCGTTATTTTTGTGGCCACATTGTGAAATCACTTGGCACGATAAATTAAGTTTTAGCCCCAAATCATGTAAATTAAATTGTTTTTGTGTTTTATTCAAGCAGAAATCGCAGTTCCTAATTTACCTTTGTCGAATTCAAGCAGTTTGCTAATAATAGATATTCATTCACATGACTTTTGATGCCACTTCCGGAATTTTCGAAGACAACGCGTTTCGGTATTGCGTTTCGTTCCACCAGAAAACGTAACATAAATAAGAAATCGTAAAATACGTAATGCATTAAAAAAATATATCACTTTATTTTTTTACTTCAAAAAATTCATAATTTTTATGCAAATTCTCTATTGCAAAAATAACCTTAACGCTTCCAATGCGGCACGGCACAGGATTTTCATGCGACGAAAAGGAATATAACTTAATAATAATCAATACAGTTGAAATTGTAATGATGATACCAAAGGACGTTGTGGTTTACCAGATACCGCGGCATCGTTGCCGCCAGAATTTGCTTGCATGTGATACCAAAAGATCCTTGTTTTGCCGTCAGAGGTCCCAAGTAAGCTCCTTTTGTTAAGACTGCTTCGCCAGCTGTATTGTTTGCGATATCCGGTTTTTAAGCTGTTAAGTATGAAAGCAAAAGAAAAAAAAAACTGTAAAAAACAATCGATATACCTCCGCAGATTTCGGCTTTTCTTCACACAAAATTCGAACTTTTTGTATAGTTTCAAGCCTAAATTCTTTACATACATTTTTCTTAAGCTTTTCTTTGATAATCAACCTTTTGATATGCCTTGTCGACATTTAACTGCCACAGATGTGGCTCGCATTGCTACTCTCCTTCAAGAGGGCTACAGTCAGGTGGAAGTACCAGCTTCTATGGGAGTGAGCCAGTCCGTTGTCAGTCGTGCTTATGCTTGATTTAACGCGACTCAAACTTACGACCGTCGTCCGGGTCAAGGTAGACAACGAATCACTACCGAGCGTGATGATCAAGCTATATACTAAAGTTGTATTCCCTACACTTTGCACACGTTTCCACGACACCTGTGAGGTGGTGTACGCGTTTTTTTTTTAACGTTAATACCCAATTGTAGCTTAGTCTTAAAAGAACGTGATGGTAATGGTATCCCTGACGTTCATTTACATTTCCAGCTTCTTGGTAATTTATGCAAGGGCACCCCTATTTTTCGGGCTAATTTGACCGGACTACTAAGAGTCCAAGGCTAAACATGCTCCAATAATCTCAGTTACTAAATAGCGAGCGTACAAAACCAAGAAAATATGTTCCATGTTCTTAAAATATTGACACTGCATTTGTTTTAGGCATCCTGTCCATCGTAGCCGTGGCTTCAAGCTATAACTCAGATCTATGCACTGTGGAACACGAGGCAAGTAAATGCAGATACAACATGTTCTGCGAGAACTACATCAGTATCAACACAGGATGGGAAAACTACCAACATCATTCGTACAACTCACCACACCAAGAAATAGTGGACAATGAGGCCTGCTCCTTATATCTCACTTATGCTGGATACAGAATTGACCCCATATTCCTGTACATCAAACATCCATCGACAGCCACGACTGAGACTATACCTATAGTGAACATTTACAGGAGACGAGACGATAGCATTTTACAAATCATATATTCTTTAGATCTAAGTGACTGCAATTATGAACTTACACCACCTATAAAAGCCATGGAGAATCTTGCCATACTTAATATGTCGAAAAATCAATTGAAAACGGCAGTGTTATCCAATCAGAACGAATTAAACATGTTGAATGAAATAGATTTATCGTACAATACTATCAGTGATATCGTTGTTAATAGTTATGAGCGCCCATTAAGCAGTTTGAAGAAAATAAACATGTCTCACAATTACTTGGTTAAAATCCCCGATGCTGTGTTCGATAAAATAGATGATCTACAGACTTTAGATTTGTCACACAACTATATTGAGGGCTTGAGTCAATTTACTTTCGAAGGTACCAGGAGCTTGTTGCATCTCAATCTGTCAAACAACAGGCTGACCGATATCAATTCTTCTCTTTTCAGATTTAGTGAACTAAAAACATTAAGCTTAAGCGACAATAAAATAAAAGAACTAAAAGTTTCGGATTTTGATAAGTTGCACAAACTTGTATTTCTAGATCTGAGTTCTAATTCTATAAAGGCTATTGATAACGTGTTTCAAAATATGGCTACTTTGTATAGTTTAGATTTAAGTAATAATGAGCTGGAAGCCGTCAGTAAAGACACGTTTGCTAGTTTAGAATCCTTAACAAGTATCAATCTCTCAAGAAACAAATTAAGATCACTGCCCAAAGACTTGTTCAAAGACAAAACTATCTATAATTTTTCTGTCAGTGATAATTTCTTAGAAGGTTCCTTAACTAAAGGCACATTTGAAGGTATCAATGTCACAACTTTATTTTTAAATTTTCAATTACTGACGGCAGTCGAAGATTATGCTTTTAATGGTTTAACCAGACTTGACGCTTTATTTCTCAACAATAACGGGATTTACTCATTATCAAACATGTGTTTTAAGACTTTGACCGGACTGCTAGAGCTAGATCTATCTAGTAACAAAATTACTAGCATAGACTTCGACAAAACAGATCTAACTAATCTTGAGACATTATATTTGAGGAATAATCGATTGGCACAAATCAAACATGAACACTTTCAGGATTTAAATAGTCTAGCATTTTTGGATTTATCAGAAAATTCCATCTCCCAATTGGAACCAAACTCTTTTAAATCGCTAAGAAGTTTGATAAATCTGGAAATCTCTAACAATCCTTTGTCTGGAACGTTGAAAACTGACACATTTGATGGTCTGGTCTCATTACCTACTCTTGACATCTCTCGTAACTTATTGACTACAGTGCAAAATGCATCGTTTAATGATATGAACGAATTAAAAAATCTAAATATGTCGAGAAGTAAAATAAAAGAGTTACAGTTTAATGTTTTTGTACATACCGGTTATATAGAAACGCTTGATTTGTCCTACAACGAACTGGAAGACTTCATTGTAAACATGACAGAATTAGTTGGATTGAGCACTTTACTTTTAAATAATAATCTCATAAAAACCATTTCTTCTGCATCGCTACACGGGCTATCCCGCTTGATGAAAATTAACTTGGCACATAATTTGATAGAAAATTTTGAAAATGACTCATTTGTCAGTTTAATTGATTTACGTTTTTTAGATCTGTCTTATAATGAAAAGCTTGGGTTCACGCAACATCTATTGAAAAAGGCCGAAAACTTACAGTCTTTGAATTTATCCGGTATCAAATCTAAAATTCGTTTCGAAAAAAATGAAAGCTCTACTGTTTCTGAAGTCACAATTTCGGACGCAGGTCTTCATAATGTGAGTGAATTAAACCTTAGCGCGTTAACACATATAACAAATTTAGTTTTAAGGAATAATAGTGTTTCCCGAATAGAAATTGGAGCTTTTTCTGGTATTAGTAAACTTCTCCATTTAGACTTAAGTTTCAACAAAATATCTTTCATTCAACCAGGAGCATTTAAAGACAACGAGCTCTTGTTGTCTTTAAACATTTCTCATAATTCTTTATCGGCTGTTGGTTACGGTATTTTCCGTGGTTTAATTTATTTAAGCACTCTCGACCTGTCATTCAATAACATCAGAGATTTGCAAAGTGAAAGATTTTATGAAGTGAAAAGTCTATGGCGGTTAGTAGTAGACCATAACAAAATTGTCGAAATTAACGCTGAAGAATTTGCAGGAACGAGTTTATCAAAGTTGAGCATAGGTGATAATCCTTTATCGTGTCGCATTTTAGTTAAACTCAAGAAACAGGGCATTCCTTTTGAAATAACAGCAATTAATATAGACGAGCATAATGGTGAGAATATTGATGGAGTAACATGTAATAAAGACCAAGAATTTCCGATTTTCGAACCAACTGCGACTGTTAAAAACGTCAGTGAAAACAACAACATACTTGTAGACATGAGAAACATTTTATATAATATGAGTACAAAAGATGACGTGAAAGACAATAATTATAACTATTTGAGAAATATCACGAGTGCAATTGAACAAACTAATTTTATCAACGAGGAAAATCTATCAAATCTTGCCAACTTAACATCTAGAGTTATGGCTATAAACAACGATACTAACACGCTCCTTAAGAAAATTTTAAATTCGTTGCATGAAAATGTCGTAGTTACCACCACTGCGATACCATTAGTTACTGCTAATAATACTGTAGATTTAATTCCTTATATAAATAAAATGAGAAAAGAATTGGAAAAAACTATAGCCGATGAAAGGCAAAACGTTATACATGAGTTAGAAAGTAAATTTTCTTTGATGCATTATCAGACAGAATCGTTTCAGACAAGCCCTAGTAATGAAAAATTGGTGGAAAATCAAGACGGGTCAAAATCGATTTTTACAGAAACTTGTGTAGCTTTAATATTGTTGATATTAGTCTGTTTAACTTTATACAAGTTCTATAAGTCAAGAATGTTTATTAGAAACCGAATGTCTTACAGCACTCGTGAGTTGCCCGGTGCAATGGAAAACTCGAATTTGTAAGCGTTGTATTGCTAAAACAATTGTGGAAAGTAATTAGTGCAGTCTGGAGCACACTAAACGAACAGTATTGTTATCTTTTAAGCCAGGAATACATTTGCTTTTCGTTTCTACAACAGTATACCAGAAGTTTTATTATTTTCATTATTGTGAGTGTTCGGACAATGTGTGTGTTTTTTATTCGTTTTACCGGTAGTCTGACAGTTTAAAAATTTTATGCTATTTACCCAAATGTCATGTCTTCAGTTTTGTTCATTGAGTAGCTGAGCTCTTTATGTTCTGCGTTGAGCTGCAAGATTACTGATAAATGCGAGCACTGACTGGGCAGTTCCACTCAAATCTGTGTGGTATTTTCCTCAACAGACCACCTTAGACATCAATCTACATGGTCCTCACTTGATCTGACCAAGGTAATGTCAGGACATTAAAAGACACTGACCTCTGAATTTGGTCTTTCTTCTCGGAGTAGTCGGATATGAAACGCCGACCTCATCTAGTTTTTAAAGAAGATTGAAATGATAGAGTTTTTGTACAAACATATTTACAGATATGAAAACATTTATCATGCATGCCATTATGGAAGTTGTTACACGCACAGTAGCGTCCAAGTTACTTATCTACTTTTGTGTAATTTACTGGCAAGTGTATTCCTGGTTTTTCTGATAGGTCAAGAATGAAAGAGACAGAGATGTGAGACACTTAATTTCTTCAAGTTGTTCAAAGGAGACAAAGATGTGTTTAAAATTCAAAATATATTTTCACATATTGTTTCAACCGATAAAACTATAATGTCATTGTATATTTTAAGTCGTTGATTTAATATTTTTAACTAAGTACAAACATAAACTAAAGCCTACTTCCCATGGGAGTAGGCAGGCACTATAGATCGCCATCTGTAACGATCCTTATATAATACTACTTTTGCTTTGTTTAAGTTTGCATTTATTTTAACCAAGGTTTATACAGGAAATCTACTATTTCTGTTACCATTTTATGTTATAACAATTATTTGAATAAATACTAGAAAATGCTACTCAAATAATTTGATTATACTTAGATCCATTACATAGTATAAAAAATATTATTGAAAAGTGATCTACAGGCCGGCAGGGACATACACGTCTGTTTACTTCTGAACTTACAACTTAACGTTGTAGCAGAAGATTTCCTTCAACGCAACTATGACAAGCTAAGTTCATCGTCCTAAAATCGCGTCAAATTGAAGACAATCGACCTCTCATTTATTTTGATAGAGTTCGAAAGCATCACTTGTCTTTATCTTTCGCAGTCTGTCAGTAAGAGATAGCACCACTCATTAATAGTTTAGGTAGTGAACAAAAGAATCGGCACCAATACCTGTATAATGTCCCAATAAATATGAAAATGTGTTTTTACCGTTTTGTAAATAAATGGCCTAATATAACCTTATGAAATTTGTTTTATTTTATGGGTCCCACATAAGAGTTAATCCCTACTAGAAAAATACAAATCCCGTCACGCAGAACCCTCAGAAAGCATCGTACATGAAGAGATTATCGCGTAAGTAGCATGTTTACAACGTCCCGATATCAATCGTCGGGTCCTTTCCATCCAGCCCGTCCCATGCTGCCCTCTATCAGCGATGCCCTAAGCCGAATTCCGTACCCCATGGGGGATGCCTTTAGCGAGTAGTCGCTCTAGTTTTAAGATTTTAAGCACTGGTTGGAGGCCCGACAACCTCATAGCTTGACCAGCGAGATGTCATTCCACAAAAAAAAGCAATCGTCGTCGGGCCCAGACACGACACCCATAGAATTTCTCCCCTTTTCTGCGGACGTTGAGTGAATTTTACTCTTTGTTCCTCATACCTCAACGGAACAAAAAACGGAAACAATATTCATACATTTTTATTTATTTATTATACACAAGTAAAAAAATACTGTTTGTACAGTATTTTTTACTTGTGCATAAAGCTTACGGACTTAATGTCTGCCGCGTTTTCATCCAGTCAACTTTAGGGTTATGCAGAGACAAAACATGACAGGTGCAACTTATGTGATAGATAGCTTGGAAACAACTATAAAATACAAGAATAAATGGGTACTGGTCAATCTGGTAACGTGGTAACGATCAGTAAAGGAAAAAACGAGCCAGAAAATCAGCGCTGGGATGTTTCTGCCAACTTCTGACGGATATATTAAAAGCTGAACGAGTGGTTGTCGTGCTAATATGTTTATGAATTTTTGCCTCAATGGTTTACTGATCGCAAGCTACTGCTGAGCATGAGATACTTACTGGGTTCAATTCTAGTGAAGGGCAAAGTGTAATGGGTTCTTTCTATCTGGAATTCATATGTAAGTCCACGTTCGCACGAATTTTTCGCAAACTTGATCTTCAACTCACAGCTTAGAACTGAGGGTTGCAAATTGAACAATATGTTTTTTGAACACACTGGGATGCATTCTGATGGATTCTTAATGCGCGGTTCCATACCAAAAGTAGATAATCGAGTACGCGAAAAATTGAAATGTCGCTGCGATATTTTTACATACGTACGAACGTGGTCTAATAGCCCCGAGTCTGGATTTGGGTCCGGTTAGTGACAATAGACTCGTGTAAGGTCACTAAGAAATAAACACGGTTAACTCTCTAAACTTATTTATTAATCTCCCAATTAATTTTATCAAAACTTATTTCCAAAGCTAAATCACCACAGTATAACAATTCCACAACCATTCGCTGTCAACTATCGTCGCCGAGTCCCCAGCGCCATCCGTTCAATCTCCCTATTTTATTTAGATACGCATTTGCGCCGTCAGCATGGTCAGTACAAAAGATTTTTAAACAGTAGATCAATTCGATTATTATATTATAAACCGTTTGATTGAAGTTATATTAATAACACCTTACACTCGCCCCTTATTACATGGGACTTAAACATGACTGGACACATGTGGGTGCTTTTGCCGGCGGCTTCGCCTGCATATTATACACTAGCTTCTGCCCGCGACTTCGTCCGCGTCAACTGTTTGGTCCCCTGACCCTCCCGTCGCATCAAATTGCCTGCCAGGTTTCGTCCATTTTTCGTTGCTGCTCCGCTCCTTTTGATCACAGCGTGATGTTATACAGCATTTCTCAATAAATAGGCTACCCAACACAAAAATATTTCTATTCGGACCAGAAATTCCTGAGATTACCGCGTTAAACCAAACAAACAAACTCTTCAGCTTCATAATATTAGTGTAGATATAAACCTTCCTCTTGAATACTTTTTCTATTGATGAAAACCGCATTAAAAACCGTTGCGTAGTTTAAAATATATAAGAGACAGACGCGGGAAGCGTGTTTGTTTTATACTATGTGGAAAAGAATGTTAAGAACACTACCAAATATAATATTTTAGTTCTAGCAACACCAACACGGGAAATTCCACGATTGTCAGTTAAATTGTTTTATCAGCACGTTCGTCCAGTTTTGCGTGGGTCGTAGAATATTTACTTACCAACAACATTTGATAATATTGTTTAGCTACACTTAAAATATACATAATGAGTAGATAATATATTGGTAGAAGTGACATTGTTTCTTTAAGATTGTGCCTACGTACCTGGACTTTATAGTTTTATGTACTTAAGTATGCAATTATGATATCTGTTTTATTTTTATCCACGGGGTATGTGTTCTGTGTGGTGCAGAAGTTAAAAAAGAACACCATTCCATTACTTCCCGTGGGTGTCGAAAACGCGACTAAGGGACTTACTAGAGAATAGGCAGCAGCGTTCTCTATGCATTTTACACTATACTGCGATTGCCAACCCACCTACCAAGTGTGGCGATTATGGAAAATCCCCTCAATTTGGGGGAGGCCTATATCAGCAGTGATGTCTTTTGGCTGAAATGATGATGATGATGATGAAAACAAAACTAAGTACTCACGGCGACCAATCAAGCTATAATTTTCCAGTATAAGGTGACTTCTAATTATACGGCAGGCCTGTACAATGCGCGGTCTGTTTAAACTGGTAATGCTTGAAATATAGCCGCGTGTACTTATAATAGGTATCGAATTCCCCATTAACCCTGCAGTGGTCGCGCCCCTAAAAGTCACACGAGAGGTCGGGTGGATTACAAATGTAGACCACTTTAGTTACTATTTTTTTTAAATTAAATGCATCATTGTTCTATTTTTTTATTAAAATATGGCAATAAAACTTATCTACAATTAAATTAAAATTAAAATACACTTAAAATCAGAATTATTCTTACAAAACTCAACAAAAACATAAACCTCTTATAAAGGAAAATATTTCATTTTTTACTACCTGGATTACAATTGTAATCTGCGCGACCACTGCAGGGTTAACCTGGCATATGGGTAACTGAAGGAACACGGGTGGGTTTTAGGCATTAAAAGTCTGACACGCCCTTCCGCTCCGCCCAGAGCGGGAGAAGTCATTTGATGATTGCAAATAAAAAAATAAAAAAAAAGAAACCTAGCAAAAGCCCTTAATAAAAAACTAGAGAAGCAATTCAAGAAAACCAGGCACACATATAAAACCTATCGATGGATATCCAGTAGGGTTCAACGTAGCAATTAAAGGACCTCAATGCCCTCGGGACCCATTCTCTGTAACAATGAAGTCTGTTTTCTCTCTTATTTTTACTCTGCCGTTCTTTTTAGGGTTCCTTTCGTCCGAATGAGAAACCTCATAATTTTCAGTCGTGTGTAATAGGTAAAAACGCATTTTAAACCATTTAGTTTTAATTCGGTATAATACTGTTTGTTTTTTTATAGAATATACAGAGGCTTTACTCGAGACACGAAACGTGAGGCCTCACCTACTCCGTAAATTAGGATATATGTATAAAGGGCAATAAAAACATGTATTCGCTAGGTGCCCGAATAAAACTTAATCAGACTATTTTTCAATCGTTAAATAAATTTTGAATATAGAAAAAAAAACTGCAACTTAGGGCAGGCTAATAAAAAAATAGAAACTTGTACTATAATATATGCCATTTCAAATAAAACGTCTGACTGATATACATTATTTCAAGAAATTAAAAATACAAATGTAAAAAAAAATAGTTGATAATGTGCTATTCCCTCCGTATCTCCGAAATTACTAGCGTCAAACTTGATAAAAATTGTTCAACACCTAAAGATATAATATAATACAGGAACACATATAAGAAGTCTATGGTCTTAAAAAATCATGTGCGTACAACTTACATTCGCATTAATAAAATATATGGGAGAAACTGTTTTTCAACTACAATGTTAAGTTTATTCTTTGGATTAGATTATGCCAACCACGGAACCATTCACTGTGTGGAGTCGACGCAAACTTGGCCGATTTTTACACTGCCGTTCACTTGCTCTGGCTAACCGCGTGGTATTTGTGTCCGTTGCACCGAATGGACCCAATGGAATAAAGGTTTTTAGAATTCTATAAGTCTAGCTTCTGCCCACGACTTCATAGGCGTAATTTTTCCTTCAAAACGTCGGATTTACTCGAAATTTGGCATATTTATCAAAGACCGATGACAATACAATAATTTAATAAATTTGTGCCATTATACTTGCCATGGTTACCAGGATAGCAAAAAAAACTGTCTTCAAGAACTACGCTCACAAACGTCACAAAATTCGAAACATCTTAAAAAGTAGAAAATAAAGGCAAAATGGAAGCGTATTTTTAGTTTTTTAAACTATTATTTATTTTCAATTTTTTAGGGTGTTTCGAATTTTATTTTGACATAATATCTTAAACTTGCTAATTCTTCGACTACTTTGTCCCGATAACGTGAACTACGCCTTGTGTGCTCTCTGTTGTTACAGCAAGACGTCGAGCGGTGTGTGAGAGGAAGAGCGCTTAATGTTCTAGCTAAGCATTATACTTCAGCTCCCCATTTAATTTCAATAATTTTGGGAATCTAGTAAATAGTTCCGAAGGTATCCCAAACACAGAAACTCACAAATTTTACCCCATAATACATAAATTCATAGACTTACACCTTTTCCCATAGGCGTAGGCAGAAGCTACAGAACGCCACTTGTATGCGTAGCATGACGGCCGTAGAAAGGGGTTTTGTCGACGGAAGAATAGACAAAGTGACAGTTCACGCAATGTGAAAATTAACGAAGTAAAGTACATTTATCCAAAGTTTATTTATTTACTTACTGTATTTGTTTCGTTTTAAATCTAAATCAACTCGATTAGTCATGGAAATTATAAAATCAAATTGTCTTCACTACCTTAGACAACTAACAGTTGTCATTGCGATGTTGACAGTTTGGATAGGAAACTTTATTCTGAAATAGTCTACATTTATATGGACGTAGACAAATATCGTGAGAAACGAAGGACCAGACGACAGATTGTGGAAAGATTTCTACGGTGCGATGTCAAAATTAGAGAAACGAACTATCACTTTGTGTAGAAAGAACTGTGTCTATTCTTCGTAGAAATGAAAGCGCCATGCTAAGACTGCATCAAACGGTAGAAATCTTTCTACTATGTGTAATTTTGTCTATTCTTCCGTCGACAAAACCCATTTCTAGGCTGGCGTAGTTTCACGTTCTATTTCCATTCTACCAAGAACAGACAAAGTTCCTTCTATGGTGGTCATGCTACGCGTGCTGCTACGTCACTTACATCCTTACCTCTTTATAATTCTTATATCATCATCTACCTTGGCTTTTCCCATTTATGTTTTGGTCGGCTTCCATTCTACCCGGATGCAGCTGAATATTAGTATTTTACATGGACTGACTGCCTATCTGACCTCCACAACACAGGTACAGGGTTATACGATACTCCTTCGTAAGACTGGTTGTCAGACTTTCGGCCCTCTGACGACCCGTAACCTTCTGAGACCCGAGGGATCTTGGTATGTAATAATTGTCACCCATCCACGAACCAACCACGGCAAGCCAAGCTTACCCTGATCGATTGGTAATATTATGTTATATATTTATAATATTATATATTATATAATTATTATAAATAAACAATTTGAGATACAGTAAAAAATAATACGAAAATGTTCCACAAATGCAATTTGGAGAGGCGCTAAAAGCTCGCAAAATGTAATAAGAATTTCGTGAAAACTTGATTTACTTCGACACTTGACTCGTTAAGAAAAGCGGGCCGATAGTGTAGGGTGACTGTGAATATTTAAAATTGAAAACAGTGCTATTGTGTTTTGGAAAATGGGGCCCGAATGCGCGTCTTCTTTTTAAGGAAATTATTTGATACTACATGTGACCGAGGGCTGAAACGTTCTTTGGCAGTACAGCCAGACTTCTGGGCACTTTTCCGGAAGACAGCGATGCAGACGAGTACCAATTTCGACGTCTAAGTGACCAAAACCAAAGGAGTTTTTTGTATTTATTTTTATGTCTAGTAATTAGTCATTTAATCTATTTAATATCGAATATAAATAGTTAATTGCGTTATAGGAACATTTTATTACTATCTTGAAAATAGAATTCGTGTCACAAGAAGCGTTTCTCTTGTTAGTGTTAAACGTTATTTAAGCTTTTGCTAATGTGCGCTTCTATTATATCTAATAGCTTCTGCCCGTGACTTCGTTTGCGTTAAGTTTCTTGTTCCCCCGATCCAACCCGTCGCGTCGCGTCGAATCGCCTACCCGTGCGATTTTCCCCGTTTTTGCAACATTTTTCATTACTGCTCAGCTCTTCTTAATTGTAGCGTAATGTTATATAATTTATAGCCTTTCTCGATAAATAGGCTACTCAACACAAAAAGATTTTTTCAATTCGGACCAGTAATTCTTGAGATTAGCGCGTTCAATCAAACAAACAAACTCTTCAGCTTTATAATATTAGTATAGATTATATTATTTAGTATAGATTTCACGATATCATACTGGACATCCAGGTTCACGAAGGAAGGAAGGATATTTAAAAGCGGCTTCTTATATTCTGCATACGTTAAACTTCCATGTGTTCTGTCATCATCATCATTTCAGCCGAAAGATGTCCTCGCTTGACACAGGCCTCCTCCAAAGGACCGTCACCTTGACTGATTCCTTGCCTCTCACTTCCAGCGAGTTCCTGCGGCCTTCACCAGGTTATCGGTTCATTTGGGAAGCTTTTCTTTTTCTGGGTGTGAAATCTTTAAATGACGTCTCCCGCTCTGGGTAACTAAAACCCACGCGTGTTCCTTCAGTTGCCCATATTCCAGGGCCACGATATCCCTTTCGAACAAATCTCTGGCAGGTTGGAAAGCCTTCCAACGCTACGCTTTCTAGTACGTCCTATGTTGTATGATACCGATGAAATCGTCACGTGAGCAATTAAAAAAGCGCACAATGGTTTTAAATATTGCGATTTAGACAAGTCTTCCAATGAGAGAATACGTTCCTAACGCTTATCAGTCACATGTGCAGCTTTCACAGAATTATATTCCACAGCAACCGCATAGCAACACTTATAAGGATCGCTGTCAGGCAAAATTAGCGGTAAAATAACTATGGCAAAATTTCAAACGCCGAATATAAAAGATTTCAATGCAAAAAGAAAACAAAAGGGTTCTTTGGGGCTTGGGTTCTTTTCGATTTGAGACTTGGCTATTAAGCCAAGTCTCAAATCGAAAAGAACCCAAGAACAACAATAACAACAACAACAACACAACAACAACACACAACACAACAACAACACACAACACAACAACAACACATAGCAAGCACTTCAACAATAAAAAATATTGTTCTTTTTCTTATCTGCATTTGGAGGCAAAATATACAGCTACTAAATAATTCTACCATAATAGATTAGAACCCAAGAACAACAATAACAGCAGCAACACAACAACAACACACAACAACAACAACAACAACACACAGCAAGTACTTCAACAATAAAAAATATTGTTCTTTTTCTTATCTGCATTTGGAGGCAAAATATACAGCTACTAAATAATTCTACCATAATAGATTAGAACCCAAGAACAACAATAACAGCAGCAACACAACAACAACACACAACAACAACAACAACAACACACAGCAAGTACTTCAACAATAAAAAATATTGTTCTTTTTCTTATCTGCATTTGGAGACAAAATATACAGCTACTAAATAATTCTACCATAATAGATTTTTTGTCAATTAGTATCCTCCGCCATGCTAGATGGAGCCACTTGGAGTGGTTTGAAGGAGGCTTTAAAACAAACAACAACAATAAAAAACAAACAATACACACAACCAATAACACACATAAACAATTTTTTTTTTCGTCGCTAAAGGCGGCTTACACCTAACAATCCTAACCTTATTTTAAGTACAAAACGAACGTAACTAAATAAAATAATAAATAAGTACACATCAGAAAACTCAGATAAAACCAAGACAAGGGGATAAAACAAAGCTAAAAATAATGAAATCAAAATAAATCCTTCGTCATCTAACGCCATGGTGCACCTACTATGGGACAATTTTTCCTTCTCTTTACATCGTTTATTTTGTTTGAATCAAAGCGGTATCCGATCGAAAATGTCGGCCGTTTTTCAAGCTGTAATTATTATTATTGTATTAACTTTATTGATTTACAGCTTTTGCGATCAGTACCGTCTCATGTAGATAATTTATTTTACTGAATAAATTCTATCAAACCACAATAATAAAGTTCGAGTTTCAGGTCGTTGCTACCGAGTTTTTTTTGTCAGGAATTTCTGTTATAGCCCTGGATTTGTACCGGGTTGGTAACGGGCAACGAAACGTGTGTTGCCGGACGTGAAGAATAGCATCACCCTATTTCTTCCCGTAGGAGTCGTAGAAGGAGGCTAAGAGACTTACTAGAGTGTGGGCAGCAGCGTTCTTTATGCATTTTAGCACCATACTGCGATCGCCAAGACGCCTGCCAAGTGTGGCGATTTTGGCAAAGCTCCCCAAATTGAGGAAAGCATGTCCAGCAGTGGTCGTCTTACGTCTGAAATGATGTTGGTAATGACGATGGCAACAGGCTCGTGGGACAAAACAAAAATTACTATCAAAATGTGGGTGCATTAAAGGAAGCAGATACATAGATAGAATTTTATAATTATATTACTAGCTGACCGTACAGACGTTGTCCTGTTTCCTAGAACTCGATAGCAGCGCCACCTACCGGATCCAATTGTGAATCTAAACCATCCAGGGTGCCATCCAAACGCATACAAAAAAAAAACATTGAAATCGGTCCAGCCGTTTAGGAGGAGTTCAGTAACATACACACGTACAGTAGAATTATATATTTATAAAGATGTATACCATAGAAATTACAGATAGAAAAGTAGACAATTTTACAAGGGGTTACACACTGATGGTAGACCTCTACCAAACCCTTAGGGAAATACAGGCATGATGCAGTGTATGTAAAATAAATTTATGTCGTGTGACCAAAACGCGTATCTCCTCCGGCTTAAAAGAACTCCTAAATCTACGGCTTAATAATTATCAATAACATAACTTTAAAATGGAAGGCTTTTAAACTTATTTGTAACCGGAGCGTTCACAAAGAGCTTTAAACGCCATGGTGTTTGTCTTTATTTATATTTAATTAAGTTTAAAGCTTGGCTAAAACAATTTCAACATTGATTTCACAGGGTTAAGCGTTTTGTGTTTCTTGTTTGGCTATAAGAGTAGCGAGTATTGTATTACTTGATTTTTTTAGAGGCTTCACTGCTGTTCCTCAATTACTCAATACTTTATTGCATTCCACAATGTATATGCTTAGGTGGTAAATAAGGATTTAGTGAAAATCGTTTGTTTTATAATGTAAATTATTCTGAGATAAAATAAAGAAGATTAAATAAGCAACATGCGTTGAGTATGCTAAATGAGAAATTCTGTAATCGAATCTTAATTCATTTCTGGGTATCCAATTGAGTTGAAATTTTGTACATACACAGTGTTCTGCCGATGGCAGCGTAGAGGTCACTTTCGTTCCTAATATCAGGGCACATAAGGCTTCAAAAAAATCCAAGCTCCAACTTCCTAACCATCATCATCAGCCTACTGTAGTCCACTGCTGGATATAGGCCTCTCACTAGCCTATGAGGTCCTACCTTTTTTTTTTGGATCGGAAATCATCAAATGACTTCTCCCGCTCTGGGTAGAGCGGGAGGGCGTGTCAGACTTTTACTGACTAAAACCCATCCGTGTTCCTTCAGTTGCCCATGTGCCAGGGTCACGGTATCTCTTCCGAACAATCTCACGACCCGGGCAGTACTAATAGTACGTATAGTGTAGTGAGGTCCTACCTTATGTTTGCCGATTCGCGGTCTCCACGCAAGAACACGTCTACCGCAACGGTCATCAATTCTACGGCTAATATGTCCGGCTCAATGCCACCTCAGCTTCCTTATTCTGTGAGCTATGTCGATACTTATACACAATACAGCAGAAGTAGTAAATTAAAAAAAGCTAATGAATATTAAACAACAATATTTGTATAACACTTGTATTTTGATTTTAATAAATATGGAAGGAATGATTCACACGAACGTAAAATTAACAAAAAAGTTTCAAATATGCAAACGCAGTCTTCGTCAATCCAGCTTACTTGCCCTAAACGTCACCTATGAAGGAACACATTTTTTAAACAGTTTAACACCATTTAAAAAACATGTCAGCTTTTTCAGCGGTTTGAAATCAAAACTAGAAAATTATATAATTGAAAACTCTCACTAACAATGTTGCAAGCCTAGTGGTTTAGAAAAAAAAAACCATTGAGCGTGTACCCCAACCAATTAAGTAAAAAAAAAAAAATAACATTGCAAGCGTAACTAGTATTTGTATTGATGACCTTTCCCAGAATAAGATTGTTCTATTTCTAGGTTTTGTGTTTATATTATAAATATAAAAGTTCCTTCCTCTTGAAGCACTTGTCTATTGATGAAAACCGCATTAAAATCCGTTGCTTAGTTTAAAAGATGTAAGTGCACAGAGCGAGAATCGACTTTGTTTTATACTATGGAAAAATGTTATCTTATTTTCTCATATAAGTGACTCTTTATCTTTTTGTAAATCTATACTAATATTATAAAGCTGAAGAGTTTGTTTGTTTGTTTGATTGAACGCGGTAATCTCAGGAACTACTGGTCCGAATTGAAAAAATCTTTTTGTGTTGGGTAGCCTATTTATTGAGAAAGGCTATAGGCTATATAACATCACGCTACAACCATGAAAAGCGGAGCAGTAATGAAAAAAGTTGCAAAAACGGGGATAATCGCATGGCAATGCGACGGGACGGGTCGGGGTAAAGTATATAAACCTAATAGATTCCAGTACCCCAGTTTCAGTCCCAAGTGGAACTATAAATTCACTGATCGCCCTTTTTGTAGCCACAATCTTAATTCAATTCTCTCCGGCATAACTCGGTCCTGAATTTTAGGGCAAGGGAACATACAATAATATGTAGCATCACGCTATACGTGCCTTACTGTTACTGGGTGAACAGGGAGTGTGTCTGGTACTCACTTTTGGCTAAGTTCTCGCTTTTACGGTAGTGTTTTAAGACTAGTGACTATAGGAATAGGGTCTAAACCAATCTTTGGATAGTTCTTTCTTATTCTTTTATACAAGGCTAGCTTCTGCCCATATGAAAGTTCTAGTTACCCCGACCCACCCCATCGCATGTCTTCGCCTGCTCGCGCTTATACTTCGTTATCGCTTAGCGTTCTTTCTGCTTCATTTTTCAATTTGCTTCGCACCTAGTGTGGTGTTAAAAAATCTATTGCCCTCAACAAGAATTGGCTAAAAGATTTTTTGAAATCCACATTTCAATTCAATTTATCAAAAGCATTTTTTTTTATCTACCTAGTTATTCCAGAGATCCCTATCTCTCTACCTCGTTCAAAGAAACAAACTCTTAAGTTTTATTAGCATAGATTTCACACAAGCTTCTTTTCGTTTTTAGTACTTTTTATGAAAAGATTAGGTGTGTAACGGTACCGGATATTTTTTTGGTAATATCACATAAATAGATAAAACAGGGAATTTCGATATAATAGGTAAGCCTTACATGCCACAAATTGCCCTGGACTGGCCCGGACTGGACTGGCCGTGCAGCAGTGAACGTCTTTTGGCCGAAATGATGATGTAGGTTATAATTAAGTAGGTTTATAGGCTGCACAGGTTAATTTTCAAGGTTACCGTAGCTGGGTGACTGTTCATAATATGCCAAAACTCCTCCATGCCTCAGAGAGCACCATAAGTATTTGCACATTATGTTACTATCTATGTAAATATGTCGTTGGTGTGCCTTGCTTGATAAATAAATAAATGATACCCGCAATAGTCGAAAGCCTGAAAATCTTGTTGCCAAAGGCTAAAGGGTATCGTGTTATCCAGTAACTGGAATAAGGTGGTCAGATAGAGAGTTACTTCATGTAAAACACTGCAGTATTCAGCTGAATCTGTACAGGAAGCTGACCTCAACATAGTTGGGGTAAAGCAGGGCAGATTGATCAGTCAGCAGCTAGAACTAGATCAATATTGCTCTAAGACTAGAGCCTCATTCTCGAACGAATAAATATTACTTTGGATAGACATCCAAAGGCAGATGTGAGTGGAAACGCTGGGAAGGGACGCCCTAGGAGAACACAGTGACCTTATTGGTGATGATCTTCAGAAAGGTCAGGTGCGTAGTACTCGCAACCGGCGTGTGTGTATGACCAGATGTATGAACCTAAACGAGGCAAAAGAAGTATATAAAGATCGTAGTAGATTGCGTTCTAGAGTTTCTGCCCCCATGGGTAAAAGGCCTGAGTTTATGTATTCAAAGTAATATATTTTCATTCGAGAATAATTAAACCCTCGACTGTTCAAATCTTCCAGCAACTAAACCAAATGAGACGTCAAAAACGCACTGCAGTACAAATCACCTAATCATTTCCATGTAAAAATAAAAGAGACACGCCCCATCTTTTGTCGGGACATAACAACTAGTGCAAGGCTATCGGAAATCATTAGGTAGTTAATGAAACGGGTAAATTTGGGACCAAACTTGCTACCTAATGCCCCACTGTAATGGCGGTTTAAGTGCTTTCGCTTTGGATCTACGAATGTCTTTGGATATGACATCTCGTTTCTTCGTAAGATATGTTGGTTTTATACTTGACTAGCTTTTGCCCGTGGCTTCGCCCGAGTGGAGGCCAGATATTTTGTAGCGTTCGTTTCCAACCATATGCCTTGATAATAAATTTAATGACAAACAAAACAAGTATGTTGACTTGGCTCGCGAGGTTGTCGACATGTGGGATGTGGACTCAGCGATAGTTGTGCCGATAGTCATAACAGCCAATGGTTTTATAGCCAAGAAGCTCGACCAACACCTGAAGAGTTTCTCGTTGGGCAGTTGGATCAAATGCTTGATTCAGAAAGGGTACTTCTGCATTGTCAGGATGTTCTTCTCTCTGGAGCCCTGACCACCGGTAGCTTGGACCCTGTTCCCGATGCCGGTGGGCTACTATTTTTTTATATCTTTAAATGTTTTTATACTTTTATATTAGTGCTTATAAATGAATAAACGAAATTTAATGATGTTTACTTTGAAAATGAAGGACTATCCACACATCTTTATCCCCCCTTTTCAGCTCATCGGGGGTAGAATTAGCAAACCCGCTCAAATACCTAAAAATCAATGACCTGGTGAAGGCCGCAACAATCCATTGGATGCGAGAAGCACAGAATGACGGTGCTTGGGGCATGCTTATGTCCAGTAGGACACTTCTTTCGGTTAAAATAATAATACCTACTGATGATGAAGCAGTGCGTTTAAGAGGGGGTTTGCTGTCCGTCTCTCGTTAATGCGATGCTTGACTTTCACTGCATTTTATCTAATTATATAATTTAACGGAATTCGACGATTGTATGTGTATTATTAACTAGTATTGACGGATAACTTGTATGTGATGTGTGGTACACCCAGCTACACATAAAGCTATGCATATCCAGTATAAATTGATCTCACATTGTATGGGATTTCCGTATGACGAGAGATGAGCTTAAACTGGAAATGTTTAGCTTGATGTGTAGCCGTGTGTACAAACTATAAATATAAGTTGGTTATTAATAAATAAATAATTTCTTTATCGATGTTTTCTTTACTTTTGAATGCCCAAATGTATGAAAAAATCGAATTGATAGTTGCCCCTTTCAAAAGGTAGATTCGTACGGAGAAGAATGGGCAATAAACTCCACTGTTACTGTTTTAAAATGTTTTACAATATTTCATCAGCATTCCAGCCGAAACACGTCCTCTGCTTGACATAGGCCTCCCCCAAATATCATGTTTATTTTTTTTGGATTGTCATAATCGCCACGCTTGGTAGGCAGGTGTGAATCCGCCTGCCAAGATCGCAGTATGGTGTGTAAATGCATAGAGAACGCTGCTGCTCATTCTCCAGTAAGGGTTCATACGCACTATGCGGGTAGCCGCAGCACTAAGTCCTTTAATCGCCTTATACAACACCGGAAATTGAACAATAAAGGGATTAAAATATTTTGTACAAATTTATTATATCATAATGTGTGAAGACGATGCATCGTAAACACAGTAAGTAGTACCTAGTGGTTAAGCTTTGGAAGATGAAATGACTCGTCTTATACACAATTGGAAACCCACTTTTTCACGAAGCAACCCGTATTTCCTTACCAAAATATAGCGTGAATTATAGATATGATAAACAACTCCTAAACTGCAGACCTATTCATGATTTATACTCTAACCAATGTACCTAACCATTTCCAAAATTAGGTTCCTAACACTTCATAGATCTAGTCTAGCACTCTAGACTTCGCTTAGTAATCCGCAACATAAACAGGAAATGGTGAAACTGTGGGACAAACCATTATATTAATGTTAATATCGATTTAACACATACATACGTAGATAAATTTATTTAGGTAATAAAAGCCACAGGGGTCGATTAATCAGGTTAAGCTACGCTTGCCGCGGTTGCTCCGTGGATCGGTGACCATTTTTACATACTTAGACCACTCTGTGAATCCGAACGTACGCTGAACTGGGTTCCGGCTGTCATACGCACTTAGACAGTCGTTACGGGTCGCCAGAAGCCTGAAAGTCTGTCCACCAGTCTTGGTATCCAAGTTGTATCGTATGACCCAGTTACTGGGTTGTGGAGGTCAGATAGGCAGTTGCTCCATGTAAAATACTGGTGTTCAGTTGCATCCAATTAGACTGGAAGCCGACACCAACATAGTTGGGAAAACGCTAGGGACATGATAGAAGAATCTATTAGCAGTTGCATGTACATATAACACCATGTATGCATTTTTGTGTATGTGGTTTATTATTCTGTACTTGAGCATTTTCTATTGAAACTCAATACAATTCAAGGCCAGCTTAAGGTCAAAGCATTAGCACTGATGTGAGGCCTACTATAGTTTCTAAGTAAATCTAGGACATCATTCACTAGTGGTAAATGGAGTTTCCCGACAAAAGCCATAAAAGAAAAAGAGACAAAGTGTTAAAGATTAATCAGTCTAATAAATGCCTGCTTACACGAGAACCTCAAAGGACACGAAAGCAATACTTTACGAAATTCGGCCATTCTTTAGCCGAAACAAACTTTGTGTAGCGTAAAAAATTGCGGACTCCATACATATTTTGGCTTCCAAGTTTCCGAAGATGTTTTCTTTGTCCCGCCCCTCTGTTTGCAGAGGGGCCTTTTTCCTGCATAATGACTGCCAATAATTGTACCTATTCCCTCTGTGAGGCGCACGAACGAATTAAGTTAAGTATTCATGGATGCCATCATTTTTGACACATTAAGAAGAAGTCAGGGGTTGGCTCATGAATACAATTTTTATTCAGTTTGTGTTTGAGGTGATTTCTTTTTAACTTTCCAAGTCGTTTATTAATGAAGACTTTGTGTTATTACCGTTGAGAGTCCGCCTTTCATATTAAGCTTACCCCAGGTGCCAGATTATCAATGAATAATTAATTATGTAGATGGTAAGATTCAATTCCTACAAAAATATAAGAAGGTTTTTTTGGCAGAAATCACTTACGACCGATCCAATGTGTCATTGATAATGAAGCTTAATGTTACGGTTATACAGGTGAAAATATAACGTGAAAAAGGACTCTGATTATTTCATAAAAAATTATGACATTTGTGTCGAAATTTGAATGGAAAATGTGATTACTGAATGAACGACTGCTAACGCATTGTTCGCAATTCCGGGTATATACCGGTCATAGCCTAAAAAATCACTAACGTATTATTGTTTCTCGTATCAAAGTACACTCTATATTGTCTAAAGAACGTACCTTTATTAAGTTACTGAAACTAATAACACATGATTTCTTTATAAGTGATTATATTATATTTATAAATTAGTAAAATTTATATTTAGCTAACAACAGTATCTGCAACTTTGACGATGGCTTGTTATTTCGGACTTCTATAGTTCTATTTTTTTCTATTAGTGGCAAAGTACTAAAGCATTATGCACTGTATATCATTCCCTCGGTTAAGTCTGTTTTTTTTTTATACAATGGAAACATATCTCAGGAGTTTACTATTCCTGCCAGGGTTCGAAAGAGTTCTTCGTGGCCCTGGCATAGGCAACTGAAGGAACACGGGTGGGTTTTAGTCAGTAAAAGCAGACTTTTACTGACTAAAACCCACACAGCAGGCAGACACGCCTTCCCGCTCCACCCAGACCGAGAGACGTCATTCGATGATTTCCCACAAAAAAAAGGAGTTTACTACTAGTCATCTGAACTTTATCAAATTGATACTTGCAAAATGTATTGTAAAATAACTCAGCCTCTAATGTAACTTAAACTTAGTATCGACTTCATATATCTTGATAGTGTAATTGTCAATGAAACTAAAACGAATGTAGCTTAAAGCTAATATTTTTATTTAACAAATGGCACTAATGTGGAACTTATAACGGTTAATCAAATTGTGGGCCCCACGATGAATGAGAAATGGTCGATATCCTTTGTAATCTTGCACAAAATGTCACTTCTTTCAAATCATTCCTTCTTTCCAACCATTACGGAAATTTCACCTGGACTGACACAGCTGCATACAGACCATTAAAGGCATGTAGCGCTCGAAATGTAAATGCAGTAAGTTGCAGCCGTTCACTCGGCAGCATTCCGGTCACGTATTCACATGCAGCAAGGAAGTTCTACAAGAACCCCCTGGGTGGCTGTACGCTTGAAATTAACAAACTTTGTACTACAAAAATGTGTTACATTTGTAGACACGCGGTAATTGTTGAGTCACGTTCCAAGTTAATTAGTGAAAGTCGGGGAACACCTGCAGTTTGTGATGTTAGATCGGGCTTGTTTTTAATGTTATTGTTTTTTGTTTATTGTGAAGATATGACTGTATATGGTTGTATGTTGGAACCTGGTAAGTTTCAATATGAATGTTGCAACATAACTTCAAGCATATTTCCCTGAGTAAGGCAGAAGTGTTTAATACAACCATTTCGCGCCAGTTATTTTTAGGTACATATGAGGTCAACATTTCAGTTGAGCAAATCCAGTAACACTTGGCCCGACCTGAGGATTGATTTCTGAACCACACGCAGTAGTTTAGCAGGTGCTTTTGCGACCATTGAACCAACCATGCAGGTAGGTAGGTAGGGATAGGTTCTCCTTCCGTCTCTGATTAAGAATATGCCTTTGGTCTGCAGTGTGACAGGTACAATCTGACTTATTACTTGTTAATATTCTTGGGACATCATATCCTTAATTTTGCAATGATTGTAAATATGTGAGCGCTATCTTATATTTAACTAGCTTTTGCCAGCGGCTTCGCCCGCGTGGAGGTCGGAAATTATCCCGCGGGAACATACTACCGGGATAAAAAGTAGCCTATGTCCTTTCTCAGGCTCTAAACTATCTGTGTACCAAATTTTATTTAAATCTGTTCAGTAGTTTTAGCAGGAAAGCGAGACAGACAGACAGACAGAGTTACTTTTACATTTATAATAGTGTGGATTTTGCTGCACCATTTTTTTTTTGCCTGTTGTGGTATAGTATAACTACTATAAATAAATATTGAATGCTTCTAAAGTATTGTAAAATATATTTAATATAGTAACGGTGGAGTTTCTTGGCCACTCTTCGCCATAGGAAACTACCTTTTGGAAGGGGTATCTAGAATTAATTCTATTTTAATGTTGCAAACGTGCAAAAGTGCCTTTTATGTGTCTATTTGAATTAAATGCGTTGACCTTAATAAGGAAAACACTGCTTCGTATTATATACGTGCCTACTTAACATATAGGTTGGCAATTATGACAAAACCCCCTTTTGGCGGAGGCCATTGAAATCATGATGATACACGGTGTTATTGACACGCAACCTGTTACATACAATAGATTCAATACATGATTCTGAAATCAACCCCAGGCGTTGAAATTTGTCGCAACTTACCTATAAAAAACGTTGTTTTATATATTTTGACAGATGGTGCCGAAAGGATCTGGAGTGGAAATCTCCTAGCGGAAGATGTAGCGTTGGAAGGCCCCCAAAGAGGATCGATGACGTTATGACAGCCGCCGTATTCCGCTGGATGCGGGCAGTACTGGTACGCTGGCGGAACCGGTCTAAGGGTCGAAGTTTGCGGGGGCATATGTCCAGCAGTGGACGTTTTTCGGCTTAAATAACGATGATGATGATGATATTTTGACCGCGTTACAATAGCATTTTTTTTAATAACCGACGAGTAATTTCTACTTTAGGGGTTTAAAATCCTGCCGGGGTCGCGTGATTGTTCGAAAGAGATAGGTACCGTGACCCTGGCACATGGGCAACTGATTGAACACGGGTGGGTTTTTGTCAGTAAAAGTCTGATACGCCCTCCCGCTTTACCCAGAGCGGGAGAAATCATTTGATGATTTCCCATCCTGAAAAAAAAAAGGGGTCTACAATCATGTGCTGAAACCATGGTTGCAGTTTTCATGCTAATGTTCCTGCCACACTATGTACATACAAGGTACAGCTCAAGTTCTGCCAGCAGTGGCTATTCATAAAGTTAATTACTTCTGGCACGAGCTGACATCTAAACCGTAGGGAAACGACTTTGGAAGTAAGTTGATGTATTAAGCTGAGTAACTGGTAAACTAAGTAGGAAACTAAGTGAAGAAAGTCGGTACTATTTTATACATACCTTCTTAGAAAACATCTTTCTCTAGACTTGTTTTTTTTTCTTTGTACGCACGGTTACAAATCAAGCTACACATTACCAGTATAAGCTGACTTTTCATTTTACGAAAAATGTATACAATGAGAGTTCAGCTGAAACTGGAAATGTGGTATAGGTACCCGAGTATACTTATAGCATAGCGGCAGTTTGAACTATTAAAGGTGGGATTACAAGCACAACAAATTATTCAACATCTATGTATATCTGTTTTTGTATCTATATTACTAACTAGGTTCTGCCCGCGACTTCAAACACAAACATGATTTGTAAATGATGACTTACTGTGTTTATATAATTTATTTTTATATTAATTTTTGAATTGTAAATCTTAATGCAGTGTTATTATTTAATGTTTTTGTTATTAATTTTTTAACATATATATTTTACTAGTGATATTGTTATATTTTTTTAAAAACGTGATGAATTCTAAATATGAATGCAGTGAATGTAGTATTTTTTATTATTATTTATTTTATTTGATCTATGATATGATATATTGTACTTAAAATGTTTCAACACAAAGTATTTTGTTATGAAATAAATGACTTATGACTTCGCCCGCGTTAAATTTCTTGCCCCCCGACCCTTCCCGTCGCGTCGAATCGACTACCCGTGCGATTTTCCCCGTTTTTGCAAAATTTTTCATTACTGCTCCGCTCTTCTTGGTTGTAGCGTAATTTTATAAAGCCTTCCTCGATAAATAGGCTACCCAACACAAAAAGATTTTTTCAATTCGGACCCGTAGTTCCTGAGATTAGTGCGTTCAATGAAACAAACATACAAACAAACAAACAAACTTTTCAGCTTTATAATATTATTACTAATTACTAATAATAAGGCTGAACAGTTTGTTTGTTTGAACGCGCTTATCTCAGGAAAAACAAATCAGACTAAAAATCTTTTTGAATTTGATAGTCATAAGATATTTCATGAAATAGGTTATAACTTTTATAAGGCTATTTAACATCACTCTATACCCCTGAGAATTCGAGTAAATATGATAAATATCAGAAAGAACGCTACGCGAAAATAAAGTAATATCGCGGCCTGACGACGCGATGCGACGGGGTGACGAAACAAGAAATTTCACGCGGAAGAAGTCGCAGGCAGAAGCTAGTTAGTTATAAAATTGGAAACATTTCTGAAACTCTGCATTGATTAAAAGTAGCGTCCACCATTCTCCATCAGTTGGGGTTATAATCCAATAAACATAGATACGAGTATAACACCCTTTTTAATTCGATCGGATTTATTTCAATGTTGCTGTGTTGAGTTCATAGTTTCACAGCCTAGTCTGGTGTACCAAGTTAGCCCAAACCTGAGTCCCCCGAGGAGGCCGACCCGTCTGCACTATGCTACATTGTAGCTAAAACTATGAATTTGGGTTCGAACGAAGTATTTTAGGGTAAATTAATTTGTGTTCGGGCCGACAGTTAAAAATGTTTAATAACTAATTAGCAATACGCTCGCCTCTAATTAGAACCTTATAATAACTCACGTAATTAGCTTATAATGTTCCCACTGCTGGGATACAGACTTTGTCTTGTTGAGAGAGAGTGGGCCGTACTCCACCACGTGGACCCAGTGTGGGCCAGTAGATATCACATGTCTTAAAATTTTTGGCTCAAGGGCATGCTCTCAAAACGGAGAGAGAGAATATTATGAGGAAACCGGCATACCCTGGAAGCAATTACTGTAACAGAAAAAAAATATCGACCAATAATTAAAACGATTCTATAATTACTAAAAGCTGTCTTTTGTTTGGAGGATAAGCAGAGGGATAATTGCGGAACACAATAACAATAGGAACGTCTCTCATTTTGATAGTTCAAAAAATTCATTTGCGTAAATTTTGTTGTTGAGCAGAATTTTTTTTGAACATTATGAAGCAATAGAATAGCATTAAACTACAAAATGATCCAGATTCAGATTGATGGTGTATTACTCAATTAGAATGCAGGTTCCTCTTTCTAAAGTTTTGACTTCAAATACTGCACTACCAGTTGATGATTTTTTATATCAATGCATTCGACTATGTTTATGTTTAAGGATAGTCAAACTACTTATCTTTCTTTGCGATGGTAGTGCAGGGAAGTTTCGAGGATCATCGTCCTCATCATCGATAGCCTTGTTGCACCCACTGCGTAGTAAAAGGCCTCTCTGTTGCACGATGCTTCCCTGATATGTGCTAATCCTATCCAGGTCGTCCAGGATATTCTGTAGGTCATCCACCAAGCTATTGGTGTTAACAAAACGAGGACGAAAAATAAATAAATTTGTTTCTGAATCCCGTGCACTGAAAAGGAGGATCACTCGCGATTAAAGCGTCTTCTTCTAGCCATATTCTGCCCACATCCACTTCAGAGTCGTAACGACGTTGTTTTTTTCAAAGAAAATATATATTAAAAGTCAACCCACAACCTGCCGGGGTCGCGTGATTGTTCGAAAGAGATACCGTGACCCTGGCACATGCGCAACTGATGGAACACGGATGGGTTTTAGTCAGTAAAAGTCTGACACGCCCTCCCGCTCCGCCCAGAGCGGGAGAAGTCATTTGATGATTTCCCATACTGAAAAAAAAAAAGAGAACAAGAACCTTCTTAATAAAACCTTACTATGCTTAACCAGTAACTCTAGTATTCAAAACATGAACTATGTAGAGTAGAACTAAGATGTGCCGGCAAGACGTGTGGACCTCCGGGACGCAACTTTGAACACACTCCACCGCCATGCGGAAAAGTAGCTGCTATTTCATATTTGTAGAATAATTTAGAAGCTACGGTATTGCATTTTACATAATATTCCCGTTTTCACGCTTCATTTGACACCTGTCAACGAATGCTTGTGCATAAAGGTAATAGGACTGATTTTCCAAACGTTGTCTAATTTTTATTTGAAAAGTAATTATCGCACTTTGACAGCAATTGTGTTCCTAGAAAAATTGTCAAACTGTCACGTTTATTTCTGAGATTAATTAAAATTACTATAGAAAAACAGCATTTTTATTTTTTTTGTTTTTGTCTTCTTCAATTAAACGTAATTTACAGGCATTTTTGCATTGGAAAGAAGTGGGTCAGTTAGTCAGAAATTTGAATCTAGTTGCCGATTCGATCTCACTGAAGTTAAAACAGAATATAAGGGAGATATTACCTCCAGAAGCAACCACCAACAACAAGACTTACAAACGTATTGTGCTCACAGAAACTGGGTTGGGGAGGTTAAATAGAAAGTCACTTCTGGTAAAATACTGATGTTCAGCTGCATCTTGTTAGACGGGATGCCGACCCCAACATACTTAGGATAAGGCTTGGCATAGCTGTAAATATGCACCAAGAAGGAATATTTCATAATTCGACCCGTGTATGGTAACTTTTAAATTTTGTATGCGAAGAAACTCGCGGACAATAGCTAGTATGTTATCTAAAGTAACACTTTTTTTTTGAGCTTGCGGGTGGCGAGCAATGGGTAGCTCGCCGCCCGGTAAGGACCAGGCTCTGGACGACGGCGCGTAGTGTTCCACGCGCGCCTCAAAGAGATGTCAGCAGCAGTGAAGGGGTCTACTAGGACCGATGCCTGCCGGAGTCGCGAGATTGTTCAAGCGCGATACCGTGACCCCGGCACACGGGCAACTGATGGAACACGGGTGGGTTTTAGTCAGTAAAAGTCTGACACGCCCTCCCGCTCCGCCCAGAGCGGGAGAAGTCATTTGATGATATCCCATCCAAAAAAAAAAGTAACACTTTTTAATATCAAAGCCTACACGTAATATACAGATCAATGTTATCTTCCCAGTACGTATAGACTACGTCAATTTTACGACCAACGATAAAAACTTTACAGATCGGTCAACATAAAATGGCAGTTTAACGATTGCGGATAATATCCGCATCGTATCCGAAATTCGTGTTGGACGAAAAAATTCAGTGCCCTATCTGGTACCGTCTCTATATTATGTTTTCTTTTAATCTCCGTGACTGAAAAGGTGTATTATTTCTGTGAAAATGGCAGCTGGGTCTGTATAGGTGAGTCTAGTGAAATGGCTAATCTGAATAGGACAAAATGCGTGAGTTTGCAAAGGCAATTTAAGCAAAAGGAGTATTTAAGATCGTAGAAGATTCTGCAGTTTCTACCTCCATGGAAAAAAGGCGTGTATTTATAGGGTAGTAGGAACATTGACGCGTGACCTGAACAGTTAAATAATTCGATTATCACTCAATCCAGACTTCTACACTAATATTATAAATGCAAAAGTAACTCTGTCTGTCTCGCTTTCCTGCTAAAACTACTGAACCGATTTAAATGAAATTTGGTACACAGATAGTTTAGAGCACAATAAAGGACATAGGCTACTTTTTATCTCGGTAGTGCGTTCCAGCGGGATATTTTCCGGCGGCATCCACGCGGGCGAAGCCGCTGGCAAAAGCTAGTTAAAAATAATTAAACCAGAATGATCGACTGTTTAATCGGTACTTCTGAATATTTTTTAACATTTGTGCTTCATTGGGTAGCTGATTAAATAAAGATGTCCTCCCCATAATTTGTACGTTTAATGCCCTCATAAAATGTGACGTAGGTAAATGATTTTGAAAATGGGTAATAAACTTATTTCTTTAGCCGCTCGATAGTTTAGAATAGTTAGTTATAGTTTAGAGTTTTGGGTTACATCAAAAAGTTTGGTAGAATATTAGAAACCCGATAGAATATTCAATTTGAAAGTTACTTAAATAGTTATATTTTGTGACGCATTCTGGAAATATTTTCAAAAATACATAAAATCGGATTGTTTCGAATGGCCTGTTAGTCTAGTGGTTAGTGACCCTGACTGCTAAGACTGAGGTCGTGGGTTCGATTCCGACCCAGGATAAATCTTTGTGTGATGAGCACAATCATTATTTGTTCTGTGTCTGGGTGTAATTTATCTATAATATGTATGTATTTAGAAATATATAAGTATGTTTAGCAGTTGTCTGGTTACCATAGTACATGTTCTGCCTAGTTTGGGATCAGATAACAGTGTGTTGGTTGTTCTAAGATATTATTATTATTATAATTTAAAATAATTAAACCAGAATTATCGACTGTTTAATCGGTACCTCTGAATATTTTTAAACACTTGTGCCTCGATGGATAGCTCATTAAATGAAGATGTCCTCCTCATCATTTGTACGTTTAATGCCCTCATAAAATGTGACGTAAATGATTTTGAAAATGGTTTATAAACTTGTTTCTTTAACTGTTCGAAAATTTGGTTACATGAAAAGGTTTATTAGAGTATTAGGTACCCAATTAAATATTAATGAAGCTCATTCAATTTGAATGTTTCGAAGTAAATAGTATTTAGTGCCGCATTCTTGGAAATTTTCAAAAATACAAGAAAAGATGCCTAATATCGAATTGAATAAATTTTCGCCTAGGCTCCTCCCGTGTTGTCCCATTTCAATTTGGCCCAGTTCTGACAGTGGCATCCATGATAAAACCATAATAAGTCTTAAATTTCACCTGGCCAGTACAAAACTTCTTTACAAAAAAAAAAAACCAACCGATCTCCTTAAAAACACTACAAAGTGGTGAAAAATACCTTTAATTTCGGAAGTCAGTAGCAAGAAACTTAAATGCAGATCCTAAGATACTGACTTCCGAAATTAAAATTACTTTTCGAGTAATGTCCAGTTTGCGTTTAGATACAGCCTAAGCTGAGTTTTGAATGAGTGTAGGTTTCTTTTGCGTGAGGGTAACTTATTGTATAGCTGTGCTCCTTCAAATGTAAGCATTTTTTTTTTACCATAGTTGGCCCTGGTTTATGGCAGAACCAATAAACTTGCTCGTTGTGTGCTTCGTTGACCATAGCTACAAAAGTTAATAACTGTGTCACAGCTTTCACCGCCCGTCTAAACATTAAGACATTTGTTCTAGACTTTAACCACTTAACCACAGTTCAGCCAACAAGTACACGTGTCTTGCTTGTATCAGTTCCCATGAACAAAAAAGCGAGTAATCAATGTTAACAAGGCAAGTATCAAGACTTCGTGTAGGCCCGAAAGTTTCGGGCGGTCACGTGACTAAGCACATTAAGGTAAGTAGTGACTTTACTTTGGGTTTTTCTATTTGGAATTTCTTAGTAACACTCCGGAATTGTGGAAGTTGGTGGTGTGATATATACCCTTGTGCCTCAGAAAGCACGTTACGCCATTGGTCCTTCGCCTGAACTGGCAAAATGTGGGTGTATGCTTTACCCTTCGTAGATTACAGGAGGTAATGTTACGTTTGTCATAGGCAAGAAACTAAAATGTTGAAAATTGGGCTTTAGTCCTCTGGACCATATTTTTAACATTGGCGACCGATTTCAATGGAGTAATGCATTCGGCGTGGGCAATATTATGGTGCACAAGTGTAAGCGCAGACAAATTGACACTTACTCTATCCTCTCTCTCATAGTCCAATGGGACGCAATCCGACACGACCAATCAGAGATCAGTATTACATGTGAAATAACATAACAGGCGAACCAATTGCCATCACCGAAACACAAATCAAGACTCCAGTCTGAGATATTTCTTATGGGAAATCTCAATATCAATTTGTCCCACCTGGTATTCGAACTCATGCTTAGCAATAATGCACTTGCGGCCACTACACTAGGGGTTCAGAATCATGTGCAGAATCCATGAAAGGTTGCACGACGGTGTCCTATAGGAACTAGGTGTGTCTATTTTTATCCATCTATTATTATATACTCGTATATTGGTCGGAACTGGTGGAGCACTGCCTAACGAATCATGACTGGACGTTCCTAAATGCATCATCATACTCAGCGTTTACCGTTCCCACTGCTGGGACTCAGGCCTCCTCTCGGTGAGAGGGAGTGGACCATAATCTACCACGCGGGCCCAGTGCGGGTTGGTAGATGTCACATGTCTTCGAATTTTTGGTTCTAGGATACACCGGTTTCCTCACGATGTTATCCTTCACCGTTACCTAAATGCTTGTTGCGCCGTAGACTCTGCTTGTGGAAGCCACTGCACAGGAACGCATTCATCTCAACAATTTCACAAAAGTAAGAATTTGATAATAATAATTAAGGATACTTGTGAAAGGTCCTTGACTCCTTGAAAGGCCTTTAATAAGGAGGAAGAAAATTGTGGATGGTTTAGTAAAAAAGTATATAAATTAAGTACCTACCACGAGTTTTTTTTTAATCAACCTCTTAAGATCTCAGCAAACCCTTAAAACGAAGTGGAAATCTTCAATCAAATCAAAATACCATTTAATCAAAAAAATATCTTACGGCCGAGAAGAACTCGAACAATTACGAAACTGTTTTTGTCGAAATTCTCATTCTGATCTAAAAACTAATTTGTTGGACAAAAAGAAAGGCGCGGCCGAGATTCCCTCAGTCACTTAGTGGACAAAATGGCGCTTTCGCGTTTAGAAAAATTAAATAAGACACCGAATATTTACACTTATCTACGGTGCTATTTTGAAGCACTTTACTTTCTTTCGGTCCCTCGATTTAGAAGGTGGTAGGGACGCGGTCCCTGTGTGAGCGGGTATTTATCAGACTACCCGCTTACGCCCTAAGATGTACATACGTACAAATATGTTTTTGAAAAGGAAGGCTCACTTACGGCGGATGCGGCAAGGTAGTCCACGGCTTTAAAATTTTATGACGTTTTTTACAATTTGCAGACTATACTGATCTTACTTAAAGTCTCTTCTTAGAGGATACCGTGACTTATACTTATCCTTCTTAAAGTCTCTTCTTTTAGGACACCGTGGCTTACATTTATCCTTCTTTAAGTCTGTTCTTTTGGGATACCGTGGCCTATAGTTATCCTTCTTAAAGTCTCTTCTTCTAGGAAACATTGGTCATATTGATTTTTCTTAAAGTCTCTTTTTCTAGGATACCATGGCTTATACTAATATTTCTTAAAGTCTCTTCTTCTGGAAAACCGTGTCATTACTGATATTCTTAGTCTCTTCTTCTCGTATACCGTTGCCATACGAGTTCTTAAAGTCTCTTTTTTAGCAAACCGTGGCTATATTGATCTTTTTTAAAGTTTTGTCTTCTAGGATACCGTGGCCTATACTTATCTTTCTTAACCTCTAAGTCCCTGAGATACCACATTTGGTATAGACACAATCGTTTTTTAATTGTGTCTGTAATTACGGTAATTGACTGGTTAAAATCTCTTCTTCTAGGATACCGTGGCCTATACTTATCTTTCTTAAAGTCTCTTCTTCTAGGAAACATTGGTCATATTGATTTTTCTAAGTCTCTTTTTCTAGGATACCATGGCTTATACTAATATTTCTTAAAGTGAAGAGACTTTAGCAAACCGTGGTATACTGATTTTTTTTAAAGTTTACTCTTCTAGAAGAAGGATAATTAAAGGCCACGGTATCCACCTTTAATTATCCTTCTTAAAGTCTATTTTTCTTGGAAATCGTAGTTATACTGATCTTCCTAAAAGTCTCTTACTGTTTGCAGTGGGACCTTTACCTAACGTCTAATGGTTTCCGCCCCCCTGGTCACGTTCCCAGCACTTCGGGCATGTCTTATTTAATTAAAGAAAAATATAAATTAGAATAAATTTTAATGGCAACATTCTGGAAGGAACGTCACGTGGGAAAATTTTGGCCGGCGCTTTCATTTTTATTGTAAATATTATTTTATCGTTATTATTTTTAATTTGGGTAGTATGCGTTGGTTGAATTATGAATAGAAACGTTGGCTACTATCTTAATTATGCGTAAATATGTAAACTTGTTGGTTTTATGTTAACTTTAAAAATATTTGTATGATAAACAAGAGTAAAGTACCAAATTTTTTTTCGACTACGGCGAAGCTCAAAATTAATAGTGTTTTTTTCAAATGTGAATAAGAGATCTTACACACAAGCGGCATGTTGCGAACGGCAGGTAGCTGCAGCCGTCGACACGCGATGATGACGCTGATCTTTGAAGATGGCATGACGCCGGCTGCCGTCGATACGCGTCGACTGCTGCCACTGACACGTATCGACGTAGCGAATACCTTGCCGTTGGCAACATGCCGCTCGTGTGTAAGAGCTCTAATGTGTCGTAAACTTTGTTAAATAAACAAAGTTTACGACACATTAGAGCTAAATTTTTAATGAATATTGTTTTGGAATTAAAAAAATCTCTTTGTTGGCCTTGAGGTCATAAGCGCAACTGTTGAGCACATGGCCCTGGGTTCGTTTTCGGGTCGGTCTAGGTGTTTTTGGGTTTTTCTATATAGAATTTCTCAGTAACAGCCTGGAGTCTGGATTTGTACCCAATTGAAGGCAATAGACTTGCCTATTACCTCTGCTACATGAGACTTCAAACATACCTTCAAACGAAATACTGAATTTACTCTTACTGAATCTGAATACTCTGAGAAGAAAAGCTAAAAGAAACTCAGAGGTTAGTCTACTTAAACTCCAAGATTAGGCAGCAATGACCGTAGGTATATGCCCTTGAGGACTGACGTCTGAGTTATTTTCGGCCTTTCTTCTCAGAGTATTCAGATAGGGAAACCCGAAAAGTAATTGTACAAACTTTATTACGGAAATCAAATTTATCAATTACCTATTTTTTTATTTTTTTTTTTGAGGGTGGGATACCATCAATTGTCGTCTTCCGCTCAGGGTGTAACGAAAGGGCGTGTCAGACTTTTAGTGACTAAAACCCACCCGTGTTCCTTCAGTTGCCCATATGCCAGGGTCATGGTATCTCTTTCGAACGAAATGTCGCGATTCTGGCAGAATCAATTAGCCCTTCGATGTTAATTATGTAAAAGTTTGGTCAATACAGACAAACTCATAAACAAATCCCATAGAAACATCGAAAGTTTAGCTGAGTTATAAATAGAATTCACTATACTAAAACATATTTTGGTAATTTAATACACATTTGACTTTCTCTATTTATTAACGTGATATTTATGTAGTGTAAATAATTACATGCGCACGGTAAACATATGGCTAGGCGGCCTACGCTGCTAAAGGTACAAAAATTTTAATATCTTACGATATTGTTACGACACGACTCGACATGTACCATATACTCGTAGAATTTTGTAGAATCAATATCGTAAGATTCGCAAAAAAAAAAATGATCTAGATATTCCACTAAAAGCACTGATTTGAACGACATTTGAGCAAACGTCACCTAATAGTTAGGGAGCTGGTGAGCATTTCGGTATATGATTTACACACGTTTCACGTCGAGATGGATTGCAGTTTAAATCATTACGAATTGATTTGGTCGATCAATTAAGGTCCTATGTCGCTGCGTTTTCGCGTTGAAGTTGCTTAAAAAAATCGGGGTATTAAATAATTTGCACATGTGGCATACATGTGCAAATGATTTAATACCCCGATTTTTTTCATGAGTTCATGGTTACAATCAACTTAGAAACGAAGAAAATCGAAGAGGCAGACATTCAGAACTCTACATTATCATGGGACGGAGTTGTAAAAATGTTAAAAAAAAAGCTCTACTAAGTCATTTGCACGTGATTCTCATTGCGCCCATTCGATTCACTATAACTGTGTGTATTCGAAAAAACATGTGGCAGACACTTTGCTCACTGATTTTCAGCGGTATAACTGTTTGAAATTCACGGAATCAAGGGACAGCGGGTATTGCATGGGATTATTGTTATTTTTTATAGTTTTATTCTTATAATTTTGTTTAATATTATCCTCTAAACTCACGGTAACGATTAAACTTCTGTAGCTGAAATCTATGCAATCATATTTTTTTCTCAATGCCAACCAGAAACGAAATGAGCTTGGAACTTAATTAGAAGTAATCTTTTAAACTGCATGCTTTTTTTTCTGCATGGGAAATCATCAAATTACTTCTCCCCCTCTGGGCGGAGCGGGAGGGCGAGTCAGACTTTTACTGACTAAAACCCACCCGTGTTCCTTCAGTTATCCATATGCCGTGAAAGTGCCTGAGAGCGAGAGAAAGAGAGGGGAAAAGCGTGCAAAATAAAAGGGGAGGCTGTATATAGATATACGCTCTATACATTTAGTTTGACAATACGGAAAAGGTCGGAACTGAGTTATACCGTTCTCACTCATATTCCCAAATAAAAGAGAGACACTACGAAAGGAAATATGGGGATATTTTTATACCTGCTTGGTTTGGCGCAAACGTCGGGTTCAATCAAATGGTCTGCCTTTGGAATATCAAAGGCCTGAACGTCTGCCTCATCGATTTTCTTGGTTTTTATAAGGAATTCAAACATGAGTCCAAGAGGCAGACGTGTGCGCATAATATAGCACACCATTTTTTTTTACATTATTGTAGCACTGTCAATAGACAACGCAGAGGCACCTAAGTAGGTGAAGGTGCCGTTCGTGGAACATTCTGTAGACTGTCTAAAGTGCACGGTGGAGCATACGGTGGAGGTGTGCCCTGCCTGGGCGGAGCACCGCCGTGTCCTCGTGGAGGCGATCGGCGGCGGCGACCTCTCGCGTCCGGCCCTGGTGCGAGCCATGGTACGGAGCGAGAGGGAATGGGAAGCCGTCACCTCCTTCTGCGAAGCGGTAATGCTCGCGAAGGTGGAGGCGGGGCGCGTGAGGGAGTGGCAGTCACTGCGCCCTCACGTCCCTAGCCGCCGCAGGAGGAGACGCACCGGGCGTCGGGAGTCGATAGCGGACTCCCGGCCACCGTAGGCGCGAGCTTGCGGGCGGCGAGCAATGGGTAGCTCACTGCCCGGTAAGGACCAGGCTCGGGTCGACGGCGCGTAGTGTTCCACGCGCGCCTCAAAGAGATGTCAGCAGCAGTGAAGGGGTCTACTAGGACCGATGCCTGCCGGGGTCGCGGGATTGTTCGAAAGAGATACCGTGACCCTGGCACATGGGCAACTGATGGAACACGGGTGGGTTTTAGTCAGTAAAAGTCTGACACGCCCTCCCGCTCCGCCTAGAGCGGGAGAAGTCATTTGATGATTTCCCATCCTGAAAAAAAAAAAAAAAAAAGTGCACCAGTTGATATTTTTAACGTTTGGCATATGCAATATTTCGGCTATTCTGCAGGACCCGTATTGTCGTCATTTGAACGAGTTTTGGACGTCTCTACATGGTTTCTTTGACCTGAAGTCTGAACACCAGACGTACTGCACATCAGTGGTAAAAAATGGCTTATTAGTCGAATCGCACGAACTTGCTCACCCATAATGGGTGAATTGACAATTTTAAATATCTTATTGTAGGCGTTTCGTTTGATGTTATTTTTATGTGGGCACTCCATCCACAACTGTAGAAATTCGTATTACGCAAGTGGCACGTTTTCAATGTTACGCAATGAAGTAATAGCATTAGTTCGATTTTCTCCTGTTATCTAGTAAAAAGAAAATAAAAAAAATGCGGCAACTAAATTAGTGTGAATCGAATAAATAAAAAAAAATGTATAAGGAGGACTCTTTATTAAAACTCCTTACTACGTGCGTTAGGTCAGCTTAAGGTTACCACCGACATTCGGTCGACTGTAACTACCTTAAATCACAATATTATTTTATTTTAATAAATTTTTTTTTGTGTCAGAATCGTATCTCTACAAAATCGTCAGCATGAAAAAGCTTTATCAAAGTCAACATTAGTGAGGTGAAACCTCAGTTTTCCTTACAATTTGCACGCCACGATAAGCACGGCACACACCTGAGCGATTTCGCGGTACTGGGGAGGAAATAACGCAAGTTTGTAGGCAGCCTAATTTAATTGGAAGCGGATTAAGGCACCGTTCACATCCTCAAGCGAAGCGACTAACGACACGACTAGCGATACGTCCGTGCATCACGTTCTGTAAAAATCTGACCATGAAAAATTAGGGTGAAGCGAACTGTCAATTTTGTGTTATTACCTCGTATCAGCGGGGCTAGTACCACCTCTGTAATAGGCTTGAGTCACGCATTTATCAGGGATTTTGCTCTCAAACTGTGATAAAAAACTTGAGAGGTGTCAAGGGACACCCGGATGGAACGAAGTTCCTTTCGATTAATTAGTGAAGGAATTGTAATAAATTTTTATTATTTATTATGTACAAAAAACCTGCATACACTCAACAAAACTAATCGTCGCGACACCACACTGTTTAATGCGAAATAGAAAGACGAAACGAAAATAACTGGCTTGCTTTCTATGAGAGAGAGAGAGAGAGAGAGAGAGAGAGAGAGAGAGAGAGAGAGAGAGAGAGAGAGACAGAGAAACAGCGCACGCCGCACGGCTTACAACTATAGCAAAAAGTGTCGTTACAACTTTTGGTCAAGTGGTATTGCACAAGTCCGAGGCCATGGGTTTTCATGGTCCTCGGAACGCGCCACCTGCGGGTTCCCAACTCACGGTAGGAGGGGTTCACATCGGCGTCGAGTCGACGATGAAGTACCTGGGACTTGTCCTCGACAGCCGGTGGAACTTCGTTGAGCATTTCCGACGTTTGGCTCCCAGACTGGAGCGGGCTGGGGCTGCATTAAAGCGGCTCCTGCCCAATCTGGGGGGTCCAAACGCCTCCTGCCGGAGGCTCTACACGGGGATCTTGCGGTCCATGGCCCTCTACGGGGCACCGGTGTGGGCGCCCTCATTGAGGCTGCGCCCAGCGCGCCGGTTGAGTGCGGCCCAGAGGGACATGGCCATCCGATTAATCCGAGGATACCGCACGATCTCGTGCGAGGCGGCGAGCCTCCTTGCCGGAGTGCCACCATGGGATCTGGAGGCAAAGGTCCTCGCGCACATGTGGGAGTGGTGCGAGGAGGCGAAACGCCGGGGCGAAACTCCGCTGCCGAAACAAATCGCGGCACGGCGGACAGAGCTCCGGTGTGATCTCATGGCGACATGGCGGGTACGATTGTCGCAACCCAATGCTGGGCACGCCACAATTGCGGCGGTAAGTCCCCTCTTTGAGGAGTGGATAAAGAGGCACCACGGCGTCCTCACCTTCCGCCTGACGCAGGTTCTCACCGGGCATGGATGCTTCGGTGGGTTCCTGTTCAGGATAAAGCGGGAGGATACGTCCGGGTGTTTCCATTGCGAGGATCGTCTGGAGGACACGGTGGAGCATACGGTGGAGGTGTGCCCTGCCTGGGCGGAGCACCGCCGTGTCATCGTGGAGGCGATCGGCGGCGGCGACCTCTCGCGTCCGGCCCTGGTGCGAGCCATGGTACGGAGCGAGAGGGAATGGGAAGCCGTCACCTCCTTCTGCGATTGTTCTTCTTCTGTGATTGTTCGAAAGAGCTACCGTGACCCTGGCACATGGGTAACTGATGGAACACGGGTGGGTTTTAGTCAGTAAAAGTCTGACACGCCCTCCCGCTCCGCCCAGAGCGGGAGAAGTCATTTGATGATTTCCCATCCTGAAAAAAAAAAAAAAAGACTATCACAGGAGGCCATGCTCAACCCGGGTGGATTTACCTCTGCCAGGGTCGCACTTTTGTTGGAAAGAGTTACCGTGGTTTTGGCACAGGTAACTAAAGGAAAAGAACTGGAGTTACCGACATAGCTCGCAGAGTAAGCAAAGTGAAGTGGTAGTGGGCTGGCCATGTCTGTCGAAGGACTGATGGCCGATGGAGCAGACGAGTCCTGGAGTGGAGACCGCGTATCGGCAAGCGTAGCGTGGGACGCCCCCCAGCTCGGTGGACCGACGACTTAAAGAAAGTGGCTGGGGCAAACTGGATGCGGAAGGCGGAGGACAGGGTGTTGTGGCGCAATATGGGAGAGGCCTATGTCCAGCAGTGGACTGCGATAGGCTGAGTTGATTGATTAAACTGAAGGAACACGTGTGAGTTTTAGTCAGTAAAAGTCTGACACGCCTTTTCGCTCCTCCCAGAGCGGGAGAAGTCATTCGGTGATTTCCCAACCAGAAAATAAATAAAAGGGTGGATTGACACCTCAGTTGGTTGGTTGTCGTGGTGGCATTCTTGCCCAATACATCGAATGTTCCGCAAGTCGCGGTGCTTTATGGCATGCTGATTCGCCTTTTGTGAACAAGCACCGTCAGTAGGGACGTGGTCATCTATTAGCTGCCATGGCTTATTTAATTTCTGATTTTTTGTTATTGTTTTATTTTCGGACTCTTTTAATGTGCACCTCTTTTTTCACATCGTTCTCAGATCTATCATTTCAACATGCAGGTACTAAAATAACAAAATAATATTGTAAATTAACCAAAACTATACACAAATTAAAATAAAGCATCGAAAAATTCATCCTCATCGCTGTCGACCGGCAATGTACCCAAGAGACTGGCGGCATTACCACGCTGTATAGCAATGCTTAGCCACTGGCCAAAATAATAACCAGTCCTTGGGTCACGAGAAGTATCAACCAGCCATTTTGTTATCTCTTCTGTAGGTACTTAACCAATTTAGGGTCGGTTCACATCTGACGGAAGATGCGTCGCGTATCATCGGTCGCGTAACGCCAGAACAGACAATTATATGAGAAAACATTCAACCTTTCACACTTAACCGATGATGCGTTAGTGCGTCGAGCGTACAGCGTCTGTTCCGTTTCCGTCAACGCATTGTCGGCCGACGTAAAGGGCGGCACCGTCGTGCCACGCGTATATTGACTGATGCATTCAGACTAGACGTAACATCTGCGGAGATATTTGTGTAATGACCGTCCGACGCATCTTCCGTCAGTTATGAAAATACACTATTTGACCGAATAGACGCGACCGATGATACGCTGACGCATCTTCCGACAGATGTGAACCGACCCTTAATCTAACAATAGATTGATTTTAAAGAATGTCTTTGGAGTTTCTTGGTCGTTCTTCTCGATAGTACCTATTATGCTTTAAAATAGGCAACTGGTTTCATCGTTTCGACTGACCGATCCCTTGAAAATTCAAAAGTGTCTGTAATTGGTTTGTTTGAAATAAATGCTTTGTTCTGTGTGGTGCTGACGTAATGAATAGCACCATTCCATTTTTCCCGTGGCTGTCGTATGAGGCGACCAAGAGTCTTCTAGAGAATGGGCAGCAGCGTTATTTACGCATTTTACCATCATACTGCGATCGCCAACGTGCTTGCCAAGCGTGGCGGTAATGGCAAAACCCCCAAATTGGTGACGTCTTTCTGGTGAAATGATGATGATGATTAAATGATTTGAGTTTGAGTTTATGCTCTAAACAAATTCTTTTATTTGTCTTCTCCACGGACGCAGTCGCAAAACGCGTGTCGCGTGTAGTTCGTGGTCACGGGGTAAGACTGTTAAATTATTATTGTATTTAACAGGAGATAACTAAGCTGATTAATCCCGGTAGATATTAACAATATTAATTATAAGTTTTGGTTTAGTTATTTATTTGTTAAAATTTTGTTAGCTCCTGCCCGCGACTTTGTCTTAGTGAAACTTCTTGTTCCTCCGAACAACCCCGTCGCATAGCATCGCCTGTCCGCACTATTTCTTCGCTGTCGCTTAGCGTGCTTTCAATTTTTTTTTACTCGCTTTCTAAGTTTTGTAGCGTAAGTTAAATAACCTAAACCCTTCCTCTAGAAATTGGCTATCAATTTTTTTTTTTGTAATGTGATTGGTACGTCCAGGGATTAGCGTGTTCAAACAACTTCGTTATATTGATGGTACGTAAGCTAAATTCGAATTCATGTAAGACAATCTTATTTATATTTGTCTCCTGATCGACAAACCCAACCAGAAAAGGCCAAATCTCGTTACATAAAACTTTTGAAAGTTTAGTCACAGACTCTTCTTGGCGACAATCAAATGTCAACAATTTGCCAAAAATGTATAGAAATTTGAGATATTTTTCACAGATTGAGACTGAAATCACCCTGTGAACGTTCTTAAAATTACGGGAATTTCCCCTCTGATGTCAAAATTGAAGGTGATGACTTTTAAGAAAGAAAGGCAACTAACAAAAGGTACAAGGCACATATGAGTGGGGACGCTCTCGAAGGACATAATAGATTGACCTTATTGGTGATGTTCATCTGAACGGTCAGGTGCGTAGTACTCGCCACCTGCGTGTGTATATGACCAGATGTTTGAACGTAAACGAAGCAAACAGTTTATGTAAGAATCGTAGCATGTGGCTATCTATAGGTTCTGCCTACTACGGTAAGGAGACTTTTAAGTATGTTATATGTTGTCTCATTTTTATCCCAAGAAATCTCAAAATTACCGCTTTATCTCGTTTCCGATGACATCTAAACAATGACACATCAGTTTTACTTACAAATTCAAATTCAAACACGACATTTACATCCAAAGAAAGTCGAACCTTTTCAACAACCTTCAGACGATTCAATTGACACTAGGACCATTTTATTTTCATTAATACGGGGCTGATCCCTTCGACTTGTACTTATGTACGTGAGAACAGGGAAACATTCGGGTCCCGTAGAGATATTGTAACAAGGGTCTAACGGACCCAAAGACTTTCAAATGTACTTCTTAAACGATTTGTATACGGTTGGTTAGGTTGGCCAACTTGTTGGCTAGAAATGTTAGGTTTCTTCGTCTAGATCTCATCATAATCAGCCTATATTGTTGCCACTGCTATAACACGGGCCTTTTCCCGGTGAGAGGGAGTGGGCTGTAATCTACCACGCGGGCCCAGTGCGGGTTGGTAGACATACTCTCATATATAAATGCATAGTGAACGCTGCTGCCTATTCTCTAGTAAATCCATTAGTCGCCTCTTGCGACACCCACGGTAAGAAATAGGGTGATGCTATTATTTACGTCCGGTACTACAAGAAATAGGAGCGTAACGATAGCGTTATTTTTTTTGATAATTCTACGATTGGTTTCCAGTTGGAGTATTAATGCGGCCTACCCAAATAATATGCCTTGGTATTGTTACAAAAGACATATTTTGGAAAAATATGGTGGCATTTCTCGGCACCTGTGTGTCAGCCAAACATTGGGCAGTCGCGGTAGCTCGGCCACCTGCAATGGGCACGCCAATATAACGGTCACTTTACGATCAACGGGTGCCAGCTCAAGTGGCGGGTATTAGGTACTTGTAATTCTATTTCTGTGGGTAGATCAATTTTATTTTTGGATTGGTTACATTTTGGGGTGATGATGGAAAAATATTTTTTTCTATTATATTATTGTACTTTGGGGTTGTTCTTTTTTATTTGAAGGGGTTATGTTGTCGATTGTGTAAGGCTGCGTGTTTTAATCACTATAACTGTGGTGATTTTTTCTGTTTCGAGTTAATTTTTCTTACTATAGAATGTCAGCTTGCTCATACCAATGCCACTCGAAATGGCGCTCGCGCTGATTCATCGGCTATAAGTTTTTTTTTTGAAGTTGTTGATTCGCCCACTACCAAATTTCTTTCGTGCGTGTCACCCACGGATATCTATGGTGTCACCCAAGTGTCACCGATAGAAAATAATATGTGAAACAAAAGTGTCGATTCGTTGGATTCGGACGAGTAAATACTTGTTAATTGAGTAATAAGCTTATGTTACATAACACATCACACACGTCTGGATTCGGCTTTAGATGTGCCGCCGGGTCAGGGCTAATTTGTATTAGAAAATTACCTAAGTACTAAAACCAGACGTTTACTAAATATCCTAAGCTAGAATGTAAAATGAAGTCCAGAATCCCATTAAAAAGGGATTCATCCGTCATCAAATCAAAAACAAATTAAAACAAATAAAATGGAAAGAAACACAATAAACAAACTCACTGAAACGTGTTCGTGTTACAAACATTACACACGACGATATGTTTTACAGGATCATTCTTTTTAACCCTTCTCAGTAGCATTGTATTACATAATTAACCCTGTCGTGGTTTCAACCCTAAACAGAAGGCCGAATGATAAATTGGACCCCCTACCCTTCCATAAAAAGAGGCAAAAAAAGACAGTTTGCCGGTTGATGTCGTAAATAATTTCGCTTCTTTGTCTTTCGAGGCCTTTAATTGAGTTTTTGTTCGGAGATAGTAAGCCCATGAAAGTCGTCGGGTAACACCTACCTTTGTTAGGATTTTGGGGCAACGTGCCAGTTTTTTTGGAATGTGGAGGTATAGTTTCTTGGAAGATTAGTAGGAAGGAAACTTCGTAATATAATGCTTGGTGAGAAAGTGTCTGTGAATGTGATGTGTAATCCACTGGAGAGACCAATGCCTTTTTAGTTTGTTTTTCTATGGAAGCATTTTTTAGTTTTTTTTTTTAAACTAGTATTTATTTTCAATTTTTCGGGGTGTTTCGAATTTTGTGACGTAGGTAGGTCAGCGTAGTTTTCGAAAACAGTTTTTTTTTTGCTTTTCTGGTAACCCTGGCGAGGATAATGGCACTTTATGAAATTATTGCATTGTCATCGGTCTTTGACGCTCGGGTCGACGGCGCGTAGTGTTCCACGCGCGCCTCAAAGAGATGTCAGCAGCGCTGAAGGGGTCTGCTAAGACCGATGCCTGCTGGGGTCGCGTGATTGTTCGAAAGAGATACCGTGGCCCTGGCACATAGGCAACTGAAGGAACACGGCTGGGTTTTAGTTAGTAAAAGTCTGACACGCCCTCCCGCTCCGCCCAGAGCGGGAGAAGTCATTTGATGATTTCCCATCCAGAAAAAAAAAAATCGGTCTTTGACAGGTGTGCAAAGTTTGAATGAAACCTGGTCGTTTAAAGTGGGTCAAAATCGTGCTATAAAGAGTCGGTTACAAACATAGATACAAACAAAGATACAAGTGAAGCTAATATAATGTGTGTAAAAAGCGTGTTAATAAGAGTCATGCGACACTTTTTTTTTTGGATAGCAAATCATCAAATGACTTCTTCCGCTCTGGGCGGAGTGGGAGGGCGTGTCAGACTTTTACTGACTAAAACCCCCCTCGGTTCCTTCAGTTACCCATATGCCAGGGCCACGGTATCACTTTTGAACAATATCGCGACCCTGGCAGACTTACATTTTGGTTTTCATGAAAGGTTGCTATTTGGTAATCTCGTAGATAATTTCTGGTAGGTTTACCATTGAAATAAGATGACGAGTAGATTTGTTTCTATGCAGATAATAAGGCTGAAGCCGAATGAATGAATAAATTGTCAATGACGTCATTTTAAAAACGTTGGCAGACTTTCCTTCTTATTTGTATTAAGGTGTATTTTTCTACTTAATTAGCTTATTGCTATGGGGTTTTTTCATCTTTGAGTAATTTCTCAAAAGCATCGCGGAGTCCGGATTTGTGCCTGTTCTACGGTTCGCTCCCTATTGAAATGAATGATTCAACGAAATGTTTATTTATGTAAGTAGATCTTTTAAGACACCTAAAATAAATTGATCGGTTATTTTTTTAAATTAGATGGCGCCGGTATTTCCTAGCTGTCTGTTCCCAGAGAAGAAATGCCGAAGCCAACTCAGAGGTCACGGTTTCTTTTAAAGTCCAAAAATTAAATATTTACGTGATTTAAACATAACTTTAGAAGTGTGGGTCTACATAAGATACACCTCAGCCCAACCCTTTGGAGAAACAAGGCGTAATGTTATTTTTATATTACCTTATTTTCTAGCTTGAATTCTAATTTAAGTCCCTCATACATTTTTAAAATAGTTTCTAACATTTTAAATGAAATTAGTACTTTCCAACTAAGAATTACACTGAAATAAGATTTTTTTGTGACTATAATTGCGTAATAAATTTGTCGCGTGCCAGGCTGAAACCTAGGCTCAGTCAGAATGTTCGTGACTAGAACTGTGCTATTTAAAAATATAAATTCCCTGTTACAATTTGAAGTATTTACAGGCTTTTTTCGGAGTTATGACTTGAATTGGAACTTTTTGTTAAAATTTAAATTAAGGTTGTTAATGGTACCGATTCTCTTGTTCACAAACTAAACTAAATTTAAGTTCAGTGCATCTCTTTCTTTGTATTTCATTAAGAAGAGGACAAAAGATACATTTTAGATTAGTCCTGTCAAATTAATCAGCGCTTGACGTAAATTGACGTAATTTTAGTAGGCAAGTTTTTAATCTTGTCTAAACTTGTATGGAGTAGTGACAGGCGCTGATTAATTTGACAGGACTAAACTAAAATTTATCTTCTGTCCTTTCCATAATGAAATAGAAAGAAAAAGATGCACTGAACTTAAATTTAGTTTAGTTTGTGAACAAGGGAATCGGTACCATTGCTGAAGAATGAGAATTTTATCTTTATGAGATTCAAGTACTTTGATATTTGTTGTAAATTCTTAAGTAGGTATATGGAGACAACAATACGACAGAAAAATTAAACTGCGTGTTCCCAAAGACATTCCCAGTCATCATCATCATCACCTCTTCAGCCTTTTGCCAACTGTATTGGGGTCGGCTTCCAATCTAACCGGATGCAGCTGAATACCAGTATTTTACATGTAGCGACTGCCTATCTGACCTCCAAAACCTATTTAATGGATAATACTATACCCCTTGGTAAGACTGGTTGTCAGACTTTCCGGCTTCTGACGACAAAAGACAGCCGCGACAAACGGCTTAACATGCTTTCCGAGGCATGGTGGAGTCTTGGTATGTAAAGATGATCACCCAGCGTTGCTTAACCTGATCGAAAATCCAAACAAAATATTTATAATAGTTTAGTCACTTGAATCAAGCAAAGACTCGGAAAACCCATGCTTGACCCATCACTACTAAATACTAACTGCAACGTTTTAGGTCCAACACCACATGAACTGTGTTAATTATTTTATCACATCTAATACAATTTCATTTCTTCCGGTGGGTGTCTGAATCTTCAAGGAACTTACTAGAAAATGGGCAGCAGCATTCTCTATGCATTTACCACCAAATTGCGATCGTCAACCCGCCTGCCAAGCGTGGCGATTATACAGGGACCCATGGGCTCCTCCGCTGACTCAGAGTCTCCGGCCCCAACTCGTAGAGGACGTGGTGAGCGCTCTGTTCCCTTTGCGAGGGGAACATAGTCCCCCACCCATGGCTCCGCCTACTGCGGTGCCCGATGCTGCGGACCACACCACCGATGACGACGACAGTGCTCCAGAGGTAACCGAGGTAGAGTTGAGAATGGCGGTACGTCGGCTAAATGCCAAAAATACCGCCCCAGGAGCCGACGGCTTGCCTGGCAAAGCATGGGTCCTGGCCTCAGAGGCTCTCGGGCCTCGACTCAGGGGGCTCTTTAGCGCATGCTTGGAGAGGGGCCAGTTCCCACTTCGTTGGAAGATGGGGAAACTGGTCCTCATTAAGAAGCCTGGGCGCCCACCGGCCCATCGTGCTGCTCGACGAGGTGGGCAAGCTCTTTGAAAGAGTGATTGCAGACCGCTTCGTCGGGTGGCTGGTGCGGGAAAGGCTGGTCTTGTCGGACGGCCAGTACGGCTTCCGCAAGGGGCGCTCAACGGTGGACGCCATCATGCGCGTGCGAGCCCTCACGACGGGGGATGCAGTGGCCCGGGGTGGGGTTGTCTTGGCGGTGTCTCTAGACATCGCCAATGCCTTCAACACCCTATCCTGGAGTTGCATTAGGGAGGCACTCCGGTATCACCGGATGCCGACCTACCTCTGTCGCGTGGTTGAGGCCTATCTGACGGATAGGGCCGTAGTCTACCCCGGTCACGAGGGGGAGTGGAACCGGCGAGAGATGTCGTGCGGTGTCCCACAGGGATCGATCCTGGGGCCGCATCTGTGGAACATCGGTTACGACTGGGTGCTGCACGCCGACCTCCCTAGCGGCGTCAGCGTGGTTTGCTACGCTGACGACACGCTAGTCCTAGCGCAGGGGAGGTCGTACGAGGTGGCGGCCGAATTAATGACACGCGGGGTTGCGACAATCGTCGATAGGATCCGGCAATTGGGACTCGAGGTGGCATTGCACAAGTCCGAGGCCATGGGTTTTCATGGTCCTCGGAACACGCCACCTGCGGGTTCCCAACTTACGGTAGGAGGGGTTCACATCGGCGTCGAGTCGACGATGAAGTACCTAGGACTTGTCCTCGACAGCCGGTGGAACTTCGTTGAGCATTTCCGACGTTTGGCTCCCAGACTGGAGCGGGCTGGGGCTGCATTAAAGCGGCTCCTGCCCAATCTGGGGGGTCCATGCCCTCTACGGGGCACCGGTGTGGGCACCCTCATTGAGGCTGCGCCCAGCGCGCCGGTTGAGTGTGGCCCAGAGGGTCATGGCCATCCGGTTAATCCGAGGATACCGCACGATCTCGTGCGAGGCGGCGAGCCTCCTTGCCGGAGTGCCGCCATGGGATCTGGAGGCAAAGGTCCTCGCGCACATGTGGGAGTGGCGCGAGGAGGCGAAACGCCGGGGCGAAACTCCGCTGCCGCGACAAATCGCGGGACGGCGGACAGAGCTCCGGTGTGATCTCATGGCGACATGGCGGGTACGATTGTCGCAACCCAGTGCTGGGCACGCCATAATTGCGGCGGTAAGTCCCCTCTTTGAGGAGTGGATAGAGAGGCGTCACGGCGTCCTCACCTTCCGCCTGACGCAGGTTCTCACCGGGCTTGGGTGCTTCGGTGGGTTCCTGTTCAGAATAAAGCGGGAGGATACGTCCGGATGTTTCCATTGCCGGGGCTCTATCTAGCCGCCGCAGGAGGAGACGCCCCGGGCGTCGGGAGTCCATAGCGGACTCCCGGCCACCGTGGGCGCGAGCTTGCGGGTGGCGAGCAATGGGTAGCTCGCCGCCCGGTAAGGACCAAGCTCGGGTCGACGGCGCGCAGTGTTTCACGCGCGCCTCAAAGAGATGTCAGCAGCAGTGTAGGGGTCTACTTGGACCGATGCCTGCCGGGGTCGCGTGATTGTTCGAAAGAGATACCGTGACCCTGGCACATGGGCAACTGATGGAACACGGGTGGGTTTTAGTCAGTAAGAGTCTGACACGCCCTTCCACTCCGCCCAGAGCGGGAGAAGTCATTTGATGATTTCCCATCCTGAAAAAAAAAAAAGCGTGGCGATTATTGCAAAGCCCCCCGATTTGTTGGAGCCCTATGTCCAGCAGTGGACGTCTTACGACTGATATGATGATGATGATGATGATTTTATGTAGAGTAAAGCATCTGGATTCGAACCTACGAACAACAACTCGTAAGTTATCGCCATTACCATGGGGTACCACTGCTCAACGTTGTATATTGTTAAAATAAAGTTTTGTCTTTGCCCATGTGGCCCCCCTGGCGTTTGGCAAAGATGGTCGCAGTAAAGAGTTTATGTTGTCAGTTGTTTCCGCGGCAGCACTACGGTAAGCCAATTTAGCCTGAATTGGCTTATCTTCTTTTCCTAATTTAGAACCGCACTGATTTAACGACAGAGATTTACCTTAACTACTGAAGAATTCATGATCCTCTTCATTTCCGTCGAAGTTTATGCTACTAATCCTACTAATATTGGAACAAAGTTCTTATAGATAAATGTGATAGTCTGTATGTTTGGATGTTTGCTAATCAAACACAGAAAAGCGGCTGGGATGAAATTTGGCACACAGATAATTGTAACCTGGATTAACATATACTTTGTATCACTGTTACCTGCCAAACCCGCTTTTAGGATGAATTAGTTTCGCCTAGATCTAACCAGTTCTCCCTGCACGTAATAGGACAAACCAATATAGACCTATGCAGACAAAACAAAAAAACCGCATGCCCAGCCTACTACAGTAAAAAAGTAGCAATGTAGTGCCAGGTTATCATTCTAATGTGAAGCTTTAACCGTTGTAAACTGTTACACATAAACATGTAGAGTCATTATGTTGATGAGAAGGGAGAACTGAGAGGTTTGGCCTAGGCGATACTAGTAGGTACACCCTAAAATCAGGTTTGGCCGGTAATATCACAATTGTGTTCCTGTGGGATAATTATCGACGACCACGCATGCGAAGCAGTGAGCGGTTTTGGATGGTTTTTCAATTTAATTTATTTTAAATTTTGTAAATAACACCATAACAGCTATAATTAATGATTAAACGAACTTACCTGTACGTGAAGTTCTATCATAATTATACTCGCGCCTCGTCCTCGAGATTAGTAATTTACACATATAGTTACGCTAGTTGTCACCACTCATGCACTTAGTTGAGAAAAAATATTGTATTCAATTTTTCTTTATCTATGGCAATTCGATTTGACATACCCACAAAATCTTTCTTTTTTAATACATGTGGGTACTTCTTCCTGTTCCGCTCTCAGACGTTGTCGCCCATCATTTAGTTCAGAGTAAAAGATCCTGTTGTTTATTGATGATTTCCCAGACACTAGATAATGCGGGGTGTGTATGTACAGCACTGGGTGGGAGGGATTACTAATCTCTTCGGACTCGGCGCTCGTATAATTATGATAGAACTTCACGTACAGGTAAGTTCGTTTAATCATTAATTATACTCGCGCCTCGTCCTCGAGATTAGTAATTTACACGTGTAGACTTTGAGAGTAATAAGGGAATATCATCAATGAATAAAATGTTTCTATGAATCAAAATATTTTATTATTGTACATTTTTAGTACAATCAATAAACAAAAGGAAGAATCTTGTACTTCTAGGATTAACAATAATTAGGCAGTTCTTTGAGTATTTACTGAAAAGTTAAATCACAAACAAATAAATATCTAAGTAATTAACTAACTAAAGAATAATTATTCTTATAATAGCTATCATAGTTAGTTGTAGGCAATTATGTATGAGGACAATTATTGTAACTAATTAGGAGTGAAAGATAATCTGCCATGTGCGAAATTTTAACTGGTCGTTACTAAATAATTATGATGAATGTCATCATCAATAATATCTCTATGATAGAATTTTGCAAATGTTGTGGAGTTTCTACTCCAGCCTGCCGTTTTGCGGATAGTAACTAGACTAACGCCCAGTGAGTGCGCGCGCGATGATGCTGCATGTCTCGTGCTGTGTGCACCGAATATGCTCGTGTCGACCCCACACGCACTGAGTGTTTGCTTAATCCAGCGGCTAAGCGTTTGCGTTCCCACTGGTTTATTAGGTTTCCTAATTCCAACAAATAAATCGTCAGACGTTCTTAATAATGAGGTGCGTTCTATGTAACATAGTAATGTAGTGGCTGGGCATATGGATATTTTATCCTTAAAGAAGCGTAAATGAATAATGGGTTGTTGAAATCCCGGTCTAGAGGTTTTTATAATATCGGAGATTTTAATTGTGACACGCTGAGAAGGGTTTTAAACGTTGTTAACTTTTATCTTCGAGAGAGTTTGAACTCGGTTTGCTGTTGACAGAGCCAGTAAAGTGTTGATTTTATTCGTAAGCTTATCTAAGGTTAATTCCTCATTAGGATACCATGAACTCAATTTATCCAATACTAGGTTGGTATCCCAAGTCACTTCATATTTAGGTCTTGGTGGTTTTAGTCTAAATACCCCTATGACGAATCTTTTTAATCTATCGTCACTATTTAGAACCGGACTCAGCACCAGGAAAAGAGCAGATCTGCATGAATTGAGTGTACCATATTGGCAACCGTCATTAAAAATTTGAGTTAAAGAGGAAATAACTGTGGGTACAGAGGCGTCATAAACATTTAACGAATTAATTTTGCAGAATTTCCACCATTTCTTCAAGTAAACGTCGTATTGTTTCATGGAATTAGGTGCCAATGATGCTAACATTATATCAAGTAATGATTCTGGTATGTTTCTCCTTAAAAATGCGTCCAGGATAATAAGCCTGCCACCAGGGTAATCGACTCGTGTATTCGACGGGAGCTGGAATGGGACAGTAAGGCATGGCTTTTAGGAGAAAATGTAACAGTTTTCGAAATAAGGAGGGACCTAAACACGGCTGTGTTGGCCAAAAAGGTACGACCATAATACCCCGTGCCTTATCTGTTATTATTTTTCTAAGAGTTTTAATAATGACTGAAAATGGTGGGAAAGCGTAGAAATCATAACTTGTCCATGAGACCGTAAATGAGTCTATTGCGAATGCGCCTGCGTCTGGGTGCCAGGATATGTATGTGGTACATTTATCATTTATGCGACTAGCAAATAAATCAATGTTTGGACGACCGAATGTGCGGGTGAGATTGTCAAAGGCTCAATCGGACAGCTCCCATTCTATGTCCGGATGAGTTCTTCGTGATTCGTAATCTGCAATAATGTTATTACTAGATTTTATATACGAAGCAAAGACAAAAAGCTTTTTGCTTTCGCACCTGTTTCAAATATCACGAGTTATTTTTGTGAGATGTGGGTATTGTATACCCTCCATTTTATTAATATATGCTGCTGTTGTTGAATTATCAACGCGTAGTAATACATATTTGGCAATTAAAAAGTTATTTAGCAAGAAATGCGGTAAGCAGTATAGATTAAATGTATGTGTTGTTCTCGTTCGGTATTTGACCACTGCCCGCTCGCAGATCTTCCTTCACAGGCGCCCCCCCACGCCGTCTTTGAGGTGTCAGAAAATATCTCAGCTTGGTAAGCGTCAATTTCTAATCGATGGAAAGAATGCTCTATTTTATTTAGCCACCAGTCAAATTCAGGTTGAAGAGATTCAGGTAAATTCATAATTTTCTTATAATTACCATGGCCTTTCAAGTTGAGATGTTTACATATTTCCATTTCCTTAGTGTGCAGCAATCCGTATTCGATCGCTGGACAAGAAGAGATTAATAAGCCTAATAACTGAGCAAAACTCCTTAATTTACAACGCTTTAATTTGGAAAACATTACAAGTTGCAAGCTTTTATTCGTAAACGTTTACCTGTCGGTAAAATAATCTGAAACTCGTGAGAATCAATAAATCATTCCTAAGAATCTGCATTTGGTCGAACGAAAAAGTGCGCTTTTTTCTACATTAATTATGAAACCAAGTGAAGTTAACAATCTTTTAGTTATATCTATGTTTGCGGGAATATTCAAACAATAGCCAAGCGTCTAAATAAACAGTGGACAGAAAGGCCCGCAGAGCGCAATTTAGCTATAGGTTTACATATTTTTGTGAAAACATATGGGGCTGTACTTAATTCAAATGGCAAAACATTAAATTCGAATAATTTACCCTCAAAACAAAATCTCATATATTCTCGAGATTCTTTATACATTTTAATTAAGAATATTCGTCATTGAGGTCAATTGTCGCCATTTGACAATTATACGTAACAATTTTTAATGCATTCTTAAATCTTCTAACTTAACATTATCTGTTTTAACGAATTTATTAAAGTTCTTTAGGTTTAAAATGAAGCGCATCTTGCCATCTGGTTTGGGAACTAAGAAAATATTTGAGACAAATTGATTTTCACATGGCGAACATTATTTGATGCGCCTATTTTGAGTAGGGTCTTTCATTACTCGAGTAAGATATTCTAGCAGGGAGTGTATGTTGTATAACGGGTGATTTTAATGGTATTTTATAACCTCTTATCCAGGAAAGTATAGTCTGATCTTTCGTGATCTCACTCCATTGTTGATAGAATTTAGATAAGCGGCCTGCATATTTAACTGCCTCTAGAAGCGGCGACGCGGATACATCGACTGATGGCCGTCTTCAATGAGTGCGCGTGCGGCGGTATGTACTGCATCTGTGCTGGGAGATATGGCGCACGCGGCGCGGCAGGTTTGCGGCTCCTTGGTGCTGTTGCCGGCCCCGCTGGCGGCCTGCGCGCCTGGGGGGGAGCTCTGCGGCTTGAAGCTCTCGATGCTGGTCCTTTATAATAAGTATTCGCAATTTTGCTGCTAGATTCGGCTTTCAGTTCGATTCCTGATTTATTTACAGCCTTTGCTGATTTTAATGTCTCTGCTAGATTTTTACCGAACAGATACGTGGCTATCTTGGTGTTTATAAGGTATTCCTTCATGTCATTTTTGAGGGCGAATAAAATGAAGTTTCTACGTGTGAATCCGCATGTTTTTAACCGTATAAAATTCTGCTTATGTCCATTAATTTTTGCAGCACGTCATTGGAAGTATTTTTGAATGTACATAAATGTATATTTTGAGGTCAAAGATTTACGATTTTCCCTACTCAGACCGTCTTTAACAATGTGTAATAAACGATTTGCAACTTCGTTGCATACTTCAGGCCTGCATTTGTCAGCGTTAGTAGGGTCATCGCCTAAAATTTCTATAAATGCCGTATCCAGATCAGGAATATTAAGATCATGAGCATAGGCTCTTCGAGAAGTACGTCCGTGGAAGCACTAGGCCCTGGTTGAGGTTCACAGGTGTTATTCGAATCGTGAACGGTTTCAGGTTGCCATTCTAATAACTAATCATGTGGTCGCAGTGCGGGGGTATCTGAAAATTATCATCAATATGATAATTTTTAAAATGTAAGTTAAATAACTTACTTAAAAACATACGTGGACTTAAATAAGTCCATGACTAATATTCATTTATATCATATTTTTTATCTTTTGCAAGGTAAAGAAATTTCACCTTAGTACATAATTATTGTTTATAGATTAGTCATAATAACTATTAGGTTAGGTTACAATCCCCAGCGGAAGGAACGCCAACCGTATTTGAAATGCGTTGAAACAGCCCCAGTGACTGTTCTGGTTGCATTTATTTAAATACGTAGATACGTAAAACAGGGTAGTGAGAAAATAGTTATCACTTTAAAATTGGTCATTAGGTAAATACCTGGTCCAGTTCCTCATCGTGTTGTACAACCGATTCTGAAACACTTTCCGAAGCACTAATTTGTCTATCACGAATTTTTCGTTCTAACTTTCTTATTTTATTTTTGTAATGGTTAATGTCTTCTTCACGAGACCTATAATTTTTACGTTTCGGCATTTTTTTTTTTTTTAGTTAACTGTGCGAAGACGCTAAATAGATGTTGAGTGGTTGAGCACTAGAATGCGAATGATGGGCGACAACGTTTGAGAGCGGAACAGGAAGAAGTACCCACATGTACCTATTAAAAAAGAAAGATTTTGTGGGTATGTCAAATCGAATTGCCATAGATAAAGAAAAATTGAATACAATATTTTTTCTCAACTAAGTGCATGAGTGGTGACAACTAGCGTAACTACATGTGTAAATTACTAATCTCGAGGACGAGGCGCGAGTATAATGCGCCAGTGCGATGTTACTACTAAACAAATAACATCATACTTAAATTAACAAAATATACAAGATATCGGCCATTAAATATTTTCAGTGCACTTCAGTGCTATCTCTTACGCTTTAGTTTTCTAATTATTTTACTAAATCCAACTATAATCATTACACTCAACATAAAAATCACACTTTACATATACAAGCAACAAGTACCTTCCGTAAACAACAAATTAACAAACTGGAAAATTGGTGCCGTCTGTCAGCCGCTTCGCTATCGTCTCCTCATGGTGAAATACCTGTCAATATTTGTTTTTTGTTACATATGGCGAACATAGATAACATAACTACGGCACTTGATTCTCTTCAAGTATCTAAGTCATACGTCTGCCTCCCTGACCAATGTACCAAAATAATCAGTGATACTGGAAATACTTTCAATATTTTTCACATGAATATTAGAAGTCTTAATAAGAACTTTGACGAACTACAGGCACTCCTAGCGGTGATACAACTGAGATGTGACGTCATAATTCTGTCAGAATGTTGGCTCAGAACTATATCAGCAATTCCCAATCTTCAGGGTTATTCGTCCTTTCAATCCTCAAATCCCCACAATCGAAATGACGGTGTAATTATTTTCGCAAAGGACGGCGTGAACTGCTCCGTTACTGAGCCCTGTCTCGATGAAGCAAGTAGTCTACTCTGCGTTATCGACCATTTTATTGCAATACTTGCTGTTTATAGACCTCCGTCATTTACGAATACAGACAAGTTTATAAATAGCTTGGACAGAGTATTAACAAATCTTACCCCTTTTAAAAAAATTGCTTTGATTGGAGATATCAATACAGATATAAAACAAAATAATGTCGACCGTTCCTCTAATTCATATCTTACCCTCACATCCTCACACGGTCTACTCCCAGCTCACCTATCACCTACAAGACTTAATAACTGCCTAGACCACGTAATCCTGAAATCTAACCAAATAGCTACAACCTTAGTTATCGAAAGCACTGTCACTGACCATGCTGCGCTTTTGTTATCTCTTTCAGTAAAACCTCAAAAATCTAAAATAAATCGTACTAAAACTATAATTGATTACTCGGCTGTCGCGAAAATCGTCGAATCAAGAGATTTTTCTCAAATTATGGCCACTAATGACGCAAACGAGGCAGCTGACAGCTTAATTGAAACTGTTGCATCTATAGTTAAAAATCACACGTCCATTGTAAATATTCCCCGTAAAAAAAGAAACATAAAACCATGGATAACGCCTGGTCTCTTGCGTTGTATTAATAATCGGGACAAGATGCACTATGACCTAAGAAAATCCCCAAATAATATTACCTTACAAGTTACATATAACCGATATCGTAATTTTTGTAACGATTTGTTGCGGAAACTGAGAATCACTTATGAGAAGGGTCAATTCGAAAAAACTAAGAATAATCCAAAAGCGACGTGGAACGTCATCAAAACCATAACCCATACAAACACCTCTAAAATACCGTGCACCGATCTTCTCAAAATTTGTGGCCGCCCAGAAGACCCGGTCAACTTGGTAAACCGTCACTTTGCGGAAATTGGCTCCAAACTGGCCGAAAAAATACTTGCGGAACAACCCCAAACCCAAGAGGCTCCATACTGTTCTGATTCTCAATCTAATTCCTTCGTCCTCCAAGAGGTGGACGAGACTGAGGTAGAGAAAATCATCCTGACTCTTCGTACTGACACTGCCGTTGGCTGGGACAATATTTCAACTCAGTTAATTAAAGCCTCATGTAAGTTTCTAATCCCAGTAATAACACATATTTGTAACCTTTCGATTACTACTGGTGTTTTTCCCAGAGCTTTCAAAAAAGCGCTTATTCACCCAATTTACAAGTCTGGCGACAAACAGTGTGTTAACAATTATAGACTTATTTCTGTACTTTCTGCGATGTCTAAGATATTAGAAAGAATTTTAAATAACAAACTTATGAAATATCTTGATGCCTATAACATCATAGCACCAAATCAGTTCGGATTTATTTCGGGTAGGTCTACAGAGGATGCCGTGACTGGCTTAAGTAATCTCCTATCCCGCACTCTGGATCAGGGTAAGAAATGTCTTGGTATCTTCTTGGACCTATCTAAAGCATTCGACACGGTCTCTGTCCCCAAACTAAATCTGTTTAAAAGTTATCTCACAGATAGAACTCAAAGTGTGATTATAAATAACTCTACAAGCAATGAGCGTACCTTAAGTTACTACGGAGTGCCACAGGGAAGTATCCTGGGACCATCATTCTTTCTAATATATATTGACCAGTTATGTACACAAAAGTTCACAAATTGTAATGTTTTTACCTATGCTGATGACACAGCGCTGATCGTGCACGGCTCAGATTGGGATGAAACGAAACGTCACGCTGAGAACTGTCTTATCACGGTATTAAACTGGCTTGCTACTAATCTTCTTACCCTTAATCTCGAAAAAACGAAATACGTACCCTTTTCTACAAGTAAGAAGAGTCAGCCTCCACAGGATTTTAATATTAAATATCACAGTTGCCACTTAAAGCCTGACTGTAACTGTTCCCAATTGAGTAAAGGATCACATATTAAATATCTCGGAGTAGTAATAGATGAGAATCTAAATTGGCACAAACACATTGCATCACTTACATCTAGAGTTCGCAAGATAATATATATTTTTAAACTACTTAGAAATTCAGCAGACCCCGACACACTAAAAATGGTCTACTACGCCTTGTGCCAGTCAATATTGACTTACTGTGTGACTGCCTGGGGGGGAGCCACAAAAACATCACTGTTACCACTGGAGAGGGCTCAAAGAGCTGTTCTGAAGGTAATGCTACGCAAACCATTTAGATACCCGACAGAACAGTTATATCAGGACTGCAAGTTGTTGACCGTCAGACAACTCTTTGTTTTCCGATCTACCCTTCGCAAACATGCTTCCGTACCACCAAAACAATTACCCCATAATCGACGTAGATCCACTCGAGTATGTCAGGTGGATCGCTACAGGACCACATTTGCTACCCATCAATATTTCATCTTAAGCTCCAGATTATATAACAAGCTAAAAATCAAATTAACAATAAATAGTCTTAACTCCTTTGAACTCAAACGCAAATTGTTAAATTTCCTCTTAAACCTAAATTACCCTGATACGGAGGAACTCATCCATTCTACCACCTAACAACTAATGCACCACCATATTTCATTCACGCACGCACGCACGCACGCATGCACGCGCACACACACTCACACACACACACACACACACACACACACACACACACACACACACACACACACACACACACACACACACTCACACACACACACACTCCTCACTATTAACTCATCCGCCTTTTAGTAAAAATATTCATCAGAATTATTATGCAATTATATATATTTTTGTAAAAATGTGTCAATCCACCTAAAGAACACTGTCCTTCAAGATACAGGACTCTCCTAGTTTGAAGGACAGGGGTCTTATTCATATGCTATAGCCATACTTATCTATGACCGAGATAATACTGATGTTACCTAGGCTAAGTGTTTTTGTTAAATAAATCATTACTTACTTCTGCGAACCTCTTCAGGCTGCACTGAAATATATCTGCCTCCACAGAAATAATATTGACCAAACTTTGAAATACAGATAATTTGTAATCTAGATTTACATAGATTTTTTATCCCGGTAGTAAGTTCCTGTGGCATAATTCCCGACGTCAACGCGCTCGAAGCCGCGGGCAAAAGTGAGTAAAACATAAAACTAAGTAGAAACTACAAGAGTTATCGTTATTAGCCTCTAGAAACCGAGTATTAACCTCATCAAGCCACAAAGCTAAGCGTACGTTTTGTTTAAATTTCTCCTTGAAATGCATGGAGCTAATACTAGTTATAAATTAATTTCTCATGTTATAACTGAGTCTAGTGAGATTAATATTGTATCAGGAAAACCTTTTACATTGTTGTGCTGCGTTTGAAGCGTTTGAACCGAGCGCGGGAGAGTTACTAGCCTTAATGAAGTTGTGGTTTGTGAAATTTAAGTGACGGTTTGGACGTAGGAAGTAGATTTGTGATGTTGGTGTAGTGCTTGAAATAACTACTGTAAGATTTTAATTAATTTTAGCGAAGGGACTTAATGATACTCTGACAGATACTGTAACCTCATCACTGACTTGGATGTAAATTATAATGTTTAAATGTTTAATTATCAAAATATTGACAAGTTTTAGGTTTGAACCCAGACATACTGCTCTCGAAAGGGTGAAGGAATGCATCGTACGACAAACCACATGTCCTAGAACAAAAAAATAGAAAACAAGTGACATCTACCAACCCGCACTTAGCTCACGTGGTGGTTTACGGCCTTAACCAATAACCTTTCACAGGGAAGGGGCCTGTGTCCCAGCAGTAGGAACCCTATAGGTTGATTATGCTTATTAGTTTATTATTATTTTAGGAGTGCATCCCATCCACCCCGGTCGTCCCGCCCCGTTAACGGGACCGTTGGGAAAAGTTGTTGCATCGACCCCGGTCGAGCTGACCCTGTCGTTTAACGGGGTGGATGGCACAGATCTAGTCGCATCTACCCCGGTGTGTTTTAACGAAGCGGACAGCACAGATTGAGTAGCATACGCCCCGTTAGTGTTTAAAGAGGGGAGAATAGGAGTATTGTGTTAAGCAAACAATTACATCTTATGAATAAAAAAGTAAGAAACGCGAAATGTGTTATTATCAGACCAAAATCCACGCAGTGACGCAGACAAAACTAGAGTAATAAAAAACCGCACATTGTGGAAATTCTTAAGGCACTGCATATACTGCAGTGATGCCTCTTAATACGAAATTATATCGCAACAAGTTCAAAGCTTATGGGAATCAACCCAGTGTAATCGTTTACAGAAATCTTTACTAATTGACCCAGCGCACTTCGTACCGCCTCAGAATCAATAAATGTTGTAATGAACCTACCAAGTTTGACAATCATGTACTTTGAAAGCATAAAGCGTTCTCTAGCAGATATTCCTTTGTTTGGTAAGTTTCTGTCAAGTTATGATAACCTGGTACGTCGTGGATGGGATGCACTCTTATTTTAGAGTGTCTAAAATAGTAGTAGTAAATACTAGTCAGAAGTAAGACCTGGTTGAAAATCAACAGAATTAATTTCGAATGACTTAATTTCAATTTTTAGGTTTTATAGGAGCTTTAATGTCTTCTTGTATCAGGATCTAATAATAAAGCCCATTTGTTGTATTGTTTGGATAACTATTTCTAGAATCGTTCGTCGAATCTGATCTCTGTCTTCTATGTTCGGCTTGTCACCGCGATCTTACGCTTACACATTATTTCTGCTATGTTCCTTGTAAATCAGTTTGAATGTGGATAAAGTTATTTATAGTCAGCCAGTACAATATAAGTTTGTCTTTTGGAGACAACCTTTACAGTATCTACATCATCATCACCGTATTTTTTTTTTGGTTGAAGAAACTTCATTTACTCAAAGAAATTTACTACAAATTTAACTTAATGAGAAATATTTAAACTATATTAATGATTACATTCGTGAGCAGAGCTAGTACGACACAAATATTCAAAAGAGGCAACTGTATTTATCGTACATAACAAGACATTGAAGGTAGCACTAAAAGATTCATGCGAAACACAAATCAATTTTTGTCGGTAAATTAAGGATATAAAATGTCAATCACTATCTAATTATACTATCCTAGCTCCAGTAACTATCCTTCTAAACGAGGCACGACTCTTGCATGGGTAATCATTCTCACTTAGCCCCACTCCAGCTCCCATCAGGGATTCAAACGAAATAAGAAAAAAAAATGTACTTTATTTCACACATTATTTTAAAAGCGTAATGCTGTGCTCAAAGCACACTTAGTTTCCTAGTTGAGTACTTTGTTCTATACCTATAATGTAAACTGTAATGAACGGCTTTCAGTTTGTGGAGCTGTGGAGTCGGGAAACTGAAACAATGATGGGTTTAAGTTGGTAATTTTAACATAATATCACGCCTTGTTTCCCCAAGGAGTTGGGTAGAGATGTACCTCATTTTATAGGAAGCGAGCCTATTTAATCGGGCACAAATTCAGACTCCGGGCTGCTGCTAAGAAATTCCAGATAGAAAAACTCACTAACACTTTGCTCGACCTGGAAATCGAACCCAGAACCTGTTGACCTCTGGATCCTTATCCCAAAAAGTGTGGCTGTGGTATATATTTCTTAATTATCAAGACATTAAATCAAGTATCCTGTATGATGAATTTCAATTGATAGAATTATACTGTTACGAGCTGGGGTTGGGGATACATTAATTACAACCAATATTACCGAAATACACAAAAACAGTTTAATAAAATACACACAAATATCGCAATAATCAAAACTTCAAACAGAATCACTTGTCTCGCTTGTACTGTATCACTTGAATCGCATTCGATCGCCTTAATAACCGATCTGCCTGTTAGCCCGACAATTCGCTATTTAAAAGCCGAGCAGAACATTCGCGAACTTTCGACACTTTGCCACAGTTCACAAGTAGTGTAGAAGCTTCCAGGTATTACGAGAGCGAACTGTTTACTGTTTAATCCTGCTATTCGATAACAGACGGCGGTGGCGTCTACGTACAATTGTTCGTGTAGTACTTGCTACTTGATAACAGATGGCGTTAGCGTGTCGTTTCTAGACTTTTTGATTGACTTACACACTGCCCCTTCCTGAGATGGAGTTAGCGTGATGTTTCTAGACTTTACGATTTACGTAACAATAGTTTTAAACTGTTAAATAGAATCATTATACTAACACGTAGCATAATCACCCTATTATTTTCCAACTGTTGGGACACAGGCCTCCTTTCTGTGGGAAGGAGTGGGCCGAACGTAATCAGCTCATGCGGGCCCAATGGGGGTTGGTAGATGTTACCTGTCGTAGAATTTTTTGCTCTAGGTAGGACATGTCGGTTTCCACCCGATGTTTTCTTCCTCGTTTGAGAGAATTAGTGGGAAATAATATACACAATAATTTCTAATAAGATATTGCTAAAAAATATTAAAATAATTAGAAAAGCGAAATGTAACAATGCAAATAATCATCATCAATATCACTTCAGCCGAAAGACGTCCATTGCTGGACATAGGCCTCCCGCAATGTAAATTATCCTTATTATAATAATAGTAAAATAATTTAAAGCGTAGTGAGTTGGCTTGAAAAAAAATTTTATATTATGGATTGAACAGTTTCATTGTATTCAGTATTTATAGTATTTGCTTTAATCTTATTCGAACAACAAAAATAAAACGCAATTTTATTTTATGTTAACCCAGATAGGCGGGTTCGGATTCGAACCTAGTACTTAAAGCTCAAAAGTCACGGACGTTACTCTCCGTACACGCATATGATTAGGGAGTTCTCTTTTGTATGTAAAAACTGCACTTTGTAAGTACACGACCAATCCTTATCCAAAACCGGCATTTATAATAGTCAGCCGTTGCCATCCTTTTAAACAAAAAAGGTAATAAGCACGACGATACCAAGTCTTTGAGCATAACCCAACTTTCAATAACCAATGACTTTGGTTTTACTTTCAAAGAGCTGTACTTAAATGCAACTACAAGTTTGTGATGCCAAAAATAGGTTATTAAAGTAAACAAGAAGCGCTTTAACCTGGCACCTCACAGAATACGTAACGAAGATGGCTTTAATTACATCCAGAGATTGTGTTGCACACTACTTTGGAAGTAATTGGAGGCAAAATTGTATGTAAGGTAAGTGCATTTCCACCGAGGTGTGAGGACCACTATTTTTATCTTCGACTATAGACTATTCGCGTTAAGAATATAGTGACTCATCGTTGACACTCGGTATAGCCACGCTCCTTGACCAATTAGATCATAGTAAATTAGAACGTACTTTCTGAAGGGCTCACTTTAACTGGTCAATGTAAGCCCAGCTTTCTAATTTCCTCATCATTTTAGCCGAAAGACGTCCACTGCTGGACAAAACCCTCCCCATGCACCTCCACTTCGACAAATTCCGTTTTTCTTGCATCTAGCGCATTCCTGCGTCCTTCACCAGGTCATTACAAATATAACTAGCGAAATGTGGGTGTACTATGTAGGTATACCTCTGCCTAACTCTCCGGGGAGTACGGGCGTAATGTTACGTTTTTGTGTTTATGTATTACAATCTTAATATATATAAATTACGCGTCACATTTTTTGTCCGGGATGGACTTCTAAACTACTTAACCGATTTTAATAAAATTTGCACACCGTGTGCAGTTTGATCCAACTTAAAAGATAGGATAGTTTTAATCTCAATTACTGATCTCTATATTTGCAAATTAAATGTTATTTATAGGGCAATGTGTGTGTTCATTGGTTAGTTCTATGAATTCGTAATAGATGGCGTGGGTTTCAATTTCTAGATAATCTTCTTTACATGCTTAGATCTTTTAAACTACGCAAAGGATTTAACACGGTTTTCACCAATATACAGGGTGAATCAAGAGAGAGGTTCGTATGTATAATACGCGGGCGAAGCCGCTGGAAAAAGCTAGTATACATATATATTACCCAGTGCGCTTGTGCTTAAACTTTTAAACAATCAATAGAAATACAAAGTTCTGCTTCGTTAATAGATAAGGCAACAAATTATGCTGAAGCCCTTAATGTTAGTCATATTAATAATTAGAACAGTGTCTGACTGGTCTTCTGTGGAATATAACCTGATATTGTGGTTAGGGCTGCGACTTATTAAAAGCGGGCGCGGCTACAATGCCAGCCTGTTTCTATCTGACTGGTAAAAATCTCTTGTCAAACAGAAAAGGTATAAGTTTTGATCACCACGCTTGATCAAAATGGATTGGCGATTTCAGACTTATACCCGGTGATATGGACATAGATGCATAACTTGACCATAGATTCAGTACATTATTCCGAACCCTGTGTTCTGTGTTGACATTTTCGTCGGTTAGGTAATAAAAAAAATATTGCTGTTCCATACATTTTGACCGCATTGGTATTGTGGACTGTTTTATAAAACGGTAAATTATTTATCATAAACGATTAAAATGTGTACGCTTTGAGGTGTAGAATTAAGAATCGTGTCCTGAATTCGGGGTTACAGTGTGCGCGTCGATGTTCCTGCCACCCTGTTTTCACTTTAAGTCATGGATTCTACACCGTGACACATATTCTATCAAAATCCGTGATTTGTGACGGAAATTTTGGTGATTAAATTAAAAACACTAAGTAAAGTGCTGGCCTGGGTTCGAACTCGCGATCTGCGACTCGTTGGGGCCGATACCACGGGGACACCACTGCTTCACTGCTTTGTTCACTTTTTTTGACATGTTTTGCACACGACAAGTGTTTACAATTTGTTTTCAGTGTAAAAAATAGACAAAACTTATAGAAAACATGAAGAATACTTGTTTTATAACTTGATGTAAACGCTGGGTTCGTGATTTTTTATTAATTAAAATACAACATCCCATAGCCTAGTATCATTCATGAAAAAAAAACAGGTTTACGTCTTAGACACAAATTGTGCAAGATGTATAACGTTTTCTAACATATTTATCGCTTCCGCTGCCTCTCTGACCAAATCCTTACCTCGCTTCCGCTTATCACTCCGCTAACAGTATTGCAGGTCACAACCTAACACTCACAACTATTTGCTGACGACGTAATGAGAACTGCGGTCAGTTGAGCCTACCAGAAATCCTCGACAATATCGCTGAAACACTTGACTTTACTATTCATTGATGTGTAAGTTAAGCAAGTTAGAAGTACGAGCAGAAGAAAATGCGCAGTGTAGAAAGTTGTAAGAAAATTTGTGAAGGGGAACTGATATGGTTGGTGTGCCTAGTTCGGGGTCGTTATAATTTCAAAAGTAAGGTAGGAATAGTCTCGGTATCATGCTAGTTATAAGGGTAGTGTAAACGTTAACCTCTAACCTAATGTCAGCAGTTTGTTAAATTAAAGTTCTTTATTTAAAGTACCGTGGTTCTTTTGTTTGACAGTTTGAGTAATTTCGTTCTGGAAAAATAAAACAAATGACGGTTGAATTTTGCAGCCAGTGCTTTTAAAGGGTTTGGTGGGACTTTGAAGTGGCTTGTCTCGACAACTCATACGATTTTCTGTAATTTTCCGGGTTTTGTCGAATTTTGTAAGGGTTTTTTTATTATTAGGATAATCTTCGCCAGATGTGGTGATTACAGACACATGTAGAAAATGTATGTCAAAGGATTCAGAGGAAGCCAAGGGTGTTGAAAACAAATATTATTTCCTCTTGATTTTTGGTCCCGAGAAAAATACAATTTAATTTAAAAATGAATCGTAAATTTTTCCTGAATAGTAAACAGCTTTCGATATTTCGATAGTTTCCGATACGAGCTTTGAACTAAGAACAAAAAACTGAAATGTTCGTACAAAAGCAGTAAGTTACTTAACATTTTCAAACTAACTGCGTTAATTAGCCTAGAATTAAAAATGAATAACATACTATCACGCCTTGTTTTCCCCAAAGGCTTGGGCAAAAGTGTGTGTATCTATAGTATATCCACATTTTATCAGTTATTTATAAGTTCCATGTAATAAAAGGCACAAAAAGTACAATGTAATAGGGGAAAAAGAATAGCACCAACCCATTTCTTCCCGTGGGTGTCGTAAGAGGCGACAAAGGGACTTCCTAGAGAATGGGCAGCAGCATTCTCTACGCATTTTACCACTATACTGCGATCGCCATCTCACCTGCAAGCGTGGTGATTACGGAAACCCCCTCCCCTGAATTGGGGGAGGCCTATGTCCAGCAAATGGACGTCTTTCGGCTGATGATGTTGATGATGATGAAGAGGAGGCAAGCCTATTGCCATTAACTGGGCACAAATCCAATTTAAAATAAATGATCCTGAATCATATAATTTCTAATACGAAACAATGATATAACAATCTAAAAAAACTTCGCAAGGCTACACTCAATAAATTCTTCCCTTGTAAAATTACTGAAATATATTTATTATTACATCCAACTTTGTACTGACAAAAGTTGGGTCGTCCCAAAAAAACCGCTCCACCCGAAAAAGGACTTTAAAATTTTCTACTACAAGGATTTATTTTGCTTGTAAACGTAACGGTATCGTGTCAGCTTGTCCCCCATATTTTCTGTTTTTTAAATGATGAAGCTATGAATTTATGCCAGTCTCTAGACGTCAGAACAATTTTCTTTTTCAAGTGTTTCGTTGCGAGAGTTTCAAGGATTTGGGTTCCGTGGCTCGGAAACTGGGATAAGTACGTCACGGTTTATTTATGCAGGTGCCTTTTTGAGTGCGCCGAGAAATTGTTGGACTACTTTTAATTACTACTGCGTGATGTGTGTCGCAGTATAACTCAGCAACTTTTCCTTTGCAGGCTATGAGCAACTTTTCTGTTAGAGAAGCTCTTATGGTCCTTACATATGAAATTTGCATTTTATGTATTTCATTAAACAAAAAAATAAATAAAAGGTAGTATGCTGAGATGATATGGCTATATCGGCTTGCAAAAGGGATTTAAGAGGCAGATAATATAGTGACTTTATTGGTGATGTTCTTCAGAAAGGTCAGCTGCGTACTCTTAACCGGCGTGTGTCTCCAGTCTCGGTTGTTTAACGGTTAGCCTTGCCATCATGGTTTGCAATTTTTGACAAAAATTATGTGCCGTAATCATTTGAACAGATCTCATGAAGCAGCAGTTCCAGCACTGATCCATCAGACACTTATCAGTACCTTTTTGGTATCTACTTTCACTTGGCAGGATTTGGCCGGTTCTCCTGCGTTCAACCATTGTGATGAGCATTTCCGATTATTGTGGAGAATTCATTTTTTAAATACAAGTAGCGATAGAATAAAAAAATCCCCTGGTGATTTTGACGTTTGAGTAATGTAACGCAGCACTCGACGCGCATTTGGGTGCTTCACACAATCGATTTGGAACCCATTTTTCAAGCTTGATCATTTTTCTATTTTGTTTCATGTGAATCAAAACGTGCCGCTAACTCTGACGCGACAGGATGTAGCAGGATACGACGGGGTGCAGCAGGATGCAGCAACATCGTCAGGTAGTAGGGAACCTGCGTAAAAAAATGTTGTAGTGTAGCAAGGGAAATTCTTCCTACTTAACAGACAGCTGTGCTGCTGGGGACTTTGTTGCGTCACTTCTTCTTCCCAGCTAAAGCACTAGAAAGTGATAAAGGGTGAGCCTTTTGGGGGACTGTCTTATGTAATGAGGCTACAGTGAGCCTTATCATGTTGGAGTGGACTGGAGTGGAGTAAACCTGATTCAATGTCACTAACTGAATGGGCTCGAATATACTCGATTCAGTGTCACCGACCGACTGAAGTCAAGTATACCCAATTCAGCGCCACCGACTGGAGCCCAGTATACCTGATTTAGCGCCACTATCCGATTGGAGCCGTGTATACCCGATACAGCGCCTCTGACTGCCTGGAGCCAGGTATACCGGATTCAGCGCCACCGGCCGATTGAAGTCGAATATCCCCGATTCAGTGTCACCGACAGACTGGAGCCGACTCATCTCCGATTCAACGTAACCCGAACGTTAAAAGTATGCCTAAAGAAGTTTTCACTTCTTCCATAAAACATTACATTTATATTTACCATCATAAAATACTTCTCTTATCTTATTTTGTCTTGGCCACTGAACCCGGGAATTTAAAATTCCTTTCGCTTTACAAACATTTGAAATTATAATTAATGTCCTCATATTTCTGCTTGTTTTCATACCAAATAATCAATGGTTGTATGAAACTTATCATGGTTTATGCTGAGTATTTTTTTTTATAGGATGGTGAAAGAAATTAAGTATATGACTTGTTATGTTTATAAGATCTTAGTATCGAAAAGTTTTTCAGTGTGTTCAAACGTGGACAAAATTGATTGAAGGGAAAGCTTTTCCGGATACTAGTTAGAAATAGTATAGAAATAGTTTAACATATCACAACATCACGCCTGTATTCCTCGTTGGGTTAATCAGATGCTTCAGTTAGTGCACCCACATTTCACCAGTTATGTATTTTTAAGTTCCATGTTAGGGGGGAGTCTATTGACATCACCACGCCATAGATCCAAACTCTCGGCTGTCACTGAGAAAATCCTCTTAGAAAAACTCTAATAACACTTTGCTCTACCTGGAAATCGTGATAAATTATTATTAAAGTAATACATAAGGAGATACGCAAGTTAAAATGAGTTCTTGTTTATAACGTTATAACTGTAAGTTGCTAGTTCAGTTTCAAAAACTTACGGGTTAACGCCATCCATCCACATCATAATCAACCTATAATATTTCCACTGCTGGAACACAGGCCTCCACTTGGCGCGGGAGTGGGCCGTAATGCACCACGCGGGCCCAGTGTGGGTTAATAGATGTCACAAGTCTTCGAGTTTTTCGTTCTAGGTTGTGACGGTTTCTTCACGATGATTTTCTTCACGGTTTTGAGAGAAGCAGTAATTATAAATGTAATAATTTGCACAAAGTAAAGCACCTGCTTAGGTTCGAACCTACGACCTATTACTCGTCAGTCGCGGCCGTTACCACTGGGCTACTACTGGTATGACCGCAACAAGTGGCTTCAATACCCAAATACGCGAGCGTTTTTGACTCTTTAATGTATACTTATTACTTATATATAATACTATAAAGCTGAAGAGTTTGTTTGTTTTGGTTTGTTTGTTTGATTGAACGCGCTAATCTCAGGAACTACTGGTCCGAATAGAATCGAATTATTTAAATAGGCTACCCAACACAAAATCTTTTTGTGTTGGGTAGCCTATTTATTGAAGAAGGCTATAAACTATATAACATTACGCTACAACCAAGAGGACCGGAGCAGTAATGAAAAATGTTGCAAAAACGGGGAAAATCGCACGGGTAGGCGATTCGACGCGACGGGAAGGGTCGGGGGAACAAGAAATTTAACGTGGACGAAGTCGCGGGCAGAAGCTAGTGTCAAATATTGGTGTAAATGACGAATTTTCATGACGCCAATACAAAAATGACGGAAACGCTCTTTTAGGACGCCATAGCTTAACGCTTTTTTTTTTTCTTGATGGGAAATCATCAATTGACTTCTCCCGCTCTGGGCGGAGCGGGAGGGCGTGTCAGACTTTTACTGACTAAAACCCACCCGTGTTCCATCAGTTGCCCATGTGCCAGGGTCACGGTATCTCTTTCGAACAATCACGCGACCCCGGCAGATAGCTTAACGCTGAATATTATTTCAGTAACTAAAAAAAAGTAGTTCATGCAACTGTTGATAATGCCTAGTTATGTGCAGTTTCATACACTACTACTATATTGGGGTTGATCCTACTAACTAAAAGATTAAAGTTAAAAGTGTAAGAAATAGTTTTTTTATGCTATAAAATCAATCCATTAGAAAAAAAATATTGATGGAAACTCCTTGGTGATATTAACCCTTCTATGTCATAGTGCTAAAAACATTGTTCTATAACATACTTTTGTTACACAAAAATTGTTACTGGTTCTATTTTTTTTGGGTATTGTGTTTATAAATTACGTCAATATAAACTCTTTTTGAATTTTATAATTCGAATTTCACGATAATCGAGTAGATAAAACTATTTACAATAGATTAAACTCTCATTATTTACTTTTGGCAAGATCTCTAGGCACAAAAAGCCTTCAAATAAAAAAAAAAAAGAATAAAAGAAAGAAAGTATCTAAATCACAAGGAACTGATGTTGTGCAAGTTTTAATGATTTTTGTTCAGAAAAATTAAAAACTCCGTAATACTGATGAAGAATGGTCACGCCGGGAAAAAGTTATAATTTACGGATCAAATTAGTGGTGAAATTAATGTTAGGGATACTTTAATATTGCTTTGAATTTGTTTCTCAATGAAAAATACCACTAAAAATGCTTTTCTTTCAATAAGAATAAGATTCTTAGAAACAAAACTAAAAAGAGACATTAGCCTCGCAATTTATTATTAGTTACTTGAGATTTAAAGTATAACTGGTGAAATGTGGGTGCAGGTACTATTCTTTGCGGGAATCAATTTTTCAAGCTTATCGGTGGCGAGAAAACCAAAATATACATACAAAAATGAAAATACAGACGATTTTCGAAATTAAAGTATTTTTTTCCCTTTATAGTGTTTTTTTTTTCTTGAAGTCGGTTGTGTTTTATTTATGTCATCGTTACTCCTCTAGGCCGCATTTTTATACATCCAAACGCACATCATATTCAGACGAAAAAAGCCCCGGAAAACGTCTATCCGCCATACCAGTTCTTTGTCTAACCCGCCTCTCATTAAACTTCGAATTAATTCACCCAGCTCGGCCGCCATTTTGAACTTATACGCATACATTTTTGCTCCTTCACGCGTTGCCTATAAATGTCTCCCTAAGGGTCGTTGAAATGGCAGTCTCACTAATTGGTCCTATTCATTAGTTGCGAGACGATGCCTTTGCAACTATGACATCTGAAACTGAAGCGGTAAAGCGGTAAGCGCTGGATTTTTTGCGCTTTTTTTGTGCTAGATTTTTCTGATTATATGCTTGTGTCGTGGTGATAAAAAGATTAAGCTGGGCGCATTCACCTTAATCTTTTAAATATTAGGATATTGGGGTCGGCTTCTAGTCTAACCGGATGCAGCTGAATACAAGTATTTTACATGGAGCAACTGCCTATCTGACCGCCTCAACTCAGTTCATGGAAGTTAATTTTATTACGACCGTGTGAAGTCGACTAATACCACTCATGCAAATTCAATACCTACAACTAAATATGTTAAAGAGAATAATAAACACGACTCAACTATCTATCTATACTATATTACTATATATAATATTATAAAGCTGAAGAGTTTGTTTGTTTGTTTGTTTGATTGAACGCGCTAATCTCAGAAACTACTGGACTGAATTGAAAAATTCTTTTTGTGTTGGGTAGCCTATTTATTGGGGAAGGCTATAGGCTACATAACATTACGCTAGAACTAAGAGGAGCGGAGCAGTAATAAAAAATGTTGGAAAAACGGGGAAAGTCGCACGGGTAGGCGATTCGACGCGACGGGAAGGGTCGGGGGAAAAAGAAATTTAACGCGGACGAAGTCGCGGGCAGAAGCTAGTTATTTAATGTAAGTCTTGTTAATTAACGGAAAATTCAAATCAAAATTATGAGCCACAATGAAAATTTGTGTTAATTACGATGACATAATAATAATTATTTTCTACGTGTTAATTTTATTTAAAGAGATTTACGTGATTGAGAGATTTAAGCAATGTAAAATATTAAACAATTAAACAGTTCATAATTCATAGATTTATATATAAAATGATTTTGCTCTGATATATTTAAATTCTGGTAGAGAGAGGTATTTGGTAACGAAGTAGGTTTTTATAACATTATTAGGTTTTGCCCGCGGCTTCGCCCGCGTGGATGTCAGAAATGTTGTTGTGTTATTTTCATACCATATGCCTAAATAATAAACTTCATGATGTTTGCTTTGAAAATGAAAGACTTTCCATACAGCTTCATCCCCTTTTTCAGCTCTTCGGCAGTAGAATTATCTAAAACGCTTAGACACGTGTAAATTACTTTTTAATTCGCCTCTGAGCAGTGGTGGCCCAGTGGTAACGGCTGCGACTTACGAGTTGTAGGTCGTGAGTTCGAACCCAGGCAGGTGCTTTACTTTGTGCAAATTATTACATTTATAATTACTGCAACTGTAAATTATTTCATCACCACTGCTCTCAAAACGGTGAAGGAAAACATCGTGAGAAAACCGGCATGTCTTAGAACCAAAAAATCGAAGACATGTGACATCTACCAACCCGCACTGGGCACGCGTGGTGGATTATGGCCCACTCCCTCTCACTGAGAGGAAGCCTGTGGCCCAGCAGTGGGAATATTATAGGCTGCTGATGATGAAACACAACATTTGAATCAAACTAGCTTCAAAAGTGACGGAATTTTCATATAAACTTCCCCCTATTTCACTCTTTTACGGGGAGAGTTTCCTAAAATCCTTTCTTAACTGACGTCTCTTACTCTTAATCTACTTCTGTGCCAAATTTCATCTTCATAAGTGTAGTAATTTTTGAAATTTCGTGATTAATCTGTGAGTGAATGTATGAGTGAGTGACCTTTCGCTTTTATATATATCGACTAGCGTCTACCCGCGGTTTCGCCCGCGTGGATGCAGAAAAATTCACCATTTCAAGCCCCACCCTTTTAGGAATGGAATTTCTTAGTGGATACCTACTCTTCACAAAGAACACATCCTCCAAATTTTCATGTCTCTAGGACCAGCGGTTTAGGCTATGCGTTGATATATCAGTCACTCAGGACTTTGAATTATATATTTATAGATAGATATTGTGTGCTTTTCTCATTTCTAATGTGACGATAAGTCGTCATACCTATTTTACCAGCGGTATCTATTTTTTAGTGCACTTGATTTTCAACTCTCTGTGTTAACCTGAGCATTGAGATTTCAATAGTGCATCTCAGTGTGTGGAAAATTGATCAGCGTGTTTTAATGTTCGATTTTCAATCCAGTGCCCAAAAAAATCCCGCCTACGTCCGTGGGTATGTGGGTGCGGGACGTCCAAGTCCATAAAATATTTATATGACAATACGTAAACGTTATAACTAAAATTTAAAAGGGTTCTAATATATTTTCATAAATTTTACTTCCCACTGTATTTCACCATTGACATACCCATTTTATGTCCACGCTTTTCACTGTCCATTCCATGGTTGCCTGGAAGAGATCACATAAAGCGATAAGGCCGCCCATTGTAATTATTTTGTAATCTTTGTAATGTTTTTTGTGATGAATTTTTATGGTGTACAATAAAGTATATATAAATAAATAAATAAATATCGTGATGCCATAGACGTCCACGATCATATTTTCACGTTAGAAAATATAAAAGCGCAAAATGTATTGTTTTGAATAGTTATTTTATATCACTGCTAGGTTAAAATTCAATTGGAATTACTTTGCAAAAGCTCTCTCTCTATCTCAATCACGCACATCCAGTATTCCCAATTAAAAAGGAAATGTCATCATTCATCATCATTTCAGCCAAAAGAGGTTCACAGCTGGAGATAGGCCTCCCACAATTTGGGGGGTTTTCCATAATCGCCTCGCTTGACAGGCGGGTTGGCTATCACAGTATGGTGATAAAAGGCATAGAGAACGCTGCTGCCCATTTTCTAGTACGTCCCTTTAAGTCGCAGAAGTAATAATCACAAGATGTGGTGGAGAAAAAAGGTAGCTGTGACAAAACTGAAAAAATAAAACAAATTGTCTACTAATGCCACCGCTGTACACAGCCGCTGAAAGCGCTATCCTATACAACGCCCCCAGTTTACCACAGACGTGTGAATGAAAGTTTTTATGAAGTCACCCGTTCCTCAAATGATGACGAATCATCAGTTATTACGAAAAACCTGCTGCAAAGCGCTGCCAGTTAACATATCTTCAAAGTAGGCATATTTCAAAGCTCTTTTATTGTTCAATTTCTACTTGAATACGAGGTCGTAAGTTTTAACGTTGGTCTTTTGAATTTGTGTTGAATTTTGGCGCGGGAAGTGTATGTAAGCGTCGGAAATTAAAAAGAATTTGCCGGAGTATTATCTAAAAATAGTCGTGATGGGAGAATGGTCTGTTAGACCTGGGTTGATTACGTAACACAATAATAGTAGGAATGGCTTTTATTTTGACATTTCAACAACATTCATTGCGTTTTTTAAGTTGTCAAATGAAGTAATGGATTAGCAATATTCTTGGCCTGTTTGCAACAGGCCTCCTTTCTGTGGATGCTGGTCCAGCTTCATAGGATAATCTAGAGACTAGACATAACCAGAATGGTGGCTATATGAATTGTAAAATTCATTATTTTTATGACAATGATTACTTAAACTGACTAGAGTGTAGCGCGAGTGAGTCTCAGCGCGAGCGCGTCGAAAAAACAGTGTTCGATTTTTAAAACTCTCGCAGCCATTTTGTTACATCCGTGGATATATGGATACAATTATTCCGTTGGTTCTATGTTATACCAAGTAACGCTGGTCAGGTTCCATAATTAAGTCATTTGAATGGTAATTCCTTCTGCACTTGCATTCTACACTGGATGATAAAAATGATCACTTATATTCCATGAGTCGGCAGGTCAAACATCAAGCCCCAAAACAGGGGTCACAAAATTCGAAACGACATTTATTTTTGTAGTAACAGGTAATCAATCAATCTGCCTAGCGCTTTTCCATCTATGTTGGGGTCGGTTTCCAGTCTAACCAGGTGAATATCAGTAATTTACATGAAATAACTGGAAATAAATTGAATTTACTAGAGAATCGGCAGTAGCTTTCTCTATGTATTTTACCACCATTCTGCAACCGTCAACCCGCATGTCAAGCGTGGCAATTATGGCAAAAACCCCAAATTAGGGGAGGTCTATGTCCAGCAGTGGACGGAGAATGGGCAGTAGCTTTCTCTATGCATTTTACCACCATTCTGCAACCGTCAACCTGCCTGCCAAGCGTGGCGATTATGGCAATCCTCCAAATACGGGGAGGCCTATGTCCAGCAGTGGACGGAGAATGGGCAGTAGCTTTCTCTATGTATTTTACCACCATTCTGCAACCGTCAACCTGCCTGCCAAGCGTGGCGATTATGGCAATCCTCCAAATACGGGGAGGCCTATGTCCAGCAGTGGACGGAGAATGGGCAGTAGCTTTCTCTATGTATTTTACCACCATTCTGCAACCGTCAACCCGCATGCCAAGCGTGGCGATTATGGCAATCCTCCAAATACGGGGAGGCCTATGTCCAGCAGTGAACGTCTTTCGACTGAAATGATGATGACATGAAATAACTGCCTATCTAATCTCCACGACAACTCAGTTGTTACCGGGTAACACAAAACCCCTTTGTAAGACTGGTTGTCAGACTTTTGGGTTTCTGACTACCGGTAAAGACTGTCAAATATATATGAATCACAGCCAAGAGTAACGGCAATGAACATGAAAGTGGTTTAAAAAGTGTTCGGGCGTTCCGAGAGGAGTCGTCAACATAAGGGTCAAGGTTCCGAGTTATTTTTATTGGTTACTTTAGTGTCGTTTCGGACACGATTTTAAGACTCCTGCTTATGTGTGGTGCAAGTTAGTAACGATGGGCGTTTTATTAACCTTATTGGTGACTGCCTAGAACTATATGATATATTCATGTATAATCTGTACTCTTGGAGGTAGTGAGGGACAGAGTGTACAGGTCACTCAACCTCCGTAGAAAAGGGAGGAACCTCCGACCTGACGACTGTCGCGTTTGGTTGGCAAAAGCCCGATAAAGGATGTCGGGACGTTAAATATGCTAGTTGCGCGGTAAATTTTGCTTGCCAGATGCAGGATTTGCATGACCACAGTGTGAAGCGTAGATCGCATGTGGCAGTGTTGATGTCTGTAGGGTGGTAAAGAAGCTACAGCAAAGAAAAAAAAAAAATTTTCTGAATGTATTTTTTTCAAAATTTAATATTTATTAATTATTTGACGCACATAAGAAATACTGGCTCCTCCTTATTTTTACGGCCCGAGAGACCGCGGCCATGCTCGTGCCGTCCGGTCACCGCCCTCGCAACATCAGGTGGGCCATTCATAGAATTTGGAGTAAAGGTTTTATGCAAAACGTCTCAAGCAGTTCTAAAATTATAATAATTACGAAAATTCAAAAACGCTTAGATAAAAAAAATATTTTTGCTTCTATAGCTTCCTTACCACCTACAGGTGTACCTCTTAAAATATTTCGTGTATGAATAGATACACCTTATATACATACTTATAGTTTTGTTAGCTGCTGCTCCGACTCCGTCCGCGTGATATTTTTTGCTCCAGTCGTATTGCATCACCACTCCGTGCTATTGCTATTACTTCGTTTTCGCGTATCGTTTTTTCTGACTTATTTTATTTCTGGTCGGCTCTAAGCATTCCTTAAGATTTGGGCTGTCAAATGTGAAATATATTTTTTCAAATCCGACGCTCCAGAGATTAGCACGTTCAAACAAATAAGACAACAAATCAGCTCTTCAGCTATATTACTTTACCTGTAATATTAGATAGACGTAAGGTGGGGCTGTATGTAAGGGTAATCTTCGCAACTGGTGATCTGAGATCGAAAATTCTCTCATCTTCACTAGTGGAAAGCCAAAGTATTGGCGAGTGTCATTTTTAGGGTTCCATTGCCAAGTGGCAAAAAACGAAACCCTTATAGAGTCGTCATGTCTGTCTGTCTGTCTGTCTGTCCGTCCGTATGTCACGGCCACTTTTTTTTGAAACTATAAGAGCTATTTTATGAAACTTGGTAAGTAGATGTATTCTGTGAACCGCATTAAGATTTTCATACTAAAATAGAAAAAAAAAACAATAAATTTTGGGGTTCCCCATACATAGAACGGAAACTCAAAAAAAAAAAAAATTAATCAAACCATTATTATACGTGTGGGGTATCTATGGATAGGTCTTGAAAAATGGTATTGAGGTTTCTAATATAATTTATTTTTGATCACAAAAGAACCATTACGCGGACGAAGTCAAGGGCAGAAGTTAATTAAAAAGTAAGTTTTTTAGCCATTTTCAAGGATTTCGATAAATGTAAGTCTGCCCCAGCCAGGTCCACCATTTTAAAGGTTCATTTATGTTTTATGTAGAAATTCAAAGTTTTTAATGTTTGTGCCTCAGAGTGCAAATTAAATCGGTGTTTGAGTACCCGCGGGTGTCTTTACGAGCATAAAAAAGTTGATAGGCCTCCTAGGCGGTCTAGGTATTTAAAATTTAAGACGACCTTAGGTTCTGATTCGATAATTTTCATGTTTTTTTATTTTGGGGTCCGTATCCTAAGGTTGCCAGAAGGACCTTCTAACTAACCCTCCTGGTCTTTCGTGTGTCCGGCCTTCTATTTGTTAGCGCGCTTTATCTCATGAACTGTAGACGGTTTAGATTTTTACAAAATGTATTATTATTATTTATTTATTTATTTATACCAATAAGTACAACATCATTGCCATCATTGCCAGTGTAACAGCACATCTCTACATAGTTTAAAACAAAATTAGTTTCCGCCAGTGGCAGCAGCCGGCAGGCAAGGGCGTGCCTATAAGTATCGCGTCATAAAGATATCCTGTCGGTGTCCTGTCCTAATTATAATTATTATTAATAACTCCATATTAACGGTTTAGCAACCGTTAATATGGAGTTATTAATAATAATTACTAGCGTACTAGCGTACTTAATAATAATGAAATAAATTAACTGATTAAAGGCATTTTTTGCCTACCTTCATAGGCAAGTCTAATTCGTACTTGCATGTTTTTCAATTGTAACGAAATTACGTGATTATAATAAAAACGCTTACTGTCATGTCTTGCACCACACTCACGAATGTCCCCAAAAGGTTAGTCGTGCAAGATCTGTGACGATCTCCGTTATGGCTCCATAAAATACCTCATGCTATTCCCGTTGTAATGGGAACTTTTCACTCCTGGGAACTGTATTGTTTTTAATCTTTCAAGATGGAGGAAAAAATCTGAGAGAAATTAATATGGAGTACCTTTACCGATGTGCTTTTTGTACCTATATTTACTTATCATGTATTAGGTGCGCATAGGATTTCTGGTTCAATAAAATAATCACTGAATTTGATTGGTGATTGGCAAAGAGGTGCCAATTAACGGCTTTTTTGTCGATTCATCATCATCATTCATCATTTCAGCCCAATGACGTCCACTGCTGGACATATGCCTCCGCTAATTTGGGGTGATTTCCCAGAACCACCACGCTTGGCAGGCGGGTTGGCGATCGCAGTATGGTCGTAAATGCATAGAGAACGCTGCTGCCCATTCCCTAGTAAGTCCCTTAGTCGCTTCTTACGACACCCACGGGAAGAAATGGGAATACGTAATAGGTCAGGATCTACTTGACCTACTTCTACAAAATTGTATAACTTGAAAACCAAAACTATCTGATAAACTAGATAAATAGGGGGTTCGTAGACTGTTATAGTTCTAAAACATACTTGAAGTCCTAAACTGCTGACCTACAATTCACTAACTTATATGAGGCAAAAACGTTTACTAAGTTTTAAAAGTACGTTTTTATAGAACTACCAAACTTCCAAGAACAAGTGTCAGTCACACTTTTTATATCCAAACTTCTGATTTTTATCGAAGATCATAAGAAGATTTAGGGCTAGTAGTGAAGATAAAATCTAGTAAGACACTCGAGAGGGGTCTATCGAAAAGTACTTATATTATCTACCTACTGTAACAACGTTACATAACTGCTTTACACGATTTTTGTTTTTTTTTTGTTAGGTAGATTGAGGGGAAGCATACAAAAGAGCATTGAGGCAAGCTAAAATGGCGGTAAGCCCGCCATGTTTGTCGAAAGACCGATGGCCGGTGGGGTAGATGAGCCATGGAGTGGAGACCGTGTATCGCCAAGCGTAGTGTGGGACGCCACCCAGCTAGATGTATTGCCGACCTTACAAAGGTGGCTGGAATAGACTGGATGCAGGTAGCGTAGGGCAGGGTGTTGATTTGCAGAACTTTCTTCACGACATTTTTCTCATTCCTCCTCGGTTATCATGATATGGACATGTGAAACATGTCTATACCATGTCGACCGTTTCCTCACAACTTTGCAGTTACCGGTGCGACTTATCATTTCCTAATCTAACTATTCGTGTAATACCACATATCTTGAAAGTAATATTTGAAGCCCCTTAATTGGTACAAATTCTTAGAACTAAGGGTAGATGGATAAAAGGCGACGGACATTCTCACATCTGGTTGGCATAAACAAGACCCAAGCAGATCCTTTTCAACGATTGAGAAATTTCACAAAAAAATATGGTCGTAAAGTGTTTCTACACAAGTATGGGAATTGCGAGGGTTCTCAGGATTGTGGCGATTTTGGGATGGGAGGAAGATGTTTTGAGGCAGGCAGTTGGCTTTAGGGCCAGCGTTGCCAATCTGTGGGGAATTCCCCAAACTGCGGGGATTTTCAGTTCGATTGGGTAATTTGTGGGGAGAGCGTTTATGTGGGGAAAATGTGGGGAATTTAGACATTTACACTAGAGCTGAACTTAGAAGTAATAGAAGTAGTATATAAAGTAAGTATAATTTATATATTATTTATATTTGATTTAAGTTAAACTCAACTTATCCATCCTTCATCAAACTTTATCGTTTATCGCGGAAGTCCCTGTTGTTTACTATAGCTTTGTACCGAATAGCGTTGCCAATCTATGGGGAATTCCCCAATCAAAAACTAAATGACGAATGGAGGGGTCACGCGATGCTAGATTACTCTGCTCTTGTTTTGCATGATGATGACAGTCCGGAAACATACTGGGCTAAGGTATTCCATCTTAAAAACAGTGCAGGTCATGAAATGTTTTAAATTTGAAATACGCAATAAGCCTATTGCTGGTTCTGCCTTTCTCAAACGCATCTGTCGAAAGGAAATTTAGCGTTCGGAAGAATTTGAAAATAGAGAATCGTAATTGCCTGCACATTGACACTTTAGTAACGCTTATGGCCACTAGAGAAGATATTAAGAAGAAGGGAGGGAGCCTAATATTTGATCCTTCAAATGATATGTTAACAAAAAAAAAATGGCGCATTGAAGAGCCTAAGCCTTAATTTAAATAATTAAGAACTTAAGTATAAATAATAAATATATTTGATTTATATTATTTCTTTGCTGAAAACTTGTGGGGAAAATGTGGGGAATATCGGTTTTATTTTCCCCAAAATTGGGGATTTTCAGTTACATTTTTGGGTAATCCAGACCGTGGAAGTCGGCAACACTGTTTAGGGCACCAGGAGAGGCGGTCGATTTAGGCTAGGCTGAGAGAGTTAGAACTTATAATAGAGAGTGTGACTATGTCTCTCTTAAACATTCTCATCAGTCTCAGCTGCATGCAATTGCTTTTCAGCATTTTGATCCATACACGTGTTCTGTTGCCACTTTTCCAATCTGCTCTGGATTTCAGATTAATTTTCACCGACAAGAACAATGTCATTGTGAACAGCATGCACCAGGGTGCCTCTCCCTGCATGTCTCCCGTCAGATTGTCCATGATCAACAGGATGAGGTTAGGACAGCACCCGACTGGACGTAGGTAGGTACGAGACTGACTGTAAATAACACGAATTAACTCCACATACTTCCCGGGCAAACGTTTCTCTTACAATGCCCGCCACAATACATACCAAGGTATATACCTATCATACGCTTTCTCCAGATCTACACTAATATTATAAAGCTGAAGAGTTTGTTTCTTTGGTTGAAAGCGGTAATCTCAGGAACTACTGGTCCGAATTGAAAAAATATTTTTGTGTTGGGTAGCCTATTTATTGAGGAAGGCTACAAGCTATACAACTTCCCGCTACAGTCAAAAGGAGCAGAGCAGCACCGAAAAATGGACGAAAACTGGCAGGCAATTCGATGCGACGGGAAGGGTCAGGGGAGAAAAAATTTGACGCGGGTGAAGTCGCGGGCAGAAGCTAGTCAATGAATACCATGTGCAAGTCCTTGTGAACAATTCTGTAATTTGCGCATAATTGGCGGAGTGCAAAAATATTACATTTACTGTGAATTATATAATAAGCGATAAGGTAGACTTTTTCACGAAAAACATATTCATGAACTTAGAGGGTTTTATTGATGATTTTAATATTTACAATTATGTTGGACTTACTTAATTTTTACGGCCGTGTATCATATTTTAATCGAAAAACAGGACGTGCAAACTAACACTGACCTGTTAATTCTAAAAAAACGTAATAGGCTACCGTGGCATTTCCTCCTTAAAGTACATTTAGCCTATAATAGTAAAAAATGATAAATTTTACTGTAAGAGGAATAAGTTAAAAAATAATAGACGCTCAATTCCTGATATTGCGCAGAATAGGTAAATTCGCGGCAAATACCTATTCCCAAAATTGTATAATTAAGTCTTGTCTTTGATATTATTCGACCTTTCAACCATTTAATACTAAAACTAACAGAATTCGCAGAAAATAGACTTTACAAACAGACAGATTTAACTTTGAACTTGCTGACCCATTTAAATGTCTATAATTTCAAACGCTGGCAGGTATCTTATCCAAATACCTGAATCTGATTCTGTTTTAATTAATAAACTCTAGATTTTAGGAAATAAATTAAAAAATTTCTCGTCCCGTTTTAAACTTTCTTTGCTATAGAGCGTGTTTCAATTCAAGAGCAAAGCACGATTCCTTAATTAATTCACGAACAATATAAGAGACGCTGATAACACTGATATAATTTCTACATAGGCCACTTTTTTCAAAAGTTCCAAAGTTTTTAAAAAGAGCAAATTCGTAAAACGTTTACAGATCACTGCAACAAATACTTAATTATGATTGTATGAAGATATAAAAAAACAGAACTGAATTACTTAAGTATGATAAATAGGTTATAGCTAATTCAGTTCACTTCCAATTAGGGCTTGCAATCCGGATAACCGGATATCCGTATTATCCGGATATCTGCCGATTTTCAGATCTGGATTTTACTTGCATCACCATCCAGATTTTTCGGATGTTACGGATAGTTGTATTTCTTTTTTAAATATTAAATAAAAAGCTGTCAACTGCGGAGTAGATAACTGTTATTACGTTATTTATTAGAGATGGGCCTACTACGACTTTGGCCAATTAGCCGACTAGTCAGCCAAGCCGATCATTGATTTCGGTGGAGTACGGTTGACATCAGCTATGTTCAAAATGACAAACCTACTTCTTGCCAATTGTCTGCTATAGACTTTCTTCTTTTTTCTATGAAGTATCAATTAACTTTCCTTGCGGTATTTAATTTCTAGATCTAAGTCCAATAAATAATGGACCAAACTAAGGGTTCTTATTTCTTACTATCCTAATTTCCTGATTGCACTGCAAGAAAACTGTATTTAAACTGATTCTATAATAAAAAAAATATGACAGTAAAGATTTCAATTTCATTTCAACACCTTCTTTTATATTTCTAACCATATTAATACGAGTAAAAAATGGGCCGACGAGGCGCTGACTAGTTGCCAACTACAAATATGGCCGACTAGTCGGGTTTCCCAACTAGTTGGCGACTAGTCGGTACATCACTATTATTTATTATTTTAATACAGGATCAGTTTTTATCCAGTGCGCAAACTGTAACCATGAATTCAGCATATCATTTTAGACCCCCCAGCAAAAAATTTTTCGTTGGTTTTACAAAAAAAAAAATCTGCTGTTTCATAGAAAAATGCAATACCTACGGGGTCAAAATGTATGGAACAGCTGATTTTTTTTGTATAACTGACGAAAATTTTCTACGCTGGGGGGTCTAGAATGAGAAGCTGAATTCATGGTTACAGTTGGCGCACTGGATAAAAACTGATCCTATATAGTTAATCAGTAATCACTCTTGCAATTATTTATTCACTTCAGAAAGCACAATAATTCAATTTAGTGACAGAGATCATAACAACATTGATTTACCAGGGAAAGTAATATTTTTATTCAATTATTTTGTTTTAAATAGGTTGATTTGATTGAGATGTTGTGATTTGTGATAAAAGTAAGATCTAATTTTTAATTAGAATTGTTTTTAGTATGAGAAGAACAGATACAAATTATTTGTACAGTATCGGTGTTTTATTGCATAATTTTAGAAAGTGAACTAGTTTTTTAAAATGTGATTGTTACTTGAAATATTGATATAGTTTATTATTTCTTTGTCATTTTGCTTGAGAGACTGATTAAAACGTGTTACAAAAGCTAATCAGTTTTATTTATAGAAAAAATAGCCATATTATCCGCCTTATCCAGATATTCCGGATAGTAAAATATTAATATCCGTACTATCCGGATAGTAAAAATTAACGGATATTGCAAGCCCTACTTCAAATATAATTATTGTCGACACTGCAAATGCGAGATTTAGGTTATTTTGAAAGGTTAGTTACTGCCAATTCTTTTTTTTTGTGGGAAATGGATTGATCTTAAATTGAATTTTATTTTTGTTGATTTAATTTTATGAACGAGGACTCAGAGCCGAAATCAAAACCAAAACATTGCTCTTGATTAGCGATATCCTAAGCTGAGGTCCATACCCCACAGGAGGTGCCCTTAGCGCGTAAGCGCTTTAGTTAATTAGTTAGTAAATTTATTGGCCCTGACTGGAGGCCTTAATTTAATCAGGAATTCGCAGGCAAATCCGATTAAGTAGTGACGACGTCTCATGGTCAACTACGAGATGTCATACACAAAGAAAAAACCTGCAAAGGCATCCTCCAAATCCTTCCAGGAACTCTTTTCCCACGCCACCTCAAACCCGACCCCAAAAAGAAATGAAATATCCTTAAGTTTATTTTGCTGTAAATAAATAAACATTAAGCATGCAGTGAACCTGGACTTTCTAATGACCGCGACGCTTAATGGTCTAAAGAGGAAACATCTGTGATTAAGGAATGAAAATGTAGGTGGAGTGAATTTGCTTGCATTCTGACACAGGTCAGGAATGCATGCAAATTCACTCGTTATCATAAAAACACATAAATCAAGTCAGCCGCCATATTGTTTTATGCGCCGTTTAGTTAATAAGATCGCTTTTACTCTAAAATATTTTAAAACAGTGAACAATTTTAATCATAATAAATTAAAATGCATAAGTTGACGCCAACTATTCATAAATCTTGAAGCTTGTTATGAAGTCACAAAGAACTCACTCTGTTGCTCATTTTGCTTTAAAAAGCTGTAAACTTCGAGAAATTTCAATACCTAGCGAATGAAGTTACACTGTTTTGAATTGGTTTCTACCTTTTCACCGCTGTTGGCTTTATAGAAGTCAACATTCGTCTTTGACGTCATTCATCGTACGTTGGAAAATTGGCAATTTAGTATACAGCTTTCCCAAATAATGTATACGTTAGTTTTGACTTGTAGGTAAGTAGATCTATGTTATTTAACTATTCAAATTCGATAGTAAAACATTTTATGGATTAATAGATCAATATTTTTTTATTTGTAACGACATCGCGCAGGTCAACTTATGAGGTTGTCGGCTGCTTAACCGGACTTGCCTGTGACTACCCTAATAAATTAAGACCTTCAGCCAGGACTTAAAAATTTAAAACTAGAGCGATTACTCGCTAAAGGCACCTCTGTGGGGTACGGACCTCGGTTTAGGGCAACGCTGCTGGTAGCGGGCAGCAAGGGACCAGCTGGATCGGAGCGACGAATTATTTATAGTCACCAAATGCGATAAGTAACCAGAGAGGTAATTGCGTACTACACTATCAGTAGGAAACGGTTTCATTTTAACAGTTCCGCAACATTCATGGCGGTTTTTACTTTGCTAAGCAAAACATTTTTTCGAACATAATGAAGGAATGGATGACAAATAAGCTTCAAAATGATTCAAATTCTGATTAATAGTGTGTTCCGCAATTAGGGTGCAGGTTAATTGGATATAGTTGAAGTTTAGCAAGAAAACGATGGATGGATAAATTAAATTAATTGAAAAAATCCTTATTTAATAAAATTTCATTCGAAAACATCCATGGGTTTCTCATTTCAACTACATCCGACGACCTTTGTCTGCTCTGGAAGTATTTAGGACGGTCGCCGCAATACATGATCGGATGGCACAGCTACACAAATGTACAGACGCCAGCACTTAAAGCTACTACAATCTGTCAAATTTCTTTAAAAGGTTTTCAACTTTATCGCTGAAATATTAGGTTCACGATTGATTGAGAAAATTTGACAGTTTTGGGTAGCTTGATGTGCCGGCGTTTGTACGTGAATATTCTGGAAGATTATGATCGTCATAATATATAAACAGCGGATTGTTAGACTGTTTTCACAGTCTAACAATTCGCCGTAGTGTGAAGACACTTCTGTTACAAATACGAAACAGCGAACTGGAAGCTAGAGACAAAAGATTCTGGTTAAAATTTCTGATTACTGCATTGTGACTATCTATATATTAATACGTGAAGCGAAAACTTTGGATCTCTTTTTACGAAAATTGGGCGGATGGAGAAGTTTGAAATTTCGCACACTTATAGTTTATACAGAGAAGAACTGACGAATGCTGTTTTTTTTTTTAATTATGCGTAAAAATACATTATTTTCAATAAATAACACGTTACTCACACTACTATTCATTACCGTGTATTTAATACATTATGGTCGAATGTTGACCACTGGGCGACCACTAGTTTAAATAAATTTTTAAGTGTATTTGGTGAAAATTGGAATGAAAATGATTTATCCTAAACCCCAGCTCGTAACATTGTTAAGAGACATAAGCCTCGACATTAAAACAAATTAAACCGGCTAGTGAAAATTAAGCCGTTTGCACTTTAGTCAAAACCATGTAGGTTACGCTCGGTCACGCCAACACAGTACTCTGAGTTCTCAGTCTTAAACCCCAGATGATAACTAGATTGTAAAGGTTTATACCTACATGGAATTAGTTGAAAATGTCTGTGGTTTTACTTCGGTGATTATTACTTGCTTAGCCTGGTTATAAGTTTAGTTAAATCTCAGGTTTAGTTTTGTTGGTCGCATGTAACGTTAGCTGACCGAATTTTGATACAATCGTGTTATTATTATTATTTTTATTTTTCATTGACATTTCTCAGCACCCTAGGGTTCTGGACCTTTGGAAGGCTTACGAGGGGCCGAAGCCAACTCGCAGAGGCCCCTTAGACATTTTAAATGATGAGGGGGCACCAACCGACGATTATCCCTGTATGCACTATGCAAGTGCACCCAAGGACAATCCCCGGTTGGAGCAGAACTATTACAGAATATGGAAACAAAGCAAATTAGGCTATGGGTTTGGAGGGCTATAGTGGATTGGTGACCGCAACTATGGAAGGACTATGGCCCCTGCCTGATCAATGTTTTGTATACACGGATAAAATGGCAGGGGGTGACTTGCACACTCAATAATGGGCTCCCGGCAAACGTCGCTGGCACATAATGACGCAGCGACAAGGGGGCAACACTTCCTGAGGTGCTTGAGAAGTGGAGAGGTATTCCACGGCTTTCAGAACAATCCCAGAGCCCGGAAGATGGTCAAGTCCCTACGAGCACTTACTGGAATACTTCCTTTCCCCGAGCACGTTTGCTCTTGCGAATCTCCACTCAAGCCAACCAATAAAGGCAAGAATGAGGTGGGAGCTCTGAACCTCGTCAGTGTTCACTCCAGCCGGCCAATAAAGGCAAGCCAGAGATGAGGAACAAGAATTCTCCCAGGAGATCGGGTCCGTGGGGTCGCTACTGCCCAACAGCTCGCCACATGCTGCCCTGCGGGTTTATTATTATTATTATTAGCCGTTGCTGTCCCACTGCTGGGCGAAGGCCTACAATCGTGTAATTTGTATTTTTTTGAAAAACTAATTTAGTATGGCACTATTGGCTTCAGAACCCACAAAAACAATGAAAACGATAACCATGATGAAAAATTTGAAAATTTGTGCAGCCGCCATTTTTAAGCTCACTTCTGCTTTAACACTCTCGGAAATCATGAAACAAAACCCATGAAATATTTTTTTTCAATTCGCAGCCGTCATTTTTAGGGTTCCGTTGCCAAATGGCAAAAAACGGAACCCTTATAGATTCGTCATGTCTGTCTGTCCGTCTGTCTGTCTGTCTGTCTGTCCGTCCGTATGTCACAGCCAATTTTCTCCGAAACTGTAAGAGCTACGCTGTTGAAACGTGGTAAGTAGATGTATTCTGTGAACCGCATCAAGATTTTTACACTAAAATAGAAAAAAAAAACAATAAATTTTGGGGTTCCCCATACATAGAACTGAAACTCAAAATTTTTTTTTTCATCAAACCCATACGTGTGGGGTATCTATGAATAGGTCTTTAAAAATGGTATTGAGGTTTCTAATATCATTTTTTTCTAAACTGAATAGTTTGCGCGAGAGACGCTTCCAAAGTGGTAAAATGTGTGTGTCCCCCCCCCCCCGTAACTTCTAAAATAAGAGAATGATAAAACTTAAAAAAATATATGATGTAAATTACCATATAATCTACCACCGAAAATTGGCTTGAACGAGATCGAGCAAGTAGTTTTTTTTTAAAACGTCATAAATCGTAAACCGCAATTTACCGTTCATTCAATCAGCTGAAATAATAAAATGAAAAAAAAAAAAAAAACATTTATTTTCATAACCATAAACCTTATGCATAAACCGAGAATACCTACAGGTTTGTACCGAACCCTCGGTGCGCGAGTCCGACTCGCACTTGGCCGGTTTTTTTACTTCACTATCTACTTTAGCACCGTCAAAAACCATCTCTGTCTCTATTATACAGTGTTGGGCAGAGACATGCGACGCTACAACCTGTTACCTTGGATTCAATTCATAATTTTGGAACCTCCTGCGGTTGAATTTTTCGTCGGTTATCAAACAACAGAAACTTCGATATTTATGAGAGTGCAATATCTGTACGGTCAAAATGTTTTAAAAGCTGTAACAGCCAATTCCAATACCTTAAGATGCTATACCACCACTCGCTATTGGCAAGATAAATGCTAAGTAATTGCCTGAAGTGTGTGGACTTCGGAAGTTGGCGGTGTTACCTCCGTGCCTCAGAAATCACGTTACGCTGTTGGTCCTACGCCTGATATCTCTGCAGTCGTGTTGGATTGCCGTCCCATCGGATTATGAGAGTGAGCCTTTGCGTTTGCGCGCACACACTTGTGCACTATAATATCTCCCGCGCCGAAGCCTAGTCTCCGTTGAGAATGGCCGCCATAACCGAAATACGGTTGGAGGACTATACGAGTCACGTATCACCCAGCAGCAAAACATACAACATCGAGTAACGTAACTATATATACCTATATGTTCATCTCTTTCTAACAACAGAAATCGGTATGGATCTTTCTTGTTCTTCGCACACTGTTTGGTAGTATGTACTAGTAAGTAGCTACCTACATTCTTGGCTCATAATACGTCATTTGGATCATCTATGTTTTTTAAATAACCCTAAATCATATTATTATACTGCATCCATGATAATAGGTTTGTTTCGATGTCCCCTGTTTGAAAGAAAGACTTTGGAGAGAAATATGAATAAAGGGGGTAGGACACTTATTTGTTACGTGACGATTTCTACCAGCATATTCCTTCCCTCCATTCAAGAACTACCAATAAAGCTCAAAATGTCTTATCATATTTGGTGCCCCTTATTGGCTAAATCTTCTGTCCATTACAGAATAGACAAAGTGCGATTAAGGGTATCTTCATTAAATAAAAACGTTTATATAAGGATTACGTTTTGTTCTTTGTTTTATCTTCACAATATACGGTCTATATAGTACAGATGTTAGCAAGCGGGGATTTCAGAAAGCCTTTTACAAACACGTAAGGACATTGTACCGTGTGCTAAGAACAAAAATAATATCTTAAATTTATTTCAAGTTTCTGAAGAATTTTTCATCTTGCTTAAGCTTTATGATATTTATCAGGTGTTGCTATGTTGCCCGTGATTTTAGTAGGTATATTTTTGATTAAACCTACATTTTCATAAAAATGTTTTCATGAAACGATATTCAATTCAGTTTGCGGGTCCAGGCACCAAATATAGGTATATCTATAAATATTGCAATTTAAAGTTTCTTCTCTTGTCTATTTGAGTGACCGCGTTTTTCTTCTAAACTACATTTCATTATCATTAATTCTCGATGTTTCGTAAAGTCGTGGAAAAAAAAAGGGGCAGTGCAGCGGGGTAATTATGTAACATACAAACAGTAGCTATAGATTTTATTTTGGCAGTTCAATAAAAATCATTGCGTTTTCTACGTTGTTAAGCAGGCAAATTTTTGAACATATGAACAATGGATTAGCAATTTCGTTCAAAATAATTTAGATTGTGATAAGTATTAGAGTCTTCTGTAAAATATGTCATCTTGAATTTTGAATACGAGATCTGTGAAAAACAAACATACCGAGAGGTAAAGCCTCTAGATAAATGATCTTTCAAAAGTGTAAAATAAAAACGTCACAAAAAATGCAATAAAAACGTTCAGAAAACAGCAAAATTTAACAAGTCTTCTTAATACAAAGCTGCAAGTACATGACAGCTAAGTAATTGCTTCAAGAAGAATTCTACTTAAGGGGCCGGCGACGGTCAATCTGTCCATACAAACGTAATACCAAAATCATTTGCAATTGGAGCATATTTCCACCATTTTAAGATGATATTCGGCTTTAGACAGTATTTATCTAGGTTATGGTGACGTTTTTTTAAAAAAAAACTGAGCTAAAACGAAGTTTGAGCGAATTGCATTTCGCACATTTTTACAACATAAATGACATGTTTTCTTTTTGTTTTTTCTGCATTAAAAACAACAATATCTGTAATAATGTTTTATCCATAACACAGCTTATATTATCAAGATACTAAAACACGAAAACCAATTTAAAAATCATTAAGTTTTCATTCATCATTTTTGGTATTACGGAACACAGCCAAATTATCATACATTTTCAATAGCTAATAGTGCTATCGCGTCTCACAAAAATGTCAATGTGTGCACGGTTGCGTACGGCTCGCGGTGGGTGTGTTGTGTATCGCTCGGACATAGATTCACACTAACGCAACATGCATTTTAAGTAGCGGGAAGTTCACTCGGGGTGTTTGTTGTCAGTGCGAGACGATTGCCTTACGGTGCGGAGCATACTTTTATTTGTTTTTCAATTGTATTGTGATATTTCTGACAATATTATTGACCTATGCTATGAACTTGGATTTTGATTTTTCTTGTGACTTGGTATCGAGTACTCTACATTCTGACGAACTTTGCTTTGTTTACGGACCTGGATTTATTGTTTACGATTCGGTTTGGCTGCCAACATGGACTCCGAACGTTGGGATGTGTCTCACAGATATTATAAGTTACCTGCCTAATATTTTCTTGGCTACTAATTCATCATCATTCATTCATCATCATTCATTCATCATCATCATTTCAACCGTAAGACGTCCACTGCTGGACTTAGGCCTCTCCCAATTTGGGGGGCTTTGCCATAATCGCCACGATTGGCAGGCGGGTTGGCGATCGCAGTATGGTGGTAAAATGCATCGAGAACGCTGCTGCCCATTCCCTAGTAAGTCCCTTAGTCGCCTTTTACGACACCCACGGGAAGAAACGGGGTGGTGTTATTCTTTACGTCCGGCACCACAAGGTACAAATACTTACACTATTTTAACCTCGGCCCAATAAAATAAAGATTTTTTTGTGGTCCGAGTTAGTAGTAAGTATACCTAACTAAGTATATCTAATATATAAAATTCTCGTTACAGTTTTCGTTGCCATACTCCTCCGAAACGGCTTGACCGATTTTGATGAAATTTTTTGTGCTTATCCGGTACCTATCTATGAGAATCGGCCAACATCTATTTTTCATCCCCCTAAATGTTAGGGGTAGTCCACCCCTAAATTTTTATTTTTATTTTTTAGACAAAATTTTTAATTTCTATTTTTTTATGATACAACATACAAAAATACATACATCTTTAAATTTTCACTTTTTTTCACCCGGCAAAACAACGTTTGCTGGGTCAGCTAGTCTATTTAAATAAAAATCTATGCCACTTTTCGTTGTAACTGAACCTTCTAAACGGCTCACAGTGGAACGAATGTATGGGAGCGGTTGGACGTAGACATGTCCGAAAAAAAAGAGTAAAATTATGCCAAACTAATGATGCCATCTTATTCGATTACTTAATGCCTTCATAACTTGTGGTGATGAATTTCTTCATAACTCCCATATTTCGGGAGTAATTTGAGAAAATGTGAAATTTTACTATGAAAATGAGTGTATCGAGCTCTCTCCCTCCTGATTCCGGGCTTGTTTCAAGTAGCGGTCTCTAATATCATAATGCTAATACTAAGAGCTATATTTAATACTAAGACACATAGTGCGCCAAATGTGCACTTTCTGGGATAAAGAGTGATGTTTATTTTATAACACAATTTTTTTATTTTTTGTTTATTTTGTTGATTAAAACCGTTTTTCTAAAGGTTTACCTTATTACAATAACATTTCTGAGCAGCCAATTAGAGAAGATATAAGCTAATTAGGATATATAATTAGGGACTTAAGGTTTACATATAAAACTGATGCACTAATGATTACTGATAAGAACATTGCTATTATTTAATTACTAAATGGCTCTTAATACACTAATTTAGCATGCATCATTTACTAATTATCACAATAACTAATTACCTTGCAATATTTAACAAAGGATACCTGGGATACCTGGATTTTATATAAATAGGTCACTATTAGTAACTTTAAAATCAGTGTTGATTTACACCTCGTTGTATCCAAGCTAATCTCGCAATGTATTTTCCAAATTTTAATACAAATCTTGATATTCACGTTGCTTTATGCGCACGCGCACATAAAGATTTACGCGACTTTAACTATTTGTTCAGTGTTTTAAAAGATAACAGTTGTGTTCAGTTATGTGAAAGTGCTGAAACAAGTTTAAAAGACTGGTGTCGTCGATTTTGCTACCGCATTTATGCAAAATGGACACAGTCTGGAAGAAGCACAGATAAGTTTCGGAAGAAACATGAGATTTGGCTACAGGCTGCAATTCAATGGCCGGAATTACAGAATGAAAATATGGAACCTTCTACAGAAAATATAAGTGACGTCATCGAGCCCATAATTTCTCCTGCTAAATCTGATGCTTCAACTTGTACACATCCTAGTCCTCGTAAATCTTTTGAGGACCTTAGTAACCGGCAAAAAAGAAGACGCACTGAAGATAGTCTTTCATGCAGCAGTAGCAGCGCTGAAATTATGTTTTCGGCCGAAAGGGCGCTTCAAAAGGCAGGACAAAGCGATACAGCTTATGTTATGAAATACTTGACGGAGAATCCAGAAGAGGCCTCAAAAATCAAAGCCTTCATTGAAGGTAAATCAATTCAGGTACGGGAAATATCCCCTTTGAAGGCATTGGCTCTTTATGTATCGATGAACTTATCGAAATGGCGCTATAACACTCTTCGGGATTTCAACACTCAAGAAGGAGCTCTTCAATACCCGAGTTACTACATGTTGGTTAAAGAAAAAATTAAGTGCTATCCGGCCAAAGAAGATCTCACAGTTACAGAGAGCTCTGCAAAAATCAAATTACAAGCCTTGATGGATTTAACCTCAAGAAGACTTATTAGGTCGTTAGAAACCCCTGTTGATCCCAATCAACAGCTCGTATTGACCAGCAAATGGGGTTTTGACGGATCATCTAGCCAAAGCATTTATCATCAAAGGACGAGTGAAGATGAGCAAATCGATCTTGCTAGTAATTTTATGATTAGTCTTGTACCACTGCGGCTCGTCTCAAAAGGTGTAACAATTTGGGAAAACGAGCGACCATCTTCCACTTCATTTTGCCGGCCAATATTGTTTAAGTTTATAAAGGAAACCAAAGAAAATGTGCAGAGAGAGATGGCTGAAATCGAAGCAGAGATTGAAGCCTTAACTCCATCCACCATCACTGATGGAATTAGTGTCAAACACCAACTGCTGTTGACAATGATTGATGGTAAAATTCATTCCATTATATCCAATACAGCAGCTTCAGTGTGTGACATATGCAAGGCTTGTCCTAAAGAAATGAATAATTTAGAGTTAATCAAAGATAAACACGCAAACGAGGACATGTATAAATATAGCTTAAGCACCCTTCACGCTTGGATTCGCTCAATGGAATGCTTATTACACATTTCCTACAAATTAGACATAAAATCATGGCAAGTAAGGGGTGATATAGCAAAAAGGCAAGTTGATGACAGGAAGAAAAGAGTTCAAGAGGCTGTAAGAAGAGAAACGGGCTTACTTCTCGATGTTGTGAAACAAGGCAGTGGATCCACCAACAATGGCAACTCGGCAAGGAGATTTTTTGAAAACTACACTAAATCTGCTGAACTGACCGGAATAGATGCTATGCTTTTAAGAAAAATCTGTGTGATCTTGCAGTGTATTTCATCAGGAGAGAAGATCAACGTAACTAAATTCCGAGAGTTCTGCTTTGATACTGCTAAGCTTTACGTGGAGTTATACCCATGGTATTATATGCCTTCTTCACTTCATAAAATTTTAATGCATGGGCCAGACATAGTTCAGAACATGTCAATTGTGCCCATTGGTTTTCTATCCGAAGAGGCATCTGAGGCTAGAAATAAAGATTTTAGAAAATATAGAGAGGGGCATTCTCGAAAGCATAGCAGTATCTCATGCAATGAAGATATTATGCACAATCTTTTACTGTCTTCTGATCCACTTGTTACAAGTATCCGTCCAAAAGGAAATAAGTTTGTAAAAAAATCTTCTTTTAAGGAATTTTATGAGCTTACGGATTCTGAGAAAAGTGATATCGAATTTGTTAACATAAATGATTTAGCGGACATCGATTCTGAATTTGAATTAATTGATGATGATGATGATGACGAAGATAATTAAATGATGTTATTGTTTTAAAATGTGTAACTTAGTAAATTAGAGCTTACATCTTAATTATTTATTGTACTTTTAATGAAACTAGGTAATTTATTATCAACTTACTTAAAAGTCATACTCTCATCAGTTCTTGTGAATATTTTTGTTAATATATATTTCTGTATATATATAATATATTTATAGACCTCTTAATAAGTCTGTCTGCGGTTTAAAGTAAATACAAATGGAGAAAAAACGTTTTTTTTTTTAAATTTTCATTTCCTTTTATCCCAGAAAGTGCACATTTGGCGCACTATGTGTCTTAGTATTAAATATAGCTCTTAGTAATAGCATTACGATATTAGAGACCGCTACTTGAAACAAGCCCGGAATCAGGAGGGAGAGAGCTCGATACACTCATTTTCATAGTAAAATTTCACATTTTCTCAAATTACTCCCGAAATATGGGAGTTATGAAGAAATTCATCACCACAATTTATGAAGGCATTAAGTAATCGAATAAGATGGCATCATTAGTTTGTCATAATTTTACTCTTATTTTTCGGACATGTCTACGTCCAACCGCTCCCATACATTCGTTCCACTGTGCGGCTGGACCGATTTGAATGAACTTTTTTGTATGTGTTTGGGTGGCACCCTGGATGGTTTAGATTAACTATTGGACCCGGTAGGTGGTGCTGCTATCGAGTTCTAGGAAACAGGACAACGTCTGTACGGTCAGCTAGTTTTGTATAAGTGTATTTACCTACCTATCTAGGTAGATATGTAGGGACGGAACAAACAAAGCTTTATAGGTAGGTACCTATCAACTTTTATTTCTTCCCTTTCTTTTCTCATGTCACCGACCGGGCGTAGGTAATTATCTCAAGGACTGTCCTCAGACTTAGTTTGCTTTTCCACCAGAGATGTGCTATGCTACGTTGCCATGGATGCGTTTGATATTCACCAATCATATTCATTGGCCCCCATAAGTAGTACTGGTGGAGACGGGTTCAACTAAGCTCTGTTTTTACATGGAAGGGTGCGTGTTATGGATGGAAGCTATGGATGCGCGAGTGGTGTAGTTATGTGCAGAGTTCATACAGTAGGAGCGCGTTTGTCACCGAAAGTAAACATGCCGCCATCGCGGCCATCGTGAAGGCACAAAGTTATTTTATACCTCGCCATGCCCCTACTAGCGAAGCATCGCATACCTATACAGAGAGTCAGCTGTACATCGACGCGGAAACTGTTACCAATTACCATAGATCACTTCAAGATTCTAAATCCATCTGTGATCCGGTTATTAAAAAAAATGAGCAACCCATATAGTGGTCGAATATGATGTGTAAGATCTGACCTCTTCCTTGGTAAGGGACCGTTCAAGTATTACGTAAGCACATTTATTACAATTTTTATAAATAAGGTTTACAGTTTTCGTGATCACTAAACACATGACATGGGCTATTTAGTAAATCTTGTTTTAAACTATTAATTTTTTGGGTCGTGGTCATATTTGGAAGTTTCGTCGTATAATCGACGGCCCCTTTTATAGCTTTTCTCAAAATATTCATATCCAGGGTTTTTCTTAGTTTTATTGGGACCAAACCCAATTTATTTTCTGTCTTTTTAACGAGATTTTTTTAATTTTGAGCAATAATTTCGTAGCAAATGATTGCTACATTCAATTTTTTTAATGGTAGTGCAGTGTCCGTACGGCAAAGATTCGTTGAGAGCGCTAGTAACGCTACTATCACCATCACCGATCATCGTTTTATATCTTAATTGATGCATTTCAATGCTACATTTGAATCCCTCTACAATGCCATCTGCTTCCATAGCCGTCGAGCTTTTCGACCAATTTTTAAAGCAACGGTGAACTTTCGGATCTGTATTTTTATTTTTAGCTAAAGCACATACGCAACAATATGCATTCCTGATGCCCTAAAATAAGATTTTTTTAGTTTCAAAACCGATTATGCACGATACTCTAGATAAAGAGTTATAATTAGTCCTATACGATCGTTTAGCCCATAAACCGTCTACTACAACTGTAATATAAGGAATGCCGTCAGGATCCAAATTACCATTAGCAATGGCAATTTTTTTTTTCTTCTACACCGGCTTGGTGCATACTTTATTATATCGCCAAAAAACACTACAAGTGAAAAATAACTTTAATTTCGGAAGTCAGTGATTTTTATTTTATAAGGTTTTTTCGTCAGGGGAGTTACGTGTAAGAACATTACAAATAAATTTTACTTAAAAGTCCTTGTTTTTTACTTATCCTCTTTTATATCTGCACATCGCGTAAATATGTAGAAACTATTGGAATATTTGTCTGTTACTAATATTTTGCGTAACACTCTTAGTGACATTTATTCATTATAGCTTCTGCCCGCGACTTCGTCCCCGTTCAATTTCTTGTTTCCCCGAAATGTTGCAAAAAACGGGGAAAATCGCCTACCCGTGTGCTTTTTCTCCGTTTTTGCAACATTTTTCATTACTGCTCCGCTCCTCTTGGTTGTAGCGTGATGTTATATAGCCTATAACCTTCCTCGATAAGTAGGCTACCCAACACAAAAAGATTTTTTCAATTCGGACCAGTAGATCCTGAGATTAACGCGTTCAAACAAACAAACAAACTCCTCAGCTTTATAATATTATATAGTATATAGATTTATAAGTAGTTAAGTTTGCCGGTGGCTTCGCCCGCGTGGAGGCTGGAAAATGCATCTAAAACTTCCTCATAAAACACTCTATCTATTGGTGAAAACCGCATGAAAATCTGTTCAACATTTTTTGAGGTCTTCGCAAGTAGACAGACAGACGCGGCGGGGAACTTTGTTTTATATTATGTAGTGATAACATTTTTTTAAATTGGTAAAAAGAATACTTATTTACGTAAATATGACAGAAAAAGCCTTCGTTTTTAGGGTTCCGTTGCCAAATGGCAAAAAACGGAACCCTTATAGATTCGTCATGTCTGTCTGTCTGTCTGTCCGTGTATGTCACAGCCATTTTTTTCCGAATCTATAAGAGCTATGTTGTTGAAACTTGGTAAGTAGATGTATTCTGTAAACCGCATTAAGATTTTTACACAAAAATAGAAAAAAAACAATAAATTTTGGGGTTCCCCATACATAGAACTGAAACTCAAAAAAAAATGTTTCATCGTACCCATACGTGTGGGGTATCTATGGATAGGTCTTTAAAAATGATATTGAGGTTTCAAATATCATTTTTTTCTAAACTGTATAGTTTGCGCGAGAGACACTCCCAAAGTGGTAAAATGTGTGTCCCCCCCCCCCCCCCCCTGTAACTTCTAAAATAAGAGAATGATAAAACTAAAAAAAATATATGATGTACATTGCTATATAAACTTCCAACGAAAATTAGTTTGAACAAGATCTAGTAAGTAGTTTTTTTTTTATACGTCATAAATCGTAAACCGCAATTTACCTTTCATTCAATCAACTCAAATATAAAAATTAAAAAAATAGGATTTAATTTCATAAACACAAGCCTTATGCATAAACCGTGAATACCTACAGGTTTGTACGGAACCCTCGGTGCGCGAGTCCGACTCGCACTTGGCCGGTTTTTTTAAAGTTGAGACCACTCCTGTGATGTGATTTGTATTTGATTTGACTCCAAAGGGAATGAACAAACATAAATAGGCTTAAAATAAATGAAGGCAATAATAATAAACATCCCTATCATTTATATTTACGCAGCGTGCGTGTGACAATTTTTGCGCCGTGTGCCGCCGCCATCAACTGTTCATTTTCTGCCTAACGGCCGAAGGCTCGCTGCGCTGCCGTTCACTATTTGGCGCGGTAACGATACATTGCGTATTATGAGGTAATAAAACTAATCGGGTTATTGGACTCACAACGTTCATGTATTTATTTATTGAAGAACACAAACAGTATAATTATACATTGGTTTACAAGTACCAAGTTAGGAAAGGTATGTAAGCCCTAGATCTCGAGATATTGTAATAATTTGAGATATGGACATTGTAAAGAAAATTCCACAAAACGCATTACTAGTCTGTACATTTACTAACGATTCCCCAAAGCAGTCAACAAAAATAAAGCAAATAACGAACATACCTAATTACAAGTAAATAAAAATGCGTCGAGTCGTTATGAATGAAGGGTAGGTACTATTACTCACTCACACACGGCTGCACACCGCGTCAGCATTGGCCTTCTATTGTCAAACAGAGATAGCAATATTCCGATCGAGTTTTGCCCTTGTCGTCGGCTCGTGGTTGCGAGTTTAGGGCGCCGCGTTCTTAAGTGCATCCTTTTAATAGCTTAAGGAAGCTCCAAGAAGAAAATTAATTAATATTACGGAGAGGCAAAGCCGCGGTAACAAAGGCAATTATCCGAAGATCCGGAGATCCGAGTCTCACATGATCCGGGAACTAACGAGAGTCCGTAACGAGATTATGTAACGCGTTTCGTATCGATTTCGGATTTATGCACGTTTTTAAAGTTTTGCACGGTTTCAATCCGGGTTTACCTTTGAACCCTTAAGCTTGTTAACTAAAGTTGTAGTAAAAAATAACAAATGACGTTACGCATGTATAGCCGGAAGGCTCATATAATAGTACACTTACGTTTGGCCAGTTGTTTGTAAATCTCATGTAACAGGGGGCCGAGCCTTTTCCCATCTACTAGGTACAATTCCAGACTCTACTGAGAACTTTCAGATGAAAAACCCAATCACACCTTGCCTGAACCCAGAATCTCATGGTCAGAAGTAGCGCCTATAACCGCTATACCAATCAAGCAGTCAATATAATTATATTACATTTAAAAAAAGTCAACCTTTCTCTTGTCAGATTAAAGCCTCGTATTCACTAAGCAACATTTTGACGCGCAACGCGTGATGCTCAACATATTCTGCAACGTTGCGCAACAATGCGCGACGTTGCCACCTTGCGCGCAATACAACGAACAACAAACAACGATACTGAAACAAAAGTTCTTGGTTGTCGTTCAACATGATAAGCAACATGTTGAGCAATATATTGCGTGATAAATGTTGCCTAATGGATACCAGTATGGGCATGCCACAATTGCGGCGGTAAGTCCCCTCTTTGAGGAGTGGATAGAGAGGCGCCACGCCGTCCTCACCTTCCGCCTGACGCAGGTTCTCACCGGGCATGGGTGCTTCGGTGGGTTCCTGTTCAGGATAAAGCGGGAGGAAACGCCCGGGTGTTTCCATTGTGAGGATCGTCTGGAGGACACGGTGGAGCATACGGTGGAGGTGTGCCCTGCCTGGGCAGAGCATCGCCGTGTCCTCGTGGAGGCGATCGGCAGCGGCGACCTCTCGCGTCCGGCCCTGGTGTGAGCCATGGTACGGAGCGAGAGGGCATGGGAAGCCGTCACCTCCTTCTGCGAAGCAGTAATGCTCGCAAAGGAGGAGGCGGGGCGCGTGAGGGAGTGGCAGTCACTGCACCCTCAAATCCCTAGCCGCCGCAGGAGGAGACGCCCCGGGCGTCGGGAGTCAATAGCGGACTCCCGGCCACCGTAGGCGCGAGCTTGCGGTAGCAATGGGTAGCTCGCCGCCCGGTAAGGACCAGGCTCGGGTCAACGGCGCGTAGTGTTCCACGCGCGCCTCAAAGAGATGTCAGCAGCAGTGTAGGGGTCTACTTGGACCGATGCCTGCCGGGGTCACGTGATTGTTCGAAAGAGATACCGTGTCCCTGGCACATGGGCAACTGATGGAACACGGGTGGGTTTTAGTCAGTAAAAGTCTGACCCGCCCTCCCGCTCCGCCCAGAGCGGAAGAAGTCATTTGATGATTTCCCATCCAGAAAAAAAAATGGATACCAGTAATTTTGCAGGACTTAACCTAGTGATTTTGCAACATTCTTTCATACTTCATCATCATCATCATTTCAGCCGAAAGACGACCACTGCTGGACATAGGCCTACTCCAATTTGGGGTTTGCCATAATCGTTACGCTTGGCAGGCGGGTTGGAGATCGCAGTATGGTGGTAAAATACATAGAACGCTGCTGCCTATTCTCCAGTAAGTCTCTTAGTCGCCTCTTGCGACGTCAATTTGAAGAAATGGGATGGTGCTATTCTTTACGTCCGATGTTCTGTCCCGTTTGACTTGATTAATCTGTGCGCCTAACGGAACGCGCGTGTAACGAGGTGACAACTGTCACTTGTCAGTTTGACTTTGACGTTTGACACTTCTCTTTGGTTTGGTGTCTTTGAAAGAGGGAGAATCGTCGCCGCTTGGACCTCGCGATCTTTTGAAAGTAATCCCTTAGAATCGGTCGTTTTTTTGGACAATCTGTCGTGACCCAATTGTTTTATTGTAAATAACCCCCTTTGACGAAATAGAACGGGTTTTAGTTTGAACTTTGGTTAAAATACTTTGAGGTTAAGTGACAGTGATTGAACGCGTGTTTGAAACCGCATGCTTTGGTAGCAGAGCCTCTTGGAGCGGATCGGAGCGGTGGATTCTATCCTGGAATACTTATAACGTCACTACACAATACAATATACACTCATTTACATACATAAATCCAGGTAGGCACCAGAGCCAGTGTCCTACCATCAGGTGAGTCTTTTGAATATTGTATTGATCAGCTCCGCGCACGGCGGACAGTTCACTCGCCACTCTTGTCCCAAGGCCCCACCATCATAACTTCCACTGCGCTATTCAAATCCTATGGCCGGGCCCTTGGCTTGGCGTCGAACATCCGACATCATACGGAACATTCCATACTTAGTCGTTATAAAAGCAGTCAAAACCTGCCAAAAAACGCAGTCATTATGCATGATACCGATCGCATTAGAAGTAGACATGAATAGTTGAATACTTTACAGACATGTCGTGACGTGTTCATTCTGTGTCAGCGGCTGTCAAAGTTTACGTTCGCCCGACAACTAATTTGGAAGTCAGCGAAGAAATTCGTTTGGAAAATGTTTTTGAGAAACGGTGCAAGTTTTAAAAGTTGCCCGAAGGAAATTGGCTTCTGTGTTCGCAGGTTGAATTGTAACTGATTATGTACTTGTTTTGTGTTTTAGATGGCAAAAAGTTTGATACAAATACTCGTAAGAGACGAATGGAAGATGAATGGGTTAGATAAAAGGATGTCGCTAAGCGTGTATTGGAGAAAACAGTGCTCTGAGTTTCTTTGGAGGATCCGAATTGATATCATCCGGGAAAGAACTGCACCCTAATTGCATAACGCACTATCCATCAGAATCTGAATCACTTTGAAGATTATTTGTAATGCGTCGCGTCATACGTTCGAAAAAATTGTCTACAACGTAACTATGGCAATGAATGTTGTTGAGCTGTCAAAATGAAATTGATTCCTACAGGTAGTAAGTTTTGCAATTCATCATCATCATCATCATTTCAGCCGTAATACGTTCACTGCTGGACATGACCTCCCCCAATTTGGGGGGCTTTGCCATAATCGCCACGCTTGGCAGGCGGATTGGCGATCGCAGTATGGTGGTAAAATGCATAGAGAACGCTGCTGCCCATTTTCTATTAAGTCCCGTAGTCGCTTCTTGCGACACCCAACGGGAAAAAATGGTGTGATGCTATTTTTTACGTCCGGCACCACGCGGGAAAAGTATTGCAATTACCCCTGTGGAGTTACAGACAAAGCAAATTTGGAATGGCAGTAGGTCAACCATGTCTGTTGAAAGGCCAAATGATCGTTGAAGCATCCGAAGCGTATGCTACCGCCGTCGATGAACTAACGACGATTAAAATGGTGGCTGGAATAAATTGGCTGCGGAACGCGTAAAACGCGGGTGTTGTGACGCAATTTGGAAGAGGCCTAAATGTCAAGTGGACTTCAAAAGGCTGAGTAGCTAATGAGATCATGTCAGACGTGGTAATGGTAGATTTCTGTGTATCTCTAACCCATCTGCCCATCAGAATCAGAATCATAGCGATACTGAAAATTTTCCTTAATTTTTCCCTGTTAAAGTAGTTCAGAAGTCCAGTTTCAGAAGCGGATAATTGATTTTATGTATTACCTACCTAAGCCTATACATAATCTTAACGCATTTAAAACCGAGGAGGTTCTAAAAGTCTACTCAAATAGGTATTATTTATAGAATAAATATATATAGAGCAGTGGTGGCCCCGTGGTAACGGCCGCGACTTACGAGTAGTAGGTCGTGAGTTCAAACCCAAGCAGGCGCATTACTTTGTGTAATTTATTTCATCACCACTGCTCTCAAAACGGTGAAGGACATGTGACATACATATACCAACCCGCACTGGGCCCGCATGGTGGATTACGGCCCACTCCCTCTCACCGAGAGGAGGCCTGTGTCCCAACAGTGGGAACATTATATAGGCTGATGATGATGATATATATATATATAATAAATAGGTATTATTAATTTAATATCCTAAAAAAAATAAGGACACAAACAGAAAAACGGTCTTTGAAGTCTTCCAAAGACCGTTTTTGTGTCTGTGTCGCTTTTGTGTCTTTGTGTTTTTTTCTGTGTGTGTGGTTTGAAATATATTTAATACAAAATTGATGGGAAAAATTTAAGCGATTTCTGACTTTCTCATTAATACTCAGACCTCTTTTGGTCCAACATACTTTTTTTAATCGTAATAAGAAATGGGATCAATTAGCATCACAAAAAAGTTTTTTGCGTAAACTGACCATTTTCCTGCTGACTGTATTTTATTAATTTTAATCTGGCAATTCAAAACCAAAAAGTATATGACAGTCTCCTAAGACAGTTTTTTTGTATCGACCATAGTTAAAGTACTTACCCATCTTGCCCGATCTCTAAAATCCATCCTGCATATATTCCTTTATGTATATATTTTTTAGTTATAAAATGGAAAATCAATCGTTTTACGTAAATCACGATAGCCGCGGTGCAATGTGTTCATTCTGTTACGTCAATGACTGTCGAACTTTGAACGTAGAGCTTACTCCAAACTAATTTAAAGTAAGGTGAAGGAATACAAACGCGTTAAGTGTTTTAAGTGAAATTCTTGCAAGTATTAGTGAAATATCGATGGTGCTAATTTTGTTTCTCACTTAAAGCGTTTTAATGCTGTAATCATTTGACGTGTGAAGCCAGGCTAGGTGACTGTTAGTGACTGGAATCATTATTTCAGCCGAAAGATGTCCACTGCTGGACAACTCAGCTACTGGTTTACTGCTACATGATAACAATACATCAAGCTGTAAGCAAGCTGAAGTGACAGTGCAGTGGGCTGGCAGGCAATGTCCATCGAAAGACTGATGGCCGATAGAGCAGGCGAGTCTTGGAGTGAAGACTGCGTATCGGCTAGCGTTCCATGGGTTGCCCCGCAGCTAGATGGACCGACGACCTAAAGTGACTGGGACAGACTGGATGCGGAAGGTAGAGGACAGGTTGTTCCTGCCGGGGTCGCGTGATTGTTCGAGAGAGATACCGTGACCCTGGCACATGGGCAACTGATGGAACACGGGTGGGTTTTAGTCAGTAAAAGTCTGACACGCCCTCCCGCTCCGCCCAGAGCGGGAAAAGCCGTTTGATGATTTCCCATCCTGATAAAAAAAAAAAAAGGACAGGTTGTTGTGCGCAGCATGGGAGAGGCGCAATATGTCCAGGACTGGACTGCGATAGGCTGAGTTGATTTATTGATTGAATATATGACATTTCGCCTACCGTATATAAAAACGAAAGTATTGTAGTAACTAAAAAGTAACGAAAAGATTCGTTTTTAATAAAAGAAACAGTCTTATTAATCTATACTTATACTTATTATATAATATTATAAAACTGAAGAGTTTGTTTAATTGAACGCGCTAATCTCAGGAACTATTATTCCAAATTGAAAAATTCTTTTTGTGTTGAGTAGCTTGTTTATTGAGGAAGGCTATAGACTATATAACATCACGCTACAATCAAGAGGAGCAGAGCAGTAATGAAGAATGTTGCAAAAACAGGGAAAATTGCACTGGTAGGCGATTCGACGCGACGGGAAGGGTCGGGAGAGCACGAAATTTAACGCGGACTAAGTCGCGGGCAGAAGCTAATATAATATTATAAAACTGAAGAGTTTGTTTGTTTGTTTGTTTGTTTGAGTGAACGCGCTAATCTCAGGAACTACTGGTCCGAATTGAAAAAATATTTTTGCGTTGAGTAGCCTGTTTATTGAGGAAGGCTATAGACTATACAACATCACGCTATAATCAAAAGGAGCATAGCAGCAACGAAAAATAAACGAAAACTGGCAGGCAATTCGATGCGACGCGAAGGGTCACGAGAGCAAAAATTTGACGCGGACGAAGTCACGGGCAGAAGCTAATTCTGCATAAAATTCATGCTAATAAGTAAAAAAAAACTTCTTCAAAATTTACTTTGGTATTCAACGTGGCAATGCTGCCAGCATTCTGGGCATGTGTCTGGATGACAGCTACGCCGAAGAGTACTTCGACGCCTAAGTGACCAAAAATCAAAAGGTTTTTTTAATTTTATCATATTATCATAGCTGAAAGTCGTCGATTGCTGTATACATATATAGGAACCCCCGAGCTCCACCATTTCGACCGGTTCTGTTCTTCCCGTATACAGCGGATTTTTGCGGCCTTTAATTTAATACGTCATTAAAATAGTATCTTGCACTACGTGTTTTTAATATAAGTCAAAGGATTTTGAAAGAAATCCCCAGTCCATTGCTATATTGCTATCCCCAATCCTATAACGTAAATTATGCAAAGATTGTTTTAAAATTGCCAAAATGACTGGTATTGACATTGTAGGTACCTATGTAATACAATTACCTCGCAATTTTGTTTCCTATTCGACAACTTTCAAGTCGAACAAAAAATGCTCTTTCTATACTGTTTGAGTACCACTGCCCTCATCTCACAGCCGTCAACGAAACCCTGAATGAAGCCTGCTGAAACCTAATGAGACGGAAGGGTCCTTTCAAATGATCATTTTAGCGTCGCTCAACGATACACGGGCCACGACGACCATCATTGAAGCGTTCAAAGCCAGCTGTGATTTAAAACATGGCGGCCTTATTAGAAAGAAAGGGAGTTCTTTTTTGTGTAAAGATTTGAATGTGTAAATAGCGTGAGGGGGACATATTTATTTTAAACTAACGGTTTTTTATAAACTTGATCTCTCGTTTTTGTCTGCATTGGCAAATTATTCGACTACCTACGAAAGCACATTCCTAGGTTTTTAATTGCGACTAAACTATTAAGTTGGTTTTCTATAGATAGTCTTAGGAAACCCTGGATTATTAGCTGATTCGCACACTTTTAAATAATTTAATATTTTCTAGTTAGTAATAAAGTAATAACATCAATTCGATTTTGTTTTATTATCTAACAAGTTAAATTCAATTTTCTTCTTCACTACATTGCTCAAATTATGAAACGATCCAATCGCCTAATACGTACTTTTGGAATTCTCGATTTGTCTACAGATAAATTGACTACATGCGAATCGCCTACAGAAAATAATATATTATTTTAAAGTGTCGATTCAATAGATTAGTAAGCTTTTCTTTTGGATGGGAAATCATCAAATGACTTTTCCCGCTCTGGGCGGAGCGGAAGGGCGTGTCAGTGTCAGACTTTTACTGACTAAAACCCACCCATGTTCCTTCAGTTGCCCATATGCCAGGGCCACAGCAACTCTTTCGAACGCATCTCGCGACCCTGGCAGAGATTAGTAAGCTTATTCGCCATTAGCAAACCTAATAAAGAAAAAACTTTAAAACGCAAATATAAATAATTAATTTAAACAACATAAAAGGCACTTGCATTCGCAGCTAAACAACATCCATTGTAATGAAGTATTCAACTCGTAAGCAGGAGCACTGGAATAAAATATTAAGCACCACTTGACCCGATTCCTTGCTTTTGTACTAAACTGCTGAACTACGACGAACCGAAATTAAGTTGAACTTGTTCCATTTATTTGGATTTTTTTTCTCTGTTTTAACTATTGACCGTAATTTTATTTTCTAGAATCTCTCCTATGTAAAAACTGGTGGACCATTGTGCGTGGCTAAGATTTTTGGGTTCTCATTTCAGACATCTGTTACCCAGTAAATGGGTTGTGAATATCAGAAAGATAGTTACTCCATGTTAAATACTGGTATTTACGATGGTAAATCATCAAATGACTTTTATGTGGTAAGACTTAAATTCGTCACCAAACGAAGTTCAAAAAAGGCAAGGAAGTGAGATGTTCTCATTTCAAGCTAGGCTTTTATAATTAACCTATTCATTCAAGTTGACGATGACTCTCAGGTTATCGGCACTTACAGATTCCAGCACCTTTGGAGATGGTTAGGTTAGGTTAGTTATATTGCTATCCCCAATCCTATAACGTAAATTATGCAAAGATTGTTTTAAAATTGCCAAAATGACTGGTATTGACATTGTAGGTATGTAATACACTTACCCCGCAATTTTGTTTCCTATTCGACAACTTTCAAGTCGAACAAAAAATGCTCTTTCTATACTGTTTGAGTACCACTGCCCTCATCTCACAGCCGTCAACGAAACCCTGAATGAAGCCTGCTGAAACCTAATGAGACGGAAGGGTCCTTTCAAATGATCATTTTAGCGTCGCTCAACGATACACGGGCCACGACGACCATCATTGAAGCGTTCAAAGCCAGCTGTGATTTAAAACATGGCGGCCTTTATTAGAAAGAAAGGGAGTTCTTTTTTGTGTAACGATTTGAATGTGTAAATAGCGTGTAAAAACCGTTAATTCAAAACAAATATTTCCCTATTTGTTTTGAATTAACGGTTTTTGTCTGCATTGCCAAATGTGTTAAAGCGTCAGTTCCAGTACCGTTGGCTTAAGTTAACTCGGCGCAAATTTGTAGATGATAAGAAATTAGGTAAAAGTATTTTATCAGCAGAAATTAGGTATAAGTATTTTTTAGCTATAAGTGTTTTATTTCTTCCCGTGGGTGTCGTAAAAGGTGACTAAGGGACTTACTAGAGAATGGGCAGCAGCGTTCTCTATGCATTTTACCACCATACTGCGATCGCCAACCCGCCTGCCAAGCGTGGCGATTATGGCAAAGCCCCCCAAATTGGGGGAGGCCTAAGTCCAGCAGTGGACGTCTTACGGCTGAAATGATGATGATGATGATTTTATCGGGCGTTTCGCTTACTGTCATTTTTTTATCCTTTTCGAATGTGAGGTTGTTCAATAATTAATACATACATTACATACTAAGTGTTTCGCTGCGTGCATCCTCAGTTTTTTCTATATTTCCCTAAATTCCTAAAGGTTCCTCCAGTTTTGTACAAAATGATTCGACTTCCTACATATATCGGGTTATTAGTCGTCTTGTGCGAATTAACAACCTACGAAAGCACATTCCTAGGTTTTTAATTGCGACTAAACTATTGAGTTGGTTTTCTACAAATAGTCATAGGAAACCCTGGATTATTAGATGATTCGCACACTTTTACATAATTTATTATTTTGTAGTTAGGTTAGGTTAGGTTATATATAATAAGTAGTAACATCAGTTCAATTTTCTCTTATTATCTAACAAGTCAAATACAATTTTCTTCTTAACTACATAATAGTATAATATTGCACAAATTATGAAACGTGCCAATTGCCTAATATGTATTTCTGGAGGTTTCCATTCGCCTACAAATATTTGACTTCGTGCGAGTCGCCTACAGAAAATAATATTATTTATTTAAAAGTGTCACTGCACCCGTTTTGGGCGACTAAGATTTTAAAAATCCATAGGTACTTAATATTATAAAGCTGAAGAGTTTGTCGTTTGTTTGGTTGAACGCGGTAATCTCAGAATCTACTGGTCCATATTAAAAAAATATTTTTGTGTTGGGTAGCCTATTTACTGAGGAAGGCTATATGCTATACAATATCACGCCACGATCAAAAGGAGCGGAGCAGCAACGAAAAATAGACGAAAACTGGCAGGCAATTCGATGCGACGGAAAGGGTCAGGTGAGCAAAAATTTGACGCGGACGAAATCGCGGGCAAAAGCTAGTCAATTAATAAGCCGGAACCGTTATTCGCCAATAGTATACCCAAAAAAAAAAAAAACTTTAAAACGCAAATATAAATAATTAATTTAAACAACATAAAAGGTACTTGCATTCGCAGCTAAACAACATCCATTGTAATGAAGTATTCAACTCGTAAGCAGGAGCACTGGAATAAAATATTAAGCACCACTTGACCTGATTCCTTGCTTTTGTACTGAACTGCTGAACTACGGCGAACCGAAATTAAGTTGAACTTGTTCCATTTATTTGGATATTTTTTCTCTGTTTTAACTATTGACCGCAATTTTATTTTTAAGACACTCTACTATGTCGAACTGCCGGCGTAGCATGACCAAATCTATATCTATTCTACCAAAAACAAAATAAAGTTCCTTTGTATTTTAATTCTGTAAAAATGTTTCTATCTCATCAGAAAAATACTCATCACACTTAACATCGTATTTTTGTCGACTGAAGAATAGAAACATCTCTTCTTTTCAGTTTTACACAATTTTTCTACGATACAATCTATCATTTTGTCTTCCCTTCCGTCGATAAATTCCGTTTCTATGGCGGTCATGCTACGCGTGCTGGTGGACATTTGTGCATGGCTAAGGTTTTTGGGTTCTCATTTCAGACATCTGTTAACCAGTACATGGGTTGTGAATATCAGAAAGATAGTTACTCCTTGTTAAATACTGGTATTTACCATCTGGTAAGACTTAAATTCGTCAAAAAAGGCAAGGAAGTGAGATGTTCTCATTTCAAGCTAGACTTTTATAATTAACCTATTCATTCAAGTTGACGATGACTCTCAGGTTATCGGCACTTACAGATTCCAGCACCTTTAGAGATGGTTAGGTTAGGTTAGTTTTACTAGCTGTGAGCTCTTTTTGTGGTGCAAGTCATGCTTAATCATCATTTTCTTCCATAATCCGATTTCACTCTCTGCTAGGCATAGAATTCTCCTTTCCTGTGTCAGCCTCATTCAGATTTTTCTCGTGATGGCAACAATGTTGACCGACCATCTCGGTGCTAGACGACCGAAAATTCGTTTTCCAGTCTTCACACACTACTCTGGCTAAACCTTACTCCACGTGTCATCACTACACCTGGCCAGGTGTTTTGCAAAACTCCATTTAAGATCCATAATACGCTTTCCGATATCGAAGACCTTCGAAGAGATACGAATATCTCGACGTTTGGAAGTCAGTTTATTAGCTTGGTGCCAACAATTGAAAGCTCCATCCACGTCTAAGTACTGTACGTCAAGATGGGTAGAACAAACTGGTTATAGAGCCGGCTGGAGATCTAGTGGAATTTTTGTAGATCGCAGAATGGCGTCCGGATTTCCAAATGTAGCCCACCCAAGCTATATTCTAAGCGATGTCTCTTTTGTTGATTCTCTTTGTCAAAAAGAAAGAATATGACCAAAATATACATACTGGCCAACCATCTCTAACATTTAATTTCCAATTTCAACAGAAGGATTTGAATTGCTGGAGATTTTTGCTATAATCTTCGTCATTGCCATATTCATCCTAAGTCCTACCTAGAATGAGGCATCATAAAGGTTTCGAAGCATTTTCTGGAGATTATCAAAAGTTGCAGGGAAAAGCACTAGGTCACTTGGTTTTGAGTGAGAATGTACGCACAATTGATGTTAATACAGCATATTTTCAATCTAAACCTACGACTCTTCTATGACTACTCTGAAAAGTTTCGGTGAAATATCGCCCTGTGTCACTCCCCGCATCTTTAGACAGGGTAAAAATTTGATTAGACAGTTTTATACTGAGACTTTAGAGGTTATGAAATACTTAACTGAGACTTGTAATAAGATTGCAGTAGGTACGTTTTCATGTCTAATACGTGTGGTGCCGGACTAATAGACTTGCACCACTCCATTTGTTTCCGTGGGTATCGTAAAAAGGCGACTAAGGGACTTACTAGAGAATGAGCAGCAGCGTTCTCTATGCATTTTACCACCATACTGCGATCGCCAATCCGCCTGCCAAGTGTGGCGATTATCACAAACGCCCCCTTTTTTGGAGGGTCTCCAGCAGTGGACATCAGTCAACTGAAACGATGATGAAGTGTCCATGATTACACGTATCATACATAATTTTTTTTCAATCGATCGCAATGTCTTTCATTTTGTTGGTTCAGCCACATTCATTGCGTTATTTACGTTGGTGAGCACACAAATTTGTCGACCCTATGAAGCAATGGACTAGGAAATTGCTTCAAAACACTCGGATTGTGATTGTAAATGTGCTACCAAATATGGATGCAGGAGATTCCTGTCATTAGCCACATTTTCGAATTTTTAGAAGATAATTAGGCGATAATTAATTACTTTCGTAATCAATTCCTCTTAAAATTATCGTGCTTCAATCGCAATCACGATTTAATTCTTCCCCCGACATTTTGTCAGTAAATAAAGATGGCAGCAATTAATTATTCCGAAACGTAAGCAAATGTGGGAAAGGGGTATGTGTTTGCCCAGCATTAGCATTTTGCGTTGTGCCAACGTTTCTGTCGGTAAATATAATGAAAGTACATCGGATATGTTTTGTAGTTAATGAGTAAACTTTTAGATTAAAGTAAATGTTTATAAAACAACCTCTAGTTTTAAATAATAACAGTTTTCGCGAAATTGTATGCGGTAAGTGTGTTTTGCGTTATGAGGAACGCGGCTTAAAGTACACTCAACCTCCCTAAAAAAGGGAGGGTTCTTCGATTAGACGGGTTTGTCTGGTGACTGCCCGACAATGATGATGACGTCGGAACGTTGTAATTTTGCGAGTTGCGAGGTAAATTCTGCGTGTACGATGCAGGATTTGCATGACGTCATCGTCAGTGTGATTCGTAGTTCGCATGTGACGGTGTAGATCCCACTAGTATAGGCTACTGGTACCATCATCATCATCATTTCAGCCGAAAGACGTCCACTGCTGGACATAGGCCTCCCCAAGCACCGCCACTTCAACCGGTTCTGTGCTTCTCGCATCCAACGTATTCCTGCGGCCTTCACCATGTCATCGGTCCATCTTATGGATGGCCTTCCAACGCTACGTCTTCCAGAACGCGGTCGCCACTCCAGAACCTTCCAACCCCATCGGCCATTTGGCTACTGGTATAGGCCACTACGTGTATTCCCCTTGAATACAAGAAGGGAATTTCAACAATTTGTTGAGATCATATTAAAACCCCTAATCAAGCGAAAGTAAAGTGTTATTAAACGAATAAACTACTTTTAAACTGAGATTAATTCAGCAATTTTCTTGTCATAATAAAGTCTTTAGACTGAGAGGCCATAGAGTTTGTGGCTAATTAATAAAAGCCGCACGGATCGACCGATCAGGTTATACGTGCCTTGGAAAGCACCAGTCCGGCTGTCATTCGTGTTTCTTTGACAGTTATTACTTGTCGTCAAAAGTCCAAATGATTGATAAATCAATCGTGCCAAAGGGTACCGTATTACCCAGTAACTGGATTGTTGAAGTCGGATAGGAAGTCGTTCCATGTTAAATACTGGTATACAACTGCACCTAGTTAAACTCGAAACCATCATAGCATAGAAAAGGCTAGGCAGTTGATGATGACTAAAATCTCTAACGAAGTAACCTAGAAGGACCAAAAATTGAACCCTGGGGCACCCTATTCTACAGGCTTTTTAAAAATTATTCTTTGAACGATTTGTCAAATTTTATCTATTTTTTTAAACTTATCTTTAACACGGACACACGTCGTAACTACACAAGTCGTAGTTCCATAATTTTGAAATATTATTCATTATCATCAACATAGTCAAAGCCCGTAGTCAAAACGATGACCTGGTGAAGGCCGCAGGAATACGTTGGATACGAGAAGCACAGAACAGGTCGAAGTGGCGGTGCTTGGGGGAGGCCTATGTCCAGCAGTGGATGTTTTTCGGCTGAAATGATAATGATGAGTCAAAGCCCTTATAATGATCACTGAAAACAAGTATTTTCGAAAGCAAGATTGCTAAACAGAAATAATGACAGGCCTGTTGGTCTAGTGGTTAGTGACCCTGACTGCTATGCCGGAGGTCGTGGGTTCGATTCCCACCCAGGACAAATGTTTGTGTGATGAGCACGATCATTTGTTCTGTGTCTGGGTGTAATTTATCTATAATATGTATGTATTTAGAAATATATAAGTATGTTTATCAGTTGTCTAGTACCCATAACACAAGCTCTGCTTAGCTTGGGACTAGATGGCGTTGTGTGATAGTTGTGGAATATTATTATTATTTTTGGGAGTGTTATTTTTTCACAGCTCTCAGGCTGGTGTCTACTGCATTTACGGGCCAATGCCAAGTAAATGCAGCGTGTGGTGTGTATTTACGATGAGGGTGTGTTTTCTTCTTCTAACTGCATGAACTTCCTAACTATTCTGCAGGTGTTTAATATAGCAGCTTTCTGTAGATTAATATAAACTGATTCTTCTAAATCTATTAATTTTAGGCTACGGAGAAGATGGTTGGGGATAACGCCTGTCGTGGAGAGAACTATAGGGATAACATATACTTTGTCTTGTCTCCAGATTCTTTTAACTTCTTCTTTAAGGTCAGCATATTTACTTATTTTCTCAGATATGGTTTTTTGTAAGTTATGGGTGTTGGGAACTGCAATGTCTATGAGGTAAGTGGTTTTACTTATTTTGTCCTGTAGGGTTATGTCTGGTCTATTATAGTGGATAGTCTTATCTGTAAGTATGGCGCGATCGTAGTACATTTTGTGTGTATCATTTTCGAGGATGGTTTGTGGCGTGTACTTATAGTAAGGAGTGTTAGTATTTTGTATGAGACTGTGTTTGAGTGCTAGTTTTTGATGGATGATGTTTGCAACTTGGTTGTGTCTGTGAGTGTAGTCTGTCTGTGTGAGGGTTATGCATGCTCCTGTAATGTGTTGTATAGTTTCTGATTGAATGTGGCATCTGCGGCATTTGTCATTTGTGATAGTAGGGTCTTTAATTATAAATTTTCTATAGTTTTTGGTGTTGATGATTTGATCTTGTATAGCTATGACAAAGCCTTCTGTTTCAGGGAACAGATTTCCTATTTTAAGCCAAGTGTTTGATGCTAATTTGTTTATGTGGGACTGTTCTAGGTCATGCGGATGTCTACCGTGAAGAACTTTCTTCTTCCAGTTTTCAATTTTTTGGTTTTGCGGGTCAGTTAAGTTTATGTCTTGTGTATTTTGTTCATTTAAGTTAAGCGGGGTGTGATTCGAATCATTTAAGGCAATAGTTTTGTGTATGTTACTTGTGCGAGATTTTGTGAAGAAAAATGTTTTTAGCCTAGTGATTTGTTTCTGCCAAAGGTGATGTAAGTCGATTAGGCCTCTCCCTCCATTCTGTCTTTTGATAGTGAGTCGTTCAATCGCAGATTTAGGATGTAGGTTGTTATGTTTTGTGAGTGTTGTGCGTGTGGTTCTTTCTAACTGTTCGATATCAGTTTTTGTCCATTTGATTACTCCGAATGAGTAGGTCAAGATTGGTATGGCAAAAGTGTTCAAGGCTTTTATTAGATGCTTTCCAGACAATTGTGTTTTGCAAATTGTGTTAATTCTTCTACGATATTCTGTATTTAGTGTTTGTTTAATTGCTGCGTGATCGAGTCCTTTTAGTTGCCTGTATCCTAAATATTTGTATAGATCTGATGGTTCCATAGCAGCTATTGTGTCGGTGTCGTTTATGGCATAGTTTCCGGGTTTTACTTTTCCCTTTATAATATGTAAGGTCCTACACTTATCTAATCCAAATTGCATATTAATATCGTGACTAAATGTTGTCGTCACTTCTAGAAGAGTTTTCATTTCATTTTCGGTTTTAGAATATAGCTTAATGTCATCCATATATATGAGATGCGAAATAAGAGTTTCTTCGTTATTGTTTTTAAATTTATATCCAGCTCGACACCGATTAAGTAAGTGAGACAAAGGGTTCAAAGCGAGACAGAACCAAAGAGGGCTCAAAGAGTCCCCCTGGTAGATACCCTTCCTAATATGTATCTGTCGGGTTATGAGAGTGCTGATTCGATTATTTATGTGAAGTGTGGTTTTCCAACGTGTCATTACAATGCGCAAGAACTCAATTATTTTGGAATTAATTTTATATATTTCTAGGATTTTTATAAGCCAAGAGTGCGGGATGCTATCGAAAGCTTTTTGGTAATCTATATAAGTACAATGCAGGTTTCTATTTTTTGTGGTGGCATGTTTATGGATAGTAGAGTCTATAACTAACTGTTCTTTGCATCCCATGTGGCCTCTCCTGCATCCTTTCTGTTCCTCTGCTATAATATTGTAGTGTTCAATGTGTGAGTTGATTTTATTGGTGATTGCTGAAGTAAGTATTTTATAAATTGTGGGTAGACATGTGATTGGTCTGTATTGGGAAGGCTCTGATGTGTATTTAGTTTTAGGAAGCATGTAAGTTATCCCTGTAGCAATGAATTCGGGTATGCTCTGTTTACCTAATACTATATCTGTTAAATTTTTTGCTATGGATTTGTGTAGAATCGTTAACTTTTTGTACCAAAAATTTTGTATTTTATCTATACCCGGTGTTTTCCAATTATGTAGTCTAGCTGTTAATTGTGTAATTTCAGTCTCTGTTATGTTTTTAAATTCCATTTCATCTATTGTTTCCCATTTTGTTGCCTCTTCTGTAATCCAGTTTGCTCTATCATTGTGATGTACCTGTTCTTCCCATATGTTAGACCAAAATATTTCCATGTGTTCCTTTGAAGGTGTGTCATTCTCTGTTGTTAAAATGGTGTGTGGTTTCTGTATATTCCTATAAAACCTTTTCTCGTTTGTAGCAAATATAGCATTATCTTTTTTGCGCTGTTGTGCCTTCAAATATCTCCTAAGCCTATGGACTTTAAGTGCCAATTTCTGTTTTAAAGTGTCTAAATACTCTTCAGATTTCCTATTATTATTTTCATGCCTAGTATGTGTGAAATTGTTATTAAATATTGCTTCAACCCTTTTAGTGACTTTATTTGATCTGTTGCCGTTGATGTATTGTGTAAGTCTGCCACAGTCTGCTCTTAGTTTTTCAATATCTTTTTCTAGTCTCTGTTGCCATGGCGGTTTGACAGTGTCTCTTTGTATTGTGTTTCTCGCGTGATCAGTGATTTTAAAGTTGAGTTCTTCAGAAATAACAACCGCTGTGCAATAAATAAGGGTGTGTATGTCAGTCAGTTGTGTGTCATTAGATAGAAATTGTTTTAGTATATCTTCATTAAATAAATTTACTAAGCGGAAAAGATTGGGACTATATTTGAGTTTAGGTAGTTTTGGTCGAGCCGCTGGGTCCATCCCAGAGTACTGTGTTAATGTCGTTTTAAATTTGTCATGTATCTCTTGTATATACATATCTGCTAACGGGTTTTGATTCACATCAGCGACTGTCTCAATATCATTTTCTAGCGTTAGGGTTATAGATTCAGTTTGTGTAGATATGTGTGATATTTGTGATTGATTGAATGGTTGAGATTCAAAATTTATTATTATTATTATTATTAATGGTGTTATTTTGCAACCAAACTGAATTTATTTCATATTTTATGGACTTGTTGCACATTATTTTTTACTGCAGATGCATAATAAATTCGCTGAATAGTTTTCAATATTTATTACTAGTTGAAATTTGTAGCGATAGTCAATAAGGCACAGCTTAAATGATATACATACGTTTGACGTTGGCAAGCTCGCGTTTAGAGTTCCGGAAAATAACACGCCATGTTGTGAATTTCCACAAAGCTAAGTGTCTGCCTGACTTTGTCTTTCCACTGGGCTACCGCTACTCTCTAGACAAATGTGAATATCATCACTATATAAATAGGAAGGACTCAGTGGTATGCCTTTATAGCATGCCTTTTTTGAGAGGGAAATCACCAAATGACTTCTCTCGGTCTGGTCGTAGCGGAAGGGCGTGTCAGACTTTTACTGACATACCCGTGTTCTTTCAGTTACCTATGCCAGTGCCACGGTAACTCTTTCGAACAAATCTGCGACTGGCAGGCATAGTCCCTAGCGAATCCCTTTTAATGTTATGACATCTCTTTGACATCTCGCGCGTGGAACACATCGCCTGCACTTTGTTCAATTAGACAAAAAATAAAAAGGTAGAAGGAAAGAAATAAATAAAACATGATGATGTTGTGAATGTTTGGGATATTCTGACGATTTTGGAATAAACTATTCTATTAATTGGAGTTTAATCTTTATCTAAAATATATGTAAATCTAAGTTTTATATCTAAAAGCAGTGTTTTGAAGAACCATTCCTTGTTAGTCATTCTCAGTTTTCTTACGACCGCAGTATTACTGTTTACTGTCATGGCTACACAAAACTTGAGTTGGGCTATTTGTGATGTTTACTTGTTGCTTTGTGCCCCAGTAAAGCTATATAGCCTGAAGTGCACTTGCTTGAGTTTCATTTTTCGCAACAAGATTGTGGAGTTTAAGTCGATATTTTATTGAATTGTTGCTTATTAGGAATACCTATAACATCGAAATATTTGGAATCCATTTATATAGTCCTCCAGACCGTATTTCAGCCACGGCGGCCAATCTCAATGGTGACTAGCCATCGTGCATCGACGCGGGAGATATCATAGTGTTCATCAAGTATGTGCGCAGACACAGGAGCACTCACTCTTCCCTCACTCTCATAACCCGATGGGATGGCAATCCGACCCGATCGGAGAGAGATCAGGCGTAGGACCAACGGCTTAACGTGCTTTCCGAGGCACGGGGGCATCACACCGCCAACTTCCAAACTCCGGGCTGCTACTAAGAAATTCCTAATGGAAAAACCCAGTAACACTTTGCCCGACCCGGGAATCGAACCCAGGACCCCAAGCTCAGCAGTCGCGTTTGCGACCACGAGACCAACGGGGCAGTTATTTGGAATCCATTTACACAGCACATAGCATCACGCCTTTATTCTATGAAAAGTTTGGCAGATGCAACTATAGAACACTCACATTTCGCTTGCTATTTTTAGTCCTATGTAACAGGGGATGAGCCACAAATCCAGACTCAGAATCAATAAATTAATCCATTTATTGCCTGTATCAGTTTATAGTGATGGAAAAATGGTTTACATGACATTTTAAACGCTCAGCATGCTATTGGCCAACATTTTACGGTCACAAAGTTTATAAAATCCGCGCGTGTAGTTGAAATATGTGTCATCTAAAGAAGCTTTTATAAACACATTCTGTACACACCTTTCCAACAAATCATATCTTATACTCATAGCGATTATTTGCGACTCCTTTGCCTGTGCAACAACTGTTGCGTCTGCTGCGTTCTCGTCCCTTTTATAAGTGTCTTCCTCATTTTCTTCTTCTCGGATGTTCATGCATACTTTTACGTTTTGGAACGTCACTTTTAATGATCATACTTATCCAGTCGATGTAAGGGCTAGTTGGTGTAACACCTGCAGGATCATAGAAAGCTGGGTGTGGTTTCAGGAAGCAGAATGTTTCAATTTGTTTCGAGCCAATAGAGTTGACGCCAACGACACCTGATTGGTGGAGCATCGGCCCCCCGGAGTCTCCTGGACATAAACCAGACTGCTTGCGACATGCTCTCGCGAGACACATGCCTCCCTTTATAGATGTTCCACTTTTCTTATCACACTGCACGATTAATGCAACTAAAAATTGTAAAGGCAACCCCAGCGTGGTAGCATCACTTGCAACTTCAACAAATTTCGGCTTTGCGATTCCGATCTTGACGGTAGTATTAGTTATCCCGTAACCAGTCAATGTAACTTCTTGACCAATCATAGTTAAGTAGTCCAATCCACTCACGCGCGCGTACTCCTTCAATGTGATTGGTTCGTGTCTAATTAAAGCTATGTCATTAGCTAAGTCAAACATTCTTAAGTTATAACTAGGGTGTGAAACAGTACGTGTCACTAAGGAAATGGTTCTTCTTCTATGTGGACCATATACTATAACAGGTCTTATTGTTATGTTTTTCATTTTTTCATCCAGAAACTCTTCTTTTAGAAAGCAGTGGGCAGCTGTCAGTGACCAAGTAGGGGTTAAAACAGCAGCCGTACACGAGTGCAAATGCTTGATGATATTTATAATACCATTTTCAGTAAATAATATTTGATATTGCAGTCTTACGATATATTGATATTTATCTTCGTCAGCATTTTGCCCGCCTATTATCCTTCTCACAGATTTGGTAGGAACCAATTCAAGTAATCGAAAATATAAACAGAATGTATAAATCAGCACAATACAACGCATGGTGAGCAAATTATTTGAAATGAAATAGTTTTATTGGATCAGAAGTTATTTTATGATTGAATTTTATGATGGATTGGAATTTCAAAATCATTAAATTATTGCAGAACGAATTGCTGTAATATCGTCTCGTTCGGTTAGTGCGCTTGTTCCAGAATACAATCGTAATGTTATATCTTGTGCGGGCGGCGAGCAATGGGTAGCTCGCCGCCCGGTAAGAACCAGGCTCGGGTCAACGGCGCGTAGTGTTCCACGCGCGCCTCAAAGAGAGATGCCAGCAGAACTGAAGGGGTCTGCCAGGGCCGATGCCTGCCAGGGTCACGAGATTGTACGAAAGAGACACCGTGACCTTGGTACATGGGCAACTGAAGCAACACGGGCGGGTTTTAGTCAGTAAAAGTCTGACACGCCCTACCGCTCCGCCCAAGAGCGGGGGACGTCATTTGATGATTTCCCATCCAAAAAAATATATATTATACATTGTGGCTGGGACAACGATGCATAAGCTGTCACCATGGATTCTGAACAACGCAGGGAAAAAATTTCAACGCAAGGGATGACATTTTTGCGGTTGAAATTTTATATATATATTTTTTAATGCCATTCAGTACATGTTGACCGCGAGTGTGTTGTACTTTTCTATGAATCAGCACATTCATTAGAACGCACGCTTAGAACCATGTGCTGAATTCGTGGTTCGATTTCGTCAATAATGTACCACTCTATTTAGAGAGAGAGTCCGACCAGGTATGTCGTACAGTAAACTGCATGTCAGTCATACTTTTTATAGTTTTTCGATACCTAGAGAAAGTGATAAATATTCTTTACAAAGAAAACCATAACAGTAAAGCAGACTTAATATCAGGTAATTTTGTAAGACAATACGAACCCACAAATGGCGGTATTTAATATTTTATTTTTCATTCGACATAAAAAAATCTCAAAGGAAAAGCAGTCGCTAATTTTTCTCCCAAATAAAGTCATAATTAGTTTGACAAAATAACATTCTTGACAGGGGAAATTTCATTTCTTAAGTCGAGAGAATGTAACCACAAAGCGAAATAAATGAATAATAATTAGCGAGGACTCAATAGATCATTCTAAATTCGCCTTTATTATGACTCAAACAATGCGGCTTTTAATTTCAATGATAAATTACAGTTTTCCGTAAATAGCGCGATGTATAGGCAAGGTTGCAGTAAACTAACTCCGAAGCGTTCGTGACTATATGTCCCACCGCTGGTGAGTAATCAGGAGCGAGTAGAGCTAGCCACAAAATGAGTCGGCGAGCAGCGAGTGGGCAGCGACTGCGATTAACGATTATTCACTGGTATTCGCATTTATCAAACGTATGCCTCGTTTGTCTAGTGGTCGTAAGCGCAAATGCTGAGCATGAGGCCCTGGGTGCGACTCCTAGATCGGGTATAGTGTTATTACGTTTTTATATTTGGATTTTTTCAGTAACAGCCCGTAGTCTGGATTGTGGCCAATCGATGCCACTATTGGCTCGCTCCCATTTATTTATTTTCTTGGATGGGAAATCATCAACTGACTTCTCCCGCTCTGGGCGGAGCGGGAGGGCATGTCAGACTTTTACAGGCTAAAACCCACCCGTGTTCCTTCAGTTGCCCATGTGCCAGGGTCACGGTATCTCTTTCGAACAATAACGCGACCCCGGCAGGTCGCTCCCATTACATGGGACTTAAACATAACTGGCGAAATTTTGGTGTATTTTAGGTACACCTCAGCCCGACCCCTAGAAGAAACTAGCTAGTTTTCTGCCCACTAAGCGAGTAATCTAGTTCATTAGGAAACAAGCGTCAGACAGCATCTGTCTGGCATTAATGCTAAAATGAACCTTTTTGCCGCAGCCGTGAGCACACACATGTTGTTTTCAGGGTTCCGTTGCCAAATGGCAAAAAACGGAACCCTTATAGATTCGTCATGTCTGTCTGTCTGTCCGTCCGTATGTCACAGCCATTTTATTCCGAAACTATAAGAGCTATGCTGTTGAAACTTGGTAAGTAGATGTATTCTGTGAACCGCATTAAGATTTTCACACTAAAATAGAAAAAAAAAACAATACATTTTGGGGTCCCCCATACATAGAACTGAAACTCAAAAATGTTTTTTTTTCATCAAACCCATACGTGTGGGGTATTTATGAATAGGTCTTCAAAAATGGTAATGAGGTTTCTATTAGCATTTTTTTCTAAACTGAATAGTTTGCGCGAGAGACACTTCCAAAGTGGTAAAATGTGTGTCCCCCCCTCCCTTAACTTCTAAAATAAGAGAATGATAAAACTAAAAAAAAAATATGATGTACATTACCATGTAAACTACCACCGAAAATTGGTTTGAACGAGATCGAGTGAGTAGTTTTTTTTAAAACGTCATAAATCGTAAACCGCAATTTACCTTACATTCAATCAACTGAAATATAAAAATTAAAAAAAAATATATATTTTTAAACCGAGAATACCTACAGGTTTGTACGGAACCCTCGGTGCGCGAGTCCGACTCGCACTTGGCCGGTTTTTTTTTCTTGTTACTTTATTTTATGTTTGTGCGAACTGTGCCAAATAAACGGTATTCTTTCATTCTTAATCTCTTTGATAACTATTATGGCTACAACAGTTGAGTGAATCACGGTGCAATTGACTAGCTTAATGTGGTATGCTCTTGATTTTTCTCATTGATGGATTTTTTATGTTTTTACGGTGCATTGCACAATTAATTGACTATTTAACAAAGAAATTAGATAGAATGCTGGTTTAATACCATAAAAATGATAAATATAATTTTGTAAACATACAAAACATGTGACATGTGTTTGGTTTGGTTTGGTTATGGATTTGGATTGACTTCTGTGTAGAGTCTTTATCCCACGGATGTTAAAAGGGGAAGCGTTTGTGCAGGCGTATGGAAACTGTCCGTAAAGGTATAGGACCCAATTAAGTATTTCCTGTTTTATTATATAATGGGCTGGCGCAACTACGTCCAAGAGTTTATTTTGTTTTTTTAATTATAATAATGTATTTTGGTATTGTTATAAATACCTACTGGGGGCTAATTTGTAGTTCATGACAATATTTGATGTCATCCCGGATTTGATCACATGTATTAGAAGCGGGGGGAAGATTTTGATCGCGAGCTTTTTAAATTTGACTGGCTACTTGGTGTCAATCCCTTTACGGAACCAAAGAAGCAACAACGCTGAATGGTATACTACCAAATGCTTGGCAGAAGTTTTCTCTGTTGTGAGCAACAAGGGACCAAACACAGGGCTCCGCGGGCTACTGCTCCACCACGACAACGCGCCCACGCACACCGCGCTCATAACGAGGGACTTCTTGGACAGCACACCGGTCAAACTTCTGGGTCACCCACTTTACAGCCCTGACCTAGCACCGTGTGACTTCTTTTTAAACCCAAAAATTAGAAATAGGGATACAATTTTCGTCGCCGGAAGATGCGCTGTCAGCGATCGAGCAGGCTGTAAACTAGTTTTTGCGGCGGACTGGAAAAAGTGTTTCGAAAACTGGTTCCGACGCATGAAACTTTGCATAGAGGCTAGTGGAGAGTATTTTGAAAAGATTTAATAAAAAAATATTTAACTATAGAATACTACTTTTTATTTTCGCCATACTTTCTGAGTGTCCCACGTATAAACCTAACCTTCTGTTCTAATTTCCACTATCATCGCTGTTACCAACAGCCTAGGGAGGGAAGTGGGGGAGGACAGAATAATGACGTCAGCCAAAAAGTAATTTTCGCGGTGACTTGCTCACCATCACTTGTTCCAAGTCATGTTGAAATGCAAGTAATTAACTATTTTGTTACGCGTGACCTCTGATAGGTCGTTGGGTACTTCCTTCATTGTTTTTGTTTTTTTGGGTAAGAGGATTTTTTATAATAGTTTCGTGAAAATGTAGGGATCTTTTGAGATTTATGGTAAAAGACATACATTTCTCAAAATAGTTACAAATTCACTTATGGTTAGAGAAAACATGGTTTAAACAATATTGTGTGCTATCAAGCGTAGTTTTTTTTTTTGCTGCACATATTGAGATTTAAGATTCCGTGTGGTGCCAGACGTAAAGAAAAACCTCATTCCGTCTCTTCCCGTGGGTGTCATAAAAGGCGATTAAAGGACTTACTAGAGAGTGGGCAACAGCGTTTTGTATGCATTTTACCACCAAACTGCGTTTGGCAAGTTACCTGCCAAGCGTGGTGATTATGGCAAGAAGGCTTGTGTCCAGCAGTGGACGGCTTTTGGCTGAAATGATGATGATAATGATGACTGAGATTTAAGAGTTCTGCCTGAGCAGTTGAGGAACCTACTAACTGAAATATTTCCTCGTCCTAGCGTAGTAGGTATCTAATAAGTTCTTGTAGATATTAATGTCTCCTAGGAAATGTTTAGGCAACACAATCATCTGGTAGTTTTGATCTTTGCGAAAGTATTCATTGCTTCTACATGATTGTCATTATTATTTCCGTGGCTGGCGTGAATACATTGACATGTCGACTTCTATGTTTTTATTTTTATTGGCTTAATACGTCCCACTCATACGGAATTTATATGAAAAAAATTTACAGCCCCAAATATACATAACTTTTGGAGCAATCGACTCTGGTAGTATGTTGACATCTCCCATTTTAACGTGTCTAACTTGACAAAACCTCATGTCAAATTAACGATTCAAATGTTTTTGTAAACGAACATTGATATTTTGTTGTATCAACCTATACTCAGTAACCAAAATATTATTTGATAGTTGATAGCTCAACTTATACACCTGTAAGTAATTGACAAATTGAAGTGTCAATCTATGGCCAGCTGAGGTCATTTTGATTAAATTGTGACAAATTGAGATGTCAAGTTATGGCCAACTGAAGTATTTCTGTTTAAATCGTGACAAATTGACATGTCAAGTTATGGCCTACCGAAATTTTTCTGTTTGAAATTTGATTTATTGAGATATCCGGTTACGGCCAACTAAGTTCTAGTAGTAGAAAAAGCTTATGCTGAAAAGCGTGTGGATAAAGACAATGCCAAAGCACATTCGTCTGTTAGAGCATTTGCATTTGACCTCCAGCAGTGCTTGCCAACACCTTATTTAAAAACGTCTGTCTCGTTTTATAAACGACAGCTGTGGTCTTTTAATTTAACAGTACATGATTTAGCAACTAATGAGGCAACATGCTACATGTGGGACGAGACTATAGGAGCTCGAGGAGCAAACCAAATTGCGTCATGTTTGTGGCACTTCTGCAACAGTTTGCCAGCGGAGGTCGAAGAACTGATTTTTTATTCCGATACTTGTGGTGGCCAAAACAAAAACAATGTCGTGGCAATGATGTTCATGTTTTTGTGAAATAGTCATCCGACGCTGCAAAAGATAAACCACAAATTCCTTCTCAGTGGGCACACACATATGGAGTGTGACTCTGACCACGCGATTATTGAAAAAACGAAAAAGAGAACACAAATGAGAATCAATCATTTATATGATTGGGTGCAGTTGGTGAGGACTTGCAAAGTGCAGAAACCATTTAAGGTCGTGGTGATGACGGTAAATGATTTCTTGGATTTTACCGAACTTAAAGCCAAGAAAGGACACTTTACTCTAAAAAAACTGGATGATTTGGGGGAGAAATTTCTGTGGCAACCTATTAAATGGCTGCAATATAATAAAAACAGCGTAGGAAAAATTTATTACAAGAAAACTCTGGATCGCGAACTCCCTTTCAAGACAATAAATTTTAAGAAAAGAGGAATATCAGTAATAGATCTCTTTAGGTTGAGCCCAATCTCAAAGGAGGCTTTGCCAATCAGTGCAGAGAAAAAAAAAGGATTTGATGGACATGATTGACCTGATTGATGATTCGTTCAAGGAGTTTTATATTAATATAAAAACTGTCGGTGATGTCTCAGATTTAGACGAGGACAACCCAGATGAAGAGGATTCTGAGGTCTAATAAAATGTGAATACCTACTATGTATCTGTCAACTGAATTATTAATCAGTATGTTTCTGTTGTTTGTGGCCTAATAAAACAATTTACTATTTCTTTTTTTTATTTATTGCGTATTACACTACAATACTGATATGTAAGTGGTGTTTTAATTAAATATTTGTTCAATTAGAACAACATTGCATAATTTGAGTAAGTAATCCTAACTAACATTATAAATTCAAAAGTAAGTTTGTTTGTATGTTTGTTTGTTACATTTTCACGCTAAAACGGCTAAACGGATTTAGATGAAATTTGGCACATAGGTAGACCATGACGTGTTTTAGAATATAGGATACTTTATATCTCGACATTCTTACGGGATCGAGACTTATGGGGGTGAAACCACGGGGTGCTGCTAGTAAAAAAATAACTCTTTAGTTTTATTATATTAATTTATTATCTCCAAAACTATATGACCAATTGACATACTGTAAAGGGCAAATCTTATCTCTATGATATCTTTGTGATCATAAAATAGTTTGTTTTGAGAAGGATTAGTATTTTGTTGTTTAAATAATCATCCAAACGTAAGGATGTCGAAAAATACTTTTTTTAAACATAAATGAAATGTAAAAGATAAAATATAAAAGATAGAAATATGGTGTCTTGGACTTTTTTGTAGAAATATATTTGGCGGATCAGGTTGCCATACATTGTTTTCAATTATATACAACTTTTTAGGTAGCGCATGCAAATAATTCTGTTTTAAGAGGTATTTCTTTCCGACATGCTAGACAAAAATTGTAATAGCTAAGCTAATAAGCATGTTATAAACATAAATTATAACCTATAGCACTAAGGAATAATGCAGCTTGCTATCAGTGAATTTTTTTTGAGAATTGGATCGTTAGTTCCGGAGATTACCTTCTACATACGAACTTACAAACAACCAAACAAATTTTACCTTTTTAAAACATAGGATAGATATTCATCATCTGTTTGCTACCCAACATTTTTTTATTGATAAATACGTTATTATTCACTGTGTTTGTCATTAAAATAACATTGTTTACCTACTAGTTTTATTCTATATTTGCCACTCAATCGGTAAATAAGTTGATAACTGTGGTGAACAAATTGACAAGTCGGTGAATAAGTTGATAACTCGTTGGTGAACGACTTGACAAGTCTATTATTATGGAAACTATGGGAAATTTCGTTTGTTTACTGTAATCATTCAAAAGATGGCATAAAATAACCTATAAAACAACTGGAACACATACGTTAAACTAATTTACCGATTTACCAGAAGAGCTCAAAAGTTTAAAATGGCCGCCCTGAAAAGTTGCCATTTTAGACATGTCAACATATTCACGCCAGCCACGGATTTATTCGTGTACTTCGTTACTAGCGGAATGTTAGTTATGAATAACTAGCTTTTACCAGAGACTTCGATCGCGTGGTGGTGGGAAATTATCCCGCGGGAACGTACTCCTACATGTACTACTATAAGTAGTATTCTATGTGTCTACAGGTTTTAAATTATATGTATGCCAAATTTTATCCTAATCCGTTTAGTAGTTTATGTGTGAAAAAGTAAAACTTGCCGTATATCCTCACAACCTTTCTTTATAATATTAGTAGGATAATAATGTAATTTACTAACTATCAGCTGTGAAGTGCTTTTACATAAAATTAAGTAATTACTATCTATACTAAACCAGTAACATCCACTTTCAAACTGCACATAAGCTTCTTTCGCCGTTTTTCATTCCAAATTATATCAATGTGTTCAGTTTCTTGCCATCGCCGTAGGAAATGTCAAAAATTACTACCGCTTAGTAAATTTGAGAACCCTTCTGATCTTAATGAAACACTGTGCTATAAATAAACAAAACCAAAAACATCAAAGAACTCTGCTAAAAATAAATAAAGTAAAAAGAATTTGAAAGTTCAAAGGACACTGTCTAGCCACCAGGTTTCCGATTTATCTGCTGATCAGACAGATTTTGTTACAAAGGTAAATACAACCCACACAGAACAAATCGCTTCGTGAAGCTCACGCTACGGTCTAAACATTAAGGGTTCAATCACACTTACCACAACTTCACCATCGTAGCGACAAAAAAGTTTGACCAGCAGTGATTACGAGTTAAAGAGTAAATATGTAGTCTCGTGCTAGTTTCTTACAAATACATAATCAGCCCATATCCCACTGGTAGGATACAAGTCATTCCTCTACGAAAGTGAGTGGGCTATCTACCACATGGGCCCAGTGTGGGTAGATGTCAGATGTGTTCGAATTTTTCGTTCTAGAACATACTGTTTTCCTCACGATGTCTTCCTTCAGTCGTTTTGAGAGTGTCTGAACCGAAAGACGAGTCGTAGGTACTATTTGACTGACTGATCCCTTAAGAATATAAAGAATATAGGTGCCTGTAATTGGTTTATTTGAAATATTTGCTTTGAGTTTGAGTTTTTTGAGTTTGACTAACTTGCGGCCGTTACCACTAACTCACCAGTGCAGTTAGCCTTCACTGCTCGTTCATCTAGTTGCGTTTTGATAAATACAACATTCGATGTGGTTGAGCTGCCTCAAATAGTTGCAATGTGGTTATACTGTGTCATGTATTTGCAGACACACAAATAAACCCCGGCTTTCGTAGAAGAAGTTGCCGACACTATGTTTTGCTTTCTATGTAGTCGCTAGTGCGTGGTCTCACCGGTTGCGACGTGGTTGGGTTGCGGCTGTGACGTGGCTTTGATGTTGTCGATACTGCCCATACGGTTGATTTTGATAGCAAAATGACTGTGGATTGTGTGAATAAACTAATAATTTTCATACAAGCGCCCATGTGTTGACGTTGCGGTGTGGGTGTGGTAAATGTGATCGCACCCTTAATGCTAGGTCCGAAATAGGACCGTGGCTACCCTCTTTTTCACACGAAATTAAAGTCAGTACATATTACCAAAAAATTGTATAAAACACCATATTGTATACAATACAAGATGGAAACAATTTTGCTCTAATTAAACCCTTAAATTGTTGCTGAGAATTATTAACGGGCTCATGGTCCACTAATCAAGATAATTACTGACGTGTTGAGCTCTGAGTACCGGTGTACGGAATAAAATCGCGTTTTCCCACCCCGGGTTATAGTAGAGAGAGACGCGATAGCGGTCAGGCTTTAATCTATCCTAATATTAGAAAGCTGAAGAGTGTTTGTTAATTTGGGTGAACGTGATAATCTCAGGAACTACTGATCCGAATTGAAAAATTCTTTCTGTGTTGGTTAGCCTATTTATTGAGGAAGGCTATAAGCTATATAACGTCACGCTACAATTAAAAGGAGCGGAGCAGCAACGAAAAATGCACGAAAACTGGCAGGCCATTCGATGCGACGGGAAGGGTCAGGGGAGCAAAATTTGACGCAGACGAAGTCGCGGGCAGAAGCTATAAATAATAAGACGAAATATCTGGTTTGAAGAAGAATTTAGCCAACCGCACCCGTCCATTACTGGCTGCTTCAAAAGCTTTGCTAAAACGACCATTCTTTGTTGATTCCATACTGTGGACCCTCTATTCTATTGCACAGAGTTTAAACTTACCTACCAGCCAATTTATATATCATCACTAGTCCAGCCTTTTTCCAACTATGCTGGGATCAGCTTCCAGTCTAACCGGATGCAGCTGAATACCAGTATTTTACATGTATCAACTGCCTATCTGAGGGTACAATACTCGTAATTTTAATAATATTTTGACTGGCCTGTTAGTCTAGTGGTTAGTGACCCTGACTGCTAAGACTGAGGTCGTGGGTTCGATTCCCAGCCAGGACTCATTTGTTCTGTGTCTGGGTGTAATTTATCTATACATATAATAAAACAGTAAAAAAACTGTGTCTGTACATTGAATATATTAAAAAAAAAATAATTAAGGGGAGTTTAGAAACAGTAATAGAGCACGAAACCAAAAAAAAAAAAATCCGACTGTTTGTCTGTTTGTTTGTACACGCTAATCTTCGGAATTACTGGACGGATATGAATGATTTTTTTTTGTTGTATAGATATTAAGTCTGGGCAACATATAGGCTATAATTTATCTTGGAAACTTGAACACCTGATGCAGAACCGCAACAGACCAGCTAAACTATAAGAGATACAAAAATGGTACCAAAGCAAAAATTGTTTCACGTGATGAGCATTTTCTGCTAAGAGAAGAATTTTGAAGATCTGGAACACCTGATGTGGAACTCCAAGAGCCCAGCTACACTATAACAAATATAGGAATGACGTCTTAGCAAGAGTTATTCAACCTGATGAGCACTCTCTGTTGTCGTATAAAATTTGAAGATCTGGAATACCTGATGTGGAACTCAGCAGCCCAGCTACACTATAGCATATATAGGAATGACGTCTTATCAAGATTTGTTCAACCTGATGAGCACTTTCTGTTGTCGTATAAAATTTGAAGTTCTGGAACAGCTGATGTGGAACTCCAAGAGCCCAGCTACACTATAACATATATAGGAATGACGTCTTAGCAAGAGCTGTTCAACCTGATGAGCACTCTCTGTTGTCGTATAAAATTTGAAGATCTGGAACACCTGATGTGGAACTCAGCAGCCCAGCTACACTATACCATATATAGGAATGACGTCTTATCAAGAGTTGTTCAACCTGATGAGCACTTTCTGTTGTCGTATAAAATTTGAAGATCTGGAACAGCTGATGTGGAACTCCAAGAGCCCAGCTACACTATAACATATATAGGAATGACGTCTTAGCAAGAGTTGTTCAACTTGATGAGCACTCTCTGTTATCGTATAAAATTTGAAGATCTGGAACAGCTGATGTGGAACTCCAACAGCCCAGCTACACTATTACATCTATAGGAATGAAGTCTTAGCAAGAGTTATTCAGCCTGATGAGCACTCTCTGTTGCCGTATAAAATTTGAAGATCTGGAACAGCTGATGTGGAACTCCAAAAGCCCAGCTACACTATAACATATATAGGAATGACGTCTTAGCAAGAGTTGTTCAACCTGATGAGCACTCTCTGTTATCGTATAAAATTTGAAGATGTGGAACTCCAACAGCCCAGCTATACTATTACATATATAGGAATGACGCCTTAGCAAGAATTGTTCAACTTGTTGAGCACTCTCAGTTGTCGTATAAAATTTGAAGATCTGGACCACCTGATGTGGAACTCCAAGAGCCCAGCTACACTATAACATATATGGGAATGACGTCTTAGCAAGAGTTGTTCAGCCTGATGAGCACTCTCTGTTGACGTATAAAGATTGTAGATCTGGAACACCTGATGTGGAAATCAAAGCTATCACTAATTTCACTGTATAATTATAAAATAACATAAGCTGGGAGGACCTCCACGCGGTGTAGGCGGTAACAGTTTAGGACTTATTTTCGATGAAAATTCTATGAATCATTGAAAATTTGACTCTACTGGCTAAAACTCTCATTTATTATTTTATTTTATCGAAGAAATATGCCTTCGGGCTTATGTTATTTGAGTGTTTGATTTCCTTTTCCATTTATCTTCGTGACACGGTAGCCTACCCGGTAACGCAGGGGAGCAGTCACTTAGATTTTAATTGATCAGGTATTTTCAGAATAAAACTATAACCATGCCTAGAAAGAGGTCAAATCTTTCCCAACGTTCCAAAGGAGCTAAAAGATTGAGGATCATAAGATCCCAAGAATTTACCGAAGAGTGTCAGGATAGACTTGATGCTGTTCGAGAACATCAGGCTGCAACTCGCTCCGTAGAAACATCTTCGGATCGCGAAGCTCGCTTGCGTTCTCAGTGTATATGCATCTACATCCAGGTCTCTAGAGACCAGTGAAGAATATGATGCGCGACTGTCCGCTGATCGTGAACGTCACGCATTGTCTCTCGAGTCGGAGACGTTCACTGATAGAGAATTGCGCTTGAGTTCTCAGCGTATCTACGCATCTGCTGCTAGGTCTCTAGAGACAAGTGCGGAACATGATGCGCGACTGTCCGCTGATCGTGAACGTCACGAATTGTCTCGCGAGTCGGAGACGTTCACTGATAGAGAATTGCGCTTGAGTTCTCAGCGTATCTACGCATCTGCAGCTAGGTCTCTAGAGACAAGTGCGGAACATGATGCGCGACTATCCGCTGATCGTGAACGTCACGCATTGTCTCGCGAGTCGAAGACGTTCACTGATAGAGAATTGCGCTTGAGTTCTCAACGTATCTACGCATCTGCTGCTAGGTCTCTAGAGACAAGTGCGGAACATGATGCGCGACTGTCCGCTGATCGTGAACGTGGCAACATATAGGTTATACATAATTTATTTTGGAAAATGGACACCTGATGCAGACCGCAACAGACCAGCTAAAGTAAGTATAAGAGATATAAAAATTGTGCTATAGCAAAAAATATTCCACGTGAAGAGCATTTTCTGCTGTGAGAATAAATTTGAAGATCTGGAACACCTGTTGTGGAACTCTTAAGTAAAACTCTTAATAACATATTAAGGAATGACGCCTTAGCAAAAGTTGTTTAGTCTGATGGGCATTCTCTATTGAAATACAAAAATGAAAGATCTGGAACGACTGCAATCGTCTCGCTCATCCCGTTGTTTTCCCGTCCCCGGGCCTTAGAATTCTACATCAGACGTTTCAGATCTTCGATTTTGATGACCCCGTTGTCGCTGGCAGCAACAGGATCCGCGTACAAAGTCGCGGGCAGAAGCTAGTCTATAATATGTCTGTATTTAGAAATATATAAGTATGTTCATCAGTTGTCTGGTTACCATAGTACAGGCTCTGCCTGGTTTGGGATCAGATAACGTGTGTTGGTTGTCCTGAGATATTATTATTATTATAAGCAGTCTGATCTCAATCTCAATGTGTCAAAACACTTGTCATACATTTATGACCATCGCTTGACATTTGACTATCGCAGAGATGATACTGTAACTAGATTTTGAACGTTTTTAATTACAAGAATAGGCCTTCTGATCCCAAATAACACACAAATGCGATAATACAATACCACTTTGTAAGATTGGTTATCAGACTATCGGTCTTCTGACGACCCGTAAAGCCTGTCCAAGATCCACGAATTACAGTTGTATGTAAAGATGGTCACCCATTCAGCCATAAAAATAGTCATCTATTCAGACATTTTTAAAATCTATACTAAATATTATAAACTTGAAGAGTTTGTTTGTTTGTTAGATTGTTTGTTTGTTTGGTTGAACGCGGTAATCTCAGGAACTACTAGTCCGAATTGAAAAAATATTTTTGTGTTGAGTAGCCTATGTATTGAGAAAGGCTATAGGCTATGTTACATTACGCTACAACCAAGTGGAGCAGAGCAGTAATGTAAAATGTTGCAAAAACGGGGAAAATCGTATGGGTATGCGATTCGACGCGACGGGAAGGGTCCGGGGAACAAGAAATTTCTCGCGGACGAAGTCGCCGGGCAGAAGCTAGTAATATTATAAAGTTGAAGAGTTTTTTGTTTTTTTAGATTGTTTGTTTGGTTGAACGCGGTAATCTCAGGAAATACTGGTCCGAATTGAAAAAACTATTTTGTGTTAGGTAGCCTATTTATTGAGAAAGGTTATAGGCTATATAACATTGCTAACAGCTACGATCAAAAGGAGCGGAGCAGTAACGAAAAATGGACGAAAACTGGCAGGCAATTCAATGCAACGGGAAGGGTCAAGGGAGCAAAAATTTGACAAGGACGATATCGCGGGCAGCAGCTAGTGTTTTATATATTTCTTCAAAACTATATTCATTTTCAGTCAGATGCTTAATTTATTCACCAACAAATAGCCATATCCCCAAAAAAATTATATCTTCAATCACCTCACCAAGTCCAGTACCTAACACCAAAAATAAAAGGACCCTTAATTCGAGCTGGCATCCCTTTTAACGCTCTCAGTAAACAGGCCTTTGTAAAGGTGGGTAGATTAAAATTATCAACGTGTTTACCGCCCGCTCCTGTGGTTTTATTTGCTCATTCATTACAAAAATAATTTAGATCATCTAATTTTCCTATGTCCACTTTATCCTAATGGCGGGAGAGTCTATTATCGCTTGGCGTAATTGCCTGGTTGGGAAACAGTTTCTTTTTGAAAGGACTATTGTTTTGAGTCCTTTTATTCGGTTTAGTGGTGTTTGGTGATCGCGTTTTATTTTATAGGTAGATTTTATAGCGTTAATTTTGTAGGAAACTTACTTTTATTACTGTAGAAGTGTTTTGCGTAGAGATTTTGTAATCTCTAGAGATTAATAAAATGTTAGTGTAAAATGTGTTCCGGCGCCGAAGTTGAGTGCGGCGGGAACGTGAAGAATAGCACCATCCCATTTCCTACCGTGGGTGTCTTAAAATTCAACTAACAAGGAGACGGCAAGAGTGTGGGGTCCTTAAATCGAAGGTAGGTTCCGCGTGTAGTTAATACTCAGTGAGTGTATTGATATACTCAAACCCTAGAGCGCACTACTTCGTCATTGGGGAGAAAATAATCCTGAAGTTTGAAAAAAGAAAACTTTATCTATATCTATACTTATAATAAAACTGTAGAGAGGTCAATTCTGTACATTGAATATACATTCAAAATTAATATTGGGGGATGAATGGTGATCGATACTGATGCCAAAAATGCAATCAGTAATTTTTTTGTCTGTCTGTCTGTCTGTCTGTCTGTCTGTATGTGCACGCATGGGTTAAAAACTACTGAAGGGATTTGAACCAAACTTAGTACGATTGTAGTCCATACTCCTGGCTATATAACATAACGCTAAGACACATAGGAGCTGAGCAGTGACGATACCCGCGGGATATTTTCCGACCTCCACGCGGGCGAAGCCGCTGGCAAAAGCTAGTTTAAATAAAAAAAAAATTAACTCGTTATAAACAATTCCTTTAAATCATTCATCGTTAGCAATACACAAACCTGGATGATATTTATCATAAAAACAAGAAAAACACAAATTTTGTCGACAACTTGCACAACAAATAACAACTTTTTAGAAACATACAAACAGATTTTTTTCTCGGCAATAACGAAGTAGTGCGCTCTAGGGTTTGAGTATATGAATACACTCACTGAGTACTAACTACACGCGGAACCTCCGTTCGATTTAAGAACCCCACACTCTTACCGTCTCCTTGTAAGGTTCTAGAGAATGGGCAGCAGCATTCTATATGCATTATGAATTTTACCACCATACTGCGATCGCTAACTTGCTTGCCAACCGTGGCCATTATGGAAAATCCCCCAAAAATTAACCTGTCTAAGTGGGGAGGCCTATGTCCAGCAGTGGACGTATTTCGGCTCAAATGATGATTGAAATTAATTATATGTGACTGAAAAACCTCGTGAGGGCACGCCCTAGAAAGACATATTATAGTGACTCTATAGATGATGTACTTCAGTAAGGTCAGATGCGTAGATCTCACGACAGGCGTGCAACTCGCAAAATGAGTATATCTTGATCATAGTTTCTGCTTACTTAGAAGAAATCGTGAGATTATATAATTATGTGTTTTAGCGTTAATCCGCTACGATTAAATCTTTTTGATTTCTATTCCAAATTTTTTCTCAATTCATTGTTGTATAATTATGAAACGTCGATTTTGAAAAATAAATAAAAAAAAACTTTTATTTTTGACGTAGCAAACATTTTTGTTTTGATCAAAAATAACTAAGTTATTTGGGTATCTCGCGATCTCTTAAACATTATGTTAATATTATTTCAGCCATATACAACTAACGAAGGAGTGTTATTTTGCATAAATTGGTACGTTTATCGTTTTATGTGATTCTACTGTTGTTTCTCGCTCGCTTTATCAAAGATTCTATTTGGTGTTCCTTTATTTTACCAATTATACGTACTCAAGTTGTAACATGTATTTCTTTTTGACTTTATGCTATAGTTTGTATTGTGAATTAGGTTCACTTGCTAGGATCTCGGATATTATCATACGGGAATGTGCTATGTAAATTAAAAGTTACCTATATCCTTCCCCAGGATGCCGTCTTTTTCTTTGTCAAATAGTACCGAAATCCATTACTCACAGAGTTATTTTCGAATCTATACTAATATTATGAAGCTGTAGAGTTTGTTTGTTTGGTTGAACGCGCTAATCTCATTTAATATTGAGTACTCCATTTACCAAAACAGGCTATAAGCTATATAACATCACTCCGTGGCCAACAGAAGCGGAGCAAAAAGAAAAAAGTCGCGAACACGAAGACCTTGCACGAGCAGGCGATTTGATGCGACGGGGTAGGTCGAGGAAGCAAGAAATTTGACGCGGACGAAGTCGCTGGCTGAAGCTAGTTTATAATATTTATTATTAAGTATGGATATGAAAAATTTATGGAAATTATCAAAGTTTACTCCTATGGTAGGTACGTAAACCATGATTAAATAATTTTTGGTCTCAAACAGATCAAAGACAAATACCTAAGTTTCAGTTAAATATTTACCAACAGAAATATTTATATTAACTTAATCATAAGTATAATAATATATATCTACGATACAATAAAGTTCTCTTTTGTACAAAAACAATATTTTAGAATAGTCTCGAAAATTTTCTATTGCTTTCGTGAAATTGGACATTGTGAGGATTTATGTAAGTAGTTATAAGCCCCTAAACCCATATTACGTGCTGTATTAGTTTGCCTAGTGCCTCTGTTGATCTAGGACAGTTTCCAGACAAAAAGGGATATAATATGTGGTGGCTTTGGTCTAAATTTATGTTTGCAACTTCTTGCTTCTGGTATCGCAGATAAAGCCGTTTTTGTGCATTGTTAAATTAGTTACTGTAAAGCATTATCTGCAGGGGTTGAACTCAGTGTCAGAATTATAGAGCGAGAAATGATGAGTTTGAACTGCAGGTTCGATTCAGTTTTGAAAACAGTAACTGAGTGTGTCATAAAATGCGGATAATCAGTCTGTCTCCCTACAACGTGATATTTTTACCAGATTAATTGCAACTGTCATTCAAAAATAAAGAAGCAAAGAAGAAGCTACCATATCCTGCTTAGGGTAAGGTTGTTACTATTGGACCACTTAACTTTGAACGGACATAAAATCTTAACTATAACATTAAGGAATATAGTAATTGGTTAGATGAATAGAGCTTTTATTGAAATATCCGCAACTATTGTTTCAGATTTTTTAAATAAAGATTATAGCGTCAAAAGAGCAAAAGTAAACTTAATATGGTCGCCTTATTTGGACCACTGGAACTTCCATTGGACCACCAAGGTGCTATCATTGGACCTAGGCAATTTTGGCCTACTGGTCCATTCAAGGTGCTTACAAAAACATATTATTTTTGGAATGCAAAAAAAATAAAACTATTTTTTACAATCATATTTTTATTCAACATTTAATAAATAGAAACAGTTACTTAAATCTAATTATTTATTTAAATGTGAAATCATTATTTCGACTCATAATTTTTGAGGTTTTCGAAAATACATAGTACCATTTTTTGCCAGCCATTTCTTTTTCTTTATTAAACCGGTGCTTTACACAACTTTCTACTATTTTAAAGGCCAAACTTCTTACGTCTGTTTGCGTTACACCATATAAACACTGTTCCAATTCTCAAATATGTTCGACAAGCTTTTTCTCCACCTTTGGAGTCAGATCTCCTAATGAATCAACAATTTATTTGCAACCTTTGGCTTTTGTGTTTTTGTCGTCGTATCGAATTATCTGTGTCGTTTTAGGCACGGCGTACATCCTGCTTGCTTCATTTAAACCTACTTCTCCCTAACGTAAAGTTTGCTACGGTAAATCCATACTTGTCTCATTCTTAATATAATCCTGCCATCTTTTCGCCAATCTGAAAGGAAAATAAAAAATAATGAAATCGACAATTTAAAACAGTCGCCATGATTGGACCGGTTCAATCAAAGAGCTATGCAGTGGTCGATTGATCGCAATGTGATAGTACCTCACTCAAAAAAAAATAAAAAAAAAATGAAGTGTTTGTTAAAAAAATATTTTAATAATTAGCTACGTCGATAAATCCGCAATCTTATAAAAAAAAACCGGCCATGTGCGAGTCGGACTCGCGCACCGAGGGTTCCGTACAAACCTGTAGGTATCCACGGTTTATGTATAAGGTTTATGCTTATGAAATTAAATGATTTTTTTTAATTTTTATATTTGAGTTGATTAAATGAAAGGTACATTGCAGTTTACGATTTATGACGTATTAAAAAAAAACTACTTACTGGATCTCGTTCAAACCAATTTTCGGTGGAAGTTTACATGGTTATGTACATCATATATTTTTTTGAGTTTTATCATTCTCTTATTTTAGAAGTTACGGGGGGGGGGACACATTTTACCACTTTGGAAGCGTCTCTCGCGCAAACTATTGAGTTTAGAAAAAAATGATATTAGAAACCTCAATACCATTTTTGAAGACCTATTCATAGATACTACACACGTATGGGTTTGACGAAAAAAAAAATTTTGAGTTTCAGTTCTAAGTATGGGAAACCCCAAACTTTATTATTTTTTTCTATTCATTGTAAAAATCTTGATGTGGTTCATACAATACATCTACTTACCAAGTTTCAACAGCGTAGCTCTTATAGTTTCGGAGAAAAGTGGCTGTGACATACGGACGGACGGACAGACAGACAGACAGACAGACAGACAGACAGACAGACATGACGAATCTATAAGGGTTCCGTTTTTTGCCATTTGGCAACGGAACCCTAAAAATGACGTGATAGTACTTAATGGCACTATACTTACATGGTAATATATATCACAAGATTTTTATAATACTCAATACTCAATACTTTATTGCAGTGCGGACAACACGACGACACGCATTTCTCCTGAACCAAGCTTTCGCCGACATTGGTAGTACTAGGGCCGGGCGGGGGGGTCGTAAAGCTAGTGAGCCGTTATAATTAACGATTTTTAAAAACAATCGTTTACGAGATATTGAAGTGGTCCGATCAAAGCACTACTCCAACGATCGCAACCTTACCCTAATATTGTAAACTAGCTTCTGCCCGCGACTTCGTCCGCTTTAAGATTCGTATTTCCCCGACCCTTCCCGTCGCGTCGAATCGCCTACCCGTGCGAGTTTCCCCGTTTTTGCAACATTTTTCATTACTGCTCCACTCCTCTTGGTTGTAGCGTTATGTTATGTAGCCTATAGCCTTCCTCGATAAATAGACTACCCAACACAAAAAGATTTTATCAATTCGGACCAGTAGTTCCTGAGATTAGCGCGTTCAATCAAACAAACAAACTCTTCAGCTTTATAATATTAGTATAGATTGGAGAGGATGTATAAATGTTTGTTACTCTTTCACGGACAAAACTATTGAACGGATTTGGAAGACGTTATTGCACATATAGTTTATAACCAGGATAAACACATATGACACTTTTTATCCCAATAGTACGTTTGCGCGGGATAATTTCCGAACTCAGCGCGGGCGAAGCCGCTGACAAAACCAAGTAAAAAATAAACTACTATTAGTTTAGTGTATTTTTTTCATATTCTATAGCATAGTGACTTGTTAAGAAATATATTACATCATTCATGTTAAAATTATACATGACAGAATGATGTACAAAGGTACATGTGCACATTAAAAGCGTCCGTAATAAAAATGAAAAAAAAAAATATACAGTAAATAAAATATGCCCTAGCACTGCGATGGTCAGTCCCTACTGACGGCGCCCGTTCACGAACATGACGTAAAGATCAGCACCATTCAGCTCAGTCTTTCTGAAGTTAACTTTATTAAGACATCTGTAACCAAGGTTTGCAGGTCAGAAGTAAGTAATTTCTCAGCTTTAGAAGCATAACATTAAAAACAGCAAACAAAACAAATCCACAACAAAAACAATATCCATAAATTTTTCGCATAACCACAATATTTCAAATTAAAAATTCAACAAGCGTGCACACTTTCGCTTAGGAAACGCGTATATCTGTCCCCTAACAAAATGAGCAACCCACGTCACTTTAATTCTAAAACGACCAAGGAGGCTGACCTTCCCCGCGTCCTCTGACCCAAGTATATAACAAACTCGCGTTTCGTGTCTGTTTATCCGTTAAGTTCTTCTAAACTACATCATGGATATTGATGTCGTTTTCGTTTTTCGCCATTCTTTTGAATATTTATTCTACAATATACTTTCATCAATATCTTATCAGATTTTGGAACAAGAAACTCAATGCCACTGTAAAGTTCAAAGTCCATGTCAACCATTTCATTGAGGACCGTTTTTATTACAAAAATTGTCACGGAAGAAGTAACTTTGTGTACACAAATGTAAAGTTAATAATTGAATAACTGGCAATAAGGATAAATTATCTTATATTCTGAATTGAAATATATTGATTCTGACAGTTACATGAAGATCGGAAATTTTGATGTTTTGATGTATCATTGCTTCAGTTAGGTTTTTATTTAAGTTTAGTGATAGTTTGTTTTTTGCTGTTATCAATTTAACTTTATGAGTTATTAAGTAGGTATCAATTATTTAAAAAACGGTATCAAATAGTAGCAAAAAGGTATTAGATTTTAGTAATATTTTAAAGCTGATCTGTAATTTTCGCCAGTCATTCTGATGTTCACATTTTTGTGTGAATGCTGGCATATCATTTCATCTAAAGATTTTGTGTTTGGTCATAATAATTACTTACTATGTTATTGTATAGAAATCAAGACAGCTGTGCTGCTTGGGAGTTCGTTGCGCTTCCTAGTATTTTAGTTAGGAAGAAGTACATAAGCAAGTCCCCCAAAATTTTTGGGAGACAGCCTTATGTAATTTTAACATTTGAAATGTGCAAGTTTTCAGCATTATTTGAATGAATTACATAATTATGTTTTTGAATTCAGTAGATTATACCCGTACGAAGCAGTGGCGGGTTACTAGTTTTAATATAATTGAGTTCAAGGGAGTATGGTTGGAAGGGCAGGGGTCAAACAAGGCTTGTCGCAGTTAAGTAATATCGTGACAGTGTAATAATGTCTCTTTGTGTATGTGGTTGTTTGTTGCTGTTAGTAGTAGGGTCTGCAATGGTGTCTGGGGATGTAACAGATGAGGTCTATGACCCTAGTTGTAAGATAAGACGCTCTTAATGCCGAATGAATCTTTTCAAGATATTATAACACGGTTTTAAGAAAGAAAATGAAATTGGCACGGTTGGCAGGTAGGTAGTAAACATACATACATACAATCACGCCTTTTTCCCATGGGGGTAGGCAGAAACCACGAAACGCCACCTGCTACGATCTCTACACACTCCTTTTGCCTCGTATAGGTTCATACAATTGGTCATACACACGCCGGTTGCGAGTACTACGCACCTGACCTTTCTGAAGAACATCAACAATAAGGTTACTATATGTCCTCCTAGGGCGTCCTCTCCCGGTGTGAATGATAGGCTGAGGAATGATGTGATACGAGAACGGTGTGGTTTAAAAGAGGATGTAGTGACAAAAATTGAAAAATGTATGCTTAGATGGTTTGGTCATGTTTAGAGGATGAATGAAGGACGGGTCACAAAAGGTATTTACAAGGCAGATGTGAGTAGGTAGTAAAATGATGTTGAATGTAACAATAAAAGTTGTAATTGAAGACGTTTTTGTTCGACATCACCTTTATACGTCAACTAGGTATCGTCAACATAATTTTCCAGCCATTATCCGAATTTATTTGAGGTCGGGGCAATATGTCTTTTTCTTCCACACTTCTCTATTAGTCGTCATCTGCAAGCATAGGGCTATGTCATGACGTCGTTTCACTGAAATTATGATAATGATGATGAATCTATGTGTTTAATACTGTAGAGATTTTATGCAAAAGACGAACTTATATAGGGTGGCTATAAAATGTCATGAGGAAAGTTTTGAGTAGATAAAAATGTGGCTATCCATTTTCATACTCAAAACTTTCCTGGCGTTTTCCTGGCGTTCTCTTACTCTTATAGCTATCTGCAAGAGTAAGGGAACGCCAAAGAAACGATGAAAGGACTGTGTGAAAGATTATATGGCTAAAAACGGACTACCACCTTTTTTAGCCATATAATCTTTCACACAGTCCTTCCACGTCATGACATAACCCTCCTCCATTTTGGGGGGGGGGGGGGGGGGGGTTTGCCATAATCGTCTTGGCTGGTGGGTTGGCGATCGCAGTGTGGTGCTAAAATTTACAGAGAACGCTACGCTACTGCCCATTCTCTAATAATACATAGATTACTTAACTAAAATTAACCTTTTTTTAAAATTAAACTATAAGAAGAACAGAAGTTTTATTTTAGCCATTAAATAATTCCATCAAGAATTCCACGTTTAGTATAAGCAATAAATATACCTACAGCCGCATTGGATCGGAGAGAACGCTGACCATACACTCCATCCGAACATAAAGTTCACAAATAACATAATATTGATAGTCAGGGAATTCATCCGTAGAGGAAAACCGATACACCGTTCACTCCAACAAAGATATCTTTCACTAAAGATTAGCCGACAAAAGAATTACGTATCAGCGCCTCCGTGACTTGAAAATATCTTTAGCTCAACAGATATCTTTTCTACCTTTGTGTTCTTTAAATCCATACTTCATACTACAACATTCTAAAATGAAAGTCACTATAGTCGAGTCATTTTAATAGGTTACATTTGACGTCTGTCAGTCTATATGAAAGCAAATCGTAAAATTACTCTTATCGGTCATTATTTCAATTAATATGTAATCGTAATTGGAAAAAGTTAAGCAATTGTGCAGTTCTCACAAAACGAAAAAAATATTTTTTTATGCCCGCAATTTTTTTACAAGGTTACGTTGTTGAATTTTGATGAATTGTCAATTGTTACCTATTAAAATGACTCCACTTTACTTATTTATTTATTTGGATCACCAACAATTGTTAACACTTGAGCTTAAAAATAACAATTTTCTTTATTAACTTTGTACAGTGTAACTACTACATAGGTAAACACCGCATGAGCTAAGTTAAATTCTATTGATTGTAAGCTTAGGTACATTTACAGTTTACAAGCCAACTTAAAACGAAAGAGAAGATAATAATATTATGACTGTTTATACATAGAAGAACTTTGTGAACATTACTAAAACTAAGAAAGATGAACTGGATGCTTCACAGCAACTCTGATAAGCATATCAGGATTTTAGATGCCTGCTTAGTGAAAGAATCAAATTGGATATCGATTGTATTGCCGCAACTATTTAAAACCCTACATGGGGAGTTACATTCCAACATCATTCTTCTCCGTGGGAGCAAATGGAGTTATGCAGTCTGTCTGTTACATTTGACACAACGGCAGAAGGCCTGAGTTACAACAAAGGATACTTTTATCCCGGTAGTAAGTTCCCGTGGAATAATTTCCGAACTTCACGGACAAAACTGCACGCATGAAGCTTGTATGACGCTATACGTGTTGCGAAGAGTATATTTATACGTAGGTGCATAACAACAAGAAAACGGTTTTAAAGCTAATAAATCGAGGCTCAAGAACAATCAAGCCGAGTTCTAGTTAAAATATAAATGACATTTTAATTATTAGGGCTGCTTTCGACAACATAGTTCAATTAATCAAATTGCCAGTAAGGCAGAACAGCTTTAAAATAATTGCTGTTAATTAAGATAAACCTAACATGCTTTGGGTTAAAAGCATTCAGGAGTTTTTTTATTCATATCGATTTTCATATAGGAATGAAATATTTTGTCTAGAACTATTTCGATAGCATTGAGAAGAGAACTGGTGGGCCTTTTTTTTGTATGGGAAATCATCAAAGGACGTCTCCCGCTCTGGGTGGAGCGGAAGGGCGTGTCAGACTTTTACTGACTAAAACCCACCCGTGCTCCTTCAGTTGCCCATATGTCAGGGCCACGGTATCTCTTTCGAACGAATCTCGCGACCCTGGCAGGCATCGTCCTAGCAGACCCTCCAGTTTGCTGATATCTCTTTGAGGCGCGCGTGGAACACTACGTGCCTAGTCCTTACCGGGCGGCGAGCATTGGGTAACTCGCCGCCCGCAAATCCGCGCCCACGGTCGCCGGGAGTCCACAGTGGTGAGCCTGTGGTATCGGCCCGACTTACAAGTTGTAGGTTGTGAGTTCGACCCCAGATGGGCTCATCACTTACTGTATTTAATTTCATCTTCACTGCTCTCAAAACGATGAAGAAAATCATCGTGCGGAAACCGCTAAGTCCTAGAACCAAAAATGTGAACGAAGATGTGTGACATTCACCAATCCGCACTGGGCCCGCGTAGTGGATTTTAGCCCACTACCTCTTACAGAGAGCAGGCCTGTGTCCCAGCAGTGGGAACATTATAAGCTGATTGTGATTGTTTAACATCTATAGTCTACAAATATAACAATCAATATTTACAGCTCCTTATTCCATTTCACGCTCTCCCAAACTCCAGAATCTTCCCCCAAAGCCATTTATTTCACACATCCTTATTTTTACACACGAACATATCCTGCACTTTTAGCAAAGTCTTTGATATTATAATTTTCAAAGAGCAAGCGCTCCCTAGTTCCCAAAGCAAGTAGGTAACTGCGAAACGTACGTAAGATCTCAAAAGCTAAATTCGGTATGTGAATACGAGGAATGGCGAGTTAAAATAATAATTTGTTAAGTCAAGTTGGTCGGTTTATAGAAAAGTTCTCTTTTGGTGCTCATTTTCTTGACTAGCCCGCTAAAGTTTTGCCTTTCGTCCCCTAGTGGTGTTGGTATTTTTGGGTGTGTACTTGTCTAATTATTAACTTAGTTTGTATTTCAAAGTTATTTGGAAATTATAGAATATTTTGATGTAGTTGATATTCTTGTCTATGTCTACCAATGTATTGTCTGACAGTGTTGATGTTCAGATCGATTTTTGTGTATGTGTTATGTATTTGTTATAGAAAATGTTTCTTTCTTCTGGATTCTGTTAGTACAGATTGGTTAAAGGATGGTTTTTAAATTGCAATTGCTAGGAGCACAATTCCTATTTGTTGATCCCTTTGGAGAAGAGCCGGACATGGTGACTCTTTTAAAAATAATTAGATTTTACAAAGGTTACAAATGACAGTGTTAATAGATATGGGAGGACAATGTAGGCCTGTCAAAAAGTACCAGATGATGATGACAATAGGCTTGTCTCCTTTTAAATGGGACTTATACATAACTGTCGAAATATAGGTGAACACCTACACACACACCAAACACATACACACCACCACCACCACGCGGGATACACGTTTGCCAAACTTCTGATAAATGTAGGTAGCATGACGCGTGATTTTCCAAAGAGTTAAATTCCAAAGGGTTCCAAGGGTGTTATAATCTCAAACTAGTACGTACTGTTCCGTGTAGTGCCAAGCATAAAGAATAGAACCAGCCCATTTCTTCCCATGAGTGTCGTAAGAAGCGACTAAGGGACATACTAGAGAATGGGCAGCAGCGTTCTCTATGCATTTTACCACCATACTGTGATTGCCAACCCGCCTGCTCAGTGTGACCATTAAGGCTTACGCCCCCAAATTGGGGGAGGCCAATGCCCATTAGTGGACGTCTTTTGGGAGAAATGATGAATGATGATAAATTTCATACTGTAAAATTCTATCCGTCCAGTACTTAAGTCTAGCATAAATGATCAACCCGTTCCTTTTCTCAAATAGAATAGGTGACATAGATTACATAAACAAATCTGAGAGAAGCACACCGCTCCACAAAAGAACGGCCCTCCCCCGTCAGCATAGGCTTTGACTCGCAGAATCACTCCTAGTTTATAAGTTACTTCAGGTCTAGGACCTGATGGGATCTTAAATCCAAAACTTCTCACACTTGTTTTATATAATTCAATCGTGTGTGAAAAGAATCACACATTAGGTTGCAAAAGATCCCCACCCGGACATACTGCGCCAAATAAAATGCAACGAAAAACACTTGTAAAATTATGATTTGTAAGTGATATGTAACCCTCTTTTTTTTACTAACTAATGAAATAAAAAAGTATTCTATTCTATTCTATTCTAGCATAAATGAGTCCTCTAAAACACGAATGACCCCATAACATCTGCATGTGACAGTATTCCAATTCGCTGCAATCCTCTAGACAGGGTTAGCTAAATTCTTCAATGCCAGAATCCAATCGGCTTTCATATGCCTAATGCAGTTTCAGCCATAAATCCTCTCGATCCTCGTTTCAGTGCCGGGGAAGATTCATCTTAGATTTTATGGAGGTAACGGTTAGAATTGCATATCAAGGAAGTAGAGATAGGGTTATAAATATTTTAGTGTCATAGGTTTAAGGAAGATTTTGATTTGCTATTAAAATTGGTATAAGTATTAATTGGGAGTTTTTAAACCAAGAAAACGATTAAGATAAATTGTTATTAGGGGTGATAAATTTGACCGCTCTGTGGCACCGTAGCCCTTAAACGGGTGAATCGATTTGGGTGCGGTTGTTTTTTAATTTTACCGTAGGCTTTCTATGGTTTTTAGACATATTTTAGCAAAATCGGTTTAGCCGTTTCGACGCGATCCTTAGATCAAATTTTACCTTTAACTTCTTATTAAACTAAAAGTGCCAATATAATATATATATTTTTTTTACTTTTTAGAGGTTTTTGTTTTGGTTTGGAGTATTTTTTTTTTTTAATACAAAGTTGTGGTTTTACGACCTGTTAAGAAATATATCAATTTGTTATGACTTAGAAAACACAATAGCATCTTTTATAAGTTAATGTTAGACACACTCGGTCACGGAAGAAATCTTAAGGTAAACTGGACGTAATAGGCTCCGAACACGTGGGGAAACATCTTGATCAACGTTACGAGCATGACTTCTCTTCATGAAAGCCTTCGCCGCAATTACATACTGGTATTATTATATGGTTAACTTAACTTGGTAGTGGGCAGGGCAAATTACTCGCAGAACAGATGGCCGATGGAGTCGAAAGGTACAGAGATAGGCACATCAAGGTACTCGAAACTTCGATTGCGGACTCCCGGCCACCGTAGGCGCGAGCTTGCGGGTGGCGAGCAATGGGTAGCTCGCCGCCCGGTAAGGATCAGGCTCGGGTTGACGGCACGTAGTGTTCCACGCGCGCCTCAAAGAGATATCAGCAAAACTGAAGGGGTCTGCTAGGACCGATGCCTGCCGGGGTCGCGTGATTGTTCGAAAGAGATACCGTGACCCTGGCACATGGGCAATTGAAGGAACACGGGTGGGTTTTAGTCAGTAAAAGTCTGACATGCCCTCCCGCTCCGCCCAGAGCGGGAGAAGTCATTTGATGATTTCCCAACCAAAAAAAAAAAAAAAAAAAGATACTCGAAACTGTCAATGTTCCCAATCAATCTTGAACCTTGAAAAATACTTTAGTGTTAAAGTTGAAAACCTATTAAAGAAATTTGACAAATTGTAGTAGCTTCAAGAACTTGGGAAGCGAGTGCGTACTGGAAGACGTCGTGATTGTATGCTTGCTACAAGGTGGACTGATGACCTGGTGAAGGCTGCATGAATTTGCTAGATGAGACGAGCACAGAACCGCTCAATTTGGTGATGTTTGCGGCAGGCTTACCTCCAGCTAGGGTTGCCACCCGTACTTTATAATAAAGTATTGTACGTTATTTCACATAATTGTACTTTATACTTTATGAGAAAAATACAGTACACGAAAATATTTTATTTTGCAAGATTTGATTTCTTTGTGATTTTGAAAAGTATAGTCGTACCTAAATACATTTTCGTTAAACTAAATTTACGTGATACAAACTGCAAAAAGCAATAAAAAATATGTTTTTAAATTTAAAATAAAGACAAACAAATCATGCTTTATTTTTATACTATGTACTTTTTTCTTACCTATAATAACCAATGTACAGACGCCACCAGGTCAAGCTACCCGAAACTGTCAATTTTTTCCAATGAACCTTGAACCTAATGTTCTAGAAATAAAGTCGAAAATCTGTCAAAGAAATCTGACAGATGTAGTAGCTTGATGTGTTGGCGTCTGTACTTTAATAGCATGAAAAAAACCTTTTTTTGAAAAACATCCACGGCTGGAGGTAGGGTTGCCACCTGGCAACCCTACCTCCAGCCGTGGATGTTTTTCGGTTGAAATAATAATGATAATTGTTATTACTTACATTTAAACAATAAAAGAATATATTGATATTAGATAAGTCATTCTGGTGTGTCTCATTCCGTAAACAATAATAACATTATTATCTTTAAGTCTATTAAGCATTACCTTGTTCACATAAACACTGCACAGAATCCACCAAAAATCTGCACATCTAAAAATCTTTGCACTTACCCCAATTGCCCTACATTTCTGCCCCATTTTACCAAGTCCCCATAAATTGGGGAGCCCCCATCAATAAGTCGTGTAACACACTTCAATCGTAAGGCATTACCGTGAAATATTTAGAGTTCGACACTAATCGTGTATAGGAACGCAGCACACGGACGAGAGATATTGCTTACTCGGTTTTTCTTATCCAAAATCAGTTTTGCCCTTCTTCCTTAATGGACTTTGGTGGAGTTATGTAGGTGTACTATAGTTTGGGAGATAATGGGTTATTGGGGTTACACAACATTTTTATTCACTTGATTTCTTATAAATTTTGTGAGGAAACAGATTTTTTCAGATGTATTTTCTTTTGATAGCTGCTCTTTTTGATAGTGTTCAAACCCGCCAAATATCATGAGAAAACCACGTCTTGACAAACGTAATAATCAATGGTTGTACCTTCTCTGTATGAGAAGCTTTTGCCCAGCAGTGGAGCAATAATAGGCTGGTATTATAACTTACAGGATCTTTCTGAAAAAAAAAAAGTTAATAGAATGGGTAAGTATATTGAGTGCTTTATAATATCAAATCATAATATTTTTATTTTACATAAACCTACATGGACGCTTATCAAATGTCAGAAGCTAGGTGCACAGTGCCAATGGAGAAAAGCCGGCAAAAAAACTCCATGGTTTTTCTTTTAAAAATATTTGGATTTTACAATGGTTTCAAATTACAGTGTTAATAGGCATGGGAGAACGGTGGAGGCCTGCCAATAAGTAGGTACCTGGTAAAATAGAAAATTGTCTACAGATTTACAACGTTCCCTCATTCACAAAGTATAAAAGAATCTACACAAATCATAGTATCTCCTAGATAAGATAATAATAACCTAATATCTGGTTGACCGAGCTTTGCTCGGTATTTTTTGGTAAATTGTGTTTAAAATAATAAGTTTACGTTCAAGTTGATTATCGATAAAGTTGGTCATTGAAAACATGAATAAAACGACATTGTATAAAAATGAATCCTAGCTAGATCGATTTATCGCCCCCGAAACACCTTGTATACTAAATTTCATGAAAATCGTTGGAGCCGTTTCCGAGATTCAGATTATATATATATATACAAGAATTGCTCGTTTAAAGATATAAGATAAGATTAACACCAAATGTCATTATTGCCATGACAACAAAAAGAGTTCAAATTAGAATTGTCGTTATAAAATGACAAATAATGAGTAGATGTCAAAGAAGTATGTAAAAATAAAGTACATCGTCATTTGGGAGCAGTTAATATAGACATTTACGAGTACGTGGTTATCCTGTTAATGAGGTACCAGGGAAGCCACATGAATAGAAAGAATGAATGCCAAACTTCCTTGTTTTAAACGTAGTCTTTTATCTTATAATATGCTTTTTGATAAGGACACGTTTGATGTGTGTTTTGAACTTTCCATCGCTAAGTTTAGAGACAGAAATATAGTTAAAATTATCATTTTATAGAATTCGTTTAGAAAAAAAGAAAACACCTTTAAGTATTTACTGTTGACCTTAAAAACTCACGATGAGAGTATCGGGTACAATTTTAGGAGCAAAATAGTTATTTGTTATACAAGAGTGCAAAGTTGCTTTTTAACCGCGTGTTCAATTTTGATGACTGAGCAAGCGATCACGAGCGCAGCGAGTGATTCAAAATTAGAATCCTAAGCGTTAGCGAGGGAATCAAAAGAGCACGAGGTGAAAAATCTTTGCACTCGAGTGCAACACGTAACTTTTCATCCCACCTCAGCGAGGAAATGACTAAATATGCAAAAAAAAAAGCATTTCAATCACAAGATACTTTTCTTTCAGTTTAGGTATTAACATTTATTATGTACTACATTATGATAGGTAAGTATTACAGAATAATCTTTAAATTATTTCAATTGATACTTAGGTATAATTAAGAAAAATTGATAGTAACGTTGCTACAGTTACCAAAAGTCGAGTGTAATATTTTTGTTACGTACTGTAATGTTGGTGACGTGAAAAGTAAAATGGCGCGCGCAAAGCAAATTAAAAAAAAAGTATATCAAGAAGGTTCCGAGTCTAAGTTTTACAAATTAAAAAAAGGTTGAATGATAAATTCGGCACCATGGAGATAGAAGTAAATAGATTTAATGATGTTTTTAATTCACAAACTTAGTGCACACGATGTTCTAAATTCAATTTACTTTATCGTCTAGAGAATAAAAACGGCTTTTCCAGTCAGATATTGAAGATTAAAAATACTCTTTCCGAGATGGTGGGATGAAATAAACTTTATATTCGAAAAAAATATTTAAAAATAGATATTTCTTTGTACTAAATAAATAATTCCCAACACAGTTAGACGTATAACTTTCCTTCTCAAATACGAAATGTCTCATTACCCTTAATGATATCTCAGAGATATACAGAGCAACAAATAAATGCCGTTACACTTATTTGTTGCTCCGTATATTTCTGAGAAATCTTGAGAGTAGAAAATGGAAATACATAATCACTTTTGATTATGTTCCATTTTCCACTTACAAGATTTCTTAAGTTGAAGTAACATAACATAACTAACTCACACTTCCAGATGTTTTGAAATGAAGTCACGACTGCCAACATAACTCCACACGACTGTACCCGTATGTATATTGTACAGTCGTCTAGAAAATACTAACTTGCAGTGCACTGGATGTATAGCGCTCTCATGTCTGCAGTTTCACATCCACGATACATAATATTGCGCGCTTATTGTGGTGGAGGGCTTGTGATAAGCGGAGCGGGGGAGGGAGCGGATTAGGTTGATTTTTATGGTAGTGGTACCACTTTTAAATATGACAGACCCCGTTGACACGTGGAAGAAAGAATTTTCAAAGACTAAAGATGTCAAGTTGCAATACTGCTCGCTATTTCAATTTTACTCTGAAATGGACATAACGATACTGTTTGAGAAAAGCTTTGACAATTTTAAAATAGTACCCGTTCACTACAGCTAACTAATTCTCTAACGTTTGTTTTCAAGAAATAGATATTGTGGTGCTGTTAATCTTATTGTGATTACGAATGTTGAAAGGAATTCGGGTGTTGGAGTTTATGCTATTCAGTAGTCAATGTGCATACTGTGGGGTAATCATACAGGGTGATTGGAAGATGGGTGCAAAGCTTTAAGGCGAAGATAGTACAGATAATTTAGAACCATTTAAGCCATGGTTGTCTTAGACGAAGTCTTACCAAATATTTTTAACCAAATTTTTAAGTTTTTTTTCGGAAATTCTCAAAATTTAATTTAAACTGCATAATTATGGCCAAATTGAATGATAAATGAATTAATTTTTTATTTATTTAATTAAAGTAATGTGTAAGCAATCAAGCAAAACATGTTTTAGGCTTCTGTGTCATTAAACATTTTTTTAACAGACATTTAAAGCTCAGAAAAAATAAAAAAATTGTACAATACGTCTTTTAAACCTTATTAAAAAAAAAACGGAGGGTGCTTTTTTTGTTCAAACCTTTTTGAAGACATGCTTGATAGTCGTTCTTTCTTTTGAGGTATCATTTATGCGGATATCTTACAAATTATTGAAATTAGGGCCTACAAACCAATTTGAGGGAGATTTTTTTTATTTTAGGCAGACTAATTAAAACAACATTTGAATTAAAATTATTTATTTTTCATGTTCAAAATGACGGCCGTGATTCCTAATACAAGCACGGCCCCGTCTTCTAACTTCTGTAGTCGTTATTTTCAACATCATCTCCTGCTTCATTGTCTCAAACGCTGAATTTATTCTTTGTATTAATTCTTCTCTAGTGTTTATTTCTATGTTGTTATACACCAGTTTCTTGGCCCGGCCCCACACGAAAAAGTCCAACGGGGTCAGATCTGGGGAGCGAGCGGGCCAAGGGATGGGTCCATCCCTGCCGATCCAGCTATCAGGAAAGCGATTGTTGAGGTGTTCCCTTACATTTAAAGTCCAATGCGCTGGACAGCCGTCTTGCTGAAAGATGACTGTTCGGTCTTTTTCGAAGATCGGGACACCTGATTCCTCTACCAGCAGTGGTAAATCAATTTGCAGAAATTGCAAATAATTTTCGCCATTCAATGGATCAGGCAAAAAGTGGGGCCCAATCAATGTTCTGCCAATTATTCCAGCCCATACATTCACAGAGAATTTCATCTGAAATGACACCTGGTTCTTAAAATGTGGATTGTTGTCTGCGTCGGCCCATTCATGGATGTTGTGAAAGTTTGTAATTTACTTTCATCCGTCCACAAGATTGATTTCAGAAACCGCGCATCTTCGATGTCTCTGTTGAGGAGGAAACGGCAGAACTGAATTCTTCTTTGAGGATCTTGCTCTACTAGACCTTGCACACTTCTGCCATGGAACGGATACCTATCATTTTGGTGCATTGTATGCCACACCTTCCATTGAGAAATGTTTAAATTTCGAGCTACTGATCTAGTACTGGTAGTAGGGTCCGCTTGAAATGCTGCTAAAATGTCTTCGTCGACGGCAGTTTCGTGTCTGCCCGGGTTGACTCCAGGTTCCACGCGGTGAAACCCATCTTGGGCAAGACGACGAAACGTGTTGTAAAACACTCGGACATTCGGTATCCTGCGATTCGGATAACGCTCTTGATACATCCGTCGCGCCAAAGATCCATTGCCGTCTGCTCTACCGTACATAAATACGATATCCGCATATTCTTGATTGGAAAAAGTAGCCATAGTCACTTAACAATTAAGAAAAACGGCGTAGGAGCGCACTAAATGTCAACTCAACACAATTAAGTCAAAAATCAACACGTGCAGGAGCGCGAGGCTACGACTGGACACGGTGAAACAAAAAAGTTCAAAACTAACGCAAACAACACGTGCAGGAACGCAAAGGGCTACAACTGAACACGGTAAATTGTGAATCAACACGACAACGTCCACTCACAAGGGCAGTAGTTTGACTAATAAGTAAAACATGTAACGGCTTCATCACAGACCGACTGACCCTGACTAAAGAAAAACGACTTTGTTGCCTCAGTAACTAAGACCATTTTGCTGTAAAAACCAACTCTTATCGCTTTTTGTTATTCATTGGGCGTTCTACCTGGAAATGCCGTCGCACCGCGCTCGGTGGCCATTGTTTAGAGAATCCCCTCAATGGGTTACCCTCAATTGGTTCCTGCATGTGCCAAAAATTCTTAGAATTGAACAATGTTATCATTTCGAGCACATAAAGTATTCTTTTAAGCAAAAATTTTGTGTTTTGTTAGACTGCCTAAAATTAAAAATTTCTCCCTCGAATTGGTTTGTAGGTCCTAATTTCAATAATTTGTAAGAAATCCGCATAAATGATACCTCAAAAGAAAGAGCAATTATCAAGCATGCCTTCAAAAAGGTTTGAACAAAAAAAGCACCCTCCGTTTTATTTTAAAATAAGGTTTGAAAGACGTATTGTACAATTTTTTTATTTTTTTCTGAGCTTTAAATATCTGTAAAAAAATGTCTAATGACACAGAAGCCTAAAACATGTTTTGCTTGGTTGCTTACACATTACTTTAATTAAATAAATAAAAAAATAATTCATTTATCATTCAATTTGGCCATAATTATGCAGTTTACATTAAATTTTGAGAATTTCCGAAAAAAAAACTTAAAAATTTGGTTAAAAAAATTTGGTAAGACTTCGTCTAAGACAACCATGGCTTAAATGGTTCTAAATTGTCTATACTATCTTCACCTTAAAGCTTTGCACCCATCTTCCAATCACCCTGTATAACATACTTACAATAGTTAATTTTATTTTGACAGTTCAATAAAATACATTGTGCAGTTTACGAGGTTGTTGAGCAGACAGATTTTGCGAAGAAATGCAGCAATGGCTTAATAATATCCTACAATATGACTCAGATTGTGATTAGAAGTTTGTTACGCTATTAGGATGCTGAGCAGAGTCAGACATCACCATGAAATAACAAGTATTTTTTCTTCTTCTAAGAATAGAATGAAAAGAAAAAAAAAATTAAATGTTCATTTCCGCAAAACATTTAACCCGTTCAGGTGAGTTGCTAAAAATAATATTATATTTCATTTTTAATGCTAAAATATATACTTATATAGTTACTTAATAAATATATACTTTGAGTTTTTGTTTCATTGCATTGTTTTTGTTCCAATACAACACAAATGCAATGTAACAACAATCTGATTATAACGCTCATTGTATTTTTCGCATAGCACATTTCCTTCTATACCCTTTGCTCTTTTAGCTTCGAAGAACAAACAGCGATCGTCCGTTCTTTTTAAAACAAAGAGGTCTCTCCAAGATAAACAGTTGCAAATAATCCTTATTGCACTATGCCCTCTTCACTTGCTGCAAATGGCTTGTCCGTTGTATAGAACTATGTATTATAGACGATATTAAATTGTTCATACTATAGTTGAATGGCTAAAGTAGGATCATTTTACTTAGATATGGTCTTTTGTGTTGCTTAAAGACTATTGCTAGAAATTCATTAAATAGTAATTGTTTTTATGTCAGAAACGATTTCTTGGGCTGTAGAGTTAACATAACTCACTGATAGGAAAATCAAAGTAACCGACATTGTCAAATTTAAGTGACAGTGAGCTAGGCATATTACTCGCAGAACAGATGGCCGATGGGGCTGAAAAGTTCTGGAGTGGCGTTGAAAGGCCTCCCACACAAGGAGGTCTGATGATCTGGTGAAGGCTACAGACATCGGCTGGATGCAAAAAGCACAACAAACATATATACATACTTATGCTGATAAACGTGTTACCCTTCTTTAAGTCGAGCAGTCGGATCAAGCACATACAAGCCATTTGATACAAAAAAAAAACACATTATTAACCGATGAAAAAAAAACGGAGGAGGTTCTCAATTCGACGCGTATATATTTTTTATGTATGACCACCCATAACTTTTTACAGAGTGAACCGATTTTGATAATTCTTTTTTTAATGGAAAGGGTATATCTCGAAAATGGTTTCATGTAAAGGTCATGGCACATAATACGACCCGGTTCAAAAATGTTTTGTACAAAAACGGAAATGGTGGTAAATAATGCAGACATGACCCACTTTTCATTATATGTAAAGGGAAAAAAAATATTCGATGGATAGATCTTGCAGTAGACCAATAAAAATTGGATAATAATTAGCTGCATTTTTGGACTACAGTTACGAAAGGTCAGTTCAACATGGTTTTAAGTCTAACTCCATCTCTACGTACCAGAACGGATAAGCCTGCAACCGCTTTAGGCATATACTTAACTAAAATAAGAACTGGTGAACCGGACAGACGATTAGCTACAAAATTCAAAATATCGAAAAGTACGTTAGAGAGAAAACTTCATATAGCTAGAACATGTTTAACTGATGATTTCGTTCCACATTTTCTTGGCGTAGGTCACATAAGTCGAGAAGAGTTTGCTTCCAGAAACCTTACCATTCCAGCTCATATTTTTGGAGGCAACCATGACGCAGGAATTCTTGTATTTGACGGCACATATGTTCATGTGCAAAAGAGCGCTAACTTTTTATTTCAAAGAATAACTTATAGTCTACATAAATTCCGGAATTTAGTCAAACCATTCTTAATAGTGTGCACAGATGGCTACATAGTTGATGTCATAGGCCCATATGCAGCAACAACCTCTGATGCTACAATTATGCGCAGTATCATGCAAGAAAACTCACATTGGCATTGGTTTCTAAGGTCTAATGATGTATTCATATTGGACCGCGGATTTCGGGACTCTATTTCAACAATTGAAGGTTGTGGTTATAATCCACACATGCCACCTAGCAGACCCAGAGGAGAAGAACAATTATTAACGGCCGAAGCCAACAAATCGAGATTGATAACATTGGTCCGATGGCCAGTCGAGACCATAAATGGCCGTTTTAAAAAAGACTTTAAAATATTTCGGCATACGTATTTTAATCTTGCGTTGCCTAATATGATGACGGACTTTAGGGTTACTGCTGCACTAATTAATGCAATCCGACGTCCTTACGAAGATAGCGTGTACGTAGAGCAATTTATGAATATTATAAATGAGAATATAAATAGAGAGAATGAATTGGCACAATATGTACAAGAAAATCATATGATTAGGCAAAGACTAGCATTCGTGCCTATTGATGGTAATGATCCAACTTTCAGTGATTTCCCTCAACTTACATATTAGGAATTGACTTTGTTTACATGTGCTACGAGCACATGCGACCAAATGGTCTCTACACATTAGAAGTATACAGACACCGCATGTTGGTTGACGACAAAATATTAATTAGAGGGAGAATACAGTATCAACATGTCAGGAGTAAATAATATTATACTTATGTTTTGGTGAATCCAACACGACATGGTCGAGAGAGTATCGACGGATACTACTGCTCATGTATTCACGGCCGCCGCACTATAGGAAGTTGTGCCCATATTGCAAGCGTAGTATGCTTTTTATCCTGGGCCAGACATCAAGAAAATATTGATCCACCTGCGGCTTTCTTGGACAATATAATTTTAGATATTGATGAAGCTGAATAAACATTAAAAAAAAAACGAGTATTTTATTTTCTCCTCCCTAAAACCACAAGTTACAAGTTAAGTTTTCATACTAACTAGATTACATTTTTTTATTATTATTCTTTGATGATTCCCATCAGCCACAGTAATGCGCCACTTATCATTGAAAAGTATAATCATTTGTCTTTCATTCCCGCCATATTTAATTTCTGTACGACGTAGGTATACTTTTCAAACCAAATGGGCCATTACCTTTGGAAAGAAAATTCTCACCCTAAAGGTAGGAAAACAGGGGGTGATTGATTGTTCACTCATTGATTGTAATGCATAACTTCTTACAGAATACTCCGATTTAGCAAGCATGTAGTAATTAGTAGATTATAGCCACAAAAAAAATTAAATGAAAACTTTTTAACAAAAAATTGAACAAAAAATAATAAACCTTTCAGTCATATTGAGTCGGTGCCAAACAATCAATGAACAAAGATCACTCAAAGCGCCGATTCAAAATGACTGGAAGGTTTATTTTTTTTTTTTAAATCAAAGCAGATCATTTTAAAGCTAAGAACAAACACGACGAAATAAAAACAAAATTCATGCGTGAATCTAAACAAAAAATTAAACGACTTCTGTTGACGATAGTACGCACAACACACACAAACACGAAATGAAGTTCAAAGGATTTCTCTCAGTTTGTTTTTGAAATATTTTTCTTTATAGAGTACCATATAATACCGCTCTTTGAATGGATTTCTTCGCGAAAATCCCATTATCTCTCTGATTGAATTTGTTTTTATTATGAAAAATGTTAGGAAAGAAAATTCTAAAGGCAGGTACAAGTATATAGAAAGGCTGGCTTTTATGTACAGTTTAATGGAGTGTTTAGTATTTAATAACTACAAATATGACTCAAATGTTGAAAGTCGTTAATATCATAATTGTGAAAAATTGTATGTTTGGATATTTGTGACTCCATCACGCAAAAATTGCTAAACGGATTTGGATGAAATTTTGCACACAGATAGTTTTTATCTTGAATTAACAAATATAATAATTTGTGTGCCGGAAGTTCGATCCCCTGGGATACTTTCCAAACATGACGCGTGCATCAGCACCAACCTAGTCAATATACTCTTATACAAGAAGATGATTGTATTCACACACTCAAACACGCCACACCTCACACCACAATCACTAACACACACACACACACATTCATTCTCACACCATAATCCCGCACGATATTAATTAATACATTCATAATATTGTAATACGTACCGCAATACTTACTTTTGCACCGCACCACACTTTTAATGGTAGCTCGATCACAGTGGCTTATAGTACAAGAATCCTCCTACTTTATGCCCAGTAGCATATGTTTTGTATCATGACACTAACTTTTATAGTCTAATTTAAGGTACAAGAATTTTAACTAGGATTAAGTCTTTAATAACTATTACTTATATTATAATCACAAATCCTCGTACACAAAACGAACAAAAAAAAAGAGAAGTTTAACAAAATATTTCATCTACGTAGTTATCCTAGCTCAGAGACTAGGCTTTGAGTCCCAATCCAATCTAGATTAGCTTTAGGCTAGACTCGGGGGTACGTTGCAGGTATATAACACCTGGAATTGCTTGTGTGCTACCTCCTGAATATTAAGTTTGTTGTAAGATGAAGCTTCATGAGTTAAAAATTAGTAGTGTCGTAAGGTTGAAGCGATTTTTAGATGTAAATCGCGGTTTTGAGATCTGGCTATTATAGTGACTACTAGAAACGATAATATATCTACATATTAATACGTGAAGCGAAAACTTTGGATCCCTTTTTACGAAAATTGGGCGGACGGAGGAGTAGGAAATTTCGCACACTTATAGTTTGTACAAAGAAGAAGTGACGAATGCTAATATTTTTTTTTTAAATTATGCGTTAAAATACATTATTTTCAATAAATAACACGTTACGCACACTACTGTTCATTACCGTGTATCTAATACACACATGCATAGATATTCTTTTGTTTACGGTCCAAATCTGTCTTTATTATTTTGTGCAGTGTTACCAACACCCAGAAATATTTACCCCTAAAGCTTAAGTTAAAAACCCCTAAATATGCCACGATTACTAAAAAAATCCCCTAAAAATTATAACGAAAATAACCAACGAATGTTCAGTAATCACAGACCGGCACACAGTAGTAATATTTGTCTATATTTATTACGCGACATTTGTTAATCATTCACTCTGCATTCTTAGTATCGAGGAACCGTACTAGAATTCGCTAATACTTTTATTGTAATCAAAAACACAATGAGAAATGTAAGATGGCAAAAAAAACGTAAGAATACCCCTAAAAATGGAACGCCCCTAAAAAATCTCAATCCTCTTATTTACCCCCTAAATTTGGGAAAACCCCTAAGTTGGTAAGCCTGATTTTGTGTCTATAGTCTTACTGAATGTCAAGTATAACCATAGGTAATAAATTAATTTTATAGATATATAACCTATTTCATTTTTTAAATCTATGATCATATCGAGAATATTAATATTGTGTGTTTGTTGGTTTTGTTTTTTTTTGTCTTTAATATTATTTGTATTAGCGACGATAGGAATTTAGTTTAGATTTTTAAGAAATATTTTTTGTAGTTTTATGGGGAGTGTCAAGTATGGCATTAGTAAGTTTCCCATACAAAACTTAGTGGCGTGTGCAAACTGTAGAGGTTGTATGCCTCACGATTGTACAGGCTGCTCATAGATTGTACAGGCTGGTTATAATTATGACATTTGGAACCGTCATAATTAACTAAAAATAATAAGGAAAATTCTATAAAAACAGAACTTTCTGTGATAATTCATTCCATATTGTTCCATATCCAGCAGTTGAGAAGTATTAAGAAAATAAAGAAGAGAGTCCTGAAGAAGTATTCTTTACTCATTACACCTACGTCCTGGTCCTGGCCATCACCATCCCGCCAGCGAACCCTCTCCACAGTATTCTATTCTATTTTTATGAAATAGCAAGTAAAGCCGATGTCGACTATTCTGCCAATGTCTAAAGTGAGTTGAGGAAACAAGTGTGCATGGCAAATTCAGAATTATAGTAGGTAATTTAAAAAATAACTGAGGACAAGAGTGAAATTCTCTGATTGATACAGTTGACACACATGTAGATCTTGATTGGGGTTAGTACGGGAAGAATAACTTATAGTTTTATGTTATTGTGACGGATGAAGGACATCAGCGCCACTAGCAATTCAGGAGAGGAATATGTTAACAATGAGGGGAAATTAATGGGAAGAGGGATTTTAAATTTAGGGAGACGGCTATATAGATCTAAAAGTGGATCATTGCTTAACTTGCTAAACCTCTCAAGAATTAATCTCCAATCGTCATGGCAAGAACAGTGGAATGTCACTGGAAAAAGAAAGGGCAGGTTTTACCACGCAGTACCAATCATAGAGTCAAAACCTTGGTTTTACCACTACAAAAAAGTCTCAAAATCCGTTGTATCAGTCCTTTGTCGTATTCGTTTAGGTTTTTGTAGTTCCCCTGTGTTTTTACAAAAAATCCACGTTCGTGACTCCTCTCTCTGCGAGTGCGGGTTGGAAGAGGGCACGCTGGATCACATATTTTTCGAATGCTCTCCACAGTAGTACAGCGTCAACAATTTGTCTATAGTGTTACTGAATGTCAAATATAACCATATTATTTTTTTATATTTATTATTATCTATAATTTTTCATTTAATAATGTATTTCTATTCAAATGAAGCACGATCGAATTTCGACCAATGGGCGATCACTAGTAACAATAAATTAAACTGCTTGTATCTAATATATTTCATTTACCTTTTTATTGTTCCGTGTAGTGCCGGTCGTAAAGAACAGCACCATCCCATTTCTTCACGTGGGTGTCGTAAGAGGCGACTAAGGGACTAATTAGAGAATGGGCAGCAGCGTTCTCTATGCATTTTACCAGCATACTGCAATCATCAACACGCCTGCCAACTGTGGCAATTATGGTAAAGCCCCCTAATTGGGGAGGATGGAAAGTCTTTCGATGCTAGGTCTTCTAGTACGCGATTGCCACTCCACAAAGTTTCGACCAATATATCGCCCTGCTCTAAAATTTGGCAAATTTCCGGGCTGTGTCGTTTACACGCACGGTTCACGTTTTTCATATAGTAATAATGGTCGAAAGTTATGATAGTCTATATCACTTTCAATAGACAAATTAAAAGATTCCGTCGGACTAAACAGTAAAGCAAATCTCAATATAATTGGCTGACCACGAACGGTAGTTCGTCGTGCGTCGCTAAATAGTTCGCACGACTACCTGACCCGCCTCCTTTCAGAGAATTGGGGCAGGGCAATAGGCCGGAAGAACCTTCATGTCCAAATTATTGCTCAGGTGATGGGTACATCTCCATAAACTGTGCCATTTAAAGGTTGTGTAGAACATGGAAACTTGTTAGAAAACAGGTGTAAGGCAGGGTAATAAGATCAGTGATCGTTTTTTACTTTTGCTGATTACTGTTTTTATTTATGTAAACACTAGCTTCTGCCCGCGACTTCGTCCGCGTCAAATATTTGATCCCCTGACCCTTCCCGTCGCATCGCAGCCTGCCAGTCTTCGTCCATTTTTTTGTTTCTGTTCCGCTCCTTTTGATCGTAGCGTGATGTTATACAGCCTTCCTTAATAAATAGGCTACCCAACTCAAAAATATTTTTTCAATTTGAACCAGTAGTTCCTGAGATTAGCGCGTTCCACCCCCCATTTTAGGGAAGTGGGGGGTTAGAAAGAGACAAAAAGTAGCCTATGTCACTCTCCATTCCTTCAACTATCTCCACTTAAAATATCACGTCAATTCGTCGCTCCGTTTTGCCGTGAAAGACGGACAAACAGACACACACACTTTCCCATTTATAATATTAGTATGGATTATGCAAAGTAAAACATAATATCATACAAACACGGACCTAATGCTTGAGGTATTTTCTATCAGTCTATAGTATCGGTAGAGTTAGTAGAGCATTGGTGGCCCAGTGTTAACGGACATGACTATTGATGATTAGAGGTGTAAATGTGTTTTACTTTGTGTAAATTATTTCGCCACCACTCTCAAAATGTCGAAAGAAAACCACGTGAGGTAATTTGTATGCCCTGGGACCAAAAATTCTAAGACATCTGAAATCAACTAACATGCCTGGGCCCACATTCCCGCGTGGAATTATGATACACTCCCTCTCGCAGAAAGGATGCTTTGTCCCAGATGTGGGAACATTATAAGCTAATTGTGATTGTGTGACATCACTAGCCTGCAAATATTACAATCAATTATTCGTCATCATCATCATCATCATTTCAACCGAAAGACGTCCACTGCTGGACATGGGTCCCAGCAGTGGGATTTTTATAGGCTAAAGTATCTTACAGTCTACCTTAGAGTTAATGCAGAGAGAAAACATGGCAGGTGCAAGATAATGTCACATGTGTTTTATATAAAATATATGTGACTAGGACACTGCACCCGCACTGTGCCATGTGCCACATCTACTAAAATTTCACATGTTGCCGAATATTTGGTTCTAGGATATGGCCGGTCACAATGTCTTCTTCACCATACTGAGAGTCGTGGTGATAAAATCCCCTATCTAGGTACGAACTTACGATCTAAATTCGTAAGTTGTGGCCGTTATTATTGGGCCATTTATTCATAACAAAGATTTTATTTCAGACAAAATTAGTATAATAAGGACCAATATTTCGCCACTTGTGTCTTTCCATATTCAGCACATATTTTTCATGTATCATAATTATAACTCCTACTTGATTCAAAGCCTCGCTACACTCCTTATTTCCTTCAGATTAAGATGACGTTTGATGTCTCTCAGGAAATTAGTTTTGCATACGCGATTACAGAGGAAGGGAAGTTTATGTAGTAAATCCCATGACTACGCGCGTTTTGATAGTTGGATAAGCAGAGCAGGCAGTAGTAACACAAAATAATATTATAAACAAGCTCGCGAGGCGAGGTTGGAAATTTTCCCACGGGCACATACTACCGGGATAAAAGTTTTCTATGTCCAGGTTATCCAGGTTATTAACTACTAATATTATAAAGCTGAAGAGTTTGTTTGTTTGTTGGCTTGTTTGTTTGGTTGAACACGGGAATCTCAGGAACTATTAAAAATCCAGTCCAAATTAAAAAAAACAATTGTGTTGTGTAGCCTATTTATTGAGAAAGGCTATATAACATCAAGCTACGATCAAAAGGAGCGGAGCAGCAACGAAGAATTGACAAAAACTGGCAGGCAATTCGATGCAACAGGACGGGCCAGGGGAGCAAAAATTTTATGCGGACTAAGTCGCGGCCAGAGGGCCTAAAAAGGCCACATTAAGCATATTCTGAATTCTCAGCAATTCATTAGCAATTCCTGAAGTTTACGTGAAATGATGACACATATTAGCACAATCATACTCAATTCAGTTCAGAATGAACTGTCATTATGGGTTGTCAATTTGTGACCATATGCCATTTTACGATTTATAATATGATTCTTATTATCCTATTATGATTCTGCCAAAGTGGCCTTTTTAGACTCGCAGAAGCTAGTTAACTATATGTGTGCGAAATCCATTCAGCTGATTTGTGTGATTAAGTACCTACCAAATATTCAAATCAACATCATCTGTCTGGCCTTTTCCCAACTGTGTTGGAGTCGGCTTCCAGTCTAACCGGATGCAGCTGAGTACCAGTATTTTACATGGAGCGACTGCCTATCTGACCTCCACAACCCAGTAACTGGGTAATCCGATACCCCTTGGTAAGACTGGTTGTAAGACTTTCGAGCTTCTGACGACCCGTAACGAATGTCTGAGATCAACGAAAGTCCGGGACCAACGGCTTAGCGTGCTTTCTGAGGCACGGAAGGGTCTTGGTATGTAAAGATGGTCACCTGTAAATATTCAAATATCTAAAGCAATGAAAAAGCCGTTCGACACGCATAGTCCCGATTCCTTGAGAGTATACGGTTAAAAAGTATTCTGTATGTTATTTCTGGTCATAAACTATCTGTTTGCCATTTAGACGTTTTTGCGTGATTAAGTAACAAACATCCAAACATCAACAAACAAACTTTCACAGATATTAGCATAGCAGAGCATTTAGTAAGATGATATACATTATCTGGCTTAGGACATGGGCTACTTTTTATCCCGGTAGAGTAGCCCATGAGAAAATTTCCGACGTCCACGTCGGCGAAGCTGCGACCAAAAGTTAGTAGGTACTTTACGAGTATATAGATGAAATGTAGGTGTACTATAGGTACCTATGTCTCTTTGGAAACCTTTTTTTTTTTGGATGGGAAATTATCAAATGACTTCTCCCGCTCTGGGCGGAGCGGGAGGGCATGTCAGACTTTTACTGACTAAAACGCATCCGTGTTCCTTCAATTGCCCATGTGCCAGGGTCACGGTATCTTTTTCGAACAATCTCGCGACCCTGGCAGAACCTTTGTTACCCTTCGGGAAGATAGGCTTGATGTTGTTATGTTGTGGTAACCTAGGATCTTGGTATATAAAGATATGAAATATGTCAACGTCTAAAGCTTTAAAAACTCTTGACTGTATGGTTTTCCAGGCTAAATATTTACAGCCGTATTAGAGGTAGGCATTTATATAATAATAATATGTTAGGACAACCATCACAGCGTTATCTGATCCCAAACTAGGCAAAGCCTGTATTATGGTAACCAGACAACTGATAAATATACTTATATATTTCTAAATACATACATATAGATTAATTACACTCAGACACAGAACAAATGATTGTGCTCATCACACAACATTTGTACTGGTCGGACCCACGACCTCAGTCATAGCAGTCAGGGTCACTAACCACTAGACTAACAGGTCAGTCAAAATCATTATATAATAAAATCATTATAAATCAAAGTCGTTATAAAATCTATACATAATAAGCCTATGATGTTCCCACTTGAACTGGGACACAATCCTCTTCTCGGTGAGATGGAATGGGCCGTAATATACCACGCAAGCCCAGTGCCGGTTGGTAGATGTTACATGTTACGTAATAGACATGTCACGATGTTTTCGTTCACCGTTTTGAAAGCAGTGGTGATAAAATAATTTACACCAAGTAAAGTACCTGCTTTACTTATCACCACTGCTCTTTAAAAAATGTGATGTATGTGAAACTACAGATCAATGTTACCAATTTGACACTGACATGAATGATGTGCGACTGACTGTACCTAATCAATCTGAATGTTTATCTGGTTACAATATCCATTTGAATCAAGCGTGATGCATTGTTCGATAGTTGTATTTAGAGTAAATTGTATTGCTAGGGCTGTTAGTAATTAGTTTGTGAATTCTACATTAAGTTAAAAAATTACTAACATATACTTAAAGTCGTATTTATAAATGAGGGAAGAAACTTATGGTGATTTAGTAAAGCAAGTAGCATCGTTTTTCTGCCCTTATCCCAATTTATTTGTAGTCGGCGCTAAATGTTGTTTTTTATCTTCCATACTTCTCTATTACTCGTTACCTCGGAAGTAACCCACCCCTTTTATAACCATTGAATTAGAAAGGTAAGTAAGTAATGTTTAAGACCGTTTTTTGTGCATATTATTTTATAATCTTAAATACAAAAATATTGTTATTTTGAGGCGGGAATATAAAAAAGTAACTTGACGGTAACAATTCATTAATCTATCCCGAATTTAATCCAAATATAGGTTAATTAAAAATTATTTGCTGATAAAAACCACGGAAACGCTTATCTAAGACTCTTTTTCACAGATCATTTGCAATATACTTGGCGAGTAATTTAAGACCTCTCCAACTGTTGGAAATAGTCAGAAAAATATGAAGTCACGTCATCAAATTTCTAGGGAGGTAAGAGTCTATTAGAAATCCCATCAGCAATATATTTGCTTCCGCAACTACACAAATTCTTGGGAAGTTACTAGCTGGATTTGCGGCAAAAATGAATAAGAGAATCACGATACGAACTAGTCTTGAGAGCGAAGAAATTTAAATAAATAATTATGCAATCTTTTTTATTGGAAGAGTTATCAACAAAACTTTTCAGTAATTTCTATATATTAATGATAATTTTGTTCAAATTAAATATTAGTTCATTTTTATTTTCATTTTTCAACATTATTTAGAGGTGGCGAGACGAACTAGCCGCGTACTCCAAGGGTTGGATCGAGGTAGCCCTGGAAAAAGATACCCGGAGGGATTTGGGGGAGGCCTTTGCTCAGCAGTGGGACAGTGTAGGCCAGAGGTTCCCAAACTTATTTTCCTCGTAGACCACTTTCAAAATTTTACCGGTTTCACTGGACCTTCCGCTGCTACATTTCTACAATATTTTCAAGACTCATCCAAAAATGTGTAGATCAGATCGAAAATAGACCTCAGTCAAATTTCCCGTTGACCCCTGGGGGTCCACCTGGACCACTTTGGGAATGACTGCAATGGTGTAGGCTAAGAAAAAAAAAATCTTTATTTAACGTTGTTTGTGAATGTAACTTTAAGCACATACAAATTCCTTATTTTATGAGATATTCACGTATAGCTTCACAGATAAAGATTCTGATGGATTATGAGCAAAAATGATAAACTTACAAAAAACTTATATTTCTTATCCCGTTAGTTGGTGAATGTTCAAGAATCATTCCAATCACTTTGGCTATATCAGACATTCTTATGTATGCTTTTAAACCCAGCTGTATACGTTTGCATTTTGTTCTCAGTGAACGAATGAATGATTTTGAAATTTTATTAAATAGAATACAAATACTCACTGTTATTTTGTAAGCGACAAAATTCTGTAACAACATTTACTTAAAGCACTAGAAATACATCGTGTAATCCATCTACGTTTACGAACCTACAATCGTCTATAACAATAAACTTTACGTAGAAATACGAGATTCGATTAGCTCCAGACCCTAGGGCTTAGAGGTGTGACGCAACTTAATTACAACAAAACACTTTCTATACTTGTTCCTAATTAAAAAGTAATTGGTCGCTAGGGGCGTCCCTAGTCGCGACCTCAGACGAAATGAAACAAACCTTAATTAAAGGTTCACCGTGTACCGTGACATATGTCGAGGTACCCTCTTCATTGTTGGTGACACCATTCATGGAAGTAGTAGTAAAAATGCCTCTAAATATTAACTGTCTCTCAGGTAGTTACTTCCTCTTTTATAGGTATATTTCTTATGTTATATAATTGTCGGGACAAGAGGGCGATTGGATCTGGATTCTTCTCTGTTGAACATTTTAATAGGCGTAGATGTGTGTTGATCTGTGTGGTGTTGGACGTAAAGAACAGCCATCTAATGTCTTCCCGTGGGTGTCGTAAGAGTCGACTAAGGGACTTAATAGAGAATGGGCAGAAGCGTTCTCTATGCATTTTTCCACCGTACTGCAATTGCCATCCCGCCTGCCAAGTGTGGCAGCGTGGCAAACCTTCCTCCCTTTGAGTGAGGTCTATGTCCAGTAGAGGATGTGTTATGGCAGTGAAGACAGGAGGCAGGCAGGGCTTCTTCAATAAGGCTCATGTATTGCTTTACAATAAAATATATTCGTCGGGTTTTACAAAAGTTATGGTACAGACGCCAACACATCAAGCTACTACAATCTGTCAGATTTCTTTGATAGATTTTCGACTTTATTTCTAGAGCATTAGGTTCAAGGTTCATTGGGAAAAATTGACAGTTTCGGGTAGCTTGACCTGGTGGCGTCTGTACAGTCACGAGTAATAATATGTATACACATAGCCAAATTCAAAAGTGATTTTCTCTTTCAATAACGATTGCAACTTTGAGATAAGGCAAATTTCGAAAAGTGTGAGTTCCAAAATACTATGTTGGTAATAAAATAAAATTACAATCAATACAATAGGAGAAAATCCCTTTTAAAAGTTGGTAAGTGTATACATATTCGTGCTCGTGACTGTACACACGATCCTGCGGTGGGTATATATCACACTGGTGAGGGCGGACCGACCTTTCTCGAAACCGTCGCGAGCGAGCCGTACTCTCATTTTTGAGCAACAGATGTCGCTACTAATTATCTATGGATCGTGGGTGCGTTGAAAATAATAGATGGCGCTGCTTGACGCAACATATCGGCCGCCTTGGAAGAACCGTCTTCCAACTAAACAGAAGTTACGCTGGCGTCGTTTGTGGAAACCGGCAGCGGGCAGATTTTCGAGAAAACACGCTTGATTGTGCCTGTTAATGTTCGGATTTCTGCAACTCTCGAGACGCCATCATTCCCTGGGAACAGATTAGTAATCCAGTTTTTCGGCTAAAATGATGAATAATGATGACGAGATGCGTACTGCGGGCGAGAACAAAAACGGTGAAGATGTTTATTGACTTTAAGTTTATATGAATGCCAAACGAAATCTTGGACGGCTTAGAAAGAAAGAAAAAAAAGAAAAATTGTTTATTCTGCACAAACAAAACGCACATTACAAGATAAAAAAAAGATACATAAAATGCAACATAGTCAACAGCCCCATATTTAAGTCAATAAAAAAATTAACAGTTTAGCAATATTGACATTGCATGATAGGACTAGTGACCAAAGACAAAACAGAATATGTTACGACATTGGCAATTACATCACACAATCAAAACAAAAACAAAATGCCGATTGTAGGTTGCATTAATTATTTAGTTTCTAGACACTTGTTGCCCTCCAGATATCACATGGTTAAAAGAACTGCACTACACCACTGTGTTGGTCTCGTCGACTCGTACGAACGTCAGGCTAGACTAGGTCAAAGCGCGCCAACTTCACTCTTACGTTTCTTTGCCAATTGACACGCTGCCCGTACTCATGACTCTTCCGATATACATACATGTTTATTATGCAGCTCTGGTGGCGTCTTGTGGCCGGTCGTAGAGCTACACGATGACTGATGCATGCATACAGTCAGCTCGAAAATGCAATTTGCTTTTCTCTGGGCTTGGCTCTTTCTTCAAATTGACTGGTCTGTTAGTCTAGTGGTTAGTGATCCTGACTGCGAAGACGGAGGTCGAGGGTTCGATTCCCACCCAGGACAAATCTTTGTGTGATGAGCACAATTATTTTTTCTGTGACTGGGTGTAATTTATATATAATATGTATGTATTTAGAAATATATAAGTATGTTTATCAGTTGTCTGGAAGCCAATTCTCGCGCAACTCGAATTCGTTAATGTCGCTCGATTCGTACTTTTCACTCGTTAAAATCGAGTTGAGCTATTCTCGCCACGTCGATTCGAGCATATCTCGCAGGAAAGCCACGCGATATGCCCTCGTTTACATGCGACATGCATAGAGTGATGGAGACCAGTCGAAACGGCCATGACGTCATTTTGAGGGGCGTTCGAACGTCAAACAGTCAGTCAGTCATGATGGTGTCAATTGCGAAAGAAATTTATAAATATTTTTAACAAAATGTGTTACGTGTTTATAAACATCTTAGAAGACGCAGCGATTGCCACGACTAGGAAAACACATACGAAGAAAACTTTAGGCCTCGTAGAAAGGTTTATCGCGTGGCAATAATTACATATGCGGTACCACTCCAAGGGAGGATTTTTGAGCTGCGGTGCTCACCATCCTTCTGCATATTTCCAAATTTGACCCCTCATAGATAGAGAAGGAGCCAAAGCCAAATCAGTACTAATTGAAGGACGTTGCTGAAGCTGTCGCGGATGAAGTCGAGCACTACTACACATTTTAAGTACTTTATCATTGAGGTTCCTGCGCTGCAAAAGGTTGTCGTCCTTAGCCCACAATTGTTCTCAGCTTGTGTTGCGTTTACATGTTACAGTGAAGCATGAACAAACCTAGTGTGGTGTGATAATAATTCTGTGTTTGTGGTTTATTCTGAACGTATGAAAACTAGTCTGTGATCTTAGGATCTTTTGTCACCTATTATTATTGTCTTACAACAGGGTCATCAACACTGTAGAGAATATTAAAAACATTTCAAACAATAATGATTTCAAATTTATTTTAATTGTTTTTCAATATGAAACTTATAAATAGGAACAATACTGTGCATAAACAATACATTATGAGAAACACTAGTTTACATTATTAGTCGGCATCATGTGTGGTATGCTGTTCAGTAGCCCGCTAAAGAATCGCTGAATCTTTACACGTCTTGCGCAAAGCCTACGTGAATGTGGACACATGGTCGTCCAGCAGTTTCACCAAAAACAAATTGAAATTCGTGTTTGACAAGACTCCTACCGCTTGTCCTTCAGGCAGGACATTTGGTTACACAAAGATTAACAATCTTTTCAGACTTCGTAATGTGGCTGGAGAACACATTATGTTTATAGATACAACTGTGTCTTCGGAACGGTTGGACGCAAAAACTTTACTGAGAGCCAGTGATTCGGTCCGGCTTTTACGACAGTCATGCTTCGTCTTCTCCATCGTGTTAAGCTTTAATGTTATTTAGTAGTCATCACTTTACTTATTGGCAGACATTCTGTATAAATTCCATTTCATGTGTAGGTAGGTAACCAATGTAAACAATGAAACAACAATAAAATATGACTTTAATTTGACGTAATAAAACTAGTGACATTTACAAATCAGCATCTTTCTATAGGCGGCCATGCATTCTGTTGTAACAAATACAAAGGAGAATTTATTTGAATATTTGTAATTAAATTATTTATTCACGCAATCAAGCATGTATTATAAGTAATATATATTACATTTGTACCTAGACTTATACATGTTATTATTTGAAGAAAGTTAGCTTTTAAATTTCATCATCAGCAGCCTATAATGTTTCCACTGCTGGGAAACAGGCCTCCTCTCGATGAGAGGGAGTGGGCCGCGATCCACCACGCGTTGCCCAGCGCGGGTTGGTAGATGTCACATGTCTTCGAATTTTTGGTTCTAAGACAAGCCGGTTTCCTCACGATGTTTTTTCCTTCACCGTTTTGAAAGCAGTGGTGATAAAATAATTTACACAAAGTACAGCGCCTGCTTGAGTTTGAACTCACGACCTACTACTCGTAAGTCGCGGCCGTTGCCACTGGGCCATCACTGCTCTTTTTAAATTTATTATTTATAAATAAATAAACCGGGTATTATAAATTAAAAATACAGCTAGTATATTTGCAAAACTTATATTACTAACAACAATACTTTACGTAAACAATACATTATAATAATCACTAGTTAATACGAATAGTCGGAGTCATGATCGCGGGCTATCCTCAAGCTTAGAAATCGCCGGTTCATTTCACCTCTCGGCCAAATTCTTTATGAATGTCGAAAAATTATCGTGTGGCACTCGTGTTTGATGAGACTCCTAATGCGACCCGCAGGGCGAAATTTGTTTCCGCAAGAATTTTCCAACGTTCGTTTGGGCCTTTGTAAAGTAATTTCATGGATCACATAGGTATACAGCTGCGTAATTGGAACAGCAGGACAGTCCGGTTGGAGCACAACGCACGCATTACGATAATTATACCTCCTCACTCTTCTTCTTCATCTTGAGAAGCTTTGATGTTATTGACCATAATAAACCGTTTACTACCTATAATCTGAATACTTAAAATATCATTGGCAGTCATTCTGTTTTATTTAATTATTAATTTGAGAAAATATGACCGATGTAAACAAACAATCAAAACTGATGGGTTTAATTTGATGTGACGAATATTGGTTGACATTGACAAAACGGCAGCAGTGATGCATTCCGTTGCAGCAAATACTAAGGAGAACTTATTTTAATGTTAATATTGAAAATAAAAATGGAGTTACGAAATTAAGAATATATTGATAAATGATATATGATATTGATAAATGTTTATAAAATACGTATCAAATGCTGCTCAAAACATTTTTTTTTGACTTGAAAATCATTTTTAAAGATGGTCGAAAGTAAAATTACGACTTCGTTATAAAAATAGCATCGTTATGTAAAATGGATTACTTGGTGTGACGCATAATGGCAACATTTTTGTCCCGAGACTCGTAGTTTACGATCGACTTGTACTGAGAATAGCTGATTTCAGATAATCTCACCATTTTATAAGCGACTTAGAACGCGAGCGAAAAAAACGAATGTGAGATTTACGAGTGAAAACGCGAGACTTGCCTTCCTGGTTGCCATAGTACAGGTTCTGCCTAGTTTGGGATCAGATAACGGTGTGTTGGTTGTCCTAAGATATTGTAGATATTTAAATGGCACTTCCAGACTCAGCCATAGTATTGTTTAACTCACATAAAATCAAAAAATTATAATGTTTGTAGTTCAAAATAAACCATGACCTCTGAATTTATTTCGGCATTTCTGCTCAGGTATCTGTCAGCTTGGAAATGTCAGCGCCGTCTAGCTTTAAATATTTACCAACAAAATATTGGCGTGTGGTGTCTTATAAGATCTATTTACATAAATAAACTTTTCGTTACATTTCATAATAATATTATATGTAGGGATGATTATTCATGGATTTTACTCGCAACTAATGGAGTGGAAGCCGGCCGACCTCAACCTAGTTGGAAACAAGACTAAACACATGATCGAATACAGAAAACACTTGTTAATTCCTGAAATTCAGATATAGACATAATATTGTAACTAGAATTCCGACTCCAAGAAACTCCTACTGTGTTTGTTTTCATGGATGGAAGAGCACTAAATATCTGATAGACTCATGTTATTAGAACACTTTAAAGCAAATATTGGCCGAGGTAACGCGTTGAAAATATATCTATAAGTAATAACTTATTTATATTTCTGGTTATTTCTGACGTCAGTTGTTTATATTTCTATGTGTATATCTTTCCGTTCGAGCTTAAAACTAGTCTTATTATCCAGGAATATAATAAATAAATTAAAAGCATTTTTTTTTTTAAAAAGCTTTTATTTAATTGCTCTGAAAAGAAGAAAATAAAATTTTCCTTTAAAACTATCAACTTATAGCCTCATTATACACAATATTTATATGATCATAAAACCTTGTCGCGCGATTTACTTGTGTAAATAAACTAGTACCTATTTAATTGAGTAACTTAAACTGTATTTTTTTTTTAATTTCAGTTTAATTCAATACTTATAGGTACTTACGCAAAGTTTAAAAAAAAAGATTTTTTGCTTTTATTTTTTACTTTTTAGTTATCGCTGGCTAACCAATTAGCTGCCGTGTAAACCACAAATAACGTCAATCAGGCGCTCGACCAAATCACCGTGTGGTACTCCCTGGCTGCACCACAGTGGAAATTTAAAAAAACATGTTTTTAGATAAATTGTACCATTTATGTACTATACGGTACGTGTAATAAAAAAAATTGTACCTCAACGAAAATTTAAATATAACGAAGTTTTTGTGGCGCGACTGGGGAGTATACTCCCTGGCCGCGCTGTAGGCACGCGATTTTGCAAAATGGGTAAGAAGTCCAAACTTCCAGAAGAAACTCGGGAGCTAATGACGGAACGACGTGAAAACCCACCAGTCACATCGTCAGAACAATGAGTAATGAACTAAAAATATTAGGACGTTGGTACGACGCGACCTCCGATGCTCCAACACACGCTCAATAGAACTAGCGATTGAGCAAAATCGGGGCTTGAAAGTGTTCGCCCAATCAATCACTTGTGAGAAGCCACCTGACGAAGTTGACCAAATCTAGTGGAGATGTCGTTGTTTCAAAGCCGGAGATCCGTTCGGAAGTAGAAAACTTCTACCACCAATTGTACGCCTCGTATGCATCTCGGCCTGATTCCGGAAATGAGGATTCTAGAGCCACCTTAACCCGCCATTTTACGGACAACCTGCCAGAAGTCAGCCAAGATGAAATCGAGGCGGCTCTTAAACAGCTTAAAGATGGAAAAGCCCCTGATGAGGCCGGGATTACGACCGTGCTCCTGAAAGCGAGAGGAAACCTTGTGCTGGAGCTCTTTAACTCTGTCAGATCAGATGTTCATTTTGTTTTATAAATAACCCTGTATAAGGATGATTGTCTTTTATTTATAGATTTTACTCGCAAATAATAGACTAGAAGCCACCAAACCTAGTTGAAAACAAGGCTAAACACATGATCGAATACAGAGAACACCTGTTAATTCCTGAAATTCAGGTATAGACATAAATATTGTAACTAGAACTCCGATTCTCTCTCGAAACTTGTACTGTGTTTGTTTTCATGGATGGAAGAACACAAAATATCAGTCAGACTAATGTTATTATAACAGTTTTAAAAGCAAATATTCGCTGAGGTAACGCGTTGAAAATATATTCATAAGTAATACACTTATTTATATTTCTGATTATTTCTGACGTAATTTGTTTACCTTTCCATGTGAATATCTTTCCGTTTTTTTTTTCAGGATGGGAAATCATCAAATGACTTCTGCCGCTCTGGGCGTAGCGTGAGGGCGTGTCAGACTTTTACTGACTAAAACCCACCCATGTTCCATCAGTTGCCCATGTGCCAGGGTCACGGTATCTCTTTCTAACAATCACGCGACCCCGGCAGATATCTTTCCGTTCCAGCTTAAAACTAGTCTTATTATCTGGGAATATAAAAAAAAAATAAGAGTAGAGTATGAAATGTGCATTAAATAAAAGCTAACATATTGTGTAATTAAAAAGGCTGGACTTATTTTCAACGTAAATTCTAATGACTGCTACGAAGCGTCTACGAAACACTACGCCGTAGCAGCCTACGGCGTAGCAGCAAGCTAGCAAACATTTCGGTTGTTCGTTTGATGTATCTAGCCGTGGTCATATAAAGGTTTCCTCACGGTACGAGTCGTTGTGATATTGTCACAACTAGTACCTGCTGAATTTTGATCCGAAATCAATACTTACCGCTTGTACCTACTGATGTCACAAAAGTCTTCCTAAAACGAAACGGAAGTGTTTTCACTCATCCACCACATACAGATATTATCTGCCTCATAACTTTTTCTACCATCTGTTGGCATCCAAACCCAACATCCTCAAATCTCGACACCATCCTTCACACAACTCTGACGTCATAATACGTTTCAAGTTTACACCGTAGACTTTATTGCGTTTCGCGCACTACTATTCTTTTGTCCGTGAATTTATTGACGTCATAAAACGGACCGACGCTCATAAGCTGTTCCGAAGTTTGTTCTCAACTACAGTCGACTATCTCGCATTGTCGCGTATCTAATAATTGCGTGGAATGGTCATGTGGCTGGGTCAGAATTAACCCGAGTTAGCTATAGCCCTATGAGGTCATTATAGGGGTAATTTTGAATGTAGGTGTGGCGGGTAGTTTTGGATTTGGCAGGTTTATGAGTAGGATCAAAATGTTGTGGTTGGACTGTCCAGGAAATCTATGTTAAGCAGTTCATTGAGTTAATCTGGAATTTGAGGAATAATAAATAAAAAAAATGTATTTACAATTTATTTTTCACAAATTTTTATAATCGCTTAAATCTTATCTCGTTTGTCTTTAAATTTTTTATTTTATTTTATAATGTAAAAATATATTAAAACCTTTTTCCAATAGGTTTCGTATTATGTTACTAAAATTATACACAGTCTAATTTTCAGAAATACCCTTTTTTATAAACAACATAACTGTATCCTCTGAAGTCTGATTGTGGAGGTCAGATGGGCAATCGCAATATGTAAATAATTGTACTCAACTCCAACCAGTCACAGTTTAGTTGAGAAAAAGCTAGGCACATGATGATAAAAGTCTCAAAATCAACTAAAATACTTCAAATAATTTACCTAGTCACATTTTCATTCCGGAACCAACAGAGAAATCCCTATCTCATTTCAGTATTTGTTTAATCTCGCCCTCTCGTACCCCTTTAAACCTTTAAATTCCGTTTTATTTATTTGTTTTCTCTTTCCCAAGTTTTTACATGTCTGAACCGACTACAGTCACCCTATTAAGGCACACCTTCATATTTTGTCACTTTATTATTATGTAAAATAAAATTTTCTTACTTTTCGCTGTGTTATTATTTTTTTAATATGGTTTCAACTAATTAGTTTCAATTAGTTTTTGCCCCCGTTTTGTTTAATTTAATTTTGTATGCTCTTATTTATGTTGTGGTTATCCTTTTTAGGGTTAGCAGAATTTTAGGGCCGGCGACATGTTTTGTAAATAAATTTTAGTAATTAACATAGACCGAATGTAAACATGAGGTTTCATTATGCTAGAAAATGTGGATGTTAGCACTTTTAAGCTGGGAACTTTATTATTGAATTACTCTTATTTCAGAGCTTGTCTGTTATTTCTTTGGCGGTCTTTCATTTTAGAAACTGTTGCAAACCTAATTTTTGCGCGTATTAGGGCTCGCAAAGTGACGCAACACAACGGCGCCACTTGACTCCGTTTGAGCAATTTCAATGAACCTTTCATAGAATGGGTCGTCATCGCATCGCACCTGTCTCCGGTAGTCTTCAGTTTCAACCTTTTGGGTGTTCAGCTTTCAGTAACACGGCGCAAGTCTCTCCCAGATATAATCGGCAAAATCGGATTTAGAAGTGTGACCAATCCAGCCCCTGCTCCCTGCCGGGGTTGCGAGATTTCTTCGAAAGAGATACCGTAGCCTTGGCAACTGAAGACACACGGGTGGATTTTAGTCAGTAAAAGTCTGACATGCCCTTCCGCTCCACCCAGAGCGGGAGACGTCATTTGATGATTTCCCATAAAAAAGGGTGTTTTAAATAGACAAATAGAAGTACTTTTGAATTTACATTTAACAGAAGTGTGAATTAATTGTCATATAAATAATATTAATGGACGCCAGGCTGATACTCATAATTTTCACTCGCCCCACATTGCAGAGCCGGCGATGCAATTGTTACGATCGCATTTCCCTGTTTAGTGAGTACATTATTTTTACTATTGTTAAGAGAAACTATTATATAAACGAACGTTACAGCTTTGTTTGTTGTAGAAGCTCGTATTAAGTAATGCCCTTTTTTATAGTTTGAAGATAAGTCTTTTAAAAGATTGTTTGTAATTTTGTTTGGGCTTGTGGTTAGGTTATTTATTTATTTATTTTTATTTGTTTATTTATTTATTAGACCAAAAAAAAGTATACATGTTACACAATTTGTCTGAGCTACATAAACATATGCTTAAGAGTAAATCATTAACAATTGTGTCTAATTGTTAGCATCTGCTGCCGAACTAAGTTTATAGCCTGTGTTTCAGCACGCAGGGCTTCAAGCCCTCGGACTGGGTATGCAAGTATGAGCTTATGAACAAAAGGAAATAGTTTATGGTTAAATATAAATAGCCGCATGGTTTGATCGATTTGGTAAAGCTCTGCTTCCCGGGGATTATTCCTGGATGAGTGACTATCGTTGCATATCAAGACCAGACCAAGGCCAGGATCAAGAAACCACATTAAGCCGTCGGTCCTATCTGGAGGCAAAGGTCCTCGCGCACATGTGGGAGTGGCGCGAGGAGGCGAAACGCCGGGGCGAAACTCCGCTGCCGCGACAAATCGCGGCACGGCGGACAGAGCTCCGGTGTGATCACATGGCGACATGGCGGGTACGATTGTCGCAACCCAGTGCTGGGCACGCCACAATTGCGGCGGTAAGTCCCCTCTTTGAGGAGTGGATAGAGAGGCGCCACGGCGTCCTCACCTTCCGCCTGACGCAGGTTCTCACCGGGCATGGGTGCTTCGGTGGGTTCCTGTTCAGGATAAAGCGGGAGGATACGTCCGGGTGTTTCCATTGCGAGGATCGTCTGGAGGACACGGTGGAGCATACGGTGGAGGTGTGCCCTGCCTGGGCGGAGCACCGCCGTGTCCTCGTGGAGGCGATCGGCGGCGGCGACCTCTCGCGTCCGGCCCTGGTGCGAGCCATGGTACGGAGCGAGAGGGAATGGGAAGCCGTCACCTCCTTCTGCGAAGCAGTAATGCTCGCGAAGGCGGAGGCGGTGCGCGTGAGGGAGTGGCAGTCTCTGCGCCCTCACGCCCCTAGCCGCCGCAGGAGGAGACGCCCCGGACGTCGGGAGTCGATTGCGGACTCCCGGCCACCGTAGGCGCGAGCTTGCGGGTGGCGAGCAATGGGTAGCTCTCCGCCCGGTAAGGACCAGGCTCGGGTCGACGGCGCGCAGTGTTCCACGCGCGCCTCAAAGAGATGTCAGCAGCAGTGTAGGGGTCTACTAGGACCGTAGCACGTAGGAGATACCGTGACCCTGGCACATGGGCAACTGATGGAACACGGGTGGGTTTTAGTCAGTAAAAGTCTGACACGCCCTCCCGCTCCGCCCAGAGCGAGAGAAGTCATTTGATGATTTCCCATCCTGGAAAAAAAAATAAAAAAAATTAAAACCGTCGGTCCTGGCTACCATTCAACGATCTTTGCCAGTCGTTACGTTTTAGCAACCAATCGTACTAAGTGGTATCGTATTAACTGGGTTATGGAGGTCAGAAAGGCAATCGGTCCATGTAAATGACTGATACTCAGCTCCATCCTGTTAAAATGGGAGAAGACCTGGTTGTGAATAAGCTAGGCGGATGATGTTTGTATCTGTTTTGCGATCCCATTAAAGCCGAGTCTTGGATTTCGATTTCGTCATATTTTAATGACCTTCAGGAAATTTGTCACTTTCACCATTATTTGACATTAAGATGTCAAAATACGATATGTACTTTGAACAACCGTTATCGTGTGCCCGTTTAATTAGAAAACTTGGTAAAAGCGCGGGTTGACGATGCGATGCGACGGGGTGGCGAGGGAATGCGAAATTTCACGCGGACAAATTCACAGTCAAAGTCAACGGGCATAAGCTAGAGTTTTATTTAGACATCAGTCTTTCGGATTAAATTCCCTTAATTATGTTGAAAACCACATCAAAATCCGATTTCTATTTTAGAAGAACTATGTGGTCACGAAAACAGACTTTAAATTGTAACACAAATAAAACATTAATTCCCTTCAACAAACTCAAACACAAATGAACTCGACAGAACCATCTAATAAAATATCAACATAAAACAATTTTGAGTAGAGCAACCGTTATAAATTACGGTTCAAAAGTGAGGTATGGACATAGTGTCCTACGGTGTAGTCATTAACAATATAGTACTAACGTCTGCTACCCTCGTCAACCGAACTAATTAACGGCCGTCCCGGTGACGATACGGCGGTACGGCTCCGGTACGGTCACGGTACGGCACCGCAAATTATTAGAGGGCCGGTAGGTATTGAAAGTAAATACGGGTGCTTTTTGGTTTGTAGGTGGTAGTGTTGTGGGGAGGTTTGTGGAACATTTCGATTCGAAGCCAAGTTGTAGGCATAGGAACTAGAAGCTATTGTAGAACTGTAATGATCTGAGCTACTAAAAAAAAGACATGTCTGGTTGTAATGTCAAAATAATAGTTTTTTTAGTAAATGCACATGATAGTGTATCTATATGGTTGGTTAAAACAAAAAAATCTATTTTATTTTCTGTCGGTTTGTTCCAGCTAATCACCTAAAGGGCTAAAGCGTTTATAATGGGAGTTTCACTGGCACATAACTGATGTCATAAGAAGTAACATAAGCTACTTTTATTTAAGAAAAATAATTTGAGTTCTGCGCAAAAAAAAGCCGACTCACACCGATGCATTAAATCTCCTGCCCGCGCTATTAGTTGTTTTTCGGTTAGTATTCTTTCGTTTGTTTTTTGATTCGGCTCGTCAGGATGATGTTAAATATCTTCCACAAAAATTTCAATAAACCAACTCAATAGATACAGATTACAAAAATCCTATTAAGATAGCTACAGCATCACAAACTTAAATCTTCAAGAAACCTGAACAACAATAAATAAAACGAAAGCGCGACAAAAATAAGATACAAGAGCGCTATTTAGTCTCAGTTATGATTTAAAATAAGACGGAATCTTTCAAGAGCACTATAAACCTGCTAACAGGTTATAGGATCAGGAACAATATTCATAGGATCTAAACAGCATTCTGTAATTAATGTAATGATGTACAGATGCCTTAATTTATACATTAGTCTGAAAGCCTTTCTGAGAATTGAACTATTAAACGCAAAAATATTTTTATATTTTTTTAAGACCATGCTTATATTCTTTCCGAACGGGAACCGAAACCCCACCTCTCATCGCACAACGCAACTAACCACTGCGTTAACCAAACCATCATTAAGACTCTGCCTACCTATTAAATGATCTGCTAATACCTCAGACTTACCTACAAGTTCTTATCTAGGTCAACTGAACCACATTTACTTGAGCGTCCCAAATAACCGTTCGCAGGGATGACCCTAATGACGGCTTAGATTACACGATTGGCATGGCCAATGTGGCCATCAGCACAATACAATAACGTTGCTAAGGATAATACAATAGACATTAGGCGAAGGATCTACAAGAGCTCTTAACATTTAGGTCTATTTTAAGATGTACTCAATACTTATTGGTTACCTACTGACATTTTTTTACAGAAATATAATCATTAAAATCATTAATACAACCCTCTAAGTGAATTTCAAAAGAAGAATATAATGGTGACCTTGTTGGTAATGTTCTTGAGAAATGTCAGGTGCGTAGTACTCTCAACCAGCTTACGTGTATGACCAGATGTATGAACATAAACGAGGCAAAGGTTGTATGTAAGGGTCGTAGAGGAGGCGTTTTGTAGTTTCTGCCTCCCCTATGGGAAATAGCAAAATAGTCACTCAATGGGATTGAATGAACTTGGTCAAAATTCATTTAACAAAAAACGTCAGAAAACGATACCGGCGAGAGAATTTTTGATGAAATTATTAAGCGTCTACGTATGTCACCCTACTAAATACTGACGAAATAATTTACTAAGTTTTATCAAATCAAGCATAAGTACTATCAAAGTCTGAAAAAAAAAATCGTCATAATAGAGAGCTTATTTGACTAGATTATTGATGCTAATAAATAATCATGGCTTAGTTTTTTTCTTTCTTTCTTGACTTCATGACTTTTGGTTAAGCGTTACTTTTAATGTTGCCATGTAATATAATCTTAGTCAAGTTACATACGCTGTGGCTTTACGTATTGCATTAATATACTTAGGAAATATATTTCTGCATCAGAATACAAATGTTAAAATAAGAATGATTGCTTGTGCTTAAAGATTATAGCGGTCATAATTTTTTAATATGTACAAATGACATCGTAGTGCAATTCGAGTATGGCAACATCGCAAAATACATGACATTTCAGTTGTCAATCGGCCGGCACTGATAACTTGTCGTTGTCTTCGCGTGCGTCTCGTTATTTGGTTTTCCATCGATTTTCCGTGTTTTTCTACTTCATCGACTGCTTCTGCTTATGGACTCTGATATTTACGGTTCCCTGTGTGACTAGTGATTGCCAAAGGATTCTGACTGTTTGCCTATACGACATTTTTCTGTGACTCTGGATTCCGATTCTGCCTGATACGTTGGATTTTGTTGTGTGTGCATCGATTTGTTTATCACGATGAGTAGCCGTGTAAGGCCTACACGTCTCATGTGTGTCAACTGCAACTGTGGTTAGAGAAGACGAAAAATAAGTATTTTTTAAAAATGCTGTTTTTTTCTATACCTACCAATGACCTACCCTTACCATGTAATTAATAATTCTATAATATATCTGTAACTAACTACCCTAAAGATAGTTTACTAAGATTTTTAAATAAATATTCTTCTGAACATTATAATTAAGTAGGTAAGTACCTGCCTACCTACATACGTGGTCCATGTGACCTATGCACGTCGGTTGGACTTAATATTGTGAATACTTAGTCCGTAGTTTATTTTATATTTAAAATGCATTTCTATCAATGATATTTTGAGCAATAAGTAGGTATTTCTATATATATTTTTCGATAAGTCTGTTGTTGACGAGACATAACCTCGAAAACTTCAACCTGAAATATCTTTAATTCCTGACTTCCTATAAAAGTATATCTCTGAAGACAAAACTGTTCAGCAATTCAATCTCTATACTTTTACATATTTTTAATAGGCAGGCGTTACAAAAAAAATGTCAACAAAAATTTGTTTAGGAGTTCGCCACTGTTCTTTGAATGTTACGGCTACCTTAGATGCACTAAATATATACAGAAAAGTAAAAATATAGTTTTTAAAGGTAGCTATCAAAATTGAAATAAACAGGTGTTATTAGTTAATCAAAAAAAAAAAAAAAATCCCCACTATTACTATACTTAAAATTATGAGCACGGTGCGGACATAGTACGTTCTTCTTTTACTAAGTAGGTATCATGATTCGATTTAGCCGATTGTTTTAGGGTTTCGTAGCCAAATAGGAATTCCTCGTTGGTTTAGCGGTCACAAGCGGTACTGCTGAGCCTGAGTTCCATCGATTCCCAGGTCGGGCAAAGCGGTGTTAGATTTTTTAATCTGACATTTCTCATTAGTAGACCAGTCTGGATTTGTGCCCGACTGATCAGTTTAATTATTATTTGAACTTAAACGAGGTAAAAGGAATGTGTAGAGATCGTAGCAGGTGGCGTTCCGTGGTTTTTGCCTACCCCCATGGGAAAAAGGCGTGATTGTATGTATGAGATCTGTTTCATGGTACTCAAACTGGCGAAATGTGGTTATACTGTAAAGGTTGTTTACCAAAGGCAACCTTATGCTGTACTGACAGGCAACAAAATGGCTTTATCACATTTGAACTGCCAAGGAGATTTAAAACAGTCCGTCAAATATTTTAGCGTACGTTTTTATTTCGGAAGAACTTGCTACAATATCAGGCGCGGAACTGTAAATACATTAGCGTGAAATAAACAAAATAATTTATACATACACGCCTGTAAGCGTTTCATTGAAAAACCCTGGTACACAAGGGACCAAAGGGTTCCTTCAGTCCTGCTAGAGTCGAGGATTTGTTTGAAAGTTATCGTGGCCTGGCATAGGCAACTGAAGGAAGACATGTATGTTTTAGTGAATAAAAGTCTGACACGCTCTTCCACTCCACCTAGAGCGGAAGACGTCATTTGATGATTTCCCACGCACAGATAAAAAGGTACTGTCGAGGTTGTTTACCAAAAGCAACCTTATGTTATACCGGCCATGCATTGAAATGGCTTTTTCATATTCGAACTGTCAAGAAGAATTAGAACAACCTTTCAAATCCATATTTTAGTATAGGTTTTTTGTTTCGCAAGATATTACTTGAATGACAGGTGCGCAACTGTAAATTATTTGTAAGCGTGGAATAAATAAAATTATTTGTCGTTACACGCTTATAAGTGTTTCATTTGATGACTTTCTACCCAAAAAAAGTTTTTATTCAGTAATCCACTGCCTAACGCTTCGGGGATTACAAGCGTGGTGAACTAATTTTACGTAGCCAAATAACAAAAACGTGACCTTTTTATTTTCGACATATCCGTTTGACCAAGCATCAAGCAAAACATATGCTATGATAGTAGTTAGAAATACAGATTACTTCAACGTTAAAACGTAGATCCTTAAATTCATGCTGGTAGAATACTTACAAAGGTGACGATTAAATAACATCAACTGCAAAATTAAGCCACCAAAATAACAATAAAAATCTTTACATAGATATAACACTAAAAATAGTGTAGATAAACTCATAAAACTTACGAGGGACACAGGTGAAGGTACATAAACTACCTGCTAAATTTCTCAAAGGTCCCTAACGTTGTAAATCATAACTACGACAAAATTGCGTTCAGGGCTTACCTGCGTTGTGATTCTGCTAACGTAAAAGTTTGCGTTGTAGACGCTTTGTCGTTTAGCTGTGTTGTCAACTCAAACTGTTGTTGGAGAGCAATTTATTTAGGGACTTGGTGTGAATGTTGAATAGATGGAAAATATTTAGGTTTATTAGATTTTCGCGTTGGATTTTTGATGGTTCGTGGTCAGAGGTCAAGGAACTGTCTATTGAAATTGTTTATGACTTGGCGAAAAAGGATCGTCGGTATAACGTAGCAACAGGAATGGAGCAGAATTGATAAATAGCGAAGGTACATTAGGTTTTAGAGGTTACAATAAAGCTTGTTAGAGCTTAGCTATGGGTAAGGTTCTATAGTTTGTAAAATGAAAGGTCTTAAACCGAAGTATTATGTATTGCTAGCTTCTGATCGCAACTTCGTTCGTATTAAAATTTGGGCCAGACCCGTCGTGTCGTATCCCATCGCCCGCCCCCACTATTATTTCGTTTTTACTTAGCGATCTCTCAGACCTTTTTTTTTGTCCAGCTCCTAATGATCGTAGCGTGATATTAATCAGTCTATACCTTTTTCAAGAATCGGGTAAGATTTTGTTTATTAATCTTTCTGTAACACAATATTACTTGTTTTAAATTACCCTAAGGTGATAAAATCTTCGTTTCTTATGCCACCACCCTAAAAATTCCTTCTCAATTTATTGCACTATTCGTCACAAGTTTGACCCTATGAGCTTGTAGCTAAGTCGGTCGATCAGGTTAAAGTTACGTTTGGCGCGGTTAGTCCGTGGATGAGTCTTCACCTTTACATACCAAGACCCCTCTGTGCCTCCGAAAGCACGTTAAGCCGATCTTTGACAACCATTACAGGTAGTCGATCGCCTGACAATCGTATAATTTAGTCTTACCACGGGATATCGTGTTACCCAATAACTGGGATATGGAGGTCAGATAGGGTAGCGATCCATATAAAATACTGGTATTTAGCAGCATTCGGTAAGACTGGAAGTTGATCGCAACATAGTTAGAAAAAGGTTAGGCAGATTGATTCTGAGAAATTTATATTCTTAGTAAGATTACGAATTTCTCTGTAACAGCCTGAAGGTGTGGACACAGACACGATTTAAAGATATTTCTTTGAATCGAGTCAAATTTATTCAAAAAAGTGTCACACGATTTAATTCCAGACTCTTGGGTTTGAAAAAAGGTTCCTATATGGTTCCTATTCAATACCGAGCTCAAATACAAAATAAAGGACCCTACATCATTAAGATGAAAGAATAAAATGTATTGTATACCAATAGAATGGTCATATCATCAGCCTTTGAGAAAGCTCTAGGGCTCTCGTTTGAGAACCTTTCTTTTCATACTTCGTACCTATAAATAATTTATAAATCCTTAAAATGTAGGTTATAAGACCAAATATGAAATATATAAGTTCGCCGTATTTTAAGTGGATTTTATTTTGTACAAGATTATAATTCGGTTAGAGAAAAAGACAATTCGCATTTCAGCCTACAGGCGCTTATTTTGTTACGGTTTATAAAATATATATACTCGTATATTCTTCTTTTAACCGACATGAGACCGGATGAGATTCTCAATTCGTATATGTTTTATTTTAGTATGTATGTTTCGTGATATCTCCGAGTATCTCTATCGTTTTCGAAAATTCTTTTTTAATGGGTTGGCTATCCTTTAGGAGTAGCCTAATATCAATTTTATTAACTTTACTTGAGTAATTTTTGCGTTAACTTCGATTGGACGTATTTATTGCACTGTTTACATAGCAAGAATTAGTACAAGAAATTGTGTAGGTTAAGTGCAATAGCTAAAAAGTGAGAAATAAAATCTTATCCTCATTCCTCCATAACACATGCCCATAACATGACAATCGATTCCCGCACAACTTTTCCGTTACCATTGCCAATTTTCAGTCTTCCTCTTATATACTCTTTATTTTTCCATTTTTGTATCACGACATATCCCTCTTATTCTCATCTCAGCTCTATGCAACTGCCTTTCATTTCTCCCTTTTGTGGCCTATCATTCTGACCTATACCGCTAGCGATCAATTATTAATTTGATTATGATTAAATTATTTTTAATTATTTATAATCTCATGATGATGATGAGATGATAAATATTATGTTTTTTACTTACACGGGACTAACAATGTTTTGTACGTTTTTTGATAGCTAGTCGCTAACTCCACGTCGGTGGAATAAATACCTTACTGCTACGAAGTAAAGGTGCTATCAAAATTTAACAGTAACCATAACCTTGTGGTTCACTGTATGTATGCATCGTCACTCATTGAAGCTTTATTAATATACCATTTCAAAAAAGAGAAAATCTTGTTCCCATAAATAAAACATAAATCCTTCGTGCAACTAATGTAAATGGGTTATTTCTTCCGTTACCATTCTTCCCCATTTTAAAGCCAACTTGCAGCGTTTGCTCTTTTAAAAGTAACCGAGGCAAAAAAATATTCTCGGGCTATTGTCGGGCAGCTTAACAAAGAGTTAAACACAAAAGTGGGTAAGTTGTAAAGGAGCTTAACCGTAAACTGAATACCTCCACTTCATGTTCCTATTGTATATCTTAGCGAGTGCAGTTTCTCTACAACTTCTATATTTTTTTATGAAACAGTGATGTTTTTTTTTCGCTTTTTGAAGAATAAAAGGTGGAAGTGTGTCAGTGGTTTAAGAGCTTGGTACCGTTTGTGGTGACTTAGAGGTTAAGAGTAAAGTTAATCTACCTTTCAAGAGCGAGTCTCTATGGCACTTACAGGATGGAACTTACCACAAGTTCCATCCTGTAAGTGCCATAGAGACTTTTTACCCGTTTTAACCGACCTCAAAAAAAGAGGAGGTTTCTCAATTCGACCGTATATATATATATATATATATATATATATATATATATATATATATATATATATATATATATATTATGTATGTTCACGGATAACTTCGTCGTTTATGAACCGATTTTGATGATTCTTTTTTTGTTGGAAAGGAGATATCCCAAAAGTGGTACCATGACAAGGAAACCAGGATCTGATGATGGAATCCTAGAGAAATCGATGGGAGCATTCGAAAATCGTAATGGCGACCCGTGCGTTTTTTTTTCATTAATTATCTTAAAGCACTACTATTTAATGAAGGTCTTTTTTTTTTTTTTTTTTTTTTCACGATGGGAAATCATCAAATGACTTCTCCCGCTCTGGGCGGAGCGGGAGGGCGTGTCAGACTTTTACTGACTAAAACCCACCCGTGTTCCATCAGTTGCCCATGTGCCAGGGTCACGGTATCTCTTTCGAACAATCACGCGACCCCGGCAGGCATCGGTCCTAGTAGACCCCTACACTGCTGCTGACATCTCTTTGAGGCGCGCGTGGAACACTGCGCGCCGTTGACCCGAGCCTGGTCCTTACCGGGCGGCGAGCTACCCATTGCTCGCCACCCGCAAGCTCGCGCCTACGGTGGCCGGGAGTCCGCTATTGACTCCCGACGCCCGGGGCGTCTCCTCCTGCGGCGGCTAGGGACGTGAGGGCGCAGAGACTGCCACTCCCTCACGCGCCCCGCCTCCTCCTTCACGAGCATTACTGCTTCGCAGAAGGAGGTGACGGCTTCCCATTCCCTCTCACTCCGTACCATGGCTCGCACCAGGGCCGGGCGCGAGAGGTCGTAGCCGCTGCCGCCGATCGCCTCCACGAGGACACGGCGGTGCTCCGCCCAGGCAAGGCACACCTCCACCGTATGCTCCACCGTGTCCTCCAGATATCAAATAAGGTCTTCTGTATAATACATTTTGTAGCGTAAAGAAAAAGGAAACACTTCACTGCCACTTGTAAACGTATAGTTTTATTATAAATAAATAAAAACCAAACATATCTATACTATATATTATATATAATATTATAAAGCTGAAGAGTTTGTTTGTTTGATTGAACGCGCTAATCTCAGGAACTAAGAATGAAGGTCTAAAGTTGCTCTGATGATGAAGCCGAAAGACAGTTGAGGGAACTCCAACGACTTACAGCAATTGCCCGGTGTTTGGACATCATTAATTTCTATTGATGAGAACTTTGCACCCATATGGGTTATAAGTGCCATTACAGGTCAGTCTGATTATGGAGACCATAGACAGTCGAGGGAATTCCTCAACGATTTACAGCAGTTTCCTATTGTTGGGCTTACTTTGTATGGTTCAAAGTGCCAATTTTATTACTACTATTTAATTAAGGTCCGGAGTTGATCTGATGATGGAGCCGAAAGACAGTCGAGGGAACTCCTCAACGATTTAGAGCAATTACCTGGTTTTTGAACTTAATTCATTTCTATTGATTGGCATGCCCGACAGATGTCAACCGTGCCATCCTTCACAATATATTTCCGGTAGTTGTTCGTCATCATAACTTCGTCCATAATCGCAAAGACAAAACCTTCGGTTTCTCCAAATAGGTTTCCGAATCGTAACCAGGATACGGATGCTAAGAAGTCTACATCGGATCCATGTAGGACCCGGTAAAAGCGTCCGTGAAGCTCCTTGCTTTGCCATACCTCCCTGCGGTCATCAGTATCTAATACTTTAGGTTTGCGCCAGTTCTCGGTTGCCAAGGAGAGCGGGGTGAGGCCCTTGTCCACTGAGACCACATCTCGGTGCATCCCCACGTCGGCTTCTAGGAAGTATTCCCTGAGACTGCATACCTCACGGTTGTGCAGGGTCTTAGCATTTAAAAAACCTCGACCTCCGCACTTCCGCGGGATATACAGTCTCATCACCGATGACCGTGGGTGATGCATTCGATATGCAGTCAGCAGCGTACGGACCCTCCTATCCAGGGCGTCAAGTTCCGTTTGAGTCCATTTGAGTATGCCGAAAGATTACATCAAAACCGGCATGACCCAACCGTTGAAGGCGCGCACCTTGTTTGCGCCTGATAAAAGACTTTTTAATACTTTATTCAGGCGGCCAAAGAAGCGCTCCCTCAACGATTGTTTCATGTCAGCAGTGTTGATGCCTAACGCTTCCGACATACCCGAATACTTGTATGTGTCGATTGAGGAAAGGGATCTTAGATGTATGGAATCCGAGAGTTGGGTTCCCACGGATTCCACAATCTCCCCTCGCTTTACATGCATGACCGCACATTTGTCCACACCAAATTCCATCCTGATGGCGCTACTGAAGGTTTCAGTTACTTTCAGTAGCTCCATCAGTTGCAAATTGCTGGGGACAAAGAGTTTTAGGTCATCCATGTAGAGGAGGTGAGATATAACTTGACCACCTCTCCTCAATCGATAGCCTATACCTGAATCCTCCAGCAGTGTGCTAAGAGGATTCATGGCTAGGCAGAACCAAAGTGGACTCAAACTATCGCCCTGGAATATACCTCGCTCGATCCTTATCGGTTCGCTGTTCCTCTGGATATTTCGACATCCTGGATAGCGAAGGACTGTCCTCCACTGCCCCATACATGATATCAAGAAGGTGCGCAGCGTTGTATCTACTTTGTACAATTCCAGCACCCTCTTGAGCCAGGTATGTGGCACCGAGTCATAGGCCTTCTTATAGTCTATCCAGCATGTCGACAGATCCCTTCGGGAACGACGAACCTGTTGGCTAATGGTCATATCGATTAGGAGCAGCTCCTTAGTACCGCGGGACCCGTTCCTACATCCATTTTGAGAGACAGACAAGATCGAGTTTGTGTCAATATGATTGTAAATTTTAGCTCTCAAAATGGATGTAAGTACTTTATAGACCGTCGGTGGACAAGTGATCGGTCTATAATTTTTGGGTTCCGCGGTGCTATCTGATTTATGGAGTAGGTGGGTTATCCCTGTTGTTAAGAACTGGGGCAACGACCCTGACTCTAAGGCTGACTGGAACTGAGATGCCAAGCGAGCGTGCGACTTTTGGATCCACTTGATCCAAAAGTTGTGCAGTCCGTCCGGCCCTGGAGATTTCCAGTTAGGCAACGGACGGACTGCACAAGCGACATCGTGGGGGCTGATGGTAATTGCCCCCATTTCTGTTATTTGACCGCACGCTCGCTCGATCTCCCTAGTCCAATCACCTTCGGTGTGATTGACAGGCACCGACCAGATGTTTCGCCAGAACGAAGACATGGCGACATCATCCGGAAGGGGCGTGTCAGCCACACCTTGGTCCGGTCGCTCCCAAGCTCGGTAAACCCACCTTTCATCACTTTGGAATGTGTGATTCTGGGTGTACCGCTCCACCCTCCGCCGGTACCGACGAATACGGTTTGCCCATGCACAGATCTTCTGCTTCAGGAAGTCGATGCGCTCTGTGACGCGGGGCAAATAATCTCGAGGACTAACATCCGTCCCGGAGAACGCCCGCTTCACAAAGCGCATCACTCGAGGGCGAGTATTGCCCTCCCTGAAGCAGATTAGCTTACCGATGAGTGCTCTAGCCTCACCGATACGACGCTCAATCCTGCACTGCCAAGCTGGTACGGCTGGTTTTGGTTGTGTAGCTCTGTCACTATTAGGAAACTTAACACGAGCTACACGACAAGCCGCTACAGCTGCACAGTACAAGATCGAGTGGGTATCGGCCAGATCTTTGCTGCCGTCAAAATATGTTGACAGTTGTGAGTCTAGAGCACACACCAGCGCCTTGTTTTTCTTATGCATGGGCAAACGAGGTAAACGTGGTCTAAGTTCAGGAGGAGAAGAGCGATACTCCCGGAAAGCATCATCCAAAGCGCTCCTCAATCGTGCATTGCATTGGGTACTCACGGATATAGCCCCGTCATCATCCTCTTCACCAGCGCAGTTGGGTCACGGTGAAACACTGGGTAAATTTTGCAGTTGTACCGCGACCAGTGGCGAAGCATTTGAAAGTGTCTTAGGATTTGATTTTGAGTTTTTCGCCACCGACTTCCGAAAATAAAGTTATTTTTCACTTTGTAGTGTTTTTGAGGAAATTGTTTTTTTTTTTTTTAAGTTTTTATTTTAAACTTTTTAGTTTTTATCCACCCCGCCCAAATGGGATTGGGCGGGCCACATTAGCCGTATGCCGGATGACCGGTGGGCAAAGGTTTGCACACAATGGGTGCCTGAAGATGGACGACGTCACCGCGGTCGGCCCAGAAAGCGGTGGCGAGATGACCTAGATGCGTACCGCGACGACTGGTTTGAGGTGGCGCGGGACAAGAGTTCCTGGAAGAAATTTTTTTTTTTTTTATTTTTTTTTTTTTATTTTTTTTTTTATAATATTCCACAACTATCATACAACGCCATCTAGTCCCAAGCTAAGCAGAGCTTGTATTATGGGTACCAGACAACTGATAAACATACTTATATATTTCTAAATACATACATATTATAGATAAATTACACCCAGACACAGAACAAATGATCGTGCTCATCACACAAACATTTGTCCTGGGTGGGAATCGAACCCACGACCTCCGGCATAGCAGTCAGGGTCACTAACCACTAGACCAACAGGCCTGTCTAAAATTGGGGGATGCCTTTGCCCAGCAATGGGACAGTATAGGCTAAATAAAAAAAAAATCTACCCCGCTCTAATTTCTTTACCACTACTCGCCAGGTGAAATTTAATACTTTACTACTGCTGTTGAGGAATTCCGTCGACTGTCTGTCTATGGTCTCCATCATCAGACCTGTAATGGTACTTGTAAGCCATATGAGGGCTTTCTCATCAATAATAATAATGTCGGATCAGGTACGGGTCATCCAGCGTAACCATATGCTGGATGCCACCGTGCTTGATCGACTTTGTCTCGAATCACGGAATAGCCATGTTACGCCTGCTTCGCCACTGGTCGCGGTACAACTGCAAAATTTACCCAGTGTTTCACCGTGACCCAACTGCGCTGGTGAAGAGGATGATGACGGGGCTATATCCGTGAGTACCCAATGCAATGCACGATTGAGGAGCGCTTTGGATGATGCTTTCCGGGAGTATCGCTCTTCTCCTCCTGAACTTAGACCACGTTTACCTCGTTTGCCCATGCATAAGAAAAACAAGGCGCTGGTGTGTGCTCTAGACTCACAACTGTCAACATATTTTGACGGCAGCAAAGATCTGGCCGATACCCACTCGATCTTGTACTGTGCAGCTGTAGCGGCTTGTCGTGTAGCTCGTGTTAAGTTTCCTAATAGTGACAGAGCTACACAACCAAAACCAGCCGTACCAGCTTGGCAGTGCAGGATTGAGCGTCGTATCGGTGAGGCTAGAGCACTCATCGGTAAGCTAATCTGCTTCAGGGAGGGCAATACTCGCCCTCGAGTGATGCGCTTTGTGAAGCGGGCGTTCTCCGGGACGGATGTTAGTCCTCGAGATTATTTGCCCCGCGTCACAGAGCGCATCGACTTCCTGAAGCAGAAGATCTGTGCATGGGCAAACCGTATTCGTCGGTACCGGCGGAGGGTGGAGCGGTACACCCAGAATCACACATTCCAAAGTGATGAAAGGTGGGTTTACCGAGCTTGGGAGCGACCGGACCAAGGTGTGGCTGACACGCCCCTTCCGGATGATGTCGCCATGTCTTCGTTCTGGCGAAACATCTGGTCGGTGCCTGTCAATCACACCGAAGGTGATTGGACTAGGGAGATCGAGCGAGCGTGCGGTCAAATAACAGAAATGGGGGCAATTACCATCAGCCCCCACGATGTCGCTTGTGCAGTCCGTCCGTTGCCTAACTGGAAATCTCCAGGGCCGGACGGACTGCACAACTTTTGGATCAAGTGGATCCAAAAGTCGCACGCTCGCTTGGCATCTCAGTTCCAGTCAGCCTTAGAGTCAGGGTCGTTGCCCCAGTTCTTAACAACAGGGATAACCCACCTACTCCATAAATCAGATAGCACCGCGGAACCCAAAAATTATAGACCGATCACTTGTCCACCAACGGTCTATAAAGTACTTACATCCATTTTGAGAGCTAAAATTTACAATCATATTGACACAAACTCGATCTTGTCTGTCTCTCAAAATGGATGTAGGAACGGGTCCCGCGGTACTAAGGAGCTGCTCCTAATCGATATGACCATTAGCCAACAGGTTCGTCGTTCCCGAAGGGATCTGTCGACATGCTGGATAGACTATAAGAAGGCCTATGACTCGGTGCCACATACCTGGCTCAAGAGGGTGCTGGAATTGTACAAAGTAGATACAACGCTGCGCACCTTCTTGATATCATGTATGGGGCAGTGGAGGACAGTCCTTCGCTATCCAGGATGTCGAAATATCCAGAGGAACAGCGAACCGATAAGGATCGAGCGAGGTATATTCCAGGGCGATAGTTTGAGTCCACTTTGGTTCTGCCTAGCCATGAATCCTCTTAGCACACTGCTGGAGGATTCAGGTATAGGCTATCGATTGAGGAGAGGTGGTCAAGTTATATCTCACCTCCTCTACATGGATGACCTAAAACTCTTTGTCCCCAGCAATTTGCAACTGATGGAGCTACTGAAAGTAACTGAAACCTTCAGTAGCGCCATCAGGATGGAATTTGGTGTGGACAAATGTGCGGTCATGCATGTAAAGCGAGGGGAGATTGTGGAATCCGTGGGAACCCAACTCTCGGATTCCATACATCTAAGATCCCTTTCCTCAATCGACACATACAAGTATTCGGGTATGTCGGAAGCGTTAGGCATCAACACTGCTGACATGAAACAATCGTTGAGGGAGCGCTTCTTTGGCCGCCTGAATAAAGTATTAAAAAGTCTTTTATCAGGCGCAAACAAGGTGCGCGCCTTCAACGGTTGGGTCATGCCGGTTTTGATGTAATCTTTCGGCATACTCAAATGGACTCAAACGGAACTTGACGCCCTGGATAGGAGGGTCCGTACGCTGCTGACTGCATATCGAATGCATCACCCACGGTCATCGGTGATGAGACTGTATATCCCGCGGAAGTGCGGAGGTCGAGGTTTTTTAAATGCTAAGACCCTGCACAACCGTGAGGTATGCAGTCTCAGGGAATACTTCCTAGAAGCCGACGTGGGGATGCACCGAGATGTGGTCTCAGTGGACAAGGGCCTCACCCCGCTCTCCTTGGCAACCGAGAACTGGCGCAAACCTAAAGTATTAGATACTGATGACCGCAGGGAGGTATGGCAAAGCAAGGAGCTTCACGGACGCTTTTACCGGGTCCTACATGGATCCGATGTAGACTTCTTAGCATCCGTATCCTGGTTACGATTCGGAAACCTATTTGGAGAAACCGAAGGTTTTGTCTTTGCGATTATGGACGAAGTTATGATGACGAACAACTACCGGAAATATATTGTGAAGGATGGCACGGTTGACATCTGTCGGGCATGCCACCGTCCGGGTGAATCAATCCGACACATTATTTCTGGCTGTTCTCGTCTGGCTAACGGAGACTACTTGCATAGACACAACCTTGTAGCCAGGATTATCCACCAGCAACTTGCTCTGAAATACGGCCTTGTGGAATCAGAAGTACCATACTATAGGTATGTGCCCGACCCAGTTCTCGAATATGGCAATATCACGTTGTATTGGGATCGATCTATCGTCACTGATAGGACTATTGTTGCCAATAAGCCGGATATAGTGGTGATAGATCGATTAGAGCGTCGCACAATGATTGTTGATATAGCAGTCCCGCATGACGAGAACCTCGTGAAAATAAAGTTATTTTTCACTTTGTAGTGTTTTTGAGGAGGCCAGAGAGTGTCATAAGGATATTTTGGCGCCTGATTAACATTGTCAAGGGGTGTTGTTATCCACGCGTACCTCAAACAGATGTCAGCAAGTGCTGAACGGGCCCGCTAAGACCGATGCCTGCCAGGGTACCGGATTTGTTCGATTGAGTTACCGTGGACTTGGCACAGGCAACTGAAGGAACACGGGTGGGTTTTAATCACTAAAAGTTTGACACGCCCTCCCGCTCTGCCTAGAGCAGGAGATGTCATTTGGTGATTTCCCAACAAGAATGAAAAGGACGTAAACTGTAGTGACCAAACAAAATGGCGACGTTAGTTCCGAGTTTAACCGGGCGTCACTAACCTTTAGTGTTGTATTCAAAATGCCATTTTAATAATCTGCCAATCCTTTTTCCAAGTATATTGTTGTCAACTTTCAATCTTTGACTGGCCTGTTAGTCTAGTGGTTAGTGACCTCGACTGCTAAGACTGAGGTCCTGGGTTCGATTCCCACCCAGGACAAATTTTTGTGTGATGAGCACGATCATTTGTTCTGTGTCTGAGTGTAATTTATCTACAATATGTATGTATTTAGTAGAAATATATAAGTATGTTTATCAGTTGTCTGGTTGCCATAGTACAGGCTCTGCCTAGTTTAGGATCAGATAACGGTGTGTTGGTTGTCCTAAGATATTTATTTATTTATTTAAATGTAATAGGATGCTGTTGAATTTTAGTACTTGACATGGAACGGCTGCCTACTGACCTCCACATTACAGTTACACAGGGTAACACGATATGCCTTAGTAAGTCTGTTTGTCAGACTTATGGGTTCCTGATGACCCTTAACGACTGTCAAAGATCCAGGAATGCCAGCCGGGACTTAACGTGCTTTCCGAGGCACGGAGGGGTCTTTGTACGTAATGATGCTCACCCATCGACAGACCAACCGCGGCAAGCGTAGCTTAACCTGATCAATCGACCCGTGCAGCTGTTATTACTTAGAAGGTTAAATTTGTGAGTTTTTATGTTGAAGGTGATCTTCAGCACTTCTCATCCGATTCCAATTTTTTTTTTCTCCTATCAACTCAGCTTATCACAGTCCCATGTTACGTTACAACACCCTGTCTTCCGCCATCCGCATTCAGTTTTCCCTAGCCACTTTTTTTAGGCCGTCGCGCGTCGGTCCACCTAGCTGGGGGGCGTCCCACGCTACGCTTGTCGATGCGCGGTCTCCACTCCAGGACTCGTCTGCTCCATCGGTCCTTCGACAGACATGGTCAGCCCACTGCCACTTCAGTTTGCGTACTCTGCGAGGTATGTCGGTAACTCTGGTCACCCCGGTCGCGTCTTTCACCTATGGAAAGCTACAATATTGCCCAATGTAATAGGATATATTTATGTTAAAACAAGAAATTTTACGTTGCAGCTACGTTACCTCTGACAGCAACAACTCAGTAGTAACCTTACTGTACCAAGAATAAAAGTCATTGTGATATTGACTTACTTGTAACCCAAAAGCACCCTTAATGTTACGACAGCCAAGATCACTTTGATTTTGACATTGACTTACAATTAATTCTAGTATCTAATAATAGGAATAATTATTTAATCTTGATTGGCTTTTCAGAAACCGGTTACTAATGTCAAATACGTGGAGAAAATTCGTTGCATCCATTTTTACCAAAATTACGCGGACGGAGGAGTATGAAATTTGAAGCACTTCTTCTTGTTTTTAAATCGGTTAAAAAGACATAAGCATGCGAAAATGTATGTTCGTTCTATTCAAAACATGAAGAATGCTAAGACTGTTACAACTTTAGTTACAAAACGTTTTCAAACCGGATTACATTAACATTCCTGTATCCATAATTATTACATGTAATAGTTAAGTTTAAGGGCATAATCCATCAAGTATATCCCGCGAAACGTTTGAAGTTTCCCCTTGTCAAGATCAAATGGAAACAATAGAGGAACATGGCTGCCTGTGACGTCTAATAAGGACGTGGTGAAGTGAGTAGTGTTGTGCGTCAAAGCATTTAACAAAGGTACACTGACGGAAACACCCTTCCCGTTTCCATCGATGTACCTTACCGTATTTAATTAGAAAAGAATACTGATAGAATAAACCATTTAATATATCAAATAAGGTTTTTTTTTGGATAGAAAATCAGCAAATGACGGTTCCCGCTCCTTCATGTCAGAATTTTACTGATTAAAACCCACCCGTGTTCCTTCAGTTGCCCATGTGTCAGGGTCACGGTGTCTCTTTCGAACAATCTCGCGATCCTGGCAGGCATCGGTCCTGGCAGACCCCTTCAGTTCTGCTGACATCACGCGCGTGGAACACTACGCGCCGTCGACCCGAGCCTGGTTCTTACCGGGTGGCGAGCTACCCGTTCCTCGCCACCCGCAAGCACGCGCCTACGGTGGCCGGGAGTCCGCTATTGACTCCCGACGCCCGGGGCGTCTCCTCCTGCGGCGGCTAGGGAAGTGAGGGCGTAGAGATTGCCACTCCCTCACGCACCCCGCCTCCTCCTTCGCGAGCATTATTGCTTCGCAGAAGGAGGTGACGGCTTCCCATGCCCTCTCGCTCCGTACCATGGCTCTCACCAGAGCCGGACGCGAGAGGTCATAGCCGCTGCCGCCGATCGCCTCCACAAGGACACGGCGGTGCTCCGCCCAGGCAAGGCACACCTCCACCGTATGCTCCACCGTGTCCTCCAGATATCAAATAAGGTCTTCTGTATAGTAAATTTTGCAGCGTAAAGAAAAAGGAAACACTTCACTGCCACTTGTAAACGTATAGTTTTATTATAAATAAATAAAAACCAAAGATATCTATCTATACTATATATAATATTATAAAGCTGAAGAGTTTGTTTGTTTGATTGAACGCGCTAATCTCAAGAACTACTGGTCCGAATTGAAAAAATATTTTTGGGTTCGATAGCCTATTTATCGAGAAAGGCTATAGGCTATATAACATCACGCTACAACTAAGAGGAGCGGAGCAGTAATGAAAAATGTTACAAAAACGGGGAAAATCGCACGGGTAGGCGATTCGACGCGACGGGAAGGATCGGTGGAACAAGAAATTTAACGCGGACGAAGTCGCGGGCAGAAGCTAGTGAAAATATAAAAAATGAAAAGTGGTGAATAACGGCAAATTTGGAAGTAAAAGAATCGAATCAATCTTAGTGGTTAACCAGGTAAATCTATACTTAATATTATAAAGCTGAAGAGTTTGTTTGTTTGTTTGTTTGATTGAACGCGCTAATCTCAGGAACTACTGGTCCGAATTGAAAAACTATTTTTGTGTTGGGTAGCCTATTTATTGTGGGAGGCTATAGGCTATATAACATCACGCTACAACTAAGAGGAGCGGAGCAATAATGAAAAATGTTGCAAAAACGGGGAAAATTTATTCCTTTTGAGAGTTTCCGTTGCGTGCGCTGCGTAAACGGTTAAAGTAACGCAAAAATCATGTATCACGGAATTGTTCCTTTTAAAAAGTTCTAAAAAAAAGGCCGCGAGAGCATATGTCTATCTTTTAAGGTTGACTCACTATAACTTAAAAGGAGCGAGCAGCAACGAAAAATGGACGAAAACTAGCAGGCAAATCGATGCGACGGGAAGGGTCAGGGGAGCAAAAATTTGACGCGGACGAAGTCGCGGGCAGAAGCTAGTAATATTATAATTTGACAGGCCTGTTAGTCCAGTGGTTACTGACCCTGATTGCTAAGACTGAGGTTGTGGGTTCGATTCCCACCCAAGACAAATCTTTGTGTGAAGACCACAATCATTTGTTCTGTGTCTGGGTGTAATTTATCTGTAATATGTATGTATTTAGAAATAAATAAGTACGTAGTACGGTCCATGAGTTGTTAGCCTCACATAGAAAATAAACAGAACGTAATTTGGTTTTTCCTTCATAAAGTCGGTACAAGTCTCAACATGCACTGTGTTCAGTTTCAACTTGTTCCATTTGGTACTTTAGTTTTGAGAGCGATTTACATACATACAGTCAAGTGATTTTCACAAAATGTATAAAATTGAATATCGCACTGTTATAAAGTTTTTAACTAAAGAAGGTCTAACGCCAACGCAAATAAAAGAAATATTGACTGTCGTTTACGGTGACTCTTGCCCTTCGTATGCAACAATAAAAAAATGGTCTTAGCTGTTTCGTTGGGGTAGAGAATCATTGGAAGATGATCCACGTGAAGGAGGCCCTGTCACAGTGACGACCCCAGAAAATATTCAATTTGTGGAAGATATTGTTCTGAGTGACCGTAGATTAAAAACAAAAGAAATTGCAACATAGTCTGGACTAAACAGCCTTATTCATAAAAATCTCGCTAATCACTGATTAGCCACTGTTTAGTTAAGCAAATGGTTAGCTCTTAAGTAATGATTAACTTTTCTTTATTCATAAACGCTAGTTAGCAGATGATTAGTTACGACACGAAATAGAGGGGAAATTATGCGTGCAGCACAGATTATAATCAATATAGTTGACTAAAAACACGAATTAAAAGTATAAAGTTGTCAGAACCACGGTATTTGTATCTGTGGTACCTTTGACAGACCAAAGTCAACAATGTCATCGGATATTTCAATTTGAATAAAATAATTTAATACGTTTATATCATAATTATTTCCAATTATTTCATTGTTTTTCCGATGGTAAACTACAATGTAATTAGCTCGAAAGGCTGGAGGATACAGGTATTTATTTCTGATTTTATATCCGCTAACCTTAAACTGACCAAATTAATGTTAAAAAGCCGTAGCCGATAATAGCTATGTATTTGCATGTCCCATAAGCTTGTTTACATGAATAAACTCTTTTAAAAACATATAGGTACTTGTGTCTATTCTATATTACTTCCTAGTGCTTATGCACTGGGGTTTCAGTGTATTTTAACAAAATTCAAAATCTTGTTTACAGTTGAAAGTTTGACGAAGCACCAGTACTATTTATAACCTCGGAAAGACGGCAAGGGCCCAGACCATGCTACGTGAATAAGATGAGGAATGATAGTGCTATGACAATAGAATAGCACCCGTACATATGTTGAGGAAGAATAATTGGAAATCAAAAATACGAATTTATAACAAAAATGTAGCTTTATTCAAATAAACGTAATTGTTGCTGGCTAACTAAAGTGGCTACTCTGCATTTCATTTCGTAGGTAATCAAGTACAGTGTCACCAATATATGATTATGCTGGATGACCCGCACCTGATCCGATAGTCGTTGGGTTGAAACGTTGACGGTTGTCTCAAGAGCCTGAAAAAGAGAACATCCGACCACAGTACGCGGTCAGATTGTTTGCCCCCTCTGTAGCCCCATAGTATGAGCGCATAACATTCTCATTGATAGATCTTGTCCATCGCATGCGCTGGCCAACAATAGCAAAAGACAGAAATGTTTGGAAAAGGGAGAGGGAGGCCTTTGCCCTGCAGTGGGACAATATAGGCTACTTAGATTATATAGATAGAATTGTTGCTTATGAAATGTCTCTTGTTATTTGAGCAAGACTGCCACAACATGGCTTTTCTTTAGTTCTGTGCCTTGGAACTGGTGTCAAAGAATGTGAGGGGCTTAAAACCTACTGAGCCTCCTCCTGTTTGAGCTTTCCCTAAAAATCCTTTATCACGTCTACTTCGCAGTAAGAATATGTACCTAATATGGAATTATTCTCATCGCAGATGTAAACAAGCCTTGTAGGATTCCTCCATCTGTTTCCCGTCCACGCGTAGCGTTTCAAAATTATTTAATTCTCCTGTACTATTCCGGAATCCCGTAAATATTGTTAAAATCAATATTTACTAAGGCATAATTAGATATTAGGGACAAAATAGCCTTGAAGCACACAATAATCCTATTAAACCGATCAGCTGATTCAAATAAAATCCGCCATCTTGCCTCTTAGCATCCTTTTAACAAGCTACCGGTGGTGTTTAACTTTGACAGCTTTTAATCAAATGGTTAGCGACTACTTAGCGCTAAATAGCGTTTATGAATAAGAATTTCACTAATCAGTTGCTTAGCAATTGATTAAAATTTAAGAGACGTTTATGAATAAGACTGCAAGTGTTCTTAGAATTCTTCACAAGCATTTACACATGATAAAAATTTGTGCAAGGTGGGTGCCACGGATTCTTAGTGCAGTTCAAAAGCAGCGACGTGTTGAATGTTGTGAAGAATTTTTAGAGCTCTGTTGCGATAACCAGGAAGCAGTTATTCAATCGATTGTGACGGGCGATGAAACTATGATTCTTTACTACTATCCGACGTCTGAAAGAGACTCCTTGGAATGGCACAGAAAGGGAGAACCGGCACCAAAAAGCCAAGGTCACCCGAAGCGTTAAGAAGCTCATGGCTACATTTTTTTTGGACTGTGAGGGAATCCTTCTCATCGATTTCAAGAAAAGTAACATGGTTGTAAACGCAACTGTTTATAGTGACTTACTACGACAGTTACGCCAGAAAATTATTCAAAAAAGAGGAGGGAAAATAACTCGAGGTGTCCGATTGCTTCACGACAATTCTCCAGTCCACACTGTTGCAATTTCGAAGTCTGCGGATAAGGAATGCGGCTTCCTAGAGATAAATCATCCCCCTTATAGCCCTGACCTGGCCCCCTCAGACTATTTTTTGTTTTCAAAATGAAAATCAGATTTGAGAGGGAAAAAATTTAACAACGATGAAAAAATTAAACAGGCTGTTTACGACCACTTTGATAGTAAATATTCAGCATATTTTTATAGTAGCATAGAAGCATTAATCAGACGTTCTGAAAAATGTGTTGCAATAAAGGGAGAGTATATTGAAAAATTATATTAGTTTTGTTTATTTTCCATTTGTCCTTCTATGTTAGGCTAAGAACTCTTGGACCGCACTACGTATGTTTATCAGTTGTCTGCCTAGTTTGGGAGCAGATAATGTTGTGTTGATTGTCCTAAGATATATTATATTATTATTATATTATATTATAATCTCTAAATGACCTCAAACATATAAGACAGGCGAAAACTCAAAAATTTTCGTGGGCAGCCGCCCACGAAAATTTCTCAGCCGAGAACCTTAGGTAATAGCTAATAGGTAGAACGGGCTGGTGTCCGCAACTCCACGTCTGAGCGCGTATTTTGCGTACGGGTGGGAAATCGGTTATTCGATCCACCCCAGCTCCTCGAGAAAGGCCAGCAACGCCTTGATGTTGCTGACTATCTCGCGTAGGGTACCTGGGTTACCGAAGTACTTGGCCCTGTATGTGGCGATCGCCGGGCAGTTTAGAAGCACGTGCGCTGCTGTCTCGTTGTCCTCAATGCAGGCCCTGCACAGCGGACTGTCTGTAGCTCTTATGACAAATGGATGTTTATTAAACGACCCATGGCCAGTTATTGCTGCTGTAACCATACGCAGCTGTCGTTTGTCTAGCCGGAGGACATGTTTTGTGAGGCGGGCATCGATGGTAGGTAATGCTTCCTTGGCCTGCCTGCACTCACTTTGGTCGACCCATAGCTTAAAGTGTAGATCCCTGGTACGTTTCCTTACCAGAGAGCGTAGGAACCCAAAGGGGAATGGCGCGATGGGTTCTGGTCCCATCGGTGTCATGCTCGACCCCCTTCTGGCAAATGCATCCGCGGCATCGTTACCTAGCGAACCGCTGTGTATTTTTATCCACTGAATGGTTATATTATTGAGGCTACCCACCTGGTTGAGGCGCTGGTGGTACTCGTATATTAGCCCAGAGTCAATCGAGTGACTGCCCAGCGCTTGCTGAACAGCCATAATGTCTGAGAGTATGCGGATCGAATGGCTGAGAACCTTACCTATGACAAGAAAAATTGCCGTTATATGTAAATACTAAGAATCATCACATTTAAGCAAAGGGGTAACTGCGTACTATACTATCAGTAGGAATCGGTTTCATTTTGACAGCTCCACAACATTCATGGCGTTGTTTATGTTGCTAAGCAAACAATTTTTTGAACATGAAAGAAAGGATGACAAATAAGCTTCAAAATGATTCAAATTCTGATTAATAGTGTGTTCCGCAATTAGGGTGCAGATTGTTTTTTTGACAGATTTTGGCCCAAGATGAGTTCCCATAATATTTTATGCCATCTCTCAACAGTTGCTGAAAACAAACTGATGCAAATTAGATCGCTTTAAATTTCCTAATGTGTCTTGAATTATTCTTACTTCTTAAATGTGATGGTTTCTATGTTCGGGAGATTGTTGTTTGCTAAGTTTCATCCAAACCGATTCAAACGTTATAAGCTATTTAGCTTATAACCACATTAACACTTAGGACATTTCTAAATGAGGTAGTACGATCCCGTGGGATATATTGCGACATCCCGAAGCCGCGGGAAAAAGAAAGCAAAAATAAAAATGGCATCATCATTTCAAATAACTGTAACAAGATATTTCGGATTCATGTATACAGGATATGTTTTTAACCAGTGCGCAAATTTAAACAAATTAAACTTAAACGAGTTATAATAACCATGCAATTTTTATTTTGAAATATCTTAGTACAAAAAAATTAATTAGTATAAAAAAATAAAAGAGTACAAAAAAAACTGGTTTTTATGGTAATTTGTGCACGGCGCGGTGGCGTAGGTGAACGAGCGAACGTAGCTACAAGTATCTACCAGCTGTTCGATCGGTCAAAACTCTAATAAGTTCGAAGTACTTACCCCGGCGCGTGGTTACTGACCTATTCCTATTGTCGATATCATATTACAAAAAATGTAGGGTGTCCACACTTTACTGATTTAAGGTCGGATAAAAAAATTAAAAAAAGAAATATGTTCTATTACTGATACTGAACAACCAAAAAATTTGCGCACTGGTTAAAAAAAAATCCCGTATAAACACAACATTACCAATTTTACTTGCCGATACGCCTGTGGCCACGGAAAATGATAAACAGGCCCCTGTTTATCATTTACCGTTTCACCTAGCACAAACGCACTAAGTCATAAGCCAAGATAATCAGCCGATGATGTCCCTAACGCTGTTCTTAGAGTGGAAGTGGGATGTATGTAATCAGCGTCCGCTGATCATATCTTAAGTTTTTTGTGTTCTAGGATATGTCGGTTTCCTAAAGATGTTTTCCTTCATCGTTTTGAGAGCAGCAGTGATTAAATAATTTACACGAAGTGAAGCGTCTACCTGTGTTCGAACACGTGGTTGACCGGCGACTCGAAAGTCGGGACCACTGATCCCGTACATACGAGTACGTAAACTTAATGTAAATGCGAACGTTTCTTAAACGGCTTTACAATTGGCTATAGTGTAATGCGGCAAGTACAATTAGCACCACATTGATAATTTCAACACAATCAAAATTTAATAAAAAAGTTTGATTGCAAAGAGTTTCTTGCTCGTTCTTCTACATACATACCTTTGGAATGGGCAAACAGCTTAATTTTTCCAACTCGGCGCCCCTTGATATTTAAAAAGCGCCTGTTACTGGTTTATTTGTAACTAGCTTCTGCCCGCGACTTCGTCCGCGTCAAAGTTTTGTTTCCCTGAACCTTCCCGTCGCATCGAATTGCCTGCCAATTTTCGTCCATTTTTCGTTGCTCCTCCGCTCCTTTTGATTGTAGCGAGATGTTATATAGCTTATAGTAAAGTATCCTATGTCTGTCTCCTGATTTTAAGCTACCTCTCCACCAATTTCCAGCCAAATCAGTTCAGCCGTTCTTGAGTTATAAATAGTGTAACTAACACGACTTTCTTTTATATATTTGCAATATTTTTTTGAGTTTGAGTATAAACTAAATATATGTATGAAACGAGTTTTTTATTTATTATTTTAGTAATTAACGTTACTTTTACTCCTCTAGTTCGCGAACAGAGTTAAAATACGGACACACGGACCAAATTAAGCGCTAAACTATCCCTGCCGCAAGTCACCAGATTTTTGATTAAGAAATGTCGGGTCTTATGCCAATTATGCTGTCGTGGGTTGGTCTGCTTCTCCGTACATTTTATTAAATATCTTTATTAGTAATTTAACCTCTAAGTCCCTGAGATATCACATTTGGTATAGACACAATCGTTTTTTAATTGTGTCTGTAATTACGGTAATTGACTGGAAAAAAAATGTATTACTCACAAAATAAGTGCAAACAAAATGATAAAATCACATAGCTACTAAGAAAAAAGATTTATACTTACAAACACAGACCATAAATAGACGGCAGGTGCAAGTAGATTAATATAACGTATGTCGTAATCTCGGGTCCATTTCGACCTACTGCCGCGCCGGCGGAGGTTCTAGTGTGGGTCCAATTGGAAGCCTTTCTGAACTATACGGTTAATACTATATTTTCATTCCATTCTTACTATTTCCCGTCTGTCAACCTGCCAATATACCGACGTTCGTTGACGGATTGTTTTCGTTGCCAACCTTATGATATATTGTGTGGCTCGTCACTGTTTTTATACATCAGCGAGTGACATTTATGTTGATGTTCAGATGTTTTTTGTGTTACATATTGAATTGGTATTGGATGAAAGAGTGGTCGAAGAAATAATGGTGTAATTTATTTTCGATGAAATGTAACAAAACATAACATTTTGCCAGTATTCCATGAAGGGGGTGTTAGTACATTTATTTTATATATGTATAGTATATACTATTATTTTGTCAGTTATTTAATGGTTTGTGTTCAGTGTTTTGTTTAAAACGTATGGCGTAACTGTGATTGGTAAACTATGGCTAAGGTAGTTAAGTTACATATTTCCAAGGCCTAAACCTAATTCATAACAAAATGTATAGCCTTATTATAATATTATTCTGCGTCATAACTATTAATTATTATTTTGAGAGGAAAGATTTTATTTTAAATTAGCTTTTGCCCGCGGCTTCGCCCGCGTGGATGTCGGAAATTAACGCAGGTATTTTTCTAAAATAAAAGTAGCCTAAGTTACTCCTTGTTACATCAGCTATCTGCCAGTGAAAGTCCCGTCAAAATCGGTTCAGCCATTTCAGAGATTAGCCGGAACAAACAGACAGACAGATAGACCGACAAAAATTGTAAAAAATGTTGTTTTGGTATACGTACCGTGTATACATCGATATACACTTAGTAAAAAGTACAGACACTCCAATTTTATTTATTTGTATAGATTTCTTTCTGTTACCGTTAAATTGTTTTCTTAATTTTAATATATTTTTCAAATGATTGTGATTCATAACAGTAGACTCGTAATAAGACAATATGGAATAGTATCATCACCAGTCAAATCTATTGTTACAGTTGGATCACACACTGATTTTGACTTTCTGGCTTCCAGTTCATATTAGTCTCTTTAGCGTCGCGCGATCGCGCTTAAAGAGGTTATTGATGCTAGCCTGTGCACTGACCCTGACAGACTCTGAGAGAAATAATTTCTGCACATAACTTATCTCTCTCAGTCTTAATCTTCTTAATTCTATTAGCATTAAGTGGACACAAATCTAGACTATGTAGGCGGCTACTGAAAATACTTATTTGAAAACCCGAATAAAACTTTGCTCGACTCTAGAATCATAACCAAAATTTCATGACCAGTCGCGCTTGTTTGCCCTAGATCAACAAGGTAGCGGATGCTCACAGCACTTATTAAGGTGACGTAGCGAGATAAACGTACTTTTTCTTTTTAGCGTACCTTTCTTGCCGTATGACATCCGTACTTAATCTTTTAGTGTATGTTTTTTGACTATATGATCTAGTATCCTGTAAAAGGAATACACGATACGATGAAATTTTCTCGATACAAAAAAATCGCAAAGTTCTATCTATGATTATGATTTTTTTAGCCTCAAGGTGCGATGCGTATGTATTATTAAACATAGTTTACTTTAAAACATTGATTATAATTGTGTCTAAGTTTTTGTAAAACAGTTTTCGTTTTAATAATACTTTTCATTCATAAAAAACGGCGATTCGTTTTGGCACATACGTTATTTTATTCCAAGCGCACACACATTATCGCCATCTCTTCTTTTGCCTATCATAAGTAATGTCATCACTCTCTTTCGTTCATAAATCAGTTGCCCAGTAGGGCTCATCGACGACGAACCTATGTCACTTTTTTACAAATCGGTGCGATCAAAATTACGTTTTTTAAATATTTGTGTTCACAGAATAAGGTAGTAGTTAAGCATTTTGCTGTAATGATTTAATATAATAAGTGTTGGCTTTCCAAATAACTTTGTATTTCGAATGTATATGTGTCTATTTTTGTGACTGTGAACAATATAACATTCTTTTTCTATTACCATTTAGAGACGACATAAATTATGTATGAAAATGGGAAGAACCATAAACCAAAACTGAACAGTACCTTCAAGGTTAGGAGTGCCTGCACAGGGCAATTAATTTATTCATTTTGCAAGAATGAAATACCAATTAGATGATCATAACAGTAAATCGAATTCACCACCTTCACTAAAGCATTACAGCAACAATCTATTCTCACTTTGTAAAATAATATTGAGTAAACACCTTATTTTCTAGAGAAGAGCGTCTGTTTTATCACAAAAACTTATAATAATCATTCATTTAGAAATAAAATAAAATATATAATTTGTTTTTAGGTTTGAAGTATGTCAACAATATATCTATATGTCAAGTACTGTCACTTCAAATACAAGAGCACAACGAATGAATGGAGTAGCATTAGAATTGTAAAAAAGGTGAGGTTTTACTTGACAGCAGCCCAAAGAAGGGTAATGATTTAAACAGGCTGTGTCAAACGTCGAACTAGTTAAAAAAATATCATTGGCATGTAAAAGTGTTTGTACAAACCTACTTATAGAAATAAAATCATTTATCATTTATACCAGATGTGAAGTTTTATTGAAAATGTAAATTTTAATTTCGTGTATCAATCAATCAATCAAATCAGTTTATTTCGGGCTACAAAGACCCAAATCATAATACCATACAGAGTATCATACATACAAAAAAAAACACGTAAACATAACTATTGTACACGAAGTGACGGCGACGGGTTGCGCTGCGTAGTATCGCGTAGCCTTCCGCGGAATCGCCGATACACGACACCCTTCGGCCAAAACTCTTCCTTGAGGAAGGTCTCGATTTGATGAGTTGGAACTCGGACCACGAATGACTTGAAGTTCGTGTTGTGGCACGGTTCCAACTTCTCGACCCTCAAGGTCCAGTTGGACTTAACACGTACAAACTCCACGATCTCCTCAACCTTCGTGGTGTAATGTTGATGGGACACATAGAGCTGCGTCGTTAGTGTAGCTGGACGCAGCAGCATATTGAGTCCTGCTAGCGCGGTCCCACACTGGTTCCGACTACGAAGCTTCTTCCTCTTCTTCCTCTCTACCTTTATGAAGCCATCCATGTCAGGCACGTGGCCTGAAGCCTGGCCTAGCTGTTTCGAACCCTATATCGTCCCTTTATTGGTAAAACCGATTATCTGATTTTTCAATAATGAGTTATTTACACCAAGATACTCAACTTTTTGAGCTCTATCTACTGGTAAAACCGATACTTCGATACGATGCATAGTTTTTGAGATAGATAGGCAAAAAAACAATTATATTACAAGCTTTTATGTAACATCTGCATTCAATAACACGTAAGGTCTTATACCTGTACGATTTTTTGGAAGCCTTGCAATCAAAAACACATTGCGTTTCATATCTTATTTTAGTTGCAGTTTACTTATATTCTGAACATACTGTAGCATTGTACTAATACAAATTAAAATACTTTAAATGATTCTGATACTGCTGAATTATTGGAAAGTACTTAGAATCTTACACATAAAAAAGAGAGTAAGTAGTTCTACTTGCTTTTAACAGAACATAATCCTTCGCACTTGTGCAGATTTTAATTCAATTAAAAGAGATTACTTATGCATCTTTATTTGTTTTTTCCACAACATCACGTTAATAGTAATTTACTTAGGTAAGTTGTGCAACAAACATTTTTATTTTTTTATCTGCAAAATGTTCATACAAGGAACTGCAACAGGCCTGGTCATTGTTATTTTTATAATTACAAAAACACCAAAAAATCATTATTTACATGAAAGTAAAAAACTGAATAAAGTAGAAAAATAACACTAGTTTACAAAATGTAACTTTTATTATACTCAAAAAAAAAATGTAGGTAGGCATATAAATATGTTTACCTATCTTCCTTTAACCTAAAAGTGCAAGCAGAAATATTTTACCACGTCACAATGTCTTTCTGCAGTCAATTGTTTTTTGTAACCTAACATGGTGACCACAGTTTATTGTTTATTCGTTCGCTTCAAACGACAACAATTAACAACAAACAACAACAACAAAACAACAAACAATAAACAACAAACAATTAACAATTTTTTTTTTTTTTTTTTATTTGCCTTTTAATATTGTGTTATTTATTATTTAAGATTTAGTATTGTTACTTCTTTTAATTATGATTTACTGCACCGTCCGACGTCTCACGTCAGCGCCGGCTGTCGCTGAAAACCAGCGCTGGGGCTCTGTCTCGCATAGAGTCGCAGTATTATGCTGAGCGATGGCCGTTTTGCGTGGATTTGACGCATATTTTCCCCAGCTATTTTTTTATATTTTTGTTGTGTTCAGTTTGTTTTTGCGTCTTATTTACCGCAAATAAACGTATTTTCTTTCTTCTTTCTTTTCTTCTTTCATTTTCAACAGATAGGAGTAAACATGTCATTAGAGATTCATTTTCTGCACTCCCATCTGAGGTTTTTCCCTGAAAACTTAGGAAGTTAGTGGCGAACAAGGGGAAAGTTTCCACCAAGATTTAAAGGTTTTTGAAGAACTACATAATGGATTTTGGGATGAAAACATGTTAGGGGATTATTGTTGGGCCATTATAAGAGTAACTGCAACAAATAACTATAAAAAGAAGGCAAACATTTTTTTTTTTTAGTATTAATACCAAAATGATGTCTTTCAGGTAAATAAATGTTTCTTAAACCAGACGTGACAGATTTTTTTTATTATTTTTTCTGGATAGCTCTACCTAAATGAATAATAAAATAACAACTTTCAGCTGGGGTTTGAAAACCGTGTAAACTAGTGTAATTAGAATTATATATTAGGAAAAAATCAACTTTTAATAACTTTTTATTATTATCTAAGTATACAAAACAATTTGTGAAAAAAATGAATGAATTTAGATTTTCTATCTAAGTCTTATACAAAACAATTTGTGAAACCATGAAATTAATTAATTTTTTCACAAATTGTTTAGTATACTTAGTTTTCGGTAGATAATCGGTTTTACCAATAAAAGGACGATATGTACCGTGTTTGATACCTAATCATTAGCAGCCTATAACGTTCCCACTGCTGGGACACAGGCCTCCTCTTGGTGAGAGAGAGTGGGACATAATCTACCACGAGGGCCCAGTGTGGGTTGGTAGATGTCACATGTCTTCGATTTTTTGGTTCTAAGACATGCCGGTTTACTCACGATGTTTTCCTTCACAGTTTTGAGAGCAGTGGTGTTGAAATAATTTACACAGAGTAAAGCGTCTGCTCGGGTTCGAACTCGTAAGTAAAGATGGGCGTCGAATCAACGAACGGTTTAAATCGACAGTCGACGTAGAATCAACGCGTGGACGGTCTATCATTGAAGTGTGGACTAGTTGATTCATAGACGGCTGAAATCAAAAGCCCACTATGTTCTTACATACGGCCAACTCAACGACGATGCCCAAACTTAGTCGGTTATTATAAGTTCGGGAGTTGATACCACCGAAACTGATCGTTAGGTCTATAGTAATAGAGTGGATTTTAGTTGACATGTTAGAGTGAACTGGTAGAATTATGCGAGGGAGTAGTCCACAGTCGTACCGAAAACGTCGTCGTTATACGTTTAGATTGAATGCATCGTAATCAAGTGAACTAGTCGAAGAATTCAACTAGTTGATCGACTCGTCGATGAACGATGATGAACGGTCTAGTTTTGTTAACGAAAATTACGTCGACGACCCATCTCTACTCGTAAGTAGTAGCCGTTGCCACTGAGCCACCACTGCTTCTCGATATCTAATTGATATCTAATCGCACTCTTGTAGACAAGAGTGCTGAAAACATATTGGCTATTTATAATTTTTCATTCCTACAAGATTTTATGGATGATCAAAACAATGGTGTTTTACTCTGTTTTGAATAACACTAAACATACTTCTATACTCTTAAGAAGACTGTTTAGCAAATTATTTGTGTAATCCATCTCTGAATTACCCCTACGCCTGCCAAGCGTGGCGATTATGGCAAAGCCCCCCAAATTGGGGGAGGCCTAAGTCCAGCAGTGGACGTCTTGCGGCTGAAATGATGATGATGATGATGACGCAGACGCAGGTGAAGTCGCGGAATAAATAGGGTTAATTGGTAACGAATAAGATTTAGTCGTGAAAGCGGAACAGACAGACTGAGTCAGTTATAATATAGATATAGAATATAATATCTTGCTGTAAGATAATTTCATTGCTTATAATTAAATATTTGTATTTTTTGTCTACTCCATCGCACGCTTTGTGCAAAAGTTTGACAGTTGTTGTAGTTTGACAAATGTGCAACAGTGACAGGAATAGTGCTTACAGGAAGGCTATGCTAAGGTAGTAACGTTTTTTATTTCGAGACATGTTCTGTCATTAGTTCAACTTTTGGCCGCTGGTTTTCCTATTCTCTTTAAACGGTTCAGATATAAGTTTGTGGCGGCCGGCCACTTTAGGTTTACCCGCCATAAACCACGCCCATCCTACTATCATTCACTTTCAAGGTGGGCCCTTAAAGACAAGAAGAAAGTACAATAAATAAATAATCAATTTTTATTCAAAAAGTAAAAGTTGGTAAATAACAGTATTAATCTTAGAATAAAATAAAGGTAGTACAAAGTATGATGCCTGTACTAGGATAAACCTGTATCACAGGCGGCATGAGTTCTTACAATTATATTAGGTCAACTGATGTCTTAACAATATTTAACTTAAGTTTTATGAAAAGTGATATAGTTTGTTAATTTACTATGTTAAAATTTACTTAAACACTAATAACTAAGGTTTTAAACATGTAGATAAAGTCTATAATATTTAGGTACGGAAAAAATGTAGTTGTTAGCACTTAGTTTACGAATATGATTGAATTAGCAGGTTGAAAACAAAATTGCTACATTCCATTTATGAATCGGGCGGCTAATAGTGCTTAGACAGCGGCAAATCGATGTAAGTAGGCCAGCGCAGTCACGGTAAATATATCTAACAGTATTTTGACTCGGCCCTATCCTTGAAATAACTACCTAAAGCACGCGCGGTACGTAAACACGCGGCAGACGCGGCAGAGCTGCGGCCCGCATAAAATATTCTAACTTCATCTACCTACTAATATAATATTTACAATCAAAGAAACTCATCTTTGATTGTAAAATTATAAATTTTTATTTAAAAAAAAACAATGATTGGACCGTTATTTATTAAATGTGACAAGGGTGGAAGATATAAATTATATCAATTTTTATTTATTTTTAATGACGATACGATATTTCCTGGACCGATTCAAAACCTGCAATCTAGATAGTGTATCGATTCAATAATTTACGATCGAAAAGATCGATTCAAATCAAAAGATCGGGCACCCCAGGCTAGGAAACTACCTGCTAGTACTACGAGCGTAGGTAGGTTACTCGTACTGCCTCATTGGTCTAGTGGTAGCAAGCGCTACTGCTGAGCATGAGGTCCTGGGTTCGATTTTTAGGTCGGGCAAAGTGTTATTGGGTTTTTCCATCTGGAATTTCTCAGTAGCAGCCCGGCGTTTGGATTTGTGCCCAGTTGATGGCAATAGGCTCGCCCCCTATTCCATGGGACTTAAACATAACAGGCGAAATGTGGGTGTACTACAGGTACACCTCTGCCTAACCCTTCGAGGAAACAAAGCGTGATGTTATGTTATGTAAACAAATTTCGTACTAGTAGGTACATAAAAAAAATATAGTCTTTCCTTTCGGAGTTTCCAGGGTAATTTAAAAAATGTATCTCTGGGTGCGTTATTGAAGAATTCAAGCCACCAGAAACAGCATAATCCTACTAATATTATATCCTACTTCCTACTAATATTATAAATGCGAAAGTTTGTATGTATGGATGTGTGGATGTTTGTTACTCTTTCACGCAAAAACTACTGAACGGATTTGGATGAAATTTGGAACACAGTTAGTTTATAACCTAAATTAACACATAAGCTACTTTTTATCCTGGTAGTACGTTCCCACTGGATATTTCCCGAACTCCACGCGGGCGAAGCCGCTGGCAAAAGCTAGTATAGTTTATAAGTTCTATTTGCCATATTAAGTAATCATCTTGCACTGATAATTATTATTAAATATTCATAAAGCGCACCCTAACTGCTTACAAACTAAACCATCAATAACTCCGCCCGCCATCCGTTTGCCAAAGCGGTGCGTACGCGACTGCTTATGTACTCGAAGTGTACTAGACTCGAGGCGCGTAGGTATGACTTGCGTTCCGAGCATTTGTATGAAGATAGAATACTGTATAGATATCTTTACCGTGGCGCAGTGGTCAGGTATCTCGTAGAGTCAGCAACAAGTGAAACGGAAGTATTGCCTTGGGTATGACGCACTAGGTGCCTTCATAATCGATGGAATTAATATATCTATATTCTGCTATTTTCCTAGCAGGGCAATTAGCGTCCCCCGTTTAGTGATCACTGGGCTTTTCAAAGCGAGAGCAAGTTGCGCATTTCGGGATGTCGGATTTCTTCGAGCATTCTGTCATCGAATGGCCAGTGAAACAAACAACAACAATGTTGTTATACTGTTATGATCTAGTGTGAGGTTGTCCTAGCATACCAATTTTATTGCAGCCACTTCTTCCTAAGTGCTCGAAGCGGTCTGTTAGCTAGAAAGCACCGGAGTCTTCTTGCATAAGTGCTGTAAACATTTCAAGTATTTACAGAATAAATATTTTAGCTTGAGTCATGAGTATTTAAATATATAGTCAGATGCTTCAAGGTGTCAGAGATTTTATACTATTTTACTTGCATTTTCACTTGAAAATACACAGGGATTCCTTGTGATAGTGTTCATTGATGTGTAGTACATTACACATTGTCACACGTTATCACACGCTGCTTGTGGTGACTGGTCGTCTTGTTGACCATGGTTTTTGTTATTTGTTTTAACTGTTATTTTATTTTACTCCGGGGTCCTAGTTTAACTATTGTAACTTCAACTTAGGTATATGCATCAATGTATGTATATGTATCATTTTGCATCGTTGTATAGTAGGCGATCACCTTTATGCCCGGAGGCTTTTATTTATATTAGGTTTTAAGTTTTGTTTACGATTTTGTATTTTATTTGAGATTGAGTTTAGTTTTCAATGTTTTGTTGGTATATTGGCGTTTGCTAGCTGACATATGGCAAATAATTTAATGTATGTTTTGTATTCATAACATTAATTAATTTATTTTATTTTAAAGAAGGCTTACAGATTAAAAAACCAATAATATAAGGAAAGTTAAATATAAAAAAATTGCTAATAACAAGCCTCCACATATAGTACACGTGTAGTATTATAAATTACTAGCTTTTGCCCGCGGCTTCGCTCGCGTTAAATCCGGGGTAACACGGTTCCCCTTTCCTGATTTAGGACACAGAAGAGAACTCGGAACAGAATGTTATTTTAATACGCTACTGCAGACGATATTATATGTCTTTCGATTTAGGGATAGAATGTAAAGATTCTGGGCATTGGACACACGCGAACATGCTACATACAATTGTCCATGGGAAAAACACGGCTTTTCTAAGTTCACCCCAGCCACCTAAAAAAGAAAAAGAAAAAAACAAAAAAAGTAGCCTATGTCACTCTCCATCCCCTCAGCTATCTCCACTTAAAAAATCTCGTCACTCCGTTTTGCCGTGAAAGACGGACAAACAGACACACACACTTTCCCATTTATAGTATTAGTATGGATTGAATAGAATCAAGTTCTTCTAACTTAACAGACAGCTGTGCTGCTGGGGAGTTTGTTGCACCACTTTTTCCCAGCTTGCTTTGTCCCACTAGGAAGTGGTGAAGGGCTGGCGTTTTGGGGTACTGTCTTATGTAACTATGACGTTCAAAAAGTGCTTAATCTCAGCCTAGTTTGAATAATTGACTTTTGATTTTGATTTTTGATTGATCTACGAAAGAAAGATACTACATATACTGCTACTGCTGTTGAGTTTTCCAACACGAAAACATATACGTGTTTTTGAATAAAATTACTTTATAAAAATGTGGGTGTATTATACACGCACCCGCGCCTAATCCTTCAGGGAATATAGACGTGATGTTATGCATGTTAACTTTTTAAGCTTACAATTAAAGTTCAGTTTTCACTACAACTGCACTAAAAACATACTTTGTCAATAATAACAGACATTCTATAATTAACTAAACTTACACAAATAAAAATATGTTATTCGTTAAGTGGAAATTCTATCAATTGAAAACAAAGATTTGAATAGACTATAATTCACTGTTTTACATAGCCACTGGCGGTTTGACAAAACAGCTCTGTTATGTAAAACAGCTGAATGATGTTTAGCGCTTTTCCATAATTATTCAACTTTTTCACGCACAATTGCAGGTTTACTGCGGGTTGAATAGAGATTTAGTAAAATAGCGTCATTTAGAAAATTTCAGAGTCAGTTCCATAGACCTGACTCTGAAATTTAATATATTTATTAAAATGTCACACTGTGGATTTTAGTTTTAAATTTTGTCGTTCGTATTTCTCTGTGTCATAACAACAATAATGGTGTCCGTAACAGAAATAAATCATACGAGTATTATGAGTGTAAATGACCCTAACTCAAGTAAAAACAGTGACATAAAGGACAAATTAAAAATATACTGGTTTGCTAAATGTTAGACTAAAGTCCGTCCTTAAAAACAGTCAAGTGACTGCGTCTAAATTGGAAGTAGCGCTTGGCGGCCGCCATACCGTGGCAAAGCGCGCTCGACCTATTGGTCAGGGTACCCTTGCTTAATTACTGCGAGTGATTCGGCAAAAATCACATCAAACGCGTATTGTGAGTACAGACAAGACATTCTGCATTACAACTAAGCCTGGGCAGTAGCAGTTTTGTTAAACGCATCGCAATGTCAAATCAGCTAACCAAGCTGTTTTACAAAACGGAGGTGTTTTATAAAACGGTTAGCGGTTATGTAAAACAGCGTATTCGAAATTTCATCTGAAACAGAACCAGAGCCACAGTGCTGGTTTCACCGATAGCCGGCGACGACACAATGATGAAAATATATAGTTAAATAGTATAATATTATAACGCAATGTTTCTAAATTAAAATGAATATTACGACGAGTGCTCAGTGGTTGCTGACCTTATAAATAATTAAGTGGCGGTGTCATTTCGTCTTGCCGTAGCTCGTCGCCGCCAAATTCTCTGACTGCTTTTATAATTTTAATGTTTTATTCGTTTGTAAGTATTTCTTGTTTTCAGTGAAATATAGCATTTATTTTAGCCAATTTTAATCATCTAATCTTAACCATAAGTTTACTAGTCCATGATATTCCCACTGCTGGGACATATGCGTCCACTCTGTGAGAGGGAGTGGGCCGTTATCAACCACGCGAGACTAGTAAAGGTCAGTAGATGTCACATGTCTTTGAAATTTGTTTAAATTTCAGGGTTAGACAAACACACATACTCATAAATCGTGACGTTTACAACTGGGCTACCACTGTTTTGAAATTTAATTTTAACATCTTTTAATTTAAATAAATCAATGGATATCATAGACCTAGGGGAAGTACGTCCAAAATGACATACGGTTTTGTTTTTAAATCATATATTTTTAATTAACATAGTTACAATCACTGTTTAGATTGAATAATCATCTTTGGTTCATAGTTTTAACCTACGTAAACTCATAATTGAATAGGACCCATATAAAAAATATAATTTAAATTAATCGAAACCTCTCAGAAAATTAATTTTGTCCATATAGTATGGACAAAGTAAAATACATAATGAATTATGAAGTATTTATTACACAAAATATTAAATATTTGGGCTTACCCAAAGAGAACAACTGTTGCACCGTAGCCAGTACTCGTTGGGTTTGGAACGGGAAAAGAGGTTGTTTCAGTAAATGCATGCACAATCATCATCATCACCGTTCGACACAGCTGGAAATCTTCTACTTTTGAGTCCTCAGCGTAATGAGTCTTCTGTGCCAGTGTTCACCTTTTTTCTAACTGATTTTTAGAATAATTATCGTAGTTCGATTCAACAATGAAAACCTCGTCATTGAATAAAGGTATGTCAATTTTCCCCGAATGTAAGTATGTCATTTTAACCCACAGGATATCTAAACACTAACTAAGTCATAATTAATATAAACCCGAGATTTATAAATAAATACTCTTATAATAATGCAGTGTAAAATGCTACAATTGTTGAGTTTACTTCAAAAGAGGTAATAGAAGCCACAAGAAACTGATCAAAAACAGGACGAAGTGAATAACAATAAAAAACTTTTATGCGCACAAAACGCTTTCCTGCGAGTTATTTTGGCGTGATCAAGTCAAAGGCGGCATAAACTTAACAGGTATGCCACCATGGCCTGCGTCACATAATGATATGAAAACTGCAGGATTATATCCCGCCAATTTCGAAAAAAGCCCGGTGTCATCTTGTCCATATATGTCATTTTGGTCGTACGTCCCCTACAAGTTTGATTTAGGCGATTGCTACACATATTAAACAATTTAAATCGATCTTTATCGTATTTAATTGTGCAGAATGCTCGTACTGTTTATACCTATCATTAGTAGTGATAGAAAGTTATCATCATCATTTCATTCGAAAGACGTCCACTGCTGGACATAGGCCTCCCTCAAAAACCACCACTTTAATCGGTTAATTTTTTGGGAAGGTTTTGCTATAATCGCCACGATTGAAAAGCAAGTTGGCGATCGCAGTTTGGTGATAAAATGCATAGACAATGCCGCTGCTCATTTTCCAGTAAGTTTCTTAGTCACCTTTTACAACACCCACCGCAAGAAACGGGATGGTGATAAAATGCATAGACAATGCCGCTGCTCATTTTCCAGTAAGTTTCTTAGTCACCTTTTACAACACCCACCGCAAGAAACGGGATGGTGATAAAATGCATAGACAATGCCGCTGCTCATTTTCCAGTAAGTTTCTTAGTCACCTTTTACAACACCCACCGCAAGAAACGGGATGGTGATAAAATGCATAGACAATGCCGCTGCTCATTTTCCAGTAAGTTTCTTAGTCGCTTTTTACAACACCCACCGCAAGAAACGGGATGGTGCTTTTTATACGTCCGGCACCCGTCCGTCCGAACGTGATAAAATTTATTAAGTGCTCAATAACTAATATGAATGCAAGCGATACCTACACTTCTAATAAAAAATGAACATTTCAACTCTTGCACGTGTAGATTCTACCCTATTTAGGAAATTCGTATGATTTTAAGAGCAAAAATACGAGTACATTATTATACAGACGAAAACTGCCTACTTTTACGGGAAGCAGACACAGAATATAACAATAACATGTTACGTCTTTTCTTCCAAGAATTGTAACGCAAAACGGATATTTTTTTTTGGGTTCTTTTACCAAAGGGTTTAAACGGAACATTATTACGGACCCTACACTGTCTATCTGTCCGTCCGTCTGTCTGTCAGGGTTGTATCTTTTTAACCATAATACGTAGACAGTTAAAATATCATAGAATATTTACTACTATGACGTGGTATAATAGCAAATATTGAAAAGAAAGTACGGAAGGTAGAAAATTATCGGTGCGGAGCCTTATTTCGGCCAAACGGTATTACATACTCAGTCACGGGTTCGCGCTCTAGCGGTGAAAAAAATGCACGATCAATACTTGCATTGCAATACTTGCCTTGCTGGCTTCTTCCAGCGACGCCCTAAGCCGTGCTATGTATCCCACAGGCAGCTACTATTATACAATTTAGTTAAAAGTTTTTAAGCCTTGGCTGGAGGCCTTTATTTATTATCCACAGACAACTCTACTTAAGCAGCCGACAATCTCATAGGTGAAGACATTCCTAAAGATAAGATGTACCGATTTACCGGGCTTATCCAAAAACCAGAGGATATAACTGCTTGATCGGTGTCTCGCTGAGTTCGTTTCATTATAAGTGCACGGTACTTCATACAAAAATACCAAAATACGTGCGATGCGATATACCGCAAAACTGCAGTCTACTGCGAATATATTGCATGCGTTTTTCATCGCAACGCGCACTTCTATGACATTCTGTACTTCACAGATCATGAGGTAAAAAAACGGACGGGCGGTGGGCGCTAGGGCTCAGTGACACAAGAGCCTTAGGTAGCCTATTTATTAACATTGATTAAAGTTAAGAGACGTTTAACTGTGAAAAATATGCTTAAACAGACGCTTATAATTAATTAACTTTCAGCAAAGCTTATATTAAATTTTGGAAGTTTGTCCGCGAGTCCGACTCGTACTTGGCCCGTTTTTCCCAGCAAACAGGGATGGATCTAATTCCACACATCTCAAACAGACATCGGAAACAATTCCCCAGGATTAATTCCGATGTGTTTCTTCCAAAGTTCGTATGTAAAATTAAATTTTAGAGCGTCCCATGTAACTGTCTTGGCTGGAGTTTATCTCAAAGGGCGGATACCCTTATTACAAACTTTGTTATTTGTTTTTCTGTTTGTTAATATGCAAACTTCGGGCTCCACATTCGTGAATTGGGGACGCGGAAAATATTTTTGATGGATAATTAACGGAGTCGTGTTTTGGAGTTTTAACGTTTTAGATACTTACATAAATTCACGCCTTCGCCCCATGTGGGTAGGCAGAAACCTCATAACGCTATTTCATACGATTCTTACGTACGAACTACGAAGAGAAGGTTCTTTTTTAGTTTGAATAAGAAATGTAGGTAAAAAGGATTTTTATTACTCTTTGAAACGAAGTAGTTATTTGAATTACTGTAAGATTAAACTCACTTATCTATTATTTATAAACTTTTTCATCCCATCCCATCATCAGTGCTAGGTTTAAAACTCTAGACTATAAATTCACTTCATGTTCTTTTACATTTTTGGTGCAAGTTGTACTTTATTATTTACTAGCTTTTGCCAGCGGCTTCGCCCGCGTGGAGGTCGGAAATTATCCCGCGGGAACATACTACCGGGATAAAAAGTAGCCTTTGTCCTTTCTCAGGCTCTAAACTATCTGTGTACCAAATTTCATTTCAATCGGTTCAGTAGTTTTAGCAGGAAAGCGAGACAGACAGACAGACAGACAGACAGACAGACAGACCGACAGACAGACAGAGTTACTTTTACATTTATAATATTATATATATATATATATATAATATATAATATTAAGTTTAAGTAATAATTAAGTATTAAGTATATTAAGTATTAAGTATGGAAAAGTATGGATAGTGTTGATTATATATATTATATTATATATAAAATATATAATATATATAGTAATAGTAATATATAGTAATATAGTATATATAGTATAATATATATATAGTATGGATGAGAACAGCCCACATCTTATTAGACACATTAGCTGGTCAGTCTACTGCTCTAGCACTGGCTGGACGTACTTTATGGCCATCGCACACGTATTATCACTACACGGGGCTATGTATAATTGCATAATTAATTGCATATTGCATTGCGACCGGTTTTTTGCTTCCTGCATCCAGCAGATTCCTGCAGGCTTCACAAAGTCATCTTCCACTTTGTGGGCCTTCCAACTCTATGTCTTCCGCTTACGCTGTCGCCACTCTAGAACCTTACACCAGCTTACTGGATCGGAAATGATTGACATGTGAAAATTAAACAGAACACAAGTTCCGATGGGCTCTTGATAGTTTAGTCTATCAATCACAAAAGTTCAGGCGGGCTTGATAGATATCAATCAAATTTTTGTTTCAAAAGTTGAGGGTTAATAACGTCAATAATCGAGGTTCTTTTAACCTTTAGATACGAAACCGCCTTGTCTTTTTAAAGAAAAGCTTCAGCCCCAGTGTTCAAAACCCAATATAAGTTTAATATTCAAGCTCTACCAAAGCCATAATCTTCGAAGCTCCTTCAAATAATCGCACAACATCTAGGTACCAATAAGATAAACACAACGGCAGAACACAGCACAGCGCTCAGCTCCTAATATTGCATCCGCTAGCATCGAATTTGAATATTTAATGCTATCTACCAATATTCTCGAATCGATCTATACATATTTATGAGACATTTCTGTGACGTATACTAGATTGAAATTGCCTTCTACATTTACGTATATTTAAATAGGAATGATGAAGCCCTTGGGAACGGGTTTATTGTAGGCTTCTTCTTGACTAATGGCAGGATATTGCAATAAGAATGGTTTATGCCGCATGTCGTAGTGAGAAGATTATACTTGTACAATCGTCAGCTAGGGTATTGTAGGGTGCTGAAGTGGCAGTGGGCTGGCCATGTTTGCCGAAGGACCAATGGCCGATGGAGCAGACGAGTCTTGGAGTGGAGACCGCGTATCGGCAAGCGTAGCGTGTGACGCCACTTACCTAGATGGACGGACGACCTCAAAAAGGTGGCCGCAATAGACTGGATGCGGAAAGCGGAGGACAGGGTGTTGTGGCGCAGCATGGGAGAGGCTTATGTCCAGCAGTGAACTGCGACAGGACTACTGAGTTGATTGTTGACAGCTAGGGTGTCAGCTTGTGGCTTAGTAATAACGGTCACACGGGTTGAATTATTGTTTAATTTTACTACTCGAATACTTTCTATAACGTGGTGAACCACCACAATAAGATTTTACAAAAACTAGGCAACCAAAATAATTCCGCAGAATATTCTGCTACTCTGCGATAAGACGATAAATAACATAAAAACATAACATCACGCCTTGTTTCCCCGAAGGGCTGGGCAGAGGTATACTTATAGTACACCCACATTTCGCCTGTTATGTTTAAGTCCCATGTAATAGGGGGCGAGCCTATTGCTATCAACCGGGCATAAATGCAGGCTCCAGGCTGCTACTGAGAAATTCCAGATGGAAAAACCCAATATCACTTTGCCCGACCTGGGAATCAAATCCAGGACCTTATGCTCAGCAGTAGCACTTGCACTAGACCAGCGAGGCAGTATGGAAGACGAGAATTAAAGAATAATAAAAAGAAAATACAAAACTAAACTAAACGTACAGTTGTTCTCAATTCACTCTCATAACTCGAGTCGCAAGAAAGCGCAAGGAACTTTAAAGTTAGATTAGAAGAAATTGTACCACGGTTTTTACACTAAATGACACTAATGAATGCTTGGTACATTTTCAACTTTCGCCGTTGGGTCGACCGTTGCAAATCCAACAGCGCTGTTTTATTTAGGCCCTACCTTCAGCTCGCGATTCCGTGCGCATACAAACAAACTGTACGATAAAACATGTCCTATATTACTCGACAATAGTGCAGCTTTCTATCAGTTATTTTTGAAATCGGATCAATCGTTTCGGAGAATACCTACCTCCTACATCCAAACTTACAAACTTTTCCTGTTCTATAATGTTAGTGCGTGGTCGGAAATTTTCCGTAGAGAACAGTGATTCTGAAGTTATCACTTATCTACTAGTGAAAGTTCTGTCAAAGCAGGTCCAGTTATTTCAATAATACAAAATTAAAAGTGTTCCAAGTAGGTACCTCAAATACATTCATAATTATGCATTTAGTAAAACGCTGGTACTACAAGCTTCTATTCAACTTGCAACGTTTGCATGTATATTTGTTCGGGTCAAATCTTGCAAACTGAATCAAATCCACATCCTATTATCCTACGGAGCTGAAATTTCACATATTGATTCTGCTTCGAAGGCAATAGATTTTATAAAACTTGACATGATTTTACACCCAATATTGGCTATAGACGAAAAAACTCCTTGTCTTTCTATATAACATAATAACTACAGTCAACGGTACAGAGTCGAATTTTAAAATTCGCATTTAACTATGTTAGTCCATTCTAAAGGATGGCATGACTTGGATCAATATTTAAACAAGTTCTTATGATAAAAACTAGGAGTGAACGTCCTTCTTATACTTAAAGATAAGCCTCAAGTAGGTAGCAGTATGGACAACTTCCACAAATGGGGGTTCATGGACGACTCAGACTTCCGGTGTGTATGCGGCGTCTCTCCACAGAAAATGGCTCACCTCCCATTTTGCACCGCGTGCAAGCTGCTTTAGCGAACGGTATTCGCTTTGTTGAATTTTGGGCCAAACTATTATAATTTAGAATCCCCTGACTCTCCCCGTCGCATCAAATTGCCTGCCAGTTTTTGACTATTTTTCGTTGCTGCTCCACTCTTTTTGATTGTAGCGTGATATTATACAAGATTATGTTTAGTATATGCGAAACCTGAATATAGTTTGTTCAGAATCAGTAACTGAATCGATTCCAATAATTTTTACACCATGTTATATTTTGTACCAAAAATATTTAATTACGCTTCCAAGTAGGACACCGAACGACAATACGTATCCACAATCATCTGTGCGGGTCACGGCAGTTCATAGCGCGCGTGGGCGCACAGCGAGACGGCGACGATGGGTAACAACTCCCTCCCTCGGCACCCTCAGTCGTCCGAATGCCACCGATTGATGAGCACGTATCGCGAGCGCGGGCGCGCCCGCCGCGGGCCTTAGTGTTTTGTTTCGATTTTAAAATTATCATGTCTTTCTCGTACTCAAACGTCCATTACACGGAGATGGTACGTACACTAGCTGTTTGTGGCGATCTACATATGTTTTTGCGTGGACAACCAGGTAACTTATCAAGCTTATAACTTTGTGATTATTAATGATACAGTTTTGAATTTTTTATCATAGATTCTTTACATAAAAATACTAGACCCGTGTTTTGGGTTTCACATAAACAAAAATTAATGTTGTATAACCTATAACCTTCCTCAATAAATAGGCTACCCAACACAAAAATATTTTTTAATTCGTTCCTGAGCCAACCAAACAAACAAACTCTTCAGCTTTATAATACACTAGCTTCTGCCCGCGACTTCGTCCGCGTTAAATTTCTTGTTCCCCCGACCCTTCCCGTCGCGTTGAATCGCCTACTCGCGTAATTTTCTCCGTGTTTGCAACATTTTTCATTTCTTCTCCGCTCCTTTTGGTTGTAGCGTGATCTTGTATAGCCTATAGCCTTTCTCGATAAATAGGTAATTCAACACAAAAAGATTTTTTCAATTCGAACCAGCAGTACCCGAGATTAGCGCGTTCAATCAAACAAACAAACAAACTCTTCAGCTTTATAATATTAGTATAGATATATTAGAATAGATTTTTTCAGGTTATTTTTGCTATCGATATACTAAGAAGAAGTCCAATTTATTTTGACGTTACACACAGACCCTTATTTGTATAGATTCCTTTAAGAGACGCCTAATATTAATGAAAACGGGAAATAGAGGGGATTTTTGTAGACAAGAGTAGAGATAGCGCCTATAAATATGCCGGTTCACAGGTTTATAGTTATCTCGGAAGATTCCGTCCTACTGTAAATCATAACTGGGACAAAATTGCGCTAAGATTTTCTGTAGTATAACTCCGTGAATGTAATATCTTTGGCTTTATATTTTATTTTTGTTGTGCTTTCGTTTTGTTTATTATTTTAAAGTTCAGGTAAGTTGGAGATTAAAGTTGCGGTGTATTGTTGTCTGAATAGTTTTCACACAATCTTTATGAAGCAAAGTCGCGTTTTGTGTAGATCTTTAAGACTACGCAAAGGATTTTAATGCGGTTTTCATTAATAGACATAGTGATTTAAGAGGAAGGTTTATATGTACTTATTTACAATATAATACACGGGCGAAATGCATAGAGAACTATAATAGGTGCTGCCCATTCTCTAGTCAGTTCCTTAGTCGCCTTTTAAGACACTCGTGCGAAGAAATGGGATAGTGCTACTCGTATTCTTAACGTCCGGCTCCACTCTGTTCATTTTACCACTACACTGCGATCGCCAATCTGCCTGCCAAACGTGGCGATTATGGCAAGCTCCCCCAAATTGGGGGACACCTTTGTCCATGATGATGAATAAAGTCAAAACTGATCACTGAAGCCGTAGTCTCGTATTTTTGAGCGTTGTTTTGAGTCGTGAGAAGCCCGAAAGTCTGACAACCAGTCTTACCTGGGGGTATCGTGTTAACCTTTAACGAAATTATGGAGGACAAATAGGCAGTCGGTCTACGAAAATACGTGTATTCGGCTGCATCAGTCCCCCTAGCCAAGTTACAACTGTTTAGTGTCGAATTCCGTTCTCCAATCGGTAACGCCTTGGTTGACACCAATTGTAGAAAACGATAAGTTGGTAGCCATGTTGACGCGCCTGAGTCGGCCACTCGTTCTACAATATCTTTGGAAAAACGACACATTATAACAAAGGATTTAGCGATGAACATTGTAGAATGTTGAACGTTGTTGTTGTTTTTTTTTTATACGATAAAAAAATCATTCTATAATTTTGAACGATGTGATCATGGCTACGAATTTTCTATTCGTTTGTTCTAACCACGTGAGTTATCGTTGAGCGACTAGCGTTAACGATTACAGATTATCAACTTGGCTAGAGGTGCTGGATAGATTGCAAGTCATCCCCAACCTATTTGGGAAAAGGCTTGGCAGATGAGTGCTGTTACTCAAATTTTCTTACTTTACAGAGAGTTCAACGATTTCTATAAATACGTAATACTCAACAAAAGCATAATGCTGAACAAATCCTCAAACACAGAAACATACAAACAAAGCCAATTCAAACGCCCCGAAACGCCAAAGACGAGAACCATTGTTTCCAATATTTAGTCTCGAAACAGACTTTCGTACGTACATTACGGGAATTTCCTTTACATATTTTAATCCGGTATCTATACAATATCCCGGGATTTTAACTCTCGTCCTCATTGTTCCAGTATTTAATATTACATTGAACAATTGAGAATTCCCGGTATTTCCCAGACGTGGGACGCGCTCTTGCAAATTGTACATCGTTTGCAAAAAGGTGTGTATTGTGAAAACGGTTATTGTATTGTGAGTCTGTAACTTTATGCTTTCTGGTGGATTACGATTTTTGTATGTGTTTTCATTTGGAATAAGCGTTTTCTTTTGATCGTTTAAGAGAGAAAGTAATTGTATTTTGAGCTCTGTTGGATACAGCTATGTTAACACTATATGTTTATTGATATGATCTATGGTTACTTAGATTATAAAGCTAAAGAGTTTGTTGATTTGGTTGAACGCGTTAATCTCAAGAACTACCGATACGAATTGTGTTTTTTTATATTTTAGAAATCCGTTTTTATCTAGGCAGGCAATAAACTATATGACAACACGCTAGGACCCTTAGAAGCAAGAAAAAACTCATACATACGAAGACCTCCCAAGAAAAGGTGATTTGATGCGGCGGGGTGGGTCGGGTGTGCAAGAAATTTGACGCAGACAGTCGCGACATATTACGCATAAGGCCGAACATGTTCCCACAGCTAGAACACAAGCCGCATCTCGGTGAGAAGAAATGAGAAGAATCTACCACGCGGGCCCAGTGCGAGTTGGTAGATGTCACATGTCTTCTAGACAAGACCGGTTTCTTCACGATGTTTTCCTTCACAGTTTTGAGCTCATCGCGTTGCGCATTTTTGCGGAAGCTTTTAATAATATACAGTAATTATATACGTCTATTAGGTATAATTAAGGTATAACTACACAAAATACACGAAGATAGCTGCAAACATAAAATACTATGGCGTTCCAGACTTTCACATATTTTAGGGTATTTGGGTACCTATTAAAAATATCTTGTTTATTTTACTTTAATAGTCCTAGATATTATTATTTGAGACTTTGGGTTACAGTTATTTATTCATAATCCAGCATTACATATGAAGGCGAGCACATCCTTTATTCCTGGAGGCTCGGCTTAGGTATTAAGTTCTGTTTACGTTTTTATTTTTTATTTCTGTTTGAGTTTAGATGTTTTTGTTCGTAAGTATATTACGTGTGCTAGCTATCATTTGGCGAATAAATTTAATGTAATGTTTTGTGGTGTGTAAAGTTAATTATTTTGCATTCTATTGTACAAAATCTACTGAGATTGTGGCTAAGTTATAACAGTCGCACGGATCGATAGATCAGGTAAAGTCACGCTTGCCGAGGTTGGTTTTTTGATGGGCGACCATTTTTACATACCAAGACTCCTCCGTGCCTCGGAAAGCACGTTAATCCGTTGGTCCCGGCTGACATTTGTAAATCTTTTTTAGTCGTTACGGATCGTCGGAAGCCCGAAAGTTTGACAACCAGTCTTACCAAGGGGTATCGCATTACCCATTAACTGGGTTGTAAAGGTCAGATTGGGAGTGGCTTCGTGTAAAATACTGGTATTCAGCTGCATACGGTTTGACTGGAAGCCGACCCTAAAATAGCAAGAAGAAGGCTTGGCAGATGTTGAAGACTATTGTACAAAATCAAGTTTTAACTGAGCAGACAGCTTGTGCTGCTGTGGAGTTTGTTGCGTTACTTCTTCCCAGTTAAATAAGCACTAGCAAGTGGTGGTGGTGGTGGTCTAGGCAGCCTAGGTTCTGGGCCATAAATAATATTTTTCACTTCTGACTACCTAAAGTCTGGCATGCGCTGCACGTTCTTATTTTTTTTTGTTAGGAACCTTCCGCGGCGCGCATACAAGAACTTACCAAAGTTTCTAATCTTTCATACTCTTTTCTCTCCCTTTTTTTCTTCCATCTTTTTTTTTATACCATAAACATAATTTATCGTAAACTCTGAATAAACTGCAACAAATATTTTGTCTCCGCTACGACCTTCCATGCACATTCCATTTATCATCCCCATCCAAGAACCTAAAATACAATGTAACAAACTTGCTAACTCCATTGGAAATCCTCAAATAAACCATTTATAGTACTATCTGCCAAAAAACACGCTTGGAACTCCCGCGACAGAAGGAGAGGCGAGCGTTTGTAAAAATGTAAATTTTATTGCCTAAAAGCAACCGGCGCTGGTATAAATATTTTAAGTTAACCCGAGTGCACACTGGTCATGCGCTATGCGGATTTTACATGGGTTCCTGTCACACCGAATCGGGAACTTTATGTTGTCGTCAATACAAAATTCTTGATTGATAGAGAGAGTACTTACACTGTAGTCGGCGTCAATAAAATTGGCACGAACAGACTGTTGAAAAATACCGAAACAACTATGAAAATTGAATATTAGCTCATTGACACAAGTAATATTTTAGAAAGAAGGTAGTAGGTACACGACAACTATCAATCTGACAAGAATTTTATTCAATTGAGATAAAGTTTCATTTGTTATTCAGATCTAGTTTTAGTTGTTGTTCATCCCAATATTTTAGATGCTGTCTGTATGTACATCCACATTTCGCTAGTTATGTTTAAGTCCCATGTAATAGGAGGTGAGCCTATTACCATCAACCGGGCACAAATCTAGACTCCGGGCTGCTACTGAGAAATTCCAGAAAGAAAAACCCAATAACACTGCCCGACATGAGAATCGAACTCAAGATCAGCTCAACAGCAAGCTCGCTCACAACCACTAGTCCGTTGAGGCCGTCAAATTTTTCTCTAAGCTGTCCCGCTCATAAAAGATCTCTCCCTATTCCGCCTTTCATAAAGATTCGCCTAAAGTTAGGCGCAAAAATTAAAAATCATGATTCATCAAAAAGTTGTCCTTACTCTCTGTTTCTGTAGTGTAGATGACAAAGGCAATAAAGAGTTTCCGTCTAGGGAATAGGCGTTACATATTATTGTATATCGATAATTGGCGGATAGCTACTATATTCAAACTTATTCTACAAACAAAAAAAGGGTGAACTGATTGCTATTTACCACTCTGTTTGCCAAGTGATTAACATAAAGAAAATATACCACCTGAATAATAAATGATAAAAGATTTTATTTCTGTTAATAAGATGGTGATGGTGGAGAAACACTACAACAAGTCAAACTTATTTTTAAAACAGATGAGGTCAGTGTTTCCTATCTGACTATTCTGAGAAGAAAGGCCGAAATAAACTCAAAGTTCACTGATTCTTTTACAGTCCAGACATAGCCTTCGTTAGATCAAGTGAAATGCTCTTTTGAGGAAAAACTACATAAATTGAGTGGACCTGTCCAAGCAGTGCACGTATTTGTCAGTTATCGTACAGCTCAACCCAAAATTTAAGGAGCTCAACGATTCGACGATCATATCATACAACACAATATCATCAGTTAACAGCCCGAAGAATTGCCAAACTTAAGTGGCGGTGGGCAGGGCACATTGCCCGCAGAACAGATGGCCGATGGGGCCGGAAGGTTCTGGAGTGGTGACCGCGTACTGGAAGACGGAGCGTTGAAAGGCCTCCCACAAGATGGACCGATGACCTGGTGAAGGCCGCAGGAATGCGTTGGATGCGAGAAGCACAGAACAGGTCGAAGTGGCGGTGCTTGGGGAGGCCTATGTTCAGCAGTGGACGTCTTTCGGCTGAAATGATGATGATGATGACTGCTTAGAATTATGATATTATTCTAATTCCATCATCATCGCTTCAGCCGGAAGACGTCCACTGCTGGACACAGACCTACCTCAACCTCTTGGTAGGGTTTCCCATAATCGACACGCTTGGCAGGCGGGTTGCCGATTGCAGTATGGTGGTAAAATGCATAGAAAACGCAGTTGCTCTCTAGTAAGTCTCTTTGTCTTACAACACCCACGGGAAGAAATGCGATGGTGCTATTTTTTACGTCCGGCACCACACGGAACGGTCTTATTCTTCATTAAGCACAATTTTCTTTTCACAGTATCAACAACTTTATTTTTCCGTAAAATTATTAAAACGATAGTAAACGAAAGGGCGGGAGAAGACGCCCCCTTTTTAGGGTTCCGTTGCCAAATGGCAAAGAACGGAACCCTTATAGATTCGTCATGTCTGTCTGTCTATCTGTCTGTCTGTCTGTCTGTCTGTCTGTCTGTCTGTCCGTCCGTATGTCACAGCCACTTTTCTCCGAAACTATAAGAGTTATGCTGTTGAAACTTGGTAAGTAGATGTATTCTATGAACCGCATTAATATTTTCATACTTAAATAGAAAAAAAACAATAAATTTTGGGGTTCCCCATACTTAGAACTCTGAACTCAAAAAAAAAAAAATTCATCAAACCCATACGTGTGGGGTATCTATGAATAGGTCTTCAAAAATGGTATTGAGGTTTTTAGTATCATTTTTTTCTAAACTGAATAGTTTGCGCGAGAGACACTCCCAAAGTGGTAAAATGTGTGTGTCCCCCCTCGTAACTTCTAAAATAAGAGAACGATAAATCTAAAAAAAATATATAATGTACATAACTATATAAACTTCCACCAAAAATTGGTTTGAACGAGATCCAGTAAGAAGTTTTTTTTTAATACGTCATAAATCGTAAACTGCAATTTACCTTTCATTCAATCAAATCAATATAAAAATTAAAAAAAAATAATTTCATAAACATAAACCTTATGCATAAACCGAGGATACCTACAGGTTTGTACGGAACCCTCGGTGCGCGAGTCCGACTCGCACTTGGCCGGTTTTCAATTTCATTACTCCCACAGCACAAACACTAAAAAATTAACAACATAATGATCAATTACACTGAGATCCATGTACATGCCAATCCGTAACTGTGAATATTCCTCTGGGGGTAAAGTACAAAGCTGACACTAACTTTTGTGATTGGACCATCGTTTGGCCCCTGGGAGCAGCCGGGACAAGCTGTAGTTTCAATATACCTGCATGTTCGTGTGTGCTAGCCTTACAGGTAAGTAAGGTTAGTTGGTTTAATGTTAAAAGGTTTTTGTAGTGTATTTTAAGAAGTATTACTCGACCCTTTGTTACTCATGTTAGTCTGAAGTTTCAAAGGCACAAGTGTGGAAACCTACACTTATTGATTTGGACGGATTTGAAGTACTCAGTCGAAGTGGGTAAGCGTGTTTTTACAATTTAAAATAGGTTTATATTTTCCCTTTGGACGAAAGTGAAACACACACCAAAAGAAGCTTTGATGTTGACCAAAGCAATCTATACTAATATTATAAAGCTGAAGAGTTTGTTTGTTTGGTTGAACGCTGTAATCTCAGGAACTACTGGCCCGAATTGAAAAAATATTTTTGTGTTGCCTATTTATTGAGCAAGGCTATAGGCTATATAATATCACGCTACGATCAAAAGGAGCGGAGCAGCATCGAAAAATGGAAGAAAACTGGTAGGCAATTCGATGCATCTGGAAGGGTCAGGGGACCGTAGGCGCGAGCTTGCGGGCGGCGAGCAATGGGTAGCTCGCTGCCCGGTAAGGATCAGGCTCGGGTCGACGGCGCGTAGTGTTCCACGCGCGCCTCAAAGAGATGTCAGCAGCAGTGTAGGTGTCTACTAGGACCGATGCCTGCCGGGGTCGCGTGATTGTTCGAAAGAGATACCGTGACCCTGGCACATGGGCAACTGATGGAACACGGGTGGGTTTTAGTCAGTAAAAGTCTGACACGCCCTCCCGCTCCGCCCAGAGCGGGAGAAGTCATTTGATGATTTCCAATCCTGAAAAAAAAAAAAAAAGGGTCAGGTGAGCAAAAATTTGACGTGGACGAAGTCACGGGCAGAAGCTAGTAGTTTATATGTATATTAAATTTCTATCACTGAACTAACTTGCTATCAGGTTTGCTTCTTGCTTGACCAATTGTTTGAGAGAAAATTGGCATCAAAAATATTACTACTAAACCAGCACACCAACATTGCTATATCCATGATCAAGTCGCCTTTATTGCACAAGATTCGGCACAGGCCGGGTGGTAAACAATTCAGTTCATCAGCTATTTAGATACTTTTATTCTTCCTTAAAAAAATATTAGTTTGTACACACACCTACATCTTGATCATTTAGGTACTAATAATAAATGATATAAAATTCAAATTTTATTTTATTTATTAAATATTTGAATATGATGTTTTAACTTGACCCATGCCGCGTTCCGGTCCGCCATGTTCGGAAATACGAAGATAGCCGATGCTTAGTATTTATCTGGTACCACTGACGCTGTACGTGTATTTTGCTGTAAGTGTGTAACACGCCCAACATTCGCTACAGTGTAACACCATCCAAAATCCGGTCCACATGCACTTACATCACTGTCCAGGAAACGTGCCTCCTTATGCATCGTTAATCTTGTTTATTATACTATTTATTATAACCGAACACCAGACTACACTGCCAGGGGAACCAGGGGAGGCAAGGAGGCAGGGGAATTTTTAAAATTACCAACGTTATCAACAATGATTTAGATGTGAAACTTCTACCTGTTACGCTTATTTAAGTTGGTTATGAAGACTTAGGGAGATAGATGAAATGAGATGCTGTTTTCTTTTATGGAGATAAGTTGTGTGGCATTTATGGTGAAGATTATCTGCATTTTTTCCTGGGCTGGGGCTATGAATGCAAGCATTGAATAGCAGGAATGGTGTTTCTACTTAGGTATTATAATTATGAATTTGTTCACAATCATTAGGTTAGCTTGTTCTTTGCTTAAATGGCATTGATTTGTGTTTAAGAATTATGGATGTAATAAAGCGACTGATAATTTGATTATCGCAATTAATTCGACTATGATATATACTGTCTTTCTTGCGTTAACACTGTACAGTATAAAATATTTATTCTGTATATTGTGTCTACTGTTTTTGTTGATTATTTACTCTTGCAACAAGTTACACAGAATAGTTGTTTACAAAATTATAGAAAATTTGTCAAAACTGTAAGCAAAATAGTTAACAAAACATGAACAATACTTTGCTTTATACTTACATGAAATGTTTTTGGCAAGTCTCCTACAAGACATTTTGAAGACAAGCAACACAATTTGTATATCCTTATACGCTAGGATATATAAATATACACAATTTTGATGACCGTGCAATCTCCATCTAAGGTTCTTTGGTTGAATGACAAACATTTACAACCCACTTTATTTCCCTACCCACAAACGAGTCATTCCTGTCATGTCCAACAAATTAAGGTCTGCCAGAATTCCCCATCGGAAGTAGTAAGGCGACACGTAGAAATGGCCGACATTACTACACTGAATGGCGGGAAACTGGTTTCTTAGCGCCATCTTGTTTTCTCTGATTAATTTTGTTAGCTGTCCCGAGAGGTTCTGATACATGTCTTGCGTTTGTTCTTATTTTGTTTGCATGAATTTTGTTTGGTCCTCGTTTAGACGTTCTGGTAGAGTTTTGATGGTTTTACAGTGATATCACTGCTGGTTGGTGAAACGGTGGTGATTCAATTAAAATGGATAGACTAAAAAGGTTGGTAGAGAACAGGACAAACTGTGCCAAAAATAAAAGTATATGATGCAAAAGGCAGTGTTCGTATCGAAAACATAACTAGAACTATAATATAAAATATTTAGAAAGTCACTTTATCCGAGTTGATCGCAATAGAAATATAGTTGACATTTTTCTACAAAAGTCAACGTTATTTGACTATCATATGAGATAAAATAATCTATATGTATAAGGTTGTCAGTAAAATAAAAATCACCTTCAAATGCTGCCAGCATAATAAAACAAAATAAACTAAAAATCTAAGTTTGGTCCCGAAAAAAAGATAAACATCATCATTACATATTATAAAATAAAGTCACTTCGCTGTCTGTCTGTCCCTATGTATGCTTATATCTTTAAAACTACGCAACGGATTTTGATGCGGGTTAAAAGATAAAATGATTCAACAGGAAGGTTTATATGTATATAGCATGCATAATATAGTAAAGAAACGCTGATAATTTTAGAGGTTTCTAATGTGATGTCATAAATAAACACATTTTTTTGCGCTTACATTGCGAACGCTGGCTGAACCCTACGAAATAGCTCAAAATAATGTACTACAGTATTGTACACCTTACAAAGTTCTACAAAAAAGTCCGCAATGGTATACCATGCGGACAACTTTATATGTCTAACTCTTAGGGATAACCCATAATAACCATTTTAATCCTTTACTTTTTACGAGAAATAATGGCTTATTTATGAATGCGATTTTAATCAATACAGCATTAATCCTTATGCAATTAAGTACCTTAAATAAATTGGGCATTTCATGTAGATCAAAATTGCCCTTTACAGCATATCATTAAAATTAACATTTTAGACGATATCAGAGATTATAATAAAATCGCCGCAGAGTGGCTAGCGGGCCTTCCCGCGTCCGGCCGTCCCGGTTGGTAGCGGTCGGGTAGTGCAGGATTAATAGGATTGTAATATTGTAATTCATATTACTTTGGCTTCATAGTAAATGCGAATATCATGTGTGTTCGAAGTACTCAAAATAAACCTAATTGTATTATTCCAAGTAAGAGACCGCGAAATATTGCTTAGATGTTTAGATTTTTGGATAGATTTGGATTTTTGGTTATCCTGGATACTTACCATATACATAGGATACTTTATCCCGGTAGTAGGTTTCCGAGTGATATTTTCCGAAAGCTATACGGGCGAAGCCACTGGCAAAAGTACTATTCTTATAACTATGTTTAATTTGGTGTCTGGTAAATAATTAAGTGACTGTATAGGTAGAATAGGAGCGTTAAGAAAAACCAGTAAGACTTATATTCAATTTAATCCAGACCTATGTCGCAGTCTTCTTACTCTGAATACTATTCGTTTTATTTTAAGTACATCAAACACACATGATATGTAAGGATCGTAGCAGGTGGCGTTCCATAGTTTCTGCCTACCCCCATGGGAAAAAGGCGTAATTTTATGTATGTATAACATGGATTCATACATTCTTACCGCGGTAGTACGTCCTCTTGCGATAATTTCCGACATACACGCGGGCGAAGCCGCGGGCAAAAGCTAGTAATATATAAAAGCAAATAAGTTTTTATTATTATTGTAACCGCTTTGTACCGTGTAGTGCCGGACATAAAGAATAGCGCCATCCCATTTCTTCCCGTGGGTGTCGTAAGAGGCGACTATGGGACTTACTAGAGAATGGGCAGCAGCGTTCTCTATGCATTTTACCACCATACTGCAATCGCCAATCCGCCTGGCAAGCGTGGCGATTATGGCAAAGCCCCCCAAATTGGGGGAGGTCATGTCCAGCAGTGGACGTATTACGGCTGAAATGATGATGATGATGACCTACCCCGTACTAATTCGTATACCACTACTGGCCAAGTAAATAGTAGTGACAGGAAGTATTAGGACATCATCACGATGAATAAAGTGGGTTAAATAAGCATTTATTTATTTATTTCATTGAGAAACTAACGCAAAAACTACCCTAGCAAAGTCAATAAAATGTATATGGAACCACCTCTGTAGCATAACTTATCCATAAAAAATGTATATGGAACCACCTCTGTAGCATAACTTATCCATAAAAAAAGGATTTTCGGATTCGATTCACGATTGCCGGAGATATCGCAGAACATACAAACAATAAAAATAAAAAAAACTCAATGAGAACCTCCTAAAAACAAATAACAATTTTCTCGACCTGTGCATCAAAATACACATCACATATAAAACATCATCATCATTAGCCTTTTCCCAACTATGTTGGTTGACTTTCGGGCTTCTGACGACAAGTAACAACTGTCAAATATCGTCGATTAATATTCGGGACCAACAGCTTAACGTGCAAAAAAAAACATGTAACTCTACTATTCATACAAAGCAACCTCCTTCCTAAACCCACTAAGATTACTGCCTATCCCATAACGCAAGAAACTAACTGCAAGTTTAATTATGAGCGATGAGCCAACATAGACACCGCATGCATTATAATTACTCTGAACTTGCAAGGTTTCAGTTCACAGTGAGAACGTTTCAGTAACGTTAAGTTCTGCAAGATCTTGCGGCTGTGTTGTATTAAATGGTTTTGTCGTTAGTAACTTTGTGACTCGTGATTTTGTGAAACGAAGTTCATCGATTGAACTGGTCGCAGGCAAAATCAAGCTCACAGACGTTATCCAGAAAGCTGTTTAGTTTAAGTGGTGCTGGGCTAAACATGTCTGCCGGATGTCTGATGACAAATGGGCTAATAGAACCACCCATTTGGCTGCCACTAAACGCATAACGACATCGCGGTAGGCCAAGACGAAGATTGCGGGACGAGCTTGATTCCTACCATAAGAACTGGCCAGCATTAGCACAAGACAGAATACTGTGGAAAAGAAAGAAGGAAGCCTTTGCCCTGCAGTGAGACAATACAGACAACACCACCCCATTTCTTCCCGTGGGTGTCGTAAAAGGCGACTAAGGGACTTACTAGAGAATGGGCAGCAGCGTTCTCTATGCATTTTACCACCATACTGCGATCGCCAACCCGCCTGCCAAGCGTGGCGATTATGGCAAAACCCCCAAATTGGGGCAGGCCTAAGTCTAGCAGTGGACGTCTTACGGCTGAAATGATGATGATGATGATGAGACAATACAGGCTAGATACAATTAGATTTAGAGTCGCAGGCTCAAACTCACTGGTGAGAATGCCCATAAAGCACCAAAGCTACGCGTAGACATCGGAAATTGTCCGCCGGAAACGCACTACCGGGATAAAAATGTCATATGTGTTTCTCCAAGTCAAAAATTATCTGTGTGCCAAATTTTATGCAAATCCGTTCAGCCGTTTTTACGTGATTAAGTTACAAACATCTAAACATACAAGTTTCCTGATAAAAGGGTTATCAGAAAAGACTGGTTGTGACTTTCGGGCATCTGAAGACTCGTAATGACAGTCAAAGATCCACTAAAAGTGATAGTCGGCAAAATCTTCGCATTTATAACATCACCTATGTAAGTAAGATTTAGTTCGATAGCGGACTCCCGGCCAACGTAGGCGCGAGCTTGCGGGTGGCGAGCAATGGGTAGCTCGCCGCCCGGTAAGGACCAAGCTCGGGCGACGGCGCGTAGTGTTCCACGCGCGCCTCAAAGAGATGTCAGCAGCAGTGTAGGGGTCTACTAGGACCGATGCCTGCCGGGGTCGCGTGATTGTTCGAAAGAGATACCGTGACCCTGGCACACGGGCAACTGATGGAACACGGGTGGGTTTTAGTCAGTAAAAGTCTGACACGCCCTCCCGCTCCGCCCAGAGCGGGAGAAGTCATTTGATGATTTCCCATGCTGAAAAAAAAAATAAGATTTAGTCATAGGTTTAGATGTATAGATCGATATCAAGCACTACAATAGTAACATTTCTGTCCAGCCCCAATAATAAAACCAAAAACCAATTATAATCCAAATAACTTTTCCAATTAATAATGAAAAAAAAAGGCAGTAGCTACATTAATCATACGTCACAACCCGTAACCGCCGGCGGTTCACAATAAACTTATATTTTGCACGTTATTAACCCTCGAATGAAAACATCGCCCGATACTTGATTTAGTGTTATTAAGCTGTCATTCGCCGGCTTCAGGCCCCAGAGACCGGAGCGAACAATGCCTTGCTATTAACGGGTTAACACAGTGTAATATGTATGTGTTGTATTGTGTAGTAAATTTTTAAAGAGGTTTTTGTTGTTGTGATCGTAGATAGTTTTTTTTCTGTGGTAGGCAAGTTTTTTTTTGTGAATGAGATTGAAAATTATTAATGGATAAAAATTAAATACCAGGCCCAGGTTTTATTAAATATGATTCATTTACAGTATAACAATTACTTATTTATTAAAATAAATATCTTAGAAAATACCGTGATTAAAAAAATGCTAACTGACAACAGCGAAACGGGCGGTCGGCCGGCATGCCCTGTTGGCGTCCATGCCGCGGCGAAGCATTCTATAGTAATACGACCTCTATCATATATACTATAGACTACCTTCTGGCCACGACTTCGTCCGCGTCAAATTTTTGCTCCCCTGACTCTTCCCGTCGCATCGAATTGCCTGCCAGTTTTCGTCCATTTTTCGTTGCTGCTACGCTCCTCTTAATTTTAGCGTGATGTTATATAGCCTATAGCCTTTCTAAATACATAGGCTACTCAATACAAAAAGAATTTTTCAATTCAGACCAGTAGTTCTTGAGATTAGCGCGTTCAAACAAACAAACTCTTCAGGTTTATAATATTATAGTATAGATATACGCGTACGAAGTCGAGGCGCTTGGCTGTAGGCTATGCGCTGCAAGCAGTTAAGAAACATAAGCTTCAATATATTACGGGCAGAAATTTTACCTGTAAAGGCTTATGTGGATCCGGATTAAATGGCTCATCCAAAAAGTAGCACAAACGAAAATCCCTTTTTCCCTATGCACTTTTTTTTTTCATTGGAAAGATAATAAGTTAAGGTAACAGAAAGCTAAACTCTATGCGTAAAACAACTATCATCAAAAGTATTACCATATCAAAATACGTCATTAACCAACACACACTCAAACATGCCTGCTCATCCCTCTGGAGAACGTAACAAACCCTAATTGGCGGTCACAGTAAAAACAAACGGCATACCGTTACAACCGAAAAACGGTACAAACGGTAAAATTATATTAATTCGCGGCACAGCCGGGAGCGGAACCACAAACTCCGATATTTAATTCATGCCGCCGTAATTTATTTAGCAATGACAGCGAACGGACAGTGTTGCCAGTGTAAAATATTGATTTAGTTTGCTTTTTTGTTTGTTCAAAGTGAAATGATGATAAATGAGTTTTGCAGTCTCTGTTTTGTGGTTTTTAACAGGGTTGAAAAAGTTTCAATTAGTTGTAGGGATTCATTATATTGTATAATGATGCGTCCCAGTTACCTTCTAGGTAACATCAGACTTATTTTCTGTATAGGTAGTTGTATGCTGGTTTGAATGGAAAAATAGTTCGGTGTAATATCAACAACTGTATATAAACTTACGATTATCATATTGATCAACCCGTATAGTATTAAATATTGAACATTGGCCTTGTTGATTATAACTCCTAATCGACTTCCACGTTAGTAAGATGAGTGGCTATAAGTGGTTAATGTTTTTCCAAACCAGCAAGGTCTTAATAGACAGTTATTGCACTTTCCTCATCTTTTACATACCCAATATTCATCCTTTTGAACATTATGCTCGTGTTCTCCTAGTCAAACTCAAACTCGAAGCATCTATTTCGATTAAACTATTTACAAGTACTAGTGATCGCCCATTGGTCGAAATTCGACCGTATTTCATTTGAATAGAAATACATTAGTCAATGAAAAAAACATATATAATAATAAATATTAAAAAAATATGGTTACATTCAGTAACACTATAAACCAAGGAACTTAAATCACTAAAGACAAATAATATTAAAAACAAATTATTCTCGATATGATCATAGATTTTAAAAATGAAATAGGTTATATAATATATCTATAAAATTATTTTTTTACCTATGGTTATAATTGACATTCAGTAATAGTTAGAGAGCTGGCGACCAAAATTTCGATATGATCAGCACACAAGGCAGACGTTATTAATAGTGATAATTATACCCTAAGAAACATCAATGACCTCGTCTGCCACCATGGTGGCGCTGCGTTGTAAATCTACAAGGTTTCAATAATGTTTAAAAAAAAGGTGTGCAGCAATATTGGACCTTAATTGATTAGACCAAATCGATTCGTAATGATTTAAACTGTAATCCACCTCGACGTGAAACGTGTGCAAATCATATACCGAAATGCTCGCCAGCTCCCTAACTATAAGACTATAGACACAAAATACAGACAGATATTGTCAATTGAACCATAAATAAAAGAATATCTACGCATGTGTGTATTAAATACACGGTAATGAATAGTAGTGTGTGTAACGTGTTATTTATTGATAATAATATATTTTTACGCATAATTTAAAAAAAATATTAGCATTCGTCACTTCTTCTCTGTATAAACTATAAGTGTGCGAAATTTCATACTCCTCCGTCCGCCCAATTTTCGTAAAAAGGGATCCAAAGTTTTCGCTTCAAGTATTAATATATAGATAATATAGAGGCAGGCAATTTTCAATTGTCAAACAGTCGATTAGATAGTCAGAAAGTTGAAGCCTAGGTGTTGCAAATTCCTGAGAACATTATTCTCGGTTCTTTATGTGAGAATAAAAGAAAAATCATAATTAAGAAACAATTCCAAACATAAGATTTAAAATACGACAACACGTTTGGCTCAACCATTTTATTTTATAGTTGGGAACCGAAGAATTGAACAGACTCGCTTACATTAATGAGGCTGGTGAAATATTTAAGTTAGCATATAAGGGCTGATAAATATAATGCCAGAAAACCTACAGCAGAAAACCAGAAAAATGTTAAAGCGCTTACATTTTGTATTGATAGGAAATACTAACACGGAATATCAGTGGCTGCAAACATTTTACATTTCCTTACGTTTTCCCATACTGTGCAAGATTCCAAGCTAATCCCAAAGTGGGATTTGAAAGTCCTACGAAGCTTTAACGTTGTTAGAGGAATGGAAGATTTTGCTCCTTAGAATTTTGTCTTCTGCAAACATTGGTAGTGATCATCAATATTGTCTGTATGGAAAGGTACCTGTACTGCCCTTTCGATAATTAGTCGTGATAGTTTGTGATCCTCAGTTGTGCTGCTGGGAAGTTTCTTGCGCCACTTCTTCACCCCAGCTGAAGCACTAGGAAGGTGAAGGGCGGGCGTTTTGGAAAACTATGATTTCGATTACACATACAATGATATTACTAGCCGAAAAATCAAGATCAATGTATGTTCCTAGGCTTTTTTCAACGATGTTGGGGTCGGCTTCCAGTCTAACCGAATGCAGTTTGAAAACCAGTATGTCACATGGAGCGACTACCTTTCTGAGCTCTACAACCCAGTTCCAGGGTAACGTGATACTCTGATTTTCAGGGTTGTCGAGGGTGCTAAAGCAGAAAGTAAGTCATAATCCAAGATAGCGGCTGCAAATATTTAAAATTTTTCGTTATAGGTGTCGTTGTAATTTGAACTTTTCTACGGGGATCCCCCGACCCCACACGTTTTTTTTGCTATAGTAGTTAGTGGGCAATTTTCAGGCCTCAAATATCCTGATGACTTCAGAACGGAACTCAAAGTTTAACGCTCGGCAGTCACTCTTTACATTACTTCCATAATTTATATTAAATACCCATTTTCACCCCCAATATTTAACGCAGCACATATTGCCTACAAAACACGTTTAAATTTTAAACAGTCCTGAAACACTGCACTGGGAAGTTCGATAATTATTTCATGTAGTTCAATTACCAATACGATTGGCTGGCTCGTTAGTGGCTAACGTACGTTTTAAAATAAATAATGCATTAATTCAGGGGTTAAATATCTGTTGGTGTACTTTTTCATACGTTTCATAGGCTGAAACGAAATCCAGAATGTAGAAAAATATTCTGAAATACCATGTTCTTATCAAGACATGAAGATCAGGGTGTAATATATACTCATCATCTATAGTAGTAGAGAGAGGAACTATCGACAAGATGGGTGTCGTGTCTGCCGGCGTAGCATGACCAATTCTATATCTATTCTACCAAGAACAAAAAAAGTTCCTTATGTATTTTAATTCTGTAAAAATGTTTCTATCTCATCAGAAAAATAGTCATCATACTTGACATCGTACTCTTGTCGACTGAAGAATAGAAACATCTCTTCTTTTCAGTTTTACAAAATTTTTCTACGATACAATCTATCATTTTGTCTTCTTTTCCGTCGACAAATTCCGTTTCTAGGCGGTCATGGTACGCGTGCTGGTGAGCCACTGCCCAACAATTGATTTCGGGGCGTTGTATATTTGCTAGTTGCGCGGCAAACTCTGCTTGCGCGATGTAGGATTTTGCGTGACGTCAGTTCGTAGTTTGCATGTGGCGATGTAGATGCCGCCACATTCTTAGACCAAGGCCAATGTGATAATTGTATAACACTCTACGAATGATAAAAAACAGGTGGCTTGCATTTTAATAGTTCAGCATCATTAATTGCGTTATTTACGTTGCTTACGTGCAGAAAACAATTTGGAAGACGAAGCAATGAATTAGCAATTTCTTTTCACGCAATTTTTTTAAAGAGATTGTTCTGCTAGCGACGCGTAACGCTATCGGGTTCCACCGCTCTGCAGTAGCTATTCCACACTTAGATAGGTATCTCTGTGTTCCATTTACTGATAATTCCCATAGCTACTTGAATTAAAAAAAAAAAACAAAAAAAACATTATACAAAGCAGTTTTGTAGATAATTATTATTTCACGTACTTCAATTACGGATACGACTGGCGGGGTCATTAGCAGCAACCGTTCGTAAATAATTCATTAATTACTGTATGAGTCGATCAGTTTACTCAAGTTTCGGAATAATGTAGTAATGTGTTTGTTAGTAACTACAATTAATTATGTTTTGTGTAAGGAAATACGAGATGTTTTTTTTAACTAGTGCGCAAACTGAATCCGTTAGTTCAGCGTACATGATTCTAAAAATTGCTAGTGCAGAAATATTTTTACATCGTTCTCACATTGATAATCCATACTAATAATCCATCCGTCTTTCACGCCAAAACGGAGCGACGAATTGACGTGATTTTTTAAGTGGAGATAGTTGAAGGGACGGAGAGTGACATAGGCTACTTTTTGTCTCTTTCTAACCCCCCACTTCCCTAAAATGGGGGTGGAACGCGCTAATTTCAGGAACTACTGGTTCGAATTGAAAATTTTTTTTTGAGTCGAGTAGCCTATTTATTGAGGAAGGCTATAGGCTATATAACATCACGCTACGATTAAAAGGAGTGGAGCAGCAACAAAAAATGGACGAAAACTAGCAGGCTGCGATGCGACGGGAAGGGTCAAGGGAGCAAATTTTTGACGCGGACAAAGTCGCGGGCAGAAGCTAGTTTCAACATAAATGATATACCAACTATTTGTAACAAAATATTTGATTGAAAAGAGTGTGCATTAAGTGTCGTGCCCGTTCTTCTCCATAGATACCTACGCTTTGGAATTGGCAACTAGCTTTATTTTTCTGTCTCACCACCACGTGATAATTCAAAAGTGCCTGTAATTGGTTTATTTGAAATAGATACTTTGAGTTTGAGTTTGAATTTCGTCGAATTTCAACAAAAAGAAACAATAGCGTTTTTTTTTAAATGACGAACAAAAAATTCTACGCTATATCATTGTAATTATTCATAGTTATATTATAGATACTTCGAGTTTGAGTTTGAATTTCGTCGAATATCAACAAAAAGAAACAACAGTGTTTTTTTTTTTAGATTACCAAAAAATTATTTGCTATATCACTGTAATTATTCGTAGTTACAGGTTGCGTATTGGTATACAATTGGCCCTGTATAGATATATCCTGCTTTTGTGTTATACCACGTATGGCAGAATCAAAAGACATTTGATCAATTTGGTACCTCGTACTGTGCCTCGTGCAGCCCGTGACTGAACAGATTCAAACAAATGACGTGACAAATGTGTACCCACAAACAAACCAATGTCTTTGTAGTGGTATGTACTACGCTACATGCAAACTATGCCGTGTTTATTGCGCTACTAGCAAAAGTACAACATCCCGACATCAACCGTTGAGCAGTTGCCCACCTGCCAGGGCCGCGAGATTAGTTTGAAAGAGGTACTGTGGTCCTGGCATATGGGCAACTGAAGGAACACGGGTGGGTTTTAGTCAGTAAAAGTCTTACACGCCCCTCCGCTCCACCCAGAGCGGGAGACGTCCTTTGATGATTTCTAACCCACAAAAAAAGCAGTTGCCCACCAACATCCCTCCCATTAGGGGATACTTTAATTGTCCTTGAAATTTTAACGTTTCCTTTTGTTACCATAATTATGGCACCGTCTTTTTTTTTTCGATGGGAATTCATCAAATGACTTCATGAAAGGAGCGGGAGGGCGTGTCAGACTTTAATGACTAAAACCCACCCGTGTTCCTTCAGTTGCCCATATGTCAGGGCCACGGTATCTCTATCGAACAAATCTCGCAATCCTGGCAGGCGTCAGTCCTAGCAGACCCCTTCAGTACTGCTGACATCTCTTTGAAGCGCGCCTGGAACACTACGCGCCGTCGACGTCGGGCGGCGAGCTACCTAATGCTCGCCGCCCGGAAGCTCGCGCCTACGGTGGCCAGGAGTCTGCAATGGACTCCCGATGCCCGGGGCGTCTCCTCCTGCGATATGACACCGTCTTGTGAATGAAATGTTATGAGAAATGTATTGGAATGGCTGACGAGAAACACGTTACCAGAAAGCTATTTGTATTCACTAAGCAAATAAGTAGGTATATTTTCTTTTTAAAGACCCATTTTACCACTGAATGTGTACGTAAGCTATCAGACGGAAGTCACCAAGATTTTTCATAGAAATCGAAAATTTATCTCCAACATCAAACGACAATGGAAAACTTCTTGAGGAAGCCACGTTCGCAGAAAATGTTCACAATAAAATGTAACGCGTGTTATGGCGGCAAACGGCTGCTAAGGTAAGTAAGCGCACCTGCCATCTTGAATATGAGAAGTAGGCACGGTGTAGATACGCGTCAATCGAACATTCGGTAATAATATCCTGTGATTTTTTATTTAATAAAAGATTTGACTTTGTGGGGTGTCAAGGTAGTAATTTATATTGACGCCCTCAAACAATAAGTCGGCAATATACTTTTATGGAATTTTTGCTGTTATGGTAAAGAGCAGTGGCTAACTCCCGAACAAATTTTCGTTGACATTTTTTTTAGCGTCTGCCTATGAAAAATATGTAAAAGTATAGATATTGAATTACTGAACAGTTTTGTCTGCGGTTATACTTTTATAGGAAGTCAGGAATTTAAGATATTTCAGGTTGAAGTTTTAGAGCTTATGTCTCGTCAACAACAGACTTATCTAAAAAGGTATATACCTTCTTATTGCTCAAAATATCATTGATAGAAATGCATTTTAAACATAAAATAAACTACGGACTACGTATTCAGAATATTAAGTCCAACCGACGTACCTACTAGGTCTGCCACATAGTCCACGTAAGTAAGTAGGCAGGTAATTACCTACTTAATTATATGTTCCGAAGAATATTTATTTAATAATCTTAGTCAACTATCTTTAGAGCAGTTAGTTATAGATATAGTATGATTCATTACATGATAAGGGTAGGTCATTGGTAGATATAGAAAAAAAAAACAACTTTGTTTTTTAAATATTTATTCCTCATCTTCCTTAACCACAATGTCACCAAGAAATACCTGCGGGTGCTGTATCTGGCCCATCCTAGATATCATACTTCAGTCCAGTGATGGGCAAAAAGTAATTAGATTAATAATTACAAATTACAGTTACATTGTAATTAGTAATTAAAATACTTTGGAACAGATTACTTAAGTAACTAATTGCAATGAGTACTTACTGTAACTAAATACAAAGTAATTTAATTGCAAGTTAATCTAATTACATTATAACAAAATCAAAATCAAAAGTCATTTATTCAAACTAGGCTGAGAGTCAGCACTTTTTGAACGTCAAAGTTACACAAGACAGTCCCCCCAAAACGCCCGCCCTTCGACACTTCCTAGTGCTTTAGCTGGGAAGAAGAAGTGGCGGAACAAACTCCCCAGCAGCACAGCTGTCTGTTAAGTTAGAAGAACTTGATTCTATACAATACTGTGTAAGTAATTAATATTATAAAACAAAACAAACATTATTCACATATGTCAGCTAGCACACGCCAATATACCACCAACAAAACACTGAAAACTAAACTCAAGCTGAAATAAATAATAAAACAAAATAAAACAAAATCGTAAACAGAACTTAAAACGTAAATAAAGCCTCGAGGCATAAAGGGCGTGCCCGCTTACATATTCAACGAACAGATTACATAAGTAATCTGATAAAATGTAATTACACATTTATATTATTAATTAATATCCGTAATAGGTAGGACACCTACATATTACAAAAAATACCCTATTAAATTCGTTTTTTTACGGTATATTAAGGAAATTCAATTGGGACTGCAGCACAACGCGAACACTTTAAGTGCAATTTAAAGTTTTAGTTATTTCGCATGTGCATCTGGTATCTTTGACGTGTCCTGTATATAAAGATATTTTAGCCAAATACATAATTAAAAAGGGTAAAATGTTTTTCGTAAATAATTGCTGCAAAGGTGGCAAAACAACTTTTTGGGATATAATATAACGACCCAATGAAAGAAAAAGCACATAGGCACTACTCCCAACATAAGGGTAGAAAGAGGAAAAGGCAAAATAGTTGAGAATAAAATGTAGTTTTTTTTTTTGTAAAGGTATAATAAAGGTTAATTATTATAGAACTTTTGCATTTAATTCTAATCTCCTTGATTTATTCAGCTAAAACAAGAATATTTACCTACTATATCTACAAGATTATTTTTAGTATATGCGAAACCTGAATATAGTTTGTTCAGAATCAGTAACTGAATCGATTCCAATAATTTTTACACCATGTTATATTTTTTACCAAAAATATTTAATTACGCTTCCAAGTCGCGGGCCTTAGTGTTTTGTTTCGATTTTAAAATTATCATGTCTTTCTCGTGTTCAAACGTCCATTACACGGAGATGGTACGTACACTAGCTGTTTGTGATGATCTGCATATGTTTTTGCGTGGACAACCAGGTAACTTATCAAGCTTATAACTTTGTGATTATTAATGATACAGTTTTGAAATTTTTTTCATAGATTCTTTACATAAAAATACTAGACTCGTGTTTCGGGTTTCGCATAAACAAAAATTAATGTTGTATATTGGCGTATGCTAGATGTTAATATTAAATGTGAAAATCGTAAGAGTCGATAATTATACGCCTTAGATAATAAGTTATTCTGTTTTAGTTAAAGTACGAGTCATCTGCGAAACTAGTAAACTACTACCTACATATTATATGTATAGCTATAGCAAAGTTTTACCGTAAGGGATGGATGGCGCTTTTCGTTGAGCATTAAAAATATGCCAAGTTGCCTGTCTATGTCCCTACTTAAACATATTGTAGTCTTTGGTACCTACATCGCAGCCATGCGATGCAAGCATGTGACATTTCATATTCAAAGTAATTATAATATAATTGAATACTATGTAATTACAATTAGGTTACATTGTAATCAAATTATTTTGTAATGAAATACATTGTAATTAATTTCATAGCACATTCAAAGTAATCTAATTACAATGTAATTGAATATTATGTAATTAGATTACATTTTAATCTAATTATTATGTAATTCAATTATTAATTAGAGTACATAAGTAACTAGTTACGCCCATCACTGCTTCAGTCATTGTATGAGCGCAACATCCAACTCTCGAGTTAAGTGCCAATGCCAGGTATCGGCGCATTTTATTGACACATAATATGTTGCAGTTGACAAACATGATGCGTGTAGGCCTTACACGGCTACTCATCGTGATAAACAAATCGATGCACACACAACAAAATCCAAGGTATCAGGCAGCATCGGAATCCAGAGTCACAGAAAAATGTCGTCGTATAGGCAAACAATCAGAATCCTTAGACAAGCACTAGTCACACAGGGAACCGTAAATCTCAGAGTCCATAATCAGAAGCAGTCGATGAAGTAGAAAATTACGGAAAATCGATGGAAAACAAAATAACGAGACGCACGCGAAGACATCGACAAGTTATCAGTGCCTTCCGATTGACAATTGAAACGTCATGTTTTTTTTTGCCATGTTGCCATACTCGAATTGCACTATGATGTCGTATGTACGTATTAAAAAATTATGACCGCTATAATCTTTAACACAAGCAATCATTTTTATTTTAACATTTGTATTCTGATACAGAGATTATATTTCCTAAGTATATTAATGCAATACGTAAAGCCACATCGTATGTAAGTTGACTAAGATTTATATTACATGGCAACATTAAAAGTATCGCTTAGCCAAAAGTCGAGCAAGAAAGAAGAAAAACTAAGCCATGAATATTTCTTAGCATCAATAATCTAGTCAAAGAAGCTCTTTATTATGATGATTTTATTTTCAGACTTTGATAGTTATTATGTTTTATTTGATAAAACTTAGTAAATTATTTTGTCGGTATCTAGTAGGGTGACATACGTAGACGCTTAATAATTTCATCAACAATTCTCTCGCCGGTATCCTTTATCATCTGTGGACTTGAATACACCTTAGCAATTTTTTTCAGATTTTTCTATTGATAATATTTACAAAGATATCATGCCATACATTTTTACTGTTGGGTTTACAATAAAATTATGTCAGCAAAAATACTGTTATAGGTGTGTACAAAGAAATAATTTATATTTTATTTTGGTAAGTAGCTCTTACTGTCTCTTATTGGCATAAATTTATCTTCATAAGGTTTTTGGTGAAATCAAACACGGGGTTTTTCTTGTACTAATTAAAATACACGTATCCATTGCATAATATACCCTAACATTGTTTTTAAATTTTGGTCTTGGTATCAGTAAGTACTATAAACTGTAATATTTTGACTACATTATGTCGGGTATTATTTATTTTCTGAAATTAGTAGGACTCGAATGTAAATAACTTCTAATGAAATAATAGTACAGGTACATTCTGGAAAAATTATTAATTTGATTCATCAATGACTTGAATATCCCCATAGGCTGAAAAGATATTTGACAAAAACAGTAAATATTTTCTCCTGTAAAATTTGGATTTTTCGATTGCCGACTTATTGCTGGGTGCTCGGCTCCCAAGCAATAAGTCGGCAATCGAAAAATTGATATGTCCTTTTTGCATATAACTTGAACATTGTGTACAACATCTGGGTTTCACTTCTGTTTACCAAGGGGTACAGAAGATATGTGTGAAGTTTTAATATGTTATGCATGACCTTTACTTGTCAATTTATATGTCAACGTTCCTTCCTCCCGTTAAAAGCATTTTAATACAATTAATTATTAGTAGCATGTGTGCAGGAACTCATAAATTAAATTGAATATTAAATACCTCTCAGGACATACCTCGTCAATCGAGGCTGTAAAACAAATTGTAATTAAATTACAAATATAGGCCACGCAATTCCGCTTACATGTACTTGTACAACTTGCGGTTTTTTTTAAATATTTTTTTTGTGGGTGGGAAAACATCCAATGATGTCTCCTTTTTGTCTGTCTTGTTATCCTGTCTGTACCCTTTTTTTTATGGGAAATCATCAAATGACTTCTCCCGCTCTGGGTGGAGCGGGAGGGCGTGTCAGACTTTTACTGACTAAAACCCACCCGTGTTCCTTCAGTTGCCCATGTACCAGGGCCACGGTAACTCTTTCGAACAAATCTCGCGACCCTGGCAGGAGGTGACATTCATTATAATTAATTCTGTCATTTAATCATGTTCTTGCATGAAAACAACCTACGAAGTTAATTCTTTAAATTTTAAATCAACCTCCTAACCTCAAAATGTACACTAATTTATACCTGAAACTCGTTTAAATGTGAATCAAACAGACAAAGATATCCACATAAAGACTTCTTTAACATAAATGCTTATGGCTAATCAATCTACCATAGCTACACTTTTATAGTAAGTTCCAAAAGTGTCTAACACAAAACTAGATGCCAATTCGAAATAACACTTACGAATTGTGTGGTTTGATTTGAATACTTCAACCCAAGACTATACTTAGAGCTTCCCTACGCGATCGAATCAGAAATGAAGAGATCCGTAGTGGAACAAAGGTAACCGACATAGCCCGAAGAATTGCCAAACTTAATTCTATGAAGTTTGGCAATTCTTCGGGCTGTGTGGCAGGACAGGGCAGGGCACATTGCTCGCAGAACAGATGGCCATGGGGCCGGAAGGTACTGGAGTAGCAACCGCGTACTGGAAGACGTTGGAGAGCTTCCCATAAGATGGACCGATGATCTGGTGAAGGCCGCAGGAATTCGCTGGATGCAAGAGGCATTGAATCGGTCCAGGTGGCGGTGCTTGGGGGAGGCCTATGTCCAGCTGTGGACTTCTTTCGGCTGAAATGATGTTAATGAACCTGAGAGATCAATTTTAAATCACCTGCTGTTTTTCTTTTGACAATAATTGTATGGTTTGTTTCTTAACCTAAATTAACGATGATGATTTTTCAATTATATTTGAATAATACTTATTACTATTCGACAGGCCTGTTGGTCTAGTGGTTAGTGACCCTGACTGCTATGCCAGAGGTCGTGGGTTCGATTCCCACCCAGGACAAATGTTTGTGTGATGAGCACGATCATTTGTTCTGTGTCTGGGTGTAATTTATCTATAATATGTATGTATTTAGAAATATATAAGTATGTTTATCAGTTGTCTAGTACCCATAACACAAGCTCTGCTTAGCTTGGGACTAGATGGCGTTGTGTGATAGTTGTGGAATATTATTATTATTATTATAATATGAGTCAAACAATAATTCTTTGAAAAATAAAGTTGAAATCTTCTGAATACCAATTCCCTTTAGTAACAGATCGCGTTAGAATTTTACCAAAACAGGCTTTGTCAGAACACATACATCAGAGACTTTTGGAACAAACTGTTCAAAATGATATAAAAAATATATATCTAAGTATCTGCAATATTTTCAAAATATCGATTTCATAACAGACACTCCATAAGGAAGACTAAAACATATTAACCGAACAAAATAGAAGCCTCAAGATGCTATTGAATTACATGGACGAAACGACGACGTTATTCCCTAACACTTTAAGGCGAAACTCGTAAAATATAAAACCCACATGTATTTTATCTGTAAAAATAGAACAGTGTGTGCTTAGAATGTGGAATGCAGGAAGCGAAGTCATATTTTATGCAACAAAGAGAATACTTGACTGTGGGGAAAGGCGAGTCCCGTGTTTTTAAAGATTTTTGTGAGATGTGTCGAGTTTTCTCACATTTTTAGTAATAACGGGCGTGTGTTGAAAAGTAAAATAGTTGTATTAAGGATAATTTGCCTGAATTTAAGATCTATATATATAAAAATGAATCCCTATTTCCCTTGGTCATGCTATCACGCGTGAACGGCTGGACCGATTTCACTTTTTTTTTGTTGTGTTTGTTATTGTCAGGAGAAGGTTCTTATGAAAGAAAAAAATAAAAAAATGCGCGGAAAATTAGAAAATTTAAGAACACTTATTTAAGAATACTTGGACTATTTTTGAATTTGATTAAATTCTTGAAGAAGGCTATAAGCTAATAAACATCATGCTAGGGCCTTTAGGGAAATATAAAGTAAGAAAGAACGCTAAGCTAAGAGATAGCGCGGGAAGACAATGGGATGCGATTAGGTGGGTCGGGGGAACAAGAAATCTCACACGAACGAAGTCGCGGGCAGTAGCTAGTCAATAAATAAATCTCCTTTACAACGTGCTCGTAGTGTTTTTTTTTGCAAAATTATCTTAAACACGGCGTGTGGCCGATGGGACTGCTCATAGATAAAACGGCCGAATTTTAATAAAAAACTATCGTCCACTGTTTAGGTTAAATATTAGCTTACACCCCTTGTGTTCAATAAACCGTCCTTAGGTCACCTTCTTTATATAAGGAGCGTTTGTGCATAGTTAAATTATGCACAAATGCTCCTATTAGACCCCTTAGACTGTCTGTGTTGTCTTGCAGTGAGTTTAAGATATTTTTAGATAGCTAATTTTGTGGTGGTCCAAAAATAAATATACATAAGTATTAAAGAACACCTGTTACGATCCTAACATTTTGCTTGATTACGTTCGTATAATTTCTAGCGAGTACTACGCACCTAACCTTTCTAAAGACAAATAAGGTCACTATATGTCCTCCACTCTTATCACCATCATTGTCTTGCCCTTATTCCAATGTATTTAGGGTCAGCGCAACATGTATTTTTCTTCTATACTTCTCTATTAGTCATCTCGGTAATCGCCCCCTTTCTAGCTATCTCGTCTATCACACAGTCCATCCATGCATAGTCCTTCACATCTGCCTTGTAAATACTTGTTTGGAATCCTGAACCTGATATATTAATATGTAAACTTAAAGTGATCACACGGTAGATGGATAGGTTCTATGACTAGTAATCTATACTATATATACTATATATATTATACATATTATATATAAAAAATTAAACGAATTTTTTTCATGTATTTTTTATTTGTGTTAATCGAAATAATCACCCATGCAATCAATGCATCTTTGCCAACGCAGTGGCAGTTTATTGATGCCCTTCTTAAAAAAAATCAGCTGGACGGGAGGCAACAAATTCTTCAAAGGCATTTTGTACTGCCTCTCGGGTATTGAATTTTTTCCCGCCAAGAAGTTATCCAAATTCTGGAAAAAGTAGTAGTCTATAGGCGCAAGGTCTGGTGAGTAGGGCGGATTACGGAGAGCTTCCAACCCCAATTCTTGCAACTTGGAGACCGTCTGCTGTGCAGTATGAGGTCGCGCGTTGTCGTACAGGAGCTGCGGAGACGAGCGATTGACCAATGCTGGTTGGAGATGTGCCAGCTTCTCCATCATTGAGTTCAGTTCTTCACAGTACACATCTACAGTAATGCTCACCTCGTTCGGTAAGAAGCTGTGATGAATCATACCGGCGCTAGACCACCAAACAGTGACCATCACTTTTCTAGGCGTAAGTTTTCGTTTAGGGCATTGTTTAGGTGCTGAACCAGGATCCAACCAACTTGCTGAGCGCTTGCGGTTATAAAACAGAATTCATTTTTCATCGCAGGTAACAATGCGGTTCAAAATTCCTTCATTTGTGTGTCTGTTGAGCAGTGCAAGGCACGTCTCGACGCGTACTTCGCGCTGGCGATCATTGAGTTCGTGGGGCACCCATTTGTCAAGCTTTTTTACCTTGCCAATTTGACGCAAATGGACCAATATGGTTTTGACGCTAACGTCAAAAGCTGCTGCTAATTCAGCCGTAGATTGTGTATCATCAGCTTCCACAATCACCTTTAATTCGTCATTGTCAACCAAAGTCTTCGGACGACCGCAAGTTTCTTTTTTCAGGTCGAAATTTCCAGAACGGAAGCGAGCAAACCAATAACAGGTGGTGCGTTGGTTTGTAGTGTTAGCTCCGTAAACGTCGTTGATGTTGCGTGCCGCTTGTGCCGCGTTGCTGCCACGACGATACCTACTCATCCATACTATCCATACTAATATTATAAATGCAAAAGTAACTCTGTCTGTCTGTCGGTCTGTCTGTCTGTCTGTCTGTCTCGCTTTCCTGCTAAAACTACTGAACTGATTTAAATGAAATTCGGTACACAGATAGTTTAGAGCCTGAGAAAGGACATAGGCTACTTTTTATCCCGGTAGTATGTTCCCGCGGGATAATTTCCGACCTCCACGCGGGCGAAGCCGCTGGCAAAAGCTAGTATTCCATAATTACTCGAATTTTTAACGTATCCATGATGACGAAAAAGATTGAAATGCGATGAAAATGTAACACTAATCAATAACCAAATGACTACTTTTGGAAAAAGAATTCCATGTTTTTAAAATAAAATTAATTTGAAATTAGAATTCTTAGACAAACAAAAATTATTTTGATTTGAAATGGCCAGTACTGCAGAACGGCAATTTCATAGGTAAAGACCTAATATTACAAGCTGAAGAGTTTGTTTGTTTGATTGAACACGCTAATCTCAGGAACTACTACTTTGAATTGAAAAATTATATGCCTATTAATGTAGCCTATTTATCGAGAAAGGCTATAGGCTATATAACATCACGCTACAATCAAGAGGAGCGGAGCAGTAATGAAAAATGTTTGAAAAAACGGGGAAAATCGCATGGGTAGTCGATTCGACGCGACGGGAAGAGTCGGGGGAACAAGAAATTTAACGTGGACGAAGTCGCGGGCAGAATTGGTTATACATAAAAAACTATTTAAATAGTGGTTTTCTTAACTGTCAAGTATTACTAAAGGAGTGACTAGAGAATGGGCAGCAGCGTTCTCTATGCATTTTAACATCATAC